>OZ020551.1:82891243-85391243 GCA_963971465.1 Lepidochitona cinerea | reverse complement strand
ATTGATAAAGGTTACTTTCTATAGGATACAGGCACACAGGATACATTGATAAAGGTTACTTTCTATTGGATACAGGCACACAGGATACATTGATAAAGGTTAGTTTCTATAGGACACAGGCACACAGGATATATTGATAAAGGTTACTTTCTATAGGATACAGGCACACTGGATACATTGATAAAGGTTACTTTCTATAGGATACAGGCACACATGATACATTGATAAAGGTTACTTTCTATAGGATACAGGCACACAGGTTACATTGATACAGGTTAGTTTCTATAGGATACAGACAAACAGGATATATTGATAAAGGTTAGTTTATGATACAGACACACAGGATACATTGATAAAGGTTACTTTCTATAGGATACAGGCACACAGGATGCATTGATACAGGTTACTTTCTATAGGATACAGGCACACAGGATACATTGATAAAGGTTACTTTCTATAGGATACAGACACACAGGATACATTGATAAAGGTTACTTTCTATAGGATACAGACACACAGGATACATTGATAAAGGTTACTTTCTATATGATACAGGTACACAGGATACATTAATAAAGGTTACTTTCTATATGATACAGACACACAGGATACATTGATAAAGGTTACTTTCTATAGGATACAGACACACAGGATACATTGATAAAGGTTACTTTCTATAGGATACAGACACACAGGATACATTGATAAAGGTTACTTTCTATAGGATACAGGCACACAGGATACATTGATAAAGGTTACTTTCTATAGGATACAGACACACAGGATACATTGATAAAGGTTACTTTCTATAGGATACAGGCACACAGGATACATTGATAAAGGTTACTTTCTATAGGATACAGACACACAGGATACATTGATAAAGGCCAATTTCTGTAGAATACAGGCACACATGATACATTGATACAGTTATTACCACACGATTTGTCAGTAGTTAAAAATGCAAAATACATGTAAATGGTGAACATTGTCTCTGCTATCTTGAAATGAGATTTATTTGTAACTCCTAGATTTTACATTTTTATTACAGGCTTTAGAAGATCCAATCAGTCGCATGGGTAGGTGACCAATTTGCTTAACTTGATGGTTTCAAATTATTCGTTGTCGATTTTTATTACCAACATTTAAAGACTTGCAAACGGAAATAATCCAATGAAATGCGATTTGTTTCTCTCGTAGACAAGAATTGCCTTCTATGACAGTAACAGGAAATACTCAAATCGGTAAGACCTTGCACTGTACTTGTTTGTCCTTGGAAGATTTTTTAAAACTAACAAAACACAAACAATATTGAAAATCAAGTCTTCAATATTCAGACTTCAGCGTGTCTGATAATAACGGTCTGATTTAGACAGTGAACTGATATAGTAGCTACTTAAATCATATCCAGACAACCATTGCGTTCATTTATAATTTATCTACCTAACTTTGTCTGATATTGACAAGTAAGACCGCCTCCCCCCCCCCCCCCCCCCCCCCCACGCCTGAATTCATTTATGCCTTCTTGAGGCTCAAACATTGCCGCTACTGATTACAAAACACTGTTCTTCCCTTCCCCCTGATACTGTCGATATATAATCTACACCTTTTAAGTCTTCACTCTTTGTTTCATTTTCTTTATTTAGGAACATATGAGGATATTGACATGAACCGAACAGAAGGTATGTTTATTTACTGTATTAAGAAGTTTCGTGTCTCAGCAAACTGAAGGTTGTCGGAAAGATTCAATTAAAAATATTGCAAACGTAAACTTAAACATGTACCTTTTGTTGAAACTTTGCTAGTCTAAGTAAATAGTACCACATTCTTTTAATTTATTCTGTCTTTTCAGGTAAACCGTATGAGACAATGTCGACTACTACTATTGGTGGTGTTTATGAAAATTCAGCAGCAATTTAATTCAGCCTCGTCAAAACAACAAAGAGCGGTTATAACTATGATTTTTACAATAGCCAAGATCACTTCCATAGTAAAAAAACGATATATGTTAAGGAGGCCCGCCTAAAAAATCGGCGGCGCAAATTTCACAACAAATAAGCAAAGAATAAAATATTTACCACTGCATTCCGATAGTATAGACCACGAAGAAGGAGTTTGTCAAACTTACGCCGCTGTAAAGATATATGATTGAAGTATTTCTACGACGCCCCGCACAGTTTAACTGGTCGTTTAAATGTTTTACAATGGCGGTTACGTCAGGTTGAAAGCCAGTGGACTTCGAAACAAATATTGACTGCATAAGGGAAAGTTTACCACTTTACAGCGGCGTAAGTTTGACAAACTCCTTCTTCGTGGTCTATACTATCGGAATGCAGTGGTAAATATTTTATTCTTTGCTTATTTGTTGTGAAATTTGCGCCGCCGATTTTTTAGGCGGGCCTCCTTAACATATATCGTTTTTTTACTATGGAAGTGATCTTGGCTATGACGAACACGGAAAAAAAAAATTCGGCAGAGCCAAGATTTCTCGGCTAAATATACACTGTGTCTGTGTGTGCTTGCGGGGGTAAACGACATGGACGTCTGGTTAGCTTCAGTGCCATTACTTAAGAGGAAAGAAAATCCAGCCTAACGTGTACATTCATTGAATAGAGCAGCCTAATAGCTTTTGATAGAAGTGTGCAGTTTATTCGTGTCTCTTTCCGGCATCATGTGCTATTTAAATTCTGTCCAAAGTGTTCTCTGTTTCTTTCTGTGGGTGTAGAGATAGGAATGGCGTGTTGAAAACTTCAGAACCAGACAGTAAAGTGGGAGACAATATTATGTATTATTATATAACTGGAGTGAGTGTTGCAATTTCATTGGTCAATAGGCAGTCACATGACAGTTAATATTGTCTTATATTACATGACTTGCTGGTTAATATAAGATTTGACGTCACATTCTCTTTGTTGCGCTACGTAATTGGTTTTTAGTGTACTATGACGTCATTCCGATGACATCAGATTTGAGCGTTGAAACGTAATCCACATGACGTAATTTAACCCTTTGCATTAATTGTAATGCCTATGTACTATGTGATGTGAATTATGTAAATATAACATCTGCCTGAAATGCTCTGAAGCTTTAGAATAAATATATACGCTAACTTGATATATAATAAAACAATTATTGACTCTCCTGCCATTTAATATGATGGTTATAATGACCTGGACAACTTATATTGACCTCTGCCTTCGGCATCAATAATTGTATAATACAACACGATGCCTATCGAAGTACCACATATGATTAGTACCATTATGTATACCATTAATTTTGGCATGAGGCCAACATTTAAGCTGCGACATGTCCTGTTGAGTGTTCGAATTTCCTGAAAGTGTACGGATATATTGATAATTGTTCAATTGCTGTTTTACAATGTTATTATTAAATGCTTTGATTTATGAATTTTTATGTATATCCAAGTATAAATAACATTTTACGTGTTGGTAAAAAGTATAATATCATTTTCAAATCAAATTATATGGGGTATTTTTTTAGGTAATACTTAACTTTTACAATAATCTATTTCTGTTATGCCCTTGGTCCTTCTGGCCATAACAAATACATAGTAATTACCAGAAGTCTATGAATGTGGAAGTGTGAAGCGTCCCATTACATCATATTCAGGGCATTGGCGCCTTTTGACCCAAAGGTCACCATAAACAGCGCCCTCTCTCGGTTAGTCAGAAAGCGTGGCTTTTCTTCGCTTCCTCCTATTAACAATTATGGAAGACAAAGTTCAAGTTTCCGAAGAACTTCATGTAGTTGAAAATCAGACAAGAAGCCTTGTTTGGAACGATTTGAGTCGAAATGAAGATATCAAAGCCGCGTGTTCGGTAAAGCTTTTATAAGAACCAATGCATTCTCCGAACTGCGGTTACTGGAATTGCCGATAGATACAGTAAGTGGAGAATGAATTTCAAAATCTACCGCGCATAAGCGTCACATAGTGTAGTATAAGCAGGCTGAAAGCGCCAGTGCCCTGAACATGGGGTGTAAGATTGAAAAATTATTTTTTGAATATTTGCCATATTAATATATCATGTAATTGTTGCTCTTGTGTGTCTGCAATGTAAGGCGTTAAATATTGGAGAATTATCTTTTCTCAGCTCCAGTCTTTGATGCTTTCCATTATGGTCATGTTCACTATAACATTATGCCCTGGTAGACATACATAAGTAATATGTCAATGACTGAATCAGTACAATTTAGTTACAATTTTCTCACACCTAGTTTTGGTTCTTTCAGCTTGAACCATGCTTGCATGATACAGAATGTTAACAGAAATAAAGCGTGTGTATAAAGAAAAGAGGCAGTCTGTGTAGTTAATTGGATTTGAGAATTACATGGGGTAATGCGACATTTCACACTTCCCTGTTCATAAACTTCTGTAATTACAAAGCAATTATTTGTGGACAGGAGTCTTAGAACAGTGACATCAAGAAACAACTCCATCTAAAAGGGCATATAAATTCACACGATCACAAATATTTCTTTTTTTTTTAACAAATATACCTACTGGGTACAAACAGTAAATTAACTGTCTTTTCTTGAGATTCGCTACATTTATGGGATTCAATATCAGTCTACCGATGTTCTTGGCATAGTCAAGATGCGTAACCATTGTCAACGTGTTACAAAATGATTCCAGAAAATTCTACTGACCAAGGCTAAGCTCCTGTCAGTCGTCAACCTAATGAAATATCATAGGTTTGGTTTGTTACAACAATTTATGGGGTATAAAGGTCTAAATGTTATACCTCTTTTTGACACAATTAGAGCCTTGTCTCCATAGTTAATTTAGACAAGAAGATTTTCCCTGTGCCCGTGTGTGTTAGTGATCATAAATACCTTAGGGAAGGAATATAAAGTAACAACTCCCCATGCTATTCCTAATTAAAAGAGCTGAATGTTAGGTTGGATAATAGACAACCTTACAATATTATTTACACAGATTTAAATACGTTTTATGTGTCGTTTTGAGCATTTTCTAAAACTCAGTAGAGTTTTGATGTATCATTTACGTGACACTCTTCTCTGCTGCAGCCGAGTCTTTTGTGGTAACAAATCCTATGTATTATGCAGAAAGTATATACGGCTCTCCTCTCCATCTTCATTATCTGACATTGTTTCGTTTCTCCGTTATAAAAGATAAAACCAAGAAAAATCCAAAATAGATGGCATTGTTTTTTAATGAAATTCTACCATCAACCAACTCCACATGCTGACCAGGTCGGTGTTTCTAAAGAGTTAATACCTTGTGTTTTCGTAAACTGGACTGCTTGTCTGATTTGATAGTGGAGACATCTGTAATTTTTCATAGGTTGACTCTGGAAAATAAATCAATTCATATCCAAAATATATTTGTTATACTATGCCAAGCTTTGAATCGTGTTTAACTATGCACATGTACTTCTCGTTGAATGTTGACAGATCTAATGCCTAGAAAAAAAACTTTCATGATAAAAAAATGTTTATCTTGAAGACCAGGTTCAAATGGCTTAGATTTAACGATTATTCATATAAAAATGAAATAAAAATCAATCCTGATGTATGCTTTAAAATTTACACTATATATTAAAATTCCAGAGTATTGATTACTATGACGTAATCATATGCTAAAATATTTGGCGAACCAACCTGCAGCTGTCCCTTCAACCACCGGCGGAACATTTTGATATACTGGATTAGCGGTTCTGTAAACAATCAAATGTCAGGCGTGAAATATCCCATGTCTATCGAAAATGACAAAATAAAAAAGCTTTACGATTTCATGTATCAAGCACAGGTCTGAATATTGCCCAACTTTAATTAGTGACTGTTCTTAAACGAAGTATCTGCCTTGTAAATGAAGTAGTTTTATCGAAGTAAATGTAGTTAAACAGTTTTTCGTATACCACGCAAATGAAGTTTCAGTAAAGAAATGCTGAATCTATCATTCATCATATTATTCATCTATCATTGCATAATCAACTAGCCTCTTCCAGTTGATAAGATTAAAATTCATATGATAAAGTACTTATCTACTACTTACATGTTCTCATAATCCGGTGTTGTTGGAAGATTGGAAGGCAAATTGGAGATACTTTGATACAATCTGTCATCTGTAAAATTGAAACAAATAAAATATATAGAATAGACCTAAATTTAAACACAAAAGAAAGTCCTGGTTGGTTGAATGTCCGTATTGGATAAACAGGTTGTAGATAATTCTGAATATCGTTTGTTAAGAATTTTGAATTATTGAAAAACTATGATATAAAAAAGAAATATCGCGTTGTTCATCATTTTATCCAGAAGTACGGGGTAGCAGATTTCCGCTGATACCAATCGTGGAAATATATGTTTAAGTAGTTTATATTAAAAGAATGTCTTTATTTTTTAATTCTTAACGAAAATGACGGAGAATTAGCTAATTCAGTTTTAACGACATTTTCCTAAATTTGCCACTTTATTATTTATAATCAATCGAAATTGTGAACGTCTTGTCGATAACCTGCAAAAACGTAGTAATTTTATAATATATTGTTAATTGTGCACAGTTCAGTAAATTGGTAATTTAGTTGCGGATCAACTGTCAATAGCTAGAATGAATTTGACATTAAAAGCCAAAAAATTGTGGACGGTTCCCAGTCAGAAAAAATTAAGAAACTTTGTATTTTTGCACAAATTTGCATTTTGTATTATTAATTTAAACTCCGCACCTCAGCATGTGCACAAGCGCCCTGGTAATTTGAACCGTGTAAGAGATTTAAAGTACAGTATAATTTTAAGAACTTTATCGGAGACATATAGGCGGAGGATCTTGTTTGAGAGACACAAAAGATATGCCGATAAATGTTAAAGCATATGCAAAAATTCCTTTAATGAGGGTAATCCAACAATGAAGCTAACCAATTTCCCATCGTTGTTGATGTGACTGGGCTTCGATTCTTCGTATGCCTTGCACCCTCATTTAAACATTTTAAGCCTAACTGGACATCATCATGTATTATTTGTCCTATGTTTAATTTTAGTGGTTTTACTTGTAGTAAACTCGTGTAAATTGGCTTTTTAATAAATGTCAGATTTTGGCATTATAACTCTTTTAGAAAAATTACAGAAAATAATAGGTCTTTTAAACAAGTAGGATGTATTTGATTAATGTGTTAACTTTAAATAAATTCATTTTGTTCAAGTCTATTTCTTTCTTTACACATTGTCATGTTTCTTTACCGAAACAAAGATGGAAGTTTAAATGCTTACACTATGAATCAGTTTTACATAATTCCGTATATGAGTCGATTTTATTGTTGATAAAAAGATTCTGCTACTGACCTAGTGAAGGTTCGTTTTCCCTCGTGGACCTGTAAAATCAAATGCTGTTGTTTAGCACAATGCTTCAGCCAATCAGCTCGAGTGGTTCAAATTAACCCTCAATGGATTTTCATTCAAATAGATATGCTGTCAAAAGTGTTTTTCATAAATTTACACAAGGGTAATAAAAATTCTTCGAAGTAATTAAAGGTTTAATAAATAGGCTTGAACAGTTTTTTTGAATTTGCATTAAGTGTGTTATAGAACATGTACTTTACAAATTGGACCAAAAAGATATTCAAATACTAGACGCAGCACAACCTACATTTAAACCCTGCGATGGTTACAATAGTTAATAAGCTGAGTGAGATATGACGTCAAACATCGCCTTCGCTGTACACGTAACCTATCGGATCAGAATGACGTTTTTATGATGTTGTTCGAATTGAATGGCATTGGCGTCATTTCTCTTTTGCAGCCGCTGTGACACGCCTCAATCGCATTGCCACGATTCCGACATCAGATTGACCCAAAAATTCAATGTAGAGTCATTTTGGCATACATCGAGGCTACTGCGCAAGCGTCAATCCTTGAGCCGAAAGGGTCTATACAAGGGGCCGGGATTATAAAACTTGCTTGAGCACGACTCAGTGCTCAAGTGGTCACTCTGTGCTCAACTCCAAACTCAGACTCAAAAAATTGGGATTATAAAACTTTTGAGATCGCTTCTATGCTCAGCTGAGTACGAAATCCTAAGTACGCTACCGACCTTGCTCAGAGGTAGACTCAACACAATTTAACCCTCTAAACATGTTTTTCAATACATTTCTAGCCAAAAATTGTACTTTTTAATATTACTTCCACTATTTTTGAGAAAGTTAAACCTTTAATTTTACGTTTTTCCAAGTGATTACACAGTGATGACCACTCTGAAACTTCGGGGATTTACGTGCGTGAAATACCCTCTGATAGACTGCAGGTCATTTTGAATATGGCGACCAAATAGGTAGCCGTGAAGCGTACAAATCCCAAATCCCCTTGAGGGCCCCACAAAAGTGTCCCCGTGATAATGTAAGGGACTGAAACACTCGGTTTGTTAACTTTCAGCCTCGATCAGTTATAGAATTGAAGTATTTGAAGATTCCTGATATGTACCGAAACTGCGTCTGTCTACAACATGTGGTTTACCGGGCTAAATAAAATATATAAACAAATATCTTTCTAAATGATATTAGCATTTAATAAATTTATAATTATTTTTATTTTCTGTTTTCGTCGGTAGTAAAACATTTTGATATTTACTTTCGACGCCATTTTTATTCAGCCCAAAAATACGGTGATTTGCCGTATAACAAGCGCAGACTGCCCGAGGCGTGTCAAAGCCGACCGGTAGCGAGCGAAGATAGCCGAAGGGAGTTCCGACTGAGTGATGACTTGACACAATTGCAACAACATCAAAACAAAAGTTGTTTTTGACCTCCTTCACTAGAGAGCTCCAACATTTCATGCTCAAGCAGGCTGATTTTGCCTTTGTTTTGGACGTAGTTGAGCACGTTCTCAGAATGTTTTATAATCCCGATCTCAGACCCAAACTCACAGGAGTATGCTCAAGGTGAGTTGAGTACGGAGTCTGAGTCGAGTATGGCAAAGTTTTATAATCCCGGCCCCAGGTCTCTGCTGTGTCAGTGACTCCTCATAGTTGATACACGTCGAAGGTAGTGGATGATGTCCCTTTAACGAGTTTTGCCGAGTAGTTACGAAAAATATGCGTATTACTTCTTCCCTCCGTTTTGACTACCATGCCTAGTAAGGTATATGATATGAGGCAAACGTACCCTTGCATCTTCTAATTACCCTTTATAACTATAATCCAGTAGTTCTACCGATAAGTCTAACGTAGTACACAAGCAGTCTTATTCCTGATGATGACTGAATAAAAGTCGAAATATTGAGTCAATAGGATGTTTTTCAGAATAACACAACTTGTGTACTTTATTCTTATAAGGGTACACAACTAGCATCGTGAAATTGGATGCCCAAAACTTACCCTTGCGAAGTTCGAAATTTAGCTGGAAAAAATGAAGAAAAACAATTTTATAAGGATTCATGTGACAGCATAGACCTATTCAAAAGTCTTAAAACCTCACGAATTCTGTACAAAAAAGACGTTACAGTTAAAGTGATTGTTTAGTTTTGATTGTCGGAATTTAATTGATAAAAAAGAGGAGTAAGAGGCAAAACAATATACTAGTATACTGACAATAAATAAGTTCTAAATATCTCGAAATAAGACATCGAGAGGAATGCTTTTCATTTAAAGCATTGCAGTTGAGTTTTGATCTCTTTTACATGCACTTAAATGTGGCACTGACCTAATATCGCAGCCAGCTTTCCCCTAAATACTAAAACCAAGACAACAGTAACTACGAGTAGAATGCCTACAACAACTCCACCGGCTATCGGTCCTGTTTGATGACTTCCATCAGGTGGTTTGTCCACTGTTTCCCAGAAAAAATACATGATTTATTAACATAATAGAAAAAAGAATTTAAAATTGTACCAGTTGCCAAACTTTGGACTTTTTAAAGGATTTGGGAGAAAATAAATAAATATAGGTATGACTAAAACGGCATGAGATGCTGAAATTCAAACGTTTTCAACAAGTTTCGATAGTCACACCAATTCTAGCAAAGGGGGGTCATCTAAAAACTAATTGATTTAAGTGGAATAGAACCATATAGTTAACGAGCTTGCTGTCTCGTCAAAGCCAATAGTTTTGCGAAATGAAAACAATATCTAAAAATAACCTGGACGTTAAATTGGCCAATCGACCGATATTTCAGCTACTATTAGTTTTATTTTGAGCCGAGTAACACCTACACGTTTCTAATTGTCCTTCCACGGGAAAACAGCCAATAGTTTTGTAGCTCATGTAATTAAGTCAACCTAATCCCCAACACCATGATAACGAGGGTAATAAGTATGCAATAAGATGAAGAATTACTAATGGATAACAACTTCTTGGTTTATTTATCCATAAGTAATCCATAAGTCATTCTTCACCTTATTATAACCTTTCAACTTATAAATGCCATTGAAAGAGTAAAAAGTATACAGTTGGTAAACTTATGTATGATTGCATTTTATAATACAAAAAACAAGTTTATAGAATTAATCTTACAAACCGGTTGGAAACGAGCAATTTTTCTCTGTGTACACACGCCCCACTTTGTTACTAGCAACTAATCTAAATCTGTAATGTAGATCAGCCTCTATCCCCATCAATTCACGGTCAACAATTTGGTTTTCTCCCGGATCTCTGATATCCTCCTCGAGGGTGATCCAGCTAGAAGTAACAGTTTTCCTCTGGATGGAAAACGTTTGTTCAGAGCCTCCGTTAAAATTAGATATCCAAGTCAGTGTTACCTTTGAAGCTGTACAGTGAATCTGGTTAATCATGGAGGAAGAGGGGATGTCTAAAATAAAAATAGTAAATTCAACTCATCTTATCCATAAATAATGAGTTCTGAAATATATTTTCAAATTGCACAATGTACTTTTTATAGAAATAGAAACAAATTCATATTTTTTTTTCCAAATTAAATGCGCTTCATGCTATGTTAGAAACACTGAAATATAGAGCTTATAACATAATTGCTTAAAAATGCCAACAAAAACTGATACAAAAGATATACCTGAAATTTGCAAAGAAATCGTTAAGTTTGAATTCCCGACTTCATTTTCAATGACCATAGTGTAACTTTGGACATCTGACCTGGAAACTTGTAAAAGACTCAATTGAGCTTTTTGTCCGGGGAGTTGAATCAGTTTGTTGGAGAATGTGAAAGATTGGAGAGAGTCTTCCTTCGTTATATTATGTATAAGAACTGTATTGCTGTTCTGGATTTGGCTTATTGAATTGTTGCTTACTCCATACCAGGTTATCTTCTTAGGAAGTGGGTTAGAGACAAAGTAGACAGTTATTGTTGTATTGGCACCAAGACGTGTATACAATATTGTACTCTGGTTAGGATATTGTGGAACAGCTGAGAAGAAAGAAATATAATCATATTGTTTCGTTATTGGTCTGAGCGTGTTAGGTTTGAAGCGAAGTTAAATAATAAATCCAGGAGAATTTCCATTTTGGATTAGCAACAGCGACGTGATGAACTTGCTTTAATTGTTTTTAGATTGGCTACTGGTTACAGACTACAGTTGCATTTCCCATTTGCGACAATGTTAACGTTTTAATTTGTGGTGAATTACCTAAATCTTATAAAGGCTTTCCCTTTCTATTTTCAAATAGATCAACATAGACGTTCTTGACAACCAAAACGCGTTGACATAATACATGCCAGTTTGACGCTATATAAGACTCAACATGGATGCCGTCGCTTTGACAATTCGAAGCAAACATATTCTCGGTCAAACTAAGGTATTTTCAAAATTGATTAAAAATTGAAAAATAAAAACCACATACACACAATCTTCAGCTAGAGATTGATTGAACGTTTAAAGTGTGTAGTATATATCTACATTAGACATTGTTCTAATCTAATATTCAAATAACTCAGATACATAGAGTTTAACTAACGAGAGCCCGTTTTAATTGTTACGATGAATATCACTGAGTCTATTAAATTTGAAAGTCACGAGCCTCTGGCGAGTGACTCTGGAAATTATTGGATGAGAGATATTCATTGTAACAAACAGACTCGAGTTAATTTTTTTCTCACAATACACAAAATATTACGTTTTATTCTGAAATGCAGCCCCACATCACATCGTTCAATCTAGTCAACCTTTCAGTCCGACCGCTTTACCGCGTTGACACGGAGACTATATTATTTACGCTACACAAGAAAGGTCTCTAAAATCAAACAGTTTTGTTGCTCACGAATTCTTAAAAATAAAGAGATAAAGTATTTATCCTACAAATGAATGGCACTTTTTAGAATAAAACAAAAATAAACATATCAATAGTTCTATGTCTACAATCCGATGACAAAGTCAGATTTTGCTGTGACCTCTACAACGACACAATTACGATAACCAGGTCAATGCATCTGCTTTGAGAAATCTGCGAGACGCCAGTTTGGGTAGATTGATTGATTGAAAGTTTTAATTATCCCGTGTTTAATTTATACAGAAAGTGTCATCGTTTGCAGTAGGAGTAAATACGGCTATGATACATTCGCATTCAATCGTAATTTGTTAAAAAACGGAAGTAAGCAGACGAAGTAGTTTGTTTAAATGTCAAGAAGTATGTCATATACATTCGAAGGCTTTCCTTATGTGGATTTATTCCTTATATGGAAGTAGCTATGACGTGGATCGTGGGAAAAACCATACTTTTTTGCATAAATATAGTCCGTTGTGTGTAAACCCTAACATGATTGGCTACCGACTCGCATAGGTGTGAGTTAATATACTGCCAATCACTTGTAATCTAACAAGGATGTCTTCAAGTTATTACATAAAAGGAGAACGAACGTATTATCCCTACACTGAGAATGCAAGCTTGTGTTTTGATTAGTCGAACTTGAAAAATCATGTTTGTTAACCAATCAGCAGTAAGTTGGGCCATAATTTCACTTGTTGATTATGACAAAAATAACACACTGCCTGGGAGTGAAATTATAGGGGGTGTAGTGTGAGAAAAAAATATAACTACGTATTAAGCCACTTGCTAGCACTAGCAAGTAACTTGTATCAAATGGCAGTGGCTGGAAAAGACAAACTGGGATCTTTAACATAGAGAAATGTCAAAACCGTGGTCATCACGTGGTCAAAATTACCTTACAAAAAATGTTGATCTTAGAAGCTTAATTCTGTGACTACGATTCTCAGACTCCAGATTTTACCCCCAACTGCTCAATTAGTAGGACTATTAGTCACTCTCCAATCTCTATTCATTACACAAAACCTATTACACTTTAAATAAATAATGAAAGTGAACTAATATTTGGAAGTTAAAACTAACTACAAACTAACTGGAGCTGTGACTCATTTGTTTACAGTGCTATAACAAGACTAAAAACAGAAAAAGAATGATGGATAGCAAAACACACTCAAGTTAAAACACCAAAAATGTATTAAAAGTTAAACAAAGAAGAGAAATATTCCATATCTGTTTGAATAAGGTTAATATGATGGTTACCTTCCGGGTTTACTTATGTATAAATAATCGGGTAGATTTGCATCCAAAACAATAGTTGTAGAATGATACTACATATTCACTATAAATTCAAAGAAATAATCATGGACGTTTCAATTGTGCAAATATTAATCCAAATACTGCCTTTGTTTACACTGGAAGAACCCTAACGTCAAAATGTTTGAATCGTTAATCGTTTTACTTAAACAATCCTTCAAAATAGGTTTCCAAGTAACTAACATTACCGACCTTTTATTCTGACATTTGTAGTATTCACTTTGACACCTCCGAATCCATTAGTCGCCCCACATCTGTAAGTTCCCTGGTCCTGGAATCTGACATTCCTGATATGTAAACGTTGTCCAGGTTGTCTAGGTGATAAAGGAATATCTGTACCCTGGATAAAGTGACTCCATTCAGTGTAAGTAATATTGTTAGGTAGACCTTGACCTCGACATTCCAAAATCAGATCCTCTCCTTCTACCACTTCTGTATTACTTCCATTTAGTATGTACACATCTGGTGCATCTAAACAAACGTAAACTCATTTCGACTATACAATAAAGATGATAATAACTACAATACTATAACTCGATATTATCAGTTATTGATATTTTACCCTGGGTGTATGAATCGTTATGACCCTTCTGACAATCATACGCCCTGAGCCGGAGGAACAGAAGGGTCTTGAAAGATTCATACACCCAGGGTAAAATATCAATGACGAATTTATTATCCCGAAACCCCTATGGTAGACGGAGAATTGTCACAGATTCATGTTTCAACCGCTATCGGTCTGTACCAGCTGGTAGACCTACTGCTATTAGTGTTAATTTAATCAAAGTTAGGACTTCATCGTGTGTGCAAATTTTCAGCTTGTCTAATTATTTGATTTATTGCGCAGATTTTATCTGTGACAAATATATTTTAGCTAAAACTAATATCTTGATATTCCACACATACATCTACAGTCAATATGTACGAACCTCTGTCAAACGGATCGAGCAGGCGACAGACGACATACAGAGTTACGCCCCTGGTATACTTAGCAACGTTATTGATGTACGAAGAATTTTGTGTTTCGTTTTTCCCATTTGTAGATTTGAATTAAAGTCTACGAAAGACGGGTGGGGTCTTCCGACTTCCAACTTCCAAGATTCTTTCACACAGATGACTTCCAAGATTGTACTGCCGACTTCCGAGTTTTTGCACTCGTCCAAGAATGACAAGGTCACGTCTTCTGACTTCCAACTTCCATGATTCTTGCACACAGATGACTTCCAAGATTTTACTGCCGACTTCCGACTTTTTGCACACGCCCAAGAAGGACAAGGTCACCACATGTGTATAATTTCCGTAAGTATAGATTGGTATTTTGTGTAAATATGCCTACATTTTGCCAATCCATGTCTTTAAATGTTAAGGTTGCTTGTTTTATTCAATCCGGGGAGTTTTTTTGCTGTTTCAATAAGCTTTAATTGCATTCTGATACTGTGATAGAGCCATCCCCACTTAGACCCCTAACGAAAAGTGGACACTGCTAAAGTTGTCTTTCGCGGGGGTGACAACTCTGCCTTCAACTTCAAGGCATGTCAAGTAATTTTTTATTTTAATTAGAATACCTTTAAAGCTCAAGTCTGTCAAATTGTGCGACAAAAGTCAAATGAAATCGGAAATAATGTCCAATGCCATGCCTACCGTTTGTCCATGATAAGAAATAAGTAAATCTCTCAAGGGAGATAATTTTTCCTCTGAAAATGGGTCAATCTATTATGAATGGTAACTATTTTCCGGTTCGGACACACATTTCTTACTAAGCTCAATAGAGTTTTTATGGTCAAATAAGTGGCAGTCACTTAAATTGACGACTGTCATGGCCCTTAATTTTTGTTTGTCGGGAGCGACTTTGGGTTTTCAAATAATGATTTTAACATTGTGTTTCATTTTTTGCGGATAAGTATTTTGATATAGACACAAACTTCGGTTATATCTAGGCATATACATATATCTACTTTATTCAGCTACCTGTTCTCACATGGACAACAACTCCATAATGCTGCCACTAGGCCCCTATTAAAGTGACATGAGCTGCCAAAATCGAGATATTTGGCCATTTTAAAAGAATGTTAAAATTATCGGCTATTTTTCTCAAGACGTACAATTCAGGAGCTTATAAGTACTTATTGTCTCGAGAATGCACGATAAAGCATTGTATTCAACTAACTTAGGCTTAGAATGAATGAATGGTCGTCCCGGTTATTTAAATTTTGTTTACTTTTCGAACACTATTTCGGTTCGCATAGGCCACATACTGTATCGATTTTCCTCATTCCAACGCCAATCATTTAGTTTTTCGATGACCTTCAAAGCCTCTTACTGTCACGACAATCGGAGCATATGAAAATAGTCCAAATTTTGGCAGCTCATGCCACTTTAATTAATGGGATGTATTTTGGTTTATGTATCTCGCGAAATATATTTGATACTCAATTTGTTCAATGGTTTGATTTCTTTTTTTTACAGAAGTACTATAACTACTGAATATAAAATAGTTTGTATTACCAAGAGGATCATGGAGGAGTTACTTATCACTTTGTTTGGGGTAGAACGAGGGAAGGAACTGTTTCATGCATGCACAACCGAAAAGGTAAAGCAGAATTCGTTAGTCTGACTTGGATAAAATATGATAATGAAGTAGTGTATTTGCTTCATTATTATTTCCACTCCCTTTGATCTTCCATGATAAGTTTATGTTTGATGTGATAACGGGTGTGCTATCGAAAGGCCCAAATCAAAAAGACTCTGTTGGTAGAATGTTTAAGATGCATTGACAAGTGCAATGGACACAGAGAGCTCGTCTTCTGATCGAATTCATTATGTGCTGAAAGGGCTAATCTTTTTTTTATCAAGCACACTTTCTTTGATCATTATTGTGGCACACAGTGCGACCGTTTAAAGCTTCTAGAACTAAAACTTTATTCCGCTCGACTAATAAACGTGTCTTCTTCAGCCCTTCTAAAGTTCTAATTTATTTTGTCTCAGATAACAGAACTACAAGAACTGTATAGTTTGTCAACAGACCAGTTGAAGACTTTAACCTTCAAACTTGGGGAAATAATTAGACTTCCACCTTCACTGAATAACCCGGAGAACAAAACAGGTCAGTTCAACTAATTATATCATCACCAAATAACTTGGATCCGATTGTTTGGAATTCTTCAAGGAAACCCACGGATAATGTGAAATATCACAAAGCGTTTTTTCTAGCGAATTTATGACTTCGCCCATACAGTCCATTGATTGGTCGTTACCTAATATTCGCTTCACCAGAATTCCCCGGAGTGGCCACACAAGGCAAATCCATCGTCGCGATAAAATTCGCCTCGGAAATAGCAAACATGCTTGCTGTTGGTGAATGCATGCTTGCAAACATGAATAATTTTACAGAGCTGTTATTGTTATTACAAGTTGAACACATTTGGCAAATTATCCGGCGCATGACTTCATCAAAAGCGACTTTTGAATCATCTTACAAACTGGTGACTATTTAAACGAAACACGGACATTATAAACACATTTAAAGGGGCCAGATTGGATGTGTTTTTTCCCCCAAAGTTATATCCCTTTAATATCGGTTGTCAATACCATCCTTGCAAACACATTATGTTACAAATTCACTCACCTGTACAAGGAGCCTATTTATGATGTTTTTATCATTACTTTTACAACACTAAGAACTATTTGAAGCTCTCTTTGCACATGGTTTCCATTAAAAGGAGAATTTTTTCACAAAAACTTATTTCGTGATTATGTCTTAATTATTTCTCATTATTTTAGACAGCTGTTCATAATTAAATAGCTATGTTTAATCAATCATATCTTTTTATTCAGACAAAAGAGTTCACGAATTGATTCAGAAACTTAAAGACAGACACCAAGACAAACAAACTCACGGAAGAATGAAATCAACTAGAGTAAGTCATTACATTTGGCAGAATGCTATTTATAGTAAAGATTTAAAAGGAACTATGTAATGAAAGACACTCATTTTTTGTAACCTTGTTGAATATACAAAACAAATTATTAGAAAACAAGAATGGGTAATATTCACCATGCGTGTTTGGGTTTCAATATTTCCGTTTAACAACAATATTTTTATTTAATAAACCATTCAACCGTAATATTAAAACTATACAACGCTTGTTTGTTCGACTATTTTATACTTTATCAAAATATTCAACCATATTATATTATCATATATTGAACTGTCTACATTATTTCACTTTGATGCTTGTTGACTTTAGCCATTGAGCGTACAAATTATTTTCTAATCCTCTCCTCTCTATTAAGTTTACTTTTCGGACACTATTTCTGTTTGTATAGACCGTAGACTTTATGGATTTACCTCATTCCAACGCCAATCATTTAGTTTTTCGATGGCCTTCAAAGTCTCTTACTGTCGTGGCGATCAGAAATTAAGAAAAAAGCTTGAATTTTGGCAGCTCATGCCGCTTTAAAAATGAGATTAAGCTGCAACAGTTATGACGTATTTATTTTGTCTTAACCAGGACAAGAGCATTGCAATGAATGAAACAAAAGAGAGAAAAATACAGGTGGGCTGGTTGAAGTCCCCCGATGGATTGGCCTACACTCAGGTTCGACTTAAGGAAGGTGGAGGAAGCAGGGATATAATGATCAATCTGAAGGAAACTACACATACCAGTTTGTTGGAGAAAATGACCTCTATTTTTATTCCCGAAGAAAGTCATAAATTGATTTGCAAAATGGGCAACTTTAAAGGTGAAGTTATTTCAGAGTTTAAAGATATTAACAGCATGAGTTGCTCCTTTCTGGAGTATATGCATTCCCACGGACTGTACCCATCAAAATGCAAGATGTATTTAATGACACAACCGAAAGAAAGTCTGGAAACTTCTCATGAAACCTATGTTGAAGCCCGATCGGAAACTACAACTTATTCTGAAGAGAACCAAAGTACAAATCTCCCAAATTCGATGGAAACATTTACTCCAAAATGTGTCACAACTGAAAACACTTTAACAAATCATTGCAGAGATAATCAAATTTTGTACCATTCAAAGTCGCCAACTACATTGTGTACACCTAGCTTGTCTGAAACCAACACTGCCACTACCATTCACCAACACACAATTAATCTGCCTCAGAGTCATCAGCCTCCACCAATCAGCTGCAGCCACATTTCACAAACCTTTGATGTACCACCCAATAGTTTGCCGACAATCCCTTTGGATTTTGAGGCAAGTAACATGGTTTCCCCTTTCAGTTCCGTTTATCAGACCACCCTTACACGACCAGGTTGTATTTCTAATACACAATTTGAGGTTGGACCACCCATTTACACATTCCCCAGTGTATCAACCCGACTGTCTTCAACACCAACTCCTATTGTATGGTCTCCTCAAAACTCAACCACACCCAATAGTGACCAGTTTACACAATTAAGTGACACTCATGTTAAACACAGCTCTTCTCCATCCTGTGATATCTTACTTGCTGCTTCAAATTCCCTTCCACACACTTCATCGCCAGTGTCTAGACCTCTTTCAATTTGTACATTATACGATGTTAATGTATTTCCTTACACTAAGTTTACCCTCACTAACAGCGTCTGCAACCAACCTGTTCCATCTAGTTACATAACCCCCACATGTATCAGTACAGGTCCTATTACACATACTATAAATGTCTCATCCAGTTGCCCAGGTCCAGTTTTGTCAGATCAACAAATATTACCTAGCACATACAAACAAGGCACAAACATGAACAGAACACCCAACAGATTGAGTTTCCATTCCAGTCCACACATTTACTCTCCGAGATATATCTCCAACCAAGTATCTAATTTTTCTCCGGTTTCGCCAGCTTTGTCAAACTACACCCCATCAACTGACAGCCAAAGCGATTTGTTTTCTGATGAGGACAATGTTCATCAGTCTACATCTTCGGGTTTCTTTGCAAGCTCAGACAAAACGAACCCATCAACCATCTCTATGAGTGAAACCAAAAACTCGGCGTATAAGTTAACTATAGACGGTGTACCCGATACCCAAACTCTAACAGTGTCATATGTGAAATATAAACAATCGCTGTATGATTCAGAGGTAGTGTTAAGACACGTTTGTTTTAGTACAAGACAGTGTTATGAGTTGAGTGAAGAATGCAATACTGTTTCGTATGAGGATTATTGTCCTTTTAACGATGGATACGTTATCCGATCAATATCTGTCAACGATTGTGTATATCTTGACCAACATCAAAAAGAAAACAGCAGCGAAATCGTTTACAAAACGCCAAAAAAAATGTCGCCTAAAACTTCCATAATCGTACATCAGCCAACAGAGATTTGTGGATATTCAGAAGAAGATCTTATAATAGGAGTGGTAATTTCTGGGGACATATCTCAGTCGAATTTCAGATGGTTTCGGGACGGGAAGGAGGTCAAAAGCGGACTTGGTCTCTGTTGTACATCAATAAAAACAACTGGCCGTTACCAGGTTTCCGTCGAACAGAACAAGAACTCTTATGTTTCTGAATTTATATCAGTGAGCAAAACTCATTCAGATCTTTTGAAATTACTTCCTGTCGTCAAAGAAGAAGATTTGTCTTATACCGAATTCAATTTGATCGGCCATGGCTCGTTTGCGAGTGTTTACAGAGGTTCGTGGATAGGGACTGATGTGGCTATAAAGAAGGTAAAACTTTTGCGGCAACCCAAGACTGCCCAGATAGCTCTAAGGCGTGAAGTTGAAATTCTCAGCAGGATAAGACATCCTAATATAGTGCAGGTATTGGGCATCAATAGTAGGCCTCAAATGGTACTTCTCGTCTTAGAATTTGTAGATGGAGCAGATTTGGAAACAATTATCTTTGACGAAGAGTCAAGCGTTACTCTATTCAATGAAGAAAAACCATCGGTAGGAATACAGATCATCAAAGCAGTTACCTATCTTCATAACATCAACCCGCCTGTTATCCATCGGGATATAAAACCGGCAAACGTATTGGTGACAAAAAATTCATTGGTTACAAAACTTTGTGATCTAGGATTAAGCAAGGTTAAAATGGCACAGACTGCTGTATCTACAATGGGAGCACCTGGTACTCCAGCGTATATGGCACCAGAAATTGCGTTAGAAAAGTCTGGGGGAGATATTCGATCAGACGTATGGTATTTAGGCTGTACTCTACTGGAACTTTTTACCGGTAAAGATTGCTGGGGGGATTCGCTTTATGCAGACAACATTGATGCCGTCAAATATATCAGATCTAGCATGAAAGCAAATAACCTTCCACCTACCATAACCTACCTCTCCTCCTCCACTTCAAAACAATGGCAAAATGCAATTTTGAAGTGCTTGGTTTACAGTCCACAAAAACGGTTATCAGCCAAAAAGTTATTGTCTATTATTCAGAAAACCGATTAGCTTAGATTTTTAACACTCGTAAACTTTTCGGATCAGTTCATGAATAGCTGAAAATATTTAATTCACTGACCAAATAATATGTTGATGGTGGCTACATCAATAATGCACTTAGGATACTGAGTTATATATTTCAAACTAGTCTATGAACCAACCATATGTGAGCCTCAAATGAGGCACTTCTTTAATCCAGTTGTTGTGGGAACAAAGAATCGTCCCGAAAATTAAAATTTTATTTTCACTTTTCATCTTTACCACACTTTTCATGAAATTTACTTAGCTTACTATTTGTGAAATAGGTTTGATGCGTTTAAGGTGTATTGAATAAGCCTTCATATACATTCCGATTTTGTCCCGTGTTTAGTGGGACCTTTTTTCAATAGTGCGATGAGGAGAAAGCATTATCCGAAAAGTTAATTTTTCATAGTATTTCATATACATGTACATTCCGTTTTTGTCCCGTGTTTAGTGGGTCTTTTTTTCAATAGTGCGATGAGGAGAAAGCATAGTATTTCATATACATGTACATTCCGTTTTTGTCCCGTGTTTAGTGGGACCTTTTTTCAATAGTGCGATGAGGAGAAAGCATTATCCGAAAAGTTAATTTTTCATAGTATTTCATATACATGTACATTCCGTTTTTGTCCCGTGTTTAGTGGGACCTTTTTTCAATAGTGCGATGAGGAGAAAGCATTATCCGAAAAGTTAATTTTTCATAGTATTTCATATACATGTACATTCCGTTTTTGTCCCGTGTTTAGTGGGTCCTTTTTTCAATAGTGCGATGAGGAGAAAGCATTATCCGAAATGTTAATTTTTCATAGTATTTCATATACATGTACATTCCGTTTTTGTCCCGTGTTTAGTGGGTCCTTTTTTCAATAGCGTGATGAGGAGAAAGCATTATCCGAAAAGTTAATTTTTCATAGTAGTTCATAAACATGTACATTCCGTTTTTTTCAATAGTGCGATGAGGAGAAAGCATTATCCGAAAAGTTAATTTTTCATAGTAGTTCATATACATGTACATTCCGTTTTTGTCCCGTGTTTAGTGGGTCCTTTTTCAATAGCGTGATTGGGGGGGGGGGGGGGTCCGAAAAGTTGATTTTTTGGTTTAACATCAATAGTTTTGATACTTTTTTTCAGTTTTAAAAGTAGACGCTAGAGAGAATTTTCACAAAATGGGAAACTTTCTTTACTTATTTCATAGTGTTCTTTAAGTAAACTATTATGGACCAAGTCGTGTTCTTTAAGTAAACTATTATGAACCAAGTCGTGTTCTGGTACTGTTTTTTTGAAGTTCATACTTTTCCTGTTCTCTTTTATCTCCGTTATCTTTGTTAATAAATACACCCAATTCTACAATCAAGTGTTTGTTTAACAATTAACGAATGGAGATCAACTCTACTGTTTGTGTGTGAAGTCAAGTTAATTTTTCATAGTATTTCATATACATGTACATTCCGTTTTTGTCCCGTGTTTAGTGGGTCTTTTTTTCAATAGTGCGATGAGGAGAAAGCATAGTATTTCATATACATGTACATTCCGTTTTTGTCCCGTGTTTAGTGGGACCTTTTTTCAATAGTGCGATGAGGAGAAAGCATTATCCGAAAAGTTAATTTTTCATAGTATTTCATATACATGTACATTCCGTTTTTGTCCCGTGTTTAGTGGGACCTTTTTTCAATAGTGCGATGAGGAGAAAGCATTATCCGAAAAGTTAATTTTTCATAGTATTTCATATACATGTACATTCCGTTTTTGTCCCGTGTTTAGTGGGTCCTTTTTTCAATAGTGCGATGAGGAGAAAGCATTATCCGAAATGTTAATTTTTCATAGTATTTCATATACATGTACATTCCGTTTTTGTCCCGTGTTTAGTGGGTCCTTTTTTCAATAGCGTGATGAGGAGAAAGCATTATCCGAAAAGTTAATTTTTCATAGTAGTTCATAAACATGTACATTCCGTTTTTTTCAATAGTGCGATGAGGAGAAAGCATTATCCGAAAAGTTAATTTTTCATAGTAGTTCATATACATGTACATTCCGTTTTTGTCCCGTGTTTAGTGGGTCCTTTTTCAATAGCGTGATTGGGGGGGGGGGTCCGAAAAGTTGATTTTTTGGTTTAACATCAATAGTTTTGATACTTTTTTTCAGTTTTAAAAGTAGACGCTAGAGAGAATTTTCACAAAATGGGAAACTTTCTTTACTTATTTCATAGTGTTCTTTAAGTAAACTATTATGGACCAAGTCGTGTTCTTTAAGTAAACTATTATGAACCAAGTCGTGTTCTGGTACTGTTTTTTTGAAGTTCATACTTTTCCTGTTCTCTTTTATCTCCGTTATCTTTGTTAATAAATACACCCAATTCTACAATCAAGTGTTTGTTTAACAATTAACGAATGGAGATCAACTCTACTGTTTGTGTGTGAAGTCCGGCAGTTGACGTCATGAATTACATAATTACTAAATTTCATTTGACCCATACTCTGGCTTTTTTATATTTATGGAGTGGTTCATTAATCAATTGTTCCATTTTATTGTTCACTCGCTTGAACTTCTAGAAATAAAAAAACGAATGAACGATGTTCGTTGAAACAGTGACCACTAAATTATAAGAACGATTAAGTAGCCTACATATTGCTTCTGTTTGGCTCAGTTGGTTATAAAGCTATTAGCGTTTAGGCGAACATAAGTTTTATATCGATGTGTCCAGGGTTCGAATTCCACCCATTTCAAATAAAAATATCTGTCCATTGGTTTCTAGTCGATCACACTATGTGGTGTGCTGCTAGGCGCCACCTGGAGGTTTGGGGTTTTGCCTCGGACATACATGTAGCTCGGTTCCATTCCATTACTTAACCCGACAACGACGCTATATAAGCAAAATAATTTGGAACGCCATTAAAAGTACCATCAAACAATGTACGGACAGTAAATTTTACCAATGCGTGCGGCCGAGGTTGTTTCTCCTTAAATAAAAAACATGGGAAATATATTATATATTTGAGCTGGGCATAATTTATATTTTATTACGTAAATATTGCATTTTTCGAAGACAATGTTGACTCAACAGTGATTGTTTTGGGGATTTAGATACGTTTATGATTTGAAATTCGATATGAAATCACAATCTTTGATCACTTCAATCCATGCACAAAACCAGAACGTAACAATGAGACGGCCGAAAAGAAACAATTACCATAATGTACATGAAACAGGCCACTCTGTACTAAATATATTTTGCTAGAAGTTTTTAAACCAACGCATAGTGTCTACATAAAGCAAAATAGCTTCATCCACATTTCTAGGAAAGTTTAACTGAGGGAAAATTAAGATAATTAATTCAAAAAATTGTTCAGAGCATCCGTGTTCTCGATTTAGCTCATCAAACTCTTCCAGACAGGCGATAGCATCTTCTTGGTCCACGTTCACGCCAAAGTTTGTGGCACCATGGGCTTCTGGATTAAAAAACATAAAGTTTGGCTTGCCGCTTTCCCCGTCAGCATTTCTCTTTGTTTTGATAGCGTGTAAATTCCATTGAGTGGCAACCATATGGATATCTGCTTGTATCAGAGACATAAAGCAGAACTGAAGACAGTCCACGTGTGCAAAATGGTCCTCTTGCATTATACCTGAATCCCTCATATCTTTGAAAAAAGCAATCCACCAGTCGGCCGCTTGTTTTCTCAATATTGACCACCAGGCCTCAATACGTTGGTTTGATGTACTTTTACCCTCAATGAAGCTGTTTATGCCCGCAAATTCATCGTTACATCTTCGTCTAAAATATGGTTGGAGGTGTTTAATAAGAGAGTTTTCAGTACCAGGGTCACATCTCAAGGTACGTGGAACGACGCCTAATTCCTTAACACAAGATAAATAATGGCGAGCTATAATACCAGGATCGGAGTTGGTAAAACCGACCTCTAGCCACAATACCTTTCTACTAAAGCCATCTATGGCCCCATGTATAGCAAATCCAAACGGTTTTAATTTATCATATCCGTCAATATGCCATATGAAGTTTGGCCCAGGTGATGAATATTTCCTCCTAATTAAGCGATGCGCTTTTCTTCTTTGAATGCCAGAAGGATCCATCAGTCTGAGAATGTCGAGAACTGTATCTCTCTTTATCTTCAACCCATGTACCATGGTTAGCTTTCTCCACAATGCCTTGTATCCTAAAGAACGACCACTCGTGTTCAATTCGGTTTCAATGGTCAGAACAACTTCTTCTAAAGCACTGTATTCTTCATCCGAAGGTTTTCTTCGCAGATTCATTTTTCTAAGTGTTCTTTTTAGGTGCCGTAAACTGATTGTAATATTATGACTAAGAAAAAGTATTTCACAGATTTCTCTATAAGAATAGCCATGGCAAAAATATATCCGAATAAGTTGGTCTCTTGATAAAGCGTTGAGATGAAGAGGATTGTTGCTTGGTAACATCCTCAGCCAGCCTGATCTGAAACAAAAACAAACAACATAAGAAACAGTGCAAAGAAACTTCAAAATAAATTGATGGAAAAATTCATGTTTGAAGTGTGATAGTCAAATTACTCTTCTGAATTTAAAGAGGAATCTCAATTAGGTAGGCCTTGTTAAAAAGTTTCTACATGTATTATTATTTTCTATTCGCAATGAATTTGAGCAAGTATCCCATTACAACACCCGACTGAAGTTGGTGTTCCTAGTTCCCTACTCCCAGTTCCTTATTCGAAATAATCAGACTTTAATTCTACATATGGACAAAATTATACCGAGAGTTTAGTGGCTGATTTAGAGCCTTTTAATTGAACATCTGAAACTGTTTCTGTCTATAACACAAACTAAGCAAGAGCACGGGCACCCAACAACGGACTTGAGCTTTAAAGGTATTCTAATTAAAATAAAAAATTACTTGACATGCCTTGAAGTTGAAGGCAGAGTTGTCACCCCCGCGAAAGACAACTTTAGCAGTGTCCACTTTTCGTTAGTGGTCTAAGTGGGGATGGCTCTATCACAGTATCAGAATGCAATTAAAGCTTATTGAAACAGCAAAAAAACTCCCCGGATTGAATAAAACAAGCAACCTTAACATTTAAAGACATGGATTGGCAAAATGTAGGCATATTTACACAAAATACCAATCTATACTTACGGAAATTATACACATGTGGTGACCTTGTCCTTCTTGGGCGTGTGCAAAAAGTCGGAAGTCGGCAGTAAAATCTTGGAAGTCATCTGTGTGCAAGAATCATGGAAGTTGGAAGTCAGAAGACGTGACCTTGTCATTCTTGGACGAGTGCAAAAACTCGGAAGTCGGCAGTAAAATCTTGGAAGTCATCTGTGTGAAAGAATCTTGGAAGTTGGAAGTCGGAAGACCCCACCCGTCTTTCGTAAAAGTCAAATTAGATAGAAATAAAAACTTTGTACAATTAAAGAAGCTTAAGTGACTGTAGCAGATCTTTCTAAGACCTGTTTTGGGCTTCTCGAAACGAGTAAACATTTGAAGTGTTGGCGGCCATGTTTTTTCGCTAGGCGGGTCATAACAAAATCAGGCCGGGTGTATGGGTTTATACGACCCGGATAATCGACCAATCAAAATTCAGCATTTGCCAACTAACTTGGTTGAAGGATAATAATATCTCAATATCTTCTCTTTTGGATTGACACTTTATTTTAAAGAGTCACAAAAGTTCGAACTTCAATCTGGTTTTGTGTGGATATTTCAAATATTACGAACGTAATGCTTAAATATCTTTTTTAATAAAAAAATAGTTAAACAGACAATTGTTACTTACAGTATATGGTGACATTGAATGTGTGATGTACTTTTCCAGCGGAGTTGTTTATGGTCAGGTTGTAAACACCGGAGTCAGATCGATTGATTCCTGGGAAAGTCAGTGTGGATTGTTGTCTGTGATTGGGTAAGTTCTTAGTTTGACTAACCAATGATATGTGGACACTTTTCCAGTTAAATTCCACACCAGGTTTAGACCAAGACGTACAACTAATAGATGCTGTGTGGTTTTCCACAAAAATGTATGAGTATTGACAGTTCTCCAGAGAAATATCTGAAACCATCAAATAGTAATGTTGGGACAGAGACCGAGGCGGTTTGGAATACGTTTTGGCCATACTCAGGCCAACCGGAACCCCTAAAGGATTGAGACACTATTTCCTCAATTCAAATTCCTATTAAAACCTCCAAAAGTTTATTGAAGCCCTATGTTTTCATCCGAAAGCATGGACAAGTTGTTAAATAGTGTTACAAGTGTTAGTAATTTGCCCCAGTAGCATTGTTTGAATACAAGACACCTGTTACTTTGAATACAATTCTTGTATTTATTAATCTAAATGTATTTTAACGGGAGATTCTTGCCGAGGATAGCCGAAGGGAATTCCGACTGGACCAGCGGATGAGTCCTTAACTTCGAAGGTACACGGAAACTGAGATCTGCCGTCTGCTGTTTATAAACAAAAATACGTAAACAAACTTGGCGTCAACCGAACGAAAACGTTTCGCTGATCACCCTGTGCGAGGAAATGTGGAGAAACGGACGAATGTAATTCCAGAAAACACGGGCTATGCAACCAATTGAACCTTAAATTGGCATGAGGTGCCAAAATTCACACTTTCTTTCATAATTCCTGATCTTGACGACAGTAAGAGTCTTTGAAGGCCATCGAACAACTAAATGATTGGCGTTGGAATGAGGAAAATCCATACAGTATGTATGGACGCTCAATCCGAACAGCCTTCCACCTATCGGACAGTTTATAGATGAATGATAAAATCTCCATGTGTTGTGTTTACTGTCGCGTGAAATACATCACTGGCCTGCTTATTATAGTTATGAACTCTGTTATATGCAGTCGACGTCTTTATGTAGTGCAGATTTCGCATATAAATGTTAGACTCTTGCTAATGATAGTGGTATGCTCTTCATTGTGATAAATTCTCGAAGATCAACATTTTTACACGCCCTTCGGGCTCGTGAAAATATTGACCGTCTAAACGAAATACCAGGCCGTACACCCACGCAGCACACTGGTATAACATATACTGTGTTTTTGGCTGAGGGAAACTTTTAGACAGACTGAATCAACATGCCATGTTCATCGCCAACATTTTGGGGGTTATACCAATAGTACTTTCGCGAGATCTCCTTTAGACGTGGTTAATATAGACCTCGTACGACTTTACCGGACATAGAAAAGGGATTCTCAGATGCCCGCTTGGGTAACATTTTTAAAAGCTATAAGAAAATTATAACAATTCTGGCATCACATTTTACGTGAATATTTACTTGGAATTAAAAAAAACGTTAAGCGAGTAACGAAAACGGGGAGTCAATTTCCCGAAATGAACCTCCAGCCCCATTCCAATAGATTTTTCCGATAAAAAAATGGCAACATAAAACCTTAGAGGTGACATCTGGCCTTTAGTATGACTTTTAATTTTAGATTACCGGTATAGGATGTAATGCTATGAAGTGTTTTTATAACTATATTGGTTAACGCCAAACATGGCGGACAAATTTTTGAGTAAAATTCATTTTACCCCGGTCGCATTGGGAAATTTGTTTGTGTCTTATAGTAGGAATGTACAGTCCGATTTAAAATCTTAAAAATTACAGAATTTTTTAGGTTTAAATAACAATTTCATTTTATTTTAAAGCTTTCGAACCTATATCAGTACACTTGTAAAATCAATCTGCAACTTTGGCAGAAAGGCAACTGGGATAAAATAGCAAACTTTGACGATACAAACTAGCTCATATCTATATATGTCGAAATGAAGGATGAAAACAATACCAGATTTAATCAGGGAAACTGCGAATATGGTAGACATAATAGCCAATCAAGTTGGTTGGTTGCTAAGCATCCAGCCAATCAGTTGTAGAACTTTGTAGAAAGGGTCTTCACTCAGATGAGCAATGACGAGACATTGAAGGTACACACACACAACAAATGTAAACTATAGATCCCGACTTTTAGAACGTAAGTGAAACAGTATTGTACAACTAGGCGGCTCATCAGAAGCCTATAGGCCTAGTTATGTGTCTCTGACTGTACTGAGCCAAACTTAACCGTACTGACGAATTGTTATGTAGATTATCTTTCCAATCACATCCCATTTTCTATTTAGAATTATCATAATGAAATGGAGGACTGAAGTTCAACCAATACTCAAAGTAAAAAACAAAAAAAACAAAAACGCGAATTTTACATTATCGGTTGTTCTATCTGCGCTTGTTTCTGTTGTCGTGGTCGGGTATCCATGTAAACATTCGGACCGAGCCATGAAGCTTGTACATGTTACAATAATATATACTCTCCGAAAAAGAAACGCAACATCCAATTTTTTTTTTCAAACATGAACTTTTCCAAAAATGTGCGTGATTGACACATGACAACATGATCATGTTATAATGTAAATGTCCGATAATTGAATTTAAGCCCCTGATAGTGACTGTTGATCACACGTGACTTTCGGGTCAGCCTTTGTGTAACGCTACACGAGGAAGGTGCGAACCACGTCTTATCTTTATGCGGGTTTAATGGGTATAAAAGACACACAACCGTTCAATTGAATTCTGTCGTTAAATTGTTTCACGAAGTTGCTACAATATGCCAAGACTAGACGCAGCTACCCGGAACGTCGTCATTGGTCGTCTCCTGGCCGGCGAATCACATAATGCAGTCACTAGACTTTATAATGTTCACCGGAGCACGATTTCCAGACTGTTGCAACGGCACCAGCAATCCGGTTCAACAGCTGATCGTCAACGTTCTGGCCGACCTAGGGTCACATCAGCAGCCCAAGATCGCTACATCCGGTTACTTCACCTGCGAAACCGGACCAAAACAGCAACAGAAACAGCATCAAATATCCCAGGTCTCCGTCGAATATCGGCACAGACAGTCAGAAATCGTCTTCGTCAAAACAGCTTACGCGCCAGACGTCCTTACTTTGGCGTAGTACTGAGACGCCAGCATCGACTTGCAAGGGTCCGATTGTGCAACAGGTTAAGGGACTGGAATCTGCGAAATTGGAGGCGAGTCTGGTTCAGCGATGAATCAAGATTCCATCTGCAGAGAAGAGATGGTCGTACACGAGTTTACAGACGCCGGAATGAGAGGTTCGCAAGGAACTGCGTCCTTGAGGTCGACAAGGAAGTGTGATGGTGCGGGGTGCCATATCCTGTGCCCGAAAAACTCAACTGGTGCACATTCCCGGCAACCTTGACGCCGTTCGATACACAGATGAGGTTTTGACACCACATATGCTGCCCGTAATGGACCTCCGTAGGGGAATTTTTCAGCAGGACAACGCTCGGCCACCCACAGCTCGTGCTACTGTTGAATTTCTAGCCAACCAGAACGTAACAGTGCTCCCCTGGCCGTCCAAAATCACCAGATTTGAACCCAATAGAACATTTGTGTGATGATTTGGATAGACGCGTGCGCAGTCGTCATCCAGCGCCGCAAACTCTGCAAGAACAGCAGCAGGCTCTTTAGCAAGAATGGAGAATTCTGCAAATCCGTATTCGTCGATTGATTGTGTCTATGCCGAGACGGGTCCGTGCTGTGCTACAGGTTAATGGTGGGCACAACAGATATTGACGTTGCAGTGACGTCATCTGAGCGCTATGAACTTAAATGTGATAAATTTTTACATATGAATGAACTTTAAAGTCTGAACAACCAGTCTGTCAAATTTCAGAGTAATGTGAAGCTTATTTTTGTATTAAAAATGGTGTTGAAAATTCATATTTTGAAGAACAAAAATTGGACGTTGCGTTTCTTTTTTGGGAGAGTATAGTTTTCCTTGAGTTAAAAGTAGATCATATATTTTTGATGACTGACAAGCGGCACTGTGTGAACTAGTTTGTATGATTCTGTGTTGTATGTTAGTTACTACGTGAACATTGCTCTTTCAATCTAAACTTGTCTGATATTAAAATTCTCATTCCCTTTAACGTATGTACCTATACTTATTTATTAAACCCTGCATTATAGGATTAAATTGTAAATTGACGAGATGAACATCGATATTATCTTTGATATCATATTGGAATGTCTACTCGGGGATACCACGTGAGCACTGTCCTTTCAATCAATCTGATATTTACCGTGCCAGAAAGTACAAACTTGCCCTGTTAGAATAGAGCTATTACCATATTTTCATTAGAAATATTGATATTGAACAGAATTAGTTTGATCAGTCATAGTAAAGGTTTAACATACAGAAATCCTTATGATAGAAATAGCAAACATACATTTGACATCCAGTATGATTGAAGTATTCCGTGACGTCTGTTGTCCAGGTCTCCGAGCCTCACATCCAACAGCACGTCCATCCATATATCTATCAGGTATCAAAGTATACCGTCCAGAAACAATGTATCCGTTATTATCTCCCCTGGTTTGATCCAACAAAACTGTTTGACCAATACTGTTGTTCCTGTACCAGGTGAGTATAGCAGGTGGGTTAGATTCTCCACCAGTACATGTTAACCTGACAGTTGTATTCTCTGTAACATGGACTCGATCTCCTGATTGGCCAGAATCTGACGTCGCACTTACACTATCAGGACCAACTGAAATCATACAAGTTAAAGATTGTACTGTAATATGTTTAGTTTCTATTACACTCTGCCAATACACATTAAAAGCACATGGAAACCGCCAACACATTATATTTTGACCTTCTGTTTTCCCCCCTTATAGAAGACGAACAAAAAACGCGTCACAAGAAATCGATAAACTCGAAAATTCTAAAAAATGGTGCCACTTTGACGTTTTTTTGCACGCAATTACACGATCTGTATTAATCGCGCGGAGCGATTGAACAAAAACTATAAGAATTACAATTTCTTAGGAGCTTTCAATTCAAGTTGTTGTTTTTCTTATAGGAGGTCAAGAAAACACGGAGCGAGAAAACGGCAATATCTCCCGGCAAAATATCCCAATTGCAGTTTTGCTGAATTCCCGTTTTCTCGTGCTGCGTGGTTTGAGCAGCTAAAACGTGACGCCAGTGGTCCAATCCGTCCTCTATACCAATAGGCAAAATGTAAGAAAAACGAAATAAAAAGTTCACAAGGTTTTATGGGATAAGAAAGGATGAATAAGCACAAAAATCAACTGTTTTGTAAATTAATATTATTTTAGAATTTTGACAGGTATTCGCTCATTTGCTAATAACGTGTCTCTGAAATAATTGTTTATGAAGACTTACATATTTGTTTATACTGAAACGCAATTTACTTAATTTCAACTATGGAGTGGTTTAACCAAAGCCAAAGCATATAGAGCATCTAGCTCAATAATATTAAACGCCTACCTCGTTATTTATGTTTGGATATTTATTAGTCGGCACCTGGTCGATGACCAATAAATGTCGGAAATTACAAATAACGGAGTAAGTCCTTTTACTTAAGTGAAGAAGCTAAATTACAACGGAGTAAGACCTTTTACTTAAGTGAAGTAGAGCTACTCTCATCATCATTGTAATATCTGATGATGAGAGTAGATACTATTGAGAGCTCATAATAATACACCACCATGTACAATATAGTACGAGTTTTGGCTCCAACTTACTTACATGTAACGGTAAAGGTGACTCGATCTTCTTCTGTCCATCCTGTCAATGATCCAGCCTGATTACCTCGACATGAACAAGACTCTCCATTCAGTGACCGGTCCACGTTCAGGGTGACAGGCTGACGTCCATCATTACCAGGGACTCTTCCAGCACAGACAGACGACCAGGTGAGTGTTGGTTCCGGATTTCCTTCTCCTACATCACATGTCAGGCTTAGTAAACCAGATTCCACCGGAGAATTACTGTCATAGCCGCAGATGCTTAGAGAACTTGTTGGAGGATCTGTGACAGACAGTTACAAACAATAATGTCACAGTTATTTGCGACGGTAACGACTGAATATGACAAAAGAATGAAGGTTTCATGTTCTTCTGTGTTTTTAAAATACATAGACATAGAAATACATGGACCGCCAGCTCGAGATCTCGTCCGCTCTTTTACCTTATTAAAGTTCTCGAAATTGAACTAAAGTAGGGGTACGTCGTTTCTGGGATACAGCGTCTGTGTGAACAAAATCATGATACGTGTATGTTTAAAGGGGCATGAGCTGCCAAAATGTTGATATTTTGACGTTAATACCGAATGTTAAAATTATCGGCTATTTTTCCTGAGACGTATAATTCAAAGACTTTTTAGTGCGCCTAATCTCGGGAATGTACGTTAAAGTATTGTTTTGAACTAACTTTGGCTTAGAATGAATGAATGGTCGTCCCGGTTATTTAAATTTTGTTTACTTTTCGAACACTATTCCGGTTCGTGAAGGCCACATACTGTATGGATTTTCCTCATTCCAACGCCAATCATTTAGTTTTTCGATGGCCTGTAAAGCCTCTTACTGTCGTGACGATCAGAAATTATGAAAAAAGTGTGAATTTCGGCAGCTCATGCCTCTTTAAATAATATATACAGATGAAATCCAGTTAATGTATATATTGACAACAGTTCTAATCACAGGTACTAAACTGGGACTGGTTCTACTAAAGTGACCTGATTTAGGCTCTCGCAGATATATGTTACACGATATGAACGTACGCATGGTCACAAGTCTAATGCGCAACACCATGCTGTATATTATAAAAGCCAATGCGTAATTTTACGCCCGATTAGTAGAACATGACTCAGGGGTGTACAGCCAAAAATGGATCAGCCCTTGTTATTATTGTAATGAGAGACCCCCAAATGAACCAATTCGCTGCTCCATAAAGTTATGTTTGAGTTTATGAACAAATCTTGTTTTTAAATAGTTCTATATATGTATATATCTTTAAGTGGTGCTTGTTGAATCTTACATTTTGCGTTGTGAAGCAAAGATTGACTGCCTAGTAAAAGAAGTGAACTAAAGCTGAAGATATACAAACGATAGTAGCTTTAATATAGAAAGGATAAACGATACTATAACACATTATAGACAAATACTATAACGGTCATTTCAAGAAGTCACAATATATGTAATTAAAGTATTTCAATGAGATTACGACAAATTGAAAGGCCCTTTACAAAATCGAATATTGTGATTTAGTCTGGTATTGTGAAAAAGTGAATAATGTTAGTATAAAAAGTGGATAATGTTAGTACAAAGAAACACTTTTGATTGGGTCTTATCGTTTTTCATTCCAATATCCATCCAAACTTTTAACAATATAAATCCCATTTCATGTGCGTTGTTCCATAACACTATTGAAGTGTTGGCTGCCCTTATATTTTCTATATGTCTATTGGGAAACTGGCTCCTATGTGATGAAATATTATTTACGTGTTTAGCTTGGATAAAATAAATTATATGGGTTTTTTCTGTTATAAAAAACATCGCCTTCTCGTGTGTAGAACAATACAACATACTTTGCTGTATTATCAAAATAAACCTCAGTTCAAGTTACTTACATTGAACTTCCAGTGTATATTGTTGTGAACGTACAACAGTAGGTGTCACGTCATTAACAGCCGTACAATAAAGGCTAGCTCTATTGTCCTCAGATCGGGGAACGAACTCCAATGATCGGACTGTGGGCTTGAAGACATCCGACTCCTGGTTACATATCGGTTGTCCCTTAGTTATCTCCTTTGTTGTTTCGATGGCTCTTTGTGTATACCACCGAATACATGCTTGGGGTTTACTTGGCTCAGTGACACATGTCAAGTTGAGTGGATTACCCGCCAATATACGATCTGGTGGATTTCTCAGGGTTACCGCGGTTACCCTCACTGCAAATATAAAACATCTCCCGGGTCTGACGTAAACTGATATATGACCAAGTTTAGTGTGTACCAAATGTACCGGTTATACCAGGAAATGGTCAGCTATACAAGATATTTTGGGTTTATATTTAACATCAAAACATTTATCAAACAAACCTTTGATATTGAGTCTCTTCTCTGCTTCAATAGGATCTAACCGTTCCCGACTACATCTCCAGGTAAACCTCTCCATATCCAGTGTAACGTTCTGTATGGTCAGTCTGTAAACCTCTTCTCCGTTCACTTTCTCACATCCTCCCGAAAACCCAAGCAATGTAGGGTTAGTGGGTATGGTAGAAGTACATGATGTAGATGAATATATTACTGATATGACAGTACCATTGAGCCGATTCAATTGTAATGGATCTGTGTTACCATTTACTCTGTTAATCTTACACTGTAGGGTCAATGGACGACCGGCCACAGCATCACCTTGTTGTGTGATTGTTACGGATACACCTGGATGGAGGTAAAACACAAAAAAATGCTGGCACTGTGCCACAGGAAAGTCATCTCTAATTAACAACGTAGAAACAACGCGTTTTTCTGTTCATAAATATTTTTTGTTGTTATTGTGTAGTGTAAGATTTTCCCTGTCATCTCATCTTTAATTTGATATTTCATAATTTCATAAGTTTGCTAAGACTACATAAAGATAAAACAAGACATTTTATGTAACGTTCAATTACGATAGGGTGCCGTTAATGTGAACCATAGACTACATAAAAAATATGTTACACAATACGTTACATACCTCGTGTTGAAAAATAACTCCAAAGAACTGAAAAAGCCAACAGCCGTGAATGACGTCGAAAAGCCATTAAAACTATATACATACTATTCTCACAGTTATGTCACTTAAAATGTATTTGAACATATATAATTAGATAACATCCATTTATCGTAAGCTGTTGTGTTGAACTCAATCAGACAAACTTGATGTGCTCATTTTCGTTTTCATTTCAGCCCCAACACTGGCACATGTTTTAAGTTAATACAGAAATGAGGAAGTAAAATTTGATCTATAGATGGCTGTTTGAACATTTAATCTACGGAGAGCTAAGCATAAAGTCGACACGATCAGTAAACTCTCAGGTATAATATACTTACTAGTAAACCGATAGTGCACGACTAAAGGAATTCCCTGAAGTCGTTAGAAAAAAACTGGGATATGTTAGCTTATTTTTAACTCAGTATAGCTGTATAGCCCAAATAGTCATGTGATAAATGAAATGGATTGAGCCTATCAATACGTACGTTCGGGGTATCGTCGACCGCAGTGCATCCTGGGATTGAGGGTAGATAAAATATCACGTGCGTATTTCAAGATGGGGCAAAACAAATAGATGAATGTTTTCGAGTTTTTAATCGATGCATCGGGGAACCGAATTCCACTTAGACGAAATATAAATATTTCTGAGCAAAATTTTCTCTTGATCGACGTATGTGAAAGAGTTGCCAGGTAGGTTGGGGGTACCCCCCCCCCCCCCGCACTTTGAGTGTAACATTAAACATCGATCGAGTTTTTTAGAAAATAAAAATAGGACAGAGGCGCTAGTACTTCAATCCCCAAAGAAATGAACCCTGAAGATTGTATATGTGTGGATGCATAGTTATGTATATGTGTGGAGGCATAGTTATGTATATGTGTGGGGGCATAGTTATGTATATGTGTAGAGGCATAGTTATGTATATATGTGGAGGCATAGCTATGTATATGTGTGGAGGCATAGTTATGTATATGTGTGGAGGCTTAGTTATGTATATGTGTGGAGGCATAGTTATGTATATGTGTGGAGGCATAGTTATGTATATGTGTGAAGGCATAGTTATGTATATGTGTGGAGGCATAGTTATGTATATGTGTGGAGGCATAGTTATGTATATGTGTGAAGGCATAGTTATGTATATGTGTGAAGGCATAGTTCTTGTGCTTTCAAAGAGGCCTATCTAATTGTTTATAATGCTAATTGACTTCATTCTTTAATGGTGTTCTGTAGTGTTACCTCGGCAAAGATTCAATTATACACGTGATATCACCATCTCAACGTCCTAAAAAAGGGTTTGCATAACAGCACCGTATTTGCTTTACAATATTGTCCACACGATTTGTGTTTCCACCTTTTTACTACATCTGCACATGCGTTCTCGTAACTCCCAAAAAGCCTATAGGTCACAACACCCAGTTTGTGTTTTCTCAGCCAATGAAAATTGACTTCCGTTATACAGGAGCTAGAAGGTGGCTACATAGTGATAGTTTGGTATCTGGGTTATTTGAATATTGGATTGAAACTAACATAGGTCTACTGTACATACTTTAAGCTTTCAATCAATGCCTGATAACAGATTTTTGTGTGTGTTTTTTTAATGTTCATCCAATTTTGAAAATACCAAAGTTTGTCTAGAATAAGTAAGCCTAAAACGGTCAAAATGGCGGTACCCATGTTAAATTGTGTGTAGCTTGAAACCGGCATGCACTATGTCAACTTTATTTGGTTGTAACGGATTTCTCATGTGTTGATCTATTTGAAAATGGTTAGGAAAAGTCTTAACGAGATTTAGGTAATTAGCCACAAACCAAAACGTTAACATTACCGCAAATGGGAAATGAAACTGTATCATGTAACCTATAGGCAACCCATTGCACAGGTTAACAAATGCGGTTTATTTGATAATGCTTACGTGCGCCCGGTTCTTGGGGTTTCATATAACCTTTTAAATAAGATCGAGCCATAACCGTTATGACAGTATACATGTAAGTGTTTCCCGATATTGATAACGTGGGTTTGGAAAGTATTAAGTGCTTTGACAAAAACACAAACCTCGGTTCGTTCTACAAATAGTCCGCATAGGTAGCTTCAGAAGTGATCTTAGCATTAGTGCGGCGTTAAATCAGTCAATCAATCAAACTGAAACCATTTGGAATTATATATATCTTGTTGAAGTCCACATGAGGTATTTTCGCTTTTTACAATCTAGACAGAAGACTTTTATAAAAAATATTACTAAAGTTATAGGCAAGGGGGTATTGAAATCAGGGTATGTTCGACTTGTCTTTCAATTTGGTAGACCCACATTTATCTACTATTATATATAGCATTGCCGCTTGTGTATAATAAATAGGTCAATATCTTTACCCAACTTTTGGATTAACTTTTCAGGTAGACAGTCTATGATCACATTTTACTTCCTCGTTGCTATACTAGTTTGATACATGTCAATTTATTTATTATAACTGACACCCAGAATTGGGGATTTTACATCTTAATAGAAGAATCACTGGAGAACGGACTATTAAGCCACGCTATCAATGTGCAAACAGTTCAGATGGCTATCTGTTAAGACTGGACAAACGTGCCTTATGGCTTACTCACTCGACAAAGTACTCCTAACGTCGTCAATAACTTTATTTTACATTTTAACTCAAGGTAAGTAAAATGCATTATGGTTATACATACTTTAAAAGGTATTCAAGTTCTGCTACGTTATCAAAAATAACCCCGATTTCTGTTCAAGAAATGTTTTCGTTCGTATTTAGGTTAGAGACTGTGGGCATGTTTTAATTTTGACCGAGAGGCGCTAGCCAATCAGTATACTAATAGTATATCGTATACCAATCAGGGCAGATTTTGAATATAACTTGCAGTCTTTTGACCGTCTTATGAAAAAAAAATCGAAATTTTGACAGCTTATGCCACTTTGGTTTATCATGAAAAAGGTTCATAAGACTATTGAAGTCCAAGTTTGACATATTATTCAGAGCCAAAACTTGTCTACATGGTTATTTTAGTCAAGAAGATTTTCTTGTGACCGTGTGTCTTTATAAAAATATGATAGTCATCTAGGGCTATATACTTCTTCTAATCGTACATTTTCGAATAAAATGGCCTGAATTTGCTGTTCATGTAAAATTGCTGAACTTTCCCGTATTTTGTTTAAACGTAAACCCATCCACATCTTGGTAACTTTTGCCACTTTAAATTATATAAATCTGATAAACCTTCTATGATTTATGCCTTAGTGTCCGAATGAAACATTCGTAGCCCATTCGGAGTAAATCATTTCCGGTCGACGTTGACATGCTTCGAACAGTCTGCACTTTGTATTTGGTGATGAATATTATTTTGTAATGATTTTTCCCAAGTTAATACTTATCAGAAACAAATATCAACCCGATAAATTCAGGGTTAGGCCTAGCGTTTACAACATGCAACAGCTTTTTCAAACTCAGTGTGTCAAAACATTATATAGTGTAATGATCAAAGATATTAAGACATCACCCCGAAGAAAGTTGTTTTGAACAACACGAACTTTCGACACCTGTACCAGTGTCTTCGTCAAGTGTAACTGAATTTAATCTTTCAAAATATTGATATAAATACTAAAGAAAAGAACAAATATGTAATGTGGCCAATCATTGAAATTGTTTACAAGAGTAACTTTTAATTATATTCTTCTAACGACGAAATCTAGAAAACAACGACATCAACCAAGAAAGACGTAAAACTGTTTACGTTATAATACAAATTGACGTAATAAGCTAACGTTATAATACAAAATGACGTAACAAGTTAACGTTGCAATACAATGGCATCACAATAAACAAGCTAAAGATAAAAACAATATCAATATTACATTTTTAAAAAGTATAATTAGAAATCCTTACATGTATTTTACAAATTTATTCCATATTTTACTTATTTGTATTCCACAATCTCTATTTAATGAAGGGTTGAGTTTTTGAATGAAGAAAGCTTCTTTAATTTTTCTTTTCCTCCAATGTTTATCTAAAGATAAAGTTTTTACTTCATTCCATTTAATAGGTTTTGGACATTTAAACTTATGTTCTGCTAACGCAGATTTGTTTATGTCACAAGTGTGAATAGACTTCTTATGTTCGTTTATTCTGAGAAATAATGGCCTATCTGTTTCACCAATATAATTGTTACCACATTCACATGTTATATTATAAATACTGTACTTTTTACAACTATCGGACTCTTTGTCTTTAACATTAGTCAATAAATTTTCAAGATTTCTGTTAAATGAAAAAACAACTCGGAGGTTTCCTTTACTTAAGATGCGAGTCAACATTTCACTTAAACCCTGTAAATATGGTAGTGTTATTGTTCCTAATTTTGCTGCCCTGTTCTCAGGAGAACTTTGTTTACATCTATCTTTCTTCAATAGATTAATAATTTTATTAACTGTTGTCTTTTCATATCCATGGGCAATGAAAACTTTGGTTAAAATGTCCAGTTCTGCTTTTAGACACTGTTCATCACACGCATTTATGGCTCTTTTTACTAAACATCGTAAGGTGCCGCGTTTGGTGTCTCTTAAATGGCCTGATGAACTGTGAATATATAGATCTGTGTGGGTAGGTTTTCGATACACTGAAGTCCTGATGTTTGATTTTGTTTCACCAACACTTTCGACTAAAACATCCAAAAACGGTAGCTTATTGTTTTCTTCCATCTCCACAGTGAACTGGATTGAGGGGTGTAACGAATTAAGATGTTGCAGAAATAAGTTAAGTTCTTGTTTGCTTTGGTTCCAAATAGCAAAAGTATCATCGACGTATCTTAGCCATAGCTTATGTTTATGAAATTTTTTTAATGGGGCTTCTGTTTCGAAATGTTCAAGATAAATGTTGGCAACAATCAGGGAGAACCCATAGGAGTGTCATCTTGTATTGCATAGTAGTTCTCTCGCCATTGGAAATAATTAGCGTGTAAATATAACTTTAACATCTCTTTTAAGTCGCTGGGATTTACTGTACTAACAATTAGTTGTGGGTGATTGTCAATTTTGTCTTCTATAATACGAATAGCTTCCTGTCTTGGAACTTTTTGTGGAGAGTTCACATCAAAAATGTCTTCTTGTTGTACATCCAGGGATTTGATTTTCTTAACAAAGTTTGTCGAGTCTTTCACATAAGACAACGAGGATCCAGCTAAGGGTCTTAACACTTGAGCTAAATATTTGGCGAGGTTATATGTGGGTGAACCAATAAACAAAACAATAGGTCGAAATGGGACGTTTTCCTTATGAATTTTTGGTCGTCCATATAGTTTTGGGCATTTGGGCATAATTGATGCTGTTCTCCAAGTTCCCTCCGGAGTTTGGTAGAAATGGTTTCCCCTTTGTTGAGTCTGTTTAACATAGTAATAACTTACCGGTACCGGTATCTGAAAATAATCCATAGAGCTCCAACAATACACATATTGTGAATTTAAGTAATGTTAATCTTACGAAAACACAAGAAAATGTTTTAAGTAAAGGCCTTAAACACATACCAAATACTAATAAACATGTTCCTTATTTAGATATAGTTACTGCCTAGCCGAGAAATCTGGGCTCTGCCGAATTTTTTTTTCTCCGTGTTCGTCATAGCCCAGACCACTTCCATAGTAAAAAAGTGAAATTCACAACAAGTAAGCAGAGATTAAAGTGTTTACCTCTACATTCCGATAGCATAGACCTAGAAGAAGGAATTCTTCAACTTTACGCGGCTGTAATGTCGTAAGCTTTCCTTTATGCAGTTACTATTTGCTTCCAAGTCCACTGACTTTTAAACTGACGTAACCGCCATAGTAAAACATTAACCGACCTAAAAACTCTGCGGGGCATCTTAGAAATACTTAACTCGTAATCTTCGGAAAGCTTTTGTCATGACCAATGAACTAGGCCGAATATGAAATATTCGTGGAGTATTGAATACTAGATGTATAGACCTATATTTCTCAACAGTTATATCTATATTATTTTACCCTAGTGATTCGGGCTAAGGCGACAAGACACATCAGCAACCATATAATACCAGTCGCCGTAAGACCGATAATCCGGGCCAAGTTACTGCCGTGGAAATTCTGTTTCTTATATTACAGATGATATAAAAGCAACAGAACTAAGAATCAAAGTTAAAGACGCCTTAGAGAAGCATACACCCAGGGTAAAAAGAGGTGTTAGTTACACTAATAAGAAAAAGGAAAACGATAAAAGAACTTAAATCTAAAGACTCTATTGTTATTTTACCAGCGGAAAAGGGAAATGCAACAGTTATCATGAATAAACAAGATTATGAAGACAAAATTCAGAATCCTTCAAATGTAGAGTTGAAAAAAAGGACAGTTACTACTATGTTAAACAGGCTCAACAAAGTGGAAACTAGCCGAGAAGTCTGGGCTCTGGCGAATTTTCTCTACGTGTTTGTAAGGCGACAAGACACATTAGCAGCCATATAATACTAATCGCTGTAAGACCGATAATCCGGGCTAAGTGTAAACCATTTCTAACAAACTCCGGAGGAGAACAGCATCGATTTTGCCCAAAACTAAATGGACGACCAAAAATTCATAAGGAAAACGTCCCCCTTCGACCCATTGTTTCGTTTATTGGTTCACAAACATATAACCTAGCCAAATATTTAGCTCAATTGTTAAGATCCTTAGCTGGATCCTCGTTGTCTTATGTGAAAGACTCGACAATCTTATAAAATCCCTAGATGTAGAACAAGAAGACATTTTTGTAAGTTTACATGTAGGTTGTGTTGAATGACAAATACCTGCTGTTTATAGGTTGCGTTGAAAGAAGGGAGAAATACCTACTGTTTATAGGTTGTATTGAAAGAAGGGAGAAATACCCGCTGTTTATATGTTGTGTTGAAAGAAGGGAGAAATTCCTGCTGTTTATAGGTTGTGTTGAAAGAAGGGAGAAATTCCTGCTGTTTATATGTTGTGTTGAATGAAGGGAGTAATGCCCGCTGTTTATAGGTTGTGTTGAAATAAGGGAGAAATTCCTGCTGTTTATAGGTTGTGTTGAAAGAAGGGAGAAATGCCCGCTGTTTATAGTTTGAGTTGAAAGAAGGGAGAAATGCCCGCTGTGTATAGGCTGTGTTGAATGAAGGGAGAAATAACCGCTGTTTACAGGTTGTGTTGAATATAGGGAGAAATACCCGCTGTTTATAGTTTGAGTTGAAAGAAGGGAGAAATACCCGCTGTTTATAGGTTGTGTTGAATGAAGGGAGAAATATCCGATGTTTATAGGCTGTGTTGAACGAAGGGAGAAATGCCCGCTGTTTGTAGGTTGTATTGAAAGAAGGGAGAAATGTCTGCTGTTTATAGGTTGTGTTGAATGAAGGGAGTAATGCCCGCTGTTTATAGGTTGAGTTGAAAGAAGGGACAAATACCCGCTGTTTATAGGTTGTATTGAAAGAAGGGAGAATTGTCCGCTGTTCATAGGTTGTATTGAAAGAAGGGAGAATTGCCCGCTGTTTATAGGTTGTGTTGAAAGAAGGGATAAATACCTGTTGTTTATAGCTTGTGTTGAAAGAAGGGAGAAATGCCCGCTGTTTATAGGTTGTATTGAAAGAAGGGAGAAATACCCGCTGTTTATAGGTTGTGTTGAAAGAAGGGATAAATACCTGCTGTTTATAGGTTGTGTTGAAAGAAGGGAGAAATACCTGCTGTTTATAGGTTGTGTTGAAAGAAAGGAAAAATATCTGCTGTTTATAGGTCGTATGGAAAGAAGGGAGAAATGCCCGCTGCTTATAGGTTGTGTCAAAAGAAGGGAGAAATGCCTGCTGTTTATAGGTTGTGTTGAAAGAAGGGAGAAATACCCGCTGTTTATAGGTTGTGTTGAGAGAAGGGAGAAATACCCGCTGTTTATATGTTGTGTTGAATGAAGGGAGAAATGCCCGCTGTTTATAGGTTGAGTTGAAAGAATGGAGAAATACCCGCCCGCTGTTTATAGGTTTGTGTTGAAAGAAGGGAGAAATACCCGCCCGCTGTTTATAGGTTTGTGTTGAAAGAAGGGAGAAATACCCGCCCGCTGTTTATAGGTTTGTGTTGAAAGAAGGGAGAAATACCCGCCCGCTGTTTATAGGTTTGTGTTGAAAGAAGATAGAAATACCCTATGTTTCTAGGTTGTGTTGAACGAAGGGAGAACTACCCGCTGTCTATAGGTTGTTTTTAAAGAAGGGAGAAATAGTGTTCTTGTTCTTAGTGTTTTGAAGTGTTATCTAACAAACAAAAAACGATCTAAAAAGTCAATACTTTTTAATTTAGATTCGAAATTTTTACCCAAATACGGATTTTGGGCATTTCATATTTGCACTTTTTTATGTAATTCGCTTGAGGACTGAAACATATGAGATGTGATCTTTATAAAAGCAAAACCTTATACAGATGCTATTGGGATATATACTATATGGCAGCAGTTCACAATTTCATTTTCCTTCATTTCACATTTGCGGTAATGATAATGCCTGCTCTCACAGCACCTTGCCTAACTTTCGTTGAACCAAATTCTTCGATGAGGGCCTTAAACAGTCCTTTGGGAGTATTTAAACACGATTTGTTCATAGGTTGAAGGAAGAAATTTTGAACTACATCCAGAAACATCTGATAGGGGTCACTTTGCACATAGTCCGCCGCATGTAAACAGACCAAAGCACGCCTAACTACCAGATCTCCATCCACCTGAACTGGCCCCATTCCACTTCTAAAATCATTTCCAGACAGTAACTCAACCCCTGTTCTTTCATAAAAACTACAAAAATGCCCGGAAAAAATGCAGGGGGCCAGGAAAAAATAATTAAAAAAACACACAAAAATATCTGGAACTTGTTTTGTCCCTAGGAAAAACCGGAAGGAAAACCCGGAAGTCAGAAACTGTGACCTGTATCCTATCACCCTTTGAATTTTCCCAATAGCCAATAGGTTAACTTGCAAAGAGTCACTTCATATTCCTAAAACATGAATTCAATGTACGAATATCATCAATTCCTTTACGCTTATCAAATGCTTAGCTAGATGTTTTCATTAAGGATCATCAATCTGTGTTTATTCCAATCTTACACCACCCCACCTGCTTCTAACCTGGTACATATACTGTTGACTTGATAGCATATTTTTATTTAATACTACTTACTCTTTAATAATTCTATTTTTCTGTATTTATTATGCCTGTGTTAAATTGTTTAGTTTTGTGTTGTAATATCCGATGAGAGAAGAGGGGCTCGTAAATGTTCACAACCATGTGCAATATATAAAATGAAAAACGTTGTTATAATTCCGTTAAAGGCGCAGCAATGTACAAATTTAGATTTGACATTCAGCAAAATTATCTATAAGGATGCAGTTTCCTTGACTATATATTTTTACAGATTATTTACCAGATCGCATATGTAAAAACCAGAAAATGATATAACCCATCGTGAATGTCGCCTTTACCATTTATTGAAGGGCTATGTGTGACAGGAACACCTCAAATTATTGATGCCGTGAAGGATAAACCTATCACTCTCCGGTGCAACATTAGTGGAGAAACAGCGACGCCGAGAACAATTTTATGGAATTATAGAGTTAATAACACGATAAGAACAATTTATTCAGCTAGTTCATGTACTCCAACCAGAAATATACCAGGAGATGCACTACGAGGGTTCACTGCAGGATGTGAAACTGTCAATGGAATGGAGATATACAGACTAACCGTACCTAACGTTACCGTGGATATGGAGAGGTTTACCTGGACATGTTCCCTTGTGAGACTTGGTTCACCGACTGTTCTCGTTTCTGAGATAAAACTTAACGTGAAAGGTAAGCATAGCGTTACAGTTTATAATGCTCTAATAATAAAAAGAAACAAATGTATAATGCCAGGTTGTGTGGGAGAGTAAACATTTTGTGACATCAACTCAATTGACCTCCGTCAATAATTAATGATAATTCCTTTCAGGTAAATGGACAAAAAAAATCAGTCTGGGGTATTGAAATTCAGATTAATGACGTTCAAACCTTAACGTGATGTTATTTATTTCCACTGAACGACACATTTATAAACAGTGTTGGAAGTTTAAATTGGATTTATTTTCATCGTTAAATATTTAAAATTCACTATACTTTTCAGAAACAATAAATGAATATCTTTTCGTTGTAGTTATGGTTAGACGAGCGGAGATAACAAATCTTCCCAATACAGTATTAGCTGATAAAAGTACGAGCATCACCTGTGTCACTTCTCCGAGTAAACCCGAGGCGTGTATCCGGATGTTTCTTCACAAAGAGGGTAGTACAAGGGAGATAACTACTGGACAGCCTGTATGTAACCAGGATTCCAACAATATCCTTCCAACAACCCGGACCCAAGTGTTTACTCCTATAGCAGAGGATAATGGATCTAATCTGTATTGTACGGCAAATAACAGTGTCACGGATACTCCTGTACGTTCACAAGATTACAGACTAAATGTAGAATGTAAGTACCCAAGTTGTTTAACACAAAATAGCATTAAATAAACAATTTTCGTTATTTATTCATTCAGTAATTTTACTGATGATGATTGTAGCTGTTCAGTATCTGTATCCGGGTTGTAACTAAAAACACAGCTCAAAGCATATACCAACGTTTAGTAAGCAAATCTCAGACCACATTTGCACAAATTCAACAGAGTATAAACTTTCAAGTATAAAGCATGTTTATTGATTTATCTTGCTAATACGCCACATCTGAAAACTTCAAAATATGTCTTTATGAACGTGGATTTGCAGCAACTTATGTATAATCAAACATCAGGAAAGCAATGTTATGTATAATACTGGAAAGCTCCCAATTTAAAACACAGAGATGTTTGATAAAGCATTTGTAGGTACATCATTTCCATTTCATCGAGCAAAATGATTCAATAGCTCTTACTTTTATACATCTAACCTAACATCTGTCACAATGTGTTGTTTGTTCATTGGCGTAAAATGAATAATGTTAAAGTTTTCGGAAAATAGTTTGTCTAACCTGTTTGTTTCCTCATTTATCTGACAGTGGTAAACTAATTTCATTATTTAAGTGGGGGAAAACAGTCACTTTATGCAAAAGAAGCGCGCAAATTTGTCATTTCCAACGATAACAAACACATATGTTTGCAATTTTTTACACCCGATAGTGAAGTTAATTTAAGTTCCCAACAAGCAAAACAAATTGGTCAAGTTTCTCATTCTTCAAAGCTCCCTTTTGTTATCCAATGTAAGTTCTTGCGATAGGAAGAATTGCTTTGAAATGCAAAATAGACAATCAGTGGTAAGGTCAGAACATGAACATCCATCTTTTCTACATAGCCAATCAGTTAACTACATGTACTTGTTAAAATATAGACATGTGTCCATGTTTTGTTTCCAAAATTTACAGCCGTGTAAATGCTGACCTTGTGTTCAAATTCTCAAAAATAACCCTTAATCCTAAAGTATAGCTTACACAAAATCAGTCACAACGCCAGCCTATAACAGACTGAATACAATTGTGTTACAGATACCAAAATTATGTGTTAGTGTAAATTTAAATCGATTCATAGGACCTACCAAACAGATTTCTGCAAAGATATATATAAGTCTTGAAATGAAAGGATCTCCTCTATATTACGTTATATCTATTTTTGACAGACACTCCCAAATCTTCCATCACGGTCTCTGGCTATGTCAGTAATTCCCCAGTGGAGCCGGGTCCAATAAGCCTGACATGTGATGTAGGAGAAGGAAATCCCGAACCAACACTCACCTGGTCGTCTGTCTGTGCTGGAAGAGTTCCTGGTAACAACGGCCGCCAGTCTGTCACCTTGGACGTGGACCGGTCACTGAACGGGAAGTCTTGTTCATGTCGGGGTAATCAGGCTGGATCATTGGCCAAGTGGACGGGTAATAAGAGTGTCACATTCAACGTAACATGTGAGTAAATTTGATTTAAACAAAAACAAGTTTCTTGAGAGGGTCCTTTTATGGACAGATGTACAGTTGAAAGCCATTGTTTTGGAAAGAGTTTTTTTCATGTGTGCATTCTAACACAAAACGTATATATTACTCAAGTGTTTCCTATACGAAACAAGCCTAAAACTAATTGTGAATAAAGGCTTTTTATGATCGACGTGGATATATGTGTGTTTGGGGCAAATAATTGATAATCATTTCATTTGTGTTTAAAATGCACCATTCGGAATACCGGTAGCCTTGGTTGACTACACAATTGCAGTATTTCCACTTTATATTTGAATAAATTAGATTTGCTTTCAGCTCATTTCAAAACCTCTTTACATTTCCCTTAAAGCTATTACACAAATGCTACATGATGTAAACGGCTTTCCAACGATTGAGTGACGGCTAAAATTATCTGAACACTTTACTCTTGCCCGTATTTAATAGTAATTTAACTTTCTATTCATTGTGTTCGTTAATTAGAATAAAATGCATTGGAAGTGTCATTTAGTAATATGCTGTGATAAATATAGCAGAGCGTTAACTAAACCCTTGAAACAGAGACAAATATTAAAAAGATATTAAGTATTGCAGTATGGGAGGCCGGTTGGCTGAATGGATAAGGCAGCCGGCATTTAGTGCTGGCGATAGGTGCCATACTCTGGGACCCCGGTTCGATTCCCGTTTCGAGTTTCACCCAATATCGGTTGAAGAATTTCTGCCATTTTTCAAGAAAGTGTAATCCCAATAAAACAACCAGAGTACTGCTATACTCGCTTTCTAAAAGACACTAACTAATTAAACGCATATTAAGTAGTAAGTCATACTTAGATATAACTTCAACCTCTATGACGTCAATATAATGACTAGCTGATATCAACTTTTAAAAGAAATTATTTTGTTGTATCATATGTAAGAAAAATTTAATAAAAAAACTGATGATATATCATTTTATCATAATTATACATGCATTTAACACTGCTTTCAGCTGCTAGCAAACTAGTGGAAATTCTGTTTAATTTATTGAAACTAGAATATCTAACGTTGTATCATTAGTAGTGCTGTTCTGTTTCAGTTGGTCCCGATAGTGTAAGTGTGACGTCAGATTCCGGCCAATCAGGAAATCGAGTCCATGTTACAGAGAATACAACTGTCAGGTTAACATGTACTGGTAGAGAATCTAACCCACCTGCTATACTCACCTGGTACAGGAACAACAGTATTGGTCAAACAGCTTTGTTGGATACAACCAGGGGAGATAATAACGGATACATTGTTTCTGGACGGTATACTTTGATACCTGATAGATATATGGATGGACAAGCCGTTAGATGTGAGGTTCGGAGACCTGGACAACTGACCAACAAGACGACTTCAATCATACTGGATGTCAAATGTATGTTGAAAATTATTTCTGTTAAATTTGATGATGTTTGAAATGTTGTACATATACATGTAAGGTCTAAATCTTATGCCAGGGAGAAGTAACTTTCAAAATGTTAGATAGAAACTTTACAGAAATCAGAGAGATGATAATGCCATAGGCCTACATGCTATTAGCTTTATGGAAATGGGGCCAAGCTTGTACTTGTATCTGTAGAAACAATCAAACCATAACCATAGCAGATTTGAATTGGAATTGCTTTGTTTAAAATAGCTATGTAGGAATGTTTTTTGTTTTTTTTACTTTTTGTATCAATTTTAGAGCTGCTCCTTAAATTACTAAATGTTATTAATCAAGAATTTTCGTATTGCCTTGGTATTAGTCTGGGGAGGCCGTATTGGCCCAAAGCATCAGGCCGAGGATCTGTATAGTCACCCGAAGATCAATGGCACGCCAGTGCAAAAACTCTCGATTTGTAATATTTTTATTAGTTGACTGTGCAAGTAATTTCGGAAATTATACCACAGCACGTTTTATCGACATTTCAAGTTTGTTTCAAAGTAAGTTTCTCAGGAGTACAGCTGGGTTATAAAAGGTATACTAGTATCAAGCTGACCTAAAGTTTAAAGGATTGGAAATGTCTAGAAATACATAAGGATTATCGTCGATAGCAACCTTCGAAGTACTTAAAACATTTCACGTAAATTACCGCCAGTGGCCCTCAAACTAATAAAAACAGACAGAAGTATGTCCTTTCAGTGGCTTATCTGTTTAGCCATTTTTCCGTTTAGGATGACGTGACGTTGCAGTAGCTATTTTTAGATCAATAATGACGTATTTTTACCGCTCTCTAGTGTATGATGGTAGATTTAGGTCCAAAAAATCATGGCGACAAACTTGAAGTGGGAAGATTGTCTCGGAAAATATTGGTCAGTATACAACCGCACGTCATTTCTTAGCTAAGCCATTGGCTAAATTGCATCATATGACTACTCTATAACGCACTTAAATTTGTATTCAACAATAATTGGATAAAACTAATGAAAAAATGGTGGCGGCCTTGTGAATGGCCTATGGAGCTTATTCTCTATTGTAACGCCACCTTCAAATTTCAATTATTCGCTCACGTGGGGATAAAACATACATTGGACAGTTGTTTTGGACTAAATGAACTCTACTCTTTCCATCTAAACTAGTTTAAAGCTTAGATTTTCTTCAGAACTCACTCAATACAATGTCTTGGTCCTTGTGCTGAAACGGACTTTTCCGTCTGATATCACGCGGTCGTGGAGGTAGTATTCGGGTCGTAACTTGCACAGTCAGTTAATTATTACCGACTAAAGTAACTTCCAAATAATATTGTTATTCAAAAAGGAACAAACCCACTCACCATTTTATATCCTTCAGTCTTATCTGCATTTTGTGTCTCCCTTTTTATTTGATGAGAAAGGAATATGATCCGTAATACATATTTGTTATCCGCTCTTGGTGGTATGAAAATCTGCGTTTTAACAAATACCATACCATGAATTTATTACTCATTTGATTCCAGATATATCTCTCGAAAATTATAAAAGCTCCTTCATTCTTGTGGAAAGCCACACAGCCTTGATAAACTGTACGTCGTGGTCCAAACCTAAAGTGAGTTTTTCCTGGAACAAAGGTGGAAGATCATTGGTTAGTCAATCTAAGAACTTACCCAATCACAGACAGATATCAACATTGACCTTCACAGGAATTAAACGATCTGACTCTGGTGTCTACATCCTTACCATCAATAATACTGCTGGGCTAATAAGACATACAGTGAATATCATTGTTTATTGTAAGTAGAAACTTCAAATTCATGTTCAGACTACAATATAGGGCCTATTCATTTGGCCCAATCAGTCTAAAATGTTCATCATTGTGATGAGGTATCAAATGTATTGTGCTCCATTTTCTGTTGGACTAAGTTATTTTCCCTTGATGACCTTAAAGTGGCATGAGCTGCCAAAATTCACACTTTTTTCATAATTTCTGATCGTCACGACAGTAAAAGACTTTGAAGGCCATCGAAAAACTAAATGATTGGCGCTGGAATGAGAAAAATCCATACAGTATATGGCCTGTACGAACCAAAAACGTGTTCGAAAAGTAAACAATATTTAAATAACCGGGATGACCATTCATTCATTCTAAGCCAAAGTTAGTTAAAAAAATACTTCATCGTACATTTTCGAGACTAGAAGCACTAAAGAGCTTTATGAATTGTACGTCTTGAGAAAAATAGCCAATGGTTTCCACATCCTGTTTTAACGTCAAAATATCAACAACATATCCTCGTTATTTTGGGATTACACTTTCTTGAGAGTATGGTAGAAATTCCTCTACCGATTTTTGGGTGACGCCCGAAATGGGAATCGAACCCAGGTTCCAGAGTATGGCACCTATCGCCAGCACTAATTGCCGGCTGCCTTATCCATTCAGCCAACCGGCCTCCTCTAGGAGGCTTTATACTAACTTGAAACATTTAATTTTATTCTACGTTTTCACTCTCCCACCTCTAAATAAATAGATTTCTTGAATATGTGACCCAATATGAACCCTGGACTAACATAGTCCTTACTAGTTTGAATTTGACTAGTATGTTACGTCTGTGAACACAAAATGTAAATACCATTTATGATACCTGATTCTTATCATTTTATCTAGCCAATTAACGCTTAGAAACAAGATATATGACCTGTTCATATATTCTTAATTATCCGCTGTATTCGTATGGCAAATTAAAATGATACGGTGATATTTACATTTTATTTAGACATTTTTTATCCGAACGCACATCATTAAAGTGAACACTTTAGGTAAAATACAATATACTTCATCTTAAAGACAATGTCTACCTGGTCCCAAAACATGGTTTATTTATTTTTTTATGACTTTCCTACAAGAAGCTATGGTTAATTATTCTCAGATGTCTGGTGACTGGATGTCACTGAAACATGGGCACACCTTACAACTGGCAATATGATTGGTTTATTTGAACTAAATACACCAATAGCAGGTTAGTATACCAGGTGTGCACATGTTTCAGTTTTGGGACCAGGTAGACATTGTCTTTAAGATGAAGTATATTGTATTTTACCTAAAGTGTTCACTTTAAGTTTCAGGTTTTCATCAAGGTTCAGAAATCAATTTATTTAGCCCTTAAGACCGTGTTAATCATTATTGGGTGGTCGATATTTATCAAACAAAACTGAAAACATTTAGTTTATCAGTATTAGATTCTCATCTGTAGTATATACTTGAAGTGAAACAGTTTTCTATGGCTGGTTTTGTTTAGATGCACCAGATGTGTACATACTAAATGGAAGTAATACAGAAGTTGTAGAAGGAGAGGATCTGATTTTGGAATGTCGAGGTCAAGGTCAACCTAACAATATTAGTTACATTGAATGGAGTCACTTTATCCAGGGTACAGAGATTCCTTTATCACCTGGACAACCTGGACAACGTTTACATATCAGGAATGTCAGATTCCAGGACCAGGGAACTTACAGATGTGGAGCGACTAATGGATTCGGAGGTGTCAAAGTGAATACTACAAATGTCAGAATAAAAGGTCGGTAAACACTGGGAATTTGTTTTTGAAAATTCACATTTTTTCACAGAGCTGTTTGTCAATGAACTATATGCTTGGAATGGAGGTCACGTGGTATTTGATTTACATCGAATTCCGATATTACTAAGAGATGCTCAATATCAACTGAAATCTGTCATCACGCTCTCATCGACTATTAGGCCGTACGCTGAGCTCTGTATCGTTCAAGTTCGTTCCAACTTTTGCGATTCTAAGCAATAACCGTTGACATTGTTAAATCGATTGGAGAAGCACCTCCAAAAAAAGTTTATTAACTAAATTTTTACAGGCGATTTTTTTAAATATTGGTTTAATTACCGAACATTTTTCTTGTCTGAGCACTCCTTTGTTTGCTGGGGGTAAGGCATAATATCACTGCGTGTTTACCATAAATGGGTATTAGGTCGTCACGTGATGTCAATATTATTATTGATAAAGATGGCCGGCGACGTAAATTATAATTTTGGCCTTAGCGACCAGTTTGCTATCCGCATTTTCCTGACATTGACGATTCAGATGAGATTCTCCCGTTTACCGAAAGAAGGTGGAAAACATTTCTGTCTACGGGTCAACAGTGGCTAGAGCTAGATGGTCCTGAACGAGCATGTGCTTCAGCTTTTCGAGATTTATTGGATTCTGATTTTGAACCCGTTGACGATGTTGACATCCCATCCATAATGCCTGCTACTATCGTTTCATAAAATAAAAGTAGAGTGACAGCTGACTGAAGCAATCCGAAAAAAGAGAGAAGAAAGGACTCCTGGACATTCGATTCACGATGTCGAAGCTGGTCAGTTTGCAGGACTTTTGTCCAAAAAACCACGGGTAACAAGAGGCCAAGAGAGGGGCAACCGAACAGGACTAGCTACTTCCTAATTGTAGAAAACAATGGTCTAACCAGCTGGGAGCGGTGACCATTGTAGAAGGGACGCCATTTTGTCGTAGTTACAGGCCGGGTGATACTGGAGCTCCGGCCCCTATTTTGAATTTTCCTACGAAAAAATTGTTTACCGATGCAATAAATGCCTTAAAATGAATGACCAACCTTTTCTGTCTTAGTATCCATTCCCCTTTTGTCGAACTATAGGCTTGGGTTGTTGCATTCCCTCGATATCGAAAGTGGGTTGGAACATTTTCCCGCGAACAAGGCGGCCATATTGCCTGTGGAATCATGGTTAATTTTCGCAAATTTAAAAATGGCTCCCTCCCGTAGCGTTCCGCCCTTCGGGCGTCACAATAGTCAATAACGCTACACACCGGAGCTAGCTACTTCCCAATGTCTTCGAAATGTCTGCATTATATGCAAGGAATTTCGAAGGAAAAACACCACAGAGTGAACGACAAGCCCAAACTTTGACAGCAGGTTAGTAATACTCCAATATTTTTAACAGCACAACGATAATCATAATGTTAGGTCGCTAAGGCCAAAATTATCATTTAGAGTAGAAGAGTGCAAACTACTTCGAAGTAAAATTGCTCGACCTCTGACCCAAAGGCCAGTCATTGCTTACAAGTTACATTTACAAAAAGAACAAGTGTTTGAAAGATATACTGGTCAGGGCTAAACTACCCTGTTTATCTTCTACCTATTTTTTTTCCTGCTTTGGTATGGGAGGGGGGGGGACAAAATTTTCAATTGTCTCCATGGTTATTTTAGAAAAGAGGATTTTCCCTGTGCCCATGTGTTTTAGTTTTCAGAAAAATGTACATGACTGTATGCCTATAATATAGGCCGTAAGCTGAATGTTGTACCATTCAGGGATATTGTTTGATGTAATTGCTTCGTTACAAGGCGTTGTAGTTACATGACTACATGCCTTTCTGCAGTTCTGGGCAGAATACTTTCCGTCAGCCTTGGTGTACCCTGTTGTCATTAGTCTATTTCTGTATACTGTAGAATGCCTACAACTTACAGTGTAACTTTACATGTAGGCCTAACTCGAGCAAAAGGAATGCCCCCACCTTAACAGTTAACAGTAATCTGGGTCTTGAATTATTTCTTGGGGGGTAAATTTCGACAATACATGTGACATATTTTTGGATTTTCGTAGTACACATGTACTTCTTTGCAATTTCAGGTAAACTTTTGGAAGCAGCTGAACTAAACGCTGATGAGTCCATATTGCTTGATATTCGTGGTAAAGATTGTGTTGCGATTGAAGTGAAATACCACTCTACATGTTATTACAATTATACTCGATCATCGATGTCTAAAGTTTCGAGAGAAGAACATGACGAAAACCAGTAAGCAACTAATCTTAGTTTTAGTAATAACTTTATAAAGAATAAATGTCATCCCATATGTTCAATCTCAGTAATTATACCACAATACATGAGTTTTGGCAGCTCACATCCCTTTAAAGGGGCATAAGCTGCCAAAATGTTGATACTTTTTAATGAAAACAAAATTTGGCTATTATCTTCTTTTCTTATCAAGAAGTACAATTCATAAACTTGTTAGCACTACAAGTATCTTATTATCTCGAAAATGTATCTTATTAAATGTAGTATTATAGGCCTAGAAAGAATGAATGATGTTGATTAAACAAATAATTGAATATTTATCCAATTACTCTTGGTTAATGTATAAAATCATATTTGATAAGAGCTTTGCTGGATTTGAATGACCACCCCAGCTGAAAATAAAAAAATACAGCTACATGTAGGCATTTCTTGCCTTGAATGGGATCAAATCTCCTGTTTGATTGTTGAAGTCTTTGTAGGTCAAAACATTCATCTTGTCCAGCTGATCTTCATATATTGAAGGAAGGATCTTGTTAATTGAACTTTTCATTTATTTTTTGCAGAAATGACAAGAAGGAACACAAGAAGTCCTATGACATTTTATATGACTCTATTATAAGGCAAGGAATTATATGGAAGGCACTGAATTAAAAATTACTTGGATGACAAAGCCTCCTGCCCCAGACCACCTGTTGAAAGCTGTTAACTGTAGTTGTCGAAAGGGGTGCTCAACAAAAAGATGTTCTTGTACAGCAGCAAATATATTATGTTACGTGCAGAACTTTGCAAGTGTTTCACTTTAAACTGTGAAAACACTAAACAAACCCAGGAAGAAAATATCGAAGAGGATGGCGACAGTGATATTGACAGTGATTAACTTTGTTGGATGAAATTTAATCTTCATGTGTTTGAAGGGCACCTGGACTCTCAATATAAACGTGACTTTAAATAGAAGTATTATTTATGCCTAACAGTTAAGTGTGTCAGAACATTAAGATACTCAATACATGTGCTAACTTACAGACTTTGAGACAACATTAACTCTTGTAATTAATTTGCTAGTATTTTGTTTTGCTTATTCACTACATTTACAAGCTGAATATTATTTATTTTCACCTATTAATATAAAAATACTTTACGACAACCTAGGATAAATATTTACATACTCAGCTATGCTATTATTGAAATGTTGATATCAATATTAATATTCGTTTCCTTTTGCCAGCTAGGGCATTTCAATATGTGGAAAAAATCTCATCAAATATATATCTCTTTTTGTGATCATAATATTGGGTCTTTTGTCTAATTAATTAAATGGTGTAGATACCACGGAAAATTATATGTAATATGGATGGCAACTTGATTGTTTCGATCTTAAAATCATTATAGAGCGATTGAGAACATAAAACAGAATACCGGTATATATAAATGTAGGCTACTATTATAATTTAATTTATGTTCTGATGTTCGAACTCTCATTGGCTTAATAATGAGGCTGTCATCCCATTACATGTTTCTTTCTTTGTGGCCAAAAATGATGAACAATAGGTTTGACAGATAGTGCTTTGTTTGTTTTGAAATGTATGTACTATACATGCACATTGTGTGATGTTTTTCACTTTCAATCAAGATTAAATCACTTACATGGCAATTTTCCAGATATAGGGTCTTGACGGGGGAAGGGGTTTGACAGACTCATTGCTCAGAGAAAACCCCTGAGTACCTGCTGGCAGTTCCACATACTTCTGAGAACCGACTCAGATTTTTTTTCTTAAATTTTGAGTATCAAGTGAGAATCGAACCATCAACACATGGGTGAGAAGGTTTGTGTCAGTATGTGAAACAATGTCAAAAGAGTGAGCCTTCGAGGCCTGTAAGTCCATAGAACGTGATGAGCTAAAATCTAATACTAAAGTTGCATTTTTGTAAGGAATAATATTATAATTTTAATAATACTATCTGTCAAAACTATGTACCACATTTTGACGGATTGTTTAAATATTATTGTGACCTTAACTGGCCTCCGTATAAGCGATGTCTTTGAGCAATAAGTAGGTCATCATTAAAAGTCGTCAAAAACCGCTTGTAAAATCTTCAATCTTCATTATTATAACGAATCAAAGTAATTATTACTTTCTAGAAGGTGGGTGCTGATTAATTTACTCCAAAATCTGGCTGTTTTTTACAAGATTAAAAAACACGATCTTTTGCGCGCAAGGTTATTGGCCAAATCACACATTTAGACAAACAAATCTTGCCTGCGCTTAAGTAAATAATTACTTTTTTCGTCCTCTGTATCTAGAAAACGCCGGGAATTTCGAGGTTAATAATTTTTTTCAGATATGTGCAGGTAATATCTTATATAATTATGTCGAAGGATTGTAGAATCTCAAATTTCGGAACGAAACATGCTTTATAAGCGTCTTTCAGAGTTCGGCGTACGGCCTATATCAATGGCGGCGCTTTTCACTAAGTCAGATCCAAACCAGCCAATGAGACGTGTCCAGTCCATGTTTGTTTAACTAAAACCGTAAATTGTTGAAATTACAATTACTATCCTCGTCTAAATAAAAGACCAAACAGCTCGTTATCATTAACTTAAAAATTCTGCGTTCAGGAACATATAATGGAAGTACGGTATATACTGTCCCATTTATTTCTCTGAATGATTTTTGCTATCTTTTTTTTCGACATGGGGTCTGGATAAATTTCGTATGTACAAAGTAGTTAAAGGAAACTATTTTACTTCGTGATGACAAAACTATAAAAACAATGATACTCAGTCCAAATCTAAACTATAACTTGAGGCTTTGTTTTATTTATATGTCTATTGAATTAATTAAGAACCAAATTCAACAGAGTGCATTGATATTGATAGATACGTCACACTTGGGGTTTCAACCGGTGTGGACAAGGGCATAGTTGACTGTCAGCGGTTTAAGTAAAATACGTATAAATCATTTGCGTCTTTTAAATCCAAATCCATGATGGGTGCCATTACAGTTATTAGTAAGTAAATGTGGGAAAACTCGACGATTACCATTTCAAATTGGCCGACTATGTACTTAATCATATATTTACTTTTCTCTACAGCTGTTCCACAATATCCTTCCCAAAAGAAAGTGTGGTACACAAGGATTGGTAGTAAAACATCGTTAAATATAAGCTTTGTCTCCTACCCCTCTGTAAAGAAGATAACCTGGTATATAATGGCGGGAAATTCACTCATACCTGCTGAGGGTAACAATAAAGTTTCAACCCAGAGCCCTCCGAGAGAAGACTATCCTCTAGATTTTTCTTTCTTTAAAAAGACTGTTCAACTTCTTGGACAAAAAGCTCAATTAGACATCCTGAAAGTGACGAAGTCTGATATCCAAAACTATACGGTGGTCATTGAAAACGAAATTGGGGCGTCAAACTTTACGGTCGCTTTGAAAACTTCAGGTAAACTAACCAATTATTGACTCTGTGTCAACTAAATAAGTAAGTGTGAATATCTGGTTATGGATATCGTTTTTTTTAACTTTCGATACAGATGTTGTTAACGTGAAATACATATGCTAACAGTGTTTAGTCCATGGTTTAATACTTTAAGAAATAATGCTGTATATTGCGTTAAGCAGATTAATATGGGAAATAGAAACAATGTTTATACTCTGTGTTTTGTTCATTCTTACGTTTGTATAACAAGGTAACATCCCGTATCTCTCGCTTACAGAAGTTCCATGTTCTCCCTACTTGAACAAACTGGTTTGTACAGATAATAATGCCGCCTTCGGATGGATATCTTGTTTTAATGGTGGTTCTAAACAAACGTTTTCAATCCAAAAGAAGATAGATGATTCCCATTGGATCACTTCAACTGAAGATATCCCAGACCCTGGAGAAAACACTACTGTTACTCATGAATTGATTGGGTTACGGCCTGATGATCTGAACAAATTTAGGGTTGTAGCTAAGAACCTAGCAGGAGTGGCATACAGTGATGAAAAGGATTGTGATTTCACACCAGGTTTGTTTAAATAACTTTATGCCAAACTGAATCTTTTTTTCCTAATAGTTGAAAAGCCCACACGTATATACTCATTATTCTTTTTTTAAATACTGTTTGCAATAATGAAGATTGGTTTAAATTTAATTTAATTTATTAGTACTCTATGATTTTATTCAAAGAACAGCTCCACTTTCTTATTTTAGGTCCCCCTGATGACATTCCCCAAACTGGAACTCCAATAGGTGCTATAGTAGGACCCGTCCTTGTGGTTGTTATTCTTGTTGTTGCTATACCACTGGGAATCGTTCTGTGGAGAAGAAATTTCTTTTCAAAATGCAAGTATCTGGTTAAAACCTCACGTGCATATTAATTTCGTACTGTTCTTTTAATTTCAATTTAGTAATATGTGGAATCTTTAAATCAACTAATTTGTTTTTGTTTTAATTTTACAGGCAAATTAGGAAATTCCAATACGTAAGTGACTTATTGTCTCACATACATGTACATCTCAGTAACCTATATAGAGAACTTAATCTTCGCTGTACTATGGTAGTTCTGCTTGATTCATTGATGTTTCACGACACACTGACGATTATTTCATCTATATAGCGGCGTTGCCAAGTTTGGTTGGGGAGGAAACCGAACTCTTTGCCCTGAGAAAACCTCCGACCTTAGGCAAGTACGGCAATCGAGTGAAAAATCCACTCAGAATGTTTTCAATTTTTATTTGGTCTGAGTGGGATTCGAACCCGCGCCGCATCGATGGAAGGCTTTTGTCGAAGTTTAACCGACTGAGTCACCGAGACGCCACTTAGTTCTGAAACAATGGCAGTTAAACATATGTGCACGATTGAAATGTACGATATGTCCACGTGTTAAATGCGAACACAAAACCTGGTCACATGTTGCTATTACATTGACCTTACTGCTTTGAGGGTGGACTGAGGATGTTGAACAAGTGAATTAATCGTTTAGGAGATTGTTTTTGGGGAAAAAATCAATTATAGATGAGTCTAATCTTACTTAGTGTTTAATCATTCAATAATTAGGCATTTATCTACTCATAAGTCTTATTGCAGAGAAAGAGCAACTTCCGGAGAAAGTATAACTTCACAAGGTGAGTAACAAAATATATTTATCAGCTTCCGATTACAAGATAAAGAAAACTATCCCGATTTCTTGACATTTCTCAATGCATCGTAATTGTAATGAAAATAGCGTTGTAACAAAGATTGCTTTGGGGAACATAAATACCATGACGAACCAATTAATGGCACGGTTTGTCATACAATGTACGATGGTAGATTTTCAAACGGTATATCTCATTTAAAAAACCATGTTAAAGCAAGGTATTGTTAGTATTGTTAGTACACCATGGTGTTTGAAACGTTAATAAGGGTTTTGTATTATAAGAGTGTTTTTTATTTTGGTGTCAGAACTTATTGGATGTATATTCAACTATCGTTTATAACTTGTCTTATAGCCGACAGATTATATCAAAGTATTACCCCTTCGTCTCCAAATCATCAAACTGCACCAGTTTATGCAAATGTGTAAGTAGCATTTCATCCCTATCGTTAAATCGCTTTCTGGTATACAAAAAAATCTTAACAGTAGCTAGACCTGCTTTCAGGTAAAAGCAATGGTATTCATTTTGCTTCATGAAGACCAAAACTGTGTTTTTGTTGCTATTCGATTATAATGGCGTGTTTTTAAGTGACTTGTTTGATGCCAAGAGGAGCCGTAGCCTCAATTAAATCAATTTGAAGTCGTCCTAGAAAGGCAACATACCTTGTAGAGAAGAATTCGTGCCACAATCGACGAAAATGTCATTGAAAAGCTCTCCAAAGTGGAAAAGCTCTTTTTGTGGAAATTATCGGCTATCTTTCTCAAAACGTACAATTCATAAGCTTTCCAATGCTACTGGTATCGAGGCTGTACGTTATAGTAGTGTTTTGAACTAGCTTTGGCTAAGAATAAATGCACGTTTGTCCCGGACACTATTTCGGCTCGTACATCACGCACACTGTATGGATTTTCCTCATTCCAACGTCTACCATTTAGTGTATCAAAAACATATTACTGTCGTGACAATCAGAATTTCTGAGAAAAAAAAACGTTTTGGCAGCCACTTTAATTAAGTCATCAATTTCACCAAATATATTTTAATCTCTGCAGGACTGCTAATCCAGTATATCAGAATGTGCCGGATTCGAGAGAAGGACCTCCCCCTGGTGTGTTTTATTTCATTTCTCATGATATTGGTAGGGATTGCGTTACATAGGCTATTTATGTAGGCTATTAGAAACTACATAATATTTGAACCGACATTGGGTTCGAAGGATATGTAGAAAACGTCACTTCATTAATTCAGACAATGTTTTGCAATTTCTACAACGACCTCCACAATGCAGCCTGTCGCGTTCTCCCAAAAGGCCGATTTACAAGCCAGCAGGGTCTATATATTTTAGAAAAGTTAGAGTGTTTGTCTTCATTTAACATGGCCTAGAAATGTTCGAAATTAACCTAGGTTTAAATGTCAGACTTTCAAAGTTGACCGATATCTCTTGCGCGCGCAGTGACATGTGGGCTATGTTGTGAAGATGGATGTAGAGCCGGGAAATCGCAACTTTCTTTTAGCGCAGTGCAGCAAGCAAAAGTCGCAGAGATATGATTTTGATAGGTCGTTGAAAAGGACACTTTGCTGCGGTTGTGCTTTATTTACTAATTTCGTTTGTTATCCTCTCCTTCAAGCTGGCAAAATACGATGCTTTGATAGCAGAACATTCAATTTAGTTTATTAAGCATATGTGTTTTTGTTTGTTTTTTTTTCAGACCCGACTTATGAAAAATTACAAGAGTGTCCAACATCTGACAGGAAACCCAGTCCAGTGTATGAAAACATCTAAAACATATATGTTCACTTCTCAAACATTCCAGCTGATAATCTGATTATGGCTATGTCCGACATGTATTATATAAGAGAAAAATATATCTGACGGCAAAAGCTCTTTGTTCATTTTCAATTAATCGTTGTTGCTGAAAACATTGCTGTCTGTCTAATAATGGAAGTTATACACGTCTGCAGACTCTCGTGTATATGCAAGGGATCTTAATTGCGACTCCTCTAACATCGTGTATGTTATCACGCGCAAAAACTGTCACAAGCAATTCGGAGAATTCTCTACGACAAAGAGCAGCCAACCATTTATCTGATGTGCCCATGGCACAACATTTCAACATTCTAGGTCATTCGGTCAAGGACCATTTTGAAATCTCTTTTCTCTCTTCCGCTGCAGATACCAAGCCTAAACTTTTGGAAATGGAACGTTTTTGGATTCAAACGTTACAAACTATTTATTCCTTGGATTTGAACTTGGCCCCGGGAAGATGTCGTGAAAAAACTACCATTTGTATTTCAGTATTACAAGGTCAGCATCGTTATGGCCAAGATTATAGTAGAAGAATACAAACTACTTCAAAGTAAAATGGCTCGACCTCTGTTCCAAAGACCAGTAATTGGTTATGAAAAGAACAAGTGTTTGAAAGATATACTGGTCACTGCTAGACTTTCTTGTCTGTGTTCTACGTAGGTTTTTCTGGGAGAAACCAAAATTTTCACGTTTTTTCTCGTGATCCTATGGGGTTGGATCTCAACTTAATGAAATATCATTGGTTTAGTTTATTACAACTTATGATGGAGTATAAAGGTCTAAATGATATACACCTTTTTAACACAATTAGAAACTTGTCTCCATGGTTATTTTAGACAATAACATTTTCCCTGTGTCAGTGTGTTTTAGTGCTCATAAATATATATAGGCCTACACTGTAAACAGTAATTTGTAAATTTACAACAAAAGGTACTGGCAAATGGTGACCAGCACTCTTTGATGACAATTTACAGCAGAAAGTATCCTGCATATCTAGAAATCATTATCTTGTAGAACTACATTACTCTGCTTGTTTGTTGGCCGTACTTTTGATGTTCTTTTAAAGCCACTTCCTGTAAAATTACAGTAATGTTTAAGTCTGCATTAGTGTTTGATTTGAGATTGAAGTTTATTTAAAATATTCATTCAGGGGTCTTTTAGCCTTATATGGCTAGAACCAGTTGTCCGTCTACCATTAAAATGCCCAGTTAACAACATGCTTTACAGTATGTAGTAGGCCCTAGATTCAGATTATAATTTTGTTATGATGTAACGACCCCATAGCGAGTTCCCTGTTCGAAGCTTCCGGACGTTGCAGCCAAGCCGAGCAGACGCGTTCACAACAGTCGTGTATTTTAGTTTGCTAGTTATCAATATAGTTCTTATTTAGTTAATCCTGACTTGTCTGTTTATTGCTACGATACCACATAATTTGGCGACGAGGTCCAGATGATTTTGAGCCAGTAAAATGAACTGTTTGGTGATTTATTGCCAGCATTAAAATGATAACAACAACAACAACATATACATCGGGTACTGTTAATCAATTGACATTGATGTAAACAAACTTTGATTGAGTTGTAACTTTCCACACGGCCAATTCAGATTTAAAGTTGACTGCTGTTCAAATATGCGCTGCAACTAAACATTTGAACGTCTACCAGTGAGTTGTTCTGTACGACAACATGTTGAACAAAATACGGAAGCCCAGGCTATTGGAAATGTGGAAAAATTCGCAGAAGACCAGTCTTGGGATGAATATTGCGAAATACTTACTCAGTATTTTGTGGCTCATGATATCGACGAACCTGAACACAGAAGATCCGTACTTTTAAGTGGTGTAGGCCATAAAGCATATTCACTTATACGTAGTTTGTGTCAGCCACAGGCACCTACTGTTGTGAATTTGGAGATGACATTAATAACAGACTCAGAGATAAATTAGCATCAGGGCTGGAAAATGAAGCAATTCAGCGAAAATTATTGTCAGAAATGAGACTTACCTTTGAAAAAGCATTAAGCATGGCGACTGTTATGGAGACAGCTTCACGAAGCATTGTAGAATTACACGGTGGGGCTACGTCACAAGACTTTGGTAAACAAACTTTTCATAATGTGGCCCAGAAAATAAAACAAAGCCAGCTTGGACGTGGTAGGGGACACAATCCGTCTCCAAATAGAAGACAATTTCAAAGACAGCAACATTGTTTCCTTTGTGGAGGTGACCACGAGCGTGCAATATGTTGGTGTAGACACTTTAGGTACCATGGCTGTTCTCAGAAAGTTCATATCAAGAAAATTATGTGTCAAAAATTATCAAAATCTAAATCAAGTACATTTTCATCTAATAGAGCACACCGCGTTGTCGAGTCGACAAACGAATGCGTTTCTGAGAGGAACACTTTAATCTATACTCTGTACAAGAAGGTAGGCTACAAAGCTGAACCGACCTATTGTAACGGAGGTTACATCAATAAACTCTGTACCAATCACTTTTGAAGTGGATACTGGCTGTGCTGTCACCATAATAAGTGAACAGAAATTCAATGAATCTTTGAAGGCTTTAAAAAGAGTAGAGTTAAACTTACATCTTATACTGGAAATAAAATAAAGTGTTGGGGGGAATTGAGGTGTCAGTAAGGTTTATTGACAGAACAAAGACATTACGTTTTTTGTTGTTAAAGGGGATGGTCATTGTTTGTTAGGTAGAGAGTGGAGGGTAAAATCTGTTAACTTTGATGTGAGTATTGTCAAAACTCTTAGACAAACATTCAAATCTGTTTTCTCCAGAACTTGGTAAGATCCAAGGGACAACTGCCAAAATCGAGGTTGACCCAATAAACGTTACTGACACCTCTATTTCCCCCCAACGCTTGGATTTCATTTCCAGTACCAACGTTTTGCAAGGCAAGATCTGTGCCTTACGCAATGAAGAAAAGTGTCGAGAAAGAATTGGAGCGGTTACTAGTAGAAGGAGTAATCATACCTGTCAAGTTTTCTGACTGTGCAGCTCAAATAGTGGCTGTTCGGAAACCTGATGGATCCTTGAGGATCTGTGGTGATTATAAACTGACAGTTAATAAAGCATCTACGGTGGAACAGTATCCAATTCCACGGGTAGAAGATTTTTGGGAAAAATTATCAGGTGGTAAAACTAAGGAGTCATGCCTACCAAGTTGGAGAAAGTATGTGACCATTAACACTCACAAAGGCTTATTTACATATACAAGACTTCCTTATGGAGTCTCATCAAGTCCTGCTATATTTCAAAGGACAATTGAAACACTTCTTCAAGGTATTCCTTATACTGCTGTTTATTTGGATGATATATTAGTGAAGGGTCAAGATGAAAAAGAACACATGAAATATCTTGACACCGTTCTCACTCGTCTGAGTAAAGCAAATGTTAAGTTGAAAAAATAAAAGTGCCAATTTCAAATGTCTAGTATTACTTACCTGGGACATTGCATTAGTGAACAAGGTATTGAACCAGTGACTCAAAACAGAGAAGAAATCCGTGATGCTCCAGTACCTAAAGCAAAAACAGAGTTACAGTCTTACCTTGGATTGTTGAATTTTTTTCCATCGGTTTTTGCCACTGTATTATTTGCTTCGTAAACATGTTCAGTGGCAATGGACAGAGAAACAGGAACAAGTGTTCCGTGATTCAAAAGGCATGTTGATTAATTCTGATATGTTAGTTCATTGTGATAGTGAAAAACCTTTAGTACTTACCTGTGACGCCTCTCCTTATGGCGTTGGTGCTGTGTTGGCTCATGCCATGAGTGACAAGACTGAGCAACCCATTATGTTTGCTTCAAGAACATTTATTAGTTCAGAACAGAACTTTTCTCAACTAGACAAAAAAGGGTGTGCTTTGGTGTTTGGAATGAAGAAATTCCATAAATATATATATGGTAGACATGTTACCCTAGTGACTGATCACAAACCCTTAATTTCTTAATTTAATGAACACAAAGGTGTACCTCAAATGGTTTCTCAACGAGTACAGAGATGGTCCATTTTGGCTTCAGACATATAGTTACAGCATTATATACAGACCTGCCAAGTCGATTGCAAGTGCAGATGCACTTAGTTGACGACCTTTGGCCAAATAAACTTCGAACAAGGACGATTCAGAAGAAACAGTACTTTTAATCGAAACAATGGATTCTTCTCCAGTGAGTGCTGAACAAATAAGTAAATGGACTAAAACGGATCTTGTTCTTACTAAAGCTAGTAACTTTATTATCCGGGTGGCCAGAAATTGTAAATGATGAGGACATGAAACCGTACTCAAATCCACGTAATGAACTTAGTGTTGAGTTAGCTTGTGTACTGTGGGGCACAAGGGTTGTTATCCCAAAAGCAAGGTCGAGCATAGCCGAGAAATCTTGGCTCTGCCGAATTTTTTTTTCCCGTGTTCGTCATAGCCAAGATCACTTCCATAGTAAAAAAGCGATATATGTTAAGGAGACCCGCCGAAAAAATCGGCGGCCCAAATTTCACAACAAATAAGCAAAGAATAAAATATTTACCACTGCATTCTGATAGCATAGACCACGACGAAGGGGTTTGTCAAACTTATGCCGCTGTAAAGTGACTAAAGATATATGATTGAAGTATTTCTACGACGCCCCGGACAGTTTAACTGGTCGTTTAAATGTTTTACAATGGCGGTTACGTCAGGTTGAAAGCCAGTGGACTTCGAAACAAATATTGACTGCATAAGGGGAAGTTTACCACTTTACAGCGGCGTAAGTTTGACAAACTCCTTCTTCGTGGTCTATGCTATCAGAATGCAGTGGTAAATATTTTATTCTTTGCTTATTTGTTGTGAAATTTGCGCCGCCGATTTTTTCGGCGGGCCTCCTTAACATATATCACTTTTCTACTATGGAAGTGATCTTGGCTATGACGAACACGGAAAAAAAAATTCGGCAGAGCCAAGATTTCTCGGCTAGGTCGAGCAGTATTATTGTCTGAGTTACACAAAACCCATGCTGGAAGTACACGGATGAAAGCCAGAAGTTACATTTGGTGGCCAGGTATGGATAGTGAGGTTGAGAAAGGTTCTCAGTCTTGTGCTGCTTGTCAATTGCACAGCTAGAATTATTCCTATGAAAATTAATACAGTGTATTATCATTTATACATGTATGGAAACTTTACTTGTGTCTTACTTACCGATTTGCTGCTACCGCTAGCTCACCCCTAAGACTATAAATGATAATATGGTGGAGAACCCTTATTGTTTATAATTTTTTTTACTGCGATTTGATGGATTTTGTGTTTCAAAATATCGACGACGATCTTTATGCCATGGCTACTCCTGGACTTAACAACAGTAACCCATTTTGGGCAGGCGCCCAGAGTCCCGAATCGGTGCACGTAAGTCCGATTACTTCCCCTATACCTGCAACTTTTAACCTACCCTACATACCAGTCACCCGAACAACATTTCGAGGATTGCCATGTGACAATGCCGGCAAATTTTTAAGTGACTTACAATCCTTTGCCACATTAAATGGTTTGAGTGACCCTTCGTTCCAGGATCGTTTGATGGCTATGTTTCATTTACACCTGGATGGACCTGCTTCGGTGTGGTTTACTTCCTTACCCCAGTCTTCAAGGTCAAATTGGTTGCAATTGAGAGAAGAATTCACCAACAGATACATTTCCTCGGATATTTGTACCAATCCTCAACTTCCTATAGAAGCAGACCTTTTTCAAAGGCTTTCTCTGCAACCCAACCAATCTCTAGACGAGTTTCACGCCATTGTCGTCGAAAATGCCCGGGTTCTCCACCATATTATCATTTATAGTCTTAGGGGTGAGCTAGCGGTAGCAGCAAATCGGTAAGTAAGACACAAGTAAAGTTTCTATACATATATTGAAACGTTAAAAAGACAGTCCATAAAACAACTACACAAGGCAAAGATCATTTTCCAACTCACTAGTCTTAGTCTAATGTCCCTTCTATATAGGCCAGCCCCAGATGGGAATGACCAGAGGGTGACCAGGGATAGGAAACATTCCGGGGGTAGGTTAGTACATTTAAGATAAGCATGGTAGGGGTCAACAACATAAGTAGAACAAGGTCACAAAAATTACATAAGACCAAGACATTAAGATTATAAAGGACATTTAAAGAAGAAAACTAAATAAAGCTAAAATCTAGGCTACATTAGAAATGATTAGAGAATGAGACAATAATACGAAACAAAGTCAAAATCTAGACTACAGGAGCAATTAATAAAAGAAAATACTTTAAAAGTTTAACAATACTTTAAGAGTATAACAAAAGATGAGGTTTCCAGATGGTCATTGGTAACTTTCCTAGCTCCCACGGACCACTGCATAGGGAGTTTTATTTGGAGGTTCCTGACTGAGAATCGATCTGGGTTAAATGCACGATACAAGTCTTTTGCGCATTTATCGCATTCTCGAGTGCTTGTTTACTGACTGTCAGACAGAAAATAAAATAACAGGGAATTTCCTAAATAACCTTTTAAATGTGTATTTTGGCGGATAGTTGAATTACAGCCTTTCGTCTGAGATTGATCACTTCTTCAAAAAATGTAATGGAAAACAATTGCCATGAATGGGACTCGGAAAGAAGCAATTGATTGAAGTTTTACGCACTCAAGATTATTTCACCTGTATGGTGGCGTTGCCAGGTTTATTGAGGGAGTAATAGATATTCGATGCTCAGCCAAGAATGACAAAAAACTCCGCAGACGGACGGGAGCTATCTGCTTACACCAAGGGGCACGAATAAAATTTGGCGAAGGCGATAGGTCTCGTCTGCGGCGGGCTTTAGATAAATTAAAAATTGCATTTATAATAATCTGTAAAAACAAAGAAATATGTTGAGTTTTGTGTACAAAAGGGGAACAACTCTTGATAAACTACACCTAGCTATTTTTGAAGTTCTCACATTGTGTAATAAACCCGACATCGCCTTTGCATTCGGTATCACTACTTATAAAGAAAACAATCATCAATAAAGATGACTTGGTTTACAGAAAAAATTGTCAGCCACATGAAAAAAAGTTAACAAAAAAATAGTCCTGTTTCCTTGCGAATGTGTCTATAAAACATTATTTTTGAAATAACATAACTATTTTATGAAAAGTAACATTGATAGCCAATTAATACAATTTTCATTGATCAGGATATTTCATATTGGCAGTGCTGATAAGTGTCGTTATTTAGTTTTCTAATTTTGTATATTGCTTTTTTAATTTCATATCTTGTTTTTGAATTTCTACCACGGTAAAATATTTCAAAATAGTTTCGACTTGAGTTGAAATATTATATCTCTGGTAGAAATAAACTCGACCGTGGTCAAAATAAGTTTAACTCAGGTTTAAATAATTTCGACCACGGTTGAAATAGTTTAACTCTAGTTGAAATATGTTTGATTCAGGTTGAAAATATTATGGCTCAAAGTAAGTTAACCCTGGTCGAAATAATTTCAAACTGAGTTGAAATTAGTTTGACCACGGTCGAAATTATTTTGACCAGAGTTATAATATTTCAACTCGAGTCGAAATATTTTAACCGTGGTCGAAATTATCATGACCAGAGTTATAATATTTCAACTCGAGTCAAAATATTTTAACCGTGGTCGAAATTATTATGACCAGAGTTATAATATTTCAACTCGAGTCAAAATATTTCAAACGTGGTCGAAATTTAAAAACAAAATATATTACCCCTTCAGATGCGATGTCTCGCTGGAGGGATGAAACGCAGGTTGGAAGCTAATGGCGGCTATACGCGCTATTGACCTTCTGCTCTAAGGATGAGTTATACACACTCAAAGTGACATTTTTACTTCAATATGTTCGCCCTGTGAATTAAGCTAGATGGACTCTGAAGTTTCATACTTACAATCATCTTTTTATTTTGTTAAAGTACACTTTTGATTTGGCTAACGATATCCTGAATACATTTTATAGCTTATTGCCATTGATGGTGATTTCTTATCGCCAGAATGTTGCCCTTTATGATCACAATCGTTTCTGCAACATCAGTTTGCCAACAATCTCCCTACACCAATTGATTTCATCGGTCAGTGCAGATATTCCAGGGGGGGGGGGGTGCTTAAGTTTTCTCTTTGTGTATAGAAAACGGTAGTCCGTGAACTCACAAACTTAATTCACTGGTAGGAATAGCGGTAGACATCCGAAGATCTCAGAATAAAAGTTAATGTTTTTAGGAGATCAATCAGTTTTACTTGGAAATAGTCTTTTTGATTTAGTACTTCTCTCTAGACCCTCATCCATTTTTCTGGAATTTTCGGTTAGCTCCCCCTTCTCAAAGAAATCTTCTGCTTGTGGAGGGCAATACTTTCATAGTTGCATTTCACAGGGTCACATCAGTGATCTACATGTTTAGCCCATAAAATGGGTATTTGATGTTTGAATGTTTGAAGAAAAGTTAATCATAATTGATTCATCCAGTAGCAGTTTTACCACATTTTAATGAATTAGTAAGTCCATATCTATTCTTTAAAACTCAGTTTTATTAATTTCAAGGAATTTGAAAGTTGGACAGTGCAGAAGACCCACGCCAAGTCACCGTTACAAACAGACACTGTTAACTCAATAACACGAAATAACACGAAATTTACACAAAAGCCACGGTACCTATATACAGTTGGGATATTCCTGCTACTTTCTATACCGTTGGTTAAAAAACAGGGTTTATAATCCAGATTTCCAAGCATTATTTGCCAGACTTACACATTTTCAAGACAAGTTTTCGTGTTGACATATTGGAGTGTTTCGTTATGAGCATGCGCTAAACTGTGAACTTCCGTTTTAGCCAATGTTTAACATTTTCCGATCGTGTTCGGAATTTTCCACGGAATGTAATCGGAATAACCCTGCAAAGCCTCTGGGATACTGATCACATGTGTTGATATCCGGAGGAGCTATATAACATCGAATTATTGAGAAATATTTGCCAAGAGTGCGAGAGCAATACCAAACAAAATATGAGATACGATGAGAAACTTCCAAGAGAAACAACTTCCAACAATGAAGAATGCAGCAGAGGTATAAGGTCGGCGTTTGATCATTCGTAAACGGAATAGAGGAATCCCCATTTAGACTCCGCCCAGCAGCAAACATACGTCAGAGGATTCCCCATTTCCAGCATGGCTGCTCTGTTGACAAGTCATTTTATTTAAGTGATCTGTAGAAATTCGCTGATTTCTCTTAAACCAGTTATCTTTCACCTCTGATATTTGGCAGAACGACAAACGGTATGTTCATTGTTATTGTTATGTGCTTAACTTTGTCCCATACTGCTTATTTTTTCATATTTAACGCCAAAAAGTTCCACTGCAAAAATGTTTCGCGACCCGATTTCCACGTAAGGCATTTGAGCAATAGACGTTTCCATGGCGGTGTGGAAGACATCTTCAGTATAATTTTTTTTAATATTCCACAGCGACATGGGTTCCAGGGCTAGAGTTTTACATAAATCACTGTCAAATTTGATCACAGCAGTTCAACCAGGATCGGCTCGTACAGGTACGGCTAAATGGGCGCATGATTATCAGAATCCATGTTGACCGATCAGTCAGGATAAACGCAAATTGTCATGACGCGCCTTTTTTTGAGAAGTTGCGTGCACAAGTGAGGTCGTGTTTGACGTCATAACGCAAAGCTCATTTATTTCCAAGAAAATTGCGGATCTTACAAGAAAATGTCGAAAATGTTTGGAGCATTCAAATAATGTTTTTTGGCCGTCAGGTTGATCGAAAATGATATTCAGATCAAATAGTTGTGTACATTGCGAGTTCTTGCTAAATTGTTCATAAATCCTTTAAGATTATTTCACTTATGGGGCTGCGTTGTCAGGTTTAGTAGGAAAGAAATTACGTGTTTAATTTCAAATTAAAATATGTCAAAGGTTCTGCTTTTTGGTAAAAATGGGATGTTCCTAACTTTTTCTTTCTGAGATACTTTTTCTTTCTTTCACATGGATACACGTGGCTCTTGATAATGTTAACAGTTTGGCATTTTGGCGGCGCGTATGCCTTTAAATGCGGGCTTGATTTTTTGTTGCAAGTGTATTAGGTGCATGTTTCAGAGGTCACACTCTTGGCAAACTATGTGCCAGCAGGTTTAAATTTGATACATCTGTTTATCCTACGTGCTGCTCACTGGCTGTCTGTGCATGGAACGTTGTTGTGAAATTTCAACTTTACTCTCTGATACCCAGTCAAGAGAGCCATACAACAAGTTCCAAAATCGGATAGTTATTCAACGCTTTTAAGCCCCGCCCACTCTCTGTTCATTGGGTATCGTATTTGTCGAGGACTGTTCATCAAAACCATGATACAAGTTGACTTGACCTATCTAATCAACACGGACCAATCTAAAATAGGGATTGATCCTACTGCCATTTGTTAAGGTATCAACTCTAAAGCCAATGAGTGACATGTTGCTTGAACATAAAGGGAGGCCACTGTTGTCGACGTCCTTAAAATTGTAAACAACGACATATAACACTGATAGTTGGCTCGGTTGTGTGGAGACATATCCGATTTGTAATTCTGGTAGGTAACGTTTAAGCCGCCGATAACCGGTTTTGTTTTATTGGTTGATACTCTCTTAATACATATGAAATACCTCCATATAATATTTTGCCTTGACACCCATGGGCGCTGCCATTTTGATTTTTAAAAAGTATTTCTGCGATACAGGGTATTATTGTAGGGTTACATGTTTGGGAACAGTATAGAAAAGATAATGAAATTATCATACACATTATAGGTTTCTTACAGTTCACTAAGCGCGAAAATAAAGGGCGACGGATCTCGAGCCATGCCTCGGGTTGAAGATCTCGTATGTCCTTCCAGTGGCTTATCTGTGTCGCCATTTTTCCGTTTAAAGATGACGTGATGTTACAGTAAATATTTCTAGAATAATAATGATGTATTTTTACCGCTCTCTAATGTATGATGGTAGATTTAGGTAAAAAAATATATGGATACAGGTCACAGTTTCTCACTTGCGGATTTTCCTAGGGAAAGAAGTTCCAGATATTTTAGTGTGTTTTTTTTATTATTTTTTCCTGGCCCCCTGCATTTTTTCTGGTCATTTTTGTAGTTTTTACGAAAGGACAGGGGTTGAGTTAGTGTCTGAAAATGATTTTAGAAGTGGAATCAGGTGGATGGAGATCTGGTAGTTAGGCGTGCTTTGGTTTGTTTACATGCGGCGGAGTAAAGTGACCCCTACCCGCATTTTCTGGTCGTAGTTTAAAATTTCTACGATCAAACCTAAAACAAAGTGTGCTTAAAATACTCCCAAAGGACTGTTTAAGGCCCCCACCGAAGGATTTGGTTCAACGAAAGTTAGAGAAGGTGCTGTGAGAGCAGACATTACCGCAAATGGGAAATGAAGGAAGATGAAACTGTGACCTGCTGCCTGTGTTGGTTGAAGACATATTTTGTGAAATAGATCAGTTTACAACAACAACACTGTGTTTGTGACTTTAAACTTGTTAGAAACACATTATAAGAGGGGGTGGGGGGGAAGTAATGTACATGATTATGAGTTAAATTTCTCCTGTAAGTAAATGATACTTTTCAATATAGTAGTTTACCCTTTTCTGCAATGATAGGCCATACAATCTGGTTGCTTTTCTCATTACCCTTGCCAAAAGACACAGAATACTACCTCTACCCCCAATGTTGTAAAGAATTTGAGCATTGCATGATTTTTTTTAGATATTTACTTTTTATTAGGGTTTCTGACAAAAAGCTATAATTCTTACATTGAATTGATTGTCAACATATGAGAAACATTGTACCCCCCCCCCCCCCCCCCCTTTTAGTCTTACCAAATGCCTTTTTTGTGAATAAAAAAATCTTTTTCGGTGTTGTTTTATGTCAAACTGAATATTTTTTGTACTCTTTCAGGTAATTTCAGGTCCTGTATAAGATGAATGGAGTTGCTTATCCGCCTGTGAGTAGTTTTTCCTGATTCACACAGCAAAGGAATGGGAATAAGACTCTTTCTACTTTTTCCAGAGGTCATTTTACTATTGGCATGGCTTCACAGCTTCATTACATTAGAAATTCGCCCCAAATAACATGCCTAATGACACTCTAAGTTGGCATAAAACCGCTCAGAATATCATGACCCGGGCTTTCATGATTTTATTCAGTACCTGCATGTGTCTTACACAATTTTCACTTGCAATATGCAGGGATCCATTGTTTTTAAGAATGAGCAGATTTTAAAATTACCCCCCTCCCCCTATTTTTGTATATTTTTTATTAAATCTAAGCATATTTTCCCAGAAATATCCTTTTAGACCCTTGTTGGACTTTTTTGGGTGCAGTTTTGTTCTCTGGGCTAGGCTAATAATTAAGTTCTAATACAAGGATACTTGTGGACAGTTTTGAACGGAGTTTTGTGTTGGGATAACCCAACAATAAGCCATGTGGCAGGGGACTTTCTCCATTGGTTTTAAGCTTTCCAGTACAATTTTGAACCTAATATCAACCTGGGATACATGAATGACACTTCTTTTTGGCCACAGTGTGACTGATTTTGAGAAGAATTTATCCATTTTGTAATCCAACCGCTCTTAAAATTTAACAAAAGCACAGTATATTTTAGTTGAGGAAGCCACAGAAAGATATGTGTCCTCCTAAACTTTATTGTAGAACACCCTTAGTAGACTTCACACTAGTTTACAGAATTCAAATATAGTTTCCCAGAGCTGAGATATGACAATTTTAAGCTTTTTTAGCTCACCGGTCATTGTCCTTGCTATGTTGTAATGGGGGGGGGGGGTGTAAATGGGAGGGCTACAGAGGGCTTAGTTTTCATTGCATTTAGTTTTCCTCTTGAGAGATCATTCCGAATACCCTTAAGCTCAATGTGTTAGATTTTGAACTAGATTGAAGGAATTTTTGGCCTCTGTTAGGATACAGGTCACGGTTTCTCGAAAGAAGTTCCAGATATTTTTGTGTGTATTTTTTATTATTTTTTCCTGGCCCCCTGCATTTTTTTTCTGGGCATTTTTGTAGTTTTTATGAAAGGACAGGGGTTGAGTTACTGTCTGGAAATGATTTTAGAAGTGGAATGGGACCATTTCAGGTGGATGGAGATCTGGTAGTTAGGCGTGCTTTGGTTTGTTTAAATGAGGCGGAGTATGTGCAAAGTGACCCTAATTGCATTTTCAGGTCGTAGTTTAAAATTTCTACGATCAACCTATGAAAATATTGTGCTTAAAATACTTTCAAATGACTGTTTAAGGCCCCCACCGAAGGATTTGGTTCAACGAAAGTTAGGGGAGGTGCTGTGAGAGCAGACATTAACATTACCGCAAATGGGAAATGAAGGAAAATGAAACTGTGACCTGCTGCCATATGGCGACAAACTATGGCGACAAAGTGGCAAGATTGCCTCGAAATATGTTACATGTAGATCAGTCCTGCAACCACGCGTCATTTCTTAGCCTAGCCATTGGCTAAATTGCATCACATGGCTACTCTATAATGCACCTAAATTGTATTCATCAATAATTGAATAAAACTAATGAAAAAATGTTGGGGCCTTCTGAAAGGCTTATTCTCAATTGTAACGCCAATTCAAATTTCAATATTTCTCTTACGAGGGGATACAACATACATTGGACAGTTGCGTTAGTCTAAGCGAACTGTACTCTTTCTATCTAAACTAGTCTAAAGTTTAGATTTTCTTTTCCTTTAACACGACACGCAGTGCATTATCTGCTGTTATTGTGCTCTTAGAAGCCATCCAGTTTGTTGTACACCCTTTATGAATGGCTTATTTGACTTGAACCTTTGTTACGAAGATACGCCTCTGTGTGGGACGTTTTTATTGTGTTGTATCATTTGTGTTTTACTTCTTTGGATGAAGTTTCATTAAAATCATTACAGTGGCATGAGCTGCCAAAATTCAGACTTTTATCAAAATCTCTGAACGTCGCAACAGTAAGAGGCTTAGAAGGCCATCGATAAACTAAATGATTGGCGTTGGAATGAGTGAATCCATACAGTATGTGGCTTGTACGAACCGAAAACGTGTTCGAAATGTAAATAAATATTTAAATAACCGGGACGACCATTCATTCATTCTAAGCCAAAGTTAGTTCAAAACAATACTTTATCGCACATTTTGGAGACTAGAAGCACCAAAAATGAAGCACAATTATGAATTGTACGTCTTGAGAAAAATAAGCAATAGTTTTAACATTCTGTTTTAACGTCAAGATATCAATAGTTTGGCAGTTTATGTCACTTTAAGTTAAAGTTGACAATGTTGATGGCGTTACTTAGTGGACAATAGTGCCAAACTTTGAAAATTTTACTTATTAATGCATTGACATTTGTGCAAAGGCTGTGTTTGCATGATTAACTGTTTTTAAAAAAAAGTGAGAAGAGAAAAAATTCAATATGGTTAAAATGTGTGTTGATGAATGTTGCCATTGACAATTCAGTCTTTAAGGTCCACAATACGCGGGCGGCAGCAACTTCAGGGGCAGAAACTGTTGGTGTATTCATCAATGTTATTCTTAAGAGTGCTGGATAGAGTTCAGCTCAGACTTTCTCTAGATTTTATCACAAGTACATTCTAGACACACCTATTGATAACTTTGGACAGCAGATACTTCACACATTTAACGAACCTAAAGATTAAACAAAGTCTGAACTTATAATGCCTAGTTTTAGGGTGTTGATCATTATGATTTTGGATCTACTAGTGTTCAGGACTCTGCAATACTCATTTGTGTTCCTTTGGGTTACGTGAAATATATCAATTTGGATTATGGATATTCACTTCTTTTTAATTTCTTTATAATATTACACACACTTTTTCTCACAGATACATAATACAAAGTAACCAAAACACTTAAACACACAACAAATTATACCAAAAAAGAAACTAAAAAAGAAAAAAAAACATACCTACTAATAGAACATTACTAAAAACTTATCTCACATTATTTCTAGTAAGAAATACTCAAAAAGCATCATTTAGTAATTGGCATATTTTCTTATACGATTTTAATTTCTCATCTATATTTTTCGATTTTATGAATAACTTTAAGCCTTTTTATTGCAGCACATATCTGAAGGCCTTTGTCCTTAAATTTATTTTCCAAGATGTATTTTTTGGCCACAATTAAAATACATCCTATGATGGGTGCATATTTTCTCAGCATACAGAGGCCAAATAAAACCTGTATTAATGGAAAGCCATGTTTGTAATTCTCTCCAAAAATCTTTGACAACTGGACTTCTATAAATATAAGTTCAAATGTCTCATCCCATTTTTACAATATCCACAAATATCATGTTCTACTAAACCAATCTTATAAATAAAGGATATTGTTGGAAGAATTCTGTGAATCATTTTATATAGGAAATCTCTCAATTTGCAACTTCTTGATGAAGTGTATATATGTTTAAAACATGTTTTCCAATTTATCTAATTTTGCAACTTGAGAGTATTTTCTCATTTTCGGCTTGAAGACATAATATCAACTGGAGTTAGTATATCATTATTTAGAAAATCATACCAGTTTCTAATTCCCTTTTTCTGTTCACCAAGTTTTTGAAAATATATGGGATATAGGGGTGAAACAGATCTATTTTGTATACCTCATGTTTTATACATTCTAACCATTCTGACGGTATGTTTTTTTAATAACCTGTCATAATCTAAAATGATTCTTTTAATTTTATACATTTTTTTCAATTCTCAAAATGTCATCAAAGTACCGTTTGGATTTAAAATGTCCCTTATAAACCTGACCTTGTTGTCATACCAATTATTAATAACAAAGTTGTTCATGAAATTAGAATTGTACCCTTGTGGATATTCACTTAATACATTTCACTGTGCACTATTCCGATTCTTTTGGACTTTACCAATGTTCTCGAATTTTCATGTTTCTTTTTTTTTAAAAATCGATTTAATTGCATATGTTGGTTGGTGACTACTTGTGTATACATTGCTTTCAATTATCACAGGCCAATATTCTCGGCGTTATATTCGATGAGTACTTGAAATTCCATCCACATATTAATTATATTTCGAAAAAAGATTTCTCGAAAACTGTACGTGTTGTACAAACTAGGAGATAGTCTGCCACTGTTCTCAGTAAAAATGCTTTATAATTCTTACCTAATTTTGACTATTGTGACACTGTAATTGGAAATGCAGACACCACACAGACTAACAGATTATTGAAATTACAAAAAAGAGCTGGTCGTATTATATTAAATGCCCGTCCAAGAACACCTTCTTGTGGAATGTTCAAAGAGTTGCATTGGTTATCTTTCCCGGACAGGACAAAATCTTCTTCTTTACTAGCCTTTAAGCGGACCATTTTAAAGTCTGGTATACTTTCGATCTTAAATGATTAGTGATAGTATTATATATATTTGCAGGTACATTTCTATGTAATATTTTATATGTACGTGTGCGTGTGTTTTAGTGCGTGTGTGTGTGTGTGTGTACGGTTTATGTTTGTATTTGGTATGATAACAATAGTTTTGTTCATTCTGTGATCTAGTTCATTTATAATTATATTTATGAATTTTATGGAGATATTTAATCAAAAATACTTGCATATTCTATTCTATTGGATATTAGTAGATAGGAAATGGCCGGTTGAAACGCAGCTATGACGTCATACGAGGTGGAAACATGTTACGTAATATTCGAATTCCGGGTCAAAGACGCCCCGAGTGGTCGAGGTCAATAACTAGCACATCTCATTAAGATTCAAATCTCGCGGCTATTGGTCGCACTTGACTACAAATCTAATTAAAATCTCCTAACAAGAGGAGGCAAGAGGAGGATGGCTGTCGAGGTCAATAACTAGCACAACTAATTAAAATCTTAGCTCCCGGTTATTGGTCACGGCTCGCCGCATGTCTAATTAAAATCTAAGCTCGCGGCTACCGATATTAAAGTACATGTGCGCCTATTCTTAAAAAAATATGCTGAATAATACACTCCCAACCTCGGGGACCTGTTCGTCAGATGGACGGAAAAAAATATGCTTAGTAATGCAATACTGGTCTACAGGACCAACTAAACCGACTGACACTGGTAATAGACAATAGATAATAAACGAATGTATAAATAACCTTGGACTGTATTACCGCAACGTATAGATCATATTGGTAAGTATGTGTACATCAGAGCCGAACGGCCTCGGGGGGGGGGGGGCAGATGCATCAAACCGTATCCAATTAAGTCGACTGCCAAAGAGACGTGTGCGTCCAATCGTAACAAATTAACGGAATATAATATGTCGAGTAATGCAATCCTGCCTAAGGGCACCAGGCCAAAGTAAGGAAATGAAACATCTGAGATGACAACTGTCAGTGTCCATTCGCTGCTCGGATAGAAAATGAAATGTTCTTAAAGTAAAAATATACATGAGCCAAACAGAAAAACATATAGAAACATAGTCACACAGGGGGAATAATTATTCCAGATTTAGAAAGTAAGGAAATGAAACATCTGAGATGACAACTGTCAGTGTCCATTCGCTGCTCGGATAGAAAATGACCTGTGAAATGTTCTTAAAGTATGTAACCTTACTACCACTAACAGACGCCCGGCGGGCGTTAAACGGACGCCGGGCGTTAAGCGGGCGCCGGGCGTTAAGCAGCCGTGCCTGGGGGTTCATTCAAGACGAAAGGCACTATGTAAATGACCAAAGACATGACTAACTTGACATTCTATTTCAACATCTTTATTGAGTTAGGTTATGTAAAGTCAAAACTATATTAACAAATTTAAAATATATATATATAAATTGTATGTTAAGGTAAGATTTAGTCACTGTCCTCATTTTCTTGAGTATCAGGATATGTGGTTGGTAAAAGATCGTTAAATAAGGCTTTCCTCATTTTTATAGCATTATAAAGGGCCTCTCTCGGTGATAAATCAAAAGTGTCTTGAAGTGAATGTTTGGTGGCCATAATTTTTTTATGGATTGGATCTTTTTTCATAGACTCTAAAAGCAAACTCTCTTCGTTTTATAAAGACATCAGGGTATTTCTTATTTTTGGCCTCAAAGTTTCGTAGTCACCATTTTCTTCATCGATAGAGTCAGTTGTTTCAGGGATGTGCTGTTCAATCGCCTTTGTTACAAGATTATCCCACATCGTTGAGGATGCCTTTCCGTTTTCCTGCGACTCTTCCTCGGCCGAGGAAAAGCTTTCACCTTCCTGTGATTCTTCCTCCGTTGACGACAGAGTGTTTTCATCTAGGGTCTCTTGACTTGCACAGCTATCCGCAGAATCATTGTTTTCTGACTGTGATTTTCGCTACATTGTCGTTGAAGTGATGGTTCTCATGATTCCATGACATTATCCCCCAGCGACATTTTCCCCCACGACATTTCCCCCCGCGACATTTTCCCCCACGACATTTTCCCCCGGAGACATATACCCCCGGCGACATTTTCCCCCATTTTAACAATACGGCATTCTACCTTACTTTTTTCCCTTTTTTCTGCAAAACCTCGCGGCCGATAAAAAGTGGAACGTAAATAACTTTCGATTTGCCGTTGAGTTCGGCTTTTACAATGAAATTTTGGGGGCCTCCGTGGCTCAGTAGGTAGAGCGTTGGACGCTCAATCCAAACAACCTTCCACCAATGGGTCGCGGGTTCGAATCCCACTCAGTCCAAAACAAAATGGAAAATTTTCTGACTGGGTTTTCACTCGAACGACCTATGTGGGATGGTTGCCAGTTTCAAACGGAAGGTCGTGGGTTTCCTCCGTGCATAGAGCCCGGTTTCCTGCCACAATAAAACTGGCAACGCCGCCATATAAGTGAAATAATCTTGAGCGCGGTGTAAAACACCAAACAATCAATCAATCAATCAACAATGAAATTTTAATTGTCCCAGCATATATCGATAACAGAGCAATTCTTAATCGTAGGCCTTCCAACTGGACATTCCAAGTTTTGCAGGAAAAAGTAAGGTAGGCTGTCGTATTGCCCGAGTACACTCATTAAGTTAGTGGGGGAAAATGTCGCCGGGGGAAAATGTCTCCGGGGGAAAATGTCGTGGGGGAAAATGTCGCGGGGGAAAATGTCGTGGGGGAAAATGTCGCTGGGGGATAATGTCGGCACACCGGTTCTCATATTCTGAGGAAGTGTTTTGATCTTCATTGTGACTTTGAAGTGATGTTGTATGATGGTTATACCTATCCTGATGACGTCGCATATCATGATCCCGAGTAAAAGTTTGACCACACTCGGTGCATGTAAACAGTCCCATGTCTAATGTACGACACTCCACTGACTAATAACATTGGTATAGTGAGATGTACTTCTATATAGCATATAATCCCCCCCCCCCAGATGGCGTTGTGGGCGCATAAAGCAGACGCCCGCCGGGCGTAAAGCGGGCGGTCTGCGTAAAGCGGTCGTATGTAATGCTTAAGGTAATGGTACGAATAACCTTTCGTCTTGAATGAACGCCCGGGTACGGCCGCTTTACGCCCGGCGCCCGCTTTACGCCCGACGGGCGTCTGTTTTATGCGCCCACAACGCCACATGGGGGGGGGGGAATTATATGCTATATAGTATTAATAGTAACAGTGACCTAGTTTTTGACCGCAGGGAGTTGAAACGCGAACTTGTACAAGGGGTGATGGTTATGAATATATGTATAAAGTTTCGTGACAATTGGATAAGAATTGCAGCCTGTAGAGCGATGACGTCAAGATTCTAGCTAAGTTCTATTTATAGTAACAGTGACCTAGTTTTTGACCGCAGGAAGTTGAAACGCGAACTTGTACAAGGGGTGATGGTTGTGAACATATGTATGAAGTTTCATGACAATCGAATAAGAATTGCAGCCTGTAGAGCGATGACGTCAAGATTATGGCTAAGTTCTATTTATAGTAGCAGTGACCTAGTTTTTGACCGTAGGAAGTTGAAACGCGAACTTGTAAAGGGGTGATGGTTATGAATATATGTATAAAGTTTCGTGACAATTGGATAAGAATTGCAGCCTGTAGAGCGATGGCGTCAAGATTCTGGCGAATTTCTATTTATAGTAACAGTGACCTAGTTTTTGACCGCAGGAAGTTGAAACGCGAACTCGTACAAGGGGTGATGGTTATGAATATATGTATAAAGCATGGTTTTCACTAACTATTTTTAGAAAGGTGTATACTACTATAAGTCCTGAAAAAGGGGTTATTATACTCCTTGAAAGAGTATTTCACTCTTCATCCTCAAATATGACGGGTTCTTTCCAATTTGGCTATGCTGTAAGGCTTGATTGATTATGGTTGTACACCACACCAACAATATTTCAGCTACATGGATGTAACATTTTGGAAATTACAATATGATAGCCCAATGTATCAAAATGTAGGGCAATTACGATTTTGATCATGAATTTGGTTGATCCAAGTATAAAAGTTAGGACATAATACTTAACTGGTCCGTCACTTTCAAGGTTAGCGATTTTTGCTATGAGTTTCTCAGCAGACTTTTAGCCTTTTTCAAATAAAGAAATTTATACCTAGAAAATTTCATCGAAGTACTAATTCAGCAACTCTTGTTAACTTGTATATGGCATGTACTTGTATTGTGGCTGGTCAGTATGCTATAGTGTGTTATGTCCCTTGGTAGAGGGACAAGGTTGTGTACATGTAGCTGGACCCGAGGAAGGTCAGTTGACTATGTGGCATGAAGGTTGTTGGGTGTACATTATGAGTTGAGATGAATATATGTATTACAAAGAGAACACGCCTTCTGAGTTCTAATTTAACAACTCTTACACGCTTTCTAAATAGCCATATTAAACTTTACCTCGGAACCAGTCGTAATCATTGTTTCTTAGTTTCCTGTGTTCACGACGTGTCTCGCATGGTTTGACTGCATGGTTTATATATATATATATATATATATATATATATATATATATATATCAGTAAAATTACCCTGACAATATAATGAATTAAGGTATGCTGGCTGGGTCACTGTTGGTGAATTACTCAATTATAGTCACACTGACCGACTACTTCACTCAAGTAAAGGTCTTCCTTCGTAATTTTATTTTTTTTTTTACATTTCTTGGTGAATACCCAAACATAAATTAGTTACATTTACATAAATTTACTAGTCACATTTTTTTTACCACTTTATAGAAAGTATCAGATTATTCAGAGTATTATGGTGCAAAGTTCACCTCTTTAATACTTATAGACGAAAGCTTTGCACTTTTGGTGCATATTTATAAGTATATACAATACAAAATATATTATATTTACAATTGCGTATGTACGCCTACAGTATACTACTGACAGTAGTAGTACTGTGATTAGATGATTAGTGTGAAACCTTCCTCAAGAAAAGTTTCTTTCCACTGAAGTCTGAATCACGAATGTCATTGTCACGTCAGACTCCAGTCTACATCATGTACGACTTTTGTACATGTAATTTGTAAAGCACCCGTTAAAAAAGTATCAGTTTACATTTAAGTAAATATAATTATTATTAAACAACAAAACTGACGTCTTACCGGTTAATCCGATCCTAGTGTGAGACCTCGTGGTGGGCTGGGAAGTTGACCTGGTTTTGTTTTCAATTTCGATCCGTGTGGTGTCACGTGAAATCACTCGGATAACTTCGGTGATTTACATACAGTCAAATTTTGCGTCGCCGGGAAGATGTCATATTAAGCCGGAAAAGTGCAGTAACTCTAAAAATAATGAAACCAGCGCAACCAAAACAGAGATTGCTCATCCTCGAATGATATCCAGTGGGTCCAATAAGTTTCGAAAAAAAATGATAAAAAACTGTGGGAGGAGATGCGATGACAAACACTAATTGTCTATGTCGTCTTTTACTGTGCGATGACAAGAAATGTTTACGTACAGACAGACTGACAGACAGACGGACAGACAAGTTGATCGCTATTTACTCAGGCGATATATGCCGGGGCGATAAAAAAGAGAAAAACTGTGCCTTAAATTGTGGGGTATATTGAACAAGTCTTAAGTTTTTTACTATAAAAACAAAAATGTTCAAAACTTGTATTTGATTAAAGTTAAACAGTGTACTCTAAAACGACAATCAGTTGACACAGTATGGAAAAGATTCCAGTGCACAGTCGTGAACCACTTATCAATAACCGGTTCTTTGCTGAACCATAGTCAAAACTCAGTGGCGCACATCATGCAATAGAATGGAGCCGCCAATTAAACAAATTATGTATGGATGTATAGTGAAACCTCAAGATAATTTGATTAGTAAATCGTGTAGAATGTTCGCCTTGGATAATCCTGGTACCAAATAATTGATCCTCATATGATTGAAAAATTGTGAAAAAGAGCCTTCGAATGTAACATGTAAAATAGTCTTAAAATAATTTTTTTTCTTGTGTGCTTGGGAACTGTTAAGCCCGGTATACACTGAGAGTTTTGCTGCGACCCGACCCGACCCGACTGGAAGATCGCGTCGCGTCGCAGAGAAAAAGTGTAGTGTATACCAGTCCACGACGCAAATCGGTGTCAGTCGGCTTCAGTTGCGTCGGGTCGGAAGTGATCTGGACGTGCCAGATATTTAATCAAGAATCGGGTTGAGTCGGGTCTGGTCAGACAGTGTATCCACTCTTGCGACGATCGTCGTAGAGAATCTGAATCCGTAGGCCAATCAGAAACTTTACTACAGTCAGGTGACGTCAAACAAGCGTCTTTTTTCTACCTTTTCTGCTAGAGAGTTCCGAATGTCATGTTTCCCAATGACTTTATTTGTGTGCAGTGTATACCGGTCTACGACGCGACGCAACTCAAGCCGACTGAACCCGACTCGAGTCGGGTACAGTCGCGTCGGGTTGGGACGCAGCAAAACTCTCAGTGTATACCGGGCTTTAGGATCATTGTACACATGCAATCTTACAACCACAGAATAAACATTCAGTATTTGGATCTAAAATGCAATGTCTAGGCCAAGCAAGAAGTCTGATTTGCTTATCTTGAGAGAGATAATCTATATTAGTAGAGAACTAAAATATTCGTATTTTAGATCTAGATTATGCAATCTCGTATCGTTTTCGACTCGATCGAACATGGCGCCGAAGATAAAGATCGGTGCAAAGGGGAGTAACTCGTGTCTTGCATTTTGAAGCGATTTGATTAGCCAATGCATGCGATTTGTAGTATGAAAATAGGACTTTCTCTGTGTCATGTGATTCGCTAACAACATGTTGGATGCTATAAAAATCGGACCAACCTCTGTGTTCTCATTGTGCGATTCAGTCCAATGCTACAAGTTGGTACTACAAATCGGACCGTGAGAAGGGGCCTTTTGATCGTAGGCTACAAATCGCATGCGCCAAGTCGGTACTACAAATCGCTCCGAGAAAATGGACTTTAAGCATGTTAATGTTATTGGTTCGAAATTTGAACCTAAGTTTGTTATACGCTGGATGCAATAAAGAATAAGAGAGTTTGATTTAAAGTGACATGAGCTACCAAAATTAAAAAAGTTCAACGTATGAAGTACCTTAAAAAACTAAAAGATTGACGTTGAGATAAAAAAAAATATTGGTACAGTCAGTACCCTGTACGAACCAAAGATATGTGCTAATAACGGACAAAATTCAAATAGCCGGGATGCAGGAGTTCATTTTGGGGATTTTTGCTGCTTATAAAATCACCTAAACATCCTCAAGATTGGTATCCACTGAAAGTTCTTATTTTGTAATTTCAGATAAATAGAAGCCGTAATTTTAGGGAACGGGGCATAAAATGTAGGCCTTAAAGTAGTGTTAGAAATAACAATGAGTGAATATATTTACTGAAGTTAAGAAACTAACATCACTTTGTACGCCTCTTCCCTTTTTCGTGAAACTACTAAGGAATGGAATAATATGAATCATGAGATTAATGGATTTTCTCGGATGAAATCATATATCTGTTCCCAAAACTGGATAAATGAAATGATCAATGGGCTTTATATAATTATTTCGACAGTTTAGCCTCTGTCTACTCATGTACAATGAGTACTCTTCACGCAGACCTACTCAAACATAATATAATTGATCACCAGTCATCTAATGTATGTGTGTCTATGGATAAAAATGTATGTCATTTCTTTTTGATTGTTCCGCATAGGCCACACAAAGCAAAGCATCTTTTCGATAATCTTATAGATAATATTTCGCCAGGTGAACACATTTCTGTTTTTCTTCCATCTTTTGGCATTCATATAAGCAATGTTTTGCTGCATGGCTGCAATTGTCTTAACATATGACAAATATAGATTACTCTCAACTTAGCGTCCACAATTTTATCCATGAGATTCAGCAATTCACTAGTCATGCACCAGAATAAATATAGTTTTAATGAAGTAATGTACTGGTAATCTCATTTCATTTTATATATTATTCTTTATGTTACTGATATATGTTAAGGCGATATGGTTATGAACAAATATATTTATTAACACTAAAACACACGGGCACATGGAAAATCTTCTTGTCTAAATTAACCAGGGAGACAAGTTTCTATTTGTGTTAAAAATTATATCATGTGTATCATTTAGCCCATTATACACGATCATACGTTGTTGTAATAAACTTAACCAATGATATTTCATTATGCTGATGACTGATATGAGCTTGGCCTTAGTCAGTAGAATTTTCTGGAACACTTTGTAATACATTGACAATGCTTATGCATCTTCAGCTATGGTAAGGGTATCGGTAGACTGAGCTTGAACCCCATAGGATCATGGTCAAAGAAAGTGAACATATTGGGTCCAAGTTCAAACCCAAAGGATAAATAGTTTGTAACGTTAATCCAAAGACTTTACCATTCCAAACGTTTGTGCTTGGTATCTGCAGCAGAAGAGAGAAAATGGATTTTTTCAATGGCATAATTGCAAAATGGTCCTTGGCCGAATGGCCCAGAGTGTTCAAGTGGTGTACCACGAGCACATCATTTTTGAAGTCTAAGACTAGATAAATGACTGGCTGCTCTTTGTCGAAGAAAATTCCGAGTTTCTCCGACGCATTTTTGTTGCATGTGATAATATACATGATATTAGATGAGTCGCAATTTAGAATCTCTGCCATTTGGTATTTGTTGCGAGATTGTTCTCCCAAATATGTTCCACCATCTGGCACGTATACATCGAGTTTGCATCGCGTCTTTAGGTATTTCATTGACGTACCTGAGAGAAATTTTGGGCGGTAATAGTATACTCGTAAAGGAGAAGCAAGCATGTCGGGGGCTGGAGGGGAGAAATGATTTGTCTTAATGTGTCAGATTCGGTTCTTCGGAGTAACCTAATAGAATACCACCTTGGGAGAAGAGCTTCAAAAACAACACAACAAGCCAGATTTAAAAATCTAAAGAACTAATGTTTCTACAGAACTAAATCACTCCCTTGAAAGTGAAAGGCCGATGGTATGACCCAGCAGGAGGTTTGAAGAATATTTTGTAATCTGGATACCCAGTTGTGTGATATGTAAGAGCCTTGTAAATAATAACATTTAAAAAATCCACAGAAGTGTGATCAATGAAGGCCTGTAGTTGAATGCTTGGGTCGTGAGAATTAAGAGTATCAATGAAAATTTGAAGTTCTAAAAGATATGATGCAATATGATAAAAATGTCATCCAGATACCGAAGGTAAACAAAAGGCTGTTTGTGACATTTGCGAAGAATACCACTCTCACACTCAACAATAAAAATATAGACAAACATTAGGACTAAAACGTTTTCCCGTAGCACATCCTTTAATTTGCTGAAATATCTCCCATTGAATTCAAAATCAGTACCTTTTAATCTATGTTCCAACAATTCTAAAATGTCGACGGACGACGGTGGTCAGGATATTTTTGAAATACTGATCGCACGGATTTAAGTCTGTCAATGTTTGTGTATATAGATTCCACGTCCAGAGTAACAAAATCACATCCTGTGGGGTGGGTTTCTCAGACAATTTGGCCAACAAATCACCCGGATTTTTGATAAAGCTAGGATGCCGATTCGCTATAGGTTTTAGATAGTAATCAATTAGCTCTGATACTCTATAAATTTCCCTACCACCATCTGAGATAACAGGACGCCCTGTAAGCATTGTAGGCTTGGCCTATTTTTCAATGGGTTTGTGAATTTTCGGAAGAAAATAGAACACCCTGTTTTTAGATTTCAGATTCCAAATAACGATACCGCTTTTCATTAAATAGCCTTTTTCTTTATGAAGTATTTTTAACATTTTCAGGCCAAACTTTCTTATAAAGTTGTTTTTTTTTGCAATGAAGAGGGTTGCTTAGTTGCACTTCTACCTCTTTAATACAATCCCGTCTAGACATAATAATGTTACGAGAGTAATATTTGAACTTTAATGTTTCTGATTAAATAATGTCAATTAGTTATACTATGTTAAAACTGGTTCCAAGTTTAAGTGATAGATAAGGTTTCTGGATGGGAGTGACATCCTCGAACTTAGACATCCATGGGGGTTATCTTTATACCGGCTTGATTTCATTCGACAATAGTTTGGGCTGAGATCATATTGGACAACTAGTTAGGTAGTTTAGGGGGTAGATTCGAATAAAGAGAACAAAAACAGAGAGAGCAAAGACGGAATGAAGAATAGAGCAGAGGGTAACACTAAGAGAGAGATGGGAAGTATAGCAATGAATTAGGAACTTGGAGAACTTCTGTTAAGAGATGCAGAGCTAGAGTCACCAGGGTTTCAGATATTGTCAATTCGTTGTCTCAATGTGACCAATGCCTTGTTCTTCAATTTAAGACTACTTACAATATTTTACATTCTTTGGGTCGTGCGTTTTTAATGGTGCAAAGTATATATGACTTTTGGTTTGTAAACAATCCTACCAATTAAAAAAGGACCAAAGATCGAAAGACATTAATTTCAAACATGGGCTTATACATATCTCCCACTATTCAGGATGTTGTGGTTATGGGTCGCTTGAAACGGAAAGTTACATAAAACACAGGATGTGGGATTTGTGTCAAGGAATTAAAAAGATTGATTTGCACTGGTGGTTTAAGTAAATAATTCATCATAATCACTGTGTAGTCATAGCCCTTACTTTCAAAACCATGAAAACTAAAACATTATAACTACAGCTTGTCCTCATTACAATCCGTTCAAACTACATTATCGCCCCCAGTATAAGTATTATTCTTCTGAATGTTTATACAACTTTGCGAGTAACACCCACCGGCAAAATGATTTGTTTTACATGTAATTCAGTCATGGTGTGCTGGTGTGGCACAATTAATTATCACAACATATCTTGAAGACACGTTTCTTGCAGGAAAAAATAGTCTTTTTGAAATCATGAATTGAAAAAATCGTACAAATGACAGACTTTTTTGTAAAAAGGATATGACGGAATTATTGTAAGAAGAGATCGCTAATAAGTTAGTCCTATACTGAGCGAGTAGCGAACATAGTATTTAGATACTCTTAATTGTACGTTAGTTTTAAATAGATACATAGATTGTACAGTGCAATATTTGGAAAAGTTTATTTCATTTTAATATAGATAATAAGTGAGACGTCTACAGTTTACCATACTTTACTACAGTTTGATTGTAAACTTGTAGCATAGTTACCTATAATTTACTACAGTACCGTGCAGTTTGACGCAGTTCACTTTAGTTTGAGTATATAATTAGCAATATTCTGTAAAGTAATCTATACTGAGACGCAATGAAAACGCACCAACATTACAATTGGTATATTTCGAATACAGTCCAATTCTTGTACATCAATCTTGCTAATCCGATTGAAGCCACGTCAGATCAATGCCAAAACATGTAAAGGTGGTGTTTCAGTGATCGCAGAAACGCAACACTGAACATGTCGCCGAAACACGAAAATGTAAACGTGACTCAATGCTTATGTCGCGTTTCATGAAGTTTTCATGCGTACATGGGGTATAATATGTGGCCTTTCAGAAACTAGGGTCAGTACACTTCCTACTGTTCTGGTAAAGACGTAGCGATATGCCAAGATTGACACCCGAGTAGAGAACGCGCCATTGCATTAATCCAGGAAGGTTTTCCCAGCAGAGCAATTGCCCGAAGGTTTGGATGTCATCATTTGACCATCGTGAGACTGGCCCAACGTTTCCAGCAAACGGGGTCAATCAGAGATCGACCAAGACCGGGACGGGAACGTGTGACAACGCCTCGACAAGATCGACACATTGTACGACAGGACCTACAGGACCGCACATTGCCAGCTACCCGTGTTGCTGATGCTGAGAGGGAGAGGCATGGGAACATCAGTGCGGACACTGTACGTCACCGACTACGCTGAGCCGGACTTCATGCCAGACGGCCGTATGTTGGACCAATACTGACTCAACGCCATCGGCAGTTTGTACCCCTTGTGTTCACGTGTCACTTCAATTAAAGTTCTTAAAGTATCTGTGAGTTGTTGTTGTTTTTTGTGCATTGGTAATTGACTGCCCTACAAACATGTCAACAATCAGATTTCGGAAGATTAATGCCTCACCAGCACACTTAATCAAAATCGATGGTGCGTTTTCATTGCGTCTCAGTATATTATATTAAAGGCACACTTGCCGCGACAATCCAGAAGACTGTTCACATTAAAAACAGTGGACGGCTTTCTGTATTTTTCCCAGACAGAAAAAGTTAGAAACTTTCTATTTTTACCAGAACTTGAAAGTTTTGACATCATTTCGTATTTTTAATATGAAATTGAAAAACAGATTTTTGAGGTACCCGTAATGTCAACAAACTTCGAACCTGATCGTGTGCAAAAGTGCCGTAAGGGTTTGAGCCGTGTGGGCGATCTAACGACACAGTATAATTTTACGAACTTTATCGAAGAAATACATACTAACGATCGAGTAAGAGGGACTAAAAAAGCCTGCCGAGTGCAAACCACAGACAAAAAAGCTTGAATGAGGGTAATTTCGCCGGCACTGGAATCTTAGAATATTTTAGCATTACATGGATAGTTAAGTCAGGATTTTGGGAACAGTTCAAAGGCTCAGCTTCCTCTTTACGTACACATTTAAGAGCTTCGGCAAAGGACACTTTTTCTGTGACTTTGGTAAATTGAGCTCCATTAGCTGCCTTTAATTTTGAGCAAATTATATATGCCGTGGAATGAAAAAATGACAGTTCCCGCATTTAGGTGAGTCTATGTTTGGACAATCGTTATATTCCTACTGATCGCTACAACGAGGGCACCGGAGTTTATTACGACACTCTGAAGCTATGGAATTAAATTGCTGGCATCAAAAACAGCGCACTACTAGAGGTATGTAAGGCTTAGTCGAGAAATCTGGGCTCTGCCGAATTGTTTTCTCTCCCCGTGTTCGTCATAGCCCAGATCACTTCCATAGTAAAAAAAAGTGATATTTTTTAAGGAGATCCGCCGAAAAAATCGGCGGCGCAAATTTCACAACAAATTAGCAAAGAATAAAGTATTTAACTCTACATTCCGATAGCATAGACCTAGAAGGAGGAGTTTGTCAACTTTACGCGGCTGTAATGTGGTAAGCTTTCCTTTATGCACTAAATATTTGCCTTTAAGTCCACTGGTTTTCAACCTGACGTAACCGCCATAGTAAAACATTTAACCCGACCTAAACACTGGGCGGGGCATCTTAGAAATACGTAACTCGTATATCTTCGGAAATCTTTTGTCATGACCAATGAACTAGGCCGAATATTAAATATTCGCGGAGTATTAAATACTAAATGTATAGGCCTATATTTCTCCACACTTATATCGAAGGCGACAAGACACATTACCAGCCATGTAACACCAGTCGCCGTAAGACCGATTGTCCGGGCTATGTAAGACTTTACCTTGAATAACTCAAATCCCAACGTCACTTCATCAGGAATTTTCTCACAATCAAAATATAAAAAGATACACGTAGTAGGTGTTTTAACTTTATCTTTTTATAATCTCTCGACTCGGACACACTTGATTTTCTTAAGATCGTCTAAAGGCCGTGTCAGGTCGCCGCGATTCGACGACTCGACTCAACTAGTTTTTCGAGTGCATAGGTCGGTTACCGGGGCCAATCGTTCGACTCGGAAAGATTTGCCGCCTCTGGATACAACCGATCGCTCAAGCAGCATATGTCACTGAGATTACTCGGCGCCCAGATACACGGTAACACATGTATTCCTTTTAATCATTGTTGGTTCATTGTGCCGTATAAAGCCGACGTACGGATATTTATAGATGATATATGTTAAAGTGGCATGAGCTGCCAAAATAAACACTGTTTTAATCATTTCTGATCGTCACGACAGTAAGAGGCTTTGGAGGGCATCGAAAACCTAAATGATTAGCGTTGCAATGAGGAAAATCCGTACAGTATGTGGCCAATACGAACCGGAATAGTGTTCGAAAAGTAAACAAGATTTAAATAACCTGGACGACCATTCATTCATTCTAAGCCAAAGTTATTTCAAAACAATACTTTATCGTACATTCTCGAGACTAGAAGCACTAAAAAGCTTCTGAATGATACGTCTTGAGAAAAATAACCGATAATTTCAACATTCTGTTTTAACGTCAAAATATTAACATTTTGGCAGCTGATGCCACTTTAAAGTTAAAACACACTGTCACAGGGAATACCTTCTTGACTAAAATAACCATGGAGACAAGTATATAAATGAGCTTTCTAGATAATATAGATATACATAACGTTTGATCAGATTTTGGCGCCAGTGTAGGTTTGCATATTTTCTAGTTAACCCACACATTCTTGCATCTCACTAGCATCTAGTTTATCTGTCGATTCAATCAAATTCCACCATGTCACATGGTCTACGTCACTATGGTATCACGTGAGATGGCACAAGCTAGTCTCTGGTCAGTGTACAGTTAGATTTTGGTCAGTACGGTCGCATTGAACTAAAGGACAGACTTCCACGTGGACATGAGTCAGCATAAAAATATCTCCGACGTCGAGATGGAAGATATACATGTATCAAAGGCTGAAGAAGACACGTTGTTAGCTGATAACTCTTCAAGTAAACATGTTTCTACTGACTCAAAAATGATGTCATTATACTTGGAAATGAAAACTGACATGTTAAAATTATCTAATGCTGTTGAGCGACTCGCTCCGCCCGACTCGGGCGATATCTTACAAAATGGCCCACCTGCTAAACGCAAGCGGCCAAGTAGCCACACTGTGAGTAGAGACGACTCGTCCTCCACAAGTAATGAGCACTTATCAAATGATGAAGTATCAGAACTGTTTGACGACCAGAGAGCATTCAGAACAAATAAAGATGTTCTGTCAGAAATTGCACAAGAATATGAGGATGACGATAAAACTGACTCAGTTGTTGGCCAAAACTTGGCAGATATTGTAAATCGTCGCTGGTCATCTAAGCTGGACGATAAAAAGCTGGGCGAAAAACGAAATAAGTATTGCCGGCCAGAAAACATTGACAAGTTAATGTCACCAAAAATAAACCCAGAGATTTGGGGTAAATTATCCCATTTTACAAAATCTCAAGACCTCAAACTAGCTTCAATTCAGCAAAATATTGCTCAAGCTGGAGTTGCAATTATTAAATGCACCAGTGAGTTACTAAATGCTCAAACCAATAGCTCATCTGAAGCTCTAGACTTCAAACAAATAGTCCATAATTGTATGGATGCTATTGCGTTGATGGGACACGCTAATTGCGAATTATCTCAACGCCGGCGAGAATGTATTCGCCCAAATCTACATAATGATTATAAAGCACTTTGTGCCACTCATGTGCCTGTTACAAAGTTCCTTTTTGGCGACGATTTGCAGCATGAGCTAACCACAATCAAAGCAGCCAATCAAATTGGACAACGTGCACTAGCTGGACCCAGTTCTAATACCGGCTATAGACGACACAATGATCGCTCAAACAGTCGGCCTTTTTTAGGCAGAGGCAAACAGAGCTGGAGAGGCAAGAGGTACTACCCGAAAAAGAGGGGAGACGACTCCAGTCGCACAAAATAGAGCCACTACTTACCACACCTGACTCGGGTAAAGTAAGTCAATTAGAATATCTTCTGTTTCTAAAAAAACAATTAACCAGTAAAGCTCTTAATTTTAAAGCAGGAAGATTGGCTTATTTTGTCACGCAATGGCAAAGTATAACTTCTGATGTAGATGTGTTACATACAGTAACTGGACAGTGCATAGAATTTGACTCTCTACCACCCCATATGGGGATATGTAAATCTCCCTGGTTTGAACAACAAGAACGGGAGGCTATTACAAATGAGATCAGCAAGTTAATATTAAAAGGGGTCTTAATTAAAACCTGCCACGAAAGTGGAGAATTTATTTCGGGAATTTTCACAAAGCCCAAAAAAGACGGAACTCGAAGACTAATTCTTAATTTAAAGAGTCTAAATGAGTATGTCACATACCATCATTTTAAAATGGACACTATACACTCAGTGCTCCATCTCTTGAAACCCAATTGTTATATGGCCTCAATTGATCTCAAAGACGCCTACTATTCAGTACCTATTGCCAATTGCCATCAGAAATATTTAAAATTTTCTTGGCAGGGACAATTATATGCATACACTTGCTTCCCAAATGGCCTAGCACTTTGTCCTCGGAAATTCACCAAGCTACTTAAACCGGTATTATCAGTTTTAAGCAAAAAAGGACACGTCTCTTCAGGGTACATTGATGATATATATTTACAAGGGTCCACATACAATGAGTGTTTACAAAATGTGATTGACACTCTGGAACTTCTGGACCGTTTGGGATTTGTGGTTCATCCAGATAAAAGTATGCTAATACCCTCTCAGAAAGCAACTCACCTTGGCTTTGAACTTGATTCTGTAGAAATGACAGTGTCTCTTACTCAGAGAAAGCGTGATGCTTTAATACAGAGTTGTAAAAATCTTATGAAATTGCACAAACCTTCGATACGTGAGGTTTCCCGGGTCTTGGGTCTATTGGTATCCAGCTTCCCCGGTGTAATGTATGGGCCATTGTACTATCGTTCAATAGATATGGCAAAAACCTCAGCGCTCAAATTCAACCATGGTGATTTTGACTCAAAAATGGTTTTATCCGACGCCTCTATCAAAGAATTAAACTGGTGGATAGGGTCGGCAAATACCTCTTACAATGTCATTTCACATGGCAGCCCTAATAAAACTATCTCAACTGATGCCTCCATGACTGACTGGGGCTGTGCTTATGACTCGCATCGATCCGGAGGAATGTGGACAGAAGTTGAGACAAATTATCACATTAATTACTTAGAGTTACTGGCTGTCTTTTATGGCATTCAAACCTTCCTCTCTGAGTTAAATGGCAAACATGTAAAAGTGTTAATAGACAACACAACTGCTGTGGCATTAATTAACCACATGGGTTCTAGCCATTCCGAGAATTGTAATTTTGTGACAAAACTAATTTGGGACATTTGTATTGAACACAAAATCTGGCTTACTGCTTCTCACATACCAGGGAAGTTTAATATTGTCGCTGACAAGGAGTCCCGTTTGAATTATAAAGAAACTGAATGGATGCTGGACAGAGATGTGTATTTATCTTTGGAGAAAAGACTTAACATTTCTCACAATATTGATTTATTTGCCTCAAAATTGAATTATCAATTAAAGCAATATGTTGCTTATAAACCTGACCCAGGTGCATTCGCTATAAATGCCTTTACAATATGTTGGAAAACTTACGAGTTTTATGCTTTTCCTCCTTTTAATGTGATACCAATGGTACTACAGAAAATAGAGGAGGACCAAGCCACCGGGACAGTGATCGTCCCCAACTGGCCGTCACAGACCTGGTATCCCAAACTCGCCCGGATGTTAATACGAGAGCCATTAATGTTACCCAGGACACAATATCTGTTAAATCTCCCAGGATATCCAGGGGAATTACATCCACTGTCAAAGAAGTTAACACTTCTCGCATGTCGCTTGTCAGGCGAGGACTCCAAGGTAAAGGTTTTTCAGAAACGGTTACAACGTATATCGAAAAATCCTGGCGAACCTCTACTCAAAAACAGTACCACAGTTACCTCGAGAGATGGGAAAACTACTGTCATTCCCGCGGGCTTGATCCGGTTTATTCAACTGTAGCTAATGCTCTCAATTTTCTTGGTGATCTGGTTGACTCTGGCCTCAGTTATAGTGCCGTAAACACATGTAGGAGTGCTTTGTCTTCTGTCATTCAAATTGGTAAGGAATCTACATTTGGAGACAACCCAGTTGTTAAAAAATTCATGCGTGGTGTTTTCAATGACCGACCAGCGCTACCACGTTATTCATATATTTGGGATGTAAATAGAGTATTCGATTATCTGAAGAGTTGTAACGAGATAAACAAATTGAGTTTAAAAGATTTGACTCTAAACCTTTGTGTTCTTCTTGCCCTATTGAGTGGCCAGCGTTGCCAAACTTTGTTTCATTACAATATTAACAGAATGGCATTGTCTGAAGATAAATGTGTCTTCGTTATTTCTGATCTACTTAAAACTTCGAAGCCTGGGAGGCATTTGTCTAATGTGGAATACAGAGCATATCCACAAGACAAAAAACTTTGTGTTATTACTTATTTATGTGAATACTTGAAGGTCTCAAAACAATTCAGGGGAGAGAACTGCTCTCAACTTTTTCTAAGTTTTAACAAGCCACATTTACCTGTGACATCTTCAACGATTTCACGATGGATTAAAACAGTTCTGAAAAACTCTGGAATTGACATTAATATGTTTGGAGCCCATAGTACCAGGGCAGCAAGTACATCAGCTGCTACCCAAAAGGGGGTCCCCATGGATGTCATATTAAACAGTGCAGGCTGGTACAACAACAAAACATTTGCCACTTTTTATAACAAACCCGTGGATACTCAGAATTTCGGAGCCAGCCTGTTAGACGCGCATCGATCTTAATCAGTCTTAATCAGTCACTCTCAATGAACATTAAGAATGCTGTCACATATTATTTTGATCTTTCATGACCTTTTTTCAATGAATGTATATATAATTTTATTCTGACGAATACTTTGGCTTGTGTCTCGTGATCTCATTGTTTCAAATCTCACGTGATACCATAGTGACGTAGACCATGTGACATGGTGGAATTGAAAAAATAAACGAGACTTACCTGGAAGTTGAAGTTTGTTTACAATTCCACATGTCACTGGTCAGGAACGGAGGTATTACGTGCCCTCCCATTATTTTATGCCCACCCATTCTTTCATTATAATATGACCTCACTCGACTTGTTTCAACACTGACCAGAGACTAGCTTGTGCCATCTCACGTAATACCTCCGTTCCTGACCAGTGACATGTGGAATTGTAAACAAACTTCAACTTCCAGGTAAGTCTCGTTTATTTTTTCAATCAATGTTTACTTAAACGATCTTTCACTCAGAAGACACAATACGCCAATCCAATGCTATAAATTTATGCTTCAATTTGACACAGATGAAAAATCACCAACAATTCGGATTATATCGAACCGCCATGTGGAGGAGAATGTTAGCAGTAGCCGCTGTAGCTCATATATTGGACGATAGGAAAAAAAGAAAGTACAGAAAAGATTGGGAAAAACCATGGTTATACCAGCATGATGACCAAGGCTACTATATGAATCTTGCAGGACACAGCATCATTCTATAACTTTTTTCGCATGAGTCCAGAAAACTGCCATGAGGTCGTACAAAAAGTTACACCATTCATTCAAATTTCCATATGGCCATTACACCAGCAGAGAGAGTAGCAATCACCTTACGGTTTTTAGCCACCGGTAATTAGAGTCATTTTCAATTTTAGAATATTTTTAGAAAGATGATTGATTGATTGATTGGTGTGTTGCGCCGCGCTCAAGACTATTTCACTTATATGGCGGCGAATAGAAATATTAAATCAGTACTGGTAAGCAGCCCTATATAATAAATTTAAAGAAATTAAAGGCACGTTCGCCGCCAAATTGTCGAAAACTGGCTACATTTAGCCCAAAACATCCATGGGTTTCTGTGTTGTTTTCTTCAGAAACGTTTAACATATTTAAGTTTTGAAAAGTACAAAGACACGTGTTTTGCTTTGGTATATGTAAACAGTTTTAGACATTTTGGCTGTGAGTGTGCCTTTTAGTTAAATTTGTATAAATACTATACGCGTTCTGATTGGCTGGATTCGGTTCTAGCCAATCGGTAGAGCGCATACGACAGATAGATAGCGTCAGGGTCGGACGTGTGTTAGAGCGATCTGTCTATTTAGAAAAATTTCTTCGGAAAGTAATCGATTTCGTTGCCACTTTTGTTACCTTTCGGTTACTTGAGTGACAAAGTATTTATTTCTGCTTAGATTTTTTTACAAATTGATCGTATTTTGGGAGTTTGGTTCGGGTTACGTTTGACCGTTTGGTCAGCCCAGGCCGACTTGGCTGGTAGACCATTTTTCGTACCTGGGTTATTTTGTACAGGTAGCATAGGAGGCCTAAGTAGGTCATTTGCTTGACCAGGGCTTTGGGCAAGTCTTTTGTTCTGGCCTTTTGTTCACTGACCACTGTTGAATGACCGGTTTAGTCTCTTTTGTTTGGAGTGAAGACTTCGACTCTTCTTTACTTTATCTCTTGTTTTACGAGAACACACATATACTACACACTCAGCACTCAGACATAGCACAACATTTAAACACATCGTTGCTATCATTATTTATTCTCTGTTCATTTTTTGTTGTTGAACACACGGGACGTATACAGAGGGGTTGCAACCCCCCCCCCCCCCCCCCACACACTTTTTTTTTTTTTGGCAGAGGTCACTATGAGTGGCCTTAATCGTATTAGGAGGCCTTTTAGCCTCAAGCTTATTATGAAGGCTGAAATGTCAAACCGATTGACATTTATCAACACTTGAAGGGTTTAGTTGGGAGTGGGCCGAGTGTTCTGAGAGGTATAGTTCACGTTGGTGGCTACATTTGGAACATCACAGTTGCCAACGAGGATGTTAAATGTAGATTGTTGGAAGAAAACTTCGTCTTTCGTGGAGTTCACTGCCCTTTGATAGAAGTACATCTAGAAGCGTCCAGAATTCTTGTTAAAGTTAAATCCCCCGTCGAAATATCCAATGATAAAATACGCGAGGCCTTTGAAGTATACGTTACTGTACACAGCGTTGAGAGAGAATATTATTCCTTTGATAGAAGCCTGGAAAATGGAATTCGTAGAGTGTGGATATCGAGAGTTGTTAATACGATCCCTGAAAGTGTTTGGGTAGATCTCATGTTCCGATTGCCTGTATGGTACCGCGGTCAGATTCGCCCATGTCATTTGTGCAATCGCACCGGCCATTTTAAAAAGGATTGTCCCTTGAAAGATAAGTGTTTCTTGTGCAAACAGAGTGGGCATTTACAGAGTGGATGTCCTCAGTTAGGGCGAGGTGGGTGACTCTGATGGCTCTGAGGATTTGCCCCCTCAAGCTGATGTTCTTGACAATTCTAATGTTAGCAGTGTTCATACTTCTAATGTCCAAGCTAGTCATACTGTAAATGAAATAACAAAACCGAATAGTGAGAGTGGGGGAGAGACTAATGATTTTTGGTGGGATGCAGGTAGAACATTGGGTGATGACCAGGTTAGGCTAGAAAACACGACAGTTGAAGGGAAAACTAAGGGTGAAAAACGAAAAGTAGAAACAGATTCTGAAACAGAAAATAAAGTTAGTAGGAACTTAAACGAAACAGGAATTAATACTGAAGCGGACGAAACAGTAGTGTCTGAGACTTTACCTACCGACACGAGTAAACACATGCAACACTCTGAAACAGTTCATACATTACATGAAGATAATTCTCAGCTTTCTACACAAGAATTGTGGAGTGAACCTTCTGGGGTAGTCATTGCAACCCCGCCCTCCGCTAGTTGTAGTGTGGACGGAGTTATAGATTGTTCGATAAGGCAGGAAGGGGAATGTACCTCAAATGTTTTAAGTGAGGGAAGTCAACCAGTAGTTAGTGGAACAAAACAACACCTCCGGTTAGACAATGATAAACCTATTTTGGCCTCGCAAGTTTCTACTCAGGCTCTATGGAGCGATTCAAGTCTCTGGACTCCATCACTAGATGCAGCTATTGCTATGGTGCCTCTGGAGAAAGATGACGTAGAACCTTTGTCTGGGACCTCAGGGTGTGACGACTCGATGTCTGATATGGGAGACTCTGTGTCTGGCGATCCTCCAGATGAATCGGTACCAGCGTACACTAATGGCAAGGGTGAAGTTTTGGTTCCAGTCACTACGTCATTAGGCGTTCATTATCGCACAATGCGACGTGACAGTAAAATTGAGAAAGTCCGGAAACAGCGACCTGTTATTATCTCCGAGGAAGCATTTGCTAAACGGGAAGCAGCTCTGAAAAAGAAGAGCAAAAGAACATGTTAAATAAGTAATGGCTCTAAAGATTATTAAATTAAATGTTGAAGGCCTTATGACAGACTGGAAGCAGTTTTCGCTCGCAGAAAAACTCAAGTCTATGAAAGCCGACATAGCATTTTTGCAGGAAACGCACTTCACTAAAGCAGAAGAGGTGCGTAAATTAGAGAAAGTTACAAATGGCCGAGTCTTTGTGTCGTCTTGTTCTAGCCATAGGGGAGGAACAGCCATTCTTCTATTGGCATCCTTTTTTGCTTTGGGGTCTACTTTGTCAACTTGTAAGGATGATGACGGTCATTGGCAAAGAGTTGATGTAGAGTTTTCTGGAAATAACTTTACTTTGTTTAACGTTCATGGCCCGACATATATACCAGATAGACGACGTTTCTTCCACACAGTTAGTTCCCAACTCGAAGGGTGTGAGAATGATATCATTCTTGGAGGAGACTTTAACTGTGTTCTAGACGCATGCTTAGATCGAAGGTCTGAATCTCGTTCTCGGGATTCTTCGGTGAATGCCCTTTCGGAGTTAATAACTGAATATGATCTCATAGATACTTTTCGTTTTATTCACCCAGATGAAAGAGCGTACACTTGGGTTTCGCCCTCAGGGGCCACTGCGTCACGTCTTGACAGAATTTATTGCAGCAAAAGTCTTAAGGGATATTTGACCAATGTTAACCATGTACCATATGCGCTTTCTGATCACGCTTTGACGGAAGTCTCCCTCGATTCAGGAAGTTGGCTTTAAAAAGGTACTGGGTTTTGGAAACTAAATGTCTCGTTGCTTCAGAATGAGCGGTTTTGCGATACGATTCGACACTGTTTGAGCGAGTGGAGGGGAACAAGATATTCCTTCGATACTATAGCTGAATTTGGGAGGCTGGTAAATCAGAAGTTAAAAAAACATTTCTATCAAATTTGGTAAGGCAGCAGCACGTCGCAAACGGGATGCAAAACGTAAATTTGAGAAATCTTTTGCTTCAGTGTCCAAGCGTGTTGCTGGGGTGAGTCTAATCTCACTAATCTGCTTGAAAGTCTTCGACAAAAGTTGAAGGCTTATGATCAAAAAGCCTTCGTAGCAGCGGGAGTGCGGGCTCGTGTAAAAGCTCGTGTAAAAGCTGATGTCTTCGGAGAGAGGCCCACTAAATACTTCTGTTCCCTCGAAAAGGCTCGTGGTACAGAAAAGTTGGTCCGGGAACTGCTAACAGAATCCGGTGATTCTGAAAGGTCTATGAAAGGGATGCTTGAGACAGCCAGGGATTTCTACCAGCAGTTGTTTTCTTCCGAGGGTGTTGACGGGGGTTGTATGGAACAATGTCTGCAAAACTTGTCTAAGGTTCTCTGTCAATCTGAGGTAGACCTGTGCGATGCTCCTTTCACGGTGGAAGATTTGTTGTCCTCCGCTAAATCATTAGCTCTGGGTAAGTCCCCTGGTATCGACGGGCTCCCAGTAGAGTTTTATCTTACTTTTTGGGATATTCTGGGTCCTGTTCTATTAGAGGTAGCTAATGAAGCTTTCGAAAGTAGTTGTTTGACAGATTCTATGGAGCAGGCTGTGGTGCGTCTTATACACAAGCGCGGGCTTAAATCTGACCTTAGGAACTGGCGGCCTGGGAATGGTAATGTCCTCTGTTGTTAGTTCCGACCAGACATGCTCCGTGCCTGGACGATCCATTATCTCGAACAGCTTACTGGTTCGGGATCTTGTTGAGTTCGTCGAAAGTGAAAATATGGAGGCTGCCATTATTAGTCTGGACAATGAAAAAGCATTCGACAGAGTAGAGTGGGGTTTTCTGTTAGGTGTGCTTGAGCGAATGGGCTTTGGTCCTGGTTTTCGAAGATGGATAGAGGTCATTTACAATTTCCCTGTCAGTAGGATTTTGATTAATGGCTCTCTTAGCGACCCAGTCTACTTAGAAAGAGGCGTGCGACAGGGCTGCCCTCTATCACCCTTGCTCTATGTTTTGGTTGCAGAGGTTTTCGGAGCGATGGTGAGACATTCCGACTTTCAAGGGGTCCGCCTTCCTTCGGTGGACGAACCCGTTAAGGTATCTCAATTTGCGGATGATACATCCTTATTTCCTGGCACTGATGCTGATTTTGCGTGTGTAGATCCTCTCTTGAGGACATATGAAAAAGCATCAGGAACAAAGATTAACAAAGAAAAGTCAAAAGGCGTATTTCTAGGATCGTGGAAATACAGACAAGACAAGCCCCTTGGGTTAAAATGGGGATCACAGCCTACAAAAATATTAGGGGTACACCAGGGACCGGGCGACACATCTGTCCATGACTGGGGCGAAAGACTTTCAAAGGTCACAGCTTCCCTTCAAGGCTGGTCCAAACGATCCCTTAGTCTGATCGGGCGTGTAATGATTCTGAACTTGTTGGCCATGTCTAAGCTGTGGTATGTTGGCACAATTTTCGAGATGCCCTCCGAGCATTCTAAAAAGCTGAAGAGCGTCGCGACGCAGTTTTTGTGGTCTGGTAAAAAACCCTTAGTGTCCTGGGAGACGTGTTGTTTGTCCAAAAGGGAGGGTGGGTTGATAAACAAACGGCTTTCCCCTTTTGCCCTGCCTCACGTTTTTTCCTGGTGTGAGTTACCAGACGTTGCTCGCCGCTTACCAGGTTGGTACTTTGCAGTTATTAAAAGATTAATTACTTTCGAGAGAACTACTAGGCGGCCGTCTTGCTGGCAGGACGTCTTGCAGCAGCCGTTATTTAATAATCCTCTGATCACAGACGGAAGAGGACGACCATTCTTACCTGGATCTCTGGGTGCTAAGGGTCTGATGTACATATCCGATATTATTGACGCCTCTACCAAGATCTGGAAATCTTTCGACGAAGAGCTATCTGTTCCATGTTGTAGGCTACTAAATCGCATTAGAAAGGCCATAAAAAAGTCGTGGTTAGAGCTACCTTCAGGCTCCAAAGGTTGTATATATTTTGTTTCCGGACAGGCTCTGGATGGCATTTCTTCACGTACATGGTACGAATGGTTGCGTGATACTCACGAAGCAATACCAGCGTCTTTTGCTAAATGGGAGCAGGATTGCGTGGTACCCTTTTCTTGGGATTCTGTGTTTACGTGTTTGTTCAAGTCGGTAAGTGTGAACAGGGACAAAAGTGTTCACTGGTTGCTACTTCATAGGCAACTTTGGGTTGGAGTCAATCTTCTCCGAGCTAAAGTGGTGACTTCTGATGTGTGCCCTATGTGCAGCTCTGGTAGTGAGACCATTCTGCACTTATTCTTCAACTGTGACGCTGTTAAACCTATATGGAAGAAAATGGAGGAATTGGCTAATCGTTATTTGGGTAGATCGGTTAAACTTTCTGCTAAGTTTGTCCTTTTCGGCGAAGGCCTAACCACCAACGTCAGGTGTAAAACGGTACTTCAGGCGGTTTGTTCAACAGCTGCTGGCTGTTGGTGGCGGCACCGATGCTACGTTACAGCAAAAGGTCCTGGATTGGATCACCAAGATGCTTTTTCGAGATTTTTCACTCGCGATATGTCCCATCTGATTTTATGTCAATTTGAACAAGCAAGGTACCGACACAAGTTGTTGGAATTTGAAACCATGTGGTGCAGGAACGAAGTGTTTGCTGCTCTTGTAAATAATTCCCTACGGGTCAGGTTTTCTTTTAGCCGATTTTAATGTGATCGTCTGTTGTATTTTTATCATAATGTAAGCTGTCTGTTATCTATCTGCCGGTTTTGATCTTTTAGTCATATAACAATGAGCAAGTCTTGTTGAATTCTAGTGAGCGGATATTCTGCCAGTTAGTTTTAACTATCTCCTACAACCTAGATTGTTGTGGCGTAAAAAAAAAAAAAAGATAGATAGATAGATTATCTTTATTTTCAAACTCGATAACTGCAATAGGCAAAAGCCTCTTTTCATACAGGTCGAGTTATATAACAATAACAATATAAGCAGTCATATTTACAAAATAAGTACTTAAATATCAATTATTACGAATATAAATAGAACCTTTTTTTTAGGATGGTAAAACAATAATTTTTTAAGACATGTAGTACAATACATAAATATATACATAGGCAGAAATATATAAAGACAAATATATAAAATGTGTAGAAATATGCAAGATAAAATATTATAATATAAGATATTTAAGAATTTTCTGATAAGTAGATTTCAAACAAATATAGCTTGCAAGATTATTTAAATTTCTCTACACTGGCACAATTGCGTATATTTTCTGGGAGTTTATTAAACTCCTCAGCACCATTGATACTTATGGATCTTTTTCGAAGCTCAGTTCTACACCTGGGGATTGATAGCTGTTGTTTACTGGAAGATCTCAATGTTCTACCAGGATTATATTGTTTAAACAATGAGTTAAGGTATGTTGGTGTAACTCCATTAATAAATTTATACACCAACACAAGACTATTCAGTTGCAATTTGTAGTTTAAGGGCAGCCAGTTGAGTTTCACATACATTTCTCGAGAAGACGAGGTGTAGTCACAGTCGAGAACAATACGCATGGCTCGTTTCTGTAGTTTTTCGAGAGCATCCAGATATGTTTTATCACAGTATCCCCATACATTTGAGCAGTAATTAAAATGAGGCATTATAAATAAACAATAAAATAATTTTCTGTTTTTTAAAGTTAAAAGTGATTTAATACGAGCTAAAAGAGCGATTTTTGAGAGCACAGATTTTTCTATATTTTTGATATGTTCACCCCAAGATAGATTGCTGTTGAATGTAACTCCTAGTAATTTGAAAGAGCTGACATTTTCAATATGTTTGCCATTGAGAGACAGGTTAAGGTTTAGTGTGTCTCTAGCATGCATTCTTTTCTGGCGTGTAGTTAAAACCATTGTTTTAGTTTTGTCGCTATTGGGGCACATTTTATTGGATAGGCACCATGTATTTTAATTGCACATATCATTGTTTAGACGAGTGTTAATGTTTGAAATATCTTGATCAGCATTGTACATAGTGACATCATCTGCAAAAATAACAGCAGGGGAAGATATTTGAAGTGATAAATCATTAATATAAATAATAAACATAATGGGTCCAAGTATCGACCCCTGGGGCACCCCGGTCCCTACGTTTCTTGAATTGGATAATGACCCACCAATGGAGACACATTGCTTTCTTGACTTGAGGTAAGACTCAAACAAAGATAAAGAACCTTGTGTGCATCCATACAGGTGAAGTTTTCTCAAAAGAATATCAATGTTGACCAGATCGAAGGCTTTACTGAGATCAACAAATACAGAACCAACAAGGTTGCCCTGATCGATACTATGCAGTTGTCTACGAGATACACTAGGGTAGTCTCACATGAGTGACCCACGCGAAAACCAGATTGATTTTCGAAAAATAAATTATTCGTATTAAAATATTCCCTTAAACTAATAGATAAATGTTTTTCAAATATTTTAGATAAAACGGGAAGAATACAAATCGGCCTATAATTGCCTGGACATTCTTTGGGACCTTTCTTATGTATCGGAATAATTTTTCCAGTCTTCCATAGTGTTGGAAAATAACTTTTTTCTATAAAAAAAAAGTTGTAAACACTAGTTAAAGAGGCATGAGCTGCCGAAATTCACATTTTTTTCATAATTTCTGATCGTCACGACAGTAAGAGGCTTTAAAGGCCATCGAAAAACTAAATGATTGGCGTTGGAATGAGGAAAATCCATACAGCATGTGCCCTGTACGAACCGAAAACGTGTTCGAAAAGTAGCAAAATTTAAATAACCGGGACGACCATTCATTCATTCTAAGCCAAAGTTAGTTCAGAACAATACTTTATCGTACATTTTCGGGACTAGAAGCACTAAAAAGCTTCTGAATTATACGTCTTGAGAAAAATAGCCGATAATTTCAACATTCTGTGTTTACGTCAAAATATCAACATTTTGGCAGCTCATGCCCCTTTAAGTGAGGATAAATACTTTCAGCAGCAAGTTTTAAAAACTTTGCTGGAATACTGTCCAGCCCTGTTGACTTATTTACATTCAAACATTTTAGTTCATCCAACACAAATACAGGCGACAAGAGTGGGATCGAAACGTGGGTGTCCTCTTGTTTATGATTGGATATAAATTCAGTCAATTTGTCAGAAAGATAGGTTTCTAGAGAACTAGTCGTAGCGTTTTGAGCATACTTGTTGACGACAGATATAAAATAATCATTGAAACCTTCAGCAATATCACTAGTATTAGTGATAGTTTTATTGTTAATACTCAGTTTACTGACTGGCGCACTGGCGACTTTACTGAGTGTAACATCTTTAAAAAATTTCCAAAAAGTTTTGATGTCCACCTCACCGGACTCAAGTTTTTCATTGTAATAAGCCTTTTTGGAATTGAAAATAAGAGATTTAACTCTATTTCTCCAAACCTTAAAATCATGTCTATGGCTCTTTTTATCGATTTTATCCCTACGGCGGATAGCTTCCGAGATCTCCTTGTTCCACCATTTTGGTCTCTGTAAGTGCTTTACGCGTTTCTCTTTAAACGGAGCATGCTCATCCAGTATGGAGGTAAAAAGATCTGTCCAAACACCAAGACAATCCTCTGGATCTTCAAAACAATTCACAATTGACCATGGCGTACTTTGAATATCAGCTAAAAACATTTCTGAATTGAAGTTTTTCATACTTCGATAGTGGATAACCTTGTGGTCTCCACGATGAGTACATGCCTTTATCTTTCGTGTAGCACATACTGGGAAGTGGTCACTAATATTGTACTTAGACACGAACGATTGGGTTACATATTCAGGATGGGTAACATATATATGATCGATAAGTGAGTCGCCATTAGTTGATGATCGTGTTGATTCACTGATTAATTGGTTAAAACCATATTCATTGGTCATAAGATTTGATAGTTTTGTTGACCGGGAGTCGTTTTTTAACATATCGACATTTATGTCCCCCATAATCCAAGTTTCTTTTTGTTCATGAAGGATATTGTTTATGGTTGTAGATTATAGTTGCATCCATGTGTCAAGATGGACATCTGGTGGTCGGTAAACAATAACCACAATTATTGGCTTAGTTTTGGGTTGCTTGATTTCTACACTTATCATTTCAACATCACGTGATTCAAGGTCTTTTCTTCTATTATAATTTATTTCATCTGCTATATAGGCATCAACCCCTCCACCTTTCTCTTTATTTGTTATTACATTCTGTCTATCTCTCCTCACACACTGGTACCCTGGAATACTTATATCACTGGTCTAACCAGGTTTCGGTCACACCAAATATAGAGATCTTATATCTCGTTGATGACAGTGTAACTTTCAGTTCATCCATTTTGTTTTTGATAGACTGTACGTTGAGGTGCACAAACTTTAACCCTTTTTGTGAAACCTATCAAACGCTTCGCATTGGATCGCTGGTTCATTATGCGACAGTACATTGTCATGAACGGCAGGTGAGCTAGCCCTAGAGCTGTGGTTGTTAGGGAAGCTTACAGGGTCAGGTTGACCGTCCACACTGACACTAGGTGAACAGTGTTCACATGTCCAGGCTGACTCGTCTCTCCATATGTCAACAAGATCGTGGATACCAATCTGTATACATGTAATGTGAAAAACATCACCACAACCAACACATTCCACTGTATTTTGAATATCTGTGAATCCATTAAAACACACACCACATGGACCTGGGTTATATTCTATGTCACCTGATAGAAGGAGAAGTGTGACATAGTAAAAGGGTATAAGACTACAGGCATGTCCACACATTTGTACACGGCTGGAAGCAGTCTGCAGCATTGTTGAACTTTCTTTATATATATTTTACTTCTTTACCTTCCATCTTCATTAGTTTTCATCTAAAAAATTATTTCTCCCGTTTGAATTCTGTATTTTAACGTTTAAATATTTTATTAGTTTTCATCTAAAAATTATTTTTATCGTTTGAATTCTGTATTTTAACGTTTAAATATTTTATTGCATTCAATATACAATAGGCTAGGTGTTCCCACCCTAGATTTTTTCTGCTACCTTATATTGTTTCTCTTCAGTTACTGTAATTTCATATAAACACAAAAAATTCAACATAACTTTAGACTTGTTTCTACTGCTATTGAGAAAGGATAACCAATCCGAAAAGCTTCTAGCAAAACCGTGTGCGATCCCGTTTTCTGCTAAGTATTTTTTGCTTACTGTAAAACGTTGTATATATTACTTTCTTTTATATTCCTCTTATACCTTTTTCATCTGTTTATATAATTTCATTTTTTTTAGGCTTACTATTGTTTTGCCCTTTTATTTATGATTTAACCCCATCTTCCATTTACAGCCCTTGTATATTTTTCTTCCAAATTTTATTTCTAGGACTTCATTATTATTTCCTGTTCCAATTGTACATTAATTTTAACCTTAGTGTCTTATTAAGTTTTTTTTTTCCTTCCCACTCTATTTAGTTTTCCTAAGTCTTCACAATTGGTGACTGAGATTTATTACCCCTTTTACTTTAGTCCTTCTGTCTCCAGACACATTTTTATTCTTTATCTCTGCCTCTTTGTAACACATATTTTCCAAACTCCATCCTTTTTTCCCCTAAGTCAGCCAGTTCAAATAAGTTCTTTTATCTCTAACTTGAATCAATTCTTTTTGTTTCCAGACATATTTTTCCTTTTTATATCTGTCTCACTTTCCCAACTCTATTTTCCCTTTTCATCTAGTTAGACTAATTAAGTATATTGGCATTTAGGCAGAATGGCAAAACAAGGGCGTGGTAACAGAAGCAGGCAATTTTCAGTTAGCAATAGGCATGGAAATTCAAAATCTAAAAGTCCCCAATATTCAGAATTCTCGGCTCTGGTGAAAGCCCTTTTCAAAATTTTACAATGTCTTCACCACATTGGCATCCTTGAGGGACATTTACGTGACCAAACCCTCCCAAATTCCTTAAATAATAAAATTAAAGAGCTAAATTCTTTTCTTAAACCGGCTCAACGCAATCGGGAAGTTGATATTGCGTTTGACCATGTACACAAAAATTGGGCCCATAAGATCATACAAGAGATGATTTCACATTATGCGGCATGTTTAAATAGATTAAAAGCACAGGTGACTTCTGCCAGGTCATCCAATGGTCTAAACTTTGACAGTGCTTTCAAAAATGCTTTAAAATGGGGCAAACAGAATTATAAAGGTAAATTACAACTTTCGACCATTCAAAATTTTTATTCTTTTCTTTCCATCACTAAATCTGTCACTTCTGCTGCTACTACTCAGTTTAGTCCACCATCGTCTCCCCAACCCCATCCGCCTGTCAGTCCGTCGACATCCGTTATCTCACCTCCTACTCTGCAGTCACAGACTCCTAGGTCTGTAACTTTACCTTCTGTTTCCCCTTCGCCTTTCCCTACTGGTGCTCCCTCCCTTAGACCTAGTACCTCTGCCCCCTCTTTTTCATCCCCTCAGCCCCCCCTCCCCTAGACCTAGTAGTACCTCTGTCCCCTTTCGGCCTCCACCCTCCCCAGTTTCTACTAGGGTCACTTCTCCTAGACCTAGTACATCTAGTCCCTCTCCTCCTCCCCCATCCCCAGTTTTGTCAGTCCATTCTCCTATGAGATATTCAGATGCAGTGAGATCCCCTCCGAGGGGTCAGCGCAACCCTCGGAATAATTGAGCTAATTCTAAATTTTGGAAATTTCGGCACACCTCCTCTAATTGGCACCTTCCTAATGTAACCAAGAAAGTTCTTTTACTTGGGGATTCTAATCTATCTAGAATTAACCTTGACCCCCACCCTGATATGCAGGTAGAATGTTTTCCTGGTGCCAATTTCAATTCATTTCGGACGCTAAAGTATCAAGGTCCCAAACCTGAGAAAGTTATCTTGAATATTGGTATCAATAACAAGACAACTACTGAGCCAAACGCTTCGTTAAATCAAATGCGCAACATGATGACAGCGGTTAGGAAGACTTTTTCCAATTCGCTCATCTACTTTGTAGAGATCCAGTCATCCACAAAATTACCGGCCAGTGAAGTTTCGAACCTGAACCTATATAACTCTTCTGCTTCCAAGATGAAGAGAGTTATGGTCATACCAAAAATTCCAAATTCAAAATTTAGAGTATCCACGGACAAAATTCACTGGACCGAAGATACAGCAAATTGCTTGTATACTCACTGGCTTCAGACACTAGATTTAAACTAAATTTGGGACAGGGCATGTGCCACCCTACTTTCGGCTTAGGAAGTAATATTGTTAATCTTAGTAACGAGGAACTCTCTGTTGATGATATATCTCTACTCAATAGAGGACTCTCATTTGTGCCTTGCCCAAAACCATTATCTGATAGGGACTTTTCTATTAGTAAATTAGTGCATGTTATGGAGTTCTCCAAAAATCTTAGTCTGGCTGATATCTACCGAGATTCTAGTGGGGTACTCAAGCCGTTTACATCTAAAAGCGGCTATACACCCCCTTCTCACATGTATGACCCAGAGATAAACATTAGTCGTGACTCTGTATCTAGGAAGTTTGATGTTTTAACTAATCAGAAAAACAAACATAACCTTACTCATTCAGAATGTCTTGCCTTAAGTAAGCTAAGGAGAAATCCAAACATAGTTATTAAACCTGCTGATAAAGGTTCGGCAACAGTTATTATGTCAAAACAGGATTATATTGAAGAGATAGAACGGCAGCTAAGATAAGATAAGATAAGATAAGATATTTTATTTAGAGTCGGGGTTTACATATATAACAAAAAAACACTAGCTTGCAAGAAGCTATTATTGCCGACTACATGCAAGGAGCAACAAAATATACAAATGGTGGTGCAATTGAATAACAGTGAGGTTATTAATTAAAAATATATGTATGTACATAGGATAAAATTATAGTAAAAAACATTTGTATATGTGTATATTGGTGTATTTTTTGTATTTTTTTTGTTTTTGTTAGATAATATGCATATAAAATTTGTGACAAAACAGTTATGAATTGCAAATATTATTAAATAAATAAATAAATAAATATATACATTTATAATTTGACTGTCATCATCTATGTTACAATAAAAATCACAGAACAGTATGTTAATACTGATAACATAAAAGATTAAATAAAAGCCAGATAATTTGGGAGACAGTAAATTTAATGATTAATCTTTCCAATTATTTATCTTGTTTTTAAAGCATTTTAGGTCTGGGGACATTTTTATTTCATTTGGTAGGCTATTCCACAATGTGGATCCCATGTAAACAAAAGAATTGAGACCAAATTTGGTAGTTTTGGTAAGTGGTACAACTAGATTTTTGTATTTACGCAGAGAATAAGACGTATTTTTCTCTACGAACATGCTTTGTATATACGAGGGACTTTTTCCATGCAAAGCTTTGTAAATTTCGATGGCAAGAAGCCTTTTCCTCTTTAAGTGTAAACTAGGCATCTTAGACTTTTCTAATAAGTATTCATACGGACTTCTGAAGTCCATGTACACAATTCTAAGGCCCCTCTCCAGTAGTTTTTCTAATCTGTTTATGTCCGTAACTTTTGTAGGGTACCACACAAGTGGACAATATTCTAAAATAGATCTTATATAGCATCTAAGGGCTGCTAGTTTGACATTTATATTCAGAATTCTGGACAGTCTAGATAAAGCATTCAACTGCCGACCTGCTTTTTCACAAACAGTATTGATGTGACTGGTAAAATTCAGGTCATTATCAAATGTTACTCCAAGAAGTTTAACATTTTGGTTTGATTCTACAAGACTGTCTTTCAATTGGAGTTTAATTTTCTCCTTGCTTCCCAGCGCCATAAGCTGGAATTTGTTTGGGTTAGCTTGCATTTTGTTGTCGTTAAACCATCTTAGACAGTTACCTGTTGCATTTGATAGAAATTGTAGAGAGATGGATAGACTTTGATTAGATGAGCTAAGCGAGTTATCATCAGCATAGTTAAGCAGTGAAACATTGTGAATACAGTAAGTAATGTCATTTATAAAATAATTAAACAAAACAGGACCTAAAACAGACCCTTGGGGCACTCCCCTTTCTAAGTATCTAAAAGCGCTTTTGATTTCTCCGAGTTTAACACGTTGGCATCTGTGCCTTAAATATGAACATAGCAATAAGACAGATTTCTTGGATATACCGTATGCGTTAAGTTTTGCAAGTAATAAATCGTGTGGGAGACAATCAAAAGCTTTCGACAAATCCATTTGTAGAGAGGTGACTTTTTCACCTTTATCAAGAGATCTGCGCCATTCTTCAGTGATTCGCAATAAAGCATATTGACAACTGTAACCTTTTCTGTAAGCTGATATAAAAGGAGATAATGTATCGTTTGAAAATTCTGATAATTGAGTATTTAAACATTTTTCAAATATTTTAGAGAGACTTGTCAACACACTTACAGGGCGATAGTTTGATTTCTGCAGGCAATCACCTTTCTTAAAAATTGGATTTACCTCAGCAACTTTAAGCTGCGCTGGGAAAACGCAGCTGTGAATGCATTTATTAATGATGTTAGAGATGGGTAGACATAAAGCTTTAGAGCAATCGACAAGCAGTCGTGGTGAAATTTGATCGATACCGGCTGCCTTATTTTTATCGAGAGAAAGCAACACATTATAAACTTCAATTGCTGAAGTGTCACGAAATGTGAACTGTTCGAGTTCATTAGCTCTGCGTTTGTCTTTAATATTAATTATGCTTCTGTGATTTTCATATTTTATGATAGAGTCATTTACGAAATCAAAATCTGATTTGAAGCATGTACTGTCACTTTCACCACCCAAATGTCTAGCAATATCAGCGAAAAAATTATTCAACACTTCTGCGACGTCAGATCTGTGTGTGATTAGTGGGCCATTTTCGTCAAGTTGAATGTCGCTAGTATGGCCGCCTTTATCCGAGAAGTAAGGTTTTATTATAGGATAAAAGTTTTTACCAGATTCTTCACACTGACGTAATATGTGCAGGCGCGCAGACTTACGCCGTATCTTTGTTACAAGATTACGTTGGGTGGTATATAATTTCCAATTCGTTGTAGTTTTATAGCGATCAGCTAAGCAACCCTCTTCATTACAAAAAACTTGATAAGGAAATTTGGCCTGAAAATGTTAGGAAGTTTAATAAAATTCTTGTTTCTCTTCAAGATAAAGGCTTACTTAATGAAAAACAGTATCGCTATTTGGAATCTGATCATAACTCTAAAAACAGGGTCTTCTATATTCTTCCGAAAATTCACAAACCCATTGAAAAATGGCCGAAGCCTACAATGCCCCCTGGGCGTCCTATTATCTCAGATTGTGGCAGTGAAAGTTACAGAATATCAGAGCTAATTGATTACTATCTAAAACCTATAGCGAATCGGCATCCTAGCTTTATAAAAAATACGGATGATTTATTGGCCAAATTATCTGAGAAATCCATCCCACAAGATGTGATTTTAGTTACTCTGGATGTGGAGTCTATGTATACAAACATTGACATAGATTTGGGTCTTAAATCCATAAAATCAGCATTCCAAAGATATCCTGACCACCGCCGTCCGGATAAAGACATTTTAGAATTGCTGGAACTCAGCTTAAAAGGAAACGATTTTGAATTCAATGGGGAGATCTTTCAGCAAATTAAAGGGTGTGCTATGTGGAAACGTTTTAGTCCTAACTTTGCCTCTATTTTTATGGCTGAGTGGGAGAGTGACATTCTTCACAAATGTCACAAACAACCTTTTATTTACCTTTTATTTACCTTGGGTATCTGGATGACATTTTTATCATTTGGCAACATACGTTGGAAGACCTTCATATTTTCATTGATACTCTTAATTCTCACGACTCAAGCATTAAATTACAGCCTACTATTGATCACACTTCTGTGGATTTTTTGGATGTAACTATTTACAAGGGTCATACATATCTGTAAATACAGTATTTATTTTCAAATTTGAAAAAAGGCGCCAATTGCGAGTTCCCTCCCTTTGCCAAGCGTGAACCAAGGAAGCATGTGTATTACCGGTTTGAGAGTCAGTGCGGAGTCTGATCACCGGCGGGTGTAGTTGTACACGTGTCTCGGGGTTATATTTTTACAAAGAAGCAAGGTGGTCAGTATTTTTTGTATAATATGTGTTTATATGTTATTTTCGTTTATCAAAAATGCCAAAAACAAATTTTCTATTAATAACTTATTTTCTATTCTTTTCAGTTTACAATAATAAATGGTCATGTCAAACCCTCGTTATGAGTCTTTGTATGCGTTACTGCGATATTCTCCCCGGGACACCTTCCGCAGACCTTTACGGTTATAGTAAACATCCCCTCGTCTAATGTACAACTACAGCCCAGCCCAGGTATTTCTTTATTTCGATGCGGTATTTTGGATCTTGATGTGTGTCGGCTTTCCACTAAATCCTTCACATGGGCCCAGTAGATGGCAGTTATTTATATTTCCTTGAGAGTTTTCCATTCACTTTTTATTCAAACTGGAATTCTATTGCTCTGAACTATTTTGGAAAATTGGCATTTTGATGTGGACCTTGTCGTCGTTCTACATGCCCCTGTATATGGTTCCCGTGAGGACAGTCACAGATGTTTTCCCACATATATTTTCTGCAGACAATTAAAACAAGAACATAAGCTAATTTCGATTCCTGACATTTCATCTCTTAAGCAGTTCAACGGAAGTCTTGATGAACTCTGTCCGATTTTCAATGATTGACGGATTGAATCCTCCTTGTCCATATGCAATGTGTGCCCTTTGACATTCGAAGTATTTTATCTATGATGAGTCGAGATTTGCAGTAAATTAATTTTCATTGACTTTAAATTCGTTTACTACATATGTACATTACCTAAAACTCGACAGTCTTAAAATTATTTATCAAGATTCATACGCATATATACAATTTTTATATTGCTGATTCATATTTACAATATTTATAATATTTACAATTTATCGAACATTTACATTTTTGCAATATTTACCGGTCTATGATAATTTGATGGTCAATGATATTGGATCTAAATTAACTGTTGTTTGATTGATGGATTGATTTTACGCTTTAGGGTTATCTCATAAATTTATATACTTTTCTGGAACCTTCAAGAGTAACTATTTTCTACTGTTATTTGCATTTTATTTGTTTATTCATCCTTTGTTCTATAATGGCCACCTTCTCTCCAAACAATCCTTTCGTAACCTCCCGGGACGCAACTGGTGATCTTTCTCCGGGCAATCCCTTCAAATCGGATTGTGATCCCGGTCACCATTTGTCTGAGCCTATGTCAGATCAAAGGGAGGTAATTGGCAATGACGGGGTTTATGGGGAGGAAGATAGGAGTAAAGTTTCGAGAACCAAAAAACCGACCGCGCGTTATTTGGAATGGCAACTTACGCAGCGCGATCAAAATTTCAAAATCTTACTTTCATCGTGGCATAAACAAGCTAATTGCGTACAACGACTTTTGTCTGATTCAACTGATGTGTCTTTGTTGCGACAAGAGCGCGATTGTCTTCTTAAAACAATGGAGAAATTATCCGAAGCGTACACGTCTTTGGAGGAAACACTGTCCGCACTTGGTAAATCGGGTGAGAGCTACGAGAGGTACAATTGCGTTGAGAATAGCAATCATGAGTTACTCAAAGATGTCGCTGATTGCATACGTATCTTAACCGCGTCCGATAATGGCTCCCGTGCATCTTTGCGTTCCCGCGCCTCGTCGCGTTCTCGTGCGTCCTTGCGTTCGCGCGCTTCTTCGCGTTCCCGTGCATCACGTGATAAACGCCCCGAACGCGCGCGCTCTGAAACTTCAGAACAAAGTAAACGTGCTAGTATTATAACAGAAGCCGCTGCTCTTAAAGCTCATCTCAAATTTTTAGATATGGAAACTAAACTTAAAAGGGAATTAGAACAAAAGAAAGGCGAAATCCAACATTTAAAAACAGTCAAGAAACTTGATATTGCGAATGCTAAGTTACAAGCACTAGAGGAAACCTTAAGTCAAGGAACGTTGAACCAAGAAACTGTTTTTAATCCATTAAGCCTACCACCACGTGAATCGGATTATGTCGCCAAATATTGTAATGCGCATGCGCAGACGTTCACAAACCAATTCAGCGATGGCGAATCGCTAAGCATGTGTCTCTCTTATTTACCTAAAACTTGGCACCCATCTCTTGACAGTGAGTTGAAACAAGAAAAACATAACTCAAATAATTCTCCTGAAGCACAGGTTACATTTTGTGATAAAAACAAGTCGATGTTACAGACTCAAAATCATAATATTTCTAAATGTAATACCAGAGAAACTTGGCCGTCTACTGACGTCATCAACACCATTAAAAATACCACCGAAAATAATCCATTTGGTTCCTACAATTATGGTCACTCACAGTCAATTAAGGAAAGTGTTAGGGAACATGCGTTTACTGTAGGAAACTCTAATTCTCAAATAAGACCAAATGAGCTGGGTTCTTTTGCGAACGGGATTGTTGATCGGGTTAATTTGAGTCGGCTTCCACTTCCAGAACCAGGTGTGTTTTCAGGGGATCCTTTGGCATATACCAGCTGGAAATGTGCGTTTCAGACGCTTATTGAAAATCAAGGGATTTTTCCTGCTGAAAGGCTATACTACTTGAAAAAATATCTTGGTGGATCTGCGAGAGAAGCAGTTGATGGACTTTTTTTGCTTTCAACTGAAACTGCTTACCAAGATGCGAAACGGATTTTGGATGAAAGGTACGGTGACCCATTTCTCGTGGCAAATGCGTTCCGTGACAAATTGGATGCGTGGCCCAAGGTAGCTAACCGCGATGGACCCGCTTTGCGAAAACTTTGCGATTTCTTAAGGCAATGTCAGACCGCAATGGCTACCGTAGAAAGCCTGCAAATATTGAATGACGACAGAGAGAATCAAAAAATTCTTACAAAACTACCTGACTGGTTAGTCCTTCGCTGGGGTAGATTAGTAGCTGAATTTAAACGTAACAATAAACGATTTCCTCCCTTTGATGTCTTTGTTTCTTTTCTTACTACGGAGGCTGAAATAGCCTGTCAGCCTATTGTTTCTATGCAACGCACAGGTAAGGTGACACCATTTAGCAAACCTCGACAGGATACAAAGCGTATAGGCAACGCTAATTCGTTCTCAACAGATACCAAGGTAGGTAATGCGCATTCAAATTCTTTGGACATTGGCCAAAATATCACTTGTTCATTTTGTAAGAAAAGGCATTTTATTGATCATTGTAAATTGTTTTTGTCAAAATCACTTGCCGAACGTAAGCAGTACGCTAAAGACAATAAGCTATGTTTTGCCTGTCTTAACCCGTATCACCGCTCTTCCCAGTGTAAACAACGCCGCAAATGTGCTAAATGTTCAAAGTTACACCCAACTGCATTGCACGGTGATGTAATACGTTTTGATGAAGTTGAGCCTACCAAACCCCTTAAGTCGGAACTGTCTTTAGATGTGCATTCTGGCGTTAGCCATCTCAACAAAACCGGTAAGTGTAGTAAGTGTTCGATGATCGTTCCAGTGTGGATATCGCACAAAGATTCGCCAGAAAATGAAAGACTAGTTTATGCGCTTCTCGATACGCAGTCAGATACGACTTTTGTGTTAGACAAGACTTGTCGCATGTTGAACGTTGCTGGGCCGGACGTGAAACTTTCACTTTCAACTATGACTTCTGCGGATCAATTGATCGATAGTCGGCGTATTTCCGGTTTAGTGGTTCGAGGTTACGCCAACAGCAAGTCTATCGATCTCCCAGTGACATATACAAGACATATACTGCCTGCGAATAAAAATCATATACCAACGCCAGACATCGCAAACCAATGGCCACATTTACGTAAGATAGCGTCGAAATTACTTCCCGTTCAAGATGTCGACGTCGCATTACTCATCGGTTATAACTGTCCGCGGGCTCTCGCCCCGAGAGACGTTATAACATCAGTTGGAGATCAGCCCTATGGTCAGTTAACAGATTTAGGATGGGGGATTGTTGGAATAGTGAACAACACTTCGCAGAATTATGAAGGTGATTTAATTGGCATAAGTCACAGGATTTTAGTTACAGAAAACTTGACAAATGTAGATGGCAATGGCATATTTACAACGCCTATCAAGGTAAAGGAAACGTTTACCCCGGACTGTCTGGTGCGCATGATGGAACTTGACTTCTCTGAAAGGTATACGGGCGATTCTGCTTATTCTCTAGAGGATCAACAGTTTCTTCATCATGTCAGTCGTGGAATTTGTCGGACAAGTGATGGTCATTACGAAATGCCCCTCCCGTTTAAAAAAAATGCCCCATTTCTTCCTAACAATAGTGCGGCTGCTTTACATCGCTTGTGGTCATTAAAACGAAAGTTATTAGCGGACGCCAGTTACAGAGCGGATTATGTCAACTTTATGTGTGGAGTTATTGCGGATGGTTATGCGGAACCTATCATTGACAAAGGTAAAAGCAATCATGTTTGGTATATGCCTCATCATGGGGTATACCACCCCAAAAAACCGAAGATTAGAGTAGTTTTTGATTGTAGTTTTAAATATAAAGGTATGTCCTTGAATGACGTGCTTTTGCACGGTCCGGATTTGACGAATTTCCTTACTGGAGTCCTTTGCAGATTTCGTTTGGAAAATGTTGCCATAACATGTGATATTAAGCAGATGTTTTTTCAGTTTAAGGTTCGAAAGGAAGATCGTGATTTTTTGCGATTTTGGTGGTGGCCTGAAGGAGACTTGAATCAAGATCCAATTACTTATCAAATGAAAGTTCACCTTTTTGGGGCCGCATCATCTCCGTCCTGTGCAAACTTTGGGTTAAAACGGTGTGCGTCCGACAACGAAAGTCTATTTGGAAAGCACGCCAGTGATTTTCTCAAATACGATTTTTATGTAGATGATGGGTTAAAATCCGTTCCTACTGTTCAGGAGGCAATTTCTCTTATTGAAAGTAGTCGGGCGATGTGTGCCCGTGGTGGTTTACGTCTTCATAAATTTATGTCCAATGCAAAAGAGGTAATCGAATCGGTTCCTTCTTCTGATAAGTCTTCAGAGCTAAAAAACCTTGATCTAGACCAGAATTCAATGCCTACCGAGAGAGTTTTAGGAATACAGTGGAATACTCAAGAAGATGCGTTTACCTTTGATATTAGTCTCCCTGACCGACCATTCACTCGTAGAGGTGTACTCTCAATTGTCAGTTCCGTATTTGACCCTCTTGGGTTCCTTGCCCCAGTGGTGTTGGTTGGAAAACAACTTTTGCAAGAAATGTGTAAACAGAACGCTGAATGGGATGCCCCTCTGCCTGAACATATGATGACTTCCTGGAAATTCTGGAAAAATGGTCTCTGTTATCTAAAGAATCTAAGCATTTCACGTTGTTGCAAACCCTTTGACTTTGGCAAGGTTGCATCTATCGAACTGCATCATTTCTCGGATGCCAGTGACGTGGGCTATGGCCAGTGTTCCTATCTCCGACAGGTAAATGAATCTGGTAGAATTCACTGTAGTCTTGTGATGGCTAAGGCACGTGTTACACCCGTACGTCCAGTAACCATTCCCCGGCTCGAGCTTACTGCAGCTGTGATTTCCGTTAAGGTAAGTGAATTCCTTTCCCGAGAACTTAAGTTAGAGGACGTAAAACATTTTTTCTGGACAGACAGTCGAGTTGTTCTTGGTTACATATCGAATGAAAGTCGACGGTTTCACGTATTTGTCGCGAATCGGGTTCAGCGCATACGCGATTCGACCAACCCTGAACAATGGCATTATGTGTCTTCCAGTGATAACCCCGCGGATTTAGCGTCTAGAGGCTGTAATGCGGAGGAATTTTTAAAATCATCATTTTGGTTCTCCGGACCTACATTTCTGTTTAAACCTAACCTTCCTACATATACATGCACCAAGTTTAACGTTGATATCGATGATGTGGAAGTCCGAAAGACTACTTCTGCGGCTACACAATCCTCTATAGTCAATAAATTCGACACCAGTAGGTTTTCGTACTTTTCTGATTGGTTCCGTCTGAAGCGCGCGGTTGCGCTGTGTTTAAAGTTTTTAGACATTCTTCGGAAACCGCCAATTCTCAAGACACCGAGTACTCAAGTTGTCAGCGTAGAACAGCTACAGCGTGCGGAGACTGAAATCGTTCGTTTAGTACAACACGCGGCGTTTGAAGAAGAAATCCAGACTTTGGAATCAAATACTAACGTTCTGAGAAATAGTCGTTTGCGTCGCCTGGACCCCTTCCTGGATTCAAACGGTCTTTTGCGAGTTGGTGGACGTTTGACGCGCTCAAGTCTTCCCTATGAATCAAAAAATCCACGTATTTTGCCTAGGTATCATCATGTTAGTAATTTGCTCGTTCGTCATTTCCACGAAAGCAACGGTCACGGCGGGCGTGGCGTGACAACTAATGCAATACGCGAAAATGGATTCTGGATTGTGGGATGTAGCGGATTAGTGGCGAAATATCTTCACAAATGTGTAGTTTGTCGAAAACTTTATTCTGCACCGCAACAGCAGAAGATGGCAGATTTACCGGTAGACCGATTAGAACCCGCGCCTCCTTTCACTTATTGTGCAGCCGACCTTTTTGGACCGTTCTATATAAAAGAGGGTCGCAAGGAACTGAAGCGGTACTGCGTACTTTTCACATGTATGGTTTCACGCGCTGTTCATATTGAAACTGCTAATTCACTAGAAACATCTTCCTTTATCAACGCTTTGCGCAGATTTATTAGCCTACGTGGGCCGGTAAGACAGTTGCGTTCGGATTGCGGTACAAATTTTGTTGGCACAGAACGGGAGCTAACTGAAGCGTTTGCGGAAATTGACCAAATCAAAGTCGGTGAATATTTGCTTACCGAGTGTTGTGATTACATCTGCTTTAAGCGAAACGTTCCCAGTGCCAGTCATATGGGTGGTGTGTGGGAGAGACAGATACGGACTGTACGGCGAGTTTTAACGTCACTGTTACGTCAAGTAGGTATGCAGCTTGACGATGAGTGTTTGCGTACATTAATGCACGAGGCCGCAGCGTCTGTCAACAGTCGCCCATTGACCTCAGAAAATCTTAATGATCCACAATCTCTAGAACCCCTAACACCTAACCATCTTTTAACTATGAAGTCAAAAATTGTTCTACCCCCACCAGGTCAGTTCCAGCGAGCAGACTTATATTCACGTAAGCGTTGGCGTCGCGTACAACATTGCGCCAACGAATTTTGGCATCGCTGGCGCAGAGAGTATTTGCAATCTCTCCAGCCAAGACAAAAGTGGTCTCGACAAAAACGCGATTTCCAAGTTGGAGACATTGTTCTCCTTCAGGACGGCGATATTCCACGTAACCAATGGCGTCTTGCTCGCATCCAGGATGCATATGTTGACGAAGACGGGCTTGTACGAAAGGTTAAAATTGTTCTCGGTTCCTCGCACTTAGATGCGAAGGGTAAACGCGTTGCGTCAGTTGTCAGTCTGGATAGGCCGATCCAAAAATTGGTTCTCGTTCTTGAAACTGAATAATATTAGTAAATAAGAATATTCTTATTTAGGGAGGTATGTAAATACAGTATTTATTTTCAAATTTGAAAAAGGCGCCAATTGCGAGTTCCCTCCCTTTGCCAAGCGTGAACCAAGGAAGCATGTGTATTACCGGTTTGAGAGTCAGTGCGGAGTCTGATCACCGGCGGGTGTAGTTGTACACGTGTCTCGGGGTTATATTTTTACAAAGAAGCAAGGTGGTCAGTATTTTTTGTATAATATGTGTTTATATGTTATTTTCGTTTATCAAAAATGCCAAAAACAAATTTTCTATTAATAACTTATTTTCTATTCTTTTCAGTTTACAATAATAAATGGTCATGTCAAACCCTCGTTATGAGTCTTTGTATGCGTTACTGCGATATTCTCCCCGGGACACCTTCCGCAGACCTTTACGGTTATAATATCATACTACTGGGTATCTAGATTACAAAGTATTCTTCAAACCTACTGACACGCATCAGCTGCTACATGCTGGGTCATACCATCCTCCTCACACTTTCAAGGGAGTCATTAAATCTCAGATATTTAGATTCTATAGAAACTGTAGTTCTTTAGATTTTTTTAACCAGGCTTGTTCTGTTCTTTTTAAAGCTCTCCTCCCTAGGAAGTATTCTATTAGATTACTCCGAAGGATTAAATCTAACACAGTAAGACAAATCATGTTTCCCCCTTCATCCCCGATACGCTTACCTCCCCTTCACGAGTGTACCATTACCGTCCAACATTTCTCTCAGGTACATCAATGGAATGCCTTAAGACGCGATGCAAACTCGATATATACGTACCCGATCGCGGTACCTTTTTCGGAGAACAAACTTGCGACAAATATCAAATGGCAGAGAATCTTAATTGTGACTCCTCTAATATCGTGTATGTAATCACGTGCAAAAAATGTCGCAAACAGTACGTCGGAGAAACTCAGAATTCTCTACGACAAAGAGCAGCCAACCATTTATCTAGTATAAGACTTAAACATGATGTACCCGTGGCACAACAGTTCAATACTCAAGGTCATTCGGTCAAGGACCATTTTGAAATTATGCCTATTGAGAAAATCCCTTTTCTCACTTCCGCTGCAGATACCAAGCACAAACGTTTGGAAAGGGAAAGTTTTTGGATTCAAACATTACAAACTATTTATCCTTTGGGTTGGAACTTGGACCCCGGAAGATGTCGTGAAAAAACTATAATACCATTTGTCTTTCAGTATAACAAAGCTAGCATTGCTATGGCCAAGATTATAGTAGAAGAATACAAACTACTTCAAAGTAAACTTGCTCGACCTCTGACCCAAAGGCCAGTCATTGCTTATAAAAAGAACAAGAGTTTGAAAGACATACTGGTCAGGGCTAAACTCCCCTGTCTGCCTTCTACCTAGGTTTTCTGGGAAAGGGGTATGGGGGGATTTTCACGGTCTTTTCCCATGACCCCATAATATATAGTCTGACGATATTCTTACTATAGCTTAAGATGCATAAGCATTGTCAATGCAATACAAAGTTTTCCAGAAAATTCTACTGACTAAGGCCAAGCTCCTGTCAGTCGTCAACCTAATGAAATATCATAGGTTTACTTTATTACAACAATTTATGATGGGGTATAAAGGTCTAAATGATATACCTCTTTTTAACACAATTAGAAACTTGTCTCCGTGGTTATTTTAGACAAGAAGATTTTCTCTGTGCCCGTGTGTTTTAGTGCTCATAAATATATACACAGGCCATCTCACTGTCAGGTTTTTGATCAGTAGTTGTCTGAATGACAGAGTCAAACAGAGTTTGAACTCCATAATGTCTGGTTTCTAAGATATGGTATGAGAATCTAATTGAACTCACTCGAAGATCAGCATATGTAATCTCACTGTGTAAGTTTCTGGTTGACAATATCCTCTGATAAACTGTGAAAAACAGAGCAAGAATGTAGAAGAGCGCACAAAACAATCTGCCTGACGCCATCTTGTTCTGACGACGCTTTCAACTTGTTGAGAGGAGACGAGTCGAGTCTTTAGTGCTAGAACATGTTCAACTGGCGAGAACCAGTGGAGTCTCATTGAGTTAGATCGCCAGGGTGTATATATCGGACCGATTTATCTGAAATCTGGATGCGGTCAGATGCGGCCAGTCGCTAAAAACCAGTCGAGTTGGCGTCGAGTCAAGAATTCCGGGCGACCTGAGCCCGCCTTAAAATTTCCTGTTCCATAACCCCCTCCCGAATTCCATAAATAACTCCTCTGCTCTTGGATTTGGATTCAACTCTACATGTTACATGGAGTCCCATGATAATGTTAACTATGAGTAATTTTAACTTGACCTTGACTGTTACGTGTTATGACCACAACTCTTGTGAGTTTTTTTACTACCTTTTCGTTTCCCACAGCAGAGAATAGAGCTTGGCCAAACTGACTCGGGCTTAATTTGCCTACTTGAACGCCATCTACTGATGATATCAAGATATTGAGCTATGTGGGATGGTTGCCAGTTACCACCGGAAGGTCGTGGGTTTCCTCCCACAATAAAACTGTCAACGCCGACATATAAGTGAATTAATCTTGAGTGCGGCGTAAAACACCAATCAATCAATCAAAATATTGAGACTTTTTGTTTGCCTGTCTTGGGAGTTGCTATTTGACTTTGTTTTTTTTCCCTGTTCTATATCTCTAGACATACAAAGGGAAGTATGTCTGTATGCGACTAGTAGCAGACTGGTTCCCTGAAATAAAGCAAATTAACATGGAAAATAAACTTTAATCCCTCAAAATTATATGTTATGGAGGGGGATATCCGCCAAAAGTCTATGTGTGTAGCTGTGTCGGTTTCAATGTGTGTAGTGTTTGTTCACTCTGCTTCTTCTGTAATGTCACCATCGAGACCCAATCTAAACAGAGAAGTTAATCTTCGCATGCGAGACTTAACCTCTCAGCCATACGGAAGCCATATTAGAGAGTCCATGTACGCGTATTGATCTCAGCCACACCACACCGCCGCGAGAACTTCTTTGACCTATAAACAAACACATGGCCCACAGCCGATTACGTTGATATTATAGCTTGGCTGTATAATAAAGATTTTAGCGCGAAGGCCATTAGAAAAAAAAAATTCTAAGAATGTTTGTAACTGACTTTAGATTTATGGTTTTGCTTTTTCAAGAGTGAAATCAACTTTACAAAGACACATACTATAGTCTGGGAGCCCATGGAGATTTGTTTAGCATTGCGAGTACAAAAGGTTTGAAGCTGGCAATATGAAGGGGGAGGCTGTGGGACCTTCAAAGAGCCATTCTTAAGTTCCATCTCCTGTACCAATCCTGGCAGCGACCCCTCAAAGTATCCGAAATTCATGTTTAATTAGCATAGTCGAGTACACCGAAGAAACCAATGCTAAACTGTCCATGTTGGTGGTGGGAATCAAGATCTATCATTCTTAAGTTCCAACGCCTGTACCTTACTAACTTAAGAACGCCCGTAATTAGAGCTAATTAACACTTTAATTAGCATAATTGAGTACATCAATGAAACCTTTGTAAAAATAATCATTATGGTCCCTTCAATGAGGATATGCAGTTCTTAAGTGATAAAGCCTGTACCAAGTCAACTTAAGAAAAGGTCAAAGGTCGCGATTAGAATCAAATAATTTTAATTAGCATAATTGAGTACATGAATGAAACCTTTTCTAAAATGTCCCTACTGGTGGTGGGAATCCATATCTATCATTCTTAAGTTCCAAACCATGTACCTTACTTACTTAAAGGGGCATGAGCTGCCAAAATGTTGATATTTTGACGTAAACACAGAATGTTGAAATTATCGGCTATTTTTCTCAAGACGTATAATTCAGAAGCTTTTTAGTGCTTCTAGTCTGAAAAATGTACGATAAAGTATTGTTTTGAACTAACTTTGACTTAGAATGAATGAATGGTCGTCCCGGCTATTTAAATTTTGCTACTTCTCGAACACGTTTTCGGTTCGTACAGGGCACATACTGTATGGATTTTCCTCATTCCAACGCCAATCATTTAGTTTTTCGATGGCCTTCAAAGCCTCTTACTGTCGTGACGATCAGAAATTATGAAAAAAGTGTGAATTTCGGCAGCTCATGCCACTTTAAGAACGCCCGCAATTAGAGCTAATTAACACTTTAATTAGCATAATTGAGTACATCAATGAAACCTTTGTAAAAATAATCATTATGGTTCCTTCAATGAGGATATGCAGTTCTTAAGTGACAAAGCCTGTACCAAGTCCACTTAAGAAAAGGTCAAAGGTCGCGATTAGAATCAAATAATTTTAGTTAGCATAATTGAGTACATGAATGAAACCTATTCTAAAATGTCCCTACTGGTGGTGGGAATCCATACATATCATTCTTAAGTTCCAAACCATGTACTTAATCACCTTAAGAATGACCATATTTAAAGCTAGTTACCAATTTAATTAGCATCATTGGGTTCACCAATGGAACCTTTGCAAAAGTATTTATTAGGGTTCCCTGAATAAGAAGTAATTGTTTCTGTAATACTCGCTGACAAGGTGTTTCTCTGACGTAAACGATTTGGACTTGCTTGGGTTTCTCATCGGCTTCCTTTATTGTACGTTATATACATGTAAATGCAGTACTATATCAGGTTTACATCTGTGCATTCAACGTCTGATACATTCGAGTAAAACAATACCTTTTTTCTTTCTCAGCATGGTCTCTAATTTTAGGATATTTAGTAATTCCTGTTTCAACATACTGCACAGCCGGTCTCATTTTGGCCTGTGAATTTCAGAGCATTTATTTTGAGCATTCAGTTTCCCAGAAAAATTGAGAGACCTGGTTGATGTTCCTGGACATTTTTGGGGAAGGAGAGGAAGGAGGGGGGGGGGGGGTTACAAGAAAGGACACACTAAAAATAGATAAAGCATGCAAAGGATAAGGTATACAAAAATACAATCTTTCGTATTGTTTGTGTATTAAACTTGTGCTAGCTTGAATATAGTTGTGTTTCATCTGTATAACAGCTTTAAATACACACAAGGAAAAACTTAAGCACCCCATGCTAAAATTAATTATTATAAATCTGCATTAATGTTAAATGTACGGCCAGTTTTGATGATAAGAATGATGTTCTATTGAATGATTGTGGCAATTCATGTTGGCAGTAACGCAAAAACTGCCTGTAATGCGACAGGAAAATTGGGTTTTTTTTCGTAAAATTACGCAAATTCAGTACGCTTCCCCTTAAATGTTTTGTACTTAAGGCCGGTTTTGTGCAACGTAAACTCATCTTCTTTGAACATGGCACGAAGGAGGATATTAGAGGGGCAACAATGGCAAATTGTCGGTATACACTCCACAGGGATGTACAAAGCTATCGGGCGTCAATTAGGGTACCATTATACAGTGATAAGCAGATTTGTGAGAAAACACGGTGCAACTTGTGCTGTGAAGGACCGACCACGCTCGCCGCGACCACCTGTAACATCACAGCGTTAAGATAGGGCACTGATCCTACTGGTACGGTGTTTTGCATTTGCATCAAGTCCATCTTTGAAGCGGCAATGGCTACCCAACCGACGCCTGTGCACAAGAACCGTGAGAAACCGACTGCATGCCTGAGGGCAAGGAGTCACCAAAGACCTCTATTGTCAGATCGCCATCAACGGGTACGTTTGGCTTTGTGTTTAGCACGACGAGGTTGGAATTTGAGGACCTGACGAAGAATCCATTGGTCGGACGAAATGTGTTTCTTGCTCAACATCACGGATGGACGAGAGAGGGTTTGGAGGCACCGAAACACAGCTTATGGAGGGGGCTCTGTAATGGTTTGGGGTGCATCTCTCACGACTGCAACTTGAACCGGTACATTCGGGAGGTTCTGCAACCAGTTGTGGTGCCTCATTTTAAGAACAACCCGTTATGCTCAAGACCTGTGTACATGGATGACAACACCAGACCTCATCGTTCCCGGGCAGTAATAGCCTACTTCCAAAACAAAGCTGTAACAACTCTGCTTGGCTGGTCGTGAGTCCGGATTTGAATCCTTAGAGCACATTTGGGATAGGATGGGCAGAAGCATTCAAGCCCTAGAGCCTCCTGTGCAAAATCTACTGGAATTGGAAGCTGTATTACATCGGTATTGGCGTCAGGTACCCCTTAAACAGATCCGACGTCTCACTGGAGGGATGAGACGCAGGTAAGGAGCTATCATTCTGACTATGGAGGCTATACGCGCTATTGACCCTCTGCTTTTGGGTTTGTGTTCTACACACTCAAAGTGACATTTTTACTTCAATATGTTTGCCCTGTGAAGCCAGATGGACTCTGAAGTTTCATATTTACAAGCATCTTTTTATTTTGCTAAAATACACTTTTGATTTGATTAACGATATCCTGAATAAATTGTATAGCCTATTGGCATTAATGGTGATTTCTTATCGCCAGAATGTTGCCCTTTATATGATCACAATCGTTTCTGCAATAACAGTTTTCCAACAGTCTCCCTACACCAATGATTTTATCTGTCGTTGCAAATTTTTCAGGGGGGGGGGCTTACTTTTTTCTTTGTGTATATTTGTTCTCAAGTTTTGATAAGGTGGACAAGCAAGAATATAATGAAATTCGTTCTCTATCTAACCAAATCCACATTTGTCACACACTTAGAACAGCTAACAACAATGTGTCTCCATTTTGAATAGTTAAAAGTATTTACCGAAATCCTGTACCTGGTCAAATAGGACTGATATATGCTTAAATTATTTAGAATTAATTGGCGCCCTCTGCTGGAGCAGTTTACCAGTGAATAAATCCACTGGTGCGTGGAGGAAACCCACGACCTTCCGGAGGTAACTGGCAACCATCCCACATAGGTCGTTCGGGTGAAACCCCGGTCAGGAAATTTTCCAATATTCTTCGGTCTGAGTGGGATTAACCTGCGACCCATTGGTGAAAGGCTGTTCGGATTGAGTGCTCTACCTACTCAGCCACTCAGTCAGGTCTCTCAATTTTCCTGGAAAACTGAATGCTCAAAATAAAAGCTCTGAAATTCACCAGACCAAAATGAGAACGGCTGTAGTATGCTGAAGCAGGAATTACTAAAATATACTGTGAAAGTAATAAGGAGCACTGTAGTATTTAACAGGCTTGTTCAACAACACGCCCCAGTCTGGGCAAAGGAAAAGAAATAAGTCGACCCTTTACCTGAACTTAAACAACTCAGAAGAACAAAAATATAGCCACAGTACCCAATTATGCTAATTAAAGTGGTGATTAGCTTTAAATATGGTCATTCTTAAGGTGATTAAGTACATGGTTTGGAACTTAAGAATGATAGATATGGATTCCCACCACCAGTAGGGACATTTTAGAATAGGTTTCATTCATGTACTCAATCATGTTAATTAAAACTATTGGATGCTAATCACGACCTTTGACCTTTTCTTAAGTGGACTTGGTACAGGATTTGTCACTTAAGAACTGCATATCCCCATTGAAGGAACCATAATGATTATTTTTACAAAGGTTTCATTGATGTACTCAATTATTCTAATTAAAGTGTTAATTATAGCTCTAATTGCGGGCGTTCTTAAGTAAGTAAGGTACATGGTTTGAAACTTAAGAATGATAGATACAATTCACTGCAGTAAATGCCTTGTCTTATTATTTAATAATCTGGTATTCAGCTGTTGGTTGAACAGCCAGAAAAAATCAGAATGGAAAGATCGAGGTAGATATTTCAATTTATAAATTCATAATTACAGTTAGCCTGACAAGTAGGACTTTAAAGTTAGTAATTTGAGCATAAAGTGTAACTGGCACCATAAATAAGAACTGACAAAAATGTACTTCATTGACTGGGTTTAACTTTGTATTAAGGATAAATGAAGTAGAAAAGTAACGTGGAAAGAAATTCTTGTTAGGTAGATGTAACATAAGTTATCTTTCCCAAACAAATTTAAGTGGATTGACCATTGAATTTTTTTATCCTACCCAATAATCCAAGATTTATTTCAATAATTAGGGGGCTAAAAATGTGAAATCCTGACCTTCCACTTGTTGATTGATGTTCAACCTCTATGGCGGTCTGAATTATTTAATTTCATTATTGCGAGGTGCAGTGTTTGATTAGGAAGCCAGGCGTTTTTGCCTCATGGAAACATCTGACGTTTCAGGTGCTTGCATGATCATATATATTGAAAACCTCTCATTTTGTTTCTCCATTTTTATTATTTTAACTGAGTTGGATTTGAACCGGAGGCCCATGGAAGGTAGGCTTGGGACGTGTCGGAGTGAGACACTTTATCTCTCTACACAACTACCCCAAGGAACCCACTCCCCTTTCTCCCACCATCAAAAGAAAACAAAAATGCTCTAGAATTGAACAGATATGCATTGATTGTAATAGATTATGACATTTTATCTCGTACATTATATATATATTTATACAGGATAATGTGACATAACTAATTTGGTAACAGCATATCAATTATAAAGGGTTCTCAAATCTGAAAATTACACATTAGATTCTGTTAAAGAAGAAATATAATTTGTCCAATTTTTACAAAAGAAATAAAGAAATCCACGGCATCAATCAATGTGCAAATTAACTTGCATGTCGAAATCTTGGTAATGTTCCCCAGCCTGATATGTTGAGCACATGGTAACATAGTTCAATGTATATTCAATGTTTTCAGATAGTTCTTGACACCCTCTAGTGTTTCTGCACATCCTCATTTTTTTTATTTTGCATGAACCATAATGACATGACAGATAGGATTTTACTGCAGTGAAAAACAGCTTAATCTGAAACAAAAAATATGTGTTGTTTAATAACAAATTAATGACAATATCATTATTAACTATAATTATTGACCACAAAATCCTATAAAAGTTATGAATATTTTTTTTCAAAATGCAAGTCTATATTTTATTTTTTTCCCCATAGCTTTAAGTATTTGAAAAAAAAATAGTTTCACTAATTTTTTTTTTCAATATTAATATAATATATTTAGCTCTCCAATGTATTAACTGTTATTCACTGTCCCTCTTTATTGAATAGTTATAATATGCTATTATTATATTATATTCAATTCCCAGCCAATATATGTACGTGAAGAGATTATTTTCCTAAATTTTTTTTTTTTTTGGAAATGGCATGAGCATCCAAAGTTGCTGTTTTTTTGCTAACAGTTTTGGGAGTTTAGAGTACATCGAAAACCCATTGTAAAAGACATTGAAAGAAATAATATGTATTTAGCTGTATGAAGCAATGTTTATGTGAAAACTGTAAACAAAATTGAAATAACAGGGATGTATATAACTTCATTCAAATAGGCCTAAGTTACTTATTTACACCACTTTAGCAGATAATCTAATTTGCATTTCTGAGGGAAACAATAAGTGAATAACTGGTAATTTCCTAGTATTGTTTCATCCATGAAATATCAATTTTTTGCAGCTCATGCCAAATTAGTTTACCCATGTTCTAAATACTGTATTGCTAGTTAAAATAAATCATACTACATCAATTCCCCAAGAAAAAAATGTACCAGCAAAATATAAAGAAAGATTTTGTGCGACATATGTGGGGTACATAAAATAAAACCAAACAAACAGCATGACAACGAACATTCAGGCACTGGACGCAGGGGCTGACTGAAGCATGAACCTGCTGGCTGGAATGGCCCTGTACAGGCAGAGTAGTACTGACTACAACTACCGACCGTACTCTCTGCGCCTAACCGCAAAATACAATTGAAAGTAAAATGAGTTTACCTGGATGCCTTAGTGCTGGATGCAAACGCTATAAATCTCAGCAGATAAAAATTATACACTTGCCTGAATAGTCCCTCGTTTCTGGTCGTAATTTTAAGGAATGTTTAGCTTGTAAACAGTTGTGAACGACCACTCAGGCTAGTCTTCGGAATCGTCGCCATGTTTTGTGTTGACAAATGACGTCAGGAACTATTTTTTAAACGGCCTTCAACGGTTTCTGTCCCTTTCAGACATAAAAACCATGCTCATTGGATGTATTCTCTTTTAAGAGTGGGTTTTGGAAGGTATGGGGCAGTTAATTTTACAAGTTGTTTGGTTATAACAATTTCCCATCTCTCGTGGGTTTTCCCATGTCTAAGATGTCCCGCCATTAGCCACATGCTTAGTTCTGAAGCGAAGGGGAGGTAAGCATGTGGGCACGATTGCAACGGTTTCTGTCCCTTTCAGACATAAAAACCATGCTCATTGGATGTATTCTCTTTTAAGAGTGGGTTTTGGAAGGTATGGGGCAGTTAATTTTACAAGTTGTTCGGTTATAACAATTTCCCATCTCTCGTGGGTTTTCCCATGTCTAAGATGTCCCGCCATTAGCCACATGCTTAGTTCTGAAGCGAAGGGGAGGTAAGCATGTGGGCACGATTGCATCCAATCGAGATCTCGTGCCATTCTACGAGATCTTCAACTCGAGACATGGCTCGAGAGCCGTCGCACTCCATTTTCGCGCATAGTGAACTGTAAGAATCTTACTGAGAATTTATAATGTGTATGATATTTAATTCTCTGTTCTATACTGTTCCCAAACATGTAACCCTACAATAATAACCTGTATCGCAAGGCCTTTGGTCAGAAATACTTGTTAAAAATCAAAAATATAATCGGCACTACATCAGCTCATATATACATTCTAAAACAAGATGGCAGCGCCCATGGATGTCATGGCAAAATATGATATGGACTTCAAGGTATTTTATATGTATTAGGAGAGTAGCAATCAATATAACAAAACAGGTTATCGGCGGCTTAAACGTTACCCACCAGAATTATATCGGATATCTCTCTACACAACCGAGTCAACTATCAGTGTCACGTGTCGTTGTATACAATTTTAAGGACGTCGACAGCAGTGGCCTCCCTTTGTTCAAGCAACATGTCACTCAATCGTTTTAGAGTTGATATCTCAACGAATGGCAGAAGGATCCATCTCTATTTTAGATTGGATTGCATCGAGACCCTGCTATGTGGCTAGCAAGCAGGACTGTATGAGTGTAACTGTGTCAGTTTCAACGTGCGCAATGCTTACGTTTACTGTAAGTCTGGCTATGTCACTACCGAGATCTGCAATGCGACCACCGAGGGGCGAGTACGGCTTGTAGTTCGGTCGTGTATGATAGCTGCGCAGTTTTGGCCCTTTTCTTTGCAGATCTTGCTCCGCGAAGCTAGACAAATACAACCGCGTGCAGGCCTATCCACATATGTGGCTAAGTACCATTATGACGACAGGGGGCGCTTTTAAATAAAATATTGGAAATTATAGACGACCCCTTTACGTTTATGACAGTATTTCCAGAGTGAATAGGGGGTGCCTACGAATAATATTAATAAAATAATACTATTTAATAATAGGCCTACCTAAGTTAAGTTGAAATAGGCCAAGGCCTTGATTTAAAGATTATAATAATTTTAAAGTGGCATAAGCTGCCAAAATGTTGATATTTAGACGTTAAAACAGAATGTTGAAATTATTGGCTATTTTTCTCAAGAGACGTATAATTCAGAAGCTTTTTAGTGCTTTTAGTCTCGAAAATGTACGATAAAGTATTGTTTTGAACTAACTTTGGCTGAGAATGGATGAATGGTCGTCCCGGTTATTTAAATTTTGTTTACTTTTCGAACACGTTGTCGGTTCGTATAGGCCACATACTGTATGGATTTTCCTCATTCCAAAGCCAATCTATAAGTTTTTCGATGGCCTTCAAAGCCCCTTACTGTCGTGACGATCAGAAATCATGCAAAAAGTGTGAATTTTGGCAGCTCATGCCACTTTAACATTTAAAATAATTCGGCCTGGCCTAATATTGGTAGTGTGAATATTCAATAACTTAGCTCGTTATCTGGGCGTATATATACATGTACAACATGTGCTCCCTTTTCTCAGTATCGTCATTATTATAGTTAATATCAGAGGAAAAATAAAATTGTGCTTAACCAGAAACTGTTATAATTTTTAACTGTTTCACTGTATGTTCCTATATGGCCCTGATGACGTAAAATATATCGGTTCACTTAATTATAGAATAAATGTTATTTTTCTATCTTGCATTTTTACTTCATCATTTTGCACATATGTAGGGAGAGGGACTCGTAAGTTTCAAGAACTTATGCCTAATGTCATTGAATATAATTTCAATAAAATAAGTTAAATTCAACAATAACCAAGTTCCGAGCTCGACTTAGGGGCCGTCTATAATTTCCGAAACATTTGTCAGCAGCTCCCCCTGTCGTCATAATGGGACTTAGCCACATATGGCAGCAGGTCACAGTTTCATTTTCCTTCATTTCCCATTTGCGGAAATGTTAATGTCTGCTCTCATAGCACCTTCCCTTACTTTCGTTGAACCAAATCCTTCGGTGGGGGCCTTGAACAGTCCTTTGGCAGTATTTAAGCACAATTTGTTCATATGTTGAAGGTAGAAATTTTGAGATACGAGTAGAATCAGCTGATAGGGGTGTCTTTGAACATATACCTCCGCTCATAACAAACCAAAGCACCCCCCAACTACCAGATCTCCATCCACCTGAACTGGTCCCATTCCACTTCTAAAATCATTTCCAGACAGTAATTCAACCCCTGTCCTTTCATAAAAACTACAAAAATGCCCAGAAAAAAATGCAGGGGGCCAGGAAAAAATAATAAAAAATACACACAAAAATATCTGGAACTTCTTTCGTGCCTAGGAATTTCCGGAAGTGACAAACTGTGACCTGTATCCATATGTGGGTAAGGCTGTATGAGCTGCCATTCGTCTAGCTTCGCTGACTGGACTGCTGCCGCTCTCGTGCGCAGTTCTTGACATAGCCGGAGTACGAACCATGCTCGCTTTACACTGGCCACTTAACAAACTGGCTGTAGCCCAGAGTCGAAGCAAGGTATGTAGGCGCTGCATTGGACAACGTTTCACGCATTCAAGCAAGAGTATCGCAATCGACACAGTAAAAGTAAGCACTGCGTACATTGAAACTGACACAGTTACCCACAAAGACTTTTCGCGGATATCCCCCTCCATAATATGTATCCTTGTCTGAATTCTGTTTGCAAAAGTGTGTATGGACTTTGTAAAAGAAAGATAAGAAATAATGGTTGTTACAAACAACGACTTGCTAGCCCGGCTGTCTATACCAAGTGAAAAGCCATCACAGTCTACTAGCTGTACGCAATGAAAACAGCAGAGTGAAAAATTGCTAGGCACCAATGACAATGATTAAGCCCCAAAGCCTAGCTCGAGCTGGAGGTGACGGAGACTGCACCACTGCCAAGCTTATAGTACGCTGATCAATTTGAGATTTTAACTCAAGAAAACTCTCAAAATCTATGGAAAAAAAATTTGCAAAGGCTTTCTTTCAAAGGCCTTCCCAAATGTAGAATAATAGAATATCGACGCTATGAAGTAACATAACTGTTAAAACTAGTCGAATCAGACGGAGCTACTGACAACACGTCTTCCCTTCCCTATTCCCGGACGTTCCGCAAAACAGGCTAGAGTGGGAGGAAACCGGGCTCTTCCACATACAGGCGATAAGGGAAAAATCCACTCAGAAATTGACCGAGGGCCTATCACCGAGGCCCCCGGCTTGCTTGGGAGTTTGTCTACTGAGTTCGGATGATATAGGTTGGATATTAATGGCTATATGGGCTCAGTTCCTTAATTGGTTGTGGGTTCCATATTCGCCCAATGGGGGCCAAATTTGGAACGAACGGTGTCATTATGTACGACATGCCTTGGAGCGCATATATACCGAGTTTGGTTATTCTAGATTGGATATTGAAAGCCGTATAGACACAGTTTCCTATTCAGAGGTGGATTCCGTATTCGACATCTAGCTATTGAATTCTAAATTAACTGCGAGCCATCGAAGCCAGCGGTTTGCCTGGTAGTTTGCCTACTGGGAGTGAATAATAACAGCTGTATGGACTCAGTTCCCATTTGACACACTAGCAGTTGAATTCTAAACTAACGATGTTATTAGATGGGGCATACGTGTGAGTGCATATGTACCGAGTTAGAGCATACAATAGAGCATAAAATCCACATCTAGAGCTGGGTGGAAAACTTTCCCGCGGTCACGGCGGCCATGTTTTTTTATTCTCACCCATTCAGGAATTTTCCTATTTTACTAATGGCTACATTCCGTAGCGTTCGGCCTTTCGGGTCTCACAATAACGCTACATGTATGAGCCACGAGTTTGATAGAGAGCAAGAGCTGTTGGTGTCTACAAATATTTTAATGTAGGCTTTTTTTTTCTTTGTTTACAACATCCAACAAGAAACTGCATCAAATTTCGAAGTTTGTTAGCCTGCTTCATTCTAACAATGCATCTGTAATCTTCCGCCGCATCGATAAGTGGTATGCTTGAATTTAAGAAAAGATACACAATGTAGTCAATAAAGTTGTATCAGATGCAGATATTTGAAGTTCTGTCAAAAAATACGATTTGCAAGGGGAATTGAGGCCTTGAAGATCCTTTAAAATTAAGGATGGAAATTAATTTCAAACATAAACTCGTGCGACAAAAGATGTGTGTTTATAACGGACAAAATACAAATAGCCTGCATGTATAAGTACATTTTGTTGTTTACAAAATCTACCTTAATAAACATCTGTAAAATTTGGTATCAACGAAAAAATCTTAAATATTACTATTATGTACGAACATTTAGCTACTTCCGTTTAAACGAAATGCCCTTATACCTGGCAGTTCGTATAACTTTAAGTAGCATGAGCTTCCGAATTGTAAATGCTTTTGCGTTAAAACAGAATGTGAAAATATCGGATGTTTTTCTCAAGACGTCCAATTCAGAAACTTTATGATGGTGCTAATCTAGAAAATCTACGTTATAGTAGTGTTTTGAACTTACTTAGACTTAGAATAAATGAACTATCGTCCCAGTTATTTAAATTTTGTTTACTTTTCGGACACTATTTCGGCTCGCATAGCAACAGACTCTATGGATTTTTCCTCACTCTAACGTCAATCAATTATTTTTTCAATGACTTTCAAAGTCTTTTAGAATCATAGTCCGGAAAAGAGGTAGGATATTGGTGAAATCGTATAAATATAAATTGTTACCATCTCATGCATATAACGAAAAATAAGAAATTTCATCATAAAACGTTGAATAATTTCAGTCATCAACCTAATAAAATCTCATGGGTTTTAGTTTATTACAGCGCCCTATTATTGGGTATAAAGGTAAATTACATGACTGTTTTGAACCCAGTTAAAAACTTGTTTCCGTGGTTATATTAGACGAAGATTTTCCCTGTGCCCGTGTGTTTTGGTGAATAATTGAAGCATGCGGTTTTAAGGGACAGCTTGTTACGTTTGAAAAGATACAGTGACTCATCTGAAGATTATTCCAGTTTATAGCTGCTTTTACCCTCAGTGTTTAAAACATTAATTTGGACCAGTGTATCAATATAGACCTGGCTCAAGCCTAATGCACTTCTGAACAACTCAACCAGGTTGTTACAACCAGTAGTGCAATAAAATCCAGTAATGATATAAGTCACATAAAACAACCAGTGGTAAAGTAAAAAACGACCAGTAATGATACAAAACCGGTAGTGAAATAAAAATTTACCGGTAGTGAAGTAAAAAACAACCAGTTATGCCTAAAAAAAGATTTTATCATTACTGGTAAATTTCGCAATTGTTTTATTTCACCACTGGCTACTACTGTGTATGGTCGTTTTTGCTCATCTCTTCAGACCGTTTTGCTTCGAGAATCACCGTCTGTCCATCAATTCCCTGAGGGTTCGAATTTAACTGAAACTCAATGGATATTTCAGATTTAGCTCTTAAGAATCAATGTATTTTGGATTGTAGCCTGGGAACAACGGAAGGTCATGTGTTAGCTCCGTCCCCGTAATCCTTAATCGACGTGGCTCATGCAGTATAGGTTGGATGTTCAATCTGACCAGCATTCTCCCAATGCTTCTCGGGTTCCAACCCATGTAATTACTGACAGGTACCATATGACGTCGAGGTTTATTGGCTTAAAGTCTGGTTTTCATCCCAAATCAACCTGACAATGTCGCCATAAACGAAACAATCTTGAGCTCAGCGTGAATTTGCCAACAACGAATATGTTAACAGTGTGTCACGTTTGTTTTTGTTTTGTTTTTTTTTTAAATTGAACTAAGATGAAGGCAAGTTTGTACTACATGAAACACTGTCGAGTACATGGTTTACAGATAAACCTAAAATTTCACAACGTCTATCATATTTGCTCTTCTATTAACGGTAATCATTTATCAGGAGAAGTTTCGTGTATCATTTGGTTCTTGCCCATATACGCCAGAGACAGCCCCAAGAAACTTCTACCAACATGTATTACGTCAATTACATGTCCGCTGTGTGTCAATAGGGCTTTGAAAGGTTAGAAACATTGAAAAGGCTTCACAATCTGATCCAGATTCTTCCTTCTTAGTTTGTACTAAAGTTTATTTGGAAAAGGGAAAGTGACGAATGGCTTAATTAATGAAACGTACAGCGTTGTTGACTGATTGTTTACTTAGTTACGCCACATTATGAATTATTTCCCATATCCGGAGCCTGTTTCACAAAACGGTTTGGATGTATTTTTTTGGCGTAACTTTCATTACAGCATATCTCTACAATATGGGTTGCCATGGCAGTTACGTAACAACTTATGCTGCGCCACTTTGTGAAACAGGCCTCTGGTTTGTAGACAAGTTTTGGGAGAGAGAAAAACCGGGTTATTATGACGGGGTAAATCCACATTCATAGCACCCAGTCAGAAATATCTATTGAGTTTCAGTTAAATTCGATCCCTCAGTGAATTGGTGGACAGTCGGTGATTCTCGAAGCAAAACGGTCTGAAGTGCTGAGAAAAAACGACCAAACATAACAGTAGTAACCAGTGGTGAAATAAAAAATTGCGAAATTTACCAGTAATGATAAAATCTTTTTTTAGGCATAGCTGCTTGTTTTTTACTTCACTACTGGTAAATTTTTATTTCACTACTGGTTTTATATCAATACTGGTCGTTTTTTACTTCACCACTGGTTGTTTTATGTGACATATCATTACTGGATTTTATTGCACTACTGGTTGTAACACAGGTAATGTAAGTGAACTTTTCGAAACCATCCAGATAAATTTCTAGGCATTACGTTGGTCGCGTGAGGCCGGTTGTTCAAAAGAAAATTAGTTTAACGGTAGGTTAGATGACGTCGCCACGTCAATTAACCTGCCGTTAAGCTAATTTTCTTTTAAACAACCGGTCCCAGGACAAAATCCTAACGTTACGTCAGTTTAGAATGTTGATACGTATGCATAGAATGCTTTGCTCGTCTTTGCATAACACCTAGCTCTGAGCCTAATACACCTCTGAACAACTCAGCCAGGACATTTAAAGATACTTATTGTGTAAAATTGTTTACATTTTTGCTTAATCTTCTGCTGAACAGATGAACAAGATTTGATAGACTTTGAACAAAAGATAAGAGGTCGCCTTTTAGCTAAAAATGTACAATGAATGAGTAATTAGTCATGGCCCAGTCACAATGTCGGCGATCTGTCGGGGATTAGTTTTGGCTGGGGGTCGTCGTAGAAAATAAAGAACCCTTGAACAATCCTATCAATAATCCTAATAAAAGTAGAGCAGTCACATTGTCTGGGATTTTTTCAAGGATTTTGACCCGGTTTTGTCGGAAAATCGTGGGATTAGCCTCCGATCGCCTCTGATTGCATCTTCAAAATCTTCTGTCACAGCCTCCTGCAGCAAGAGCGTCTCAAACTTTAGCGATCCGGTCACAGGCGCCTTTATATACACGGAGATTTACTACGATTCCACCGTACGATTCGTCGGAGACGATCACTGAAAGTGTGCGAATCGTCGCAGGGCGCCTCTGATTCAGTTGGAGGGCGCCGGAGACTTCTCGCAGACGTTTAATCTCAACCTGAATTTCCAATCCCACACAGAATCTTGCGACTAGTCTTAGATTATTCGGAAGACGCCTCCAATTAATCGGAGGGTCATCGGAGATTGTGTCTGGGATGGCCAGAATGGGTGAGAAATCTTGCGAGCAATCTTAAAATTTTAAGTTCAAAGTTGGGGACCGCGACGGCCGTGGCGATGCTTAAAAAATCTGCGACAAGCCGCAGGCGTCCAGAGAGCGCCTCCGACGGGTGCAAAATCGTGAGATCTGTCTCAAGATTTTGTTAAATTTACCCATCGCCGACGCATCGCAACTGATTTGTGACTGGCCCATGCAGTGGTTATAACCTTGTAGTTTGCTGGTTGTGAGATGGAGTTTATGGTTGTTTTGTTCGTTGTTTGTTGCATAGTTTTGTCTGTCTCGGGGGGGGGGGCTGCTGGAGAAAGCAAAATTTATGGGGTTCAATCTCAGTTCACCTATGTTCTTGTCATATTTAAGATGCGTAACCATTGTCAATGCGTTACAAAAGGATTCCAGAAATTCTACTGACCAAGTTCTTGTCAGTCGTCAACCTAATGAAATGTCATAGGTTTGGTTTGTTACAACAATGTATGGGGTGTAAAGGTCTAAATAATATACCTCTTTTTAACACAATTAGAAACTTGTCTCTATGGTTATTTTAGAGAAGAAGATTTTCCCTGTGCCCGTGTGTTTTAGTGATCATAAATAATATAGAAGGGTATAGGGAGATCTGTCCGTGTCCGGATTCCTTAAATGTACCGAAACTGCGTCTCTTCTTTGCTTTACACAACATGTGCTTTACCGGGCTAAATAAAATATATAAAAATATCTGATGTCAGCGTTTGATTAATTAAACCACACGATTTGTAACGCAAAGAAGACAGACGCAGTTTCGGTACATATCAGGAATCCTCCAATGCTTCAGTTATATAACTGATCGAGGCTGAAAGTTCACAAACCGAGTGTTTCGGTCCCTAACATTATCACGGATACACGTTTGTGGGCTACTCAAGAGAATATGGAAATTGTCCGTGTCACGGCTACCTTTTTGGTCTATCAGAGGGTATTTCACGTACGTAATTCCCCGAGGTTTCATGATGAAAACGAACAAGAATTGCTTGTCTCCCCTTACATATAACCATTGAAATCATTTTCAGAGTTATTGATGCCAGAAGATATTTTTGTAGTTATAGTGAAGTACTTGTTGAATTCATTAGCTATAACCATCATCAGTGGTTTCCCCGCCAGCAGTAGTTATTATTTTAGTTTTCACTGGATTGTTTTGTTTACACATTAACTGATTAATAACTGCCAGCGTGTTTTTGTCATTACTATAGAAATTAAATTTGGCGTCAAAATATTCTGCTTTACTATGTTTTATGACGTGGATGGGTTTGTTTCTATATTACTTTTTAGTTTTTCTTTAAGCTAGGGTTATTCGCACATATGTGTTTTCTATTCAAGTTATTTTTTCTGGTAAATATAATTGAGTACGGCTGTGGTTGCTTAAAGATTAAATGTAATGGGGTTAAACCAGTGTTTATTGTTTTAAAAATGATTTATAGGGTTCCTGGTAATAACTTAGGAGCAAAAAAATGAAGTTTTACGCATAATTTAATTTTCTATTTAAATTTAAAAAACATGGTATTTTAGGCCTCGCTCAACCAATGTTAAAAGCCATACATGACTTATCTTCCCTGAAGTGGCGCTCTTTATCATTCTTGGGTGACGTCACTAGAGTTGTTGACATGCAAGGAGCCTATCGCTTTCCTGTTGTTTACCATGGACGATGGTGACATTTTTATTAAAGATTTTAACTCCGTAGAGGCCGAACATTGCTCTTCATCAACTGACGACGATTTTCCACGCACGTATATAAATGAGTCGACTGCCAAAAACGCATCACGCGAAGAATCCTCGGACGAGAAACGAGGTGTCTGTATCCGAGGATCGGAACGATATGACAACAGCAACTGGTAGTAGTGGTACTATGTTCATTTTTCAATGCTATCAAATTCGATCGTAAAATGCTCCGGAGAACAGTGAAAATTTAAAGGGTCGCATTTTCTGCACAAACCGTCAGTCTCAATGGACTTTTAATGGGCTATCATACTTTGAAAAGTTTCAGTCGAGGTAGCTCCGGTATGTAGCGTTATTGACTATGGTGACCGCTCCCAGCTGGTTAGACCATTGTTTTCTACAATTACAGTCGAGGTATAACTTTATAATTATAAATTAATGGCTTCACACAGTTGAACGGCCACTGGCACTGGTCTTGTTTGTGGACAGTGTCTTTGTTTACGAAAAGTTTACAACAGTCAGTCAATCAATCAGAAAACTGCATTTGTTGTATCAAGGAGATTTTATACAAGCGCTATCTTTCTTTTTTGCCGATTTTACCTAGCAGTAAGCACATCAATTAACATTCATTACTACATTAGCCAAAGCTGAAGCCGTTGAAACTTGAAGTTGTGAGACCATTCTGGACCGACCCGGTCAGACTGAGAATACCGCCCAATATAGTTTTCTCTTTGGTATTAAGCAATAAAACTATAATCTGATAATAGTTTGTGATTTAGTCAGCTCTGCCATTTTTGTTCAACTGGATGTCTCCTGTAAAATTCTTTGTCTGCGAAATAAAATGGCTCTGATGAAAGTGACCAGGAAGGGTGGGAGTTAATTTCAGAATGCACGCTCAATCCGAACAGCCTTCCACCAATGGGTTGCGGGTTCAAATCCCTCTCAGTCCAAAAAAAAAAATTGGAAAATTTTTCTGACTGGGTTTTCATTCGAACGACCTACGTGGGATGGTTGCCAGTTACCAGCGGAAGGTCGTGGGTTTCCTCCCACAATAAAACTGGCAACGTCGCCATATAAATGAAATAATCTTGAGCGCGGCGTAAAACACCAAACAATCAATCAATCAACCATTCATCTGTTGGTACTAACCCGGTTATTCATTAGACCACTCGATTTCTAGTTATAAATCTTATCTACAGTTAGTCCGAAATATCTGCGATGATGATGTAAGACATTTTCTGACAGATAGGCCATCATCATCGTCAGAACGCATTTGATCAATTTTCTGGGAATTTCTTGCCACCCTTCGAGGTGGAAAGACCACCTCTCGTTTCTCATCAAAAATATCAAGATTCTCTTCATAACTTTTAAAAAATAAAATTGCTAACCCGTACTTTAATGATTTCCCTTTCTCCTCGCACCAATCTGAAGTCTGTACGTCGACACCAGCCATAGATCTGCCGGGTTAAATCTCACATTGTACCAAACCTTTAATTTACAAAAGTCGCCATTTTCATACTCTCATTGATACATCACTATATGCACGAAAGGTCAACCTGTCATAGGACTACCCACTAGCAGGCGATATAGTTCATTGGTCGTGTTGGTTCACGTGACTTCAGCAAAAAAAGCAACACGACCAATGAACTATATCGCCTGCTAGTGGGGTAGTCATGTGACAGGTTGACCTTTTGTAAACTAAAGGTTTGGTATAGTTTGAAATTTAACCGGGCAGATCTATGGCTTGTGTCGACGTACAGACTTCAGATTGGTGCGAGGAGGAAGGGAAACCATTTAAGTACGGGTTTGTAGTTTTATTTTTAAAAGTTATGTAGAGAATCTTGATATTTTTGATGAGAAACGAGAGGTGGTCTTGCCAGCCAAGGAATTCCCAGAAAATTGATCGAATGCGTTCTGACGATGATGATGGCCTATCTGTCAGAAAATGTCTTACATCATCATCGCAGATATTTCGGACTAATCTACAGTATAATCCATGGTTCTGTTTTACCTTTGTCTGAAATGCAGGTGCAAATGTGGCCAATGCCCAATCATGGGTTCTAAAATTGACAGTTTATGCTGTCAAGAGGTAAACCCAGTACTACACCGCCTGGAGGACAGTGAGGCCTTGTGTATAACTCAACTTGACGGGTTCAAAGTTAACTGTTTAAATATTGATGTCCTGGAAACATGTTTTTATGAATTTTTAGCTCTTGACCATGGGCCACTTGGAGAGGATGAAGAAATTCATAAGAACTTCAGTTTATGATTTATAGATTTGTTTGCAACTCACTCAAGTTTTTTTCTGTGACATTTTTATGTGAACAAAAGGAGGATTGATTGATTGTTCGGTGTTTTACGCTGCGCTCAAGATTATTTGACTTATGTGGCGGCGTTGCCAATTTGATTGTGGGGGATACTGGGCTCTCTGTCCGGAGGAAACCTATGACCGTACGGTGGCAACTGGCAAACCCAGTGAAAACCGAGTCAGAAAATTGTCCCAATTTTTTTTGCACAGTAGGATGCATTGGTGCAAAAGGATGAAACATTTATCCATATTATGGCTATCACCCATGTAACTAAAATAAAGCAGCGCGAAACACCAATCAATCCAAGTCAAACTGCTGTAGATGACTGATATATAAATGCACATACTTTTCAATGCTCTTTTCATTTATACAATATACTGAACACCACCACTAAAGGATGAAACCTGCATTTATAACATTTCAGTACCACCTGAGTTTAACAGTTACATATACATGTATGCCCATAGCACCATCTCAGTTCCAGTGAATTTAGTTTTACAATTACCTGCAACGACCAGTTCGGTCAAAGTCAACATTTTAACATCAGCTAAATAGGACAAAACCCAAAAGGTTTAACTGGGAAGCACCAGTTCAATATGAAATCACTGCCATGATCCAGACTTATTTAAATTTTTGGGGTATTCTATAAAACTATTTTACTTTTCAGGATATACAGACATGTCGCTTACAGGCGTTTTACTAGATATATTTGTAAGCTCCTCGGCAAAAAACCCCAGGAAAGTTTCATGTACATGTATGCCTGCTTGTGCAGTAACATCTATAAGAGAAGAATTTCCTTCCGAGACTTACACCAATTTTCAATATCCTATAAAGCCATACAGAAAAATACAAATGACTTTAATCAGTTAATGTCTTTTTCACTGTATTTGTATTTCCTACTCAAGGCTATTTGTCTTTTTCGCGTGCACTTAAAAGTTTTCTTTGCTGAAAGTTAGTTTAACTAAAGCAAAATACAACTATCATATGTTAAAAAACATTAGTCTCTTTGGTTCACTTTAATCCTATTCAAAATTATTTCTGATTTTCACTTATATCAGGGCTTTGCTAAGTTTATTGTCATGAGGAAACTCATGACCTTCCGATGTTAACTGGCAAATGAAACCCAGTCAGTTTTTATGCTCCCCGAAAACTTTCGGGGGAACATATGGTCGCCGCTTTGTCCGTCCGGATTTCTTGTCCGGGGCATATTTCTGGTAATATTGTCAGTATTGGTTTGAAACTTTGCTGGTATATCCTCATTACCAAGACCTTGTGCAGTGTTACACTTTTCTCTCCTTGACGAGAATAATTTTTAGAATTATTGCCCTTGGTTTCTCCAATTTGTCAAAATTGTAGTTTTAACTTCTTTCAATACTGGCATTCCTCCATTTGATTTGCTTTATGTGACACCATATTTTGGTATTCCAGCTTTAGTTGTCCCCTGCTTCCTTCCAGAATTTTCGTTAAAGTGTAAAGCAGCAATGCACAGCCTAAAATAAAAACATAAGAACCTGTTATGAATTTTTGCAGCTCATGCCACTTGAAGTTCAAAACAAATATACAGCCGTATCAGGATAAATCTACTGCATCAAAACAAAAAAAGATGGGAAAAGATCTTTCTAACAGAACCTTTTCTCATAACGATTAATACATTGATTGATAAATGTTTGGTGTTTTAGGCCTACTCAAGATTATTTTTACTAAAAGTAAAAGGCAGAGTTGCAAGGTTGGGGACGTAATTCATTACTGGAAACCATGTTCTATGAGAAATGGAGAAATCCCTCAAGTTGGCCCAATCTTCCAACCATCCCTTCATTGCTTCAATGCTTCACAGGTCGATTTGATTAAAACCCATCCAGAAAATTTTCTCATGCTTATTCGATTATGGGATTCGAACCCACAACCCATTGGTCACTGGTGGAAGGCTTTTCGAATTAAAATTAGTATCCAATGCTCTACCAACTGAGACACAGAGGCCTCCAATAACAACAAATTCAATAAAATATTAAAATTCTTAAAAAATGGAGGACCAGCAAGATGTCACCTGAAAACACCGTATTACTATTAGTATTAGTATTCTTTGTTCAGATATTAACAAAAATTGGTATCACCAAAACACAACTTTTTACAGCAGATTCAGTTTTATAGGCATTCACCTTATGCAACACGAAATCCCATTGCTTATCAGGTTACAGTGTATGTAACTGACATTTCTTATTTCAAGCAGGTGTTGTTGAAATCAAAGAAGCCATGCAGGCTGCAGTCTTTGTAGTTGAATTTTTAGGAAAAAGAACAAAATACAAACAACTCACACCTAATTCAACTAGTTAAATGTACATCCTTATTTTCTGATATATATATAAAAAAAACGTTTCGGATTTAGTTTGCTGAATTACTAGTCACTTACCTCTATTCTATTTTACGTCGCTTAGCAAACGCACCTCTCTCAGTCTCAGTTTTCTCATGCCTTCTCTGTTTGCGGCCGATGAACTCATCGCCTTGGCGATATTGAAAAATTTTTTGGGCACGCATCTGGCTTTAAACAGGCTTTCATTGCTCTCCCACGATTTTTAATAAGCCCAAAACGTCTCATTAGTTCATTCGCCGGTTCAAAGCAGCTTGCCTCAAAATGATCTGAGCAGACGGTGGAATATTGAGTTGGGATAAAATCTGCCCGCTTCATCTTCACTAGCCATTTTTTCCTAAGTTCGTCATCTTTCGGGAAATGACGGAAGCTGGGTCCGACCCGATAAGTATTCCTGCAGTTTAGGGCAGTGCAGAAGGGCATCTCCGAACGTAAGTGTAAAGAGTCGTTGCTTTTAAAACTTGTTAGTACGTACGTTAAGAAATGGAAGCACGCCGGAAACAAATCTCTAGTGACGTCACAGATCAAGGGAAGATAAGTCATGTATTCATTTCGATTCTCGGATTTCATGAATTTACAGGCTTGATTTATTTAATTAAATATATACAAAAATGGTCTAATACGAGACAAAAGCTTGTGCCTGACTAATAGACACGTGCATAAAGGTAGTGTAGGAGCAATTCGTTTCAGATTTCAATGAAATATTTACATTTAACCTTTAAGGCTTTAAGATTTTAATTCTTGGAGTTACTCCTCAGAATAACGGAAAGCATATGATTTAGATGTTACAGAACGTGTCAGCAAATACACTCAGGGCTGGAATACGTCATGCTGACAGGATACCTCTTGTCAATTGGTATTTTGTATTTAATCCTCAAATGCATTTTTGGGGTGTATTGGTGGTGCGTCGGAAGGGGTACGTGGGTTTGTTTAGTTGTAGACGTCGGGTAGTATTTGTAACTGAAAAATAGGAAAGTGATCTGCCTGTCATGAAAATTGTCATATATGTGGTCTATCAATTTTGCAGTTGTCCAATTTACTCCGGTAGGTTTATTGACTGAAAAGATTTTAACATATCAATATATTGCGTTTGGCCATGTACACAAAAATTGGGCCCATAAGATCATACAAGTATATTGATGTTTTACTGACCAGCACAACGTCAATATACTTTGACCATAGAGTTTGAATATTACCAACTGGATTGGAAATAATAGTTTAAATGAATGGAAAGCGCCACTATCCTAAATACCTTTGATGCTGCTAATTGCTAGCGATTAAATTTTTAAGGGAATCATATTAAAAGCCAAGAGATACGTTTATGTTATTTCTGACTTTGGAATTAATTTGCATGTTTAGGTTACTTACCGAAATAATCGAATAGAAGACAGAAAACCGCAGTACGAAGTATCATTCCTTTTCGTGCAACACATGTAGACATGGCTGAGGACATAGTAATGCTTATTAGCCGTACAAAATTGTTTGCTGGGTTGTCTTCTCCTCCTTATAAACTCTGCCGCTGTTGTAATGGTTGAACTGGTTTTTCGTTATATTTAAGCATGCGTCATCCTCGTGCTTAATAACATTTGTAAAGAGTAGGAAAAACTAGTGTGTTTGCAAAGAGGGATAACTCTTTAATAGGTCATGGTGACAATTCGACAAGGCTGGTCATTCTTGTGTATATCGCCTTCTACATAAATACTGTTTATATAAGGAATTACGGAGTGATCATTTTATGTGGAGCAATATGTATGATTCCTAAGCTATGGGAAACCGGCCAACATTTCGTATTGCTTTGTACGCTGCTAGCATCATCATTGCTCATGGACAGGGTAAGATTTCCAGTACCATATTTCTATCACTTAAAACCCAAGCGAAATATGCGCACAATATGTGCTCTTATTGGCATGTTATAAACTTTTGATAAATATAATCTGATATTGGAATAATTTTGGTTTTGGTATCAATCATGTTCCTCTCCCAGACGAAATGATCCTGTTCTCTCAAACCCGCTACTACATCGAATTCAGGAATGTTTTACGTGTAAGCTTTGAAAAATTGGACGAGGTCGCCTGGTGATATGTCGGCCTGATTAAAACTTATTAAACCTGAGTAAAATTGATTTTTTTATACTGGTTTTAAGTTTATAATTGTATCTTCGAAGATATTCTATCTCTATGACCAAATTCAGCTGTTGGTGGCGTATGCAAAACATCTATTTGCGCAAGATGTTTCATTTTCAAGTTACTCTTAGTAAGTGAAGAAAGGGATCTTGGGTGTCGGGGGACTTACACTATTTCGTCCAACCGATGTAAAAACAGTCGTAGGACTAGAAATGTTTTTTTTCACCGATCGCATTGGTCTGGGTATTAATCAACCCAACATGGACAATGTTCTAGGGCTTTCTAAAACACTAACAAGGTGTATCAGGCTGTAGCTAGATATATTATAAATACACACTGATTTTAATATAATTGTATATTTATGTGAGTGTTTATACATTATAATCTAACAGACTGCCTCTGGATAGAAATGCCTTGACATGTACAGCACAAGCTTGATTAAAAAAATGTGAAATACTACAGTTTCTATAGAATCTAAAACCTGAGACTTAATTATGCCCTTGGGAAGATAGTATCACTTGGAATGGATTTCTCTGATAAATGACCGATAAATCATCAGTATTTTTGATAAAGCTAGGATGTGGGTTCTCTATTGGTTTTAGAAAGTAATCAGTTATCTCTGATATTGTCTGAACTTTACTGCCACAATCAGACATAATATGACGTCCTGGGTGGAGGGGGAGCTTTTTATAATGGGTTTCTGCATTTTTTAAAGAGTTTGGAAGATCTTGTTTTTAGAGTTTTGATTAGTTTCCATATAGCAAGGCTGGTTTTCATAAGAAAAGCCTTTTTCTTGTTTTGCAAAAAATGAAGAATTCTATGGAAATTTCCAACATTTTCGGGGCAAATTTCCTTATTACGTTGTTTGTAAACAGTTTGCGTACATAAACTGCATCACAGGGTGTCCAAACAAGATCTATCTAACATAGCATTATTATGCTGCACCGAATATATAGCTTCTAACTGGGAAAATTATTTGCATATTTTTACTGACGCATCGAAATGTCCAGAAACAAATAAAGTTGCTGCTGCGTATTATATCCCCAGTATAAAACATGAAAAATATTTTAGACTTTCCGATTCAGTGTCTATATTTACCGCAGAGTTATCTGCCCTACTTATGGCCCTACATTTTTACTTGATTTTATGCCTTCAAGAGCTGTCATATTTACTGATTCCTTATGCTCGCTTAAAGCTATAGTCAACTACAGTTGGAGAAAGTCTTCACCTATAATCTATGAAATATTACATTTATGTTCTTCTTTAAATTTCCAGGGCAGTTCGGTGGCTTTTGAATGGGTTCCTGCCCACATAGGTATCCTTGGTAATGAGAAAGCAGATTCGCTCGCTAAACTTGGGGTTGAATTACCAACAATATCACATAATATACAGTTGTCAAGTGAAGAACTATTCTGTTCACTTAAATATAAGTTTACACAAATGTGGCAAGAATCATGGGATAAAAACCCTACTGGAAGATTCTTTTATTCATTCTACCACTCTGTTACTGATGACTGTGAAATATCTCTAAATTGAAGGCAAGATGAAATTCTGTTTTTCCGACTTTTGTCTGGGCACTTCAATACAAATCAGTATTTATATAAGATCAACCTCCATAATTCTGGCCTCTGTGAAGAATGTTTTGAAGAAGACAATATAAATCATTTGCTGTTCCATTGCAGGCGTCATGTGGAGGCTCGAGAGCAGTTATTAACAGGTTTAGCGGTACTTAGCATTAATAATCCAACAGTGAACCAGCTTTTAAGACCTACTAAATATAAGAAAAGAGTATCGCAACTGGTAGCTAATTTTCTTTCGCGCTGCTATAGATTTTAAGATTTATTGAAAAATATAATTGATGTTATATATTTTGCTATAAATAATAGCTGACTAATTAGATGAATAAGCTAAATGGGATATAGAGGTGACGTGCATCATCCAGTACGGATGGGTAAACACCAGTGCAAATAAATACCACCACCACAGTTTGCGTACATCTTGCTCACATTGGTTTACCAGGTAATGAGCATACCGACTCTCTCGCTAAACGGGCCCTTCTGTTGCCCACAGTATCTGTTTCGTTACCGCTCTCTCTTAAAGAGGCTTTTAGTGTTATTACATCCAGGTTTATTCAACTATGGCAGGACCATTGGGATACCGATGGTACTGGTAGATTCTTCCATTCTTTTAACAACAATGTATCACTTAAATACTATCTGTCATTGTCATCTCGGTTGCATGAAATTCGCGTGTTTAAACTTGTATCTGGGCGGTTATCTACTAATACATTTCTCCATAGAATTGGAAGACATGATACTGGTCTTTGCGAGGAATGCCTCGTCCCGGATACTGTCTCTCATCTCTTATTCAGATGTAGACGTCACACTGATGCGCGTGCTCTGCTGTACAAAGCTCTTTCCAACGCTGGTGTTTTACAATCTGATGATATTACCTCTGTCTTAAGCCCAAGGAAAAACCACAACAAAGTTTTCCAAGCTGTTGGAGATTTTTTACAGCGTTGTTACCGATTTTAGTCAAATTCAAATCCCCCCCCCCAGTTTGCGTACACCACTTGGAATCTTGATAGATATCAGTCAGACCTATTATTGTGGGAAAGTCCATAACATTGACTAATTTACTGATAGAACATTCCAGATCGGATAATGATTTAGGACAAGGTACAAATGAAAACTGAGTAGAGATAAATCATCAGCAGTAAATTCCTCGTTACAAAGGTTAATAATACTACTTCCCAGGCGGAAAGTATGGTGGCACATACCAAATTTAGTTGAAATCATATGTCTGAAGCCAGTGGGTACACAAGCAATTTGCTGTATCTTCGGTGCTGTGAATTTTCCCCGTTTATACTTTAAATTTTGATTTTGATTTTCTCTCGGAAGCGTCAGAGCTATATAGGTTCAGGTTCGAAACTTCACTGGTCATTTGATTGAGTCAAAAAAGTGGGAAAAGTCTTCATAACGGTCGTAAGCATATATTGCGCATCTGATTTAACGGAGAATCCCCAAATAATAATACTTTCTTAGATACATTAGAAAGATGCCATTTAGAAGAGGTATGCCGAAATTTCCAAAATTTAGAAATAGCTGTTCCGAATATGATCTCACACTAATGTAATGATAGACATGGTAGCCCATCCAGGTAGATACATAACCATATATACATCCCTTTTGTCAGCTTTTACTAAAACATGGTTGTATATGTACTTTTGTTACATTTGTACAGCAAACGGTAAGGTGTTAAATGCTTTGTTTTTTGTTTCATTCTTAGATATCTTTCGAAAGTTATCACCACGCTATGATCCTTTTGAAGGCGAACCTATTGTACTAACAGCAGTTTATTCATCGAGTCCCGGTACTTCCCTAATTGTAAAGGACCCAAATAATGCTAATGTTGCAGTTTGCAATCCACCAGACTCACTTGACTGCGCAGTTCGAGATGGTTATACTGTGGTCAAATCAAACAACGGACAAAACTATACGATAACAATTTTAAGTGCAAACATAAGTTTACACGATGGCCTTTGGCAGATCACATCGGACTCCTTAGCAACTCTTACTCTGACACTAAGAATCAAAGAAGGTAAGATCGATTTATCTTTATTATAATTTAGATAGTATTTAATTCTGTCACGTGCGGCCCATTGTTTCTATTTTAAATATCTAATGGTCTAAAAAGAACAATTCTATTTGTAGCTTTCAATGCATGTTTTTTCACCAGAGCTGCTTTCTGTTATCACGCAATTAAATATTTTCCCTTTCACTGTTACACAAAGTTTATACATGCATTTTGAGGTGTCCGCAACAAAAATAACCTCTCGTTGAATACATCTTAGCAGCTCAACAAGTGACAAGTTCTCAAGCGCAGACGACCGAATTAACCTTGGACATTACATTGATCTACAGCACTATTTCACAAACTCACAAAGGAACATCCGTTGGTAGTATTGCTGATGTAATTACCATAGCCTCTTTTTCTGACGCCGGTAAGCATGCCATGATTACATGTGTTCTTAAAAATAACCGTCTCACAAAATGTCAGTTACATGGTGGCTTGAATATGGCATTGAACTTTTTAAGATTGAATGCTATTTTATAGCTGGTAGTAGCTGAGCTTTGACGTTTTACTTTCATTATTAAGGGTTATTAAAACCTTATGTCTCTAATTTTTGTACGGGAATGACGTGGTACTCGAATAACAATAGTAACACGATGGCTGGATATGGCATGAGCTGTCAAGGGAGGCCTATTAGTGCCACGGGTGGATTTTTGACTTATCCAGTTTTTCAGTCTTTAACAGCATTTTGCACAAGCGGAAACTTTGTTTTGAGACGAGGGATTCTGTTAAAATCAAGCGTGTATCATAAGAATCATATTTTTAAGTAAAACGATTTGCAGAGAAAGTCGAAAAATGCATGTAAACTGTCAAATCACAAGGGAAACATTTCTACCGCGGTGGAAGGGCCTATGTCGTTGTCAAGAACAGGGACTGGTTTGTTCATGTGACTAAAAACGAAAGCAGATTAGACAATGTCTTTGTAGTATTCGTTGTAAACCGTTGGAAATTAAATTATACCGAATTAACTAATTGTGTGTTATTAATATCAAGAAGTACAAAACAAATAGCAGATTTTAAACTTAGAGGTTTTTATAAGCAACAAAAACAGAAAATTCACTCATACATCGCGGCTATTTGAATGCTGTCCGTTATCAGCACACATGCTTCTTTGGTACTGGTTATTCCATTATTTTTATTTCAACCCGAATCCTTAAGTTTCTCGATCCGCTTAAAATGGTCACCACTTTTAAGCAATATGAACTTTTAAAAGTAATCCGAACTTCGGCAGCTCATGCCACTTCAAGTACAAAAAAAAATTGAAGTTATAAACTTTGTTTGGGGATAATTGGGGATGTCGTAGCCTAATTTGTCAGTCGAGCTCTCGTCCACGATGACCACATTTCTTAGGCACCACAACCCGTAATTCACCGCAGCAAATTTCTAACCTTTTCAGTTTATTATCCGACATTCATCTCATTGGCAATAGGTGATTTGCCAATAGGTGATTTGCCGATTACTTTCAAATGACGTAATTTAGCAACGTCACAATGACTGCCCCAAGTAGTAGACCGGACAAAGGATCCGTCTGTTTTTAACTTAAAATTTTCGGTATTTTACAACATATATAAGAATGGGAAACCTATATTCGCACAGTTTATATCCGAATGAATCTAGATATGTGAAAAAATCGTGGATGAAAAGGGATTTTGACCGAATATGGCAAAAGTCAAGATGACTACTGGGCTTGTCCGGTGTAAGATTGATGCAGCGACGTCATTTCATTGTTGCGCGCAAAACTGGCAAATGGTCTATTACTTTCAAATGACGTAATTTAGCGACGTCACAATTGCTGCCCCAAGTAGTAGACCGGACAAACGATACGTCTGTTTTAACTACAAATTTTCGATATTTTACAACAGATATTAGAAATGAAAACCAATATCCCGACAGCTTATATCCGAATGAATCTAGAAATGTGACAAAATTGGGGATGAAAAGAGATTTTGACCGAATATGGCAAAAGTCAAGATGACTACTGGGCTTGTCCGGTGTCGGATTGATGTCGCGACGTCATTTCATTGTTGCGCGCAAAACTGACAAATGGTCTATTACATTTAAAGTATGACATGTTTATTTCATTAAAATTCATATTATTGTGGCAAGGGAAATGTAAAAACGGCCATATGGGCCATCATATAAATAAAATTCATATCCTATCAATGGTTTATGAAAAGAAATGATCAACCAAATACACTCGTCGAAGAACTGCCGACCCTGCAGGATCGACGAGCGGATGCCCAAGGCAGATAATTCAAGATTATTAGAAACTTTACCCCCCCCCCCCCCCCTCCCTTTTCCACCCGGAAGTTAGGGCGAATAATGGTATCACGCTTACCGTCCTCCGTCCACGCGCGGGGTATTCATGGTTACCATTTTCGGCAAGAACGGATATCTGTAATAAACTAAAATGACAGTCCGAATTGGTCTTTGTATCTGTTTGAAACTAGAAACTGTTTCTGGAATGTTATTTTATGACACACCTTTTTGATGCACCACGTGACAAAAGGAAAAAATCCATACAGTATGTGACCGATACAAACTGAAATAGTGTTCATTCTAGGCCCAAGTTAGTTCAAAACACTTTTTTTAACGTAAGAAAAGCTTTTAAAGTCTACTAATTTAAAAAAGATAAAACTTTATTTTCTGGCAAAAAATCTAAATGTTGGTAGCTCATGTCGCTTTAGTTTAAACAACCTCCGAACCCTTCGCACTTATATGTCATAGTTCCTCTCAGAATATATTTGCGCATCTCGACAGTATGTAACTGAAAGACGAACGAATACTTTTTGGGTTATGTCCAAGGGCAAAATCCAGATTCATCTCAAACTGACCCTCTCCTTGGCTTCAAAATGTCAGTGAAATAATGAGTAGAATATATCATATAATAATTGAACAAAACTTGTACACGGCTGAGATGTATATCTCATCTTTATCCGTGTGTGCTGACAGCCATCTTATTGCTATTGTTAGTGTCAAGTGACATTTAATTGGAAAGTAATGTTATTTTTAAAAGGAAAAGCTATATTGGGAGAGTGTACATTTGGAAAGAAAACAACAAATCTATTTTCATATTTAAACCACCAAAATGTTGTGCCGTTTGTGGTCAAATTACGTACAGTTGGGTACAATTGTTGTGTTTCTGTTTGATGTCAACGTTTGTGTGATATTATTTTAGATGATCAATCTATTTTTTGTTTCCTGTTTCTTGCTTTATCTTCTCTTTAAAGATAATTGGTATTGATTGTTATTAGCTTCACATATTTAGACAATTTTCACTTAAACAGAACAAGGAAAAAGTATCTAAATTTATTAACAACCGCTTACAAAAACATTTGCCTAATCACCGAAAGCCTTGATGTGGAATTGTAAAATTAAACTTGTCTTTGAAGTTCACTTTAAATACATGACCGAGATTTCACCTATAATACATAAGTGGTGTCAACAAACACCCAATAGAACCAGTTGTCCACAAAGTCGGGTGTTATCTGGATAGAAAAGAGGCTTATAGTGAATTACAAAACCAGGGCGGCAAGATTTAGCTCCTGCTATTTTATATTTACCTTCATTTTCCTATTCACTGCTGAAAACACACAGGGAAATGCATTGGTCTCTGTTTTTTTTTATTAAATTAAACTTCTGAAAATTTCAGCAACGTCTTCGACGGATCCACCAACTGCAACGGCAGAGAGTACCTGTAAGTTGTTAAGGATTGGTGATGGGTTGAGTGTTTTGTTCAAAACAGCGTGCTTAATCTTACGGGTGTCTTGCTTTTGGATTATATTCTGGTTGGTGACTGTCTTCCCCATAGAAAATGACGAACGGTAATTCCTTAGCTAACCTACCCACCCATTGGTAAGGTCGTCTGTTTTCATTGTGTAACTCTTTTGAACATGTGGATACAGAGGTAACGATGATGTGTACGGATGAGCATACCAGCTAGTCCACAGAAAGTCAGACAAACGATTGTGATTGTGACGTTGCCAGACTTCGATAAGTAAGACTTAAAGGAGGAGAAAACAAAAAACAACATGAAATGGTAACGAACAATCACCCTTAGGGTATCAATTTTTAAGCTGTTAATCTTACCTGCGTTTTATGGTGATGCAGAAAATTGCACATGTTTAAATTGGGTCACAAAAACGATGGGGACCGCCATTTGTAAAGCGAGATATTGACCGGAAACAGATGTGCCTTGCAATTAACCTAGGCTTAAATGGCAGACTAAGAAAGTTGACCAATTTCACTCGCACGTGCGCTTTGAATTGTTGGGTATGCGTCTACTGATTGGCCGAAGGAGACACACCCCTAAGCACTGTTGTGATGATGGCGGCCAAGTAAGCAAGTCGGTCTCAGTCGAAATCCAACGGTTTTATATAACTTCACTTTAGGACTGTGCGGTGGGGAAAAATCGTAAAAATATGTCTATGATACCATTGGAAAGGGGAATTCGCCGTCTGTTTAGTGTATATGCCAGTTTTATTTGTTTTCTCCTCCTTTAAGGTTAATATACCTTTGTCCAACCGGCCCTAACTCTGAAGTCTGGTGCACGGCTCAGAGGGGTATTTTCGGTGTAATCTATACATCATTCAATCGTCCAAAGGTCATGTTGAAAGCGCCGGTCAGGTCGAGTTAAGATCCGTTCAGATTGTCTGCTTAAGACCGTTCATGTCGACTAAGATCATTAGTCTGCGACCGATCTGAAGAGTCAAAAGGCCCCTCAGGTCGAAAATAATTCTCCGACTAATTAATCGCAGATTCTGCTCTGAAACAGGAGAATGCCTGCCATACATGCGTTCTTGGCCATTTTCAAGGCTCAACAGGGGAAATTTGATGTACAGATTTTTGACTTGTAAACTTGGAAATCTACTCACTTTGGAAGAAAAAAATCTGTTGAAAGTCATTGCGCTGGATATTTTAGGGATCTGTAACAACTGACGTAGTAGATAAAGTACGCACCCAAAAAACTGTCAAGGCTTTTAGATAATAGGTATACTCGCCCTCTGTATCGTATCTGAATCTGCTGACAGGATAGCACAATCACGCGACGGTCCAGGGGCCTGGGCCCACTTGCACAAAGCGCTCTTAACTAAGAGTACTCTTAGTGCATGTCTATAACATGGGACTTAAGAGGGCTCGTAAACGTTCCATGTTGAAGAAATATGCTAAGAGTCCTCTTAAGTTAAGAACGCTTTGTGCAAGTGGGCCCAGTAGGCCCTGGCAGTTCCATGGTTCGAGATTGCCGGCGATTTCTGGCATTGAACAGTTGACATTTCAAAAAGAAATTGTCAATTTTACAGTAGCAAATGTTGTGATAAGGCGAGCGACTAACAAAATATTCTTACAGCAAGACAGTTTTAGTTGTTGGGCGTAGTTGGGAAAAAATTTGATTACGTGGGAGACAAAAGCACAACACACTCACGCGAAGGACCAGGGCTGCCTAAGCCCGACATCTGCCTAAGCCATTTCTAGCATATGAAGATATAGATTTTTGTAAACTTGCGACCAGACGATGGACTATGACAAAACAACCCAGCATCAAGACAAATTGAGTAGCGGGGCGCGGTTTTGTTCTTTTAACCCTTAGAAACTGTATATTTATTATATTTATCTCAAATTCTGTGTTTCTAAACCCCAGTTTTCAACTGTTTCTGCCCAAAGATAGGTCTGGCCCTCCTACTTTGAATAATGTGTGTGTGTGTGTGGGGGGGGGGGGGGGGGCAGAATATATAGCCTGAACATATATATGTATCTACATAATGATAGTTTACTGAACCAAGTACCAACGCATAGAATTTTGTGAAGAAACACGGATATATTCCCAACTTCTGGTCATCACTGCTTGCTTTGTGTTCTATCTTTTTGTAATTTTTTCTGTATAAATCTGCCTCTTCACCAATAAGCTAGTTTTTTTCTGTTTGCAACTTGTTCTATTGAGAACTTTTGTGTGTTACCAGATAGAGCTATATAAAGTTGAGGGATAATTGAAAAGCTCTGATTAAGATACCCCGTGTTATGTTACATAATTTCTTTAGAAATCAGATCAAAATTATATAAACACTTGAGCGTAAAACATACAAAATCAATAGCTACCTTTGAAACTGTAGGAGGATTATTTATTAACTCTATACTGTGTCACCATACACGACTTCTGCTGCGTGTATCACTTTCCCATTCTGAGCGCACAAGTGCTTCGTTATCGTAGCTTAAAGGCCCGCTCGCCGCCGTATCTTTTCTGACATTTTGTGAAGAAAGCTAATCTAGACGAGCTTACTACAAGTAAAACCACTAAAATCAAACATAGGACACATTGCGTATGTCCCTTTAGGCTGCCAAAACTTTCAAATTAAAAAAATAGAAACTTCCAAACTTTTTCTGTCCGGGAAAAATACAGAAAACCACCCAGTGTTTTTTTTTAAATAAAATAGTATTCTGAATTTGTCGCCGCGATTATGCCGTTAAAGTGAACATGTACATATCGGTGGTCGTGTATCAGTTTTACCCGAATAAGTACAGATAGTATGAATATTTTCTTCTCGTTCATTTTACTACAGGGACCTAATACAAAGGTTATTTTTCTTTAACTTGTATGTTTCAAATATTTAACTATAATTTCAAGTCCTGTTCATAAATCCTGTATCAGATAGATCTATATATGTATATATGTACTTAAAACACACTAATTATTTTTACTTTTGATACATCTGCTTAAGAGGGACATGATCTACCAAATTCAGATTATCAAGACAAAATATAATTTAAAGATTTGAATGCTGTGGTCGTTAGCCGAAATCAACCATACATGATAAAAACAGTAGTCATCAAATCATTGTATGGATTAGATGAAGTTGCCACTGTCAGGATCCGTTTCTCTACCAGAAGCGAGCTTGGGTTTCTCTAAAGAGTGCATCCTGCATTTTAAGTCGACCTTTGTACTCTGTTTTTACTAGCGCAACGTCACTTCGTTATCTTTGTCTTTCAACGTTACATTATATAGCCACAGGCCCTCTTCTGCGTTTCAATAGCTTAGATCCGGAATGTAAGAGTATAGCTTAGGATTTATACTTTTTTGAGCATATTAAACCCCACAATTTGATTCACAGTGAACCGTATTTTGAGACAAAACTATGTAAAATAATATAACTTGTTTTCATTCCATTATCAACTGTTCCGTTCCAGCAACTACTCCTTCGACACAAGGCATCTGTAAGTGTATAAATAACTTCAACCTGTTTTCTTTGCTCCAAATTACAAATTGAGTATTATGAAGCAATTTCGCTTTTGATCCTTTTTTTAAAGAAATCCTTACGCTTAAATATATCTCACGCTTCAACAAGTCTTTATATGGTTTTTGTCTTGTCAGCTATACTTAATCATCACCCAGCACAAATTGCACAATTGTGCACACCTTATCTGATCTTATCTTGAATGTCTTATATATATGTTTCAAATATACATTTAACTATAGTTTCAAGTCCTGTTCATAAATCCTGTATCAGATAGATCTATATATGTACTTAAAACACACTAATTATTTTTACTTGTGATACATCTGCTTAAGAGGGGCATGATCTACCAAACTACGAGTATTTTCACAAATTCAGATTATCAAGACAAAATGGAATTTGAAGATTTTAATTTTGTGACCGTTAACTGAAATCAACCAAGTACGGTCAAAACAGTAGTCATCGAGTCATTGTATGGATTAGATGAAGTTGCCACTGTCAGGATCCGTTTCTCTACCAGTAGCGAGCTTCGTTTTCTCTTAAGAGTGCATCCGGCATTTTAGGTCGACCTTTGTACTCTGTTTTTACTAAACCAACACCACTCCGTTATCTTTGTCTTTCAACGTTACGTTACAGAGCCACAGGCCCTCTTCTGTGAATCAATAGCCTAGATTCAGAATGTATGAGTATAGTTTAGCATTTGTACTATTTTTGAGCAAAGAAAACACCACAACTTGATTCACAGTGAACATTGAGCCACATTTAGAGACAAAACTGACTGATTAATATAACTAGTTTTCATTCCATTGTCAACTTTTCCGTTCCAGCAACTACTCCTTCGACACAAGGCACCTGTAAGTGTATAAATAACTTCAAACTGTTTTCTTTGCTCCAAATTACAAATTGAGTGTTATGAAGCAATTTCGCTTTTGATGCTTTTTAAACATATCCTTGCGCTTAAATATATCTCATGCTTGAAAAAGGTTTATATGGGTTTTGTCTTGTCAGCTATACTTAATCATCACCCAGCACCAATTGCACAATTTTGCACACCTTGAAGGCCTTTTTTCCTTAATCAAGGCATCCGTAGCCAACTTTGTTGTGCGAATGCCGTTCAGTCTGTCTTGCCTTCAAGATCCTACTTACTGGATAAAGATAACTGTCATGGGTTTTAATTGGTCGACGGAACATCATACTGCTGTTTTCCCTCTCCCTTTACATTGGCAGCTCGGCTATTATTTGGAAACTAATTTCCATCGCTCATAAATAATCTGTCATTCTAATTTCTCTTTAACTTTTAATTTATGCGAGTTTTTAATAAATTATTTGGCATTTTTTACTTTTTGTTAGTAAATAACCGACACTGATTCACCCGGAAAAAATCCGGGCTAGGGTGAGAATCGAACTGACGACTTTAATAGGGTTACCCTCCCGCTGCTCTACCAACTGAGCTACCGTCCCTGTTGGGAACGATTCGCTTATTAGATTCTCTCATAAATGCAGAGCTTAAACCAAGCCCATTGGGACATGTATATGTTCTAAATATATACACATGTTATAATGTGGGACGTGAGTCCGATTCTTACCCCAGCTCAGAATTTTTTTCGGAGGAAATCAGTGTTGGTTATTTTAAATAACTAATTCAGTAATTTCCCTGATGATGATTACAGCTTTTGGTTAATGTCATGTTTTGATAATCTGGTCTTAATGTTATTTAGCTTCGAAGCTATTTGAAAAAAACATTTTTAAATTACAAGTGTTGCGATTATATTGTGGCCATTGGTCTATTGTTTTTTTTCCGTTCTCAAAGTCGTATTTGTCATGAGCTTTTCAGTGTGCTTTGCTTTCTCTTTAAAGGTCCCTGCTTATTTTTCTCTGTTACGATTTGTTCTATACCTTCAGTGCAAAAACCAGTTTTGAATTGCCTTGCTGTGTTTGCCCATTGTTTTCACATAGCTTTTTCAGTTGTATTAATATTAATTTCTGTCTAAATCTATCTTTGAGCGTATATTCCATTATATACACAAAGAAAAAGTTAAGCACCCCCATGGAAAGTCTTCACCTACCGATATAATCATTGGTGTAGGGAGATTGTTGGCAAACTGTTATTGTAGAAACGATTGTGATAATAAAAGGCAACATTCTGGCGATAAGAAATCACCATTAATGGCAATAAGCTATACAGTTTATTCAAGATAACATTAGTGAATAATGAATAATATTTATTCAGGATAACTGCGCGGATTAGAATCCTTTAGAGCACAGTTTGGATAGGATGGGCAGAAAAATTCAAGCCCTAGAGCCTCCTGTACAAAACCTGCCGGTATTGGCGGCAGTTGCCCCTTCAACAGATCCGACAGAAGGGTGAGACGCAGGTTGGAAGTCAATGGAAGTTATACGCGCTATTCAAATTAAATAATATCGCATGCATTTTGTCACCATAATATGTCTGTTTTTTTTATTTTCCAGCACCGACTACCACAGCAAATGGTACATGTTCATGTGATTGTGAAGGTATGGAAAGTGAAACAAAGTTTTGATTCTAGATTCTTTCTATTTTTCCATCACTGTTTATCCTTGATCTGTTTAGTGCATTCTGTCATTAGAAGTCAAAGGAAAGTCCGAGTCTCCCACTACTATGATTTACACCAAAGAAAATGTTAGTGATTTTATATTTATAACGTTCAAGTGGTTTACATAAACAGGGAGATGATTACATTGGCTTCCATTCTGTTTCTGCTCATAGAATCATCTTTCCTGGTGTAACAGACCCAAAACTGACTTTGGAAGCATTATGTGAATGTACAGTATCAATTTGAACGTCATAAGATTGTCCATATATAATCAATGTATATTAAAGGCCCACTTGCCGCCGTAGCCTGTTTGACATTTGTTAAGAACACCAATTTGCACGACCTTACTACAGCTAAAACCACTAAAATTAAACATAGCACACATAAAGCATGTCCAATTAACTTTAGAATGTATAAATGACGGGGCAAAACAAACGAAGAATGGAAGCTCGATTACAACAACAACAACGATCAGTGTTGGTTCACTTAAAAGCCCACTTGCCGTCGTAACCTGTTTGACATTTGTTAAGAAAACCAATTTGCACCAGCTTGCCACAGCTAAAACCACAAAAGTTAAACATAGCACACATAAAGCATGTCCAATTAGGTTTAGAATGTATAAATGAGGGTGAAAAGCAAACGAAGAATCGAAGCTCGATTACAACAACAACACCGATCAGTGTTTGTTAACTTAAGTGTTGGATTACCTTCATCCAAGCGTTTTTGTCTGTGGTTTGCACTCGGCAGGCTTTTATAGTCCCTCTTACTCGATCGTTAGTATGTATTTCTTAGATATAGTTCGTAAAATTATACTTTGTCGTTAGATCGCCCACACGACTCAAACCATTACGGCACTTTTGCACACGACCCGGTTCGAAGTTTGTTGACATTACGGACACCTAACAATTCAAATTTTCAAATTCAAATTAAAAATACAAAATGACGTCCAAACTTTTAAATTTTGGTAAAAATAGAAAGTTCCTAACTTATATTGTCTGGAAAAAATACAGAAAACGGTCGTTTTTTTTAATGTAAACAATATTCCGGATTTTCGCGGCAAGTGGGCCTTTAAGTGTTGGATTACCCTCATTCAAGCTTTTTTGTCTGTGGTTTGCACTCGACAAGCTTTTATAATCCCTCTTACTCGATCGTTAGTATGTATTTCTTCGATAAAGTTCATAAAATTATACTGTGTCGTTAGATCGCCCACACGACTCAAACCCTTACGGCACTTTTGTACACGATCAGGTTCGAAGTTTGTTGACATTACGGGTACCTCAAAAATGGGTTTTTCAATTTCAAATTAAAAATACTAAATAATGTCAAAACTTTTAATTTCTGGTAAAAATAGAAAGTTCCTAACTTTTTCTGTCTGGGAAAAATTCAGAAAACCGTCCACTGTTTTTAATGTAAACAGTCTTCTGGATTTTCGCGGCAAGTGTGCTTTTAATGGTTATTTTAGTCAAGAAGATGTTCCCTTTGCCTGTGTGTCTTAGTGTTTGTAAATATACATTTTATGTCATCCTATACAACGCGACAAATCGTTACGGACCATGCGCCACATCAGACACAGGTTTAACACCTTGCGTTACATTGTTAAAAGACAATTCTATTAATTTCTAAAACAAAAACTACATATGTTGCTTTTCCTGTCTCGTTTTTCACGTCAACCAATCATTAACCCTACACCGGCACAAATTACCATTTTCTATTAGCAATCCATATGTTTTATCTCGTAGCTCCTTACATACTATGCTAAAATAAATATGTTTAGTTTTTTAAAGACAAAAGTAAAAAACCTAAAAATACGAAATCGAAATATTGATCATAGTATTCATGATATTCGGGAAAACACAGCTTGTGTGTTATGTTCAGGGTTCTTACGTTTTGTAATATAGATTTATCGTTATACTTTAGTCGTGTCTCTAAATAGTTTATAACATAGCAAACCTTTGATAGGTTCTGGAAGTTAGAGTCTGTATTTATTATCCACTCTTTCAATATTTATATTTAAGAACACTAAAACACATGGACACAGGGAAAATCTTCTAGTCTAAAATAACCATGGAGTTTCTAATTGTGTTAGAAATAGGTATATTATATAGATCTTTATACGCCATCATAAATTGTTGTAATAAACTAAACCTATGATATTTCATTAGGTTGACGCCTGACAGTAGCTTGGCCTTAGTCAGTAGAATTTTCTGGAACACTTTGTAATACATCGACAATACACATGTTTGGTTTAGACCTTCCGATTTGCTCGAAACAGACTCTTAATGATGTGCACCAAATGCACATGCCACAAACGGATGGATTCCATGTTTGTGCTATAAAATACAATTGATTTAAGAAAGTTTAGCCACAACTACACCAACTTTAAAAGACAATATTTGTTAGGGACCGTAAACATATTTACAATATTTTAAGCTGTAAATAGAAATGTTTCTTCAATAGATCTATTAATAGTTGTACCAATAATCTGCGATAGTGCCTTAAGCAAACTATTTGGCGTCGTATCATTAATTGTGTTAACCTATCAGCCTGTTACAAAATTGCCTATTAGAAACTAATATCCTTATATTTCCACTACAACAGGTTGCCCGCCCGTTGCCTGCACATGTGAGTTTCCACTGCATTTCATCAGCGAATCAACAGGATGTATCCTATATTTTATAATATCATTATAGTGTAAAACTTTACGAAAATGATTTGGAAATTAAATTCGATTTTTTTCCTAGAAACATGTGCGCACGAATATGATTGTTTTATAATTGTAAAATGCATGATTTGTTTCGAGAAGATATATATAATTTTGGTAGCCGCAGCTATTATCGCAATGTTCTGGTATTCCTATTTATTAATTACTATAAAGTGTAACTAACAGCTCACTTTCTTACTACTGCTTTGCTTCAGTAATAACACTTTTTCTGTTTTTTACCTCAACAGGCTGTCCATCAGATACGTGCACATGTAAGTTGCAATAACGTTTTAAAAGCATATATTGCTTCCCTATACTCAAGCAAATAATGTATACAGTAAATGATAGACGATTTATGCTTAATTGTTTCGGGCGATTGGGATGTTTTTACTTGAATGCCCATTGTACTTTGTTGGAAATTGTGAAGGGACCAGCTCCATTGACAGGCATCTTCAATAAGACAATACACACTTTACGGAACTTGTCGCGCTAATGGGCAACGTTCAGTAGCGTGTTGCCTTGAATACTTTGATAAATCATTATCAATTCTAAAAACACTACTCTGGTTGTTAAAAGGATATTATACTTGTTGGGATATTTATAAGAATATATTCAATCGATTATTTGCCACTTACAGGGAGTCTTAAGTGTTACATTATACAATTATTGACTCTCATGCCAGTTAATATGATGTTATAATGACCTGGACAATTTATATTGACCGATGCCGAAGGCAGAGGTCAATATAAGTTTTCCATGTCATTATAATCATCATATTAACTGGCAGGATAGTCAATAATTGTTTTATTATATATCAAGTTATATAGTTATATTTATTCTAAACCTTCACAGAATTTCAGGCAGATGCTATATTTACATAATTCACATAACATAGTACATAGGCATTACAAATGCAATGGGTTAAACTACGTCATGTGAATTACGTTTCAACGCTCAAATCTTATGTCATCGGAATGACGTCATAGTAATAAAGCCATCGAAAATAACTTATTTTTAGATCTCTATGAATAAAGCTACACTAAAAACAGCTTTATGTGACGTCAAATCTTATATTAACCAGCAAGTCATGTAATATAAGATAATATTAACTGTCATGTGACCGCCTATTGACCAATGAAATTACAACACTCACTCCAGTTATATAATAATATTGGATATTATATATCATACAAGTGCATAGTGAATGGGCAGAGAACAGAAACTCTTACTCTACGTGTTATTTCAGGCTCGTAACTTTGAAAATTAATGGATTTTATATGATACCCATCGCAACACACTGGTTCTCGTTATATAACATCTATATAGCCCATGCTCAGCTATAAGTATTTGAGTAGAACCACCTTTCGTACAACGAGTGAAAATCCCAACAAACAGAGAGAGACCAAGAAATATAACCCAGATATATTTCATTATTAGCACTCTATGGTATCATTGGGAACCGTTTGGGACAGACAAAGTGCTGAAAGGTTTTATATTTTATTTATTACCACAGGGTATGATATCCTTTCTTGATTTTTACTCTTTTTGAGTTTAACATGTATACAACACATCTATTATATCAGGTGACGTGACTTGGTTGATAGTTGTATTGATACTTGCGGTGATCGGAGTGCTCATAGTAATTGTCCTTATTATCGCTTTTTGCGTCAAAGAAAAAGTATGGAAAGGTACGTAGACATTAGAAAAAAGTAAACTATGAAATATTTTCTCGCTACAGTGAAAAGTTTTCGGACATATTTAGTTACGATATTTAAATACTTATTATAAGATATGCAGATGTGATGCGTTATCGCGCTGCTTCTTGCTTCTGTTATATGTAATTCGGCTAAGAAAAAACTACCCTAAGCTTCATGTGGTATAAAAAAACCTGAAATTATCAGCACAAAATGTTGTATGCCTTAATGGCGTACACTAGTATACCTATATAGACATTCTTATCGCCTTTTGTCATTTACAAGTTAAGCTGCACACGGTTTTTACAAACAAAAATGCAGATGAGTACTCTTACGGGGTTGGCATTAAACACATATGACATGTTTTGTCTTTATTGGATATTTCAGCTCCTTGCTTACATAAGAAATGGCGTATCACTATTGGGCTATGTGTCTTGGGAATAATCATCTATGTCATCGCCATCGGGCTTAGTGCCCATGCTTTACTTTACAAGGGCACAATTACAAAGTGTAAGTATTTCAAAGTGAATGCGTGGTTGACATTAATGGCATCAAGTGTATTTGATAAATTTAAACGACATGTGTAGTTCATATCCCATACTAGACTCCTATATCTAATATTTTAGTCTATTTCTGGTTTTGATAATCATTCAATTTACATATGTTACTTTTTGTATTACTATTAATCGAACTTTATTATGGAAATGTAATTCATAATGCTGGCGTCACGCATTTCCATATGCCAAGATTCATATAAATGTTATAATTTCTACTGACATTTTTCATAAATACGTTTTGTCAAGACAAGAAGTACAGTCGATTGCATGAACCGAAATGTTGTTCTCAAAGTAAACAACATTTAAATAACCAGGACGAACGTTCCTTCATTTTGGGGGAACTTCAAGTATGGACACTACTTTAGCGTTAATTTCCTAAAGTAACTTGTACGACTAAAAAAATAGAACGGGAAAATATGGACATTTTCCAAGCGCATGTCTCTTTAGGTAATTTATATTCGCAAATTTCGTATGAACATATCGAACGAGCCAAAAGAATAAAAAAAAAACAATTTTACATAAAATTGAATGAAAAATTAATCAGCTGTATGATTTTAATATTTTACAATAAATCTCAGCATTAATTGACTGTCTTATTTTTTTCTTAGGTTTTCGACTAAATCCGTTGGAAATGTCAAATGCTATATTTAAAAAAAAATAAAAGCCAAAATAGCACGTCTGTCCAATTCCTTAATTCGAATACCAATGGAGACACAGCAGTTAATACACATTTTTACATTAGTTTATATGTCCATGTGCCATGTTCCAAACTATTCATATATTCCATAATTCAAACTAAATGTATGTGTGTATAATATATCCCAAAGAAGATATTAACATTTTAGACTTCTGACTTGCGTGTTTCCTATCGCAACCTATCTTCGTTTATTTATGATTATAACTACAAATGTGATTTCATTTTGGAAATTACGCGATAATTTCAAAGTATTTACTATACACACGCTTTTATTCGATCTTATTTGTATACATTTTACTTTGCACTATACATGCTTATTTCAAATGTATATTCAGGTTGCATATCCGTTAAAAGGGTTTATTATATAACTGGAGTGAGCGTTACACTTTCATTGGCCAATAGGCGGTCACATGACAGTTAATATTATCTTATATTACATGACTTGCTGGTTAATATAAGATTTGACGTCACATTTTCTTTGTTGCGCAACATAATTTGTGTAGCTTTATTACTGTGACGTCATTCCGATGACATCAGAGTTGAGCGTTGAAACGGAATCCACATGACGTAATTTAACCCATTGCATTTGTAATGCCTATGTACTATGTTATGTGAATTATGTTAATATAGGCCTAATATCTGCCTGAAATTCTGTGAAGGTTTAGAATAAATATATACGCTAACTTGATATATAATAAAAAAATTATTGACTCTCCTGCCAGTTAAAATGATGATTCGGCATCGGTCAATATAAGTTGTCCAGGTCATTATAACATCATATTAACTGGCATGAGAGTCAATAATTGTATAATATTTAACGCCGTTTTATATTGTTCCAGGTAAGCCGTTCCAGTACGCCGGTACTATCTTCATGGTTATAGGGTATATTCTCTAGGGTATAGCCCTCATTGTGTTTTGCATGGTAAGGATGATGTATTTCTGGTATGAAGAAGGCAAATCAAGTGAATGAGAATATGCTTGAAGGGAAATGCCACAAAAAGCGTTAATAATCGGTCCTGCATAGAGCAGACTTTTTCCGACCTCGTGTAAGATCACTGTCATCATTCTAGACATAGCCTAAATCGGTTTATTTCATTCGATAAATTCAACAAAGATTAGCCCATGTTGAAGGTTGTCGGGACTTGTTGAGCGTTCGAAACCCCTGTACACTGTTCAACATCACTACACCATTCAACACCTCTAAACCTTTCTACTCAACATGGGGTTGAATCGTATTGGGTCAACACCCATTTACTCTGGTTGAGTTGTGTAGAGAGGGTTTTCTGTTAACTGGGTCATACGTGCCAGTTGTTTTTTTATATCCAAGGCCCGTTCACACTGTGCGATTTGTCGTATCGACTTGTAGGATGCGATGAAAATAAATGCTTCTAATTGGTGAATAAGATTTAACAACCAATCAAAAGCATCCATTTTAATCGCACCCTACAAGTCGATACGACAAATCGCACAATGTGAACGGGCCTTTAAGCAACCCCTTCTATTGCTCTTTCTAGCTTCACCCCTCATCGACTCTCACTCCGGGGGAAATCTGTTAGAGACACAGGTTCCATAGGATTACTTTTATTTCTAAAACACCTCGGACGCTTCTAGTCATTCTTGTTCGCTGGTAATCTTGTAAAATCTAGATTTAAATACATTTCAATAATTAACAAGACAATGGTCAACCATTTTGATGGTAAAAGTTACTTATTGTCATTCTTGTCACCATGGTGGCTGTTAAATGGCTTTGGAGTTTTAATTGGCAAGGATAGATGCTGCTTTGGTTTTTTAATGGTTGAAAAAGAACCTTCCAATAACTTGACGCTTGATCTGAGCCTAGCTCACAATAGTTCAGCTGTGAGCTCGAATCCTCTGACTGAGTTTTACTTCCATCAAGATGTGTGGACTGTCATGTACAAGTGGCAAGAAGTGGGTTTCCAAAGACACATATTGAGGTTTCCATGTTAAATAAACAAGTTATTGTGTGTCTCTGCGAATGTGATAGTGATTTTGTTCTAAACCTGTACATGGTACTTGGTCTTGTGAGACAACCATAGCAAAATGAATGGCATGTCGTTTCAACTACTGACCGTTTAGTTATTTTTCTATTCTACCTTATTTTACGAATCGTAGAAACAAATATATTTTGGTTAGGTATGAACACTTTATTCAGGTAATAATATTGAACACAATCCATTGATTGTGTTGAAGGGTTGGCCCTCTGTTTCCTTTTTGGCGTATCACAAGTATGCACCAATGGTTTCCTCTGCGTGTAATTGGCATTTCTCCAGAAATGGTTAATAATATATAAATACGACCTAATGTACATTGTCGTTTTAATATATCTTTTAGTTTGTAATTGCTACAAATACGGTTAAAGAAATACAATGTTATCGGCAGCATGGTTCTCCAAGATTGTAATTCACCATTTCACATTCACGTAATTATTAAGATCTGAACGTTAAAGCTGATCTCCTATTTACAAGTTTAATACGGATAATTATCCTGCTTCATTTAGTCACCGATTTTTTTCTCCTTTAATTAGGTGTCTGTGACCGTACCGGAAAATACGGATTCAAAGGAAATGACAACGCGAAATGGATGCGGTCCCGGGGATGACAGAAAAAAAGAAATCTCTTATTGATTGACATCAAATCTTTGGTGAATGTTAAGTTTGTTTTGAATCGTCATAACAATTGCTATATTTATTATGTTCTGAAACATATTTGTATCGTTTACATGTTTGCTTTGTTCTTGTCTTCAATTTGAGATAAAAACGAACGAAACGTAAAGAGTGTAAGCTGATTGTTGTCCCATGCACATATCTGCATGTTCAGTGTTGACTAAACTGAGAGTGTGGCTTAGCTTTTTGTAGGGTAATTTCGCATGTTTTAACAATTCTATTAACGGATATCATTCCAAGTCTATCGTATTTATAAACTGGTGCGTTTGCACTATCCACCGAATAGGTATTATGATTGTATTTTGACAGGTTTCTGGTCTCATCGTACAAAGAATAATCAGCCAAATAATTGAAGGATTTCATACTAAAATCAATACTGTATAAAACAACCAAAAATGATAGCAGAGGGTAAATGAGAATCGTTTCCTTTTTCTCCAAGGGAACAATCCGACGTGGTTCCCTTCATGAAAGCGAGGCGTTTTATTATCCAAAATATTTCTTTGATGGGTTTGAACTCGATCTACTATTAGATTATGTTTTCACTTGATATGTGCATGGATATAATTCCAGGTTCCTCTACAAGGTACTTTTTTTATTGGGGCACAGATTCCTGTGCCTTTGTTCATTTAAATAACAGAATCAGGTGCCCGACTCAAGTTAGGATAAGGCAAATAAATATAAATGGTCAACACACATACAGTAAGCCATTTTGTCATAGGGGAAAATCAATTGAACCCCTGTGCGTATTCGGCGTGTAGAGTAGTTGTACCTCGACTCCCGTAGAACAATTTTGTAACATTAGGTCTCCTTGCGTCTAAATTAAATATATTTATGTACAGAGTTCGATACTTAAAGGCCCACTCGCCACAAAAATCCAGAATATTGTTTACATAAAAAAAACAGTTGTCGGTTTTCTGTATTTTTTCCCAGACAGAAGAAGTTTACCAAAATATGTATTTTTAGGTGTCATTTAGCATTTGTAACGGGAAATTGAAAATTAGATTTATCAAGTATCCGCAATGTAAACAAACCCTGAACCTGAACATGCGCACAAGCGCCCTAATGTTTTCAGTCGTGTGAGTGATCTAAACGACACAGTATAATCTTAGGTACTTTATCTGAAAAATACAGACTAACGATGGGTAAGAGGACTCGAAAAGCATTCTGATAATTTTTTGAGTGTAAACCACAGATAAAAATGCCTTAAAGGAGAATAATCCAAGACTTATAAAAGTTAACTGATATTGATCGTTGTTGTTACTTCGATTCTTCGTTTGTTTTTCACCCCCATTTCAACATTCTAAACCCAACTGGACATTTTGTATGTGCCATATGTTTAAGTTTAATGGTTTTAGTTGTAGTTAGCTCACATAAATTGGTTTTCTTAACAACTGTTTAACAAGCTACGGCGACAAGTGGGCCTTTAAGAACTTAATAAAAAGTGCATACGATTACCGATATATTTCTTTTAACTTTTTTAGTGGTATTTCTTATTGTATACCAGGTAGATTAATTTCGTTTTTAATGTCTCTAAATTTGTGAGGTATATATGAAGAATAAATGTTGAACCATATTATGTACAATGATACTCTCTGTAAAATATCAAAACCTGTATAAATAAATTATATGTACATGTTCCCGGTGTGTAAATAAAATATACATTTTGTATGTACAGTAATTTCTATTTCGTTTTTTCTATTTGTTTTATTTGAACTATTGAAATGGTCAGGGAAGTTCAGAATTCAGCCTTCACCAAAAGAGTGGAATTCTAAACATTTAAAATGACAATGAAGTATTGAAGTTGTAATTTCCATAATCGTTGCTAGAATTTTTGGAATTTAACCGGAATTATCAGAAATGTTCAAAGCTGGCAATTAGGGTTTAAACAATACATATTCTGTAATCATTTGGTTTAGTATGTACTGTATGAACTTAACCAAAAAATCTTCTTTTACTCTCTGCGACCTCTCCAGAAATTAATTAGCTTAGTGCGAAGACGGCATCGTTGACATCTGATATGTACATATTGAATATTGTGATGCCATACACGACCTACGTTGAGTCAGTGCGTCTTCACGATTTGTTGAAATGAAGACGAAACGCCTACAAAAGTCCATTATGATGCCAAACACGAAGATATTTCCGAGTGCATATATATGCCTATTTTCAATTGCTTTTACTTTAATACTCAGGGGTCTTAGAGGAAGTTTGTTTGGTTTCAGCATTATGGTTATTAATATACATATTTAATCAGTTGCAAGTCACCCTTATATGTTCAGAATGAACTAGTCATACATCCTTTAACCCTGCCATTTATTCAGCTCCAGTATAAATCTCTCCTGACAGTAGTATGCACAATGAAGAGCAATTTTCAACTTTCGGATAAGTTGCTTCACAACACATAAAATAAACGACAGTATGATATCATACGATGGTCATTGCAAAAAGGTGATCGAGGAATATTTGAAGTTGGCGCATTTCACACATAGTGTAACAAAACAAAAACCCATTACACACTGAGATTCATTTTATTGACATTTTCTTATTCAAACCCGATATATTTTCTGCAATATTGGATCACAAAACATTATAGAATCTTATTTTATGTATTGGTGTGATCAGTGAAAATAAACATGAACAGTAGGTTTTTTGGGGTGAAAAATTGTTCATATCAGTATATATAACTAGTTACAATCAAACCTTTTGACAAAACACTTCGACAATTGGAAACTCAAAATAAAGTAGTAATTATTTGATTTAGAGATTTGTTCTATACCGTCCAATAACTTGGACATTGTGACAGTAAGCCGATTTTCCGGATTTGTCAAATACAATATAATTTCATATCGAAAAGGAAAAAAAGGACATATCCCAGTATTCTTGGACAACATAGGGCAAAAGTCACCGACAAACATATACCCCCCACAAGCCAAAACGACTCCTATATTTTTAAGATTCTTCTCTTTTTGTGATTAAGCGGGCTGATCCAATATGGCACCAATACATAATTATGTTAAGGAAAATAATCCAACAGGCAGACGTATTTCTATCTGTCTACTCTTAATTCAGTGAGAGAATATGTGCAGTCTAGGGAATTCCCCGTCTTTTCCACACACTTAACCTACAATATAGATTACTCTTGGAAACAGTCTGAACCAGGAAGAAATCGTTAGGTAACAGGGACATGTTTGGGTGTTGCTAGCACATTGCAGACGCAATGCCAACTTTATTCTTTAGACCCAAACACGTGAGTTATCTAGTAGCGAGTGAAAACGTTCTTCACCAACAATTAAATTAAATGACTAAACTAAGTTAGCACAAAGGACGCGTGCATTATTGATAATAAGCGTATAATTATTTAAAGATATGTTGTTGAAATAAGCGCTCCATATAAACAAGAGAAATACATTAAAGATGTTATTATGACTCTTGGTCTAAATACATGTACGTATTTATAAAACGTATGATACCGGGTCCTTTATATGTGCATCTCCCAATAACGATAGTCAGAAAATGAGGGTTGACATAACACATTGTAATTGACGTGTTTTGATGATACTTGATAGAAATTAAACAGGATACCATTTTAACAATAAAATAAAAGTTGTCGTTAAGTTGTCGTTGAGTTCTAATCGAAACATTGAAAGAAAAGCGTTCTTCTATAAGATCTTCTTTTTAAATTGATCAAACGGCGCGTTGGTGTTTTTATTTCATTAGCATCGGGTGTGGGAGAAATACTAGTGGAACCAATTCAAATATATAGTGTTTCTGGAAGTTGGATCTGAGATCTGTTGAGGAAAAAGGTCTGATTTGTAATATGCAAATATTATAGTGACATGAGATGACAAGTTGTTGTTATTTTCCCGCTAAAGTAACATTTTGAAATTTCCTTTTTCCAGGAAATACCCATTTAAAGCTTTTAGAGATATCAATCTCGAGAACTTTGGAAGGTTCGTCCCATTTGGTTTTTTAACTTCTTGAATACTATTTCAGTTTTCAGTTTCCTTATTTTAACTTTAATTATTTATTTTTTCAACGAATTTCAAATCCTTTAACGGTCTCAACAAAGAAATTCATGACAAAGTGCGCATCTTGACCGGCCATACCAACCCAAGTATTTAGAAAACCGAGAAGGATGTGTTCCATGAAACAGATTAAGACAGCATTCCATTTTCTGAACGATACTACTCTGATTAGTATATAGGCTTTCAAGCCTCTGAATTCTACAATCGCGAAAATAAATATATAAAATATTAATCTTATTTTTAAAATTTTAAAGAGAATATATAAATGGACAGCTAAAGAATTAAAATTATTACAATTATTGTAATTAACTCAAGCCGAAATGTTTAAGTACGTTCCAAACAAATTATCTATCTAACATGGAACATTATGTAGAACATTATAAACCGAAGAGATAACATAACAACCCTACAAATAACGAGAAGATAAAATACAAATTTTCTGGAACAAATTCGAAGCCAAATCCCCCAAATCCTGTCACAGAACTATAAACGCAAAGAGCCTTTAGCACAATATGGCTTTATAAATAGGTAATCAAAATCTGGAGAAACCAACCAAGAATAATGTGCTATAGACATTTTAGAGATAATGTGGGTGTTACGGAATAAATAGAATAAAATTCAATTCTCTATTAAATGATATTGTATATTATTGAAAAAGCTTTGATGGGGTGTCGTTTTACACAGATGACATGATTATTTCAACCATTATTTCATGGATTATTACAAAAAAGCTTCATATGCTACATGGTTGAGTGTAGAATTGAGGAAGTCGATTAATAGTTTAAATAAGATTAGGGTTTCTGATAAACAGCAGTCTTATTCGTCTCTTTTGTGTTGTTTTTACGCCATGCTCAACCATTTTATACATCTAACCCTTTCGAAACAGCCATATTAGACATCCTGATAGAAAATCAATTCTTGACAATGCAGAATAACACTAGTTGATACTATCATTTATAACATACAGATATATCTATAAAAAAACACTAGTATATATAATTTCAATAATAACGATACTAAAAATAATCAAGTACCTACAATCAACAATCCCGCAACAAATATCAAATGGCTATGGCCCTTAATTGCGACTCGTCTAACATCATGTATATTATTACCTGAAAACAATGCCGCAAGCAAAATGTAGGAGAAACTCCGAATTATCTGCGACAAAGAGCCGCCAACTACTTAACTGGCATTAGACTTGGACATGCTGTACCCGAGTAAAATTGCTTATAAAAGAACAGTCAGCACAAAATTCCTTTGCCAGTCTTACCAAATTACATATTTAGTTCCGACCTCTTGTCATAGCTGAAGTTAGGTACAACTTTGTCAATATATTACAAAATATTTCAGAAAATAACTACTAACTAAAGCCAAATCCTGTCAGTCCTCAACCTAATAAAATATCATGGGTTTTCACCTATGACTGAGCATATTAAAGGTCTATATGACGTACCCTCTTTAACACAACTAGAAACTTGTCTCTATTGTTTTTAGTCGGGAGGATGTTCTTTGTGCGAGTGTGTTTAGTGTCTAGAAATTAAAATAATGATAGTTAATTCAAAATTAGATTACCATCTACATAAGCTTATTTAGATTTTGGCGAAGATGAAGTAGTCAAAATTGGAAGAAAAAACTTACTAGAAAACTGTTCTTCACCTTATATCTAATCTAACATACATACTTATGTTTATACTTCTTTAAAGCATTTATGCGAATATGGTACCATTTGTTAAATATTTTTACATTTAAACTTGATTTATTCATCAACATATGTGTTGAGCACTTTGACATTTCAACATTTCGTATTCTTAAACTTTTTGCAAAAACAGTAATTGCAGCAATTAATCAGTTCACAAAATTTCGATAATAGCTTTGATATTACCAAGATTACGAGAAAACAATAAAATGTGATTCTAGTATATTTTCGGAATTCATGATAGCTATGTGCAATTTCAACCATATATATACATTAGCAAATAATTATATTTTGTTTTTAAGTCATTTTTCATATTCTCTATATGGCCACCGTGTGTGTGAGGCAAACTACGGATAAAAAATTCCATCATTTTAATGCCGTAGACTTATTGGGAAGATGTTGGGATGATCAGTTGCAACCTTAATCCTCCTGATACACCTATCAATGGCGAGTTTAAAACAATTTTTAAGTTTCTATGCAGCTGTTTTTTGCATTTAGTTTTAGCTAGACAGCGATCATTTCGTCGTCTTCTACCTTTGTGTGGGTTCGTCCTGATTATGTAATGTAGACATAAACTAAAGAAGCTGGGCACTTTATAGCTTATCTGTTAGATAAATATTCGTTACGCTTTCATAACTCACTACAGTAGGGTTCACCTATGTATGACCTCTGTTAACATCCGCCCGAAATCGTCCATCATACAGTAAACAAAGCAACACGGAATTACCACTAATTACTCGTTATTTGTACAGTTTTGGATGAAAGTAAACCTACCCTTGTACTTTCGGCCTGTTTCATTCAGTGTTAGCGAGACGGATGAATAAAATCACAATAAATGCATTGTTCTTAATTCTTTGACAAAGGTCAACTTCCCCCCCCCCCACCCCCACCCCCCCTTCCCAAAAATCCACAAGCCTACCCGTCAGAAATGTCAAATTATACACGTGAAATTATAATATCGTCTGTCTGAACTGTATATGAGTAAGGTTATCATGAGATCGTCTCACGTGTACTGGGATCTCAATACAACGGCCACATTTAGTAATTTCCCAAACAACACAATGGACCAGGAAGTCACGATTAGATTTGGGCGTGGGAAAGTTGAAAAGTAATATAAACTGGGGTCAAAGTTTGGAGTATGTTTGTATATGAGACCAAAATAAATCAGGAGGTTAAATTCTTCAACATACAACCTTGGTCGTTGGGCCTACATTTGTATCCTTCTATTTCGAACACATTTTCACGTTAGAGTTATCTCCCCGAATTTGTTTGAAAGCAAGAAAGTTTTTCGGAGCATTTCAATAATGTAGGTCTTTTATTAGAGTTAATCTAAGATTATTTATCAACCAAATCTAAGATTATTTATTAACTAAATTCAATCTTCTAACTCCTAAAACATCAGCATGAGCCTTGTTCGAAAAAAAAATATATATATATATATTCTTAATGCCAAATATAACCAGGGTATTTCAACGTGATGATTAGAGTTGTTGCCCCTGAATCACTGTCTCATTTTGGTCGTAAAAGAAATGTTTTTTTTCTAAAAGTATAAAATGGTATAATCAAATCCCATTTGACTGTGTCAGATTTTTAAAAAAATACTGTTATTGATTCAATGGTAAATGTAAATGCTTATAAAAGTATTTGTTGCATTTCCTTAAATCGATGATTTTCCCACAGAAATGTGCCCACACATACACAACAATACAGAATATCACATGCGGTGATCTATATTAATGCATGGATTAACTACATACATTTGTGATAAAGTATATTTATAAGTCTCCCAGTATATGAACTTTCTTATCTTCAACCTAAAGGATAAAAGACATGTTACAGACAATACAGAGATTTATGATTCAAAACTTACAAAATGCAAGGCATTCGTTTTCTCTCTATGACCTCTATATGGAAATTATATAGCTTGGCGATGTGACGCCATAGATGGCATTTGGTGTGTACATTACCATTTTTGTGACGTCATACACGACTGGCTTTGAGCCAGGGCGTCTTCGTGATTGGTTAAAATGACGACAAAAACGTTCAAATGTCAACTATGACGTCGAATACGAAAATATTTCCGATTGGTGACATAAGATATGCATATTTTAAATCGCCTTTTCTGTTTAGTAAATTTACAGTTACAAATCACCGTTAGGTGTTCAGAAATAACTTGGCATTTATTCTTTTAACAATTATCTGGATATTTCTTGTCGGACTGACATAGCTTTGTTTAAACGTTCAGGTCAGCCGCGTGACCGAAAAAAAACGCTGACTTTCTGATAAACGTAATAACCATATAACATCAAGGGTGATCGAGTAAAATTCCAGTCAGTATTTCAATTAACCAAGTTTGTGTAAACGCGAAGGGAGGTTACTTTATAAAAACACTGGCAATGTATTTCGAGATGCTCAATAGAGTTACCCCTCTTGAATCCTAGAATTCTGAAATGCAAAAATACTTGAAAAGCATTCCAATGCATAGTTTTAATGTGAGTAGTAGATATCATGCCGATTACTCATGTCTGGACTCCGATAACATAAGTTGATACCAATGATTGAATATTTTATGCAGTTGATTGATCTGCATTTGCAGGTGATGGCAACTCTTTTGGAGGGAGGGAGAGGGTTATTCTAAATCCAATAAAGCCGAGTCAGTAGACGTACAGTGTATAGGCTAAATAAACACCATATTAACCTGGAAATGTGTCCCGATTCTGATAGCATTCTTCTTCAGGAGATAACTCAATTTACTATATCATAAATAAACCAACTTTTGGGGGAACTCAGCTGGATTGAGTCCACATTCTTAAGCCTGGCGCACATGAGAGGCGCCAGCTGGGCTACAAATGCAATTTACCGCACATCCAACCCAAAATTTATCGTTCGTGTGATCTTGATATCGCCATCGTAACAGTAAAATTCTCAATTTTAGACCATGATTTATAATTGTTTGATTTGTATCTAAAGCATTTTCACTACGTGTTTAGTCGATGCCACCAAACCTCAAGTTAAATGATGAACTGCAATGGTCCTATTCATTACCATGTTCATGGAGCTTCTGGATTTATACTCAAAGATTATTACACGCTCGTTTATTTTATTGCTTGCTTTGTATTTGTTAAACTTCAATGTCTTTAATATGTGTTGAATACCATTGGCTGACATTTTTATGAAATCCATAAATTCTTCAATTCATTTTGTCACCACCAGAGCTTTCTGCATGTTGATCAATCGTTGTAGTTATTGACCTTCACGATGGCCATTATGACCACCTTTGTCCCTCTTGTTTTGGGCATAGTGTAACAAATAACAACGAGTTGATTTTTGGTTAATACTGGGTTATTGGTGAGCGAGTTATCCGTAATAGTTGAAAGCCCTGTTGATCCTGAAAAGTACGAAATGTTGCTCGAGCAGGCCCAGCGCTGGACAAGGTACGTACACACTAAACAATGAAATCACAACGGGGTCGATTTCAGTGTGTTTTGCTCACATTGCAACGACTAATCGGCTGATTCCAACAAGTCAGTTCATATTAACACTGTACAGCTATTAGTGAGAGCGATGTGGAAGATATGATTGTAACAACCTTAAATGAAAAAAACACCGTAAATAAAGTTTTTTTTCACGAACGGTCGGCTTGTCAAGAGCAGAACACCCTACATGAAAAATACTTCAAATTCCGTGTGTGAAATACATTAAAGTAACTTAACTACATTATATAAAAATATTTCTTTTAATGTAGACAAGCTCCCTTGTTGCAACCGATAATGTAACAATCCCCGATAATGTTTGCGGCGCTGAACGACGACTGCGCACGCGTCTATCCAAATCATCCCACAAATGTTCTATTGGGTTCAAATCTGGTGATTTGAACGGCCAGGGGAGCAATGTTACGTTCTGGTTGGCTAGAAAATCAACAGTAGCACGAGCTGTGTGCGGCCGAGCGTTGTCGTGCTGAAAAATTTCCCTACGGAGGTCCATTACGGGCAGCATATGTGGTGTCAAAACCTCATCTGTGTATCGAACGGCGTTAAGGTTGCCGGGAATGTGCACCAGTTGAGTTTTTCGGGCATAGGATATGGCACCCCACTCCATCACACTTCCTCCGCCGAAATCGTCGACCTCAAAATCGTCGTTCCTTGCGAACCTCTCATTCATTGATTGTTTGGTGTTTTACGCCGCGCTCAAGATTATTTCACTTATATGGCGGAGTTGCCAGATTTATTGTGAGATGAAACCGGGCTGTATACCCGGAGGAAACCCACGACATTCCGGTGGTAACTAGCAACCATCCAACATAAGTCGTTTGAGTGAAAACCCAGTCAGAAATTTTTTTCCCATTTTGTTTTTGACTGAGTGGGATTCGAACGTGCGATCCATTGGCGGAAGGTTGTTCGGATTGAGCGTCCAACGCTCTACTTACTGAGCCACGGAGGCCCACTAATTATTTTGAAGAAATGTGTTCGAAGACGGTCGACATAATATGTTGTTACATACTACATTACCGGTTAAAAAAGCATTTACATTATCGGTAAAAAAAATGATACATTATCGGTTGAAAAAGTTATTACATTTTCGGGTGTTTTTGCTACATTATCGGTTGGTGATACACTGTCGGTCAACATGTGATACAATATCGGTTGGGTACTACATTGTCGGGGATTGTTACATTATCGGTTTCAACATCCCTTAAATGAGAAAAAAAATATTTCTTGAAAGAGATTTGAAATATTCTTCATTTAAGGTATGTCCTGCTCTTGACAAGCCGATCGTTCGTGAAATAAACTTTATGTAAGCTCGATTTTTCGTTTAAGGTTGTTACATATGATATGTTTGCTTAATCTTTCAAGGACAAAAACACCTGTTGTCAAAATCCGTCAGAAATCATGGGAAAATTATCCATGTCTTCACGATACAATTCGATTTTTTCGTCCTCATGTCTCTATTTAGCGATCTTTGATTGCCGTCTTCTCACAGACCGATACTGATAGGTCAAAAGAGAAAATCGTGAATGATTTTGATCCCAGAACGAAAAAGTGCTCTGAAATCCATCTATATTCGTGTCATTAAATCTCAGATATTTAGATTCTATAGAAACTGTAGTTCACTAGATTTTTTTAACCAGGCTTGTTCTGTTCTTTTTAAAGCTCTCCTCCCTAGGAAGTATTCTATTAGATTACTCCGAAGGATTAAATCTAACACAGTAAGACAAATCATGCTTCCCCCTTCATCCCCCGATACGCTTACCTCCCCTTCACGAGTGTACCATTACCGTCCAACATTTCTCTCAGGTACATCAATGAAATGCCTTAAGACGCGATGCAAACTCGATATATACGTACCCGATCGCGGTACCTTTTTCGGAGAACAAACTCGCGACAAATATCAAATGGCAGAGAATCTTAATTGTGACTCCTCTAATATCGTGTATGTAATCACGTGCAAAAAATGTCGCAAACAGTACGTCGGAGAAACTCAAAATTCTCTACGACAAAGAGCAGCCAACCATTTATCTAGTATAAGACTTAAACATGATGTACCCGTGGCACAACATTTCAATACTCAAGGTCATTCGGTCAAGGACCATTTTGAAATTATGCCTATTGAGAAAATCCCTTTTCTCACTTCCGCTGCAGATACCAAGCACAAACGTTTGGAAAGGGAAAGTTTTTGGATTCAAACATTACAAACTATTTATCCTTTGGGTTTGAACTTGGACCCCGGGAGATGTCGTGAAAAAACTATAATACCATTTGTGTTTCAGTATAACAAAGCTAGCATTGCTATGGCCAAGATTATAGTAGAAGAATACAAACTACTTCAAAGTAAACTTGCTCGACCTCTGACCCAAAGGCCAGTCATTGCTTATAAAAAGAACAAGAGTTTGAAAGACATACTGGTCAGGGCTAAACTCCCCTGTCTGCCTTCTACCTAGGTTTTCTGGGAAAGGGGTATGGGGGGGGGATGGGGTAATTTTCACTGTCTTTTCCCATGACCCCATAATATATAGTCTGACGATATTCTTACTATAGCTTAAGATGCATAAGCATTGTCAATGCAATACAAAGTGTTCCAGAAAATTCTACTGACTAAGGCCAAGCTCCTGTCAGTCGTCAACCTAATGAAATATCATGGGTTTACTTTATTACAACAATTTATGATGGGGTATAAAGGTCTAAATGATATACCTCTTTTTAACACAATTAGAAACTTGTCTCCGTGGTTATTTTAGACAAGAAGATTTTCCCTGTGCCCGTGTGTTTTAGTGCTCATAAATATATTCGTGTTGTCGGAAATTTGGACCCGAAACGGTACAAGCTATTTTATGATCGAATGTACTGATTAACATTAAGCCAATTTAGCACAGAAATCGTTTCGGGCGTGAACATTAATCTGTTCAAGGAGGACACCCATCAATTCAGCAAATAATGTATTGAAATGTTTCTTCTCAAACAAAATGTTGTCCAAGATGCTACACAACCTGCCTTCGTGTTACAGGAATCTCCACACCTGTATCAAGGTATATCATCTACGACAGATCAAAGACATAGTGCCAAAACACAAATCCACGTCGAATAGTATGACATGGAATTGTTTCGATGTTATTAGAGCAATAAACTCATAGTTTCGTAAAATTTCAAGAATTCATATATTAATCACAGTCAGCGCCTTTTAACTTGAGCTGATATATTTATGAACACTAAAACACACTTGTCTAAAATAACCATGGGGACAAGTTTCTAATTGTGTTGAAAAGAAGTATATCATTTAGACCTTTGTAATAAACTAAACCTATGATATTTCGTTAGGTTGTCGACTGTTCAAAGTTCAATTATATTTGTGACAAACTTATGGAAACCGAAAATACTAGCCTTAAATATATAATGAATTTGCCCCGCAATTCATTGCTTGTAATGACATCATTTGTTGTATATTTCTGTTTAACGCAAGGTAAGTGCTTTAACCATGTACAAACTACTTCAAAGTAAACTTGCTCGACCTCTGACCCAAAGGCCAGTCATTGCTTATAAAAAGAACAAGAGTTTGAAAGACATACTGGTCAGGGCTAAACTCCCCTGTCTGCCTTCTACCTAGGTTTTCTGGGAAAGGGGTATGGGGGGGGGATGGGGTAATTTTCACTGTCTTTTCCCATGACCCCATAATATATAGTCTGACGATATTCTTACTATAGCTTAAGATGCATAAGCATTGTCAATGCAATACAAAGTGTTCCAGAAAATTCTACTGACTAAGGCCAAGCTCCTGTCAGTCGTCAACCTAATGAAATATCATGGGTTTACTTTATTACAACAATTTATGATGGGGTATAAAGGTCTAAATGATATACCTCTTTTTAACACAATTAGAAACTTGTCTCCGTGGTTATTTTAGACAAGAAGATTTTCCCTGTGCCCGTGTGTTTTAGTGCTCATAAATATATTCGTGTTGTCGGAAATTTGGACCCGAAACGGTACAAGCTATTTTATGATCGAATGTACTGATTAACATTAAGCCAATTTAGCACAGAAATCGTTTCGGGCGTGAACATTAATCTGTTCAAGGAGGACACCCATCAATTCAGCAAATAATGTATTGAAATGTTTCTTCTCAAACAAAATGTTGTCCAAGATGCTACACAACCTGCCTTCGTGTTACAGGAATCTCCACACCTGTATCAAGGTATATCATCTACGACAGATCAAAGACATAGTGCCAAAACACAAATCCACGTCGAATAGTATGACATGGAATTGTTTCGATGTTATTAGAGCAATAAACTCATAGTTTCGTAAAATTTCAAGAATTCATATATTAATCACAGTCAGCGCCTTTTAACTTGAGCTGATATATTTATGAACACTAAAACACACTTGTCTAAAATAACCATGGGGACAAGTTTCTAATTGTGTTGAAAAGAAGTATATCATTTAGACCTTTGTAATAAACTAAACCTATGATATTTCGTTAGGTTGTCGACTGTTCAAAGTTCAATTATATTTGTGACAAACTTATGGAAACCGAAAATACTAGCCTTAAATATATAATGAATTTGCCCCGCAATTCATTGCTTGTAATGACATCATTTGTTGTATATTTCTGTTTAACGCAAGGTAAGTGCTTTAACCATGTAGCAAACAATGTTATTTAATTGTTGGTAACAATATTTAAACTAAAGCTTTTAACGGTACCGCGATTATTCGAGTTGTCGACTTTGAAAGACGAGAGTCGACAAAGCGGGAATTCCGCGACTTGTGGAGTTGTCGACTTTTGAAATACGACAAGTCGACAAAGGGACAGTCGCTAAAATGACCAAACCGCGCGCGTTTTTTACATTTTAGCGACTCTCGCTTCGTTGACTTGTCGTCTTTTCAAATGTGGCTGAAGAAGAAAAAACACGAGAATCCATTTAAATTGGCGTGTTGCGCATTTAAAAACAGACGACAAATCGACAAAGCAACAGCATCTAAAATGGCAAAACGGCCCGCCGTTTGGACAATTTAGGGACTCTCGCTTTGTCGACTCTAGTGTTTCTAAAGTAGACAAGTCGACATATGGCCTCATCCGTCTTCCATACTCAGGAGGTCTTGAAGTGGTGCGGATTTCTGTAACTTGAAATAAATAAATAAATTATATCGGTGGTAGATATTCAGATGTGACACAAAAGAGAGATTAATAGAAAGTGGAGTAATTCGTGTTTGTAGAATGAAAATAGGACTTTCTCTCGCCCATGCGTCCTTTAGCATCCTATTACAACATGTATGCTATAAAAATCAAATTACAGCATGCTACTAATAATCGCACCGTAAGATGTAGTATGATCACCTGCACCGATGGAGGCTATTTACAAGACAGTTGTGCTTATACAGTTAAACTTCAATCATCTGAGAAGTCATTTAAATATAAGACAAATAAAGACTTTCGAAGTTCGTGGACCCGTGTTGTCAAGCAGTTCACCTGCAATTTAGCTTTCTGCGGCCCTAATCTGTTTACACAGAATTCGATTTTTTTGGTAAATTCTACATTGGTTTGAATCAATATGATATTTCCAAACCCTCCTTTACACGAGACAATCCAATACCTTGCCAATTTATTCAAAATAAGTCTTTAAAATTCAACGTGTCTTACACTAACGATCGTAATTTGGAGTCATTGCTCACTACTATCCAAAAGTGATTTGATTTAGACTGTGAACTTCTATAGTAGCTACTAAAATCATCCAGACAACCATAATTGTGTTCATGTATAATTTATCTACCTTTCTGTAATATTGACAAGTAGGACTGTTCAGAAAAAATTAATTGTCCCCTGAATTCTTCCTTGCCTTCTTGAGGTTCAAACATTGTCGCTACTGATTACAAAACACTGTTCTTCACTACACTCTGGTAATGTCGATATAGAATCTACACCATTTAAGTCTTCACTCTTGTTTTATTTTCTTTATTTAGGAACATATGAGGATATTGGTATGAACCAAGCAGAAGGTATGTTTAAAACAATGCAAACGTAAACTTAAATATGTACCTTTTGTTGAAACTTTGCTAGTCTTTGCAAATGATACCACTTTCATTTAAATTTATTCTTTTTAACTTTTCAGATAAACCGTATGAGACAATATCGACTACAACTACAGGTGGTGTTTATGAAAATTCAGCAGCAATTTAATTCAGCCTCGTCAAAACAACAAAGAGCGGTTATAACTAAGGAAAAAAGAAGTACTAAGAGTAAAAACGTTTACAAATTCAAGTAACAAGATCCAACAATAATCCAATACGATGTCTATGGAAGTACCATAAAGTGAAAATTCCAACATGATTAGAATCATTATGTAAGCCATTAGTTTTGGCATGGCACCAATATTTGAGCTACGGATTGTCCTGTTGAGTGTGTTCAAATTTCCTGAAAGTCTATTGACGTATTGATACAGTGTAATTGTTCAGTTGCTATTTAACAATGTTATTATTAAATGCTTTGATTTATGAAGACTTAATTTAAGATGAGGATATGAGGTACACACTTTACTGTGGTCTTTTGCAACATGTTCCGATGCCAGTTGTAAGCGCGATAATTTCTAAAATAACATTTTATGTATATCCAAGTATAAAGAACATTTTACGTGTTTGTAAAAAGTATATTATCCTTTTCAAATAAATTGACACTGGGTATTTTCAGGTAATATTTAATTTTTACAGTCAATAATCGATGTGTGCTATTCTCTGGTCCTTCCGGCAATAGCAAAAACATAGCAAATACTCAATAGAATTATTTGTGGACAGGAGTCTTAAAACAGTAAAATCGAGAAACAACGTCATGTAAAAGGGCTTATAATTTTAATGTTTTACAAGATCACTTTTTTTTTCTAAAACAAATACGGTGCGCAAACAGCAAACTGCCTTAACTATCTTTCCTTGCCATTCGCTACAAGCATTGCCTGTAAGTATTTTTGAGGCTCTATATGGCTTTTCATGTGCATCTGTCTTAGGGAAGGAATGTAAAGTAACAACTCTCCATGCTATTACCAATTAAAAGAGCTGAGTATTTAGTTGGATTATAGACAACTCTGCAATATTATTTACACAGATTTAAATACGTTTAATGTGTCGTTTTGAGCATTTTCAAAGTCTCAGTAGAGTTTTAATGTATCATTTACGTGACACTCTTCTTTGCTGCAGCCGAGTCTTTTGTGGTAACAAATCTTATTTATTATGCAGCAATTATATACGGCTCTCCCTCCATCTTCTTTATCTCTGACATTTTTTCGTTTCTCCGTTATAAAGAATAAAACCAAGAAAAATCCAAAATAGATGGCATTGTTTTTTAATGAAATTCTACCATCAACCAACTCCACATGCTGACCAGGTCGGTGTTTCTAAAGTGTTAATACCTTGTGTTTTCGTAAACTGGGCTGCTTGTCTGATTTGATAGTGGAGACATCTGTAATTTTTCATAGGTTGACTCTGGAAAAAAAATCAATTCATATCCAAAGTATATTTGTTATACTATGCCAAGCTTTCAATCGTGTTTAACTATGCACATGTACTTCGTTGAATTTTGACAGATCTAATGCCTAGAAAAACAACTTTCATGATAAAAAAGACCAGGTTCAAATGGCTTAGATTTAACGATTATTTATATAAAAATGAAATAAAATTCAATTCTGATGTATCTTTTAAAATTTACACTATATATTAAAATTCCAGAGTATTGATAACCATGACGTAATCATATGCTAACATATTTGCCGAACCAACCTGCAGCTGTCCCTTCAACCACAGGCGGGACATTTTGATATACTGGATACGCGGTTCTGTAAACAATCAAATGTAAGGCGTGAAGTATCCCATGTCTAAGGAAAATGACTAAATAAAAAAGCTTTACGATTTCATGTATCAAGCACAGGTCTGAAAATTGCCCAACTTTAATTAGTGACTGTTCTTAAACGAAGTATCTGCCTTGTAAATGAAGTAGTTTTATCGAAGTAAATGTAGTTAAACAGTTTTTCGTATAACACATAAATGAAGTTTCAGTAAAGAAATGCTGAATCTATCATTCATCATATTATTCATCTATCATTGTATAATCAACTAGCCCCTTCCAGTTGATAAGATTAAAATTCATATGATAAAGTACTTATCTACTACTTACATGTTCTCATAATCCGGTGTTGTTGGAGGATTGGAAGGCAAATTGGAGATACTTTGATACAATCTGTCATCTGTAAAATGGAAACAAGTAAATTATATAGAATAGACCTAATTTTAGACAAAAAAAGTCTTGGTTCTGTTGAATGTCCGGATTGGATAAACAGGTTGTAGATAAGTCTGAGCATTTTGTATCAAGAATTTTGAATTACTGAAAGAACTATGAACTTTCAGATATAGAGAAGAAAAACCGAATGACCTAGTTGTTCGTCATTTTATCAACAAGTACGGAGATTTCCGCTGATACCAATCGTGGAAATGTATTTTAAAGTAGTTTATATTAAAAGAATACCGTTATTTTGTGCTTCTTAAAGAAAATGACGGAGAATTAGCTAATTCAGATTTAACGAAATTGTCCCTATATTTGATAGCTCATGCCACTTTACTATTTATGGTCAATCGAAATTGTTACGTTCTTGTCGATAACCTGCAAAAAGGTAGTGATTTCATAATATATTGTTATTTTTGCACGGTTCTGTAATTCGGTTATTTAGTTGTATAAATAGTGAGTTTAAGGGGCGGCTCAACTGTAAACAGTTAGAAGACATTTGACATTAAAAGCAAACACATTTTGTTCACTTGCATTACATAAAAAATATTCCATCACTTGAGCATGCTATTTAGCGATATTCAAAGTCATAACTGTACCTGTTCATAAATACATGTTTAAAGGCACACTCGCCGCAAAAGTCCAGAATGTTGTGTACATTAAAACAATGGACGGTTCCCAGTCAAAATACATTAGGAATTTTCTATTTTTGCCCAAATGTGAACGTTTTGGCATCATTTTGTATTTTGATTTGAAATTGAAAAAATTATTTGTTTCGTACCCACAGTGTAAACACACTCCGAGTATCAGAATGTGCACAAGCGCCCTGATGATTTGAACCGTGTGAGCGATTTAAAGCACAGTATAAATTTACGAACTTTATCTGAGGCATATAGGCGGAGGATCTTGTTTGAGAGACACAAAAGGTCTGCCGATAAATGTTAAAGCATAGGCAAAAAGTCCTGAATTGTTATCCAACAATGAAGCTAACCAGTTTCTGATCGTTGTTGTTGTAATCGGGCTTCGATTCTGCGCATGCCTTGCACCCTCATTGAAACATTTCAAACCTAACTGGGCATGTATAATTTGTCCTATGTTTAATTTTAGTGGTTTTACTTGTAGTAAGCTCATGTAAATTGGCTTTCATAACAAATGTCAGAAAGGCTACGATGGCAGTTGTACCTTTAATCATAACTCCTTTTAGAAAATAATGTCTTTTAAATAAATGAGATGTATTTAACATTGTCATCATATGATTTTGTCATAGATGGAAGCTTGAATGCTTGCACTATGAGTTAATTGTACGTAATTCAGCATATGAGTCGATTTTATTGTTAATTAAAAGATACTGCGACTGACCTTGTGAGGGGTCGTTTTCTCTCGTGGACCTGTACAAATCAAATGCTATTGTTTAGCACAAATACAATCCACTCGAGTAGTTCAACTTAACCCTCAATGGATTTCCATTAAAATAGATATGCTGTCAAAAGTTTGGACTGTTCATTTAATACAAGGGTAATAACAATTCATCGAATAACTTAAAGGTTGAATTAACAAACTTGAATTTGCATTAAATGTGTTATAGAACATGTACTTTACAAGTTTGACCAAAAAGAAATTTAAATACTAGACCAGCACAACTTACATGTACCGCACTACGATGGTTACGAAAGTTAATAAGCTCAGTGAGATATTACGCCACACACGACCTTCGTTGTATGTGTAACCTCAGAGAGGTGACGTAATAGACCCTTTCGGCTTAGAATGACGTTTTATGACGTTATTCGAACTGTATGGCATTGACCAATAAGCGGGGAATCGAAGGTCGTGTATTGCGTCCGTTTGACGAGTTTTGCCGAGTAGTTACGAAATATATGCATATTTCTTCCTCCATACTTTTTGACTACAATGTACTATCAATCCCTTTTTCTACATTCACTCGATTTTTTTTCTGAATTAAGCAGCCAAATTTACATTTATCTTACCTAAATATAACAAGCTTGAGAGTAATAAATTAAAAGTTACTGTCTCAAGTTTCGGTGAGGATTAGTTTGCTTTTATTAGGGATTCTTTGCTTACTGATATTGAGTTAGTATGAAGCTTCCGTATTTCGGAATAACACTACTTGATTACTTTATTACTATAAGGGTACAAAACTAACATCGTAAAAATAATTTGAGATGCCGAAAACTTACGCTTTCGAACTCCGAAATTTAGCTGAATAAAAAGAAGAAAAAAACTTTTATATGGATTCATATGACAGTATAGGCGTATTCAAAAGTTATATAACACGACGACTTCTGTAGGAAAAACAAACTTGCGGTTACAGTGTTTGTATAGTTGTGATTGTAATTTAATTGTAAAAAAAAATGTTGTTTGGGTCTGTGATCGGTGGAGTAAGAGGCAAAACAATACATACTGAAATTACAAAGGTTATACATATCTCGAGATAATAAGACATCAATAAAAGTGTTTTTCATTTAAAGTATTGCAGTTGGGTTGTCATCTCTTTTATATAGACTTAAATGTGGCACTAACCTAATATCGCAGCCAACTTTCCTCTACAGACTAAAACCAAGACAACAGTAACAACGAGTAAAATGCCTACAACAACTCCACCAGCTATCGGTCCTGTTTGATGACTTCCCTCAGGTGGTTTGTCCACTGTTTCCCAGAAAAAATACATGATTTATAAACATAATCGAAAAAAGAATTTCAAATTGTAACAGTTGCTAAACTTTGGACTTTTCAAAGGATTTGGGAGGAAATAAATAAATATAGGTATGACTAAAACAGCATGATCTGCTGAAATTCAAAGGTTTTCAACAAGTTTCGATAGTCACAGCAATTTTAGCGATTGAGGATCATCTAAAACTAATTGATTTAAAATGGAATAGAACCATATTCAATGAGCTTGCTTTCTCGTCAAAGCCAATAGTTTTGCGAAATGAAAACAATATCTAAATAACCTGGACGCATATTCATCTACTGTCACAAAGTGTAATTTCCAATAATGATTATGTAAATAATGTAGCATTCATCAATTAGCTTAGCTTCTTTACTATAGCGGTCGTATCGTGCAGCGATACACGACGATTCATTCAGCCTTGAATTAAAGCACTGCTATGCTAATGTGACTGCAGTAGGCCGGCGATTGGACCGCGGTCACGCTTGTGGTTTATGCAGAGCGTTCTGGTCTCTGAAGTGTGATTGGATGACTTGTACAATATATTATAAGTTATACCAGTGTGCTGCGTGGGTATACGGCCTGATATTTCGTTGAGAAGATCAATATTTTCACGAGCCCGAAGGGCGAGTGAAAATGTTCATCTTCGAGGGGATATATCAGGCCGTATACCCACGCAGCACACTGGTATAACGAATTTATCACAATGAAGAGCATAACACGCAAATTCTAACACATGCGTGATTTCCCTACATGTTGTGAGATAGGACAAAGCTGGCGTATAAACTAGCATATACGCAGAGAACGTTTTCATTGTGACGTCAAACGCCCTGACACTGAACGACGTCATCATTTTTAAATTTTGGTGACGTGATGGAACACGACGTCACCGGATGACGTCATCACCTAAACGCGAGTGGCAGATCTCAGTTTCCGTGTACCTACGCAGTTAAGGACTCACGCGCTGGTCGTTTGGATGGTTGCTGTCAACTGTGCGTGATTGCTTGACTCCGTAGGTACACGGAAAAAATGTACCACGACGAGAGAGCATTGCGGCAGGTTATCCGAGGCCAACTGACCAATCGGAGGCCTAGAATTTTCTCTGAATTGGGATAAATGCAGGTATTCTTTGTAATCCTTACTTTCATAGTCAATATTTGTTGTGTGTGGAATTTGCACGTAATTACCCAGACCGGGTAGCCGTTTGTAACGGCGCGGTGTTTTGTCACGGTAATCTGGTAGCCAGGATTTCATATGTACGGCGATGTTTAGCCAGATGTGACTGCCGATATTATTTATATACGGCGAGGTACAAATTCCGCTCCGGTATGTTTATGCTAATGCAATACCTTTTTTTTATGTGTAATCAAACTAAGTAAATTGAATAGCGTTCTTTTGTCCGCTTGTAAATAGGAAAGGATTATTCAATGTTATCAATTCGTTTCTTACACAACCTTTTGGTTTCGCTCAGATATCAAGGACTTATGCTATAAGACAACGGTGGAGAATTGAGCCCGGTTACTATCTACGCTCCGAGGGGTCCAGAATACCAGCCAAGGATACCAGGATACCGTCAATCCAGGCCGGGCGTTTTCAGCCGAACTATGACGCTGGAGGAAATTGTCTGGGAAGGATTCGCCAACTTGGAAATGATTTGAGGCTGCGGGATCTGTGACTTGTGACGTAGAGCTGTGTAATTGTGGGGCCCCATCTGACAATGTTTGTTAAAATATGTAGTTTAGTTTTTGTGTTTTGTTTTATGTATTAAATGGTACTCTGTACTCTAAAACTCAACCGCATTGTCGAGTCATTGCCTAATACTCAGTAAGCCGCGCAAATATTTTGGGAACCCTTTGTGACACGTGGTGCCGTGACCAGGATGTTTGCGTTTTAAGCCTTACTGTGATTTGGTAATGACTCTCGGTGTACAGCTTTTTCATCTAGGGTACTATCTATGTAAACTAAGCTTGTAACATCAAAACCTTGAGTTGATACATTTTATTAATATATTTTTGTTTCTCTTGTCAGAGAATATGGTGGCCAATTCTTGATGCTGAGCGGAAGAGAGTACGGCACAATTGGTTGGTGATCACGATGCAGTTACGGTCTTTCTAAGTCAGTAGGTTGTTAAATCAATCGCGTAACTGGGTGTAACCTATCATTTGTGTGAATGGGTGAGTGATAGTTCGACTATTTACCCGATTAATTTATAAATATGGCCGAGGAACTTAGCGAACTTTTACGTTGTGGTAAAGAGTTGGGACTAGGTGGGGAAGAACTTAAAGTATTTGTTCAAACTGAGCGCGAATTGCTCAAAACGGCAGCTCATAGGGAACGTGAGCGCTTAGAACGCGATGAACGAGAGCGACGTGCGCATGAGCGAGAAATTAAAAAAATGGAATTGGAAATTTGTACTAAAAGGGCGGCTAATGACTCAAACGATACGCAGTATGCTGGGGATAATGCACGCATGGTTCATCGTGGGCCTAAACTGCCTTTCTTCGATGATTCTAAAGATCAATTAGAAGCATACATCGAGCGGTTTGAGCGGTACGCAGATGTTCAGAATTGGAACATGGAAGATCGCCCAGTTTACTTAGGAGCTTTGTTACGTGGGAAGGCACTCGAGGTCTATACTAGACTATCAGTCGACGAAGCTAATGATTATAAAAAGCTTAAATTTGCATTGTTTAAACGTTACCAGTTGACCGAGGACGGGTTTAGGGAAAAGTTTTTTGGGTGTAAACCGGAAAGTAACGAAACCCCCAACCAGTATGCTTTTAGATTAGAAACTTATTTTGACCGGTGGCTAGAACTCTCTGGTACAACTAAATCTTACGAAGATTTAAGACAACTGTTCTTGCGTGAGCAATTTGTTAACAATTCCCCACGTGACCTCGTTATATTTTTGCGCGAACGATCGCCCAAAACTATTGCCGAGACTGTTACATTTGCGGAAACCTTTATGGAAGCCAGAGGGTGGCGAAGTTTAAATTCTTCAGGTACCCCCGCAAGACGCGAACCACTTATTGGTAGCAATCCACCACCGTCGCAGGACTTCCGCAACGAAACTCCCGTAACCTGTTATCGTTGCAGAGCGGTCGGCCATAAGGCGCGAGAATGTAAAAATAAACCAGTGACCGATAGACGTTCTCAATACACGGCAGCGTGTGAAACCCTGGATCCTCGTAATCACCAATGTTCTTTTGCGGGTAATAGTGCACTAATGAAGTGTGGGTGTAGCCTTCCCGTTGTCAGTAGCTCCTGTCAACGAACCTCCCCTATTAAATCTGCATTGCATGTTACCGACGGTCGGGTGGGTAATTTCACTGTTAAAGTTATGCGTGATACCGGTTGCAATTGTGTGGTTGTCCGGCGAAGTTTAGTATCCGATAAGGAACTTTCCGGCGATGAACGTCGGTACGTTATGGTTGACAAAACAGTACGCGTTGCTCCCTTAGCTTGTATTAATATTGAAACTCCCTATTTTACCGGTCGAGTAGAAGCCTTGTGTTTAAATAATCCTATATGTGATCTTATTGTTGGTAACATTCCAGGCGCAGCCCTAACCGTTGACGGACCGATGGTATACTTGACCAATATGAAATCAGCCCGGCGACTTCGAACTCGAGCATTCGACGCCCAGCTTATAAGCGAGGGTCTCTGCGATAGCCTAGAAAAAACCGTGGGGTCTATGGTATTACGCAGCAAGGTCGGTAAAGACACGCATGTTCTAACACCGCTGCATACACCAAAGGTGAGCATCCCGTCAGTATCTGTAGAAAGTTTAATCTTAAAACAGAAACAAGATCCGGTATTGAAAAAGTTTCGTCAAATTGCTCTTGGAGAAAAGGTCGGTAGAAATCTTAGGTCCGGCGTGGAGAAATTTGAAATTAACAAGGGAATTTTATTCCGCTACTATACGAAATGTCCGGAAACGCGCCAGACGATTAAACAGTTGGTCGTGCCAACAGACCTCCGAGTTGCTGTTATGCAACTGGGACATGAGGCTGTAATGTCCGGTCACCTAGCGTGTAAAAAAACCCTCGACCGTATTCTTGCAAATTTTTATTGGCCTGGAGTAATGGATGATGTAAAACGGTTTTGCCAATCCTGTGAAATTTGCCAGAAAACGATTCCGAGGGGTAAAGTCACGAAAGTGCCCGTACAAAGCATGCCCCTTATTGACGCGCCTTTTCGGAGGGTGGCCGCCGATATTGTAGGGCCAATTACGCCCCGAAGTTCGGGAAGGAACCGGTATATTTTGACTATGGTAGACTACGCCACCAGATATCCCGAGGCAGTCGCACTGCCGGATATAACAACGGAGCGCGTTGCTGAAGCGTTCGTTAAAATTTTCTCTAGGGTGGGTGTACCTCAAGAATTACTTACCGACAACGGTAGTCAATTCACCTCTGAAATGATGGCCGAAATTTGTCGTTTACTCTCGATCGACCACCTGACAACAACGCCCTATCATGCGCAATGTAACGGGTTGGTGGAAAAATTTAATGGGACATTGAAACGTATGTTAAAACTTTGTAACGAACGAACTACCGATTGGGATCGATATATAGAACCTTTACTCTTTGCATACCGCGAAGCGCCCCAAGAAAGTTTATTATTTTCGCCTTTTGAGCTATTGTATGGCAGAACTGTTCGCGGACCAATGTCTATTTTACGTGACGTTTGGACGAAAGACACTACGGATGAAGACATCCGTAGTACTTATGAGTAGGTTCTCGATTTACGGAATCGAATAGAGCAGACTTGTCAGCTAGCTCAGGAAAATTTGTCTGTTGCCCAAACCCACCATAAAACAAAAAGGCGAGAGCTCGTAGCCTTACGCCCGGCGATAAAGTTCTTGTTATGTTACCCACTGATACTAACAAATTAGTTATGCAATGGAAGGGTCCGGATGACTATGGTAATGAGTCGCTTTTGAAGGATTATCCTTCCAGGACAACGGAATCGGTAGATGACGCTAACTTAAACAGTGAACTGGATTCACAACAGACGGTTGATTTGTTGTCCCTGGTGTGTGAATATTCTGACATATTTTCCAGTCGCCCAGGTTTGACTAATATATTAGAACATGACATTAAGTTGACGTCCAATGAACCGGTTCAAGTAAAACCTTACGCTGTTCCCCATACGCTTATTGATACAGTTAAATCCGAGGTTCGTGAAATGGAAGCGTTAGACATCATTGAACCTGCGCAATCCCCTTATAGGTCTCCACTAATTATGGTTAAAAAGAAAGATGGTTCGCTCCGCCCGGTAATTGACTTCAGAAAGCTTAACAAAATCACGATCTTTGACGCTGAACCTATGAATAGTGCGGAGGAAATTTACGCTAAAGTTAGTGAGGCTAAGTTTTTCACTAAACTCGATTTTTGCAAAGGATACTGGCAGATACCACTTACGGAGGCAGCAAAAGACTTAACCGCATTTTATACGCCCTTTGGATTATACCGCTTTAAACGTATGCCCTTCGGTTTAGTAAACGCTGGGAGCTCGTATAACCGCATGATGAGACGGCTTTTTCGTGACGTCGATAACGTTGATAGCTTTGTCGATGATGTTTTGATTCACACGAAGACCTGAGATCAACATCTTCATAGTCTGCGTGAAGTGTTTGATCAAGTGCGAGCCGCGAATTTGACTGTGAAACCGTCTAAATGTTTTCTAGGGTATTTGAAAATAGAGTATGTCGGACATGTTGTTGGTAAGGGTGGCCTGCAAACCATGCCTGACAAAGTCGACCTTATTAGAAACGCGGTCAAGCCGAAGACCAAGAAACAGCTGCGGTCATTTCTCGGTTTAGCGGGATATTACCAAAAATATGTTCCAAATTATTCTACCCTAGCGGCCCCGTTGTCCGATCTTACTAAGAAAGGTCATCCTAACAATTTATCTTGGCGCGAAGAGCACGATGCAGCATTTGAAACCTTGAAACAGCGACTATGCTGTGCTCCTATATTGCGGTTGCCCGATTTTACGCGAAATTTCGTTTTGAGGACTGATGCTTCTGATGTTGGCCTTGGGGGTGTGTTGTTGCAAGAGAATGATGGTATGTTACACCCAGTAGCATACGCCAGTCGAAAATTGATTGATCGAGAGCGAAAATTCTCGACCATAGAAAAGGAATGTTTGGCCATAGTATGGGCGATTAATAAATTTAGTATTTATTTGTTTGGGAGATCTTTTATCTTGCAGACTGATCACCAGCCACTGTCCTTTTTAAGGAAGGCCAAACTCAACAACCCTCGCATCATGAGATGGGCACTATATTTACAGACGGTAAGCTTCACAATTGAAGCAATCAAGGGTAAGGATAACTTAGGTGCCGACTTTTTGTCTCGAAATTAAACTTTGACTCGTGGTTTTGATGAAATTTTATTGTATCAAAAAATTGTTCACTCTTAGGGTAGGGGTGTGTCACAAAGTGTAATTTCCAATAATGATTATGTAAATAATGTAGCATTCATCAATTAGCTTAGCTTCTTTACTATAGCGGTCGTATCGTGCAGCGATACACGACGATTCATTCAGCCTTCAATTAAAGCACTGCTATGCTAATGTGACTGCAGTAGGCCGGCGATTGGACCGCGGTCACGCTTGTGGTTTATGCAGAGCGTTCTGGTCTCTGAAGTGTGATTGGATGACTTGTACAACATATATGCAGGTATTCTTTGTAATCCTTACTTTCATAGTCAATATTTGTTGTGTGTGGAATTTGCACGTATTTACCCAGACCGGGTAGCCGTTTGTAACGGCGCGGTGTTTTGTCACGGTAATCTGGTAGCCAGGATTTCATATGTACGGCGATGTTTAGCCAGATGTGACTGCCGATATTATTTATATACGGCGAGGTACAAATTCCGCTCAGGTATGTTTATGCTTATGCAATACCTTATTTTTTTATGTGTAATCAAACTAAGTAAATTGAATAGCGTTCTTTTGTCCGCTTGTAAATAGGAAAGGATTATTCAATGTTATCAATTCGTTTCTTACACAACCTTTTGGTTTCGCTCAGATATCCAGGACTTATGCTATAAGACAACGGTGGAGAATTGAGCCCGGTTACTATCTACGCTCCGAGGGGTCCAGAATACCAGCCAAAGATACCAGGATACCGTCAATCCAGGCCGGGCGTTTTCAGCCGAACTATGACGCTGGAGGAAATTGTCTGGGAAGGATTCGCCAACTTGGAAATGATTTTGAGGCTGCGGGATCTGTGACTTGTGACGTAGAGCTGTGTAATTGTGGGGCCCCATCTGACAATGTTTGTTAAAATATGTAGTTTAGTTTTTGTGTTTTGTTTTATGTATTAAATGGTCAACCGCATTGTCGAGTCATTGCCTAATACTCAGTAAGCCGCGCAAATATTTTGGGAACCCTTTGTGACATCTACATTCACGTTCAACATAAATGCGATTGAAAGAGTTAAATGTATGCTTATAGTGGGTAAACTCATGTATGAAGTTTATAGAATTAATCTTACAAACCGGTTGGAAACGAGCAATTTTTCTCCGTGTACGCACTCCCCACTTTGTTACTAGCAATTAATCTAAATCTGTATAGTACATCGGTTTCTATCCCCATCAATTCACGGTCAACAATTTGGTTTTCTCCCGGATCTCTGATATCCTCCTCGAGGGTGATCCAGTTAGAAGTGGCCGTTTTTCTTTGCTTGACATATTCAACAACTGTGTGACGTTTTTAACGTTGTAAGGGAAAACTTTTTCAGATAATATCTGACAAAAAGACCTAAATGTGGATAAACTAACCAGTTTCTGATAGCTGTATTGGGATTCTACGTATGTTTCACATCCCATTTTGGCATTTTCAACATTAATGATATGCATACTGTTTCCCACGTTTTATTTTAGTGGTTTTACTTGGAATAAGCTTCTCAATAAATATCAGAAACGCTGGGAGGGCATGAGCTGCCAAACTGTTGATATTTTGATGTTAAAACAGAATGTTGAAATTCTTGGCTATTTTTCTCAAGACGTATAATTCAGAAGCTTTTTAGTGCTTCTAGTCTCAAAAATGTACGATAAAGTATTGTTTTGAGCAAACTTTTGCTTAGAATGAATGAATGGTCGTCCCCGTTATTTAAATTGTGTTTACTTTGCGAACACGTTTTTGGTTCGTGCAGACCACATACTGTATGGATTTTCGTCATTCCAATGCCAATCATTTAGTTTTTTGATGGCCTTCAACGCCTCTTACTGTCGTGACGATCAGAAATTATGAAAAAAGTGTGAATTTTGGCAGCCATGCCACTTTATGGAGGGGTAGAGATACACAGAAAATTCACTATTTCTTTATGGAATGTAAACAACTGGAAGGTGTATAACAAATTAAGCAAACAAGAAATTGACTCATTAAACATGTCCAGTAAGGTTTAGAATGTAGAAATGGGGGTGAAAAACAAACGAAAAATCGAAGCCTGATTATAACAACAACGGTCAGTGTCAGTTAACTTAGTGGTTGGATTACCCTCATTGGCCTTTCTATCTGTGGTTTACACTCAAAAAAATATTGGCAAGCTTTTCGAGTCGCTTTTAACCGATCGTCAGTCTGTATTTCTCAGATAAAGTACGTAAAGTTATACTGTCACTCACACGACTCAAACATTGGTGCGCTTGTGCGCATGTTCAGGTTCTGCGTTTGTTTACATTGCGGGTACTTGATAAATCTAATTTTCAATTTCAAATTAGAAATACTAAATTATGCCAAAACATTCTATTTTTTGGCAAAAATTCAGAAAACCGCCCACTGTTTTTTATGTAAACAGTATTCAAAGACCCTAAAACAAAGATAAATTTTGTGTGGGTAATAACGTTGAAATAAAATTAATTTCCCGAATGCTTGAACTACAATAACGAACTGTATTGTGCAAACATCCTATGACAATGTTACTAACCTGTAAACGTACAATTTTCCTCTATGTAAGCTTTCCCCACTTTGTTACTAGCAATTAATCTAAATCTGTAATGTATACCAGCCTCTATCCCCATCAATTCACGGTCAACAATTTGGTTTTCTCCCGGATCTCTGATATCCTCCTCGACGGTGATCCAGTTAGAAGTAACAGTTTTCCTCTGGATAGAGAACGTTTGTTCAGAGCCTCCGTTAAAACTAGATATCCAAGTCAGTGTTACCTTTGAAGCTGTGCAGTGAATCTGGTTAATCATGGGGGAAGAGGGGATGTCTGAAATAAAAATAGTAAATGCTACTCATCTTATCCATAAATAATGAGTTCTGAAATATATTTTCAAACTGCACAAGTGACTTTCTATAGAAAACAATGAATAGAAAATAGAATTCATATCTTTTTTTCAAATGAAAATCGCTTCATGCTGGAAACACTGAAATATAGGGCTTATAATCTAACTGCTAACAAGAGTTTTAGTAAACTCAACATACGCCCGCCATGGCAAATTCGAACCGCTACGATTAACAACTTCACATTTAATTTAACATTTGTTTTAATTTCATCAATTGAAATTTCTTGTTCACATTAGAAGTTTTTCTTTTCTGAATTTGATGAAGCTGCAACTAAATACCAGTACGTTATTACACATATGTTATCTGTTCAGGTAAATTCAATCACATTTTAATTGCAAAAATGAAATATTGTGGCTGTTTTGACATTGCTCTTATGTTCCACAATTGTGAAGGAGCAATCAATGCAATAGCTTAAACTTCTTTTAACAGTTTTGACTTGAACACTGTTCTATTGGCTGTAATAGTTTTCAATATATAAATACATATATATATATTAAACAGCAGGTACACAGTTCTGATAAAAAAAAACTCTTGAAAATATTGGAGAGATTATATCAAAACGAAAGAAGTTCTGGAGCCGAAAGGGAATATTACATAATCCAATATGGCTACCATATCATACAACAGGTGATGTCAGAATTGGTATGTGAAACACCGTCTGCCCATAAGGTATAAACTCCGAAAAAAATGTCAAGATCGGATCAAAACTCTTCAAGTTATGGAGCGAAAGGAAACGAAGATATAAACTAAGACACAGTATTACATAATCCAATGTAGAAGCCATATTATGCAATCAACAATGTCCTAAATGGTTCATGACACACCTTCTACCCATAAGGTATATGTTGTGAAAGAATTGTAAACATTAGATCAAAACTCTACCAGTTATGGAGCGGAAGGGAATCCGGGACAGACGGACGGACGGCGCTGGTGATACCAGAACACGACCGACTTTTTTTAAGTCGGGCGTATAAAAATGCAAAGAAAAACGGATACAATAGATTTACCTGAAATCTGCAAAGAAATCGTTAAGTTTGAATTCCCGACTGCATTTTCAATGATCACAGTATAGCTTTGTGCATCTGATCTGGAAACTTGTAAAAGACTCAATTGAGCTTTTTGTCCGGGGAGTTGAATCCGTTTGTTGTAGAATGTGAAAGATGGGAGAGAGTCTTCTTTCGTTATATTATGTATAAGAACTGTATTGCTGTTCTGTATTTGGCTCGTTGAATTGTTGCTTACTCCATACCAGGTTATCTTCTTAGGAAGTGGATTAGAGACAAAGTAGACAGTTATTGTTGTATTGGCACCAAGACGTGTATACACTATTGTACTCTGGTTAGGATATTGTGGAACAGCTGTGGAGAGAAAATACTATTATATTGTTTTTTGTTTGGCCTGAGTATGTTATGTTTTGGTTGTCAAGGACGTCTATGTTGATCTATTTGAAAATAAAAAGGAAAAGCCTTTATAAGATTTAGGTAATTCACCACAAATTAAAACGTTAACATTGTCGCAAATGGGAAATGAAACTGTAGTCTGTAACCATTAGCCAATCTAAAAACAATTAAAGCAGTTTCATCACGTCACTGCTGCTAATCCAAAATGAAAATTCTCCTGTATCCGCTACGGCGGTATTAAGCCCTTAAACAAAGAAGATAAATATTCCATATCTGTTTGAATAAGGTTAAAATGATGGTTACCTTCCGGGTTTACTTATGTATAAATAATGGGGTAAATTTGCATCCAAATACTGCCTTTGTTTACACTGGAAGAACCCAAGCGTCAAAATGCTTGAACCATTGATCATTTTACTTAAACCATACTTCAAAATAGGTTTCTAAGTAAATACCATTACCGACCTTTTATTCTGACATTTGTAGTATTCACTTTTACACCTCCGAATCCATTAGTCGCCCCACATCTGTAAATTCCCTGGTCCTGGAATCTGACATTCCTGATATGTAAACGTTGTTCAGGTTGTCTAAGTGATAAAGGTATATCTGTACCCCTGATTAAGTGACTCCATTCAGTGTAAGTAATATTGTTAGGTTGACCTTGACCTCGACATTCCAAAATCAGATCCTCTCCTTCTACCAGTTCTGTATTACTTCCATTTTGTACGTACACATCTGGTGCATCTAAACAAACGTAAACTCATTCGGCTATACAATAGAGATGATAATAACTACAATACTATAACTCGATATTATCTCATATCTTCTCTTTTGGATTGACACTTTATTTAAAGCGTCACAAAAGTTCGAACTTCAATCTGGTTTTGTGTTGATATTTCAAATATTACGAACGTAATGCTTAAATATCTTTTTTAATAAAAAAAAATAGTTAAACAGACAATTGTTACTTACAATAAATGGTGACATTGGCTGTGTGCCGTATTTCTCCAGCGGTGTTGTTTATGGTCAGGTTGTAAACACCCGAGTCAGATCGATCGATTCCTGTGAAAGTCAGTGTGGATTGTTGTCTGTGATTGGTTAAGTTCTTAGTTTGACTAACCAATGATCTGTGGACACTTTTCCAGTTAAATTCCACACCAGGTTTAGACCAAGAAGTACAACTAATAGATGCTGTTTGGTTTTCCACAAAAATGTATGAGTATTGACAGTTCTCCAGAGAAATATCTGAAACCATCAAATAGTAATGTTGGGACAGAGACCGAGGCGGTTTGGAATACTTTTTAGCCATACTCAGGCCAACCGGAACCCCTAAAGGATTGAGACACTATTTCCTCAATTAAAATTCCTATTAAAACCTCCAAAAGTTTATTGAAGCCCTATGTTTTCATCAGAAAGCATGGAAAAGTTGTTAAATAGTGATACAATTGTTAGTAATTTGCCCCCGTAGCATTGTTTGAATACAAGACACCTGTTACTTTGAATACAATTCTTGTATTTATTAATAGGGAGCGCAAGTCTCATAAGAATTATTACGAGATTTTGTGATATCCGGTGACAGATGACACCATTTAGAACGTTTTTGATGACGTTGCAATTCCATTTGACGTTTTTGTTCCATAACGTCATATTTCAACGTCATTTTGGAACGAAAAGCGCTCAGCCACATGCTCAATGCAGTGCCGGTGACAGGACATTTGTGGAATTCACACGTGACTTGCGCTCCCTATCTAAATGTCTTTTAACGGGAGATCCTTGCCGAGGATAGCCGAAGGGAGTTCCGACTGGACCAGCGGATGAGTCCTTAACTTCGAAGGTACACGGAAACTGAGATCTGACGTCTGCTGTTTATAAACAAAAATACGTAAACAAACTTGGCGTCAACCGAACGAACACGTTTCGCTGATCACCCTGTGCGAGAAAATGTGAAGAAACGGACGAATGTAATTCCAAAAACACGGGCTATGCAACCAATTTAACCTTAAAGTGGCATGAGCTGCCAAAATTCACACTTTCTTTCATAATTCCTGATCTTCAATACAGTAAGAGTCTTTGAAGGCCATCTAACAACTAAATGATTGGCGTTGGAATGAGGAAAATCCATACAGTATGTATGGACGCTCAATCCGAACAGCCTTCCACCAATGGGACAGTTTATAGATGAATGATAAAATCTCCATGCATTGTGTTTACTGTCGCGTGAAATACATCACTGGCCTGCTTATTATAGTTATGGACTCTGGTATATGCAGTCGACGTCTTTATGTAGTGCAGAGTTCGCATATAAATGTTAGACTCTTGCTAATGATAGTGTTATGCTCTTCATTGTGATAAATTCTCGAAGATCAACATTTTTACACGCCCTTCGGGCTCGTGAAAATATTGACCTTCTAAACGAAATACCAGACCGTACACCCACGCAGCACACTGGTATAACATATACTGTGTTTTCGGCTGAGAGAAACTTTTAGACAGACTGAATCAACCAGCCATGTTTATCGCCAACATTTTGGGGGTTATACCAATAGTACTTTCGCGAGATCTCCTTTAGACGTGGTTAATATAGACCTCGTACGACTTTACCGGACATAGAAAAGGGATTCTCAGATGCCCGCTTGGGTAACATTTTTAAAAGCTATAAGAAAATTATAACAATTCTGGCATCACATTTTACGTGAATATTTACTTGGAATTAAAAGAAACGTTAAGCGAGTAACGAAAACGGGGAGTCAATTTCCCGAAATGAACCTCCAACCCCATTCCAATAGATTTTTCCGATAAAAAATGGCAACATAAGACCTTAGAGGTGACATCTGGCCTTTAGTATGACTTTTAATTTTAGATTACCGGTATAGGATGTAATGCTATGAAGTGTTTTTAGAACTATATTGGTTAACGCCAAACATGGCGAACAAATTTTTGAGTAAAATTCATTTTACCCCGGTCGCATTGGGAAATTTGTTTGTGTCTTATAGTAGGAATGTACAGTCCAATTTAAAATCTTAAAAATTACCGAATTTTTTAGGTTTAAATAACAATTAAAACTTATTTTAAAGCTTTTGAACCTATATCAGTACACTTGTAAAATCAATCTGCAACTTTGGCAGAAAGGCAACTGGGATAAAATAGCAAACTTTGACGATACAAACTAGCTCATATCTATATATGTCGAAATGAAGGATGAAAACAATACCAGATTTAATCAGGGAAACTGCGAATATGGTAGACATAACAGCCAATCAAGTTGGTTGATTGCTAAGCATCCAGCCAATCAGTTGTAGAACTTTGTAGAAAGGGTCTTCACTCAGATGAGCAATGACGAGACATTGAAGGTACACACACACAACAAATGTAAACTCTAGATCCCGACTTTTAGAACGTAAGTGAAACAGTATTTTACCACTAGGCGGCTCATCAGAAGCCTATAGGCCTAGTTATGTGTCTCTGACTGTACTGAACCAAACCTAACCGTACTGACGAATTGTTATGTAGATTATCTTTCCAATCACATCACATTTTCTATTTAGAATTATCATAATGAAATGGAGGACTGAAGTTCAACCAATACTCAAAGTAAAAAACAAAAAAACAAAAACGCGAATTTTACATTATCGGTTGTTCTATCTGCGCTTGTTTCTGTTGTCGTGGTCGAGTATCAATGTAAACATGTGGACCGAGCCATATAGCTTGTACATGTTACAATAATATATACTCTCCGAAAAAGAAACGCAACATCCAATTTTTTTTCAAACATGAACTTTTCCAAAAATGTGCGTGATTGACACATGACAACATGATCATGTTATAATGTAAATGTCCGATAATTGAATTTAAGCCCCTGGTAGTGGCTGTTGATCACACGTGACTTTCGGGTCAGCCTTTGTGTAACGCTACACGAAGAAGGTGCGAACCGCGTCTTATCTTTATGCGGATTTAGTGGGTATAACAGACACACAACCGTTCAATTGAATTCAGTCGTTAAATTGTTTCACGAAGCTGCTACAATATGCCAAGACTAGACGCAGCTACCCGGAACGTCGTCATTGGTCGTCTCCTGGCCGGCGAATCACAGAATGCAGTCACTAGACTTTATAATGTTCACCGGAGCACGATTTCCAGACTGTTGCAACAGCACCAGCAATCCGGTTCAACAGCTGATCGTCAACGTTCTGGCCGACCTAGGGTCACATCAGCAGCCCAAGATCGCTACATCCGGTTACTTCACCTGCGAAACCGGACCAAAACAGCAACAGAAACAGCATCAAATATCCCAGGCCTCCGTCGAATATCGGCACAGACAGTCAGAAACCGTCTTCGTCAAAACGGCTTACGCGCCAGACGTCCTTACTTTGGCGTTGTACTGAGACGCCAGCATCGACTTGCAAGGGTCCGATGGTGCAACCGGTTAAGGGACTGGAATCTGCGAAATTGGAGGCGAGTCTGGTTCAGCGATGGATCAAGATTCCAGCTGCAGAGAAGAGATGGTCGTACACGAGTTTACAGACGCCGGAATGAGAGGTTCGCAAGGAACTGCGTCCTTGAGGTTGACAATTTCGGCGGAGGAAGTGTGATGGTGTGGGGTGCCATATCCTGTGCCCGAAAAACTCAACTGGTGCACATTCCCGGCAACCTTGACGCCGTTCGATACACGGATGAGGTTTTGACCACATATGCTGCCCGTAATGGACCTCCGTTGGGGAATTTTTCAGCACGACAACGCTTGGCCGCACACAGCTCGTGGTACTGTTGAATTTCTAGCCAACCAGAATGTAACAGTGCTCCCCTGGCGGTCCAAAATCACCAGATTTGAACCCAATAGAACATGTGTGTGATGATTTGGATAGACGCGTGCGCAGTCGTCATCCAGCGCCGCAAACTCTGCAAGAACTGCAGCAGGCTCTTGAGCAAGAATGGAGAATTCTGCAAATCCGTATTCGTCGATTGATTGTGTCTATGCCGAGACGGGTCCGTGCTGTGCTACAGGTTAATGGTGGGCACAACAGATATTGACGTTGCAGTGACGTCATCTGAGCGCTATGAACTTAAATGTGATAAGTGTTTACATATGAATGAACTTTAAAGTCTGAACAACCAGTCTGCCAAATTTCAGAGTAATGTGAAGCTTATTTTTGTATTAAAAATGATGTTGAAAATTCATATTTTGAAGAACAAAAATTGGATGTTGCGTTTCTTTTTTGGGAGAGTATAGTTTTCCTTGAGTTAAAAGTAGATCATATATTTTTGATGACTGACAAGCGGCACTGTCGGTGTTTGTGAACTAGTTTGTATGATTCTGTGTTGTATGTTAGTTACTACGTGAACATTGCTCTTTCAATCTAAACTTGTCTGATATTAAAATTCACATTCCCTTTAACGATTGTATCTATACTTATTTATTAAACCCTGCATTACAGGATTGAATTGTAAATTGACGAGATGAACATCGATATTATCTTTGATAGCATATTGGAATGTCTACTCAGGGATACCACGTGAGCATTGTCCTTTCAATCAATCTGATATTTACCGTGCCAGAAAGTACAAACTTGCCCTGTTAGAATAGAGCTATTACCATATTTTCATTAGAAGTATTGATATTGAACAGAATTAGTTTGATCAGTCATAGTAAAGGTTTAACATACAGAAATCCTCATAAAAGAAATAGCCAACATACATTTAACATCCAGTATGATTGAAGTATTCTGTGACGTCAGTTGTCCAGGTCTCCGAGCCTCACATCTAACAGCACGTCCATCCATATATCTATCAGGTATCAAAGTATACCGTCCAGAAACAATATACCCATTGTTATCTCCCCTGGTTGTATCCAACAAAGCTGTTTGACCAATACTGTTGTTCCTGTACCAGGTGAGTATAGCAGGTGGGTTAGATTCTCCACCAGTACATGTTAACCTGACAGTTGTATTCTCTGTAACATGGACTCGATCTCCTGATTGGCCAGAATCTGACGTCAGACTTACACTATCAGGACCAACTGGAATCATACAGGTTAAAAATTGTATTTTAATGTGTTTAGTTTATATTACACTCATGGAAACAGCCAACACATTATATTTTGACCTTCTGTGTTTTTTTTTCGTCATAGAAGACAGACGAGTCTTACCGAAACACGGAGAGTAGAAATCGATAAACCACTAAGACTGAATATTCTCAAAAATGGTACAGCTTTGACGGGATTTTTTGCGCGCAATTCCACCATCTGTATTAATCGCTATATGAATTACAATTTCTTAGACGCTTTCAATACAAGTTTTTTTTTTCTTATGTGGGGTCGAGAAATTATGGCGCGAGAAAACTGTAAAATATCCCTGTTGCCGTTTTACCGAATTCTCGTTTTCTCGTGCCTCGTGGTTTTGGGTGGCTAAAACGCAAAGCGAGTGGCCTCATCCGTCTTAAATATCAATAGGTAAAAAGAAAAACGAAATTAAATGTTCATGGGATGGCAAAGGATGAATAAACACGAAAATCAATTGTTCCTATATTAATCATATTTTAGAATTTTGACAGGTATTCGCTCAGTTGTTAATAACGTGTCTGTGAGATAATTGTTTATGACGACTGACATATTTTTTTATACTGAAACACAATTTACTTAAATTCTACTGTGGGTTGGTTAAACCAAAGCCAAAACATATAGAGCACCTCATACTATACTGTACATGACGGTGTATATTAATGAGCTTTCGAGAGTAGCTACTCTCATCATCATTGTAATATCTGATGATGAGAATAGCTACTATAGAGAGCTCATAAATATACACCGTCATGTACAGTATAGTACGAGTTGCACAATGTGTTTTGGCCACCAATGGGTCGCGGGTTCAAATCCCACTCATTCAAAAAATTGGAAAATGTTCTGACTGAGTTTTCACTTGAACGACCTATGTTGGATGGTTGCCAGTTACCACTGGAAGATCGTGGGTTTCCTCCGGACATAGAGCCCGGTTTTCTCCCACACTAAAACTGGCAGCGCCGCCATATAAGTGAAATAATCTTGAGCGCGGCGTAAAACACCAAACAATTAATCAATCAATCAACAAATGTGTTTTGGCTTCAATTTACATACATGAAACGTTAAAGGTGACTCGATCTTCTTCTGTCCATCCTGTCAATGATCCAGCCTGATTACCTCGACATGAACAAGACTCTTCATTCAGTGACCGGTCCACATTCAGAGTAACAGACTGGTGTCCCTTATTAACAGGAACTCTTCCACCACAGACAGACGACCAGGTGAGTGTTGGTTCGGGATTTCCTTCTCCTACATCACATGTCAGGCTTAGTAAACCAGATTCCACCGGAGAATTACTGTCATAGCCGGAGATGCTTAGAGGACTTGTTGGAGGATCTGTGACAGAGAGTTACAAATAACAATGTCACAGGTGTTTGCGACGGTAACGACTGAATATGACAAAAGAATGGAAGTTTCATATTTCTGTGTTATAAAATACATAGACATAGAAATACATGGATCGCCAACTCGAAATCTCGTTCGCGCTTTTAAATTATACTGAAGTTCTTGGTCTTCCGTAGACGCCATTCCACGAAATGAAGGGTGGTTGGTTTCTGGGATCAAGTGTTCGTAGTTAATACCAAGACTATCATCATGTGAACAGCATCATTATACGTTTATGTTTAACTTATATATGCAGATGGAATCCAGTTAATGTATCATCGGCAAAATGGACAAATGGTCATATAACCGGTACTAAACTGGGACTCGTTCTACTAAAGTAGCTTTTCGCAAATGTATGTTAAACGATCAGTCGGAACACCTTTCGGCTATCTCTGCTCGCTACCGGTCGGCCTCGGACAGTCTGCGCTTTTTATACGGTAAATCGCCGTATTTTGGGGCTGAATACAAATGGCGTCGAAAGTATATATCAAAATACTTCACTACAGACGGAAAAATAATTATTGTAGTAAATTAATCAAACTCTGAAATCATCTAGAAATATATGTTTATATATATATGTTATTTAGCCCAGTAAAGCACATGTTTTGTAACGCAAAGAAGAGACGCAGTTTCGTTACATTTCAGGAATCCTCCAATGCTTTAATTATAAAACTGATGGAGCTTGAAAGTTAACAAACAGAATATTTCTGTCCCTTACGTTATCACGAGGACACTTTTGTTGGGCCCTCCATAGGGTATGGAAGTTGTACGTTTCACGGCTACCTTTTTGGTCGCCACATTCAAAATGACCTCCACTCTATCACAGGGTATTTCACGCACGTAACTCCCCGAAGTTATCAGACTGTTAAACGATAGGAACTTACGCATGGTCGCAAGCCTGATGCGCAACACCATGTTGTAGGCCAATGCATAATTTTACACCAACTTAGTAGAATAGGGCCCAGGGGTGTACAGCGAAAACTTGGTCAATACAACCCATTATATTTATTATAATGATAGACCCCCAAATGAATCAATTCTCTGCTCCATAAACTTCTGTTTCAGTTACAAAACGAACAAATGTTGAGCTCGAACAGCTGTATATGGTGCTCTTATATTTTGCCTTGCGAAGCAAAGATACACTGCATAGTAAAAGAAGTGAACTAAAGGGAAGAATGTAAAAACAATGCTAACTTATTATAGAAAAGATAAACAATAAGTAAGTGATACACTATAGCCCATTATAGACAAATACAATAAAGGTTATTTAAGAAGTCTGGTATTGTTAAACCGTGGATCAAAAAGAAATAATTTTGATTGGGTCCTGTCGATTTTTATGCCAATATCCATCCAAAGTGTTAACTAACGTGAAGCACATCCCATTTCCTGTGCGTTGTTCCATAACACTAACGCAGTGTCGGCTGCCCTTGTATTTCTACATATATCACAAAACTCCTATGTGATGAAATATCATCTAGGTGTAGATTTGATAAAATAAATTAGATGTTTTTATCTAATATAGAAAGCAGCATCTATCTGTGTTGCATGTGTATAGATCAACATACTAGGCTTTACTGTATTATCAAAATAAGCTGCAGTCTAAATTATTCTTACATTGAACTTCCAGTGTATATTGTTGTGAACGTACAGCAGTAAGTGTGACGTCATTAACAGCAGTACAATAAAGGCTAGCTCTATTGTCCCCAGATCGGGGTATGAACTCCAATGATCGGACTGTGGTCTTGAAGACATCCGAATCCTGGTTACATATCGGTTGTCCCTTAGATATCTCCTTTGGTTTGTCCATGGCTCTTTGTGTATACCACCGAATACATGCCTGGGGTTTACTTGGCTCCGCGACACATGTCAAGTTGAGTGGATTGCCCGCCAATATACGATCTGGTGGATTTCTCAGGGTTACCGCGGTTACCATCACTGCAAATATAAAACATCTCCCTGGTCTGACGTAAACTGATATATGACCAAGTTTAGTATGTACCAAATGTACCGGTTATAAGATTATTAATGTGTATGCGTTTATATTGACAAAAATAAGTGAAGAAATAGTCAGCCATACAAGTTATGTTTTGTTTATCAAAATATTTCTTAGAAAAATAATTTACCTTTGACATCCAGTCTTTTCTCTGCTTCAATAGGATCTAACAGTACCCGACTACATCTCCATGTAAACCTCTCCATATCCAGTGTAACGTTCTGTATGGTCAGTCTGTAAACCTCTTCTCCGTTCACTATCTCACATCCTCCCGAAAACCCAGGAATTGTAGGGTTAGTGGATACGGTACAAGTGCATGATGTAGATGAATATATTACTGATATGACAGTACCATTAAACCGATTCCATTGTATTGGATCTGTGTTACCACTTGTTCTGTTAATCTTACACTGTAGGATCAATGGACGACCGGCCACAGCATCACCTTGTTGTGTGATTATTACAGATACACCTGGATGGAGTTAAAACAAGTAACAATACAATGCTGGCACTATACCACAGGAATGCAAGATCTAATGAGGTACGTAAAAAAACGCTTTCATTTATGTGAGTTTTTATGTTCATGTATTTTTTTGATGTCCTCGTGTTATGTCAGATTTTCACAGTCATCGCATTTTTATTTATTTAGTAGTTAATTCATTAGTTTACTTAGGCCACATAAACATAAAACAAGGCCTTTTATGTAATGTTCAATTACGATAAAATGGCGCGTATGTGAAGGATAGACTAGAAAAAAAAACATGTTAAACAATACAATACCTACCTCGTGTTGAAAAATAACTCCAAAGAACTGAAAAAGTCAGTAGCATTGAATGACGTCGGAAAGCCATGAAAACTATTTACATGTACATGTACATGCAATTCTCACAGTTATGTCACTTAAAATGTGTTTGAACATTTATAATTAGATAACATCCAGTTATCATAAGCTGTTGCGTTGAACTCAATCAGACATACCTGATGTGCTCGTTTACGTTTTCGTTTCAGTCCTAACGCTATAGGTACATGCTTTAAGTTAATACAGAAATGAGGAAGTAAAATTTGATCTATTGATGGCTGTTTGAACATTTAATCTACGGAGAGCTAACATAAAGTCGACACGATCAGTAAACTCTCAGGTATAGTATACTTACTACTAAACTGACAGTGCATGACTAAAGGAATTCACTGAAGTCGTTGGACAAAACCTTGGAATTGTTAGCTTATTTTTAATTCAGTATAGCTGTATAGCTCAAACAGCCATGCGATAAATGAAATGGGTTGAACCTACATGTACCAATACGTATGTTCAGAGTGTCGTCGACCGCATTGCATTCTGTGATTGAGGGTAGATAAAATACCACGCTTGTGTTTCAAGTATGGGCAAAAACAATAAATGAATGTTTTCGAGTTTTTTATCGATACGGCGCAATAGTCTCATGGGGCATGTGTACATATGTTAAAATGCTTCAGCTTTAAATTTGAAGGATTTAATTATCTTTTAATGTCACTTTTGACATGTGCTGCACAGTTAAGAATGTGGCTTATGCACTTATTTGCATGGGTTGTGGAAAACAATATATTGGGCAGACTCCGGATCTCCGCTCCAGACTGACTTTACATAGACAACACATCAACAACGAAGAGTATTGTCCCCTTCCCGTGAGCAGGCACATACGCATGCGTATTAAGCCCATCGTTTGAGGTTTTCCCGTTTTACAAAGTATTAGATGGTAATCAAACCACTTTAGATGTAAAGGAAACTTTTTTCAATAATAAATATAGCCCATGTCTCAATGGTTAGCACCGTCCCTCATTCATCATAATATATGTATAAATGTTACTTTAGGGCCAATAGGTCAATACTTTTAAGGTGTCAGTTCCCCTCCCCGCAGATAGACACTCCCCAGTGCTAATTAATGGATTGTTCCTTATATGGCAGCATTTCCAGGTTTAGTGGGGAGGAAACCGGGTTCATTACCCGGAGGAAACCCTGACCTTCGGTGAGTACCTGGTAACTTTTCCACATTCCGCTACCGAGTGGACAATCCACTCACAAATGTATACATTTTTTATTTTGGTCTGAGCTTGATTTTTAAACCGCGCCGCATCAATCATTTTAACCACCGTGACGCCTCGAAACAGTTTTGAGGATGTCCGTAAAATATGTGCCTGCAATGTGTGCACGATCCGCTCTCACAATACCGTTTAGCCTAAAAGGTCAAATAGTTTAATGAAAGTCAAATGCAATCCATTTTTTTATTTTATCATTACAACTTATTTAAATATTAATAAGAGAACGACTTTTTAACAATAGTTCAGTTTTGGTTGAATATATCGACCGTTTAATAAGGGTTTCAAAAATTGTCTCGCCAAACCTGGCTTTGTCTTGGGACTACAAGCCAATCTTGCTGGTCCTTCAGTACAAAATCTGAATATCGTTTATACCACACCATACACCTAAAGGTGTAGCCTCAAACTTAAACTGGATTTGGTAACGACATCGAGCGGATCAAATTCATACAGTTTGACATAAGGCAACATATAATATATTTGACGAATGGTGTATACTTTACATAGCTATCTTCAATTGACTTGACATACATTCGGTCTGTATATACCTGTGTAGTATTTGTAGATTTTACTTCCTCTTTACATGGATATTTTTCCGACTTTAATTCAAAATACTGTATGGTAGCAGTAATCCAAACGTACGGAAGTCCAATATATGATGTAATACATCTAAATGAGTATCTATTGTTCATACCTTAAGCCTGTCGATATTATACAAACAAATGGAATACCCAGTTCGTTCATATCTACTGGTTGTCACAATACTAAATTTAGTTTGTAATTTCTTCTTAGTAGGTAAGTTGTTTGCCTTTTAAAACGTAAGTCTACATTAACTTACAGAAATGCCAGTGTACGATTTATGTCCCATCAAGTGACAGAAGATAAACGTATATAAGCCTTAGATAGTAAGTTACGATTTGTATTAAACTTATAAGACTTTTTAAACTAATGCAATCGTATAAAAAGAGGGGCATTTTAACAATGGTTATTCTTTTTTTATATTTTTATTCCGAGACATTACGTGTATTTTGGTCCAATATTGTTTTAATTAAAGTGGCATGAGCTGCCAAAATGTGGATATTTTGATGTTAAAACAGAATGTTGAAATAATTGGCTATTTTTCACAAGACGTATAATTCAGAAGCTTTTTAGTGCTTCTAGTCTCGAAAATGTACGATTAAGTATTGTTTTGAACTAACTTTGGCTTAGAATGAATGAATGGTCGTCCCGGTTATTTAAGTTGTGTTTACTTTTCGAACACGTTTTCACTTCGTACAGGCCACATACTGTATGGATTTTCCTCATTCCAAAGCCAATCATTTAGATTTTCGATGGCTTTCAAAGTCTCTTACTGTCGTGACGATCAGAAATTATGAAAAAAGTGGTAATTTTGGCAGCTCATGCCACTTTAATAACGTCATTGTTTTTACAGAGTCATCTGTGTCAATCGTACAGTCTGGTGATGCTGTGGCCGGTAGTCCGTTAACCCTGCTGTGTAAAGTGAATAGATCTTCTGGTAACACAGAATACATACAATGGACTCGGCAACCTGATGGGGGTAATGTATTCATTATCTACTCATCTACATCATGTACTTCTACAGTATCTATAAGCCCTAGATTTCAAACAGAGTTATCAGGAGGATGCGAGAAAGTGAACAGAGAAGAGGTTTACAGACTGACCATACAGAACGTTACATTGGATGTGGAGAGGTTTACATGGAGATGTCTGAACTTGATATCGGATGTCGGAGATACACTAAGACTGAACGTCCAAGGTATTGTACCCCATTACGCTTTGTTACTTGTTAATGTGGATAATAAACAGCCTTGAAAATGTCATTTAGTAATATTGAAGACTCGTTTGTATTCTATCTGTTAAAAAACAAATCAAGCTTCTCAGATATCTATCAAATAATACAAAAAGAGCAGGTTATTGAGAGGATTCATTGTGTTAACATATTTCGTCTATATTTTTGTTTCTCAAAGATTGACTTCACAATATTGTTAGTATTGTTTGTGGATTGGAATCAATCAATGGTTATTAGTTTAATTTATTATATTAAAGTGATGGTAGATAAAGTATCAATGACAAGACCTCCAGATAAAGTATTGGCCGGTAGACTGACAACAATTGTTTGTAACACGTCTGTCAGTAAACCCGATGCCTGCATCAGAATGTATCTTCAAAGAGGTGACAGACTAGGGGAGATAACTACAGGACAGCCGACATGTAACCAGGATTTCACTTCCGTCAAGACCACAACCCGATCAATAGAGTTCATCCCTACAGCTGATGATAATGGTGGTACCCTGTACTGTACGGCAGATAACAGTGTGACAGACACTCCTGTACGATCTCAGGATTACACGCTTAATGTTCAATGTGAGTACCTAGTGTCTTGAATACCCACGTTTGCCTTATGATATCTTTCCCACGACTTTTTGATGTCAAAAAACGGCATAACTTTATCTGAAATCGAGTTTTAAATATAATTATGCTTAAACATCAGATGATTAAAAAAGGAAGGGTTATTTTCTGCCTCTCATATAGACTGAAACATTAGTTTCTATATAACAGTATAACATTCAAAGTTTGAACAAAAAACAGGAAAACTCGTGAGATTCGAATTTTTCAATGCAGTGATTATTTAGCATATTTTGCTTAAGCTGTATAAAAAAAAAACTCAGCAAACGTTTACCTCTGATGGATAGCAACACACGTAAAAGTAATAGACTGATTGAGTTATATCCAGAGACTGTTTTCACAACACTAAAACAAAATACAAATGTTATCTTCACCCTTTGTTTGATGGGAAAACTCGGAAATGAGCTTATGAAATGGACAAGCATGCGAAACTACTTCGGAATGATCAGCCGAGTCGCTTACGAGGTGTACTTTTAAAACAAAATAGCCCGCGTTCTTTGAGTTTTAAATCAACCAACAATAATTTTCTTCAAATAACTAACTAAAAACTGGTGCGTTCAATTAATATTTTTATGAAGAGCAAATTTTATCTTTCTCTTAATTGTCACTCTTCATGTATAAAACCATCTTAATTAGGCAGTTCATGTCACTTGAAAATATCATGTATCTTTTGGACTAACGGACAGAGTTGAAACTTAATTTAAAGAAACAGTAAATTGACTAGCCTTTTAATAACTTTTTGATTTTGTTTATCTCTACAATCTTAACGTGACTCTCTTTCAGATCCACCCAGAAGCCCTCCCACGATAACTGGTTACGTCAGCAACACATCCCGTGAATCTGGCTCTGAGCTCACCTAAAGATGTACAGTAGGAGAAGGGAATCCTGTACCAACACTTGTCTGGTCATCAGTATGTGCTGGTAACAACGGTCGTCTCCCTGTTACTGTGGACCTGATCCCGTCACTGAACGGAGGGTCCTGTTCATGTCGTGGGAACCAGGCTGGATCATTGACGAGATGGACAGCCGAGGACCGGGTTGTCTTCAATGTTACATGTATGGAGTTTGTGTTATAGATCCAGAATAAAATAACATACCACGGTCTAGTTAACCTATACATCCGTTTCAATGTTCAAATTAGCTAAAAAAAATCGACTTTATTTACATTTGTATCATTGGCATTCGATAATATGAAAGATACAATAAGTAACAAAACCTTCTCTTGCTCCTTTTTCCCCACAATTCCACCTGTAATAAGGCAAACAGAAGATATTGTTATTTTGAAAACCTACTCATGATGTTTTTTTTCTAATTTCCATAGTCAAGGTATTTGATATGAGCCAGCCTAAGTATAAAGGAAATACATGATAAGAAAAAATCATAATGTTGTTTGTTTCCAGTTGGTCCTGATAGCGTAAGTCTGACGTCAGATTCTGGCCAATCAGGAGATCGAGTCCATGTTACAGAGAATACAACTGTCAGGTTAACATGTACTGGTGGAGAATCTAACCCACCTGCTATACTCACCTGGTACAGGAACAACAGTATCGGTCAAACAGCTTTGTTGGATACAACCAGGGGAGATAATAACGGATACATTGTTTCTGGACGGTATACTTTGATACCTGATAGATATATGGATGAACGTGCTGTTAGATGTGAGGCTCGGAGACCCGGACAACAGACTTCACGGAATGCTTCAATCATACTGGATGTTAAATGTATGTTTGCTATTTCTATGTCAATACTTCTAATGAAAACATTGTAATAGCTCTATTCTAACAGGGCAAGTTCGTACTTTCTGGCACGGTAAATATCAGATTGATTGAAAGTACAGTGCTCACGTGGTATCCCTGAGTAGACATTCCAATATGATATCAAAGATAATATCAATGTTCCTCTCGTCAATTTACAATTCAATCCTATAATGCAGGGTTTAATAAATAAGTATAGATACAATCGTTAAAGGGAATGCAAATTTTAATATCAGACAAGTTTAGATTGAAAAAGTAATGTTCACGTAGTAGACAACTAGTTCACACACACCGGCAGTACTGCTTGTCAGTCATCAAAAATATATGATCTACTTTCAACTCAAGGAAAGCTATATTATTGCTACATGTACAAGCTATATGGCTAGGTCCGAATGTTTGCATGGATACTCGACCACGACAACAGAAACAAGCGCAGATAGAACCATCGATAGTGTAAAAATTCCCGGGTTTTTTTTTTATTTTGAGTATTGGTCGAACTTCAGGCGATTTGACCAAGCAAAAACGCGACAATAAAAAAGTGCGCAAATCACCCACCATAATAATTTCATAATAATCATTCTAAATAGAAAGTGTGGTGTGGTTGGAAAGAAAATGTACATAACAATTCATTGATAAGGTTAAGTTTGGCTCTAGAATGCCAGTAGAGTCAGAGAAACACAACTAGACCTATAGGCCTCTGAAGAGCCGTCCACTGGTAATATAATGTTTCACTTATACGTTCTAAAGTCGGGATCTAGACTTTACATTTTGTGTGTGTGTGTGCCTTACTTGTCCCCTCATTGCGCTTCTGAGTGAAGGTCTTTTCTACAAAGTTCGTGGGATGGTTGCCAGTTACCACCGGAAGGTCATGGGTTTCCTCCGGACATTGACCCCGGTTTGCTCCCACAAAAAACTGGCAACACCGCCATATAAGTGAAATAATTTTGAGCGCGGCGTAAAACACCAAACAATCAATCAATCTAAAAAGTTCTACAACTGATTGGCTGGATGCTCAAAACAACCAACCAACAATTGATTGGGTGTGTCTATCATATTCGTAGTTCCCTTATCAAGTTGAAAAGCTGTAAAAGAACAAGGTTTTAATTGTTATTTAATTTTCAAAAATTCTTTATTTTTTTTTTAGATTTCAAATTGGATTGTACATCCCTACTAAAAGACACAAACAAATTTCCTCATACGGCTTTAATAAAACTTAGGAACCTCGCTTGAGCGTTTCTACCATGCTTCCCATTCAAAACTGCATGCTAACATGGAAACGGCGCGAGTCTAGAACACGTTTATCAAAGCCATCGCAGGCTAACAAGCGACGAGTCGAAAACCCTACGCGCCATTCTTTGCTGAGATTTGACACAAAATTTGTCCGCCATGTTTGACTGTTAACCAATAGATACACAGGGATAACTGCGCGGATTTGAATCCTTTAGAGCACATTTGGGATAGGATGGGCAGAAACATTCAAGCCCTAGAGCCTGCTGTACAAAATCTGCAGGAATTGGAAGCCACATTACATCGGTATTGGCGGCAGTTACCCCTTCAACAGATCCGACGTCTCTCTAGAGGGGTGAGACGCAGGTTGGAAGCCAATGGGGGCTATACGCGATATTGACCTTCTGCTCTAGGGACTTGTTCTACACACTCGAACTGACGTTTTTACTTCAATATGTTCGCCCTGTGACGCCAGATAGACTCTGAGTTTTCATACTTACAAGCATCTTTTTATTTTGTTAAAATACACATTTGATTTGGCCAACGATATCCTGAATAAATTGTATAACTTATTTTCCTTAAAGTGGCATAAGCTGCCAAAATGTTGATATTTTGACGTAAAAACAGAATGTTTAAATTATCAGCTATTTTTCTCAAGACGTATAGTTCAGATGCTTTTTAGTGCTTCTAGTCTCGAAAATGTACGATAAAGTGTTGTTTTGAACTAACTTTAGGTTAGAATGAATGAATGGTCGTCCCGGTTATTTAAATTATGTTTACATTTCGAACACGTTTTCGGTTCTTACAGGCCACACACTATGCGGATTTTCCTCATTCCAACGCCAACCATTTAGTTTTTCGAAGCCTTCATCAAAGCCTCTTACTTTCATGACGATCAGAAATTATGAAAAAAGTGTGAATTTTGGCAGCTCATCCCACTTTAATGGTGATTTATTATCGCCAGATCGTTGCCCTTTATGGTCACAATCGTTTGTGCAACATCAGTTTGCCAACAATCTCCCTAAACCCATGATTTTATCGGTCGTTGCAGACTTTCAAGGGGGTGCCTAGCTGTTTTCTTTGTGTATAGTTTTGAAAACACCCGACACCGTAACTTTTGCAACCCCCAATCTAACATTAAAGGCACACTTGCCGCGAAAATCAGGAATATTGTTTACATTAAAAAAGAAAGACCGTTTTCTGTATTTTTCCCAGACAATATAAGTTAGGAACTTTCTATTTTTACCAAAATTTAAGAGTTTGGACGTCACTTTGTATTTTTAATTTTAATTTGAAAATTTGAATTGTTAGGTACCCGGAACGTAAACAAACCAAACTGCTCGCTGGGGCGCATTTATGTTTCAGTCGAGTGAGTGAACTAACGGCACAGTGTAACTTTACGTAGGCCTATTTATCTGAGAAATACAAACTGACGATCGGTTAACAGCGACTGGAAAAGCCTGCTGAAAATTGTTTGAGTGTAAACCACAGATAAAAAGGCCTGAAATGAGGGTAACCCAACACGAAAGTTGACCGACACTGATCGTTGTTGTTGTAATCAGGCTTCGATTCTTCGTTTGTTTTTCACCCCATTTCTACATTCTAAAGCTAACTAGACATGTTTTATGTGTCCTATGTTTAAGTTTAGTGGTATTAGTCGTACTAAGCTCATGTAAATTGGTTTTCTTAGCAAATTTAAACAGGCTACGGCGGCAAGTGGGCCTTTAAAAGTCACCATAGTCATAAAGGCCGGATGTCCCTTCTAAAGCCTTAAGTTGTTATTTTTATCTGAAAAATTCATTAATATGGGTTTGGAGAGTTCACCTCTGTGTTTGCTCGCATTCACCGGCTTTTTTATTCATCTTATATATATATATATATATAAGTTAGTCACATCTAAAATAGAAGACACCGGGGGAGCTTACAACAGTGGCCAGATCAGGGTGAATCGAATCAACAGGGAACGTCGCCATCTTATCTAATTTCGTCCAAATGGGATAATTTCGGGAAATTCACTCCCCGTTTTCGTTACCGGTACTTTCTAAAGGTTTCTTTTAATTCCATGTAAATATTCGCGTAAAGTGTGATGACAGGATTGCTATAAAGTACTTATATCTTTTTAAAATGTTACCCAAGCTGCAATGTGAAAATCCCTTATCGATCTATGTCCGTTAAAGGCGTTAGAGGTCTATCTTAACCACGTCTAAAGGAGATCCCACGAAAATAGGATTGGTGCAACCCCCAAAATGTTGGTGGTGAACATGGCGACCTTTTCGGTTTGAGTTGATTCAGTCTGTTTCCCACGGCCAAAATACGTTGACCTGTATACGTGTCATGTATTCGGAAACCATGATCTATACTACATAAATTACCCTGTCATCGACGAGATTCACATTTCCAAACTTCGTGCAAAAAGATACTCCAATTGTCGAACTTTCCATATGGTTTTCACCCAAGAATTTCCCGTTAAAAGACATTTAGATTAATAAATACAAGAATTGTGTTCAACGTAACATGTGTCGTATATTCAAACAATGATACGGGGGCAAATTACTAACACTTAGGTCACTCTTTAACGATTTTCCCATGCTTTCGGATGAAAACATAGGATTTTAATGAACTTGTGGAGGTGTTCATAGACATTTTAATTGAGAAAATAGTGTTTCAACCCTTCGGGAGTTCCTGTTGGCCAGAGTATGGCCAAAAAGTATTCCAAACCACCTCGGTCTCTATTACAGCATTTCTTTTTGATGATTTCAGATATTTCTCTAGAGAACTGCAAATACTCATACATTTTTGTGGAAAACCAAACAGCATCTATTGGTTGTACGTCTTGGTCTAAACCTGGTGTGGAATTTAACTGGAAAAGAGTCCACAGGTCATTGGTTAGTCAAACTAAGAATTTACCCAATCACAGACAACAATCCACACTGACTTTCACAGGAATCAATCGATCTGACTCCGGTGTTTACAACCTGACCATAAACAACACCGCTGGAGAAGTACGACACAGGATCAGTATTACTATATATTGTAAGTAACAACCTTTGGGTATTTAAATAATTTTATATTATAAAAGAGATTTAAGCATTACCTTCGTAATATTTGGAATATCCACACAAAACAAATTGAAGTTAAAACTTTTGTGACTTTTTAAATAAAGTGTCAAAGTGTCCAGATGGGACGGTATAAGATGATATCAAGTTACAGTATTGTAGTTATTTATCATCCCTATTGTATTTTTTACGTTTTACGTTTACGTTTGTTTAGATGCACCAGATGTGTACTTACTAAATGGAAGTAATACAGAAGTTGTAGAAGGAGAGGATCTGATTTTGGAATGTCGAGGTCAAGGTCAACCTAACAATATTACTTACACTGAATGGAGTCACTTTATCCGGGGTACAGAGATTCCTTTATCACCTAGACAACCTGGACAACGTTTACATATCAGGAATGTCAGATTCCAGGACCAGGGAACTTACAGATGTGGGGCGACTAATGGATTCGGAGGTGTAAAAGTGAATACTACAAATGTCAGAATAAAATGTGAGTAAACACTGGGAATTTGTTTTGGAAAAATCCCATTTTCAAGCTGTTTGTCAATGATCTATTTGCGTGGAATGGAGGTCACGTGGTATTTGATTTACATCGAATTCCGTTTTTACTAAGAGATGCTCCAATATCAACTGAAATCTGCCATCACGCTCTCATCAACTATCAATGGCGGCGCTTTTCAATAAGTCAGATCCAAACCAGCCAATGAGACGCGTCCAGTCCACGTATACAGTTCATTGTTGTTTGTTTAACTAATACCGTAAATTGTTGAAATTACAATTACCATCCTCGTCTAAATAAAAAACCAAACAGCTGACTTGAAAATTATGTATTCAGGAACGTATAATGGAAGTACGGTATATACTGTCCCATTTATTTCGTTGAATGGTTTTTGCTATCTTTTTTTTCGACATGGGGTCTGGATAAATTTCTTATGTACAAAGCAGTTTAAGGAAACCTGTAGTCTTAAAGATACTTAGCCATTTTACTTCTTGATGACAAAACTATTAAAGCAGTGATACTCAGTCCAAATCTAAACTGTATCTTGAGCCTTTGTTCTATTTATATGTCTATTGAATTTATTAAGAACCAAATTCAACAGAGTGCATTGATATTGATAGATACGTCACACTTGGGGTTTCAACTCGGTGTTGACAAGGGCATAGCTGACTGTCAGCGGTTAAATTAAAATAGACATAAATTATTTGCGTTTTTAAATCCAAATCCATGATGGACGCCATTACAGTTATTAGTAAGTAAATATGGGAAAACTCGACAATTACCATTACACGTTTAAAATTTGCCGACTATGTACTTGATCATATATTTCTCTACAGCTGTTCCACAATATCCTTCCCAAAATAAAGTGTGGTACACAAGGCTTGGTAGTAAAACATCGTTAAATATAAGCTTTGTCTCGTACCCCTCTGTAAAGAAGATAACCTGGTATATAATGGCGGGAAATTCCCTCATACCTGCTGAGGGTTACAATAAAGTTTCAACCCAGAGCCCTCCGAGAGAAGACTATCCTCTAGATTTCTCTTTCTTTAAAAAGACTGTTCAACTTCTTGGACAAAAAGTTCAATTAGACATCCTGAAAGTGACGAAGTCTGATATCCAAAACTATACGGTGGTCATTGAAAACGAAATTGGGGCGTCAAACTTCACGGTCGCTTTGAAAACTTCAGGTAAACTAACCAATTATTGACTCTGTTTCAACTAAATAAGTAAGTGTGAATATCTGGCTTTCGATACAGATGTTGTTAACGTGACATACATATGCTAACAGTGTTTTGTCCATGGTTTAATATTTTAAAAAATAATGCTGTATATTGCGTTAAGCAGATTAATATGGGAAATAGAAACAATGTTTATACTCTGTGTCTTGTTCATTCTTACGTTCGTATAACATGGTAACATCCCGTATCTCTCGCTTACAGAAGTTCCATGTTCTCCCTACTTGAACAAACTGGTTTGTACAGATAATAATGCCGCCTTCGGATGGATATCTTGTTTTAATGGTGGTTCTAAACAAACGTTTTCAATCCAAAAGAAGATAGATGATTCCCATTGGATCACCTCAACTGAAGATATCCCAGACCCTGGAGAAAACACTACTGTTACTCATGAATTGATTGGGTTACGGCCTGATCATCTGAACAAATTTAGGGTTGTAGCTAAGAACCTAGCAGGAGTGGCATACAGTGATGAAACGGATTGTGATTTCACACCAGGTTTGTTTAAATAACTTTATGCCAAACTGAATCTTTTTTTCCTAATAGTTGAAAAGCCCACACGTAAATTCGCCCGAGTAAACATAAATAGCCATTGTATTTAGTAACAATTTTATTCACACACATATTTCCCATGTACATACAGGTGTCTTGTTTGCATTGTTGCTGTTGCTCCTTATAGTTGCGTATATACTCATTATTCTTTTTTTAAATACTGTTTGCAATAATGAAGATCGGTTTAAATTTAATTTAATTTATTAGTACTCTATGATTTTATTTAATAAACAGCTCCACTTTCTTATTTTAGGTCCCCCTGATGACATTCCCCAAACTGGAACTCCAATAGGTGCTATAGTAGGACCCGTCCTTGTGGTTGTTATTCTTGTTGTTGCTATACCACTGGGAATCGTTCTATGGAGAAGAAATTTCTTTTCAAAATGCAAGTATCTGGTTGAAACCTCACGTGCATGTTAATTTCGTACTGTTCTTTTAATTTCAATTTAGTAATATATGTGGAATCTTTATATCAACTAATTTGTTTTTGTTTTAATTTTACAGGCAAATTAGGAAATTCCAATACGTAAGTGACTTATTGTCTCACATACATGTACATCTAAGCAACCTATATAGAGAACTTAATCTTCGCTGTACTATGGTAGTTCTGCTTGATTCATTGATGTTCACGCCACACTGACGATTATTTCGTCTATATAACGGCGTTGCCAAGTTTGGTTGGGGAGGAAACCGAACTCTTTGCCCTGAGAAAACCTCCTACCTTAGGCAAGTACGGCAATCGAGTGAAAAATCCACTCAGAATATTTTCAATTTTTATTTGGTCTGAGTGTGATTCGAACCCGCGCCGCATCGATGAAAGGCTTTTATCGGACTCTAACCGACTGAGTCACCGAGACACCACTTAGTTCTGAAACAATGGCAGTTAAACATATGTGCATGACTGAAATGTACGATATGTCCACGTGTTAAATGCGAACACAAAACCTGGTCACATGTTGCTATTACATTGACCTAACTGCTTTGAGGGTGGACTGAGGATGTTGAACAAGTGAATTAATCGTTTAGAAGATTGTTTTGGGGAAAAAATCAATTATAGATGAGTCTAATCTTACTTAGTGTTTAATCATTCAATAATTAGGCATTTATCTACTAATAAGTCTTATTGCAGAGAAAGAGCAACTTCCGGAGAAAGTATAACTTCACAAGGTGAGTAACAAAATATATTTCCCATCATCCGATTACAAGTTAAAGAAAACTATCCCGGTTTCTTGACATTTCTCAAAGCATCGTAATTGTAATGACAATAACATTGTAACAACGATTGCTTTGGGGAACATAAATACCATTGCGAAACAATGAATGTCACGGTTTGTCATACAAATGTACGATGGTAGATTCTCAAACGGTATATCTCATTTAAAAACCATGTTAAAGCAAGGTATAACAGAGTATTGTTAGTACACCATGGTGTTTGAAACGTTAATAAAGGTTTTGTATTATAAGAGTGTTTTTATTATTTTGGTGTAAGAACTTATTGGATGTATATTCAACTCTCGTTTATACCTTGTCTTATAGCCGACAGATTATATCAAAGTATCACCCCTTCGTCTCCAAATCATCAAACTGCACGTTATAGTAGTGTCTTGAACTAGCTTAGACTAAGAATGAATGCAAGTTTGTCCCGGTTATTTGAATTTTGTTTACTTTTCGGACACTATTTCGGCTCGTACATGACGCACACTGTGTGGATTTTCCTCATCCCAACGTCTAGCTACCATTTAGTGTATCAAAAATATATTACTGTCGTGACAATCAGAATTTTGGAGAAAAAAAACGTTTTGTCAGCTCATGCCACTTTAATTAAGTCATCAATTTCAACAAATATATTTGAATCTCTGCAGGACTGCTAATCCAGTATATCAGAATGTGCCGGATTCGAGAGAAGGAGCTCCCCCAGGTGTGTTTTATTTCATTTCTCATGATATCGGTAGGGATTGCGTTACATAGGCTATTTATGTAGGTTATTAGAAACTACATAATATTCGAACCGCCATTGGGTTTGAAGGATAGGTGGAGAACTTCACTTCATTAATTCAGACAATGTTTTTGAAAGACCCCCAACTATCCAGAGTGAAACATTCTGAAAAATATCGTAGAGCAGAAAACCCACATGTATGTAAATGTATCGAACAAGCTCCCATAGAGCGTCATATTTACGTGTGTGAATAAGCCCCTTTCGGGTTTGGCGGAAGTCCCACGAGATCACGCGAGTCGGGTTTGGCGGAAATCCAACGAGATCACGCGAGACCCGTGTTTAGCGATATAACTTTCACCGATCGGCTGTCCGATTAACATTAGTGCTTATGGAGATCGGTTGTAACCCTGTTGTTATTTCTGTGATTCTCAGCTTACAATCTATACTTTGTACAAAAGTCTTTTTCTGAGACATATCAAGATATATACAAAGCCATTAGATACTTCTTTTTGACGGACAAAAACATAATATTATTTCTAACACAAAAATAACACGTCGTAGTTGTGTTTTCACCGTTGGTTTTTGACAACTTCGAAGCGTATCCACGCGATATAAATATTTTTACTGACAGTCAACTGACAAAAACGCAACTGATAACTTCTGGTGTGTTTCACAAAAAAAATTAGATTAAAGAAATGATTCAGAAATAAAGAATCAAAGAGAAAACCACACGATAACCGTCGATCACCATAGACGCTAATGTTAAATGAACCGCTGGTCAGTGAGAGTTATACCCCTAAACTAATTTCTCGCGTGATCTCGCGGGGCTTTAGCCACACTCGAAAGAGGCTTATTGTATGTGTGGTTTGAGGTGTGAACGAAAACTGAAAATGATATGTCAGACAAACGTGCCTTCGGTCCTCCCTTGTGGGTTTATCATAGCTTGCATGACTATAACCTGCATTATCAGCCGCTAGATTATCATTTTTGCAATTTCTACAACGACCTCCGCTATGCAGCCTGTCGCGTTCTCCCAAAAGGCCGATTTACAGACCAGCAGGGACTTTATATTTCAGAAAAGTTAGAGTGTTTGTCTTCAGTTAGCAGGGCCTAGAAATGTTCGAAATTAACCTAGGTTTAAATGTCAGACTTTCAAAGTTGACCGATATCTCTTCCGCGCGCAGTGACATGTGAGCTATTCTGTGTTCTCACATTACACCCCCGATAATTCCACTCCCAGGCAGTGTGCTATTTTTTGCATAATCAACGTGTGAAATTATGGCCTAAGTAACGCTATGACATCACGAAAGATCTGTCAAAACTGATGTCACAAATGAATTACGTCATCAGTCATTATGACGTTAAGATCAAGCGTCCAGCAGCAACTCTATATTGAAGGGCCTGGGATGCCGTCGTTGATGACGTCATTTCTGGCGTCGCAATGCCTTATCGAGTCTTTTTTGGACAGCCGTTCTTGAAAACAGAGCGACATCGCCAAATATTTTTTTAACTAGTGCCGTGTTTTTTTTAATAAAACGCTGTATTTTTTGTGTAGTGTGAGAAAAAGATTATCCAACTCAACCCAGTGTGTTACAATGAATATCACTCTCGTTTATTAATTTCCAAAGTCACTCGCCAGAGGCTCGTGACTTAAAAAATTAATAGACTCGAGTGATATTCATCGTAACACACTGGCTCTCGTTGGATAACCTCTATAAAATGAATGTAGAGCCGGGAAATCGCAACTTTCTTATAGCGCAGTGTAGCGAACAAAAGTCGCAGAGATATGATTTTGGTAGGTCGTTGAAAAGGACACTTTGCTGCGGTTGTACTTTATTTACGGATTTCTTTCGTTATCCTCTCCTTTAAGTTGGCAAAATACGATGCTTTGATATAGTAGAACATTCAATTTAGTTTATTTGGCCTTTTTTTTATTTTTCAGACCCGACTTATGAAAAATTACAGGCGTGTCCAACATCTGACAGGAAACCCAATCCAGTTTACGAAAACATCTAAAACACCTATGTTCACTTAACATTCCAGCTGATAATCTCATTATGGCAATGTCCGACATGTATTACATAAGAAAAAAATTTATCTGGCGGCAAAAGTTCTGAGACCTCTTTGTTCATTCTCAATTAATCGTTGTTGCTGAAAACATTGCTGTCTGTCTAATAATGGAAGTTATACACGTCTGCAGACTCTCGTGTATAGCTGCAGGAAATCTTAATTGCGACTCCTCTAACATCGTGTATGTTATCACGTGCAAAAACTGTCACAAGCAATACGTCGGAGAATTCTCTACGACAAAGAGCAGCCAACCATTTATCTGATGTGCCCATGGCACAACATTTCAACATTCTAGGTCATTCGGTCAAGGACCATTTTGAAATCCCTTTTCTCACTTCCGCTGCAGATACCAAGCATACACTTTTGGAAATGGAAAGTTTTTGGATGCAAAAGTTACAAACTATTTATCTTTTGGGTTAGAACTTGGTCAAGGGAAGATGTCGTTAAAAACTATAATACAATTTGTATTTCAGTATAACAAGGTCAGCATCGTTATGGCCAAGATTATAGTAGAAGAATACAAACTACTTCAAACTATTGACAACACTGAGGGTGAAACGGAAATAGCCTCATTTTGGCAGCACAAGTTTTCCCATACTTTGAATTCAGTCTCAAATGACTCCTGTAAAAACGAGGTCCTTTACACATTGCGTAAATTTAGAAAACTTAAAACTAATGTACCTGTCATTTCCCCCGTGGTTATTGCTGACATCATCACTGAGCTCAAATGTAATAAATCCCGAGGATTTGATGGGTTATGTTCGGAACACCTTACATTTGCCCCTGTCTGCTTATCTGTACGTTTATCGTTATGTTTCAATGCATTTTTCGCACATGGTTGTCTCCCAGAAAGTTTTACCAATGTCATTATCAGCCCTATTGTTAAAAACAAATCTGGTGATATTACTAACTCAGACAATCATCGTCCTATAGCTATTGCAACTATTTTGTCTGAAGTTGTGGAGATTTTTATTCTGAGAAATGACGCTTATCTTTACAGCTCCTATTATCAGTTTGGTTTTAAAGCGGGACACTCCACTGATCAGTGTATTTTTATCTTGAAAGAAATTGTTAATTTCTATAAACGCAATGGGATTGGTAGTCCTGTATTTATGTGTTTCTTAGATGCCAGTAAGGCTTTTAATCGGGTTAATCATTGGACTCATTGATCGCGATATGCCTTTGTGTATTATCAACTTGTTATATGTGTGGAGTATAACTCAAATGTTTACGGTGAAATGGGGTTCCACCTTTTCACCATTTTTCTCAGTAGCCAATGGGGTACGTCAAGGGGGAATATTGTCGCCTACATTATTTGCTGTATAAATGCATGATCTTGATATCGCCAATGCCTTTGTTGGGTGTTATTTAGGTGACTTATTAGTCAATCATGTATTGTATGCTGATGATTTTAAGTTTGATATGTCCTTCAGCAAAAGCCCTTCAGACGCTTTTAAATATTTGTTTTGAATTCTCTGTCACACATGACATCATTTTTAATTCTAAGAAATCGGTTAGCATGATAACTGTTCCCAAGATTTACAAAGGCTTCAGTCCTCCTTCTGTAAAGTTGTGTGGTAATAACCGGAGTTATGTAGATGAGTATACTTACCTTGGTCACATTGTCAACACTGAATTCTCGGATAATGCTTATATTCATAGCCAAAAGAGAAAACTCTGTGTGCGCGCCAATTTGCTAATAAGAAATTTTAAAACGTTGTAAAAAAAATGTCGTTTAAGTCATATTGTTGTAACTTGTATGGTTGTCAGCTATGGTGTACGTACACCAAATCAACATTTCATAGTGCTCGAATTATGTACAAGAACAGCTTTAGGTGGTTATTGAATTACCGATATGACTGTAGTGCTAGCAGGATGTTTGTTATTCTCACACTACACCCCCATAATTTCACCCCCAGGCAATGTGTTATTTTTGTCATAATCAACAAGTGAAATTATGGTCCAACTAACTACTGATTGGTTAACAAACATGATTTTCCAAGTTCAACTAATCAAAACACAAGCTTGCATTCTCAGCGTAGAGATAATACGTTCGTTTTCCTTTTATGTAATAACTTGAAGACACCCTTGTTAGATTACAAGTGATTGGCAGTATAACTCACAACTATGCGAGTCGGTAGCCAATCATGTGGTTTACATACAACGGACTACATTTATGCAAAATAGTATGATTTTCCCACGATCACGCCATAGCTATTTCCATATAAGGAAAGCATTTGAATGCACATGACATACTTCTTGGCATAAACAAACTACTTCGTCTGCTTACTTCCGTTTTTCTAACAAATTACGATTGAATACAAATATATCATAGCCGTATTTACTCCTAACTGCAAACGATGACACTCTGTGTATCAATAATTAAACATGGGATAATTAAAACTTTCAATCAATCAATCTACCCAAACTGGCGTCTAGCAGAAGATGCATTGACCTAGTTATCATAATTGTGTCGGTGTAGACTTCGTGTAGACTTCGTCATCGGATTGCAGACATTGAACTATTGATATGTTTATTTTTGTTTTATTCTAAGAAGTGCCATTCATTTGTAGGATAAATATTTTATCTCCTTATTCTTAAGAATTCGTGGGCAACAAAACTGTTTGATTTTAGAAACCTTTCTTGTGTAGCGTAATGAATACCGTCTCTAGGTCAACGCGGTAAATCGTTTGACCTCATTAGAATCCAAAAAGGTTTGCTAGATTGAACGATGTGATGTGGAGCTGCATTTCAGAATAAAATGCAGTATTTTTGTGTATTGTGGGAAAAAGATTAACCAACTCGAGTCCGTTTGTTACAATGAATATCACTCTCATCTACTAATTAATATACTCATAGACTCAAGCGATATTCATCGTAACAAACTTAAAATTAAATTAAACTCTCTGTGAATAAATTATGTAGTTTATGTAAATCTGCAACATCTAAACTCTTCGCCAATTGGCAAACAATGTTGTACAGTGTTAATTAACATAACTAATCCAGACATCATGTCTGATTCCCTGTATTTCTACCATTCTATGGACCAAATTGTGTCCGAAATAAAATTATTATTAAAGTAAAATGTCTCAACCACTGGTCCAAAGACCAGTCATTGCTTATGAAAAGAACAAGTGTTTGAAAGATATACGGGTCAGCGCTAAACTCCCTTGTCTGTGTTCTACGTAGGTTTTTCAGGGGGGGGACCAAAATTTTCACTTTTTTTCCTCGTGATCCTATGGGGCTCGATCTCAGTCTACCGATATGTTTGCCATAGCTGAAGATGCGTAAGCATTGTCAATGTATTACAAAATGTTCCAGAAAATTCAACTGACTAAGGCCAAGCTCCTGTCAGTCATCAAGTTAATGAAATATCATGGGTTTAGTTTATTACAACTTATGATGGGGTATAAAGGTCTAAATGATATACACCTTTTTAACTGTTTAAACTTGTATCCATGGTTATTGTAGACAAGAAGATTTCCCCTATGTCAGTGTGTTTTAGTGTTCATAAATATATATAGGCCTACACTGTCAAAAGTAATTTGTAAATTTACAGCAAAAGGTACTGGCAAATGGGTGACCAGCACTTTTTGATGAAAATTGACAGCAGAAAGTATCATGTATATCTACAAATCATTATCTTGTAGAACTACATTACTATGTTTGTCAGTTCACAGTACTTTTGGTTGTTCTTTTAAAGCCACTTCCTGTAAAATTACAGTAATGTTGTAGTCTGCATTAGTGTTTGATTTGAGATTGAAGTTTATTTAAAATATTCATTCAGGAGTCTTTTAATTAGTCAGATACCTTATATGGCTAGAACCAGTGGTCCGTCTACCATTAAAATGCCCAGTTAACAAAATGCTTTACAGTATGTAGAAGACCCTAGATTCAGATTATAATTTTTGTTATGATGTAACGACCCCATAGCGAATTGCCTGTTCGAAGCTTCCGGACGTTGCAGCCAAGCCGAGCAGACGCGTTCACAACAGTCGTGTATTTTAGTTTGTTAGTTAACAATACAGTTCTTAATTAGTTAATCCTGGCTTGTCTTTTTATTGCTACGATACCACATAATTTGGCGACGAGGGCCGGATGATTTTGAGCCAGTAAAATGAACTGTTTGGTGATTTATTGCCAGCATTAAAATGATAACAACAACAACATATACATCGGGTACTGTTAATCAACTGACATCGATGTAAACAAACTTTGATTGAGCTGTAACTTTTCACACGGCCAATTCAGATTAAAAGTTGACTGCTGTTGAAATATCCGCTGCAACTAAACATTTGAACGTCTACCAGTGAGTTGTTCTGTACGACCACACGTTGAACAAAATACGGAAGTCCAGGCTATTGGAAATGTTGAAAAATTCGCAGAAGACCAGTCTTAGGATGAATATTGCGAAATACTTACTCAGTATTTTGTGGGTAATAATATCGACGAACCTGAACGCAGAAGATCCGTACTTTGAAGTGGTGTAGGTCATAAAGCATATTCACTTATACGTAGTTTGTGTCAGCCACAAACACCTACTGATTTTTCATTCAAGGAAATCGTGACAAAGGTTAAAAATCATTAAACTCCAAAACCAAGTTCTACTGTTGAACGTTGTAAATTTTACCAGCGTCAAAGAAATTCTCGTAAAACGGTACAAGAGTATGTAGCTCAGGTAAAAAAAACTGTCAGAAAATTGTGAATTTGGGGATGACATTAATAACAGACTCAGAGATAAATTAGTATCAGGGCTGAAAAATGAAGCAATTCAACGAAAATTATTGTCAGAAATCGGACTTACCGTTGAAAAAGCATTAAGCATATCGACTGCTATGGGACAGCTTCACGAAGCATTGTAGAATTACACGGTGGGGCTACGTCACAAGACTTTGGTAAACAAACTGTTCATAATGTGGCCCAGAAAATAAAAAAAGCCAGCATGAACGTGGTAGGGGACACAATCCGTCTTCAAATAGAAGACAATTTCAAAGACAGCGACATTGTTTCCTTTGTAGAGGTGACCACGACCGTGCAACATGTTGGTGTAGAAACTGTAAGTGCCATGGCTATTCTCATAAAGGTCATACCAAGAAAATGTGTCAAAAATCAAAATCTACAGCAAGTACATTTTCATCTAATGGAGCACGCCACGTTGTCGAGTCGACAAACGAAGACGTTTCTGAGGAGGAACACTATAATCTATACTCTGTACAAACGTACAAAGCTGAACAGACCTATTACAATAAACTGAGTACCAATCATTTTTGAAGTGGATACTAGTTGTGCTCTCACCATAATAAGTGAACAGAAATTCTTGAAGGTCTTAAAAAGAGTAAAGTTAAACTTACATTTTATACTAGAAATGAAGTGTTTGGGGGAAATTGGAGTGTCAGTAACGTTTATTGACAGAACAAAGACATTACGTCTTATTGTTGTTAAAGGGGATGGTCATTGTTTGTTAGGTAGAGAGTGGAGTAGTAAAATCTGTTAACTTTGATGTGAGTATTGTCAAAACTCTTAGACAAACATTCAAATCTGTTTTCTCCAGAACTTGGTAAGATCTAAGGGACAACTGCCCAAATCGAGGTTGACCCAATAAACGTTACTGACACCTCAATTCCCCCAACATTTGGATTTCATTCCCAGTACCAGAGTTCTGCAAGGCAAGAGCTGTGCCTTACGCAATGAAGAAAAGTGTCGAGAAAAAACCGGAGCGGCTACTAGTAGCAGTAATCATAACTGTCAAGTTTTCCGACTGGGCAGATCCAATAGTGACTGTTAGGAAACCTGATAGATCCTTGAGGATCTGTGGTGATTATAAACTGACAGTTAATAAAGTATCTACTGTGGTACAGTATCCTATTCCACGCGTAGAAGATTTATGGGGAAAACGATCAGGTGGTAAAACCTTTTCAAAGTTGGACCTGAGCCATGCCTGCCAACAGATGGTATTGGACGAAATCTCGAGAAAGTATGTGACCATAAACACTCACAAAAGCTTATTTACATATACAAGACTTCCTTATGGAGTCTCATCAAGTCCTGCTATATTTCAAAGGACAATTGAACAACTTCTTCGAGGTTTTCCTTATACTGCTGTTTATTTGGGTGATATATTAGTGACGGTTCAAGATGAAAAAGAACACATGAAATATCTTGACACCGTTCTCACTCGTCTGAGTGAAGCAGATGTTAAGTTGAAAAAACAAAAGTGCCAATTTCAAATGTCTAGTATTACTTACCTGGGACATTGCATTAGTGAACAAGGTATTAAACCAGTGACCCAAAAAGTAGAAGAAATTCGTGATGCTCCAGTACCTAAATCAAAAGTTACAGTTACCTTGGATTGTTGAATTTTTATCATCGCTGTTTGCCTAAGGCATCAACTGTTTTGGCACCTCTGCATTATTTACTTCGTAAAGATGTTCAATGGCAATGGACAGGGAAACAGGAACAAGCGGTCCGTGATTCAAAAGACATGTTGATTAATTCTGATGTGTTAGTTCATTATGATAGTGAAAAACCTTTAGTACTTACCTGTGGCGCCTCTCCTTATGGCGTTGGTGCTGTGTTATGAGTGACAAGACTGAGCAAACTTTATGTTTGCTTCCAGAACACTTACTAGTTCAGAACGGAACTATACTCAACTAGACAAAGAAGGATGTGCCTTGATTTTTGGAATGAAGAAATACCATAAATATATATACGGTAGACATGTTACCCTAGTGACTGATCATAAACCCTTAATTCCTTTGTTTAATGAACACAAAGGTGTACCTCAAATGGTTTCTCAACGAGTACACAGATGGTCCATTTGGCTTCAGACATACAGTTACAGCATTGTATACAGACCTGGCAAGTCGATTGCAAGAGCAGATGCCCTTAGTAGACTACCTTTGGCCAAACAAACTCCGAACGAGGACGATTCAGAAGAAACAGTACTTTTAATCGAAACAATGGATTCTCCTCCAGTGAATGTTGAACAAATAAGTAAATGGACTAAAACGGATCTTGTTCTTACTAAAGCTAGTAACTTTATTCTATCCGGGTGGCCAGAAATTGTAAATGATGAGGACATGAAACCGTACTCAAATCCACGTAATGAACTTAGTGTTGAGTTAGGTTGCGTACTGTGGGTCACAAGGGTTGTTATCCCAAAGCAAGGTCGAGCAGTATTATTGTCCGAGTTACACAAAACTCATGCCGGAAGTACACGGATGAAAGCCAGAAGTTACATTTGGTGGCCAGGTATGGATAGTGAGGTTGAGAAAGGTCCTCAGTCTTGTGCTGCTTGTCAATTGCACAGCTAGAATTATTCCTATGAAAATTAATACAGTGTATTATCATTTATAAAAATATGGAAACTTTACTTGTGTCTTACTTACCGATTTGCTGCTACCGCTAGCTCACCCCTAAGACTATAAATGATAATATGGTGGAGAACCCTAATTGTTTATAATTTTTTTTACTGCGATTTGATGGATTTTGTGTTTCAAAATATCGACGACGATCTTTATGCCATGGCTACTCCTGGACTTAACAACAGTAACCCATTTTGGGCAGGCGCCCAGAGTCCCGAATCGGTGCACGTAAGTCCGATTGCTTCCCCTATACCTGCAACTTTTAACCTACCCTACATACCAGTCACCCGAACAACATTCCGAGGATTGCCATGTGACAATGCCGGCAAATTTTTAAGTGACTTACAATCCTTTGCCACATTAAATGGTTTGAGTGACCCTTCGTACCAGGATCGTTTGATGGCTATGTTTCATTTACACCTGGATGGACCTGCTTCGGTGTGGTTTACTTCCTTACCCCAGTCTTCAAGGTCAAATTGGTTGCAATTGAGAGAAGAATTCACCAACAGATACATTTCCTCTGATATTTCTACCAATCCTCAACTTCTTATAGAAGCAGACCTTTTTCAAAAACTTTCTCTGCAACCCAACCAATCTCTAGACGAGTTTCACGCCATTGTCGTCGAAAATGCCCGGGTTCTCCACCATATTATCATTTATAGTCTTAGGGGTGAGCTAGCGGTAGCAGCAAATCGGTAAGTACGACACAAGTAAAGTTTCTATACATATATTGAAACGTTAAAAAGACAGTCCATAAAACAACTACACAAGGCAAAGATCATTTTCCAACTCCCTAGTCTTAGTCTAATGTCCCTTCTATATAGGCCAGCCCCAGATGGGAATGACCAGAGGGTGACCAGGGATAGGAAACATTCCGGGGGTAGGTTAGTACATTTAAGATAAACATGGTAGGGGTCAACAACATAAGTAGAACAAGGTCACAAAAATTACATAAGACCAAGACATTAAGATTATAAAGGACATTTAAAGAAGAAAACTAAATAAAGCTAAAATCTAGGCTACATTGGAAATGATTAGAGAATGAGACAATAATATGAAACAAAGTCAAAATCTAGACTACAGGAGCAATTAATAAAAGAAAATACTTTAAAAGTTTAACAATACTTTAAGAGTATAACAAAAGATGAGGTTTCCAGATGGTCATTGGTAACTTTCCTAGCTCCCACGGACCACTGCATAGGGAGTTTTATTTGGAGCTTCCTGACTGAGAATCGATCTGGGTTAAATGCACGATACAAGTCTTTTGCGCATTTATCGCATTCTCAAGTGTTTGTTTACTGACTGTCAGACAGAAAATAAAATAATAGGGAATTTCCTAAATAACCTTTTAAATGTGTATTTTGTCGGATAGTTGAATTACAGCCTTTCATCTGAGATTGATCACTTCTTCAAAAAATGTAATGGAAAACAATTGCAATGAATGGGACTCGGAAAGAAGCGATTGGTTGAAGTTTTACGCACTCAAGAGTATTTCACCTATATGGTGACGTTGCCAGGTTTATTGAGAGAGTAATAGATATTCGATGCTCAGCCAAGAATGACAAAAAACTCCGCAGACGGACGGGAGCTATCTGCTTACACCAAGGGGCACGAATGAAATTTGGCGAAGGGGATAGGCCTCGTCTGCGGCGGGCTTTAGATAAATTAAAAATTGCATTTATAATAATCTGTAAAAACAAAGAAATATGTTGAGTTTTGTGTACAAAAGGGGAACAACTCTTGATACACTACACCTAGCTATTTTTGAAGTTCTCACATTGTGTAATAAACCTGACATCGCCTTTGCATTCGGTATCACTACTTATAAAGAAAACAATCATCAATAAAGATGACTTGGTTTACAGAAAAAATTGTCAGCCATATGAAAAAAGTTAACAAAAAAATAGTCCTGTTTCCTTGCGAATGTGTCTATAAAACATTATTTTTGAAATAACATAACTATTTTATGAAAAGTAACATTGATAGCCAATTAATACAATTTTCATTGATCAGGATATTTCATATTGGCAGTGCTGATAAGTGTCGTTATTTAGTTTTCTAATTTTGTATATTGATTTTTTAATTTCATATCTTGTTTTTGAATTTCTACCACGGTAAAATATTTTGACCTGAGTCAAAATAGTTTCGACTTGAGTTGAAATATTATATCTCTGGTAGAAATAAACTCGACCGTGGTCAAAATAAGTTTAACTCAGGTTTAAATAATTTCGACCACGGTTGAAATAGTTTAACTCGAGTTGAAATATGTTTGATTCAGGTTGAAAATATTTTGGCTCAAAGTAAGTTAACCCTGGTCGAAATAATTTCAAACTGAGTTGAAATTAGTTTGACCACGGTCGAAATTATTTTGACCAGAGTTATAATATTTCAACTCGAGTCGAAATATTTTAACCGTGGTCGAAATTATCATGACCAGAGTTATAATATTTCAACTCGAGTCAAAATATTTTAACCGTGGTCGAAATTATTATGACCAGAGTTATAATATTTCAACTCGAGTCAAAATATTTCAAACGTGGTCGAAATTTAAAAACAAAATATGTTACCCCTTCAGATGCGATGTCTCGCTGGAGGGATGAAACGCAGGTTGGAAGCTAATGGCGGCTATACGCGCTATTGACCTTCTGCTCTAAGGATAAGTTCTACACACTCAAAGTGACATTTTTACTTCAATATGTTCGCCCTGTGAAGCCAGATGGACTCTGAAGTTTCATACTTACAAGCATCTTTTTATTTTGTTAAAGTACACTTTTGCTTTGGCTAACGATATCCTGAATACATTTTATAGCTTATTGCCATTAATGGTGATTTCTTATCGCCAGAATGTTGCCCTTTATGATCACAATCGTTTCTGCAACATCAGTTTGCCAACAATCTCCCTACATTAATTGATGTAATCGGTCGTTGCAGACTTTCCAATTAGGGGGTGCTTAACTTTTTGCTTTGTGTATAGAAAATACCTGTTAAACGTCCCCATGTTCATTAGATTAACAGTCTAAATTAAACGCCCCCCCCCACCCCCACCCACGAAACGTACCCACTTCCCCTGACGTACCCACTCCCCCCCCCCCCCCCCCCTCACACACTTCTACATACAAGCCCAGAATAAAGTCACGTGCATCTAATTTAGCAGCATCATTTATTAATTAATTTCTTTTTGTCGCTCACCTTAAATTAATGTATGCAGCCTTTCACGATATTTTTTTTTAGTTAATTACAACAACCTATAGGCCCTATATATGATTGGGTATAAAGGTCTAAACGATATACCCCTTTTTAACACAATTAGAAACTTGTCTCCAAGGTTATTTTGGACAAGAAGATTTTCCCTGTGCCTGTGTGTTTTAGTGTTCATAAATATATATTGTAGGACAAATACATGTTTGTCACTGTGATCAGCATAACACCAGGGTACATGTTGTGGCCAATTGAGCCGGATATTTCCATCGGGCATCTATGCTGCCAGACAAAGCTAAACCAAGTAAAAAAATAAAAAAATAAAAAAAAAACTTCACCTCGGCCCACTAAACAAATTAAGCTAATAATTACTCCTGAATAGAAAATCACTCATGCATTTATTTTATTTCACGCACTTAAATATGTTAGTATTGCAATAGGAATAATTAAGATGAATGCAGAATGAAATATGCAGCCTATGTTAGTATTCAAGGGCAGTAACTCTTTTGGGTATAATGTGATAGAAATTATGCCCCATAGCAATACGTCATTCGCCTCTTGCCCTTTCTAAAGGTGTGAAAAGGTTGAGGGGCGGGGGGGGGGGGGGGGGGGGGGGTCTTTTGATCAATGGAAAAATGACTAGCTCTTCACTTGCCACGTCATATTTATATATTTACATGAGATCGATGTGTTACCATGCAGAGTATAATACTTCCTCTTTTTTTGCAAAATTAAGATGAATGCAGAATGCAATATCTTCTAAACGAAAATTAATATCGACATTAAACTATTTCCTATCAACCCGCTAAATACTATCTGCCTCTGCTCCACCAATATTTTATTTTTCTCAGAAAGTAAGCTCTATCTTCTTGTTTTTAAGTTTTCTGTTTTATTCATTGTAATGTTTGTGGCATGGGCTGCCAAAATTCACACTTTTTTTTTAAATTTCTGATCGGCACGACAGTAAGGGGCTTTGAATGCCATCGAAAAACTAAATGATTGGCGTTGGAATGAGGAAAATCTGTACAATTTGTGGCCTATACGAACCGAAATAGTGTTCGAAAAAAACTTTTAAATGACCGGGACTATTCATTCATTCTAAGCCAAAGTTTGTTCAAAACAATAGTTTATCGTTCATTCTCGAGACTAGAAGCACTTAAAAGCTTCTGAATTATACGTCTTGAGAAAAACACTGGTAGCCAATAATTTCAACATTCTGTTTTAACGTCAAAATATCAACATTTTGGCAGCTCATGCCACTTTGAAACGTGGACTCCATTCTAATGTGGGCCTCCGTGGCTCAGTAGGTGGAGCGTTGGACGCTCAATCCGAACAGCCTTCTACCAATGGGTCGCGGGTTCGAATCCCACTCAGTCCAAAAAAAAAAAGAAAAAAAGAATTGGAACATTTTCTGACTCGTTTCCTCCAGGCATAGAGCCCGGTTTCCTGCCACAATAAAACTGGCAAAGCCGCCTTATAGGTGAAATAATCTTGAGCTCGGCTTGAAACACCAAACACTCAATCAATCAATCCATTCTAATGAGAAATAATCACCACAAAAACTTACTTCGTGGTGATGCTTTTATTATTTGACACTACAGTTTTTGATTTCTGTGAATTGGATATTTTGGGACTATTAATGTATTTTTTTGTTTATAAACATATTTTGGTTCGGGGCTGTAGACCTATTATCTTCATTTATCGAACACCAATGTCACATGATCCTAAAGGAATGTCAACAATGTTATATTCCAATGGGCGTGACGGCTGTCAATCATACAGGAGTAAGGAGGGCAAGGAGAATCGCAGTAATCGGTCTGACCTATTAAGAAAATATCACACTTGAACGTAGTTTACATTTCTATATAAACTTGAAATTATTTTCCAAAACAAATTCTTAGTTGATTAAAAAGGAAAGACATTTCTTTGAAAATTGAACTCCAAAAAATGTGGCACACTTAACAATGTCTGGCGATTAAAGTTTGGATTCTCCTTACATGATAGCTCAACTTCCATACCAACTTGTGTTGGAATATTAGACAGGAGTCGGATAATTTGGGGAATGAGGAACGAGAAATTTCGTGTAAGTATAAATATGTGTCATTTGGTTATTGAAATGTTTGATATAAAACCTATTCAGAGCTTGATCGCTGTATATAAAATGCCCCCATCACTTGGACGTGGCAGCCGTAAAGATGGGCTAAAACCGACTTAGGGCAAAGTGATCGGCGAACAGGCTCAAAAACAATATGGCGACTGAACAAGTGCGATTGACGTTGTTTCGGTCCCAATGTATGGTTGCATTTTACTTTTTTGTTTGGTGTAAATTAAATTTTAACATTTTATATAAATCAGGCCGACCTTCAAGTTCTATAATGATTGTCACAGATGGGCCAGATGTGACCAACTGTCAAGTGAGTCTGACATGTCATCTGCAACCGACCGCTCTGTGTCGGACTCCACTCACCAACTTCCGTCCTTAGAATTATTTCATGTTGAGCAAAAACGAAGATATCATGTCAGATCATTCGCCCCATCTTAACGAAACTTCGCACCAACTTATCCAGTCTCTATGGAATGTATTAACATATCTGTCGTACACTTCCAGGAAATATTCACTGATGGGAAATAAAACAAAAAATACGTGGACGATGATCATGAAGCTTTGTCTATGTTGTTGTTGTTAATTTGAGTTCGTTTTATGTCAACCTCCTGCCGTCCTGGGTTGGAAGAGGGGGGTGGGGAGGTGGGCTTAGAAATATCTAAAGCCGTTAGTCTCTGAACTAGGCTCATAAGTTATTCTATAAGTATAATATGTAATAGGCAGAGCCTAGAAGTGAGCGCAGAAAATAACTTAGTTCATAATTTATCAATATCAGTGTAGTTTTTTTTAAACAACCCATCATATGTACTCTTCTGTAAATAGGGGAGCGAAAGCAGAAGCATTTCCCAGCATTATTTTTAGAATTTATTACAAAGATGGAGGCGGGTGCAAACACCGATATGGACCAGACTTTGAACTAGTGACGTCATAATTACGTACGCATGTTGTGTATAGTGTTCGCTAAGCTATGATATGCTTTTATATGCAAGGAGGGTTTTCCTCGACACTGTGATGGATCATTTTTGGTCTTTCAGTCCGAGTCGTGTCATCGCAATTCTGTGTTTGGCATATCCATGTCAGTATTATTTTTCTTTACATCACAGAAGATGGCCGTTTGTTGCCCAGGTCATTTTAGGCAATTCATCCACTTAATGCGCAGAATAATGGGCCTTGAATTTCAGGAAGGCCACACAAGCCAGTTGTCTACATACTCTACCTTTTGCCTTATTTGTTTTATAAGGTTATTTGATACCACCAATGCGAAACTGGCCTTGAAAATAGGTGCCCTAAATTGTTCCAAATTCAGAGCTTGGAATGACATCTATTTTCTGATCCTGTATCAATCTCCATATTCCCTAATAATCCTGAAAACACAGAAAATTGTAAAAGTACTCGCAAAACTGTTTATTTATTTTTTCTGAATGCAAATACATGTAGCAACATGACGGCTGTCGTTAATAAGTAGATTTTTTAAGCTTGTTTTTATTTTGTTTCAATTCCGTTTTCTTAATTTATTTTTCACAGAGCTTAAAATAATAAAAATGTAGCCTAGGTTTAATAACTTTATCACATGCTGTATGTACATGTATCATCCATTAAACTTCTTATTTTATATAATTTTCGTGTAAATATTTTTACAGTGACTGTGCATTAATTGTGCTGAAATGATTACTTTTTGCAGTGTGGAGCAGGAGATTAAGGGTACCACAGTACACAGTTTTCCAACTTAATGTCCTCTGCTCTATTTAAGAGCAATAGGGTGTGTCAAAATGGCATCTACTTTTGAAGAAGATCTAACCTAGGCCTTTGGAACATCCAGGAAAAATATACTGGCTCAGCTGAGTGAATTGTTTTTTAACATTGGATAAATTCGTCAGTATTGGATTATTTCTTTGCAACTTGAACGCTTTTCTGCTGTCCTGGCTTCTCCCGTATGTGTGTTTCTGAACTGATTCCGGGGTTGCAGGAATATACTAGCTGCTTCTCCTTCAACAACGTCTATGATTCGCAAGGAGGCTGAGAGAGTTGGTGGCCGACGCCCACTCTTATCCACCTTTATGGGCAATAACCGACAAATGCTACAAGGTATATGTGAGAGTCTGAGTCACGTGCGAACTGAACCTGATGACCCTGAAGCACCCGGCGGGGCAGCAGATGCCCCGTCGGGTTCTCCCGGTGCAAGGGGCTCAATGCAAGTTAAAGCTGAGCTTTCGCAAAGCACTCCGAATCTGTTTGATAAAACTGGTGGCCCAAAGATGACACGTTTAGGATATAACAAAAAGGCCATGGCTATGATCCGTAACAGCCTTCTGCCATTTGAGAATGGAACTTCAGGCAGTGGGACTTCTAATGGACTAGAGAATGATAGTGTTGCTGTCAACAAGCAGATGCTTCAACAAATTGTGGAACTTGGCTATGATGAGGTAAGATATGGACATATTCTTATTTCTTAATGGGAGTGGTTAGCATTTTGGAGATAAATGTTTAACCTTTTGGTCTGAAATTTTGCTGCATGCTGCCAAAATTTGACTCTAGTCTATCGAATTTTAATTGATTTTAGGTGACTTGTCAACTTTTTACTGCGAGGTGTTGAATTTTGACTGTACATGTATGTACATTTGTAGTATACACTGTATGCCGAATTTCCAATATACTGTTGTTTGGTCAACTCTTAACTACTAGCTGGAGGGTCATCTACATACAGTACATGTGTACATGTCTGTCCCATTTTGACTGTACCGGTACTGTAGTTTGGTCAACTCTAAATAACTACAGTTCAGACTGCAGCTTGTCAAAATTGGTAAAATATTTCTTTAGGAAGTGGATTTTCGCTCAATCGCTGTATTTGGAAGAGTTGCCAGGTACTCTACAATAGTCGTGGGTTTTCTCAAGGCAAAGCCTTGTTTCCTCCCCCAATAAATCTGACAACGCCGCCATATAAATGATTTAAGTGAAAGGATCTTGACTGCGGCATATAACACCAATCAATCAAAATTGGACAAAACCAGCAAGGTCTCTTTACACGTATGTATGTAATGTACAATAATGACTGTACTGTAGTTTGGCAGCAAAATGCTTTAAGAACAGTGAATTGGACTTTTCATCAAAATTCTAATTTTATATGGAACCCTTGACCATGTATGGTATTTCATTAAGTCAGTGGCTTAGTGCTACATTGTATTACAATGTTTTTGTTTGTTTCCATGACCTATATTTATACACTATATAAATGTAAACCATGGTATGTTATTGAACTTTCTTAACAGGATGTTGCTCTTTACATTTTTGTGAAAGTGAAGTTTGTAATTTCCGGCAAGATAGGATGTCTCAATTAAGCTATATATCACAATCTACTTAGTACTCATGCTATTTAATTAAATGTATATATAATTGCTCATTGCTCACAGGGCATAATCTTGGGTAGAAGTTTGGGCACCCACGACTTGAAAATACTATGCCAGGACCCATGAAGGCTGCATGGAGAGAACTCCTACTTTAAACCACCATTTCTATCTAATATGACCCAAATATTTAATCTGAAATAGTTTGCAGAGGAGTTTTTACTTGTATTCAATATTTAAAGCAACAATCACAACAATAATTTTCACGTACCCTGGTTTGGGCGCCCAAACTGCAGAAGCCCAAACCCCATGCAAAATCAACCTAGTTTAGGCCCTGGCTCCTAATTTATGGTGTTTTTGTGCATACAGTATTTATAGTTATGTGGAGTCAACACTCAACAAACAATATTTTGGTCTGCTTAAATTACATTTTACCAAATGGAAAGAAGAGAATAAGCCCCATAGGCCATTTACAAGGCCGCCATCTTCTCTCTTCAAGTTTGTCGCCATGTATTTTGGACCTAAATCTACCATCATACGTTAGAGAGCTGTAAGAATACGTCATTATTGATGTAAAATGGCTAATGCAACATCACATCATTTTAAAACTTCAAAAATTACGACACAGATAAGCCACTGAAAGGACACACTTCTGTCTGGTCACTGGCAGTGATAATTAACATGAACTGTTTTAAGTTTTTGATGGTTGTTAGCGATGTTAATCTCTGCAGTGTATGTATTTCTAGAGATTTCCCATCCTTTAATTTTCAGTTACTGAGACTCACAGGTATATACAAGAATTTACATCAAAGTTGAACATTATTTGGATATTTTCTTCAAAGAAAAACTCGTTTACATTCAGTATGTAATTGGATAACAATATTCTGGTTGACCCCTTGCTAAGTACTGATAACCTGACAAATAATATTGTTGTGCTGTCGTAAGTTTTAACCATAACAAATGACATGATCAGACAAAATGTAATTTACTGAAGTTATATACATGTAGATTGTGTCAAAGTTACTCAGGATTTGTTAACTATAGAATTAAAAATATCATAATCTTCTGGGCACCCTGCTCTATTTTCTAACGGGGCGCTACTGAGTAGAATGTAGGTCTACGCACTTTGGTTTAACTGGCTGGGACAAACTACATGAATTCTCAAGTCAACATAATTTTGCCTGCCTGAGTGACAAGCTGTCATACCAAAGGGCAGAAAAGTTTCAGTACGGTATTAAAACTGAAGGTGAACTGAACGTAAAAAAAACTTTTTGCAGGGAGAGATGCTTGCATGTATATTTGAAAGAAAATGTCTTTATCTTTGTGGTTGAATTGATCCTGATTTAAAGAATAAATGACACCAAAGGCAATTTGTAACTTTAATTTGACTAAATAGGTATTTATATTAAGTTGAAACAAAACAGGTTTGGCCCCAGGGAGTCAAAGAAAAGTTGAAATATCTTTGTATTTGACGCAATTCTTGACTTTTAAATGCATTCTTCGTCATATCAAGCAATGATAATGTAATCACAACAATGATAATGTAATCACAACAATGATAATGTAATCATAACAATCATAATGTAATCACAACAATGATAATGTAATCACAACAATGATAATGTACATATATCTAATGTCAACGCTAAGCTTATTGATTTATGTACTGAGGACTGGTCATAGAAAGAAAAGGAATGCCTTGGATAAGTTGGATTCTGTTGGTTTTGCGCCAAAAATCTGATTTTCTTTTGACAGAGTTCGTACAATACATTCATGGGCTAAAACAAATTGATGACAAAATAGGAGGCATTCATCATTCATGTAGTCTTAAACTTGTCATTTATGATTTAAGTTTACAAAATCTCTGCACTCATTTCATTTATAAACGTAATGTTTAAATTTTGTCAGTACGGTATTGCTATACAGTACCGTACACAAAAAAAGTTATCACTAATAAATCGCATGGGACTGGCACTACATGTACATGATGATGCGTGTGCAATACTAGTGGGGATTTTTTTGGTGTACTGTTAATAGTACATGTAGAAGCACAGTACTGATCAGAATATTTCTGTAGTAACATTTACACTTGTTTTAGCTATGTAATCATATGAAATTCATGATTCAGTCTGTACATTGTAATACTGCAGAGAAGGCAGTGTGTTATGTTTAGCTGTGTAAGTGATATTCACGATTTCACCCTTCACCTTTCACCTTCATCAGAGGCATGGAGAAAACCTGTTTACAGTAGAAATTACCCTGTTTCTATTGTCTACTGAAGACAGAGCTGTATTCAGTAAAGTCTTCCTTGTCTTTGCTACTGTAGCTCCATCATCATCATCAAAGATTCAGCACTCATGTTACATGTCTAATAAATGCTCCTGTACATTGTCTCATTAATCCTTTAGCGACATAGTCTTTCTTTAGAATTGTTCGGGTTGCACTTATCAAACAAAATTAGATAAAAAACGTTTTGCAAATAGTTTTTCTTCCCAATATGACTACGTTGTACAATTATACATTTTACAAAGAATTTTTCAGCTATAAATGTTTCTAAGCTGATTTGAATCTAGACAGGGCAAAGAAATGGACAGATTGAGCACCTGGAACCCTTTTTCAACCCCCTTTTCTCTGGAGGGATTCTTACCAAACTTTATTTTTTGTGACTGTCACATTTTTATCTCGGACTGTCCACTTTATCACATGAAATCTTAGCTATCCTTTATATTATAGATCACGCTTGAGGTTTATACGACACCTTGTACAATTAGCATTCTTCTCTCCTCTCAGTCCTCTCATGATATTATTATTAACTTGTCTCAGATATGATTTATACTGATAATCATCTTGTCTTTGTATAAAAATGGAGATATAGTCTGGCGCTTTACATGTAAATGATGTTCAGTTCGCATCATTTACCCATTGATGACGTGGGCAGTTAATGAAGATATTCGTCGGCACATTTGTATGGAAGTTACGATTCACAATTTTTTTCTTTGAATCTTGGGAACTGATTATTTGCTGAGATACAGTGTAGATTAGAAATTGTAAATGTATTTTGTATGTCAGACTTCAAGGTATTCACTTAAATGCTCATATACCATGACGGTCCGCTCACATTCATATTATATTGTTCTGAGATTCAAGAACGCTATCTGCTTCTGCTGATGAATCCATATTTATATAATCTACCAGTACTGTGCATTTCTTGACCTTGTCTAGTTTATTGCATAAATTGTATTTGTCAATATTTTCATTGTGTGGCTTTTTGTTAACTTTTGCAAATAGGTCATCATAATATTATGATGTATAAAAGGTCCAAATGATATACCTCTTTTTAACACAATTAGAAACTTGTCTCCGTGGTTATTTTAGACAAGAAGATTTTCCCTATGCCCGTGTGTTTTAGTGTTCATAAATATAATATTATGCATTTTATCAGTTCCCTAGTGCATGTATACCACTATTTGTACACATATTAATAATGTATTTAGTAAAATTTTAGTTCTACCTGTCTGTTGTCGATTATTAACCGTTTTCATATTGCATTTAAGGGGGCAAAGAGGCTCAATCCCTGACACACAGTCCAAAGACAAATTGAAAATTCTTGTGTGGATTTATCATCCACTACATGTATGTTGGCAGGTATCAACAGAAGGTTTATCTGGCTAATAACTGCAGTTTGTTGACAATCTTCATCATATGTTAAAGAAAGCAGTTGTGAATTTAAGTTTTGGTATATTTTAATGTGTTTGAATGTGTTTTGTTCCTCGTCAAATCTGAAAGTTGCATATAGCATACATGTACATGTACATGGAGACAAGTTTCTGATTGCATTAAAAAGGGAGGTACATGTACATGCACATGTATGTGATTGTCATTTAGACTTTTATACCGAATCATAGGTTGTTGTAATAAACTAAAATTATGATATTTCATTACATGTACATGTACATCTTGTACAGTAACAGGCTGAAGACAGACAAGAGTTTGGCTTTTGTCTGTAGAATTTTTTGAAATACTATTTATTGTATTGACAAAGTTGAACGGATTTTCAGCTATGGCACGATAAATCTGAAATTAAACAAAATATGATAATGAAGAGAAAAAATGATGAAAATATACTCCTGCTGGCCTTACTATACATTTCATAGTTGTAAAAGCTATGAATATATACAAGTTTGTTATTAATTTTCTTTTCTTTTCTGATATTTCATAGGGGGTGGGGGTAAAGTTAGCCTCTCGAGAGGACACTGGTTTCCCCACTTTCATATATCTGAAGCTCTCTTTGTGATAGCTTTTTCAGTGGGCAACACCTGCCCCTACCTTGGTTTGAGGGTAACACAGCAGACCAACACTAACAAAATACTGAAGAGTCAGTTACATGTACAACTATCTTTGGAATTTTGATTGTCCACCATCTGTTGGACATTGGAAGTTCAAGGGTCAGTTGTCTAACAATGGAAGTAAAAAAGGAAAGATGCTTTCTCAGGTACAAAAGAGTTAAAGTAATGTTAATACTGGGGATTCCTCATTGGTTGTTAAAGGGTTAAAGTGGACTAGATTAAGTCCAGGGTGATATGTACTTCTGAGGAATTTCTGGTATGCCAATAGTGTAGTAATGTCCACTACCCCCCTGGCCTGACTAAACATGACAGCTCATCTGTATTTAGTCTATACTAGAATTCAGTCTTCCGTTATGCCTCCAGTCTAAACATGAATTACTATATAACTTCTGAATGGCTAATTACAAATGCATTTATGTTAAGGGATGGGCAACCCAGATTTGACAAGGCGAAAACAATTTCTGACGAGCTTCAATGGCTTTGTCCGCAGAATGATACTCTCTCAGTCTATGATAGGCCATCCATTGATGGTTTAAAACACACTGAGTTAATAAAAAAAATTCTGAGTGGTTATTTTTATCCGATCGCCACATGTGTGGTGTGAAACAAGAATCCATCTGATCGGCTCATTAAAAATACAAATTCTCTGTTGCTACATATACTGTGTGCATGTATGGTTTTCTGTCTGACTGTCATACATGTAATAATCAGCTGAGAATGCGTCACAGTTTCACTCACTCACAACTGAAAAGCTTCTAAGCTTGCTCAGCTAACCCGGGTCGATTCAATTTCTTATAACCAAATTAAATGTCGGGACTGTTGGTAAATTTTTGCTTAAACTTCTGCTAAATAGATACATGTAAATAGGATTTGATTGACTTTGGATGAATGGTGATTGGTTGATTTTCAGCAAAAAATGTACAATTAACGAGCAATAAGTGTGAATTTTGTGGTAGCCTACGTTATTTACTGTTTGACAGGCGGTTTCGGTTTCGTGGTAATGTAAACAGAGGTCAACCCTACTGTAGTCAGCTGTGAAAGCGTTACTAATATTCACCTATCTGATATTAGATATTAAAATGTAAAGAGTTGATGTTTTTTAGTTTATTTGTACATTATGGGATCAGGACAAAAAACACATATACGTAACAATATATAAGTCAGAAGACGACAAAATGATCGTCCAGGCTGTAAGCATGCAACAGCTCGCTCTGGAGCCTCTATTAGAAACTCTAGCCTGGCTGAAACTAAATGTAAACATATCAGCTGCAAATATATTCAAAAATCGTATTAAAGTCATCATTTAACGGTCTATCAGGGGAAAGAAGTTTACCAGTGTCAGATCATCTCAACACCTTCCCAATATGTGTACAACAGTAAATAGTCAGAACTCTTTTTGATCTTTAATTTGCCTCATACACACAGCAACCTTTTGATAAAGGATCGACAACTTGCGTTTTGTATAGCAAAAACAATTTCTGAAGCCAGGTACACACTTAATATATTAATATCAAAATCTATAAGCTGTATATAAAGAAGTTGACCAGAAGATTTTCTTGTCAAAATTAGTATCTATGCATAACATTGATAAAATCAACTTCATTCGTCTGTGTGCTTCCTAGAGAAGTGCAAGCAGATAAATGTATGCAGTATCCCCATCTGAATCATTGGTCGAATAGAAATGTGCAAGAAAATTGTTTCCTATATTAATTTTGGTGGGAGAATAACTACATGAAAGTACAATGTACCCTTCTAAATTTTACCATGTGTTTTTTGTGTCCATAAATATCTATAGCTGCCAACCTTTTAGCATTCAAATTCTTGAAAAATTTTTGAACTTTTATGGTCTTTGTCTACAAAATGTTAGAAAAACTGCCAATCTTTATAAAAGAGTACGTAGTATTTAACAGTAGAAGATGTAAGAAAATGAACTCTGCGACCTGTGTGTAGGATTGTAGGTGTGTGGAGAGGTCAAATGGTGCAAGGAAATGTACATGTACTGGTTCAAACAAATCACAGTAACAACATACACCCACTCTGGCTTCTCACAACATGTATTTATTTACAGAATTTGTTTTTTGTTTATTTCGTTTATTTTGATGCTCATTTTTTTTTTTTTTTGGGCATGACGTAGTTTTATCTGCATATATGTAGCTTTTTTTCTTCAGCCAGATATTTGTACTTACCGCATCCGTAGTAGTTTTTTCCTACAATCTTTTAGAGTTCATATGCAGAGTGTGGTTAATTAGGGTTTTAAGGACTCTTGCACTCAGATCATGACTAGTTGAGCGTAAGATTTGTAGATTCCCTGACTTAATATTTAACTGAGATACAATTTGCCTCTTTTTGCAGAAGTTAGGATTTATTAAAGTGGCATGAGCTGCCAAAATGTTGATATATTTCTGTTTAAACAGAATGTGGAAATTATTGGGTAAATTTCTCAAGACGATCTATTCAGAAGCTTTTAAATTCTACTAGTCTTGAAGTAGTTTTAAGCAGTCTTTTTATCTAACTAAGGCTTAAAATCAATGAAAGTTCATTCCAGTTATTTTTACTTTTTGGACACTTTTGATCATTTATGAAAAGTAAGAATTTTGGCAGCTCATGCCACTTAAATAATTGTCTACTTATCAGTATCTCTATGAGGCATATCGACACAGATGAAAATGTTAAGGCTTCCAAAATGCATATTTCCCAAATGGAGAAATAGTTTTCCTCTGAAAAAGAGAGATGATTCCCCATGGTGATATTGAAAATAGCGATGCCATCAAATTTTATTCATCATGGGAAGGTTAACTACAATAAGTCACATTTAAGTCCATAGTGTGTCCAAGTTTTCTGGGGATTTTTCTCCTACCCATGTCAAGATTGTTAGTAAAGAATGTCAAATTTGGTCCAATTTCTAAGCCATGTACATGACATGTTCATCTGGATGAGTAGCTGACCAGCCCGATTTCGTATTCTGAAAAAAACAAATTTTCTTTGATCTTCTGTGTTTCCGTCAACTTTAATCATCAATTGATTCATTCACTGTTGTTACACTGTACTGTCTACACCTGTATCTTGACCAGCACTATGTACAGGTAGTTAGCTAGAGTAAAATCTAAAATAGAAGTAGCAAGTGTCATTTGTTGCTGACTGAGTAAAGGGTGTTAACCAGTCAGTTATTGAATTTAGCAGTAACATGTTGTCCCTAATGGAATCCCTTTTTTTACTGGACTTCAAAGCCTCTCAATAAGGCTGGCTGAATTTACCTCTTCAGCTTCAATGAATAAAGAGATCTAAAAGCCAAGTGGAAATGAAAACTCTATTCACATTCCACAAAAACCTGGCCTTTAATAACTTCTCTATTAACCCAACATTTCTGTGGGGAGTTCAGCTTGGTAGAATGGTCTTTATATTAGTAAGTGTTAGAATAGCATGTTCACGAGCAAGCCATTTCATATTATTTATTGTACATGTACTTCTTTGTGAGGTGCAGAATAACCCACAAACTTGGAAGGATTTATCAAGTTTATAAATTAAATGCTAAGTCTCTTGGGCTAGATAGTATTCAAACTCATTCAATGGACTAACAGCAAACTAAGGTCTAATGTATTTGTCTATTAAGCCAGCTAACCTCTTTGTATAATATATGCCGGATGACCGTCTTTTTTTTTTTACCCTTAAATAAAGTAGTTGGAAAACTGTACTATATCCTGGAATCATAGTTTTATTTATAGTTAAAGCAATCTTATTTTTAAAATAATGCATAAAATTTAGATACTTTGGCACAAAAGTAAATTGCAAAATATTAGGTTTTTAATATATGATTCAACTGTAACTATGTTGATTTGTTTTGTTTTATAAATTAAGTGATTTATATACAATCAAACTATACACACTTTATAAAATATCAAATAGCATGGTATCAATGCCAAAAATCTTAAAGCTTAAAGGGGGAGAAAACAAAAAATCCCAATAGGGTTCAGAAGAAGTACGCTAACGTTTCCCTACAAACGGTACCAAACACATATTTTTGCGATTTTTTTTACGCCCGACAGTAAAGTTAATAAAAAATTACATACGATAAGCAAAACAAATTGGTCAACTTTCAAAATCTCCCATTTAAGCCTAGGTCAAATTCATCATCTTCAAGGCTTTCAAGTGAAATTAACCTTGGGTTTAAATGGAAAATGGGAGAAATTTGACCATATAATCACTGTGTAAATCAAACCTTCAAATGCATGTTGTGTAGATGAGATTGAGCCAATCTACGCTGACAGCTCAGCTTATTTTTCCAGCACAGGGCGTCTTTGAGTGTAGATTTTGAAGATCTATAGCTTAATGCCTACTTAAATGTTATATTTCCTGGGTGAATTTTTAAAACATTGTCTACTTCTATGAAGTGTCATTTCTAGAAAATTGAGGGCATATGGGATACCTTTATGAGATAACACCTGAAAGAAAAAACAGTAAATTTTATTATCATGACTCTTCACAGTTGGTTTTTTTGTTAACTTTTCTTTTACAAATAGTTTTCTGATGATAGATCATACATAGACTATCTTTATCTGATGAGCCTAGATCATTGATGCCCTCATACATGTAGTTTACTCGTCTGTCTCTGATATATGTATTACTAACTTAGCATTAGCTTCACCAGTCCTACGGGGCTGAAGAACTTAAGAAACAAGTCCAATCTTCACATCTTGTATTGATTTTTAAGAGATAGTGAAATGAAAAATTTGGATTTTACCTTCAATTGTTTGAATGCTTCATTGTTTTTACACTGGACTCGTGATTATTTCCCTAATATGGTGTTATTTCATGGTAGGTTTAGTGTGTGTGGGGGAGGGGGGGAGAAGCACGGCTTTTTACTCCAGCAAACACCCACCCACCCTTCGGCAGGCAATACGGTGAAGAATTACTTATGAATAACAACTTCATGGTTAATTGGGTGATGACGTTTCGATGTAGTTCTTACATCGTTGTCAAAGTCAAATGACTTAAGAACTACATCGAAACATGTCACCCAATAAACCAAGAAGTTGTTATCCATAAGTAATTCTTCACCTTATTGTAACGTTTTAACTTCTTTATGCCATTAAAGATTCGGCAAGCACCTCACAACTTGTCCACATATGGGCAACCAAGTGGAAAACTCACTTTGAAATTTGTCAATAGTTCTTATTTTGACTGAATCTGCTACCCATGTAGATTGATTGATGATTTACGCTGAATTATTTCACTTAATATAGTTTAGTGGTGGAGAAAACAGAGCACTTTGCTTGGAGAAAACACCGACTTTCGACGAGAACCTGGCAACTCGTCCACATAGGGTGAATCTGGGCGATCAAGTAAAATATTCACACTTAAATGTTTAAATTTTTATTTGGTCTGAGTGTGGGACACAAACCCTCGTCACATTGATGTTAGGCCTTTGTCAGACTGATAGAATACAATCTACATGTACATGTATCACTCTGCTGACAGCAACTAATCTCTCCATTCAAGTGGTAAATTGCTTCAGAAAAGGTTACTTTTTGGGGGCTTTTATTAGAATCGACAATTAGTTTTATTATTGAAGGAAAATTTAAAGATATTTACTTATATTATTTTTAATTTAATTTTATATCATTTTTGAAAAGCTAAAAAGAAGGTCTGGCTTATGATCCACACTGTTTATTATGATATATACAAGTCTTGCCTTTGTTCAGTAAGTTTTGATAAGTTTCAGATTGCCTTTGAAGTATGCAATCAACCCAGGCTAATATGTCATGGTCAATGAACTTATGCTATTTAGATTCTCTCGCCTTGTTCCAATGCTGGATGAGTTGGCAATAAGTGACACATGTTTTACATATCTATTAGTTGAACTGGAGCGGAAGCATTTGTTGTTCGTGGATTGGTTGCTCATTGCTTTGCATACCTGTGAACTCAAATGAGTATCATGTGTTAATGGATAGTCCCTGGTCTTTCATCAGAAAAATGATTGTCCAGACCCTGTTTTATATGGGGTATTTTATTGTTGGAAAGCAGGTGCTCTTGCCTGAGGACATAGACCTCATTGCCTGTTATCACTCTCTGTAGATAGACCACTTGCACCTTTACCAACAAACATTTAAAGATGCCCAATGCTATACTGTACAGATGTACATCTAAATGCCCAAAGGCTGTATGTAAAAAATATATATATATATTATTAATAAATGATTTTAGTTGCCCTGCTCCCTTAGTTGATGGATAATAATCTACCTTTTATTTAAGAAAAGTATAAATGCTTTATGTCTATGAAGAATTGTCAATGGTGCTTGAAGAGACAAACACTGTGCAAGCCCTGTCACAAGTCTGCATTCAATAGACCAGCAGTTCATTGGCAACAAAAAGCTGTACTTTATGGCACTGTTTTGTTTGGGGACACTCGAGATTCCAGTCTCACTATACTGGGTGAGAAAGACATTCCTGCACCCTGACCTCATCATGCAGACTACCATTAAATCAGTGGTCATGTTTCACCCAGGTAGTGTTTACCTGGTGGAAAGCTTTGCCTGACTGTCTTACATCAGTCACAGCCTGTCATACCTGCTGGCACCCAGGATATAGATTATTTCAGGGCTTGTTAAGAAGGTTTTTTAGAGATACATGTACATGTAGTTGGTGATGCTGAACCACAAAACCATGCAATGTATAGTATGATATTTGATCTGCTGAACACCAGTACAAAACAGTTCTTCTAAAACCAAGATCTAGGTTTTTTCAAGCTTTTCTACGGAAAATAGATTGTTGTGAAGGTTCCTAAACCTAGATATACTAGACCTCATTTAAAAGGGTGACAGGTATATAGCCCCTGTTATTCCCTCCAGGTAATTTTGCTCATTGAGGCAATCTACGTTTAAGGAGAACGGGGCATGGCTTGGGTACTGATCCGTTGCAATCTGATCAGATGAATCAGTTGTGCCAGCTCATCGCCGCTCATTCCCTCTATTCATGATAGTGAGTTGTCTCACTCAGTAAGTAGAAAAGCAAGCCACTTAACTACCTGTTAGGACGATGGTGTCCCAAAGATAGATCATGGCATATATTTCTGTTTGACCCTCTCCTTCATGTCTGGGTTGTTGTCTAGTTACCTGTGCTTTCAAAGATTCTCTCAAAATAGACTATACACACGCTTTGTTATAGAGTTGATCGGAGAGTCGATAGAATGTATGTAAGAAGCTATATTTGATTGCTGTGATAGTAAGATATTATACATGTACATGTTAACTTTTGTGGAATACCGTGTGTATACATTTGTACCTGGAAATCGCATAGTGGATTTTACCACTTACTGGATCATTTCTGGAGTTTTGGATCTTTGCTTTAACATCTTTTGATTCACACCCAAGCTGTCCTGTGCGTTCATACATGTAGAGACTAACTTACTGATTGCACACGTATATGATAGCGATGCTATTGGCCTCAATGAAATTTATCAGCAATTATGATGGATCGCCACAGTCTATTTTATGCCTTGTCTCTCTGGTGCCCAAGAGAAAAAATCTTTTAATACCTTGATGGCCATTTTAACTCTTATGGTCTTTTAAAACACATGTGCAGTTATCCGGTCTACATGTACTTGTATCTAAAGAAAACTTACCAGTGTTGAATTTGGATTTGCGATTAAGATTTTGGCTGGTAATGCCAGGCATCTAAAGAGGACTAACTGGCTTACATGACATTTTCCTTTGATTTTTGGGGATATTGTTTACAAACTGATAACAACGAACAGAGGATCAGAATTCACAAATGGAGCCAGGATATATTCATACTAACCCAGTTCGGGTTATCGTTGACAAGGTTGACTCAGAACAGATTCAGGCACAAAAAGGATTTGCGCAAGACTTAAAACGTCCTCCATGTGTCCACCAACATTGTCGTTGTGATCGCCCTATATCTTTACTCGTTGTAAGTACTTTTTTCTCCATGTCCTGCACTAAATGTATCAGATAACATCTCACTCTTGTCCGACCAATTTTTTAAACTTATTTTATTATTGTCGTTATTTCTTAGTAATTAAGTTGGATCCTGGGGACCGTTCCAGGAAGCCGTCACACATTGACATTAAGTGCAGTTGCCATGCATGATGTCGTATCTCTTCATTATGGTATCCATTTTTTATTAGCAATGCGACTTAACTATTTTGTGAAACGAGCGCCTGGACGCAGTCCTGTCATACTTTATTTGAGGCTTTGTTTATTTTTGGTGTTGTGTAGGGCTACTGTATGTTAGCAGAGAGTTTTGAAGTGATGGTTGAATCATGTTATGCATGCATAAAGCACTTAACATATCTTAGACCAGAAACTAAGATCTCTGAAGCTTTTGTTAATTCTATCCTGACAAAAGCTGACACATTAAGACAGTTTGACATTATGGATGTCAGCTTGATTTCAAGCACAAGAATGAAATGTACATGTCTACTCAACCTAGAAACTTTGACACAATGGGTTTGTGTGTTTGTAACCCTACACTTGGTTATTCAAGGTATCTGACGGGCATGTTGATACAACCCTAACCATTCATACAGATCTCCGTCCGCATATAATAACAGGTCTAGTGATAAAAATCTTTAAAAAATTGTTTTTGACAAATGTGTCTGAGCTGGTAGAATTATCTCTTCATGCGAATAACTTACAAGTATTTGCATCAGTGCCAACATGTAAATGCCAGGTTTTGGTTCTCTCGGGCTTGATGTCCTTTTCTGTAAGGTTACATGTATGCCCTGAACAAATTTGAGTTTTGGACGGATTCATGTTCAGTTGTAAACATATGTGTACCTCTTAGTTTACAACTAAAGCCTTTGTGTTGAAAATAAGGTCCTTGCTTGTTGTCCATTACATAAATGTAGTTGCTGTTTTGGTTTCAAAGGGATGGAATCAGTCTCATTCCAAAGAGAAAATGGAGAAATTTCTGAGTAGATTTTTCACTTGATTTGGAAGAGTTGCCAGATAGTTGCCGCGGAGGTCGATGATTTTCTTGCTGCAAATAACCCGGTCGCACCCACCCCCAACCACTTGACGTGGCAACTCTGCCATGTTTAAGTGAAATAATCTTGAGTGCAATGAAAAACATCGATCAGATCATCTTTTAAGGATCTACTTAAACTTCCTCCTTTTGCCCTACGCGTACAACAAGCCAGGGACCTTCGCCCGCAAACAGAACGCATTTAATGGAGAATGGAATTCCCTTTTGATAAATGTAGCACCCCTAAGCATTAATGAAAATAAAAACCACCAAATCTTATACCTGTTTTGTTTGTGTGAAAGAATTTTGACCATGTGTAACTTAGAAAATATTGTTAAAATTTACATTTAGCATTAATCTGGTCATGGAAAGTAAATGAAAAAAAAATGCTTGTGAAAGAAATACACTTGATACATGTACTGTACATATATGTCCTGCATAATACAAGGTCTTAATACTTCAGCATTTTATTTTACCATGATCAGGGGAGTACAGATTTGTTCCGATTATGTTAGATCCTTTTCTCCAGGCCTCGAATTGAAGGTAGGCCACGGAGGCCAGTGAGTGGCCTTAGTTGCCTAACTGTATTTGTTTCTCTAGGTTGTTTGAAACCACCAAGACCAAATTATCCTCCTAAATGGGTGCCATAAATTATCCCAAAACAAGGCCTAAGCCGTGCAATAATTTCTAACAGCACATAAATTTTATATTCCTGTCACACATACCTGTTGAATTTTTATCTTTTTTTAACTGCTTTCAGTAAATGAGTTTTTAATTAAATAACTGTCCTTATCAAGATTGCATCTTCTGTAGTGTTTGTATGTGTCCTATGTTGTAAGGGTCACTGGTTCATTGTTTTCCCTGAAGCCCTCGCTTTCTCACCATTGAATACTTTTTGATTAAATACATATACCTGTATGTAGACTGCAATCATTACGTTTCTAAGTACATCAGAGTTAAACACTGCTATGTTATGTTAATTGACTTATGTTTTCTATATAAATTTAAGCTTAAACTAAATTATTTAAAGTCATAAATAATGATTATAGTGTAAATCCTCAATGAATCCATCAGTTGGATCTGGATGTGTTTCAAGTTAAGCTGCTTCAAGCTCAGCAATATTCTGCCTTCTCTTTTCTTTGTCTCTATTCCCATGTTATTCTCCCTTTCTATACTGTATTTGAAATTGTCTTGTGTAATTGACCATACAGTGTACGTGTATTTCATTGTCGTGACGTCACAAAACTGAAATAATGGTGAAAGTGACGTCAAATCTTCTCTCACTCACTTATCACCGTACGTGTACATGTATTTCATTATCTTGATAAAACTGAAATAATGGTGAAAGCAACATCAAATCTGCTCCCATTCAATCATCAGCATACATGTACAAGTAATGTGTTGATATAACGTCTGGTTTTTTGCTATATGTACCCAAAAGGTCATATTGGTCTTTCAATGTTCTATTGTCTAAATCTGTTCATTAATCTATTAAACTACATTTACTGTTAGTGTTTGCAGTTGAAACGTACAATATGACTAAAATTTACTGAATGATGCTCCCTTGTAAAGACTAAACCTGAAAAACTACCTGATAGTTCAAACCCTTAAAAAGCCTCCTAATGTTTTGTCAGGCTTTAGTGGTTTTATCTTCCCCCCATATGAACCCCTTGAAGAGCCCTGCATTCAGTTGCTGGTAAGAAGTTTGATTGTGCCTTAGGGGACTACAGTGGCCTGGTATGGTATGCCAAGAATGAGCCACGAACACTTGATAAATAATAAATGAAGAGAGCTGGTAGACTGACAGTGGACCATCCCTTTGTGAAAGTAGAACAGGGGAGGCCAGGTTGAAAATATATATGGGCTATTCCCATGACAAGCATTACTGAACACCCTTGTGGTGCATAATGAATTCAGCCTACACTTGAGTTGTATAGATCTGTCTGTCTGTATTTTGTATTTTTGGCAGCTAGTCTGACTTACAAGACTAACAAAGGTCTGATTACATGTCATTTAAATGTATACTTATGTACATTATGTGTAGTGATATTTTGGTAATGGGGAACAAAACATGTTATTAACGAAACAATAAACAGCCCACCGATAAATGATAATTGCCCATTTAAATGTGATTTATTATAATAAAAGTAAATGTACTTTTTCTAATTACCACTCCTTGAAATTAATAAATGTCGTTGAGAAGCTAACGGGGACCTTGGTGGTCTAGTGGGTTAGAGTGATCGTCCCTCAGTCCCACATAGACCTTCCATCAATGCAGGTCCAAATCACGCTCAGATCAAATAAAAAAATTGAGTGCGGCGTAAAACACCAATCAATCAATCAATCAAGAAGCTAGCAAATTTGGTTTGTCTCACTTAAAGATAAGTTTTGCACAGTACATGAACAAATGCTGGACTTCTCCTTTGCTCACTGCTCTAGCAATAAGTTAGCTTAGAATCCCTTAAATCATTTAGGGTGGGTAAATAAGCTTACCGTGTGTGCTTCAAGATAGAATAGATTCATATCAGTGGAAGTTTTTGTTTGGAAAATTTTGCAAACACTTATTGTCTACTGAGAGTACCCCGTTTGGGCAGATCTTAAACTATGGCTGCTCTTTTTCAGACACTGTACAGACTTTGGTAATTTCAATGTTTTCTTTGATACAAATGCCTAAAATATGTTATGGTATGATATAAGTGTGTGTATGAAATAAGAATGTGAATATTTATCTTTGACTAGGAATTGGCAAACAAGGCTTTAAAGCATACAGGCAGTAAGAGTGTTGAAGCTGCATTGGAAGTTTTACAGAAATTACATGTTCAAGAGGGAAGGAATGGTTACAGTAAGTCTTCAGGTCAGTTATCTCCCTTTGTTATCTTTCATTTGTCTTAGGGGGCCTTGGTCTGTTACAGTGAAAGTCCCTCAGTTCAACATAGGCCTTTCATCTATGAGACTCGGGATCGAAATCCTACTTAGACCAATTAAAAATTGACAAATTCCTAATTGGATTTGGTCTCCAGGTATTTGCCGAAGATTGGTTTCCTTCGGCGCAGAGCCCACTTTTGTCACCCACTTAAACTGGCCACGTCGCCATAGTTTCCATGGTTGACTTGATAGATACTCAATCCACCAAGCTTTCGATCTTTGTTGAGTGATTTTGTGGCTCAATGGGTAGACCAATACTCTTTTGCACCTATCATAGTCATTGGTTCATCGTTGGTTAGAGTCCGGATTAGAGCTGTCAATGCTGCCATGTGGGGTCAATTATCAGTCAATTAAGCATAGAGAAAGGAGAACCCCAACAATTTCTTGCCAATTTTCTTTCCATAATTTTTATTAAAACATTTTTTTAATGAATATTTGCCTTTTTTTTCCTCAGGGTGTTTTAAATGTGTTAATGTATAATTCTTTTTGCTTTTACAGGGTTTTCTGGGTACAACAAAGTGATTAGAAAACCAAGTTTTGAAGAGAAGTATCGCCATGGAAGTCCTGTATCGGATAGCATCAGCATACGATCCGATAGCCCCAGTTTATGTAGTGCTGTACAAAATAGACAATATCCATTCACAGATTCAGCAAGGGGTTCATCCCTTTCAAATTCTACTGCCTCATCTAGACAGTTCACACCTAGCCCTGTTGTCAACGGGCACCAAACCCCACCCCCACTGCCCCCACGTGTTCCAATAAATGTTGTGTCATCACGGGTGCCAACAACGCCTCCCCCACAGTCACAGTCTATGCCCAACAATGAGACAATACACAACCAACAGACCCTATCCCAACAGCATGTGCCATATACACCAGAACTTGTGCAACAAATGTTAAAGCGAAATTCACCAATTCAGACTGATAATATGAGGGCTCATGGTATTGTGTTTAGTTCGAGTTTGCCACAGTCTTCAGTTCAACCAGCTGGTACGACAGCAGATCCTTCTTCAAGAGGGATGAGCCCACAAACTGCCCCAGGCAGACAGCCAGTTATTATGCAGCATAATGGTCAACCGCAGGACACAACACAGTATACCAACAGGAACGGTAGTTCTAATGGAGGAAGGAGCGTTACATTAAAATATCAACACCCTCCACCTCCATACCCACAAATGCCACCCAGGCAGAACACAAAAGCTGTGCATATTCAGAGTAGTGTCAGTGAAAACGCAAAGCAAATGCCATCTAATTCTTTGGACTACAGGACAAATCCTAACAATGATACACAGATCACTGTGAGTAATTCTGCTAATACATCAGGAAGCTCTGATAGTATTACTGTCAACTTACCCAAACGAACAAGTCAGTCGCCGGCGGCGGCACCGGTGTCTGTACAAGCTTGGGGTAAACACTCACCCATCATTATGCATTCTGTGAAAAGTAGGGAAGTATCAAAGCCAATGCCACAGACCGCTACTGCACCTTTGTCACCTCCACCTGTTTCTGCCCCGGTGTCTTCTCAGAATTTTATTTCTTCTGTAAAGACTCAAATAAATCCCCCAGTTAACCATCCCTCATCTGTGTCTCCAGTTTTAAACCATGGAGTGGGCATGAAGCCACAACTAACTAAGCCTCATCCAATGAGGGGAAATGTTCATATTCAAATTAAGACTTCCTCTCAAAATGGACAGCATATAACACCTGAGCAATTGGCTCATTTACAACATACTCAACAACAGCAAAACCAGAGGCCTTCCATTCCAGTCCATTTCCAAAAGGGTCATCCGAGTCACAGTGTTCAAATCCATAACCTGTCTGCAAACCCTGAACTTTATGGACAGAGGCAGTTAGTTGACACGCCTAATTCCACTCCACGATCTGGTTCCCCTGTTTCTAGAGCTACTAATCAGTCACCTTTATCTGTGCTTTCAACAAACTCTACGCCATCATCAAATTCTGATATCCCGGACAGGCCCCCACCTCCTTATCCTGGCAGACATGTTAATTCTACTCAAAATCATAATACAGCAGTTCAGCCACCTCTGCCCCCTAGAGTTCCATTACAACCCTCAAAACCACCCCCACCTCTACCTCAATCAATACCCCCTCCACAACCATCCCATTACTCTTCCTCTAAACCAGTGTATGTTCAACATTCTCTGCAGCAGCCCCCAAAACAAACATCTTCCACCCCAACCAGTGGGTATCCATCGTCTGAATCCCATCATAGTGCTTCACCTCAGTTATTGTTATCGGACACGACAGCTGATACACCATCACCTGTAGCTTCTGAGCGTGATGATCAGAGTGAAAATCAAAATGAGGATGATGTTGACGATAGCCAATCAGAGGGCTCTGAAAAACATAGATGTACTTCACCAATACCTGAGCGCAATCCTGAAGCAGAGAAATATGACCATCTGCGAGGAGAGTGCAAAGTTCGCTATCTGTCTCCGGAGGCGTTTAAGTTTTATATGGAGCAGCATGTTGAGAATCTCATGAAATCTCATCAACAGAGAATGCATCGAAGGGTTCAATTAGAAAATGAAATGGCTAAAGTTGGTTTATCAGAAGAGGCTAAACTTCAGATGAGGCGCATGCTTCACCAAAAGGAATCCAATTACATTCGATTAAAACGTGCCAAAATGGTTAAATCGATGTTCGATAAAATTAAACCACTCGGTATTGGAGCCTTTGGTGAGGTAACGCTTGTGAGAAAGAAAGACGCTGGTAAACTTTATGCCATGAAAACGTTGCGTAAGAACGATGTGCTAAAGCGTAATCAAGTGGCCCATGTGAAAGCTGAACGTGATATTTTAGCAGAGGCAGACAATGAGTGGGTCGTCAAACTGTATTTTTCCTTCCAGGATGAAAATAATCTGTATTTTGTGATGGACTATGTCCCAGGTGGTGATTTAATGGGGCTTCTCATCAAATTCGGTATTTTTCCTGAGCCTCTATCTAGGTTTTACATTGCTGAGCTTGTGCTTGCAATAGAAAGTGTACACAAAATGGGCTTTATCCATCGAGATATAAAGCCAGACAATATTCTCATAGATCGTGATGGACACATTAAGCTGACAGATTTTGGACTCTGTACTGGTTTTCGATGGACACATAACTCTAAATATTATCAGAAAGGTACAGTATTTTTTTATTTTTTAATTTCTCTGCTTCATGCATTTTGTTTGACTTAAAATGTAAATATATGTGAGCCTTGTGAGGACTTGAGATTGAGAAATTGTGGTTGGTCTAAATGTCACTTTGGAAGCAACACAATGGAATTAAGGCAGATTTTTTTTGGCATGACTTGAGTTAATTAGGTAGGACTGTTTGTTTAGGTATTTGTTTATTTAGCGGATACATTTAATAAAAACAGTTTATTCTTAAAACATGGCCATCTTAAAACCATGATTTTGGCAGTTGGGGTAGCCAATTATCAAACAGGCTGAATCATTGGATGTGCTGGGGCAGCCAATTAAATTCTTTCTCAGTGTAGCATTTCTTTCCTTTATGTATAAGAGAATCTACAGGTAACAAGCGAACCGTTCCCAGCAGGCCGGGTAGCTGAGTTGTTAGTGCCGTGGGACGGTAACCCTAAGTCGTTAGTTCGATTCTAACCCTGAATTTTTTCGGGTCAATCACATTCAGTGTCTGTTGATTTATCGATTCAGTAATTTACATGTAGATGTTGTCAAAATGGATTCCAATTGTCTACAGATTTTGGGCTTAAGTTCTGTGTGGAACAGTGATTACAAAATCAGGTTAGAATCTGTAAATAATGACAATCGAGCCACAATCAATCTTGAGTTTTTACATGTAATTTTAGCCAGAAAAAATATGGCGGTCCAAGGAATTTTTTTTAGATTTATATTGTAACTTATGTACATGTACTATGTCCGCTTATGGGTACATGTATACAGGCTCTGGTACATGTACATGTATACTATATCATACTGACTACGGCCAAGCTCCTGTCAGTCGTCAACCTAATGAAATATCATAGGTTTACTTTATTACAACAATTTATGATGGGGTATAAAGGTCTAAATGAGCTCTTTTTATCACAATTAGAAACTTGTCTCCGTGGTTATTTTAGACAAGAAGATTTTCCCTGTGCCCGTGTGTTTTAGTGTTCATAAAATATCATAGGTTTGGTTTGTTACAACAATTTATGGGGTGTAAAGGTCTAAATGATATACCTCTTTTTAACACAATTAGAAACTTGTCTCCATGGTTATTTTAGACAAGAAGATTTTCCTTGTGCCCGTGTGTTTTAGTGATCATAATATATATTATGTATATTATATTATGAACACTATTATGATCACTAAAACACACTTGCACAGTGAAAATCTTCTTAACTAAAATACATGTACATCTTGGATGTCACGTTAAAAGAATATGACTAAATGTTTGGTTGGAGAACATTTTAAGCGAGAGAAACTAAGTTAATATTTATAATAAAATCATGATCTGTAAAATACATGTTGAGCACTCAGCAGATACAAGGGAGGTAACTCTTGAGCAACGTCTTTTCCATGCATTGGCGGTATGATCAATATCTCATACATGTATGTAGGCAGGCCTACATTGTACATACTGTAGCCTCTACAATGTACATGTACATGTAATAACACACACAAAGGAAATTTTGTAATTAGGTGTATGTTTATAGAAATCCTTTTAAGAAGAGCTGCAAGATACAGTTTTGTACTTAAGTTAGCTAAACACATTTCGAACACATTTTCGGTTCGTACAGCCCACATACTGTATGGATTTTCCTCATTCCAACCCCAACCATTTAGTTTTTCGATGGCTTTCAAAACCTCTTACTGTCGTGACGATCAGAAATTATGAAAAAAGTGTGAATTTTGTCAGCTCATGTCACTCTAAACGGACTCATCATGTATTTGTTGTTTACATTTTTCATAAAACTTCTGGCAAATAAAAAACAAAAAGATTTTATTGACTTTAAATGATTGATTGATGTTTTACGCCACACCCTCCCAAGATTATTTCACGTATAGTGGCATTCCCATTTACAGGGTAAAAAAAGGCCAAACTGACTAGATGGCTTTAGGTTAATTTAAAGTAAACAGTGGTCCTACATCATGGTGAACCCTGCTGTAGTGGGTTGGGAAAGTGTTCAACTAATATTTTCATTCATCGATCTGAGAAACTGTTACTTGCCAACATTCCTTAAGTAGCCTTTTTCTATGTGATGTAATCAGGAGAAAAATTTATGGGGTTCAATCTCAGTCTACCGATGTTCTTGCCATAGTTAAGGATTCCAGAAAATTCTACTGACCAAGGCTAAGCTCCTGTCAGTTGTCAACCTAATGAAATATCATAGGTTTGGTTTGTTACAGCAATTTATGGGGTATAAAGGTCTAAATGATATACCTCTTTTTAACACAATTAGAAACTTGTCTCCATGGTTATTTTTGACAAGAAGATTTTCCCTGTGCCCATGTGTTTTAGTGATCATAAATATATATATCTATGATTGAACACTAAAACACATGAGCGCAGGAACAAAACCATTTCTGTCGAAAGGTCCGTTCTCACTGTGCGATTTGTCATACAGACTTGTAAGATGTGATTAAAATGGATTCATTTGATTGGTTGATTAGTCATATTGACCAATTAAAAACAATCGTATTCTACAAGTCGGTACGACAATTCACACAGTGAAAATGGGCCCAATGAATATGCCCAATGTTTACTATGTATGTTTTAAATACTTTGGACAATATTTAAAGCAACAATGAGAACAATTTTTTCTCCCTGTCTGGTTTGAGCGCCCAAACTGCATACACTCAGACCCCATATACATGTACACTGACGGTCTGTATGGGGCTCAAAATCAGATTAGGCCCTGGTTAATTGTCTCCAAATAACTACTATTCAATGTGTAAGGGAAAATAAACTGCAGACAAGGTGGCATATAATCAAGCTGATAAAGCAATCAATCAACTAGACACTTGCAAGTTAACAAGTTTGACAGGATTTACATATGTAAGCACCCTAGCTAGAACAAAAATATCTGCATTTATTAATAAGATGCTTTGATGACTAATTCTCCAATATCACAGTCACCATAGTTATATAGCAGCTCTTGCCTCCATGGTTATTTTAGACATGAAGACTTTCCCTGTGCCCGTGTTTCATTGTTCATACATATAGCTGAGGCAGTAACACTGCTCTCAATTTTGGCTTTACATACATGTACATGAATGCTACATGTGCTGGCTTAGTCAATTATTGCACTTATTTTTTTTCCTTTAAAATATGAAATTTTGTAGTGTACATGTATACATCTTTGCTGTAAAGCAATTTACTAATTGATGTTTTACGGCACACCCAAGAAAATGTTTCCATTTTAAAAGAAACAATTTCCTTTAAACATGAAATTTTGTAGTCTACATGTATGAATCCTTGCTGGTAAATTACTGTAATATACAAGATTGACATAACATTATATTGTATTATTTATGATCACTAAAACACACGGGCACAGGGAAAATCTTCTTGTCTAAAATAACCATGGAGACAAGTTTCTAATTGTATTAAAAAGAGGTATATCAGTTGACTATGCAGGTAATATCAGCAGACAATGTGCTTGTTCAGCTGTCAAATGATGTTTGTAGACGATGGTGTCTTGAGCCAATACTAAAAATCTCCATCAATAACATATACAGTGTAGTAAAGCTAATAAGGTTATATTAAGATGATAAAGTTTATAAATCCATATTCATATGAACAAAATGGCATACAGGAACTTCATGTAGATGAAAAACACATTTCAATCTCCACCTCAATTGGGCGAAAAAACAAGCCCTTAAATCAGTACACATACTGTTCATGTACAGTGTAAAGCATCGTCTGACTGAAATAATGCTGAAAGTAACATTGCCGTTAAATCTTCTCTCACTTCTGCAGGTAGATGTAAATAAGTCATCTTCCCAATGAAATATCATAGGTTTAGTTTATTGTGAAGGGGTATAAAGGTCTAAATGATACATTTGTATATATTTATGAACACTTGTATCCATGTACATTTGTGTACATTTTAACATAATTAGATACTTGTCTCCATGGTTATTTTAGACAAGAAGATTTTCCCTGTGCCCTGTGTTTTAGTGCTCATAAATACTGTACAGCGTATGTACATGTACATGTAAAACAAAACTATATATATTTATGGACACTAAAACACACGGGCACAGGGAAAATCTTCTTGTCTAAAATAACAAAACTATATACATGTACACCCAGGATTCTGGAGTCAATTCTAGTAAATCCATGATTGATTGAAATTTACATCACATGTTTAACAGGTGGAAATTAACAGTTTTCTAACAGCTCAATTGACCAGCTTCTTAAATTTATACAGAATAATATTTTCACTGGTCAATGATTTACTCATTTTCATAAACAAATATATTTTTTTTACAGTACATGCTACATGTACATGTAGGTATAAATATTGCAAACTGCCAAATCTTTCCCATTTTTTACTTACCTTTTCATAACAGTGTTAATCTCCACCCCTGTACAACTTTAATACATGTGTTTATTCATTGAAAACATTGTCACATGTATATGAACTTTTCTGAAAATCGTTGCTTTCTGAATGTACATGTACTTTGTAAAATTACGGGTCCCAAATGAGATTGATTGATGTTTTAATGGGGAAGGAAACTAGGTTGTTTGAGTAAAGGGAACCAAACCTGTACCGTATACATCACAAAACAGGGGCCCCTCAAATTAAAATTGCCTCTTAAATATCTTTCTCAAGTGACACATGTCAAGTTTCCTTATTCTGTCCGACAATTTTGTCCGGTCCCTCAAAGGTGTTGATACTCATGGTTTCTGGTTTCTATTCTGTGATATTGTACATGATAACAGATTATTAATTAGTGTTTGTCTGACGCAATGCAATGGATGCATTTCACAATGCGTGCAACAGAAAAACAAAGTCAATGCCATACATGTAATTAAGGTCAAGAAAAATATCTTCTAAACCGAAAACGTCCTTTGGAGTCTTATACAATGGTAATATCTAAGTTAAGGAAAGATCTTCTTAGGATCTCCTCTATATAACTGATGTATTGAACTGAAATATTAAGATATGTGTTTGTTTTAGATGGTGCTCATGCTCGGCAGGATTCCATGGATATAAACTGTACCATGGACCATGTAACCTGTAACTGTGAAATACTCAAACCCTTAGAACGTCGGAGAAGACGAGAACATCAGCGTTGTCTCGCTCACTCTCTTGTTGGCACACCAAACTACATCGCACCAGAGGTTCTCTTACGACAAGGTAAGAGCTAAGAGAAAATTTTACAGGATTTCTCAAGATTTGTTTTTCGGGACCTACAGTTTGCTTAAAGTGGCATGAGCTGCCAAATTGTTCATATTTTTCTGTGAAAACAAAATCTTGAATTAATCAGCTACTTTTCTCAAGAAGTACAGGGTTAAAACATTTCCAGAATGTACGTAAACTTAAAAAAAATGTTTTGGACAAACTTACATGTAGGCCTAGTTTATTATTCATGAACAAACGTTCGTCTTACATTTCTGACCGTCAAACCTGGAAATGTTATTGTAAAAATTTTGTAGAATGTACACTCTATCAGGTATGATTCTTAAACATTCGTCTTGTAAATGAAGGATCTGTGTTTACAGGTTACACATCGTGCTGTGATTGGTGGAGTGTTGGTGTGATATTATATGAGATGTTAGTGGGACAGCCTCCATTCTATGCCCAGACACCAGCAGAAACACAACTCAAGGTAAGACAAAATATACATACATGCAGTACTATTCTCTATTTTAAAATATGTTACAGACACGATTTACTCATTTTGTCAACCGAATATTTCCAACTTAGCTTTAGCTGGAGGATGGAGATTTTCCACTCCCCTCAAAAATATGCATTTTTCAAGGTTGCATTATAAAGAATAAGTTCTGTAAACTTACTTTGCAATCAGAGTGTTTAACCATCACCTATAACGTGAACGGTGAACCAGATAGTAACTTTTATCCAAAGTAGTTTCCAACTGCGAATCCTTATTTCCTCAGACTCAAGGATGTCATCCCTTAAAACTGAGGTCATTAGAACAAGATTATGGTTATTAGTGTTACCTTGTCCATATTATTACACAAATGTAATTTAACTAATTTTCCAGATTTCCAGTGATTGACCATGTATCATCATGTCTCTAATCTAATGTAACAAAGTTCCAAAGTTCATCTTGCGCTTCCTTTCTTTTGACTTTGATATGTTCATGCACGCATTTCTTGTTGTTATCAGGTTATACGTTGGGATGAAACACTGAGAATACCAGCCGAGGCCAATCTTTCCCAGTCAGCTATAGATCTGACACTCAAGTTGTGTTGTGGTGCCAATAAGAGACTGGGTGCAAAGGGTGCTGCCGAAATAAAACTGCACCCCTTCTTCAACGAGATAAACTATGAGGGTTTGAGGAAAAGTCAGGCCCCATATATTCCAAAGATACGATACCCTACGGACACGTCAAACTTTGACCCAGTCGATCCGGATAAAATTAGAGGAAGTGATTCGGACACAGAGGAAAATAAAAAAATTGACCCATGGGACAACGGCTTACATCCAGAACACGCATTTTACGAGTTTACATTTCGACGTTTTTTTGATGATGGTGGGCATCCTTACCCACAGGTCAAAGACCCGGAAACCAACTCTCCTGTCTACGTTTAACGGAAGGCATGTAAAAGGGCGTTTTCTAACAAACCCAATGCATCCAATAGTGCCTATGTTAACGCCTTAGAAAGCCTTTTTTGTTGACTCTGAGCTTAAATGTGATACACTGACTCTAGTTCCTGCCAGATTACACCCATGGTAAAGACTTTCACACGTGATATTTTTTCTTAAGCCATATATTTTTGTACAGAAGTTGCAGGCTTGTTGTTAATATTAATTACAAAGCCATGTGAATGCTGTGATGTTTTCATCCTGACGTGATATATATATATATATATTTAAGGGGTTAATGAAAGATCGGTCTCTAAATTAACTTTCTGGTTACCGTGATTTTTAAAAGACATTTTTCACCTAAGTTTATCTGCAGGGGTGCGTTATAATTGTCTAATCTATGCACAACTCAAGTGTCTTGAAATGTCATTGTCCTTTTAAATTGACAAAGTTACATAATGTGTAAAGAAAAAATAAGTCTGAAATTCCAAGCCTAATAAATGTTCTCAGAAGAGAAAAAAGTATGGTGACCCATAATGTTATCAGAAAGAATTCCTGTTTAATATTTTCTAACTCACAAATACGGTGCCCTTGAAGTCCTCGTAAAATGCTATCAATATGCTCCAAAAATGCCTCGTTTCCTCACGGGTTTTCAATATTCAGTTGAATAAAAAGAAACAAAAATGGTAAAACATGAAAAAGAGTTACATTTCGATGAAGTTATCCAAAAACTTGGAAACCTCTACACGTAGTAACCTTTAATCAAGAAAAACTTTTCAATAGGCAATTTAAATGCCAATCTATTATATGACTGAAACCGTTTATAGGTTCACCTTTGCAAAGGGAAATAACTCCAGATTATATGTAACCAAATGCATATTATGTATGAAGTGAGATGGCTGATGTTTTAACATTGATGCCTGACGACATTATAAGATGAAAGTGAATGAATGTACACGCTACTTAAACTTTTTTAAAAATTGTTCGAAACTTCAAATGGAAAATCATTCAGAACCCCATCATCATATATTTTTTTCGACCCATTGTTTCTATCTGTTTGTGTACAGGTTTCTTTAAAGTGTGAAAGAGGATAAATAAAACTGGCTGGCCAGTTTATCATGAATTCACTGTTCACAATGTGTTTAAATTATATTCCTACAAAGATTTACATTTTGCTAGAAAAGGAAGCTCTTTCTGTTTATAAAAAAGAAAAAAATCTTATAATTATAAGAGTTATAACTGGACTGAAAAGTTAAACATTTGATAGTTCTTCTACAGATGCCTTTCAGTGAAGCGAATGAACTGCCAACATTTGTGTATAATTTTGTAGTGACAGATTTGCAAAGTTGCATTTATTGAAATTTCCTTAATGGGTGTTGATAAGATTCTAAAACATAAATGTTAAAGAAGTATTCAGAAATAACTTATTTAATTGATTATGGGTATAAATTCTTTGAAATTTCGTCTGTTGATTGAACAAAGCTGTTTTTTTATTTAGGCTTCATAAATATTATTCATTTCAATATCAAAATTACTATTTGACAAAATTTTGGCAGCTCATTCAACTTCCCAAGAACTGTTCAAATGCTAGGACTACTTTTGAATTATTTCTGATTTAAGACTGCAAGAAACCTTGTGTATTTTCTCTTTATAGTTTCAATGCCTAAAATCTCTTCTTGAATATCGTCTGTCTCGGAAAGTTGCAGGTCTCTGTTGATTTCTGGTTAATTATCTCCCCCTGTCAAACAGGTCCATCGTGTGAATTATCTCCCCTTTAATCTTGAGTTTCAGGCGTTTGTGTATTGGAAATTATATTGTTAAAGCGTCATTGCCAACAGACAGCGTCATTCAGCAATACTTCTAAAATAAAATAAAACCAAATTATCCTTGCCTCTTGTCTTTTTAATTTCCAAAGATTTCTTTAGCCTGTTCGAGATTTCTTTTCCTATCGTTGAAAACGTGGTAACTTTTCTTGCTGTACATGTATATTATGTATAGTGTTTGCCAAGTACCTGTTGAAGAACTGCAGTTCCCACTCAAGCTGGCAACCCCGTAATATAAGTTGATTTATTGAATGTGGCCTAAAACCTCAATCCTTCAAGGTTAAACCGAATTCGGAGTATGGCGAACAAGTCTTAATGAGTAGAAAAAAATCAATAAAGAACGATGTATGTAGTTTTGTATTTTAGTTTTTTAATGAACAGCCCCACGATGGTCTTGTTTCCTCAGACCATAGAGTCCGATACCCCCACCTCTCTTCTTAACCGGGCTGAGTATCTTAGAATAATCTATGTGGATGCCTTAGAATTGACAAGTCACCTGCTCTGAAAGCTGAAGCAAAACATATGCCACTGAAAACCGCCATTCACATCCACATATACATGTTTAACCGCCCTCGTTTACACAGTTTTAATATGGAAAGTTATGCTGATTGGAAGACCATATGTCACTTTAACGCGTCAGTTGTAAATGTTCAAATGCTCCGAAAACTAAAATAGGTGACTGTGTTAAAATGCTGATTGACTTAACTATGCTAAAATTCAGTGCATTTTCTAAACGTTTTGATGGGTTTGAAATCGGAGACCAGACTGTCATGTAGAAGAGTCACCTGGGGATAAAATGTTGATTGGCTTAACTATGCTAAAATTCAGTGCATTTTCTAAACGTTTTGATGGGTTTGAAATCGGAGACCAGACTGTCATGTAGAAGAGTCACCTGGGGATAGATTGAATGCGGGCGTTTCTTGTACGTTTTTGCTTGGAAAAGGCGTGCAACGAATATATTTATAAAATATTGCGAGTTTAAAAGGGATATCTGATATGTTGTCATCCGTTTCTGTAGAATCGATAAGAGGCCGATTTATATAAGCTATGCAAACAATTATTTAGATCACATGTTGGTTACCAGAAATGGAATGAATTATTTGGCACGATATGGCGCACATCATTCAACACAATGGAACCGTCAAAGAATCAAATTATGTATGTTTGACAAAATATTATATAAGGGAGATCACCTTCTCTGTACGTTGGGAAAAGTTTGATCATATGGTGATCTCCCTTTGATTACTATGATCGGTCCTGGGTTGAAATTCCTCATTGGTGATAATTTCAGCGTTTTCACTGAGGACTTCTCTAATTTGCGTTGAGTCAAGCACGTTACTTATTGGATACGTTAAGCAACCAATTGATAGGCTCCGTTTAAAGTTTGAATATGGTTATTTGGAACAACTTTCAACCTACGATTTACAAGAAGATGGATCAATTTCGATCCAGATCGACCATGCGCCCGCCCATCACATAGCATTGGCGACGCTTTTCACATCGTCATTTTCAAACCAGCCAATGAGACATGTCCATTCCACATGTATAGTTCACTGACAGATACCGTGCTATTTCCAGATCACTATCCTGAGTGTAACGCGGCACTGAAATGTGGATGTGCTTTGGAATTTACTTCCACTATCGCTTTCAAAATTCATGCATATGTTATTCATATTTCCTAAAACGCCCATGTAATAATTTGATGAGAGCCGAGACAGAAAAATTCTAAAGTATAGGTCTGTTATAAAAATTAGCAACTCTTCTCTACTGCCTGGGTCTGATTTTACATCTCTCCGATTAGAATGACGTGTGGTCTGTAGTTTCGTGAATACATTCACGATAAAATACAATAAACAAGTTTTTAATCAAGATTTATCATTTTTTTTATAAAAATAATAGAACATTAAATCAATTTTGTAACTCTTTAAATAAATAATACACACATATCCAACCAACGTCGACAGACTTTCTTAAAACTTCCACTTTGTGTTAATTGTATAATACTTGAATAGAAGATTGAGAATGCTATAATATTGATAGGATGAGAGTTAGATATCAGGTTAAATAATTCTCCTTCTTAATATCCCTAGATAACCACAAGTAAACCAAAAGCGGAAAAAAGCAGATAGGCTTACTTAATTTTCTTCATCTTGATTTTAAAAATATACCCATAAAATGAAATATTCCGCTTTAGCTGAAAATGCTTCCTTTTCAAACGGAAACGGTTTCTAGTATTCGCACAGACTGGCTGTGACCGTGCCTTTTTAGGATCGGAAGTGACAGTAGCAAGAATACCAGTGAGAGTTGATAAAAAAAAGTCTTACACTTTTTTTAAGCTTCGTTCAGTCAATTTTCGGACTAATTTTAAATATGCCTCTCCTCCAATGTAGTAGCGGGATATAGTTAACTTAGTTCCAAAATCAGTTTTTAACTTTTAAGCAGAACTAGGGCATATAAACAGGAGCGGTGCCTAAAAACCTGCCAGCCAGTACTAAAAGTACAATCGGACTGAGAAATCTGCTCTTCATTGTTCAAAATCATATATCTGATCAACTGAGATCATATTTTGATTTAAGTCTTCTGTTCATTACGCAAACAACCAAAATCATTACTAGAACGAGAGCAGCCAGGATTGCAACAACAACAGCCAGACCGATTATGGCGGCTTCAGCACCAGTCGAATCTAAGGAGAATCTGTCAATGAAAGCTGCAGTTCTCGCCTCTTGAACAGATCGTCTTGTTGTCTGTGGAAGTTTTTCTGTGGTTGTTTGGTATTTAGGCGTATCAATAATAGACGGCATAAACTCCAACCAAAACTCTGCTCGCTTTGCCAAAAGTCCCATTCCAATACTAGAAGAGGTCATTTGTGTTGATAGCTTCAAAAATATTTGCTGGGATTGGTCGAATTCTGGCCAGGCTATTGGTCCATCCATATCAGGCATATTTGGAGATCTGGTTTAAAGAATAAAACAAAGAATGTTATCAGAGAAGGTTCACAAAATAAAGCAGGTAGGGCTACATGATGACTGTATTCGCAATAGACATCTCATTGCATCCAAGGATAGATGAATTAAGGAATTCTCTTGAAGAATGTACCGAAGTACGTAAGTGTTCATGAACCGAGCGGACCTTTTATGAGAATTATATAATCTATACAGGTATCTATGCCATGAGCTGTCGAAACTCTTAGTCTAATATAGGGTTCATTCTCGAGACTAAAGCCCAAAATAAATTCTGATTATTTTTTTGTCAGTCGTCATAACCGATAATTTCAACATCTCAATATTCTGGTAGTTCATGCCACTTTAAAATGGCTACGCTACTTATGGAAAGTTCTATCGAGGTTAAACTCAGTTCTTGTCTAAGACAGTTTATCTGAAATTGTATTTTAAAAAATAAAAATGTGTACTTCGTAGTTTACACAGAAACCTTATCCGAGCATGATCGTATCTATCATGTAATCATATATTCAATTGGCAGCTAGGGTTGTTTTCTATATAGGCAAGTCCCGAAATTTAATTGAAACTCATCTGAGACCAAGTGACATAGCCCTCAATGATGTTTGATTGGAGTTTTTCGACATTATTTCACTACTATGGCGGCGGCGTTGCCAGATTTAATGGGGGAGGAAACCCACGACCAGCCAATTCTCCCACATCGATTGAGTGAAAAAAGACCCCGACATTCTTGGATTTTGTGGGATTCGCACCCGCGACTAGAAATATTCAGCCCATTATTAAAGGGTGTGAACAATTATTTTCTGGTATTGTTTTGTAGGTTGACTTACCCTGACTTGGCCATATTCGTCCAATATCTCATGACGTTGTTGGAAAGTTCAAATTCTTTCGGAGAAAACGGGAGAGGTTCGGAACCTGTGAACGGTCGGAAACCAAAGACAAATGGAACGTCACCACCGTGTTCCGTTCCTGTAACTTGCGGTTTGGTGTTGTATGATGGGACGTGATCAAATAAGTATAAGTAGGTCTTCCCTTTTCCTCCACCTACTGAATGTGCCAGAGCGTGAGCTGTTATCGGCGATAAGAAAGTGGCATCTGCATATGTTCGGAACCATTCTGTAGTTGACAGCATCGTTCTGTTCTGTAGACTAGTTTTAAATTCGTACATATGTGTCAGAGCTAAATCTGCCTGCTTGTTTGCGACACCAAATTTCTGTTGAACTATAGCTGGTACGAAATGGTTCTCGTAAAATTCTTTGGATACACCGTTCACAGGATCCATTGAAATGTTTTTCTGTCCCGCCAATGTGAACACTAGAGACCCCTCATCATTATTCATTCCCATCAGCAGGTCGATTTCGTAAAATCCTACGGAATCCAGATGAGTCGTGTTCTTTATGAGCGAGTTGGGATCATCAACGACGAAGTGACCATCAACTGAGGGTACCCATGTGAAGTCAATCACCGACATCCCCAGGTCAGTAGCCATACCTGCAGACTCTGAGACCAGCTCGTGTGTTTTCTTTTTCCTCAAGCATGGTAGAATTGGATCATTGTCCTTGCACCCTAATCTCTTTGCAAAGCTTACGGCAAAACGTCTGGGTTCCCTGTTGAATGCAAATGGTGCTACAGCTGTGCCACTCTGAAGTATCATTCTCGTGAATAAACCTTGACTCTTCAAGGTCAAAGCGTGGAACGCGGCTCCAGCGGCTCCTGCAGATTCACCCATTAAAGTTACATTACTCGAGGAACCTCCAAAACTTGCTATGTTTTCCTTCACCCAAAGCAGGGCTAAGCGTTGATCCCAAAGTCCAAAATTCGCTTCATCCGATTCCTCGGCGTTCAGGAAACCAAACACACCAAGTCTGAAAGCAATAAGACAAACGGGTTTGTTGTGAATGGCGGTCAATCCAAAGACTGAAAATAACTTTAATTGACTTAGACGTATAAGATTGGTGGAATAATGCTTCGTTCCTTTTTTCTTCACTTCCCATGTAATATAACTGTTGCTTACAGGAATCAGATAAATACTCGCTATAGTAAGCCATCGGAGTTTATATCACCAAATGGGTATTTACTAAAGAAGACTTATTAATTTGAAGTGGTATAAGTTGCAAAAATGTTGGCGTTAAAACAGAGTGTGGAAAGTATCGGCTGATTTTTGCAAGACGTGCTATTCACAAGCTTTTCAGTGGCATTGATCTCGAAGATGTACGTTAAAGAAGTGTTTGCACTAACTTAGGCTTAGAATGAAGGAACTTTCCTCCCGGTTATTTAAATTTCGTTTACTTTCCCGACACAAATTCGGCTAGAATAACACAAACACTGTTAGGATTTTCCTCGTCCCTAGGTCAATCATTAAGTTTTTCGATGATTCCAAATCCTTTTACTGTCGTGACAATCAGAATTTATGAAATAGAATTTTGGCAGCTCATGCCACTTTAAGAAAGAATTTATTTAACAATAAACCTACATAGCTGCTCTTTCATTATTTTTTTTTGAGAGTCCCAAAGACGTATCCATATCCACATATATATTTTTCAGCTTATTGGGGCGTCCATTCATTTGTATATATTTGTTTGCAATCAACTTTGACAATGTCACAAAATAAAGTTAAAACATTATATACTTTTAGGGTTTCCTACCCATGAACGTAGAAGTTGTACCGGTTGTTTCTCGTCGGATGAATTCCCGACACATATGTATTAACCTTTCAATAACGATAACTTTATACCCTTTCATCATCATCTTTAGCAGTTTTTAGCTCATGTCTCATGACACTTTTAATAAAACAAGAATAACCGAAAGAACAGATTCTCGAGAAGGTTGTGTATGTTCCGAGGATAGCCCCATTGAGTTTTCTTAGAGTACACATAAACTATGTCAATACAAATGCGTTCTCGAAAAATAAACTGCTTTGGTCAATTAAGGACCCGGATCTTGACAGGGCGTTGACAGAAGAAAAATAGACTAACGGCTCTGGTTTAGGTCTAACCAAATAACGTGTTCTTGGAGATACGCATTGGCCAATCTAAACAGGAACTGCACTATGAAATGTGAATGTGATAATAGCAACGAAGAAACATATACAGTCGGTTGTCTTTGCTCGTTACCGGTACAGGTACATATCCATACAGCGCGGAAATCGAGCAATTTACAAGAGGATGGATCTCGAGGGGGGGGGGGGGGACACGTTTAAGAATATTTATTTAGATAGAGTAAATTAACCCCTTTTCTTCACTTTATTGAAAACTGAATCCCGTCTGATTATAAATTAGTGTTTGCGAAGTTATATGGCTGGCCAAATGAGGGCTCGCGACAAAAAGCCCCTTTCGGGTTTGGCCGAAGTCACACGAGATCACGCGAGACCCCTCGTTATATAGGGATATAGGGATATAACTTTCACCGATCAGCTATCCGATTAACATTAGTGCTTATGGAGATCGGCTGTAACCCTGCTGTTTTCTCTGTGATTCTCAGCTTACAATCTATACCTTTTACAAGATACTTACAATGCCATTAGATACTTTTTCGACCGGCAAAAAATAAAACGTATTAGTTGTGTTTTTCACTGTTGGTTTTTGACAACTTGTAAGCACGATATAAATATGTGTATTGACTGTCAACTGACAAAAACGCAACTGATAGCTTCTGGTGTGTTTCACAAAAAAAAATTGGATTAAAGAAACGATTTAGAAATAAAGAATCAAAAACGACATGATAATCGCCGATCTATGGTGGCCGAGAAGGGACATCCCGTTTTACTTTCAAATCTTCCTTCAATCTTAGTCACAAACACGATAAAAATGCGATGGTAAAGCGATGGTTAATATTTACCATCGCGTTTCCATCGTGTTTGTGGTTTTCTTTCAAAACCCAGTCCATAAAGTAAGTTGCAGTGATAATCCTTTCGATCCTAATTTCTATCGCAAAATACGTATAGAACCAAGCTTTATTCAACTGAGAAACACGATAAAAACGCGATGATAAATATTTACCATCGCTTTACCATCGCATTTCCATAGTCTTTCTGAGATCAAAATATAGCCGATTTAATAAGTAAAACGCAATGAGAAGTATTTTTTATCGTGTTTTACATAGCAAGTGAGCCATTTCATAAAGTATAACACGAAAATAAATCTTGCTATATGTTTCATCGCGTCTTAGATTTCGATTTAGCCTGGTTGAGTATCTATAGCGGGATGTCCCTTCTCGGCCATCATACCGATCACCATAAACGCTAATGCTAAAAGAACGGCTAGCCATTGAAAGTTATACCCCTAAACTCATTTCTCGCGGGATGTCGCGGGGTTTTAGTCAAACTCGAAAGGGGCTTATTCGGATGACAGACGTCAATAAACAATCGGAATTTTGTGTGAGAATGTTCTTTGCTCTGTCTTAATTTATTTAAAAAAACGGTATAATGCCGGGAAACTATTATTTTCGTTTTGTTTTAAATAAAATATATTAAATTCGCATCTTTGGGATCACAATTTGCCGAAAATGTGAGTAGAATGGGTCATCATGTTAGGCAACGAGTTTCTCTCGAGTTGGGTGTCGGTACTGTGGACTGTACTTTAGAATAATGTGTGGGGATGTCATAAAATACTTAAAATTTTTACGAGTTGTTTAAATTGAGAAAAAAATCTACAGATTTTAAACAACATATGTACATGTTAAGAGCTCTGTTTTGAACGACGATGAGAAAATTCAAATAAATAGGGCATCAACACGATGTGTCAGTTTTTTGTAAACAACACGAGCTTTCGTCATTTGATAAAGACAACGGAACTGGTGTCAAAAACTCTGCTTATTCACAGAAACTTACTTCACGGTGATGCCTTAATTATTTATCATAAACATATAAATGTTGGATTCCATAAGGCCAACATGGTGAGATAGTCTTACTTCCAGAGTTAGTCCGGGTTCCTGACTCCAAATTACTATTTTTACTGTTTGGCGTATATATCTATATTGGAATACGGTCGTCAGTATAAAAAAGTCATTTTGGAGCCAGAAACCCGGACTATTTCAGGTTCAGAATTTCTACAAGGAATGGTATATGTAGTTCATACTCTATGTCAGAATGATAGGCCTTACCTGTAATTGGGGACGACCACGATGACGTTACCAACTGCGGCCAGTGTTGTGGCATCGTAACGTGCTGCCGTGTCACCCTGAAAACCTCCCCCGTGTATCCATACCATTACAGGTACGGGAGAATCCATGCTGACATTCCCGGGAACGTAGATGTTAAGATATAGACAATCTTCAGATCCGTCCTTATTGGGGGCACACGCTGAAGCATAAGTGTTTGCTACGAAGGGATCTTGGAATCTTTCGATAGGCTCAGGTAATTTAAATCGTAATTCGTCAACGGGTGGCTTACCATAAGGGATGCCGAGAAACTGTTTCACCTCCATATTGTTAGCGTATTGCCCCATAATTTGTCCCGTAGGGGAGTCCACAACAGGCTGAGAAAATGTGCCTAGAATACAAAAACTTGCAACGAGGGCCCAGACACAAACTTTGAACATTTTTGCTGATTTCTTTGATGAATTCTAAGTTAATTTTCACTTAATCCACGTATTTGAATTCCTTGATCTTTTCTTCAATTGACAATCTCTAAGATTCACATTCAATCAAATTTGCCGAATTTTATTAGCTATGGTGTCTTATGGTATATAACAATCCGACCAGCATGGAACCAAACAATAAACAGCAAACAGCAATTATACATTGGCAGCTCCTTGTTCCATATGACAACACGATGTGAACCACATAGAGCACCTCTTGAAAGGGAATTACAAGATCCACAGAGAAACGATCTTTTATAACCTGCCAAAAACAAGCCAAATTCGCTGTATCATCACAGCTTAGCAATTTAACTCAACCGGATCTCATTTTTCAGGGTAGCGAAAGTGTAACCAGGATACACGATCTTGATCAAATCCTATAATGGCATCTGGATAGTAGCTTTGTTACGATAAGGGGTCGGCACCTATCCGGTTTTGCAAAATTCAATGGGCAGGTTATATAGTTCTGTACATGAGCACTTCACTGTGTTAGCGGTGACAGCGAGTTTATCCGGTAGTGAATAAACTGGTGTATTGAGTAATCTACATTTATCCATCCTTCAATTTACCAGGTAAGTACATGCTTTGAGGGTCCGGTTTAAGTGCACTGAACAAAACCTTGATATTTTGTTCTTGGGCACATTGCGTGGTATGTGGTCACATGCGTCTATCTTTTAATTAAAAGCAATTACAATATATCGGTTACTTGGTACTTAAAGGGGCATGAGCTGCCAAAATTCGCAGTGTTTTCATAACTTCTGATCGTCACGACAGTAAGAGGCTTGAAAGGCTATCGAAAAACTAAATGATTGGCGTTGGAATGAGAAAAATCCATACAGTATGTGGCCTGTACGAACCGAAAACGTGTTCAAAAGTAAACAAAATTTAAATAACCGGGACGGCCATTCATTCATTCTAAGTCAAAGTTAGTTCAAAACAGTACTTTATCGTACATTTTCGAGACTAGAAGCATTACAAAGCTTCGGAATTCTACCTTTTGAGAAAAATAGCCAATAATTTCAGCATTCTGTTTTAACGTCAAAATATCAACATTTTGGCAGCTCATGCCCCTTTAACGTCCGTCGTGTTGGCCGACGATAGGAAATGACTCTTTAAAAGCCAACGGGTTTATGATTGCTTGGTTATTGCGAGAAATTGTTGCGTAAACAAAGAGGACGTCAGCGGGTGATAAAAATATATACCCATACTTAAAATATACTGCATGTGTGTTTCGTAATACACCGAATTCTCATAATGCTGTACTCTACGAAGGGCGCTCTGGGCTAGTAGTAAATATGACTAAGAAACGGTTCATTTAACACCTTCGAATAAAAGGCGGAACACACTGCGATCTGAAGATGTAGAAAAGGGGCCTAATCCAAATGCTAACGACTACCTTGGGTTTGTCGAAGAAACACATTAAACGTCAGTATTCAGACAGTTTGTTCAAACCATACATAAATTTTTACCAAGAACGTAGAGCGCAATTTCTTAATCTGACCTCAGAATTACACTAAACTGTTTATGGCGACAAATTACTTTGAGAGTTCTTACCAGCCTTACTAGTTTTTCATTTAGACATGCTAGCTATATATTGCCACTTCGAAAAATAAAAAATAAGTTGTTTTGCATGTATATTAATTATCTCCTTTCAAATTTTTTTTTTTAATTCACGCTGGTCTATTCTTACTGTGCTTAGTTTAGTAGTATTTAAAGTGGCATGAGCTGCCAAAATTCACACTTTCTGAGCGTCACGACAGTAAGAGGCTTTGAAGGCCATCGAAAAACTAAATGATTGGCGTTGGAATGAGGAAAATCCATACAGTATGTGGCCTGTACGAACCGAAAATGTGTTCGAAAAGTAAACAAAATTTAAATAACCGGGAATACCATTCATTCATTCTAAGGCAAAGTTAGTTCAAAACAATACTTTATCGTACATTCTCGAGACTAGAAGAAGTAAAAAGCTTCTGAATTACACGTCTTGAGAAAAATAGCCAATAATTTCAACATTCTGTTTAAACATCAAAATATCAACACTTTGGCAGCTCATGCCCCTTTAGTATTTAAGCCTTAAATGGAATTTCGAATTTCTGTGCAAATCGATTTAGTGAATGATTTCTCATGATAAACTGGTGATTTGTATTAGACGATCAGAAGATGCATGTCGTCAATAGAGTAAAACTTCTTTATATCACTATGATTTTTTTATTTGGTCTGAGTGTGATTGGAACCCACACCTGATCAATGGAAGGCCCCTGTGGGACTGAGTTAATCACACTAATTAACCCACGAGGCCTCCTTATGAATGTTTTCAAGATGGCAATTTTAACCGTCATTGATAAAAGAGCAATAAATTGCTTTGCATCAGATTTCGGCTAAACGGGACTATTTCGGGAAACTGACTCTCCCTTCTCGTTACTTTCTTAACGTTTCTTTTAATTCCAAGTAAATATTCACGTACCCTAGGCCTATAGTTTGATGCCAAAGTTGTTATAATTTTCTTATAGCTTTAAAAAAAATGTTACCCAAGTTAGCATGCAAAAATTACTGCGCTATGTCCTGTAAAGGCGCGCGAGGTCTCTCGTAACCACATCTATAAGAAGATCTCGCGAGAATACGATTGGCGCTTCAAATCATTGTCATTCCCAGTTTCATGCAATTTTAAACAATACCAAATGATGCTAAAACCTTTAAGTGGCATGAGCTGCCAAAATGTTTATATTTTGACTTTAAAACAGAATGTTGAAGTTATTAGCTATTTTTCCCAAGACGTATAATTCAGAAGCTTTTTAGTGCTTTTAATCTCGAGAATGTACGATAAAGTATTGTTTTGAACTAACTTTGGCTTAGAATGAATGAATGGTCGTCCCTGTTATTTAAATTTTGTTTACTTTTCGAGCACGTTTTCGGTTCGCACAGGCCACATACTGTATGGATTTTCCTCATTCCAACGCCAATCATTTAGTTTTTCGATGGCCTTCAAAGCATCTTACTGTCGAGACGATCAGAAATTATGAAAAAATTTTGAATGTTGGCAGCTCATGCCACTTTAAAATTTTGGGAAAATAGAAAGCTGCTCACTTATATTAATGGTTGAAGTATGCACGTGCTTGAGCTCCGCTTTGAATGTTAAGACCTGAGTACAAAATTTCGCAAATGCACTTCGGGAAGAAGATTGTAAAATATTTCACATTGCGTGATGCGAGTTTGTGAACCGTTTGAGTGACCGAGTTATCTCCCTTGGCCAGACGGTTGTGATCGATCATCCGCCCACACAGGCTGGCAGCAACAGGGTCGATATCTCGCCGTCCAACACAAACGGTTATCAACCGATGTCAGGCGCATCATTATGACGTATATAACCATACAGCAGATTCATTCCTTGACTCTATTGATAGCACATATATGTATGTCCCAGTGACAAATACGTCAGTTAAAAATAGACTCGTACAACATGTTACACTGTTCAGTAAAGCTAAAAATAATGTTGTAAATCATATCTTTACTTATTTTTAGACACGTTTTGACTTTAAATAGCTAACAAAATACAGCAAATATAAGACTTGTAATTGATCATAAACGCCTTTTAGGTGCATCAGAAGAAAATTAGTGCTGTACTGTGACGTTTCGCGTTAAATTTAGCCTATAGGCCTATGTTTTAAAATTGGCAACTATTTTTATATCGAGCTTAGACAATAATTTGCGCTTTTTTTCTTCACACTTTAATTGATTGCATGTATGTATGTTTAAGGATTGGTAAACAGTCTGGAAGTCAATTATTCTTATTTTTCTATACTCCAAAAGCCTGGTGATCGAGAACTGTAACGAAGTGCCGGTATATAAGATAGTTGGATTTTTATCATAGAATGAGTAATTGCAAGATTGCTGTTTGTTTAGAATATACTCGTGTAGGTAATGTTTCTTTAAGTCATCGGTTGGTATAGCTTATGTCACTTAACACTATCTAATTTATCCTGGATTCTGTATGCTTCTCAGGGGGCAACTCTCGACATCCCGGGTGTTTATCAAAACATATCCTCTTTGTCCCACGTGTGCCACTTTCCTACGAAATATTACCAACGTTCCTGAAGATATATTCCAGACGCATCGTGTGTTGTTGGTTCCTTAGAGACACTCTCCTGACTTATCATGTGTTCTTAGTCTCTGAAGACATATTCCCGATATATACCGGCCGTGCGTGTTGTTGGTTCCTGGAGATTTATCCCCAATATATACCGGCCGCGAATTCTTGGTTCCTAGAGACTTATCCCCGATATATACCGGCCGCGAATTCTTGGTTCCTGGAGACTTATCCCCGATATATACCGGCCGCGAATTCTTGGTTCCTGGAGACTTATCCCCGATATGTACCGGCCGCGAATTCTTGGTTCCTGCAGACTTATCCCCGATATATACCGGTACCGGCCGCGAATTCTTGGTTCCTGGAGACTTATCCCCGATATGTACCGGCCGCGAATTCTTGGTTCCTGGAGACTTATCCCCGATATATACCGGCCGCGAATTCTTGGTTCCTAGAGACTTATCCCCGATATATACCGGCCGCGAATTCTTGGTTCCTGGAGACTTATCCCCGATATATACCGGCCGCGAATTCTTGGTTCCTGGAGACTTATCCCCGATATGTACCGGCCGCGAATTCTTGGTTCCTGCAGACTTATCCCCGATATATACCGGTACCGGCCGCGAATTCTTGGTTCCTGGAGACTTATCCCCGATATGTACCGGCCGCGAATTCTTGGTTCCTGGAGACTTATCCCCGATATATACCGGCCGCGAATTCTTGGTTCCTGGAGACTTATCCAGATATATACCGGCCGTGCGTGTTGTTGGTTCCTAGAAACTTATCCCCGATATATACCGGCCGTGCGTGTTCTTGGCTCCTGAAGACTTATCCACATTATATACTGGCCGTGCGTGTTCTTGGTTCCTGGAGACATAGCCCCGATATATACCGGCCGTGCGTGTTCTTGGTTCCTGAAGACTTATCCCCGATATATACCGGCCGTGCGTGTTCTTGGTTCCTAGAGACTTATCCCCGATATATACCGACCGCGCGTGTTCTATGTTCCTGGGGACATATCCCCGATATATACCGACCGTGCGTGTTCTTGGTTCCTGGAGACTTATCCCCGATATATACCGGCCGCGCGTGTTCTTAGTTCCTGGAGATTCCCCCCCCCCCCCATATATACCGGCCGCGAATTCTTGGTTCCTGGAGACTTATCCCCGATATATACCGGCCGTGCGTGTTCTTGGTTCCTAGAGACTTATCCCCGATATATACCGGCCGTGCGTGTTCTTGGCTCCTGAAGACTTGTCCACATTATATACTGGCCGTGCGTGTTCTTGGTTCCTGAAGACTTATCCCCGATATATACCGGCCGTGCGTGTTCTTGGTTCCTAGAGACTTATCCCCGATATATACCGGTACCGGCCGCGAATTCTTGGTTCCTGGAGACTTATCCCCGATATATACCGGCCGCGAATTCTTGGTTCCTGGAGACTTATCCCCGATATGTACCGGCCGCGAATTCTTGGTTCCTGCAGACTTATCCCCGATATATACCGGTACCGGCCGCGAATTCTTGGTTCCTGGAGACTTATCCCCGATATGTACCGGCCGCGAATTCTTGGTTCCTGGAGACTTATCCCCGATATATACCGGCCGCGAATTCTTGGTTCCTGGAGACTTATCCAGATATATACCGGCCGTGCGTGTTGTTGGTTCCTAGAAACTTATCCCCGATATATACCGGCCGTGCGTGTTCTTGGCTCCTGAAGACTTATCCACATTATATACTGGCCGTGCGTGTTCTTGGTTCCTGGAGACATAGCCCCGATATATACCGGCCGTGCGTGTTCTTGGTTCCTGAAGACTTATCCCCGATATATACCGGCCGTGCGTGTTCTTGGTTCCTAGAGACTTATCCCCGATATATACCGACCGCGCGTGTTCTATGTTCCTGGAGACATATCCTCGATCTATACCGGCCGTGCGTGTTCTTGGTTCCTGGAGACTTATCCCCGATATATACCGGCCGCGAATTCTTGGTTTTTTGGAGACTTATCTCCGATATATACCGGCCGCGCGTGTTTTTATTTCCTGGATATTCACCCCCCATATATACCGGCCGCGAATTCTTGGTTCCTGGAGACTTATCTCCGATATATACCGGCCGCGCGTGTTCTTAGTTCCTGGAGATTTATCCACGATATATACCGGCCGCGCGTGTTCTTGATTCCTGGAGACATATCCCCGATATATGCCGGCCGTGCGTGTTCTTGGTTCCTGGAGACTTATCCCCGATATATACCGGCCGTGCGTGATATATACCGGCCGTGCGTGTTCTTGGTTCCTGGAGACTTATCCCCGATATATACCGGTCGTGTGTGTGCTTGGTTCCTAGAGACTTATCCCCGATATATACCGGCCGTGAATTCTTGGTTCCTAGAGACTTATCCCCGATATATACCGGCCGCGAATTCTTGGTTACTGGAGACTTATCCCCGACATATACCGGCCGCGAATTCTTGGTTCCTGGAGACTTATCCCCGATATATACCGGCCGCGAATTCTTGGTTCCTGGAGACTTATCCCCGATATATACCGGCCGTGCGTGTTCTTGGTTCCTGGAGACTTATCCCCGATATATACCAGCCGCAAATTCTTGGTTCCTGGAGACTTATCCCCGATATATACCGGCCGTGCGTGTTCTTGGTTCCTAGAGACTTATCCCCGATATATACCGGCCGTGCGTGTTCTTGGCTCCTGAAGACTTATCCACATTATATACTGGCCGTGCGTGTTCTTGGTTCCTAGAGACTTATCCCCGATATGTACCGGCCGTGCGTGTTCTTGGCTCCTGAAGACTTATCCACATTATATACTGGCCGTGCGTGTTCTTGGTTCCTGGAGACATAGCCCCGATATATACCGGCCGTGCGTGTTCTTGGTTCCTGAAGACTTATCCCCGATATATACCGGCCGTGTGTGTTCTTGGCTCCTGAAGACTTATCCACATTATATACTGGCCGTGCGTGTTCTTGGTTCCTAGAGACTTATCCCCGATATATACCGGCCGTGCGTGTTCTTGGCTCCTGAAGACTTATCCACATTATATACTGGCCGTGCGTGTTCTTGGTTCCTGGAGACATAGCCCCGATATATACCGGCCGTGCGTGTTCTTGGTTCCTGGAGACTTATCCCCGATATATACCGGCCGCGATTTCTTGGTTCCTGGAGACTTATCCCCGATATATACCGGCCGCGAATTCTTGATTCCTGGAGACTTATCCCCGATATATACCGGCCCCAAATTCTTGGTTCCTGAAGACTTATCCCCGCTATATACCGTCCGCGAATTCTTGGTTCCTGGAGACTTATCCCCGATATATACCGGCCGCAAATTCTTGGTTCCTGGAGACTTATCCCCGATATATACCGGCCCCAAATTCTTGGTTCCTGAAGACTTATCCCCGATATATACCGGCCGCGAATTCTTGATTCCTGGAGACTTATCCCCGATATATACCGGCCGCGAATTCTTGGTTCCTGGAGACTTATCCCCGATATGTACCGGCCGCGAATTCTTGGTTCCTGGAGACTTATCCCCGATATATACCGGCCGCGAATTCTTGGTTTTTTGGAGACTTATCTCCGATATATACCGGCCGCGCGTGTTTTTATTTCCTGGATATTCACCCCCCATATATACCGGCCGCGAATTCTTGGTTCCTGGAGACTTATCTCCGATATATACCGGCCGCGCGTGTTCTTAGTTCCTGGAGATTTATCCACGATATATACCGGCCGCGCGTGTTCTTGATTCCTGGAGACATATCCCCGATATATGCCGGCCGTGCGTGTTCTTGGTTCCTGGAGACTTATCCCCGATATATACCGGTCGTGTGTGTGCTTGGTTCCTAGAGACTTATCCCCGATATATACCGGCCGTGAATTCTTGGTTCCTAGAGACTTATCCCCGATATATACCGGCCGCGAATTCTTGGTTACTGGAGACTTATCCCCGACATATACCGGCCGCGAATTCTTGGTTCCTGGAGACTTATCCCCGATATATACCGGCCGCGAATTCTTGGTTCCTGGAGACTTATCCCCGATATATACCGGCCGTGCGTGTTCTTGGTTCCTGGAGACTTATCCCCGATATATACCAGCCGCAAATTCTTGGTTCCTGGAGACTTATCCCCGATATATACCGGCCGTGCGTGTTCTTGGTTCCTAGAGACTTATCCCCGATATATACCGGCCGTGCGTGTTCTTGGCTCCTGAAGACTTATCCACATTATATACTGGCCGTGCGTGTTCTTGGTTCCTAGAGACTTATCCCCGATATGTACCGGCCGTGCGTGTTCTTGGCTCCTGAAGACTTATCCACATTATATACTGGCCGTGCGTGTTCTTGGTTCCTGGAGACATAGCCCCGATATATACCGGCCGTGCGTGTTCTTGGTTCCTGAAGACTTATCCCCGATATATACCGGCCGTGTGTGTTCTTGGCTCCTGAAGACTTATCCACATTATATACTGGCCGTGCGTGTTCTTGGTTCCTAGAGACTTATCCCCGATATATACCGGCCGTGCGTGTTCTTGGCTCCTGAAGACTTATCCACATTATATACTGGCCGTGCGTGTTCTTGGTTCCTGGAGACATAGCCCCGATATATACCGGCCGTGCGTGTTCTTGGTTCCTGGAGACTTATCCCCGATATATACCGGCCGCGATTTCTTGGTTCCTGGAGACTTATCCCCGATATATACCGGCCGCGAATTCTTGATTCCTGGAGACTTATCCCCGATATATACCGGCCCCAAATTCTTGGTTCCTGAAGACTTATCCGCGCTATATACCGTCCGCGAATTCTTGGTTCCTGGAGACTTATCCCCGATATATACCGGCCGCAAATTCTTGGTTCCTGGAGACTTATCCCCGATATATACCGGCCCCAAATTCTTGGTTCCTGAAGACTTATCCCCGATATATACCGGCCGCGAATTCTTGATTCCTGGAGACTTATCCCCGATATATACCGGCCGCGAATTCTTGGTTCCTGGAGACTTATCCCCGATATGTACCGGCCGCGAATTCTTGGTTCCTGGAGACTTATCCCCGATATATACCGGCCGCGAATTCTTGGTTCCTGGAGACTTATCCAGATATATACCGGCCGTGCGTGTTGTTGGTTCCTAGAAACTTATCCCCGATATATACCGGCCGTGCGTGTTCTTGGCTCCTGAAGACTTATCCACATTATATACTGGCCGTGCGTGTTCTTGGTTCCTGGAGACATAGCCCCGATATATACCGGCCGTGCGTGTTCTTGGTTCCTGAAGACTTATCCCCGATATATACCGGCCGTGCGTGTTCTTGGTTCCTAGAGACTTATCCCCGATATATACCGACCGCGCGTGTTCTATGTTCCTGGGGACATATCCCCGATATATACCGACCGTGCGTGTTCTTGGTTCCTGGAGACTTATCCCCGATATATACCGGCCGCGCGTGTTCTTAGTTCCTGGAGATTCACCCCCCCCCCCCCCCCCCATATATACCGGCCGCGAATTCTTGGTTCCTGGAGACTTATCCCCGATATATACCGGCCGTGCGTGTTCTTGGTTCCTAGAGACTTATCCCCGATATATACCGGCCGTGCGTGTTCTTGGCTCCTGAAGACTTGTCCACATTATATACTGGCCGTGCGTGTTCTTGGTTCCTGAAGACTTATCCCCGATATATACCGGCCGTGCGTGTTCTTGGTTCCTAGAGACTTATCCCCGATATATACCGGTACCGGCCGCGAATTCTTGGTTCCTGGAGACTTATCCCCGATATATACCGGCCGCGAATTCTTGGTTCCTGGAGACTTATCCCCGATATGTACCGGCCGCGAATTCTTGGTTCCTGCAGACTTATCCCCGATATATACCGGTACCGGCCGCGAATTCTTGGTTCCTGGAGACTTATCCCCGATATGTACCGGCCGCGAATTCTTGGTTCCTGGAGACTTATTCCCGATATATACCGGCCGCGAATTCTTGGTTCCTGGAGACTTATCCAGATATATACCGGCCGTGCGTGTTGTTGGTTCCTAGAAACTTATCCCCGATATATACCGGCCGTGCGTGTTCTTGGCTCCTGAAGACTTATCCACATTATATACTGGCCGTGCGTGTTCTTGGTTCCTGGAGACATAGCCCCGATATATACCGGCCGTGCGTGTTCTTGGTTCCTGAAGACTTATCCCCGATATATACCGGCCGTGCGTGTTCTTGGTTCCTAGAGACTTATCCCCGATATATACCGACCGCGCGTGTTCTATGTTCCTGGAAACATATCCTCGATCTATACCGGCCGTGCGTGTTCTTGGTTCCTGGAGACTTATCCCCGATATATACCGGCCGCGAATTCTTGGTTTTTTTGGAGACTTATCTCCGATATATACCGGCCGCGCGTGTTTTTATTTCCTGGATATTCACCCCCCATATATACCGGCCGCGAATTCTTGGTTCCTGGAGACTTATCTCCGATATATACCGGCCGCGCGTGTTCTTAGTTCCTGGAGATTTATCCACGATATATACCGGCCGCGCGTGTTCTTGATTCCTGGAGACATATCCCCGATATATGCCGGCCGTGCGTGTTCTTGGTTCCTGGAGACTTATCCCCGATATATACCGGCCGTGCGTGATATATACCGGCCGTGCGTGTTCTTGGTTCCTGGAGACTTATCCCCGATATATACCGGTCGTGTGTGTGCTTGGTTCCTAGAGACTTATCCCCGATATATACCGGCCGTGAATTCTTGGTTCCTAGAGACTTATCCCCGATATATACCGGCCGCGAATTCTTGGTTACTGGAGACTTATCCCCGACATATACCGGCCGCGAATTCTTGGTTCCTGGAGACTTATCCCCGATATATACCGGCCGCGAATTCTTGGTTCCTGGAGACTTATCCCCGATATATACCGGCCGTGCGTGTTCTTGGTTCCTGGAGACTTATCCCCGATATATACCAGCCGCAAATTCTTGGTTCCTGGAGACTAATCCCCGATATATACCGGCCGTGCGTGTTCTTGGTTCCTAGAGACTTATCCCCGATATATACCGGCCGTGCGTGTTCTTGGCTCCTGAAGACTTATCCACATTATATACTGGCCGTGCGTGTTCTTGGTTCCTAGAGACTTATCCCCGATATGTACCGGCCGTGCGTGTTCTTGGCTCCTGAAGACTTATCCACATTATATACTGGCCGTGCGTGTTCTTGGTTCCTGGAGACATAGCCCCGATATATACCGGCCGTGCGTGTTCTTGGTTCCTGAAGACTTATCCCCGATATATACCGGCCGTGTGTGTTCTTGGCTCCTGAAGACTTATCCACATTATATACTGGCCGTGCGTGTTCTTGGTTCCTAGAGACTTATCCCCGATATATACCGGCCGTGCGTGTTCTTGGCTCCTGAAGACTTATCCACATTATATACTGGCCGTGCGTGTTCTTGGTTCCTGGAGACATAGCCCCGATATATACCGGCCGTGCGTGTTCTTGGTTCCTGGAGACTTATCCCCGATATATACCGGCCGCGATTTTCTTGGTTCCTGGAGACTTATCCCCGATATATACCGGCCGCGAATTCTTGATTCCTGGAGACTTATCCCCGATATATACCGGCCCCAAATTCTTGGTTCCTGAAGACTTATCCCCGCTATATACCGTCCGCGAATTCTTGGTTCCTGGAGACTTATCCCCGATATATACCGGCCGCAAATTCTTGGTTCCTGGAGACTTATCCCCGATATATACCGGCCCCAAATTCTTGGTTCCTGAAGACTTATCCCCGATATATACCGGCCGCGAATTCTTGATTCCTGGAGACTTATCCCCGATATATACCGGCCGCGAATTCTTGGTTCCTGGAGACTTATCCCCGATATATACCGGCCCCAAATTCTTGGTTCCTGAAGACTTATCCCCGATATATACCGGCCGCAAATTCTTGGTTCCAGGAGACTTATCCCCGATATATATCGGCCGCGATTTCTTGGTTCCTGGAGACTTATCGCCGATATATACCGGCCGCGAATTCTTGGTTCCTGGAGACTTATCCCCGATATATACCGGCCGTGCGTGTTCTTGGCTCCTGAAGACTTATCCACATTATATACTGGCCGTGCGTGTTCTTGGTTCCTGGAGACATAGCCCCGATATATACCGGCCGTGCGTGTTCTTGGTTCCTGAAGACTTATCCCCGATATATACCGGCCGTGCGTGTTCTTGGTTCCTAGAGACTTATCCCCGATATATACCGACCGCGCGTGTTCTATGTTCCTGGGGACATATCCCCGATATATACCGACCGTGCGTGTTCTTGGTTCCTGGAGACTTATCCCCGATATATACCGGCCGCGCGTGTTCTTAGTTCCTGGAGATTCACCCCCCCCCCCCCCCCATATATACCGGCCGCGAATTCTTGGTTCCTGGAAACTTATCCCCGATATATACCGGCCGTGCGTGTTCTTGGTTCCTAGAGACTTATCCCCGATATATACCGGCCGTGCGTGTTCTTGGCTCCTGAAGACTTGTCCACATTATATACTGGCCGTGCGTGTTCTTGGTTCCTGAAGACTTATCCCCGATATATACCGGCCGTAAATTCTTGGTTCCAGGAGACTTATCCCCGATATATACCGGCCGCGAATTTTTGGTTCCTGAAGACTTGACATACCGTATTTGGAATTTATAAAGACATTTCCCTGATGTATCGCGTGTTCTGAATTCATGAAGACTTATCCCAAATGTATCTCGATCGTGTTATCGGTTGCTGAAAACATAAACCTGGCATGAATTTAACCCAGCGCATTTGTCCTGAATTTCACACATATCCCTGACCTCTGGTTTATAGAACAGATGCATATATCTCAGATGTGTATCGTGTGTACTTGATGTATATCTTCGACGTTCGGTATGTTTCAAGACATGAATATCCCCGATATTCCGTATCTTTTAAGACATGAATATCCCCGAAATTCCGTGTGTTTCAATACGTGAATATCCCCGACGTTCCGTGTTTTTCAATACATGAATATTCTTGACATTTCGTGTGTTTCAAGACATGAATATCCCCGACGTTTCGTGTGTTTCAATACATGAATATCCCCGACATTCCGTGTGTTTCAAGACATGAATATCCCCGAAGTTCCGTGATCCAAGGCATGAATATCTCCGATGGTCCGTGTGTTTCAAGACATGAATATCCCCAACGTTCCGTGTGTTTCAAGACATGAATATCCCCGACGTTCCGTGTCGCAAGACATGGATATCCCCGACGTCCAGTGTTTCAAGACATGAATATCCCCGATGTTTCGTGTGTTTCAAGACATGAATATCCCCGATATTCCGTGTGTTTGAAGACATGGATATCCCCGACGTTCCGTGTGTTTCAAGACATGAATATCTCAGACGTTCCGTGTGTTTCAAGACATGAATATCCTCGACGTTCTATGTGTTTCAAGACACGAATACCCCCGACGTTCCGTGTGTTTCAAGACATAAATATCACCGACGTTCCGTGTCGCAAGACATGGATATCCCCGACGTTCCGTGTGTTTCCAGACTTGAATATCTCCGACGTTCCGTGTTTCAAGACATGAATATCCCCAACGCTCCGTGTGTTTCAAGACATGAATATCTCCGACGTTCCGTGTTTCAAGACATGAATATCCCCGACGCTCCGTGTGTTTCAAGACATGAATATCCCCGACGTTCCGTGTTTTTCAAGACATGAATACCCCCGACGTTCCCTGTGTTTCAAAACATGGATATTCCCCACGTTAGAGTTTAACAATTGTACACATTTGTTAATGCTTGCAGGACATTAACAGAAACTAGGAATATACATTTTTCTTAGATCGTTATAAAGGGGACAAATTAGCGAAACAATTATATTCATCTTCCACTTTCCTGCATGTTTTACATATTCTTTTCTCCTACATCGTTATTGATTTCGACCATTGCCCATTTTCTATGCATAAAATTGAGAAAGAGTTCTTAATCGAGTTAAAGAAATTCGAAATTTGTCAACTATAACAGATTCTAAGTAATTCTTTACATTAAAACTACAAATTTTAACATAAAATCTAGCCTTTGGGTGTCAAAAATACGATCATGCCAAATCCCTGAGCATATACCAAGCATAATTAAAGCCTATAAACTCTCAATTAAATATCTAGAAAGGGTGGCCCAACGTACTCTATGTGGAACTTTTGCGAATCTACTAGAAGCTGTTTAAATACTATCTTGACGTAATTGCAATCTGCCATGGTTGATATTTTAAGCCAACATTTAACAATCAAGTATACATTCGCAGTGTGCATGGGCATATTGATTCGCCGTAAATCATGCCCCGAACTTTCGTGTGGGAATTGGGAATTTTTTAATGTACCCAAAACCAGATAAATCAAAACATAAATCAACAAGCTTTCAGGCTCACGTCCTCGGCCGGACTTATAAAGGTGCCATCCTTCGGAGGAAAGATACAGATGAAAAAATGGAGAGGTTTTTTTGACATTCATAGATATCGAAATAAAGTATAATATAATTTATGTATAGATAATTAACCGGTAGATGCAAGATCAATTGCCTACACGTGTAGGCCTGTATTCTACATCAAGATTTTGTTACAGTAGCTGTGAACCGTGAAATATATTAATGAACACTGAAACGCATAGGCACAAGGAAAATCCTCTTGTCTAAAATAACCATCGAGACTAAAATGGGGTTTATCATGTATGTTTCGGTTTAGGCTATTTTGAAGTTATCTGTTCAGGTGTCAGGCGAGGCCGAAGGATTTTGGAGTTACCTGGCGGGGTACGTAATGCGGGTGAGGGGCACTATAGTTTTATGGGCTTACCTTCCCGCATTACTGAAATTTGTGTTACATGTATTTATTTTTTAAAGTGTAGGCCTATATAATACAACATCGATCTTGGGTAACACTGCACATGTAGAGTAGGCATTGAACGTACAACCGAACCGGGAAGGCACAGTCGATGGGAACGCCTTGCCATGCCCATACGATATAGGCTTACTAGGAAAATGAACATGTACAGAAACGACCTATCACCGAAGTCTCGAAACCCCAAAGCTCTGAACGATCTAACTTCATAAGCAGCTTCCTCTGATAAACCAATCCGTTCCAGCGTCGAGATATTGAAAAAGAGGTTAAATGGAACCAACAACAGTCGCGTTATATTGATTTTCAATCTACGTCATCACCAACATCTTAAAAATTTGCCACGATGATGGCAACATGCGTTTTGAGTAGCTTTTTTTTAGGTCGAATAGATCGTTTTTGTCGCGCAAATCAAATTTAAATTTGCGTTCTTAGGGAAGAGTTGTCAGGTAATCGACGGCAACCCCGCCATATAGACGGTAGATCTCAGTGCAATAATCTTGAGTGCGACGTACAAGTTCCTTGTTGCCAACATCATTCACATTCGCATAGATTTCAGTACACGAATTAATTTGGCCTTATGTCAGGCATTTTTAACGTATCTGACGGATTCACACATGTGAAGATGGTATGGCCATACCGAAAATCTAAAACGAAATACGTTTTATTCGTATTACCAAAAGAAAACTCCTATGGGGAAACCAAGGTACCGGTAGTTACCTAGGCCTATATGATCATGCACATGTTTCACCTAGCTGATCTTACCTACATGTATATTTTGAATACTTGATTGAGTAATTAAAACGAAATTGATTCCTAAATATTGTAGGCCTACTGCGGGGGAAAAGGCATGTTTGGTATCCCACACAAAAACTGTCTATTTTTAGATATATGACCAATACAAATTTCAACGAAATACATTGCATCAACTACTTAGGTAGAATTAGAACTCCTCTGCAAATTTCAAAATTAACATTGTTTAGCTATTAATATTTAGTTCTAGCTTTCTTAATATATGTGTATATAATCTTCTTTTTTTTCTCTAGAATACTGGTATAAAACTCATTGACGGCATATGTGACATTAGCAAACTGCAGCGTACCACAGAGCGCTGTAGACCGGCAGGTGCGCGATAGCCATTCAGGTCAAACTCGTTCAGACAACAATGAACACTCCCCCTTTGATTGCAGTTTCACTTCCGGGTCATCAAGGCTCTTTCGACCGTTACAGTTCGCCTGACGGATTTGTGAAAAATAATAACATATCAGGCGATGTAGGATGCACAAGGCTTACCTGTATTGTCCGTAAGTATATTGCATTTATAGCCAAATAGTTATTTACAAAAACTGTACTGGATTTGCGGCCGGTACGTGCTGCTTTTTTGTGAAACATGTTGTCGTTTTCGATCGCTAGAAAAAATATGGGTCAGGAACGAAAGTGCCGCCATAGCCTATGTAGGCTGTCTCATTCATTCGTACGAAGATGGATTTTATGTGGCTCGTTTAGCTATGGTAAGATAAGAGCTTCATTCGTTATTTAATGTTCTATCACAAAGAAGGGTTTAGTTTGTAATTAGATCTATGAAATAGGCCCAGTCTGCCTAGGACTATCGCAATGTTACACGGTTTGTTACCGATCAGTGATTGTTTTCCCCGATATCGTCTGGTTAATATAGACCTATGGTAACAGGTTAGCGCTTGCTTTACTACAACTACAACAACAACAACAAATTCAGCTTTCCTGTTTAGAAATTATAGCAGTATTAAAGCTTCCGTTTTAAAAGAGATTATTACATACATCACTGTACATGTGGGGAAAGTCCTGGATTCTGATTCCAAAATGACTTCTTTTGTACTTTTTTTTCATTGCATTTAAAAGGCTAGAGTAGTCTGAGCGGGCAGTTTGTGGTTCGATTCAGACCCTGAAATAATTCTCTCACAGCAATCAAGTTCTATCTTTGTCATTTTTTGACTGCAATATAAGGTCTTCTTGATTGATTTTTGTTATTCAATGTTTTACTGCTAGATACAACAATCAAATTACTCAGACTCACCTTTTTAGACCTCTGAAGACTCAATGTTTTATGTAGTATCAAATGCTTAGGGCCTACACTATAGTATTAATAGAGTGCACTATAATTCCATAAGGACCTGCTCTTGTTGCACGAAATGCTGCAGACTTATTATTTATTATGAGGAAAGATAGAGAATAGCATGTAACTGAATTCAATCAGTGGCAAACACCAGGTTAACACTGGGGGTCACAATGTTAACAGGTTGGTGAAAGCCGTGGATAGGTCAACATGTGAATAGATATTTCATTTTATTTTAAAACACATGATTAAAATGGCTGAATTTGTTTGAGACTTTTAAGAAACAAATTTCAACCGCTTCAGCGCATGTGGCAAGTTGACTTACAAGGTAGAACTAGCCATTTGCAACAAGCTTGGAACATGCACTGATGTCAAAGAACTCGATAGTTCGGCGAAAACGCAAGAGACGGCAGATAGAGAGGAAATTGTCATTTTTGTCAAACTTTGAATTACCCCCTGGTCAGTGGGGTCTATTCTCCGTCGTTCGGCGCTTTACCGACTGATCGATGGACAACCCCGTGATCAGCGACTTTCCCAACCTGGTTAAAGAGATATGCCATCACGTTGTGATACCTGCTATTCTTTACTCTTTTCCAATATTTTAAATTACTAATTATTATATTGAATTCAGTGACTGATTGTGCTTGTAAATAGATGTCACATTTCTCTAAATAAATTCTTTTATTGATTCACTCCTTAATAGAAAAATATCAACGTTAGTACATTCTCGAAGTGTTACATGTATGTTGTTGGACATTTGGGTATGTACATTTTATCTTTATATATACCGGTATTTATAAACACTAAAAAACACATGGACTGGGAAAATCTTAACTAAAACAACCATGGAGGCAAGTTCCTACATGTAATTGTGTTAAAAGGGGGTATGTCATTTGGACCTTTATACCCAATCAGTTGTTGCAATATAAACCAAAACACATGAATGACATTTCATTAGGTTGAAGACAGGCTTGTCAGTAGAAATGTCTGGAATACTTTGTAATATATTGACAAAGTTGAACATAACATATCTTCAGCTATGGCAAGAAGTCTGGTAAACTGAAATTAAACTAAATATAATCATGGTTCCAACATGTAGGTACATGTATGTAAGAGGCAGACAAGGGAGTTTTTCCCTGACTAGTAGATATTTCACTTGTTCTTTTCATAAGCAATGACTGGCTCATCTAAATTTATGAACACTTAACACAAGGGCACAGGGAAAATCTAGTATGAAATAACCAGGGAGACAAGTTTCTAATTATGTTAAAAAGAGGTATATCATTATACCGTTTTACCCCTCCCCCCACCCCTTTATACTCCCCTACCCCTTTATACCCCTCCCCCAACCCTGCCTGGGTCAGAGGTCGAGCAATTTTCTTTGAAGTAGTTGGTATTCTTGTACTATAATCTTGGCCACTGCGATGCTCGACTTGTTATACTGAAACCCATGTTTGAATCCAAAAACTTTCCCTTTCCAAACGTTTGTGTATCTGCAGTGGAAGTGAGAAAAGGGATTTTCTAAATAGGCATGATTTCAAAATGGTCCTTGACCGAATGACCTAGAGTGTTGAAATGTTGTGCCACTGTCACATCATGTTTAAGTCTAATACTAGATAAATGGTTGGATGCTCTTTGTCGTAGAGAATTCAGAGTTTCTGCAACATACATGTATTGTTTGCGACTTTTTTTTGCACGTGATAACATACAAGATTTTAGAGGATCATAAACTTTTATGTTTTGAGGTAACTTTATCTTATTACTGTGCAGCGCGGCCCTTTCTTGATATGGCGTCTTTAGCTCTACATTTCTTCTATTTTTGGGGGTTCTTGGTGGGCCCGTGGCACTGTGGCACATTCGACTAGAAAGATAATTCCTCAGTCCAACCTAGGCCCTGGCCTCCAAGTTTGGACGCGCAATCAAATCCAACCCAGAATAAATATAAATTGAAAAAATTCTGAGTGGATTTTTCGCTTGATCGCCATATGTACATTAGTTGGCAGGTACTCAACGAAAGGCTGAGGGCTTCTTCCAGGCAAAGAACGGGGTTTCTTCACAAGTTAACTAAACCTAGCAAGGCCGCCATATAATTGAAATAATCTTCAGTGCGTCATAAAACATCAAAGAAAGTATTTTAGGGCCCAGACCGCCCGGTAGTCCGGTGGATAGAGTGATAGTCGGTCCCTAAGTCCAACACAGGCTTTCCATCAACACTGCCATATCAGTGAAATAATCTTAAGTGTGGCGTAAAATATCAATCAATCAATGGGTCCTCAATGGTACCTAATCTGTCATTATTGTCCCATTCACTTAGACCAGTTTTTCCAAAATTTTGATTGTCAAGACTAATCAATTGTTAAGGATTTCATAAAAACCAATTTTAATCATTGACCCTCAGGCCTGGGACCCTACAGTGTATGACATGGACTGTGGAAAACTTTTTAGTAAAGTTAAACTGAATCTCAACCTGAGTACTAACTCAAGGACAAATTCATTATTCTGATGTTAGTAAAAAGCGTTTAATGTCATTGTGTGTGTGTTATGAAAAATAACCAACAATTTCCTTATATTGTTTTAACGACAAAATATCACTTCAACTTTTCAAAGAAATAGTAAAAGGTTGTATTGTATAATATTTTTTATATCTGCTAAGATAAAGTGGATTTAGACATTTTCCGTGAGAATAATTCTTTATTTGCATAGTTTACATGTATGTATGTCAGCTGTCTTCAATTAAAAACGGTGGAAAAACTCTTTAGCTCAAACGTCTTCATTTAAAAACGGTGGAAAAACTCTTTAGCTCAAAGGTCTTCAATTAAAAATGGTGGCAAAACTCTATAGCTCAAAAGTCTTCAATTATAAATTAATGGTGTAAAAACTCTTACGTTCAAACTGTAATATTATCTTTGAAAATTCTCCACAGCCAATCAATCAATAATAACTGTACACACAATTGATAATAAAAATACAGAGTGATTTGGAATGAGCCAAAACTCCTTGCACCCACGGCCCCAAAAAACAAAGATGTTATGGGATTGTTCACACTTTAGAATAACCCCCAATGGGTGTTTGAGACAGAAATTCGAATAAAATTGCACAGACACTATGGCAAAGGCCCCTTTTGGAAGATATTTTCAACTGTCTATATATCAAGCATATATAAGAAAATGTGTCCCCAACTTTAAGGTGGATGGTTTAATAGTTATATATTAGACTTTCCAAACGTTATCTTGTATAAATAGAAACCAATCATCTGTGATAATAAGAAATGATAATTCAAGCTTGTACATGTAATCAGTATGAATCCATTTATGATAATTGTGACAGTTTAATGGCTCTTTTGTGAAAAAAATATGAGATAGAGATCTAGGACTGGGTACTGTAGTCTAGAGATAAAAAGTCACACTACTGATTATACCTATATATATGGGTCATGGAGAAAGTATTTTATTATGTATGCAGTTTGAGTAGGGATATGCACATGTATGTGAAAGTGATTTGAATACTGTGAACTATGTCAAGCATTATTAGGTAGTACTATAGACACATGTGTAGTTCTTCCCCAATGAGTTTGAATCTATTAGCCTGATCAGGTGTTGTTATATATGGGAAATGGGAAGTCCGACGTAGCTTGGAATAACTCCACACCAAAAGGTAAGAGAAATAGGTAGGCTGATTGAGAGAGGGAGCATGGAGGGTATCAATGTCAGGTATGCCACAACCTCCAGTATGGTCTAAATCAACAAATCCTTAGGTCTTGTCAGCAAAGAAAATATGTTAAGGTTAGGAATCTGCTTCCATGGTACCATGCCATCTATTCCTCGTTTAGCCTTCGTATTTCCAGAACACGTGTTTGCCTACTATAACATGTACTCCGCAATGTACCAGAAAAAAGAGGACTAAAACAATCTTCTTTCACCTGCTTGTGAGTACATTGTTATATGCTTTTTTTTGTTGTTGACAATAATGATGTAATTCATTCTAATATTTGGATTTGTTCTATATTGTTTATAGAAAGTACCTCATTTAACAAAAGGAAAGATATAGAAAAATCAAATAATGGCAAAAAGTTTTAACTTTGTCAATCTCAGACACAAAATATCAAAACTCTGACTACATGTATGTGCAACGCTGTCAGACCTATATGTACAAACATCGCTTCCGTATAATTCAAATACAATTTTTAATATATAAATAGAAAAAAACATTAGCTGACAAATTTGGAATTGTTTTCATAAATTATGGTTGTCAAATTAAGGTCAGCATTTGAAGTATCTTGAAAATTTAAATGACTGACATTGAAATAAGAAATATTGGTATAGCCAATAACGCTAGCAAAACGAGGATGAGTGCTATTAACTGACAAAATTCAAATAGCTAAGATGTAAGAGTTTATTTTTGGGGTGTTTTGTTGCTAATAAAACTGCCTATACTCACATCTGCAAGATTGGTTTCAACTGAAAGCTCTTATTTTGTACTTTTTGATAAAAATGACCAACAATTAGCTAATTCTGTCCCTATATTTGGCAGCTCATGCAAATAGTGGCAAAAGTTTGAGCTTTGACCAATCCCAGACACAAAAATTTAAAAGCTCTTGCAATGTGCAATAGTTGCCAGACCCTGTACAGCCAAAAGGAATGTTGACATTAAGTAAAATAATCTTGTGTGTGACAAAGCATCACTGAGTCAATCAAAAACTATGATTGACGGGTAATTTGTTTTATAGGGCATGTGAGTCTCCCTTAAGATTTTGCGATATCCGGTGACACACAACTTTTTTGGATGTCGGCTTGATTGAAGTTTTTTGTTCTACGGTCAGAATTGACCGTTACATTGCACAATGAGAGCACTGGTGACAGGAAATCTGTGAAATTCTCGCGATACTCCCGCTCCATGATGCCAGCTAGTTTTTCACCTGTGGAAGTGAACAGACCATTCAAATCTTCCTTGATTAGGATTTTAATTGCTGCCTTTAAGCAGTTACTCAACTCATGAATGTTTTGTGCTGTATATATAACTGTACACATGTATTATTAGTGTATACTGCTACTTAGTGTTAGTTCAGAACATTTTGTTCAATGTACACAGTAGTGATAACATCCACTGATTGAAGCACTGAAACTATAATTAACCTAGATTCATTAGTTAATCATCCTGGAGAACTCCCTCCCTTGTTTGAACAAATGTTTATGTTAACATTGTATTCCTGCATTCCATAATAATAAACTCTGAAGGCAATGAGCATTGCAATTTTAATTGCCCTTTTTTTTTCTCACCTAAGCACTCTAGATCATCCTTTGTGGAAGAGTTGCCAAGTATTCACCGATGGTCTGACGTTTCCTCTAGACAAATAGCCCGGTTTCTTCCCCCACTAAACCTAGTAACGGTGTTAGATATTTACACAAGTACGAGAGTGACGTACAGTGTGTGTAAGAGATGGTATAATAAATACCCAAATATTGAGTCATCATGAAACTGTCGTTTTTCGGGTTATCACTGCTTGTGTATTATGTAAAACTAGTCAGTGGAACTGTGGAACAAATGGATTTTGGTGTTAGATATTAATTGTAATAATCTTGAGTGCAGTGTTAAACATCAATCAAACAAAATAAAAAGTACCTTATATTGAAAATAATATGTTCAGAAGAGTGCAGAGTTTATTTTTATTAACATGTAGAGATTATGTTCTATATCCACTGATTGTGACTGGGTTTATTGCTAGTCAGATAACAGATCCTACCATCATTGATTTATCAATGATTATTTAAACGATTAGATTGAATGATAATATCTGAACAGCATATGTCAATCATTCATGCTTACTTAAACTGCACCCACCCACCTTGCACAAATTAAAGATCACATCAACATTCCACGTACAGTGATATATTTAAAATGTTGTTGAGTGCAGAGCTATATAATAAACTTAACAACACCCAGACAATTACCACATTACCAAAGCCTCATAAGGATGTCAACAAGGATCTATTTTTAGGGTTTAGAAAATGTCTCGTCATTCGAAGAAATAGAAGTCTACTCTGATGTTCACTATTTTTAGAATGTAGCTTTACAACTTTACTACAGGCTTTGTTTTTAACCAGTTTACTTTAAAGATCATGTAGAGCCAATTCTATCAGAATTCTATGATAGAAATTGGTTACTTCTACATGTAGGCTCTACTGGTAACCACTGTCATTTAAATTAACTGGTGATAGAGGACTACTGTGTATGAATGCTGGTTTTTATCTTAGCTCCTCTTGACAAAAGGTCTGTTTTCCTCTCAAAGTTAACTTTAATAGTAGAGTTGTTTAAAACTGTTACGTGTGGCTCAAAACATCAATATATGCTATAAAAAAAGTTTATCAGCAATATACTGTAGTTTATTTATTTATTTTTGTTATATTTTGTTCTGTGGGATTTATTACTTTTTAGAAAGCAAACTTCCATGGATTCTTGTTCATTTATATAACTTGTTTTGGCCAAATCAAATTTTTTACTATCTACATGTTTTATTTGTGTTTCAGAAATGAAATTTTCTAACAGATTTTTAACTACTGGATTGCATAGAATATATTTATGATTGCATAGAATAGGTTAACACAAAGGATATTTTATTATGAATGGGATTAGGGGAGGAATGCTGTGAGGGTCCACACCTCACTACAAAGTCACCATATGTTGTCAACTTTCAAACACTACTGTCCACTACATTACATACATGTATATACTGGCAGAGATATTTCACTTTTGTATTGGTCACAAATAGACACAGTAGGATATTAAAGACATGTGGCCAGACCTACAGTCAGATATCCACATTGTGAGTATATAGAACATAGATAGAAATCTACATTGTAATGGACATGCTTTAGTTTTGGAAGTGTCAATTTCTTTCGCTTTTACCTGTTCAGTGAATGCTTAACTGTATAGGCTACATGTAGTTTCACAACCACATTAGTATTATAATCATTTGCAACTCTAGTCTACACATCTATGTTACAAGAAAGTTGTGGACTTGTTGAACTTGATTGAATACCCATTCTGTTTTCAGGGACGACAAGTCACGACATACACTTGAACTTACCAATCACTAACTTGATTTCTTAGAAATTCTGTGAAACAAAATTATCAGGCAGTATGCCATAGTTGATTTCATGTAACTCCGGGAATTTTATAGATACATGTATTGTGAAATAGAAAGAAGATATTTGAGTAGATTTTACAAGATTTACCGTTGATGTCATTGTACAAGTCATTTTACTCACTTGAAAAACAGGGTTAGTATACATGTACATACATATTTATGATCATACCTGTATTCTAATACAATTGGGATTGTCTGGTCACCAAAGTTTTATTTCTCATAATGTTTGTTTATTCATCAAACATTCCCGATATTTGACACATTGTTATTTGTAGACATGCCCAAAATACGCCGAAATAATCACTCAAACAAATTGACACATATCACTGCACACCTACATGTATACATTTTCTGTGCAGATTAATTTCCACAATTGGTCACATGTACACTGTATGTGCATGTACTTTAACACTTTTAACTTGGCAAAACTTGGGCAGTAAGTTTCTGAGAAAAGCATTCAATTTGTTAAAATTTCCTGACGTTGAGCCTACAAGCTAATCCTATATAAGGAAGATATACAACCAATAATTGTCATTTGGCAACAATTGATGTTTTAATATTGTGTGAGTCATCATTAAAGTCAACTTTGTCTGGCAAGTTTTATATGTAGGCCTGCAGTACATGGGACTTAATACTGTTGACATACATGTAGCTATAAAGTTAATCTTGAAGGTATTCTGTATGCCAGTGTGTTTTGAATTGGAAATTTTATTTGTGTACATTATAAGTTATATGACTTTCAGGAGTGGGTACATGCCAGCTGATATATGGTGTTTGTCAACCATATTTTTTCAAGGCGATAGCTGAGAAAAAACTTGTGCCCTCTAAACTTTTCAACTCTGCCAAATAAGTGAAATAATCTTCTGTGCGCTGTTAAACATCAATCAATCAATCGTAAATATCTATGCTAGTAAGATTGCAATCATCCCATTCCTCCTCCCCGCCACATACAAGGCGTTTTGATCTCGTCAATTTACTTGACTTAACATTAAAATTTGATTTTGTATAACATTTTTTATAGAGAGTATAGGATATGCCTGGTAGTCTGAAGGCAAATATTTTTGTGCCATGGCAGTCTAATTCTATCTCAAGCCGAGAACACTTGAAATGTTTAACCTGATAAATTACCGAAAGTAATGTCCCAAATTATGTGTGATTTATGGGACCTGTTAACCTACATGTTGAACTGTACATGTATTGTACTTATATAGAAACTGTCAAATATGCCTATTGTTAGATTCGTTTAGCATGTGTCGTTGAGCAACTAAATTACATCAATTTGACTGACAGGTAATCCATTAAACCTGTACAAGTGTGTACATATTACATATACATGTAACTATCAGATCATGTGTGATTTCTGTCGACAAAGATGTGAAACGTCAAAAGTTCATAGTAGATAGGCAAATGTTATGTAATGTAAATGATAATCCACGATTTGTGAGTTTTTTCACTTGGCCGTCCTCTCTGGAAGAGTTACCAGGTAATCCATGAAGGTCAGACGTTTCCTCCGTTCAAATGAACCCACGCCAAAAATGAACAAACGCACAGACAGTTCCCACCATGATCCTTTAAAGTGGCATGAGCTGAAAAATATAAGGAAAATTTCGTAGAAACAGAATATACTAATTGTGGGTTCTTTTTATCTGAAATTGCAAATGAACTTTTGGTTGATACCAATCTTGAGGATGTACGTTAAGGTGGTTTTATAAGCAACAAAAGTTGTTTATTTGCACATATCTTTGGCTCGTACAGGGTACTGACTGTACTAATATATTTTATTTCAACGTCAATCCTTTAATTTTTCAAGGTACATGTACTTTATACGTTGGACTTCTTTTGACAATCAGAATTTATGAAAAAAAGTCTGAATTTTGGCCGCTCATGCCACTTTTATATACCCAGGACGGTATCAACAGATTTGGACTTAGACTCCTTAGATCAGTTCCATAACAAACTATTGTTCTCTAGTAGAGGATATTTTTTTAAGTTTATATTTTAAACTTTCCAAGTTGTCTTTCGTTCAGCTACTATTCCAAAAATATATATATTCATGCAGCCCAAACATTCCTGCAGGATCTGAAAACAGTGTGTCTTAAATAGGTATTTTCCACATTCTCAACAAAAGTGGGTGTCCAAAATGACCTACTTTTGTATCTTGAGCATGTTATTGGGCGTCCAAATAGGATGAATTTTGACAACAGGGTGTCCAAAAGACGGGTGGACACCCCTCTGATGTAGCCGGATATTTGTCAAAAGATAGACATTTGTCAAAATGGAAAGCAAAACAAATTGTTGTGTTCAACTTGCAATGGAGGGGAAAATGCAAACTTTCTTATGTAGCACTTAGCCCAAAGAAGTAGTGGTTTTGTCTATTTTTACAACCCACATGTACAGATGTTGTTCATCACCATTTATACAAATGGTTGAACTAAACACCTCCCTCTCCAGACCGTGAGAAATTAATTTTCTCGATACAAACGCCTTTCTCTTTGGTACTGTCTTGATACAGACTCCCTAAATACATGTAGCCATGCTGTAATTGGTAATCACAGAAAATATGCTTCTCAGAATTTATACAATTTTATCAAAGTTAAAATTTTGGTTGTGCATAGACAGGTGTTTTCTTGTATAATGTTTTTATGTTGTAATTTTGTTAAGATATTAAGGAAAATAGGAATTCTATTTCACAAAAGTATAAATTGTTAATAATCTGGGGGGCTGTTCTTCAAGACATTCACACCCTACATGTACATAACTTTGCGCCTGGTCATAACGCATGGTTGAAGGTATAGGTTGCCGTGACAGTAACGCCTTGCATTAGATTTTCATTTAGGTCGGGTGTGAGAAGCATCACCCAGTTACATGTATCTGTGCTTGCAAACATTTGTCTTTGCTCTTAAAAGAGACCCAACTTTTTTATATTTGCAATATTTTTTTCTTCTCAAACATGTATTATCTTATCAAATTTCTATTTTAAGAAGCCCCATTAAGTCTGAAATAAGACCTTAGACAAGAGCTGATAATTTATTATTTGCTAGCTATATACATACCCTTGATATAAGTAATTAATACAACTGATTAGAAAACACACCTTTAGAAACTGACTTCCTCCTAATTGTGCAAAGATGCGATAAGTGAGAAATTGTGTTTTCACCCGGGTGCCTCATTCTTACAGGACGCCTTCAAGTGGCTGTTAATTGACATGGTTTAAAAGTAAAAGGAATACTTGTAAGCATGCACAGTGTACCTTATACATGTATATACATACAATGTAAGATATATATATTTTTTTTTTTTTGGGGGGGGGGGGGGGAGGGGGAAGAGACCTTGACAAAAAACACTTGACTAAGACTTGGAAGATGTTTAAATAGACACATTGCTTGGTGATGTCATACTGGATAAGGGGGGCCTCCGTGGCTCAGTAGGTAGAGCATTGGACGCTCAATTTGAACAGCCTCCACCGATGGGCCGCGGGTTCGAATCCCACTCAGTCCCCAAAAAATTGGAAAATTTTCTGACTGGGTTTTCACTTGGATGACCTATGTGGGATGGTTGTCAATAATTTCAACATTCTGTTATAACGTCAAAATATCAACATTTTGTCAGCTCATGCCACTTTAATATAACTTCTTTTCGCCGCTATAATCTTGAGCGCGATGTAAAACCCCAATCAATCAATCAGTCAGTCACAGTTCAGTCTCTCTTAGTTGTTTAGGTTTTAAACAAATTTATGCATTTTGAAATCTAAAATTTCATTTCTATTTTCAGGGCTTATTTGAAGAATGTAGCTGTCATAATTTTGAAGATGTGCTGATGCTCCATAACTATGTGCTGTCATCCCCATGACAAAATGGAACAGCTGACATGATTGGCTCATGTTTGAGTAGTCACCATGGCGACAATATGATACATTGAATGTGATTAGTTGGATGAGATAGTGTGGCTGAGGGAGTTCCCATGAGTCTGTGCCACACTATATCATGTCAGTGCTACGGAATGTATTTGGGGGCTGTGTAGCAGACAGAAGCACAGAAGCTCTAAGACAACAAAAGTAAGTGGATAACAAAAAAGAAATTCAGCTTTATTTGTGTTCAGCTGAAGAATTACATAGTCACATAGGTTTGACTGGAGCTAAAACCTGCTGAGAACTCGAGAACATTTTTAGATTTTGTTTGTACATGGAAGTACTGAAATATTTGAAGAGGCATGATAAACTCAAATTTATAGAAAAACTATAAAACGTTTGTTAAAACTTTGACTCCTCGTAGCTTATTTATGTCCTACAGTTTATACATCTTCTCAAGATAAAAGCAACTACAAAAATTTTTACATTTTACAATAATTAATTTTTTTTTACTTTTGACAGCGTGAGAATAAAATTTGGTGTGTCCTTACCATCGGCTATGAAGAATGGATATCCTCCAAAACCACTGGTGGTAAGTTGAATTGGAAAGCAGAGCTGAATTTTCCTCCCCTTTAAATCTATGTTGGTAAGAGTTGACAGGTAGTCGCAGATGTTTCGTCCGGCAAAGAGCCCCAGTTTCCTCCCCAACTAAACCTGCTACAGTAACACCATGCATATATAAATGAGTGCAGTGTAACTCCTCAATCAATCTAAATCTGTGAGATATCTTGTGCCGTACAAGATAATCCCTCCGTCAATGATGGAAGGCCCATAGCTCAGCTTATGGAACGACTCGTCCCACACAGGCCTTCCATTGCAGTAGTGGGGTTCAAATCCCACTCAGGCCAAAGAAAACTGAAAAATTTCTGAGTAGATTTTTCACTTGATCGCTGTATGTGGAAGAGTTGCCAGGTACTTGCCGATGGTCAGGGTTTACTGTGGCAACGGCGCCATATAAGTGAAACAATCTTGAGTACGACGTAAAACGTTAAAGGGGCATGAGCTGCCAAAATGTTGATATTTTGACGTTAAAACAGAATGTTGAAATTATTAGCTATTTTTCTCAAGACGTATAATTCCGAAGCTTTTGAGTGGTTCCAGTCTCGGAAATGTGCGATTAAGTATTGTTTTGAACTAACTTTCGCTTAGAATGAATGAATGGTCGTCCCGGTTATTTAAATTTTGTTTACATTTCGAACACGTTTTCGGTTCATGCAGGCCACATACTGTATGGATTTTTCTCATTCCAACACCAATCGTTTAGTTTTTATGGCGTTCAAAGCCTCTTACTGTCGTGACGATCAGAAATTATGAAAAAAGTGTGAATTTTGGCAGCTCATGCCACTTTAATCAATCAATGACTCTCCACCAATGTATGAAAGGTTCACATACATGTACTTGAATTTGGGTACCCATTTTCAAGGCCAGTTTGGTCCTGGGGCTATCTATTTACCCTGAGAAACAAATAGAGAAAAAGGGTCACCTTCCCTCAAATTGAGGCTTTGATGGCCGTATGTGGAACTTACCAGGTACTGGCCGAAGGTCGATGGTTTCCTCCTGACAAAGAGCCCCGTTTCCTCGCCCACTAAACCTGACAACACAACCATATAATTGAAATAATCTTGATTGCGGTGTAAAAATGAATCAATTTGAGGCCTGGTATTGTATAACTTATAGCATCCTACCCATAAATAATATCAATCACTCTTTTTAGAATAATATGCTGGTATTTATCTGTATTATCATTAAATTGGCATGAGCTGCTAAAATTTATTAGAGCACTATTTCGGTTTACATAGGCCATCGAGCGACACTATAGATTTTTCTTATTCCAACGTATATCTTTTAGTTTTTTGTTGAGTTTCAAACCCTCTTATTGTCTTGACAATCATGATTTATAATAAAGTGAATTTTATGCATCGCCATGGCTTTATAATTTCATAAGTAATTAACTCTTATGCATATGTTTTTCTCTCTCAGGATTTGCTGTCCTACATCGCTAAGGAAGGGGTGACGACTGTCGACTTGTTTCGAAGGCCGGGGAATCCAAATGATTTGCGGCGAATCGTTAAAAGACTGTCTGAGGGAAAACCTATTATACTTTCAAATTACAACTTTTATACACTTGCCTCAGTGGTCAAGGTAAAGTATAGAAACTTCATTCGGAATTCGAAAAAAAATTGTACCTATGTTGTTTCTTGACAGTGAACAAAAACCCCTAAAAATGTTCGTATCTCATTTCTGATTTCATGTTAAGACATCGTGTTTTAATGTGGAGGGAGTTTGCACACTGCAACTGTCATAAAGATTTGTACATTTTTGTCATCAAAAGGCTGGGTGTTAATGTGGGTAATTAATAAAAGAAAAACTCCTTCAGCCTAATGAACTATCATGTTTTGGTTTATTACAATATCTTATGATTGGGTCTTAATGACATACCCCCATTTTTAACACAATTAGATTGATTAATGCTTTACTCCACACTCAAGATTATTACACTTATATGGCGTCATTGCCAGGTTTAGTTTGGAAGGAAACCAAGCTCTTCGCCCAGAGGAAACCCCTGATTTTCATCGAGTACCTGTCAACTCTTCCACATATGGTAAACACAATTAGAAACTTGTTAGAAAATTATTTTAGTCAAGAAGATTTTCCCTGTGCCCTTGTGTTTATAAATATAAAAGAAAAACTGGCAACTTACGTCAGCTCAGTGATTAGAACCCTCTTCTTGGGGCCTGGGATTGATAAAGCTTAAAGTGTTTTAGTTATATCAATTATAATTGTTTTACTGTTTTGTTTTAGAAATTTTTACTCAGGATACCAGGGGGTGTGTTTGGTACAGAAGGTGAAGAATGTCTACTTCAAGTGCTTTCATTATCCGATGATTCCGACCAGTTTGACCTGGTTCATCAGTAAGATTCTCAGATATTATATGTCATATTGTTATTGGGTCTAATTACTCTCCATGTGCACATTTGTTGAGGGTTGTTGATAAAGAATGAAGGTATCACTGAGAAGTAAGTTTTTGTGAACAACGCTTCGTGGCGATGCCTTTATTATTTCTCATTAGAATGAAGCCCACGTTTATAGAGTTTCAAACAGTTCTGATGTATCAGTGGATGGTTGAGGGTCCCATGTTGTATACAGCTCCATTACCTTCCACCACTGATAATACGGATATTTAAGGGGAAACTTTGAAAAAAGCAATCAATGGCATAGTTCCAAGTGGGAGCGATATTCAATCGAAGGTTTGCAGTTTGCAATAATTCCAGTGCTGCGTAAAACATCAATCAATCAATCAACCCAACAAAAACGATGAAGATAAGATGTTTCCTGCGGGCACAAAATTCATTATTCTACCATACTCCATTAATACACCAAAAGGGAAATAATTTTAAATGTCGTAAAACATCAAGCTATCAATCATTGCTCATGTCACTACATGTTTGTTTCAGATTCGTTGTATCCTTAAGTACAGGTCATCAGCAGCTTTTATCTTTGTTATTTGGTATGTGGTTTCGTATTGTAAACCATTCGGATATAAACTTTATGTCAGGGGAGGCTTTGTCCCGCAGTGTGGCGGGTAGTATGTTCCACACATGTGCTGAAGATCCAGATAAAGTCACCAAGGCCAGTCAAGTGCTGCGGATTTTAATAGACAATTTTGGTGTTGCAAGTATGTTTGGTGAACAAAATATTAACTATTTCGCGGAAACAACTCGGACTGGCTTACACGTTCGAGAGCGATTCCGTTATCAGTACAACTATCCAGCTGAAGAAATTCTACCTCGTAAGTATCGTTCAGATTTTTCACTTTTTCTTCCCATATTTTCCCCACATCAATATACTTCATCATATGTCTTAGTATTCTATCACCACATTTGTCAAGCTATGTTATTTTTCTAAATTTACATTCTTTAAGCTGTAAAAATTATCCCCAGCTGTCACCCAAACGTAGCTGTAGATATGGGTTTTTTTTCCAAAAACAATTTGAACCTAGATGAAAGATACTATACTAAGATACATGAATTTGAGAATTTAGCTCAGAGTAAAATGCTGAAGAATTATGCATTATATTCTGGTGATGGAAGCATCTTAGATTTACAGAATAGCCAAGCTTTGACAGACAGTCATGCCCCTAAGCTCGCAACATCTTTACGTAAAAAGAATAGCCAAGTTTTGACAGACAATCATGCCCCTAAGCTCGCAACATCTTTCGGTAAAAAGAATAGCCAAGTTTTGACAAACAATCATACCCCTAAGCTCGCAACATTTTTAGGTAAAAAGAATAGCTAAGTTTTGACAGACAATCATGCCCCTAAGCTCGCAACATCTTTAGGTAAAAAGAATAGCCAAGTTTTGACAGACAATCATGCCCCCAAACTCGCAACATCTTTAGGTAAAAAGAATAGCCAAGTTTTGACAGACAATCATGCCCCTAAGCTCGCAACATCTTTAGGTAAAAAGAATAGCCAAGTTCCGGTAGACTGAAAAACAAGCAACAGTCTCAGCTTATGGAATAGCAATGTTTGACTGACAGTCACAAAGCAACGACATTTTTAATAGAAAAGTTTAGTTTTGACAGATTGTCAGGTCTCCAAAGCAATACCCTGAGACTTTAAAAGGAGCAAGATTTAAACATTAGTAGCCAAGACTGTTTTAATGTTAAGTTGTTACGCATCATCTTTAGAATACTAGATAAGCAATGATTTGACAGACAGACAGACATACAGACTGACACACAAAACTAGACTCTTTAAGCTTAGCAAAACAGTAGTAGTGTAGAATAGTTTAATGTTACTGTTATACCAGCCTGGTCATGTACATGTAGAAACATCTTTAGAAAAGCAAATAACCTGTAGCAAAGTCTAGACAGACAAACTGACACACAACAGAAAACAGGACTTTCAGCATTCAGTAGTAGTGCAGACTGTTCTAATGTTACAGTGGTGCTCCACCATGAGTCCCATGAATCATGCAGGATGTCTAAGGGTGAGTTATGTCCCCTGTTTGAAACTCTCCCATACCAGTCAGTGTTTTTGTGAAGACTGCTAGGATATGTTATAACTGTATTCAGTTCCTTTATTACGCTTGGTAGTCGTCTTGTAATTAGGATCGTGATAATTGTTTGTTTTGGTTACCAATATCTTAATCCCCTTTCATGCATTCAGTCTTTGGTTGATTTAGTTTTAATTTAGTATACTAATAACTTCATTACTAAGTATGAAAAATGATCCTGAAAATGTCTCGACTTAATATAATGATATATTCATTTATTGTTTGTTGATATTTTGCTGCACTCGAGATTATTTCACTTACATGATGACGTTGCCAGCTTACTTGTAAGTGGGGGAGGAAACCGGGCTGTTTACTGAGAGGAAACCCTTGACCGTCTGCAGATATTTGGCTACTCCTCCATGTAAGGCGATTAAGTGAGAAAGCCACACGAAATTTAGTGTTAGGACTGAGTGGAATTTGAACCCACTATATTGGAGGAAGGTCTACGTGAGATACCATCAATCTACCCTTTTTTGTACTGTAAGCCTGAAATAAAAGTTCAGGAAATTTGGTATGAAAATCTTTTAACACAAATTGTTTACTAATCATATCATAAGTAAACGTGTGCGTCTTTTTTACAGCAAGCACTAAACAGAGCTATTTTTTCCAGTGTGTTTTCAATTTACTAAACTAATTCAAAAAGCATTCCGCTCCATGAAAAATGACTGTTCCTATTCCATAGGTGTACAATGTATGTGCGATCTATGCCCTGTAACAAGTGTTCGATCTCTTCCTGTCATAGTCTTGTCCCCACCCTGCCTCAATAAACTCAGTTCTAAAGAGATCTTGGTATCAGATAACAAGCAATTATTATGAATTTATTACTAAATTTTAACATACTGGGACCTATCATTCATAATAAGTCAAACTATAAATTTTCTCAATCACCATTTGGCTCATATTGTAATGCCTCAATCGCCATAGCTTTACTGCTAAATTATGCTTTCAATTTCTGTATATTGCTGATCACATCATTTGCATAATTACATTTCTAATAAGAGCTAATTATCTAGGGCTAGTTTTGTCTTGTTAAAAACCTATGCTTCCTTTGAACTCAAGGCTTCAGTTGGCAAAGGGCTGTCTGACGTAGACCTTCCATAGATGGGTTTGCAGGCTCAAATTCAACTCAGAGCAAATAATATTGAACAATTTTTGTGTGGGGTTTTCACTTGGTCACCATGTGTGGAAAACATTGCCAGATACTTACTGAAGGTTGAGTGGTTTCTACGCCCAAATAGCATACCCCCATGTAAGTCCAATAATTTTGAGTGCAGCGGAAAATATCAATTGATCAATCAAGTGAACCCCAAAATACGCATACCATTTCCAACAAAGTAATCTACCTTGGTTTTAGTTACAAGGTTACCTCCCTTTGTACCTAGATTCCTTCCCAAACTGCATAATATGATTGATCCCACAGGGCTCTGTAGCTCTTAACAGCACTTCGAACATTAAACATATCAACCTTCTTATTGTTTATAAAATGTGAAATTTTAAAAAAATGCATGACATTAATAGTATCTCCAAGGAACACAGGGCACAGGGAAAACCTTCTTGTCTAAAATAACCATAAAGAGAAGTTTTTAATTAGGTTAAAAGGGGTATATCATTAGGTTGAAGATAGACAGGAGCTTTATTCAGTAAATTTTTGAAATATGTTGAAAAAATTGTATGGATCTTCAGCTGTGGCAAAAAGTCGAGTAAACTGAAATTGAACAACATATGATAATGGGAAAAGGAAGGGAAAATATGTAATTTTGGTTCCTAAGTAAAGGACAGACAAGAGAGTTTGGTGCGGACTTACAGATCTTTCCAACTCTTGTTCTTTTTAATAAGCAATGACTGTCATTGACTGACCATTGCAATATATTGATAGCGGAAATGGAAATATCTTTATGTGAATTATAGGGGAGTGCGTATGTTTGTGATATCTTAAGTGTTTTTCCTCTTTACCTTCTAACATTTGACACAGATGCACCGTTTTAAAGAAGTAATCAACTCACAGCATGTTGTTTTGTAAATGTTAAGTTGCTGATTTTTAACAGTGGTACATTCACCAAAGTTATGTCCCTTTTTTTGCCACTGCACGGTTTTGTTTTTGTTTTTCACTCCTGGCATGTGTAGGCGAGATGTCACTTGGATGGTTTACCCTTTTTTTACAAGAAGAAGCCGTTAAGCATGGTTTCGATCTCATTAAAGATGGTAAGAACGAGAAATGGAAGCCTTAACCAACTCAAGTGCTTGTTTATCGAAAGCTTGGGGCGAAGTTGTTAACCCTCCATGATCTGCGACTTAACACGTAGCATGCCTTGTAGCTCGTAGCCTGCCTATTTTTGCTTGACTCCATCCCCTATCCCTGCACATGGATTAACCAGTTGTTATTAATATAGTGTTTTAGTCTTTTAGAGGTAGATTATAGATAGTCTCTATAATGCTGTGCAATAGAGTTTGACTTCTTGTAGTGATCTTGTAGTGTTTGTTACAAATCAATATGTATGTATGCATCCACAATGTGATTTTAATACTGTCTTAAACTTTTTGTTGTACATATGTACATGTATGTATGTACTAGTATTTTTGTTAGTGGATTAGTTAAAATCACCCTCAGTCCCTTTAAAATAAGGAAAACATCAGGACTGTGTTCTTATTTAATCTTGCCGACATATAGAAGTGAAATGATTTCGGGTGTGGCGTAAAACTTTAATCAATCAATTTTTATATAATCATGGTAAATGTCCATGATGAAACAAGCCTTCCATAGATGGGTTGTGAATTAAGAGTCTCATTCAGTGTATGGAAAATGGCTTTTCAATTGATTGCCTTATATGAACAGGATTATTATTATTTCCTCCGGACAAAGGGCCCGGTTTTCTCACCCACTATTAAAACCTGCCAACGTCACAGTATTAGGAAATCGTTTGATGTAGTGTCAAACCTCAATCAGTCAATCTTATACCTCCTTTAGCAAATTACTTGCACTGTGTGTCAAGTATAACAAACATCTAAACAATTGAGTGATGCAATTAATAGAAGGTTGATAGCAGACCTTCAGGAGGTAAATAAGGGTGGACCTTACTAGTCTATGCAGGCAACTTAAAAGAGAACTTCTTTAACACGTTCAAATGACTGCTCTCAATGCTAAGGATGTTTTTATTGATGGAGCTGTCTTTGCAATGATATTAATAGTAATTTAGAAAAAAGACTGTCACTGAAGAACTAGTAAAGCCTCTTAACCTTGTTTTCAATTTTGTACTACAGAGTAGAAATCGTTACATGAAAATGTATTTGGTTTGCGAAATTTACATTTTAGAAAAAAGTCTTGTTGGAAAGTTCATCTTAACACACAGGTACTTGCTAATTATAACAATCACGGACGAGGAAAATATGCTTACCCAAAGAAATAAAATGTATTTAGGGCAATCAAAAATAATAAACCTGGGGCCAAGTAAAGAAATTGTTATCCGCTGTTTGAATAGACAAGTTGAAGTAAAAAAGATACCAGATATTGAATGCAATTTGGGCTGCAGTTAAATAATACATTCATTAAATCAGTGTCAATGTAAAATATGTTCACATAAGCGGAGGTATCACTCATTGCAGTGAGCTGCTTTGCTCCTTTTTAAATAGAAAAAGATATGGGCCTTTGATTTGAAGTTTCATAGAGTTCCCTCCCCTGAAATCTATATTTTCCCATTTTTCAATATGGGAATTCAATATGATCATGTATGATAAAGAACTTAAAATGTAACAACACCTGTCATATTGAACTAATATCAAAATTAAGTTGTTATAGACAATTAAAATATTCCAACAAAACCTTATCTACAGGATTTTTGCTCCCGAATCTGTATTTATAAAAAGTTACGAAGCAGTCATCTTCACTGCAAGGCTTCGTTATGTGTTTGGTTCCATGCAATCAGCAAGCCAACAACTCATCTATCACTGCCCATGCAAAAAGGAAATTGGTCAACTGAAAATCTGCCATTTAAAGCTTGTTCCATTTCAATCATTTTGAGGCTGTGGTTACAAAAGACATACACTCTAACTTCTCGGAAATATATAATGGCTTGTAAATCAACCTTTTGGGAGATCGTTATAGGAATTTCAAAAAGCGAGGTGTTTTGGGTGATATTGCAAGTTCCAAGTTTACTGACAATTGAACAAGTGTTTCGTCTGACACTGACAGATTCATTTTCACTTTTTCACGCCGTGAATCACCTTTAAGATTCACTTACATGAATATGATGCTTTTTGGGAGTCTCTTAGCCTCAGTTGGTGAAGTGACAGCCTCTTACAAAAGCTATGGGTCTTGGATACGAATCCCCAGTGATGAGAACATTTTTTTAAATTTGTCAGCATGTTTTTCACTTGGTCACTTTATATGGAAGATTTGTGACATCAAACATCTATCAGTCATTTTTTGCTTGTATATATCACTCCCCTACACATAGTAATGCAAATATACAGTACCGGTATAATGACAATGTATCAGAATCACATAAATAACAAAAAGGATATAATCATATCTATTTTTTATTTCATTTTTATTTTGTTACCAGTGCCTAAAATCCGAAAATAAAAAATGTTCATTTAAATATGCCATATCAAGTTTGTTTTTTTCTCTGACCAGATTACATAGTAAAATATTAATCATCTTTTCTTCTAATTTACGTTTTGTTTCTTCTCCTGCTGCTAGTATTTCATTGATCTGTCTGTCTATCTGTAAATAATGTCTGGATTGGTGTGATTAATACCTGTGTTTTCTGTATGAGTTTACCTATGTTAAACATGTATTATCACCTGGTTCTTTTCATCATTTGTTTCTTTTATTTCTCTTTTATTACAGCATCTTTCATAAAATGCCTTTTAGATATCAATGGTTTTATATATGTAGATTTTTTAATTTGTGAATGAACTGTCTTTTTTAATCTTTTTACAGTGATAATTTTTAAGTCTGTGGAAATATTATTCAAGTGGACGTTATTGAGCATTGGGCTACCATTGCAGGTCCAAAGCTTTTCTCCTCCAGACATCCCACCCCAGCCTGTAAACCCCCCCTCCCTCATCTTACCTGAGCTTTGGTATCCACTGATTCCATAAATCTTACAATCAAATTCCTCCCCCTCCCAAAAACAAAAAAATCTTGCATGGATCTTGCGATAGTTTTAAGCATAACTGGAAGATTGGGTTACGGTGTTATTAAAAGTGCTGAAAAATAATATCTTTGAAGGTAGTATATGTTACTGTACCTAGGCATATTTGGTTTTCTTTTTTTTTAGTCCGTATTTATGTGTACAGTATTTTGTATGCATGGGAACATGTGTAGTTAGAAGTATTAAACGTTTATCATGGTCTTTTATCACTTCCCACTCGGGAGAAGTAAATACTTCAGTTAAACTTAAGTTTTAAATGATAAGTTTTGCAATTTGTACATGTATTTACAACAATAATGTCATTTTCCTAAAAGGAAGTGTTCAAATAACTGGATAAGGGTACAGATCTTAAACATATATTGTAACTTATAGGATTTGGGCGTCTTTTAGCCCTGATAAAATAAAGCTTAAAACTGAATGAATTGTCTGACCTATTATATTTTATTTGCCTCGATATTTAGCCATTACAGAAGAGGAGTTTTATGATGAACGGGCTGAGGCGGACATTCATGAACGTGGGGATAGTATCAGCCCTGAACGGACATTCCATGACCTTGAGATGCATTATGATTTGTCCCATCCGTTAACCTGTCAGAGTGAGTCGCAACTAGTTATAACAGTGACGACAGCCTCTGCACCTGAAGTCTCTATGCTACCATCGCCAGAAGTTAGCAAGGTTAGTGGTTTACACAGAATGATTAGTGGTTTTACACAGAATGGTTCATGGTTTACACCAGGTGATTAGTGGTTTACACAAAATGATTAGTGGTTTTACACAGAATGGTTCATGGTTTACACCGGGTGATTAGTGGTTTACACCGGGTGATTAGTGGTTTACACCGGGTGATTAGTGGTTTACACAAAATGATTAGCGGTTTACACAGAATGAATAGTGGTTTACACAGAATGGTTCGTGGTTTACGCAAAATGATTAGTGGTTTACACAGAATGATTAGTGGTTTACACAGAATGATTCATGGTTTAAACAGGACGATAAGTGGTTTACACAGAATGATTAGTGGTTTACACAGAATGATTAGTGGCTTACACAGAATGATTTTTAGCTTACACAGAATGATTAGTGGTTTACACAGAATGATTAGTAGCTTACGCAGAATGATTAGGCGCTTATGCAGAATGATTAGTTTGTAGGTCTACACGCTGCATGTTGTTTAACAAATCTATGACCAAATAGGAGACATTGACTTAAACTTTTCATTTATCCTTTAATAGGATTTTCCTTAAAATTTCCTTAAATTGCAGCACTTTTTTTTTACTCTGATCAATCATTTATGATTTTCAATTTTGCAGAGGCCGAAATCTTTGGAGGATAATTTAAATGATGTAAAAACTATGTACCAGACCAAAAGTTTGAGCAGATTCAATTCCGTTAAACGAAAACAATTAGAAAGGTTAAGACAGCGATCTGATTGGTTCTTGGGTCCAGGTGGTAGCCGTAGTCAAAGTGAAGGGCATCATCATTCCAGTCCGCAAACGACCACGATTTTGATTGAAGACAGAAATAAAAATTCTGGAAACGGTGTCACAAAAGCTTCTTCGGAAGGCACAGTTTTAGACGTTCTGGATTCGGATGCAGACAGTGTTTTTACTGATGGGACAAGTCGCAGCGAATCGCCTGCATCCGAGCCTATAAATTCTCACTCAGGTCACCGGGAAAAACATGATATTCTACGTAACGACAATCTAGATATAATGGATGAAAGGGAAGAATGTGGTGGATTACGTGAAAATTCTGAAGACAATTTAACAGAAACGGATGTGCGCTGTTATTACCTAGAACATTCCTATACTGGTGAACACCCATCATAGTTAAAACTTCATCCTGGATTTTATATAAACCTTCACATACATTCATCACTCTTTCATCATTAAACGTAGTACACACATATTCATCCATGTTACAATGTATTGAGTGAACACACAAATTGGTCAAAGTGTCAGAAGTAACGGTGGAACAGACACATAATGTTAATTTCGAAACACACACGTTCATCCAATTTTAACGTTTTCAGTGAGAAAAAAACCTTCACCAACCTTCATATGTGTTTAAATGTTTAGTGTCAATTTTTTTTCTCATTTTAAAATTTATATTTTAATATTCAGACTGTCCACATACACTTCCCAACCATACAAACACACATAACTGGGGACATTCGTCATTGTCTTTGTGTCACTTTACATCATTTTGTTAGTGATTGCAAATTATTTGAAAATGTTCTTAGACAAACACTTTTTTAAGTATTTTTAAATTTCAAAATCAGACTTTTAAATGTACATCTTTAAACTTTCAAGTGGTTAAGTATTGACTTTTCACACTCTTTACTTTCTATCTCGCATTTTCGTCAGAATTTTAAAGATATGTTTGGAAGATTTAAACATAACAAACCACGTTCATCTGTGTTATAAGTTAAATTTGTCATTCATATGATTTGCAACTCATTTTGTTTGCATCACAGATTCTAAAAGTTTTGGTTGAAAGTTTGCACAGTTCCCTAACATAACGTAAACACTTTCATCAGTCTTCTTAGTCACACTTTGGCATGCCTTGATTCATGTCATTATTGTGGATTGGGTTGCAAACTGATACTTTGTAGGTAAATGTTGTGTGTGCCATTCTCCCTATTATAGAAGAATGGTCCTCTCCCTTCTTTGATTTGGACTGAACCACACAGGAAGACAGGGTCCAAGGGTTGTCTGTACTTCAGTTATCTCATAGACTGCATCTATTTCTGCTTACCTTATAGTATTTTTGAGAAAAAAAATTGGTCAATTTTGTTTTTCTTCCATGGCTTCAAGTTTATGATTTGGTGCAATGTCATTCTTTTATTGTGTATATAAGCCTTCCTACTTTAGATGTTTATTTCCTTGTTGATTTATGAAGTATTGTTTGCATATAATTGGGCTTTTTTTTTCTTTTAAATTATGCTAATAATGTGTACAGATAGTTTGAATGTTTTTATTTTCAAAACAAAAGGCTTGATAGATGTCCAATCTATGTGAAACCAATATATATATAATATGATAGTGGTATATGGGGGTTTTCAACATTTTTCTTTTCAAAAGTGGTTTTATTTAAATTCTTTCGTCGTTTATTTTGGTGTCAGATATGGTTATTTTAATTGCTTTGTAGATATTGATTTTAATTCTTTGTATATTTAAGCTTCTCGAATTATGTATGATACGGCTTTCATGTTTTTAATCCCTTTTTCCCCTCCCATTTTACCGCGTGCTAAATTGGCTAGTTTGAAAAGGAATGATATCAGAGTTGAGTAGGTTTCAAAATTCAGTGATTGGAAATTTGTAAATTTTGCCTGTCTTATAGATGTCCGACTTAAGCTAGCAATCCAAGGGTTTGAATGATTTGTCGTTGTCATTCTATTACGAGCAGTAGTTACGGATGTTTATGTCTAGCTCCCATACTTCCAAACTGTTGCCTCAGTTATTGCTTTTTCTTCAAACGACACAACAGCTTATAATTCCCCCTCTTTAAGTGCTGCCATCTCGTTCCGTAACGATATAGTCTAGGAAGAAAACAAACATATTGATCAATTTGCAATTCCCATAAATTATGATCACTATTGGTTGACTACAAATGCATGACTTCATCCCATAATGATATAAGAAAAATGTTTTTCAATTATTTTCTGTTTGTGTTAGACATTTAAGTATTTAAGCCTTTACAAGGCTGGACCAGTAACTTGTTTCTGTCAGTTAGATTTCCACTCAGCTACTATACCTATTTAGCTGCAGGTCCATTTCTGTCGTAAATTAATTTCCCAAATGCTGGCTGCAATAAAACATTTCCCCTTTTTTCGTGCAACAATCACGTGGCATTTGTGTGGTGTACCACTTTGGACAGTAATTGTGATTATGTCATTTGCAAGTAACTGGCAAATGACCTATTGAAAAGAACATTATCAAATGTCAAACTGAAATAAGTCATGTCATTGTTGCTTTCAAAACTGGCAAATGGTCTATTCCTTACCAAGTGCCATCTCACAACAAAATTCCCAAAATAAACATTTCCATAGAAAATTTTGAGAAAAAATAGAACAAGGAATTCCATGTTAATCTGTTTACCAATATACTCTAGAATTTCCAAAATAAAATACACACCTACCATAAATAAAATTTATTTTTCTATATAAAAAATACGCAAGTCATTCCACAGTTGAACTACTAACCTGCATGTAGGTTTAAACCTTTCCCCTTTAAGTCACAATTAACTCCAAAATGAAATAATGGACAACTAACTTTCCCCCAAAACTTTAGTAAGCTAATTAGTAGATTTTAGAAAATAATTTTAAACGAACAAAATTTGTTCCTAATTTTTTTGATGTTGTAATAACCAAGGTTTTTTTCTTAATTTTTAACTTCACCAATTGACCACAGGTTTGATTCCAGAAGCCAATAACAAAATTTAAACTTTTTTGACTGACTTTTTATCTAAGATTCCTATGTTGGATTGACGTTATGTCGCAGCAAAAATAGGATGTAAATATTGTGCCGTGTCGAAATTCAGACAAGTTGCCCCATAATTAAAATAATCTTGAGTACATAAACACTATTCAGTGTTATTGAGCTTTAAATGTTTTTTTGTCACCGGGAACAAAGAGGTTAGCATCATTTGAAGATTCCCAAAGTTAATTAATTAATTTGATAAAGCAATCAATCAAATATAGGAATCATCACGTCAGGTCCAAATAAAACAAAAAAATAATAAATTGAACTGACAGAAATAATCTGTTTAACCCATTATTACCAAATCAGATTTTTGCACTAGTTGAACATGTTTTCTATGAAATCTAGCCAAAAGGCTTACCACAACTTGTGTTGATAAGATTTTAATTTTTTTCACAGAATTTTTATCCAATTAACTCTGTTGATTTTAAAATATATAGCTTTCAATAAATGCATTTTTATTACAAGGACCAACTTTTCCGTACAACTGACCAGCTTACATGATAGTATTGAACAACGTATTATAGTATTAAAAACATCCTTTAATGGGAGTAGGGGACTCCGTAAGAATATTTTAAAAGTAACCTTGTCTCTAAAATTGAACTTGGAATAATCCCACTTTATTATCTGAAACAAGTTCCTTTGATCGCTCTATGTGGAAGTGTTCCTCGTCAAAGGTCGGGATTCCTCCGTAGAATGAGCCAGTTTCCTCCCACATCTGGCAACGGCGCCATATGTTTAATAATCTTAAGTGTGGTGTAAAGCATCAATCAATTTATTTGCACAGTTCCTTTTCATCACAAAACCACTAAACCCATACCCTGACATATTCGTTCGCCGAAAATATTCCTTAACATTCAGTTTATATGGGTAATATGTTTAACATTGTAATATCATTTGACATACATATAGAAATACTAGTAGCAACTCCACTGCCATGTCCAACCAAAGCCAGTGTGATTAAGTTTAGATGGTGACATAAATGTATTTTTTTCTTCCTGTTTTTTTTTTTTTTTTTCATTTTTTTTTTATATCCCACCCTTCTATCAGCTGCTCACAAATCACCAGTCCATGTAAAACAGCTATTTCCAACATCTATGTAATTGCGTTAGATGTTAACTTTTGGAAACGTCAGTATAAGTTTTTCATAAGTTTTTTGGTTAAGCTCCTAGAAAAGTTATTGAATTCTCTAAAACTTGGGAAAAAAAGAAAATGACTTTATGCTTTAAGGAACTTATGAAAGTTATGAAAAAAAGTTGTTTTGGTTTGTAATGTATATTAAATAAAAGACAGGCTAGCGACGTGGATAGTTTTGATAGTGCAAATGTTGGTTCAGTTGTCAAATTTGATGCTTTATAAAGTTACATGACAAGTCCTGGATAATCCATTTCAAGGAATACCTTGTATTGAATTTGACATTTTCCCTCTGAAATATCACAAGCTAATTTACTAATAATAGCACAAAAAACAGCCTAAATTTAAACTTGATTTTAACTTTGTATCCAGCACATTTTGTTTGCTTTTTTATCACAATTATCAGTCATTTTTTGGTACATGTTTTTCACTGTTTTGGTTCAAATATGACGAGTTTGTTGTTCTGGTTGTCCATTTTGTTTGTTTTTCTGGTAGTCAATTTTGTTTATTGTTCTGGTAGTCCATTATGTTTGTTGTTCTGGTAGTTCATTTTGTTCTGGTAGTCCATTATGTTTGTTGTTCTGGTACTCCATTTTGTTCTGGTAGTGCATTTCGTTTGTTGTTCTGGTTGTCCATTTTGTTCTGGTAGTGCATTTTGTTGGTTGTTCTGGTAGTGCATTTCGTTGGTTGTTCTGGTAGTCCATTATGTTTGTTGTTAGTCCATTTTTCCAGTACATTAGCTATAAGTCTTGTACATGCCATTGTTCATCTTGTTTTTGTTTTTTTGTTATTATGTCCTGGCACATCTTTATTTCATCCGTCTGTTTTATGTATTCTGTGATGTACAGGGAGACAGTTTGCTTTTAAGTCTATTTATTTTAATTTATAGCTTTTTTGAATCATCTGAAATAATTTCAGTTTTTTTTTTATTTTAAAGTTTGGTAATGTTGCTGCAGCTATGTTTTATGTAAACTATGGTTGATTTTGTTTTTCATTTGCCCAGAGTTAGATCAATGTTATTGTTATATCAAAGTTTTAATCTTCAAATTACAAAACTTTTCTTTTTGGGCCTGGAAATGCATTGAAATTCTGTTTGGCATGGCTTCTGTTTCCCTTATATGTGGTCGACCAACAATGGTGATTTTCATTGTCTGAATGCTTAGACAGTTGCCAGTTGTGGCTTTATAGCACTGCTATGCTTGAGTCTGATAGTAAAGATTCATTAATTGCAGAGTAAGGTTTTTTTAAAATCACAGATCAGTGGCGTTGCTTGTTTCACTGTTTCTGTCACAGGTCAATTGGTTTTCTTCATTTTTAGTTCGTCTCAAAATTGAACCCCTGGATCATCAAATGTTCGTCTCCATTGAATGCCTAAGTGACTTGAATAAGTTTGGAAGTTTTTTTTTTATTTATATTTTTGATGTTTTTAGGGGCCATTTCAATTTTTCTATCATATCATATTGGTAGTTGCCATCAACCATAGCGATCCCGCTGCAGTTATGTTTTCTTTCGCTTTCGTACTGCTGTGAATTATGTAAATGGCTGTTAGAAAAATGAACATTTGGCTGGCCTTTGATATTATAGAGCGCATTCTTTCAGTGAATGTTTCCGTTATTCATTTTACATAAGCAGGACAAGCCCCATTTGTTACGCAATTTGAAGATAAATAGTGGTTTTAGAAAATTCATGGGCTTATATACCACACCACAAAAGAATTGAAAAGTTATTTCCTTGTTTGTGTCGCCCTTTTTTTTTGGCATAAGGGATATTTGTGTTTTCTGAAATACCTTAGGCCTATCAGTTAGTATCTGTTAGTTACCATATAACATGCCATTTGAATACAATTTGCGTTGTTAGCGTTGTTATTGAGCTCTTAAAATTACACACGAAGACAGGCCTTCTTTGTTGCCTCGGCCCTATGACCTTGTTTTTTCTCGATGTTGATATTCTGAAGAAAACTGGTTGGGAAATCACTGCTCAAAGGACACGTTGGTGGCACTCATCTCAGAAAAATGGTAAAATCGGTCTGACATTATCAAGGTTCAGGGCTGTTCATCCCAATTCAAGGCCTGCACTCATTGAAAATCACATGTGAGCTATAAGGGGTTTAATTATGACTACATTTGTCTCCATGTTTAGGTGAAATACCAGCCCTATTGATCAGTGAATTTGAGCTCAGTTTAAAGGGAGAGTACTCCATATGCTTGTTATTGAGACAGAGTTAAACAAACTATTAAAAAATACTTCTTTATTTTCAATTCACACAAATATATACCCTATGTTTAAATGAAATATATAATAGAGCTGAACAAATTCCAATCTGTATATGTTGGTAAATCTACTTATCTATCAGATTGTTTTTATGGATTAAGTATTTTATTGTAATCAAACAAATTCTAGTATTGACTGATTATCATAAAGATGTGATGTATATCTTCATTTATCTCTGTTTGTGGTTTCTGACCTGGTCCTTTTGTTCAATAGTCTGTCAAGTTGGGGAAAATATCTTGTTTTTCATAAAGTCATGCTGAAACAGAATTTAAGCCAACAGTCAAATACTGACAATTTATGAAAGTGATGTTTAACCTTTATGTCAATTTTAGTCAACATCATCAAAAAATAATCTTCAAGGCAAGTTCACAAATCAAGCGAAATTGCAGAAATTGTTATGTCTCAGTTAGCAATACATGCCCACTTCCTACAAAGATATCAAATGAGAATTTCCATTCTTTTGAGATGCCAATTAGTGGGGAAATCGCCTCTGATTGCATATTCAGGTTCGACTCCCATTCAATCGTTCTTCATTGGAGTTCTGTGAAATACTCAATGTAGCACTTTTTGGGACCTACTGGAATACCAGGGTTAAAATCAGTGAGTGTAAGTTATATTTGTGGGTGCTTTTGGGACTAATGTTCCCCATTATGCCAGTTGCCACTTGAAGGTTCTGGGCAGGTATTATTCCAATTTGACAAACTATTAAACCATTGAACCAGTCACATGTTATATATGAGTTATCCTTATGCTTCTTGTTACACATTTTACCCACAATTTTTGTTGAGTAGAATTTATAATTGCTCATTGCCTCCATGATCTCGCTTCCATGTATCCTATAGCTTCTGTGACATTTATTTGCCTGATTTTTTTGTGAATTTCCCTTTTTTTTTTTTTAGTTGCTGCCTATATATATATTGAAATACAAACATGTAGTAGGTCTGTACTTCAGATCAGGTTATTAACAAAAACGGTTCATATTTTTGTTCCTGTAAACTGAAGAAATATATACAGTTTTCAGGAGATGATTTCAGTATTTGCTGGACATGTAGACAGTTCCCATATATTTTCTTTCAATGAAGATCAAACTTGGAAATAATTCCAAAACCAAAGTATTATAAGATGGGCGATCTCTTCGCCTACTTTAATGAGAAACTACACCCCTATTTATCTCCCCGAAATTCATTCTTGGGCTCTCATTTGAGTTGTGTCTTATTATTTCTATTGCCGATTTGTTTAACAATGCATCAGAAAGTGGAATGAGCTGCCAAAATGTTTTTTTCCCTTTAATTCTAATTGTCAAGACTGTACTCGGTTTTGAAGTTCATTAACACACTAAATGATTGATTTTGAAATAAAAAAAAACATCCACTCAAGTTTCAGTCTATAGATACAGATGCTGTGTTTGAATCCTAAACAAAAATTAAATAACCCAGGGATTGTTCAGTTATTTCAAGTCTAAGTAACTTCTTAGCATAAATGAAATACAAATGTACACTTTGGAAACTGGTACATGTATAACTGGTACATGTATAACTGGTACATGTATAACTGGTACATGTATAACTGGTACATGTATAACTGGTACATGTATAACTGGTACATGTATAACTGGTACATGTATAACTGGTACATGTATAACTGGTACATGTATAACTGGTACATGTATAACTGGTACATGTATAACTGGTACATGTATAACTGGTACATGTATGTTTTCTTTGAAAGTATAGACATTTTTCGCAGCTCATGCCCCTTTAAAGGATTTCTTAACCCACATGCATTAATGTCGTGTTTCTACACCCAAGGTTAAAATCAAGTTAGTTGAGATTTTATCGGTGGAGGGCCAGATGATGGGAATACTAAACAAAATTTGACAGTCATTGCCCATGTATTCAACTGTAATATGCTGAATGGAGCGTTCACTAATGCTATAGCGATATTATTCAGTAAAATACCCATTTAAGAAATACTTGAAATTGAATTTTGTGTGTGAAAATAGATTCTTATTCCTACTGTTTATACATTTCCATGTTACATTACATTTATTTCACAAATATATATCCATTTTCTGTTTCCAAGAACTTCACCATAAATTCACATTAACATGTAACAACACTTTGTCATTTTTGTACAACACGCTTATTTCCATTGTAAATATCTTCAAAGCATCGCAAATTAATGATTCTATATTTCACCTTGCAACGTCAGACGAAACTTATATATATTTGTCCATTGTCTGTATTTTAAATTTTCATTCACGCCAGTCATTTTTCCATTCCTCTAATTACAGTGTATCCCGTATGACCTTGCTTATTGACATTGTCTGTAAAACCATTGTGTATTATCAGATCGTCTAAAGTGTTGTATTTCTATGGATTGTCTATTGACTTTATAAGTGCCATCTTATGTTTCCCCACGCTGCGTAGTGTTAAAGTGTTTTCGTAATTGCCATGGTAACCCATACTGTAGAGCTCCTGGATTTGAGATCCTGTTTCAAAAAGCGGAAAGAACTTCATTTGGCCAATACATACCATAATTATGTAAGATATACCTCGATCTTGGGCAATGCTACCAATGGGACATAGCCTGAGACACAGCCCAAAACAGTGTAGGCGTAAACTTTTACGAAAGTACTATAGCAACGATTACCTATATCTTATTACAGTGTAGGTTGCAATGCCATTTAAGCCCTTTTCACAGACTGTATTGCCGCATACCGACTAAACATATGTAGTGGAACACTAACTCTAAGATGCTCCAGCTTGGTTGCACGAACAAATTTCCTCATTCAGATCAGACTCGTAGTTAAAAAACTAGCGTAACCAAGCGGAAATACCGAAAGTTTGTTCTGGATTGTGTTGCCTGTTATTCTTCGTAAGTCTATATTTCCATATTGCCAACATCATTTACATGCATTTGTAAAGTTGACATTATTCCATATATGGACATTACCTTCGCCACCCTCTATGTATTGTGTGCGTAAATGGTTTGACTGTTCTCATTGGTGTCTTCATATACTTGCTTCATTGTGAACTATTATTTCTCATATGGGTTTCGCGGGAAATGGGGGTTACCATTTAACATTATATAAGAAATTGTATTCACGTTGACTTCAAGTTCATTTTTGTTTAATGTTCAAACCGTTCAAATTAATGTGTCAACAATTCTAATTATATAAACATGTATATGATAATTTTTTAAAAACCCTTCTCCAGTTTTCTTTGCAAAGGGGAATGGTTTTGTCATGTTCCGATGGCGAATTTAAACACTCCTTATTGCTTTTACAGTGTCTTTTTATAGAGTATGAAAAAAAATAAATAAATACTTTCCAATTCCGTCTGAAATGGTTTTATTTAGTCTTCTGTTGGAAGAGGGAAGGGGTGGGACAAGTGGAATCGATGGGGAACCCCAATCCGTTCTTGTTGAGGGAAGGGGACAGATTGATTAATTGATGCACGCCGCACTGAAGATTATTTCACTTATTGGTGGTGTTGCCAGGTTAAATGGGTGATGAAACCTGGCTCATTACCCAGAAGAAACCCCTGGCCTTCAGCGAGTACCTGGCAACTCTTCCACATACGGCCACCGAGTGACAAATTCACTCGAAAATGTTATTTGGTCTGTGTGATTCGAACCCGCGCCGCATCGATAGAATGTCTGTGTGGGACTGAGGAAAAATCACTCTAACCCACTTGACCACCGAGGCCCCTGGGGCAAGTGGAACGAAGAGAGAATTCCAGTCCGTCCTTGAAGAAGAAAGGGGTGGGACAGTTAGAACCCAGGGTGAATCCCAATCCGTTCTTGAAGAGGGATGGGACAGGTAGATTGATTGATTATTTCACTTATATGGCCGCGTTGCCAGGTTTAATCGGAGAGGAAACAGGCTCATTGCCCGGAAGAAACCCACGAAGTTCGGCGAGTACCTGGCAACACATAAAGCGACCGAGGGAAAATTCCACTCGTAAATTTTTCTACTTTTATTTGGTCTGTGTGATTTAAACCGCGCCGCATCGATAGAAGGTCTGTGTAAGACTGACCACCGAAACCCCTGGGACAGGTAAAACCCAAGGTGAATACCAATCCGTTCTTAAAGAACGAAGGGGTGGGACAGGTAGAACCGAGAGCCCATCCCAGTCAGTCGTTGAAGAGGGAAGGGGTAGAACAGAGAGCGAATCCCAATCCGTCCTTGAAAAGGCAAGGGGTGGGAAAGGTAGAACCGATTGATTGATTGATGTTTTTCGCCGCACTTACGATTATTTCACTTATATGGCGGCGTTGTCAGATTTCGTGGGAAAAGAAACCTGGCTCATTGCCCTGAGGAAACCATGGACATTCGGCGAGTACTTTTCCACATACGGCGATCGAGGGAAAAGTTCACTGAGAATTTTTTTTTTCCATTTTTATTTCTCTCTCGGTGACAGGTAGAACCGAGAGAGAATTCCAATCAGTCCTAGAAGAGGGAAGGGATGGGACAGGTGGAACCGAGAACGAATCCCAGTCAGTCTTTGAAGAAGAAAGGGATGGGACAGGTGGAACCGAGGGCGAAGCACAATCAGTCTGAAGAAGAAGAAAGGGATGGGACAGGTGGAACCGAGAACGAATCCCAGTCAGTCTTTGAAGAAGAAAGGGATGGGACAGGTGAAACCGAGGGCGAATCCCAGTCAGTCTTTGAAGAAGAAAGGGATGGGACAGGTGGAACCGAGGGCGAATCCTTGTCAGTCTTTGAAGAAAGTAGGGATGGGACAGGTGGAACCGAGGGCGAATCCCAGTCAGTCTTTAAAGAAAGTAGGGATGGGACAGGTGGAACGGAGGGCGAATCCCAGTCAGTCTTTAAAGAAAGTAGGGATGGGACAGGTGGAACCGAGAACGAAGCCCAATCAGTCTTTGAAGAAGAAAGGAGTGGGACAGGTGGAACCGAGAGCAAATGCCAGTCAGTGGTTGAAGAGTGAAGGATGGGACAGGTAGAACAGAGAGCGAATGCCAGTCAGTCTTTGAAGAGGGAAGGGGTGGGACAGGTAGAACCGAGAGCGAATCCCAGTCAGTCTTTGAAGAGGGAAGGGGTGGGACAGGTAGAACCGAGAGCGAATCCCAGTCAGTCTTTGAAGAGGGAAGGGGTGGGACAGGTAGAACCGAGAGCGAATCCCAGTCAGTCTTTCAAGAAGGAAGGGGTGGGACAGGTAGAACCGAGAGCGAATGCCAATCAGTCGTTGAAGAGGGAAGGAGTGGGACAGGTAGAACCGAGAACGAAGCACAATCAGTCTGTGAAGAGGGAAGGGGTGGGACAGGTAGAATCGACCAGGTAGTCCCTCACTCCCTCACATACCTTATAACGATGCGGTCCCTGTTTGAATCACACTCATACAAAGTGAAAATTGACAAATTTCCGAGTGGATTTTTTAACCCGGTCGTCTTATGTACAAGAGTTGCCAGGTATTCGCCGAAGGTCGTGGGTTTCCTCCGGGAAAAGACCACGGTTTTCTGCCCCACCAAACCTGGCAACGTCGCCATTTAAGTAAAAAAAATATTGAGTGTGGCGTAAAAAAACAAGCAATCAAACCAGGACAGGCCAGACAATATCAATATCAGTTTAGGCTGTTACATCACAGTTGGGCTAGTTACCAAGATGATAGCCGTGTGGTATTTGTACACTAGATGAATTAATAATCGCAGTTGTTTTTTTTTTAATATGTTAACCGAACAATTTACAGACCGGAGTTGTTTTCGGAAAGTAAACCAAATTTTAGAAAAAAGACAGTGGTTAAGAATTCGATTTCTTTATTAGTTTAGAAGAATATCGGACAATCTTACACTCAAGAGCTTCCTATTTATAAATAAAATCGAACGCCTAACTTGTTTCACATATTCATTTATCCCCGATCCCTCCTTTTCAAGCTGGCAATAATTGAGAACACTCTCTACCTCATAGTCTCAGTTGATACATACTGGAGATATTTACCCTGAGAAAATGTCAAAGTATTCGATAGCATATTCATATGATTGAGCTAAAAAACGACCAGAATGAGGTTTACATCGGTAAATATTACTTTTAACTAAAGCTGGCCTCTTTAGGTGGCAAGAGCTGCAAAACATGTTGATATTTTTTCCGTTGAGATACTTTAAAATCGCTCAATTTAAATCATTTTTAGTGATAGTTGTCTCCAGAATAAACCTCAAAGCAGTAATGTGTAGACAGTTAGATCTAAAATGAATAAACTAATACAATCCGAACCATATAATTTTCATAATTTTTATAAAAGTGCAAATTTCCCCAGCAGATGCCATTTTAAGGCTTACTATAAACCTCGAAACATTCCGCAAACGCTTTAAATTTGAAACCATATATTTCATATTAAGTTCATTAAATTTGTCTACGTTCAAAATAAGTTCACACATGGTACTGAGTAAGTTTGCCCCTGCAGTATGATTTTGGCGGACCAGCTTCGAGAGGCCTAGACCTTAGCCGGTTCCGCTGGAGCATCTACCATTGCTGTCTCTTCAGGTTTGGGCTCCTCGACAGGTCTTTCTTGCTGCAAAGTAAAAGAGGGGTTCATTTCAAATTTGACTTGGTCAAAAAAAAAAACTTATTTGGTTTCTCCTTTATAGGTTTTCTCTGAGATTTCTGAGGAAGGAGTTAAGATCAATTGTTTCCTTTTCCTTGTTTATAATGAGTATATTTTTGCTTGTTAATATTCTTATTTAATAAAATCTTCTGCTTATTCGTCTCTTCTATCTGTATCGTTTCGTAACAATTTCATACAACTTACCAGACGTTTTCGTCTTCTTACTACCAGGATCTCTACCAAAAGAGCAATCGCAGCTAGAACGGCGCCGATCAACAAAAGTATAAAGGCTCCCCCAAATTCCATGACAAGCAGTGGACGGATGCGGGAATCAGGACCCCTTTTCGCAGCTGCTCGACTGCTTGGACACTCGCCCATTTCCAACCACCATTTCCGATACAATTTTTCCATATCGCCCGATTCCCTCAACTCTAAGATATCTAAACTAAGTAATTCTCCAATCTTGCTTCCGCGTTTAACAGCCAGAGCAACACCAGTACTGGTCAATGGTGTTCCTACAGTTTCCAGATTACAAGGTTGTCGCCCTTTAGCATACTCAGCTGACAGTGAATCTGTGAGAAAGACGAAGCGACCATCTCTAGCTCGTTGAAAACCTTCCTCAATGGAGGATACGAACGAGTTGTTGGGGTCTCTGTTCATCAATAAAAACATTTTTTCGTAAAATTTCACTCTGGATTGTCGAAAAAAGTAGAATTCGGGAGAGCCTTTGACAACTCCAAACGTTACACCATCCATTTCCGATAATTCCCGTAGACTTGGTCCAACATTGCTGTCGTCCTTGCCCTTACTGGCGCTTGGAATAGGATTTAAGAAGAAAACTAATTTGGCTGTATAACACGTCAGGAAGATCACAACAAAAGTCCACCAAAAAGCAGCAAGAATCCGTCCGCTTATTGACCTAGGTGCTCTAGAATATCCTAAAATCGGAAACAAAATGTGAGTATTCTATTCCCATTTGTACGCTTATCTTACCTACGTTCGATAGATTTGTGGAAAAGGATGACACTTTAAGCTTCCACCAACCACATGAGTTAATCAGATATTTTAGTCCGATAGGCCAATGTTGAACCACATGCAGGGGTTTTCTTTGGGGATATAGCCTAGTTTTTATTACCCAATAAGTTGGCAAATCTGTCATCCTCATAAAAATTTCAGCGCTGGCGTAAAACGCTAAACAAATAATCTTCAGAATCCCTGTAATTATAGCATTTTTATTCCACTTACCTTGCCATGTTAGGCAGCTAAATGTAAACAAGAAGCTTCCCAAAATACTGAAATCATCATCATAGCTTCTGGGTAATGTATCATTAGGATATTCTCTGGGGTTAAAACGATAAATGGCGAACAGAAACACACTGACCTGAAACATTAACAAAAAAAAACTTTATGTCTTTTACTACAGTTTAGTACGAGTTGACAATTTTCCCATCACACGATAGGCAAGTCCCGTAAAGACAAAATAGCCAAGTTCCTCGATTGCCAAAATAGAAATAGAATAGAGTTTTTAGTTTATCTGCTACCCACAGCGCTCCTTGTGTATGAGTGCAACATAACATCATAACAAATGTAAACCCTCCATGTAGAATTATAATTCATCCCTGCTTCATTTTGAAACCAAGTTAACTATCTGGTTCATGGGAGAATATAAGATATAAAAAGTAAATAATGGTTTTGAAGGAAGCTGTTTACTTCTCAAAACTACAATATATAAATACTTACACCAACGAAACAGAAAATTGTCAAAAACCAGATACCAGCACTAAAAGGTTTTAAGATTAGAAAGATTTCTGTGGGGAGTGGGAGCCAAGAAAACACACTTCCGTCGATATCCTCTGAGAAGCGGGCCGGGTTCCAAACAGGTAAAATCCCAGTGTTGAGAAAAGGTTTAGTGAAATCTACAGTTCGAGAGTTCACATAACTCACTTGGAGTGGACCGATTACATCAACTTTCTGAAAATTAAAAATCCAATTATTTAACTATTTATGGATGATTCACAACAAAACGTGAAATGTCATTCCGAATGAATATTTAAAAAAGTTCCCTCCATTTTACACAGTACTGTGAACACCAGAAAACTTACACCTTGTTGTAGGTCGTTTAACATTGATGTATCTTGAGCACTAGGAGATTTGGTGCTGTCATCCATTAGGTTTATCTGTACTCCCTGTTGCTGAAAAGAACTCAGTAGTGTCGTAAGGTCACGTATAAATCCAGTCACTTTTGTCTCTCCACCGTCTTGACGGGAGAAGATGTATGGCGCTTGCTATAACACAAAATCAACAAAAAAGAAGATAAGGCCTTAATTTGTTACCTCTTCACACATCATAAAAGTGATCTAAGATACCTTTGTTTAATTTTACAGTTAAAATAAAACGGATTTTTTTTTACTTTCGGATCCGTTCAATTAACCAAAAGCTCAAAACAATATCAAATCAAAAAGAAAATGTATTCTAAAAAGTATCCAATGTCCATTGGAAGGAAAGTGTTTGTCATTGGTATAGGTTTCTATGGTAACCAAACCCCCTATGCCTTTTGTTTTATTTTTTTTAATTCATATGTTCCGCTTGCCCATTAAATATTGGAAAGGCCGTTTTGTTACTGAAATAACCTCGAGTACTGCGTAAAATAACATTCATACATTTCACTCTACATTTGTTTGAAGCCACAAGGTACAAGACAGTGTTCTTGACGGCTTTCCTAGATTATGACGAACGAACAAAAAGTAGGCTAATTATACTTACCACTTTACTTAACATTTTTAAATCCTGACCCTGCGAACCTGCAATATGATTTAAAAAGCAATTAATAATGCACTAAATCATTCCATTCGGGGTCCACTTTTTTGTCTTTTTGCTCCACAAAAACATTTTCAGAAATTTCAGTGTAAAAGCTCACAAACATAACCTCATTAGACTCAGTAAGGATAAGATATAAATTGAGACGAAGCAAACATGGCTTAGACCAAAATAGTAACTTCAAAAGATTTGACTTTTATCTTTTGAATTGATCTTATGCATCTAGTAAATGTGACCAACGGAATTGTCCAATTTTAGAGCTGATATCCAAGATGGCGTCCTCAATCTTACATTACAAACCCAGCAATAGTATATTCCGAAAACCCTGTTTCTGGAAGATCAGTATTCCTCAGTGGTTGTATGGAATGGAGATAAGTTGAATGGGTTATTGAACAATATTAAGAGACGAAATTTGAAATACAAACTATAATACTACCTTTACTGTACTGTGCCATTGTGCCAGTTCGAGTTATAATTTATTCCATACAAACTGAAGCATCTAATGTATCAATAAAGTTTCTTTTGGTCAAAGGGATGTGATAATGAATACGACTGTTGACTTTTAGAAGTTCAAAACCCGGTTAGATTACATACAGAAGCCATCAACTATCTAGAATATTATTACCCACTGGATCCCGATCCAAAATCTGATGACCCATGGAATAACGTTTGCGGACTTTCTAAGCACTTCTAGTGGTTCTGATTTTTTGTGTGGTGTTTTGGAGGGGGGGGGGGGGGGGGGGTTGAGAGTTATATTTTGAACAATATCTAGCAATTTATGCAATCAAAGTGTAACCATACTGCACTACCCCGGGCAGTAAATTATCTTCAAGTTGGTAGCTAGGTATTAACTGGACCAATATAATTGAGTGTCAGAAACTCATTCTAAATGTCATATTTTTAAAAATGCTCTGTCCATTAACATGTATAGGTCAAATTCAATATTGTTTTGAAACTACATCCAGCGCATCTTCTTGAAACAAAGTAAGAATTGAACGAATTGCTAGCCAATTTTGACTACACGACACTTCGCGAGACAAGGTACGAATTTAACGGATTGGTAGCCAATTTTGACTAAATTGCACTTCGCGAGACAAGGTACGAATTGAACGGATTGGTAGCCAATTTTGACTACACGACACTTCGCGAGACAAGGTACGAATTGAACGGATTGTTAGCCAATTTTGACTACATTGCACTTCGCGAGACAAGGCACGAATTGAACGGATTGGTAGCCAATTTTGACTAAATTGCACTTCGCGAGACAAGGTACGAATTGAACGGATTGGTAGCCAATTTTGACTAAATTGCACTTCGCGAGACAAGGTACGAATTGAACGGATTGGTAGCCAATTTTGACTACATTGCACTTCGCGAGACAAAGTGCGAATTGAACGGATTAGTATCCAATTTTGACTACACGACACTTCGCGAGACAAGGTATGAGTTTAACAGGTTGGTAGCCAATTTTGACTACAGTGCACTTCGCGAGACAAAGTGCGAATTGAACGGATTAGTATCCAATTTTGACTACACGACACTTCGTGAGACAAGGTACGAATTGAACGGATTGGTAGCCAATTTTGACTACACGGCACTTCGCGAGACAAGGTACGAATTGAACAGGTTGGTAGCCATTTTTGACTACACGACACTTCGCGAGACAAGGTACGAATTGGTTTGGTAACACCATGCCTCACGAACATGCACTCAACTAGATATAGTTATCTATAAAACGTCCTTTTCGCAAATGAAAAATGGACACTTTTGCTATCCTAGCTTTCAAAGGATACCGTTCTTCGGCTATTGAATAAACCATTTATAAAAGAATGTTTCATGTTAGCTTTATCAAAAATACTGATGACTTACTGAAGTTATCTGTTCCAGAAAATTCTGCTGACAAAGGCCAAATCATGGGTTGTGGTATATTATACCAACTTATGATTGGGTATAAAGGTCTAAATGATATACCTCTTTTTAACACAATTAGAAACTTCATGGTCATTTTAGACAAGAAGGTTTTTCCTGTGCCCGTGTGATTTAGTGTTGAAAAATATAAAAGAATGTTTGATGTTCGTCTTACAAATGCGACAAAAAAGATAGAAGTTGCATTACATTATATGCAAAGGCATGAATACATTATTATCTGGGGCATTTGTCCCGATGAATGCCCGATGAATGCCGAATGCAAGAGCCGGGTAGCAGTCTGATAAATTCGGGGATTTACGTGCGTGAAATACCCTCTGATAGACTCAAGGTCATTTTGAATGTGGCTACCAAAAACGTAGCCGTGTAACGTACAATTTCCATATCCTCTTGAGGGCCCATCGAAGGTGTCTTCGTGATAATGTAAGGGACCGAAATACTCTGTTTGTTAACTTGCAGCCTGGATCAGTTAAATAATTAAAGCATTGGAGGTTTCCTGAAATGTACCGAACTGTGTCTCTTCTTTGTGTTACACATCATGTGCTTTACCGGGAATTATTTTTCCGGGTCAATCAGTGTCAGTTAATTTACTAACTCGGTAATTTCCCTTATGATGATTGCAGCAAGGACTATTACGTTTCTACCAGTTGCAAAGTTACGCCGGATGTAAATGTATTGAAATGTCCCCGTAATGTTGCCCAGTGCTTATCGCAAATATCTTACACTATTTTATTTATGATGGCTTTAAAGAGAATAGCACTATTCATTGATGGCGATATAACGTCCTCACAAATCATCAATTATTTTCGTCCATGTATACGATCATTCAGAGATGATGTAAGATATAGGGACAATCGAAATTAAACGGAATTTAGTATTAGTTGATAATTTTTTTTTATAAATTCAGTGTTCACAGCCGTGTCCGCCATGTTACCAACGCTAAACACAGACAAGAAACATTGTTATATAATAAATCACAATTTTAAAAGCAGATGAATTAAACAGTTTTCGATGAAATTCTTTTACATCAATTCATTCACCATAAAAAAGCTTCACATCCTAATCGTGTTAAAAGTTTATGGAAGTGTAGAGAGCGTATTTCGGAGTTCCTTAGTCTTAAATCAGACTTATACTTTAGAATTAAGAATTAGAATTGTTAATTTGGAATTACGTCGATCATTTGGTAGAGTTAATGTTTTTCCATGTTCTGTGCCATAAGTATACTGTTTTCCAACATGGCCATTCCCCTCGGGCGTGGACAGGGATTGTTGGATTGAAAAAAGTAATTATGTCGCTCTTAAAGTACGGGAAATATAATTTAAAAAAACCCCTCAAATTATTCATGACAATGACATTTAATAGAAACGAAAATCATATCTCAAATTTAGTTTGTTCAATTGTAGAAAACAATAGAAATGATATCTCCAAAACGTACCACCAATTTCATGTGGGTCTAGATGGGAAATTGGAAAGCGGAAAATTTGTTTTTCATATTAATACACTCTACCCTAGTAATACGTACTGAAAAAAATGTTGTGGCAATATTGTTTGTGCTCTCTTTATAGTTTGTATGCTAGACAGTTATTTTTTTATTTCATAGAGGCAAATTACAATCAGTTTAGAAAGGCATTAAATGCGGTGGATAAATTACGAGAAGAACCATATTTGGCGAATAAGGTCCAGTCCCCTATGTTGTGCATCCATTGCCTTCAGCTATGTGTGACATTTGAAGTAATTCTTACCCGGTTTGGACTAATGAGATAATAGAGATCGTACAACAAGTGATAGGAATTTCTGAACAAATGTCAGTTTTAATGCTGGTGTTGTAAATATCCACATATGAGGTACATATAGAACGTACTTAAGTCAATTATAGTGGCCAGGTTGTTTATTGACCTTGATAGAATACTAATTGTACACAGTAACACACTGACTTTAAAGGCTCATCGCCGGCCGTATTGTATATATTTGTTCATCAAAGGGGTAAACTGCAGCAGCAACACTGCGGTTTGATTTGTTGCACATCATGTGGTGTGCAAAGGCCACAATTGACAAATAAAGTGCATTGGATTCTGATATGCATTCACTCCAGATGCAGTGCATAAGGACAATAAATATAAGTAGAAGATGCGGGATTCAGTCTCATGTTGCAACAATTGACTCTCGTGGCAAGCTCATTCCATACACATTCATTAGTTCATGACAACCTTGCATACAATGTTTTCTTAGAAAGACATTGTAAAAATTCTTGATGTTCTAAATATAGGTGTAACATATATCCTCAAAGTGAAGCGCTTGAATGATTAGAAAATATTCTCACAGATATTTTGCGAAGCCCACCTATCCGTTTAGCAAAAACGTTTTTTACGCATTCTTTGCTTGAAGTATAATGTTGAGCTGTCAAAATCATCAACTTTCCCCGAGATTCTCGTTAATAAGCGCTATGTGTGTGCCACTCACTCATAAACATACAGCTGAAAGTATCATGCATGTATATATATATATTTATGAACACTAAAACACACGGGCACTGGGGAAATCTTCTTGACTAAAATAACCCTAGACAAGTTTCTAATTGTGCTAAAAAGAGGGTATGTCATTTAGACCTTTATACCCATTCATAGTTGTTGTAATAAACCAAGACCCATAACATTTCAGTAAGTTAAAGGGGGGAGTTTGGGTATCGAAGTTAAAGCGGCGCGTTGAATTATAATGTTGCTTTGCAATTTTTGGGGTTGTTGCCCGGATTAGTCTTAGTTGGAAATGTACATTGTTTATCTACGCAGATAAGATACCAACACATGTCTAGGTCCAATTCAAGGTAATTCCATAGACATTTGAAAAAAAGGCAAAAAGAAACTACGTTCATTTTTTTGGTTGTTGTCTGAACAGCTGGAGAATCTTGCTTATTTTTACAAATATAACCATAAATCAAAACTGTTTGTTGTTTTGTTACCATGACAACTTACATCGTTGGGGGCATTTAGCTGAGTCAGCCATTTCATCTCGAGAGACGCCGTTCCTTCAAGGGAGTAGATGGATGTATTTCGAAACGAACAGATTCAAAATAGTGTTATTGACGGCTATCTAGGGAATTAGGCAGTACAAAGGTTATCATTTAACCCATAGAAATTGACTGATATCGAGGCATATCTCTTACTTGCTTGTAATTGTAGTAAACAATCCTCTAATGAGCCGGGAGCTCACGACGATTGTTGAGCAGTCCCCATTACACACTTGGAAGTCTCATCTTATTATATTCGCGAGTGCGGTTTTTTTCTTCCAAAAAATTGCATTGATCGATGTAATATATGATTTAAAATGCCTAAAAATAAATGACCAATCATTTCTGTCTTGATATCCATTCCCTTGGTGTCGAATTATAGGCAAGAATTATTGCATTACATCCAAATCTGGCGCTTTCCACCGAACGCTGCAGTCATATTCTCTAATCTCACTGGATAGGAATTTTACAAGTTTTCAAATAGCTAGTTCCAGTCGGTTCTCACATTAAGCGCTACATTTATTGAGAATGGATATAAAAGCAAAGAATGTGGGTTCAGTAGTCATGGCCTACGAACACACATTTCACCGGCACCATTTTAGAAACAGAAACTTCAGAAAAGGCTCTTCTTGAAGTCCCATCTTGTTCGACGCAGGGAATATCATATTGAAAGGAATAACGCCTAAACTAGAAAAGATTTTACTGATAGGGTAGTTTTTGTTTCTTTTAGAAGCGTATGCTGTCTTTTGAAAATGGCAAACATTCTTAAACTTATTTGGATGATGGCCAGCTTAAGTCGACTGAATGAATGAATAAGACAGGCGGTGTTTAGTTCTTTTTGTGTGTAACTCTGGGATGCGTGTTTGATTCCCAATTCGGATATCTGCAAAATCGGTAGACGGCTTACAGCAATTTTTTTATAAAAAAAATGTATTTTCCAAAACATCGAAAATATTTAAAAAGTTTTAGACCTAACATATTGGAAGAACTTTTTTCGTTCCAAAATTTAAAAGATATTGCTTAAATCTTGTTTCAATAGGGAATGGGAAGAGTGAACATACTGTAGCCTAATGCGGCCGACTCCAGGGTTGTATTTTCAAGCCTCAAGTATACAAGTTACAGCATCAGTCAATGCGACGGCCTAAATTAGCATGCAATAACCTAGTCACAAAATTACTTACCTGTAAATATGACCACTAAACAAAATAGTACAAAGGATAAACACCCATTGTCCTTAGCTTTCCCCATAGTGCCGTCTTTCAAAATTGTTGTGACAAAAGATCCAGCCCGATTACCCACTGTTTAAAAAGGATGCCGGCTCCCTTCAGAGAGCAGGGGTCATCACCTTAGCAACGACCTTGAACGCACAACAGGGCCCATACAAACTACATCGGTTAGAATCATAATTACCACAACTTAAGACCAGCTGCTTTTATTTTTAAAAACCAACACACGAGTGTTGCATGGTTGACTTAGTGTATGGGACGTTTTTTCAGCCTGAGCAGAACTACCAAAAGGGCATTCTGTCTGTAACGATCGGATGATGCAGTTATATGGCAGAGTGCATGAACATCGAATTATTATTTCGAATTATTGCAATGGTATTACACAGCATGGTTATTTTGTCCTCCACTTGCGTTATTTCCCCACGCAACGTTAAATATGTGCGAGCTATATGAACTCCTCAATATAGCCAATACAGACTGTACGGTTAGCGTCTGGAGTGATTGCAGCTAGATCAGATATATTTTCCTACAAAGATAAAATTAGTTTTAGACATATACTATAACCTGAAAACCAGAGTTGAACGCCTTTTGAGTTGACAATAAGTAAATATATCAAAATTTTAAAGTGTCAGAAACTGGTTAAAATTGTGTTTGCTCTGAGTGGTATGAGCTGTCCTAATTCTGACTTTTTCATAACTTTCCGATTAGCCAGCGTTTGATTGTTTGATGTTTTACGCCGCACTCAAGATTATGTCGCTTATATGGCTGCGTCGGATCTGGGGTAACTGCAACCAATACCGGTGTAATGTGGCTTCCAATTCCTGCAGATTTTGTGCAGGAGGCTCTAGGACTTGAATGTTTCTGCCCATCCTATACCAAATGTGCTCTGCAGGATTCAAATCCACGCAGTTACCCCTTCAACAGATCCGACCTCTCACTGGAAGGGTGAGGCGCAGGTTGGAAGCTAATGGAAGCAATACGCGCTATTGACCTTCTGCTCTAGGGATGTGTTCTACACACCCAAAGTGACATTTTTACCTCAATATGTTCGCCCTGTGAAGCCAGATGGACTCTGAAGTTATGTGTCTCTGATGTGTCTCTTTCTTGTGTTACTTACTTGCCGGTCAGGAAGAATAACTTACAAGCATCTTTTTATTTTGTTCAAATACACCTTTGATTTGGCTAACTATATCCTGAATAAATTGTATAGCTCATGCCATTAATGGTAGTTTCTTATCGCCAGAATGTTGCCATTTATGATCTCAATCGTTTCTGCAACACCAGTCTGCCAACAATCTCCCTACACCAATGATTTTATCGGTCGGTGCAGACTTTCCAGGGGGGGGGGGGGTGCTTAACATTTTTATTTGTGTATATACCATATACCTTCCAATTAAAATTTAAGTAATGTTCCGCTGGTGCTATATTGAAGAAATTCCTGTGTATATTAATGAATATTTTTTTCAATAAAGGAAGGATCGGATCATATCTCTTTAAACAAGGAATTCACAACGTCGTGGATTTCTCGAATAATTATACCTAGAAGATGTCATCGGATCTCCATCTTAAAGGCACAGTTGCGGCGAAAATCCAGAATACTGTTTACATTATTAAAGGCACACTTGCCGCGAAAACCAGGAATATTGTTTACATTAAAAAAGAAAGACCGTTTTCTGTATTTTTCCCAGACAAAATAAGTTAGGAACTTTCTATTTTTACCAAAATTTAAAAGTTTGGACGTCACTTTGTATTTTTAATTTGAATTTGAAAATTTGAATTGTTACGTACCCGGAACGTAAACAAACCACACTGCCCCCTATTGGCGATTTTATGTTTCAGTTGAGTGAGTGAACTAACGGCACAGTGTAATTTTACGTAGGCCTATTTATCTGAGAAATGCAGACTGACGATCGGTTATCAGCCACTGGAAAAGCCTGCTGATAATTGTTTGAGTGTAAACCACAGATAAAAAGGCCTGAAAAGAGGGTAATCCAACACGAAAGTTGACCGACACTGATCGTTGTTGTTTTAATCAGGCTTCGATTCTTCGTTTGTTTTTCATCCCATTTCTACATTCTAAAGCTAACTAGATATGTTTTATGTGTCCTATGTTTAAGTTTAGTGGTATTAGTCGTAGTAAGCTCATGTAAATTGGTTTTCTTAGCAAATTTAAACAGGCTACGGCGGCAAGTGGGCCTTTAACAAAATACGCTTTTCCGTATTCTTCCCAGACAGAAGAAATTTTAGAAACTTGCTATCTTTGCCCCAAAATGGAAGTTTTGGCATCATTTTATATTTTCAAATAGATTTTGATATGAATTTTTTTAACCATAAAATCAATGTGGCAGTGCAGAAATTGTAGTGAGTGTACAAGGCGGTTGGGGCAAGTTTATGAGAAAAGGTTACCGTTGGATATTTTTTTTTTTAGCAGGAAAAAATTTGTTGATGAGATTTGTATGTATTTCCCCAAAGAGCGCTTTTGGATAATAGTTAATGTGAGATGTCCATGTTAGTTTGATAATTACTCCTCAGAACTTAAATGCCTTAACTTGCTTGATTGGCGTGTTGTTGATTATTAAGTCGGTGTGTTCGTGCGATTATTTTCGTTTAACGGTGGTGATTATCTAGTTAGGTTAAAATATATTAAAGGAGAGTTTGAAATTGAAAATTTGATTTGTTTCGTACGCACACTGTAAACAAACTCCGAGCTTGGGCATGCGCACTAGCGTATTGATGATTTGAAAGTTGAGAGCGATCTAACGGTACAATACAACTATACGCGTGGAATGGAGATCACGTGATGGTTGAGTTATAGCGAGTGCCGCCATTATTATGAGATGGCACTACTGATCTGACGTTACAGAGGAAGCGAAAGAGAACGACGTCACTAGCCCTGGCACGACAACTACTTTATTAACAAATATTTGAAACTCTCTTTAAACGTGGGTTCCATACTAATGATAAAAAATTAAGACATCACCAGGTCGTCAGTTGTTTTTGACGATATATATTCAAAAACAACTGACGACGTGGTGATGTCTTAATTTGTTATCATTAGTACTTAACACGATGACAAATCACTTTTGTGACGTGAATTTTGACCGCACATTCGTGATGTCGTAAACTTGTAGAAAAACTTTATTTGCGTTACGAGAGACAACATCCCATAGCTATGACGGCGATTTTAGCACGCCAGATCCAATTTAAGCAATGTGACGTGACCATTCCACGCATATAGTTCATTGTTACTGTAACCCTTTAATTTTACAAACTTTATCTGAGAAATGCAGACTGGGGATCTGGTTTGAAAGACACAAAAAGCCTGCCCATAAGTTTTAGAGTGTAAACCACAGACAAAAAGGTCTGAAATGAGGGTAATCCACCTTGAAAAAAAAACATAACCGGAATAATTTTGTCCCTTTGTAGAACCAAATCTTATTTGTGATTAATTACACCTATGATACGAAAATTATTTCGCTAGTATTAAGCTAGTGCAAGAAAGGTCACGGCGACATGTTGCCTTTAATAAATAAAGATAAACAAAATACCTTTTAAGACGGTGATTCGATAAAATCATCTTGGTGCCTAACGCTACCTAACACTTTATCATTTCCAAGCGCTACCCAAGATGAAACGCCTATGCAAATAGGCGTTTGTTGACTCCAAAATGACTATTTTTTATACTGACGGCAAAATACGACCGTCAGTATAACAAAAATAGTCATTTTGGAGTCAGAAACCCGGACTACTATGCAAATAAATACGAGATTACAGTCGCCATGGTGTCTGGAAGCGCTACGAGAAAATTGTTTTATTTTCTGAAATGACGCGTCCATTCAACGCATAAAATTCCAGTAAATGTTTTATTTGTCAATACTGCTTGTATTTTATGGTCATATAATTAAATATAATTGGATATATGTTAACCGAATACCGTTTTGAAGCTAAAAATTGACACCGGTGCTTTTGGTGACATTGATTTACACTGTCACATGGGGAAACTTGGCTTGGGGATGAGTCTTCTTGTTAACCTGATCAGAGGTGACTAATTGACCAGCGCTACCTGAAAACCGCATTTTTATGAAAAACCACCGATTTTTAGCATCTTAACTTAAAACAATAATAGATTTGTATTCGCGATATCGTTACGCGTTTTTCGTCACCACCAGATTAGCATGTCGCGAATATAGCGACCATTCGCTTGGTTTGTATTAACGTTCTCTATATATATCACAGGAAGTAGTACAGGAAGTTGTACAAAGTGGGACGGAGATTGCTACTATCACAGTGACTGATTTTACAATTGAAACTGTCACTTTTATAGCTAGGGTAATATATTCGTTAAATAAGCCTTTCCCCATGACATTATGTGTAAAACTCGCGACGTGGGTGCAGAAATAAAGGATTATCAAAAGTTAATATATACAAGTATATAATAAACTTTTTTTTTGTCTAAATTTCGACCTGAACCAATAAATTATTTTTCCAGGTCCTTTCATCGAACTTTATTATGAAACAAAATAGTTTATTAAATAAACTGATAAAATTATACCAAAGAACTTAAGAAAGAAGATTATGTTGACTTTAGAGAGAAGCTTACGTAAAAACAGAGAAAATATTTCCAAAATAATTTACACAGGAAGAATTCCTAGGTATGTACGTTGTATACAGTGACCACAAACTGGCGATGTTGCCAAGTTTAAACCCACGACCTTCTCACAGGAGGCCTAACTGGCAACTCTTCCACATAATGCCTTTGAATAAAAAATCCACTCAGATTGAGCCTCCAACAAAAATCAATAATCTTCAAATATAATATGTTATTTAAAAAACTGTTTTATTATAGTTCTCGGGTATGTAAATTTTGTCTGTTAAATAATCAAAATAAGTATATTTTAAACGATGTTGCTACATTCATTAGGGGGGTTTCTATTTTAGACCAAGCAAATAAAAATCTTTTTCATGTTTCAGTGGACATATTTATGAATGGTTTTCTTTCTTTTTTCTGTATTTATGAAAACTTAAACACACGGGCACAGGGAAAATCTTCTTGTAAAAAATAAACATGGGGGCAAGTTTCTACTTCTGATAAAAAGTGGTAATACCCAATCATAAGTTCTTGTAATAAACTAAAATCCATGATATTTAATTAGGTAGAATTTTCCGGAACACTTTGTAATACATTGGCAATGCTTGCGCATCTTCAACTATATGGTAAGACAATCGGTAAACTGAGATTGAACCTAACAGGATCATTGAAAAAGAAAGTGAAAATTTTGGTTCCCCCAGAAAACCCTGGGTAGAAGACAGACAAGGGAGCTTAATCTTGACCAGTAGATCTTTCAAACACTTGTTCTTTTTTATAAGCAATGACTGGCCTTGGGATCAGAGGCCGATCTATCTTACGTTGAAGTAGTTTGTATTCTTCAAGTTCTACTATAATCTTGGCCATCCCTCTACTTTTGTGTATGGTTTTTCCGAACGCTCACGTACCTGTGGAGGCGTATTTTGAATATTAGTACCACCAGGTATCTAAATCTGAAACCGATTGATAAATAAAGCGATGACTTTGTACTTGAAGATTTCCGGTCTTAAATGGCCCAAACTCTCACACAGTTACACCTCGCCATTACCGACTGACACGGCAGATTTATGGCCCCTGAATACGGATATTAACCACTTGAAGAGTTTAATTGGTTATTAGTCAAAACCACGTGATTACATGGTGATTTTTTTCTCAATAAAATGAGAATTCCGACTCCGTTTTTGGTAAGTGTTCAGAATACTTTGTTCTTCCGACACAAGTGATATTGTTGGATTTGGTACTATGGAGGGACCACTTACGTTTTTAGCATTGATGTTGGCGGCAGTCTTTTTAGCATACTCAGGTAAGTAGAAATTTATTATGGAAGCCATGTTGACCAAACTATTATTTTATCTCTAAGCTCTAAGGTAGTTTTAGAAATTCAATGCAAAACCGCATTCCCAACGGTATTAATCGAAACTACGGTGACATGATATCGTTTCATATCTTCAATGGCTTCATCAGAATCTTCCACAATCAGTCAAAATGGTAAAATGCGATCAAAAATCTGTTTCAAAGCGAAACTTTTGATTAAACCAGTCTTTTAGATCCTGGAAGTTTAAACATGTCATTTTGGTTCACGTATTATGATGACTTTTTTCAACCAAAAAGGCAAGTCGTCGAATGACATTATATTTCATCCAATCGACAAGACATAACCATGCCAAACGTTCAGTAGAATAGGCGAATCCAGCTGGGGAAATATTCAAACAGCCGAATAAGAAGGATGCAGATCACCTTAAACTATTAGGTAGGGAGGCAAGAATCTCTTTGGCTTTAAATCGCCAGATGAAAGGCACTAAGCGTTCTACGCTCGCCCAAACGAGATTCCCAGTTTGAGTAACAGTTATAAACCCGTAAGTAAAATATAACAATCCAGACATCACGCTAGACGTGGATATTTACTTGGAATTAAAAGAAACGTTCAACCAGTAACGAAAACGGAGAGTCAATTTCCCGAAGTAGTCCTATTTTGTCAAAATCAGGTAAGATGGCGACGCTCCATGTCGACTCGATTCGTTCCACGAGTGCTCTTTAATAGTTACTAGTGTCTGAACTGCGGGATGTAACTAACGACATCCCTAGAAATATAGCTAGTTAAGTATAGGGTAGGAACAAAAAGCTGGTCAGGTTAACGATGTTGGTGTTTTGTATAATGATTGTAAAAAGGTCACATTATAAGTTGACCTCCGGGGTAAACCCTCCAGCCAAATTGCAATGAATTGGAATGGATTTGCAGTTATATATGTTTAGTTCGAATGTCATAATGTCAAATTACTTTTGCCAGTATTGGAATTGATAAATTTGAAGATCTGGACAGTACACTTTCTGGAGAAAGCTGACCAGTTTATCTTTAAAAAACTTGTGCTTTTTATAAGCAATGACTGGCCTTTGTGTCAGAGGTTGAGCCATTTTACTTTGAAGTAGTTTGTGTTCTTCTACTATAATCTTGGCCATAGGCATAGCTATGCTGGCCTTGTGCTGAAACACAACTGGTATTGTGTTTTTTTCACGACATCTTCACGGGTCCAAGTTCAAACCTAAAGGATAAATAGTTTGAAATGTTTGAATCCAAAAACTTTCCCTTTCCATGTACATGTTCTCTATTTTAGATTTTTTTCCCAGTAAATCCCGTTTGTTGAGAGAATCTCGTAAACAACAACAGATCCTAATCACATCTTCACTAAACGTAAAAGTGAAAGTCCTCGACCCTATGTAATCAAATCTTCTAACATAAATAAGAAATAGCCAAAAGCAATTATAAGGAGACTATTATTGTTATATTACGTAGGAGAGGGAGCCCGTTTGAACCCCTGTGACTTTGTCTGTCCCTTCTCTTTGATCCCGGTCTGTGGCAGCAATGGTGATACTTACGACAGCGAATGCTCTCTCCGATTGGCCAACTGCAGGTAAGTGATTATTTCAGACAGATTATTTCATTGGGCGAAATGTAAAAAAACAACCAATGATATTAATCGTGTGTTATGTTGTTTAAAATTGAATCTTCTTTACTATGTGGATTCATCTAATAACATGACATCGTAAAATTTTGCTATCAATACCCAAACCATGTAAGTACGGTTAAAATAACTTTGGAGAATGGAGCTAAACCGATTTTATATATGCTAGTAAAAATCACAAGTGTTTTTTTTTCCACACAGACAACGAAGCCTAATTAATATTACAGTTCTCCATGAGGGTCCCTGTGGTACGTTAAGCATGCTGTTTCACTTGTCAACATATCGGGTGCAAACACAATTTTTCTTCTGCTTTACTTTTTATTTTCTTCATTTTGCCTCGCTTTAAGCAATACAATTAGACAGTTTAATACATGCGTTATGCTCCTATGGTGCTGAGAATCTAACATACACTCCCTGACGTTGGCTCCCTAGATTCGGACAAAAACAATCTGTAGATTTCACCAGATTTCTCGGCTTCTTCCTTCATCAATGACAGATAATAACAAAGAAGTAAATATAGATTTTGAAAATGCTGAATTTAGATGGGGTGGAAAGATTTGGATTTGTGTAGGTCCTTGAAGAAAAAAAGTTCCTATTGAAATATTCAATAAACTTCTATTATCTCTCATTGAATAAAAAAATGCTTGTTCATGTAAAAGAAAAAAATCACAACGATTTATTCTATTTTCAGTCGAGTCCACTTGTGAATTCGCATGTCCACTTTCTCTGATGCCGGTTTGTGGCAGCGATGGTGAGACTTACGAAAGTGAATGTGATTTGAAGCGGGTCTCATGCCTGTAAGTTATTCAACATTTTCCAATGACCTGGTTGACATATCAATAGTATCTACACATCTATGACTTTTTCGGCTAAAAGTTTTATTGTAATCTATGACTTTTTCGGCTAAAAGTTTTATTGTAATCTATGACTTTTTCGGCTAAAAGTTTTATTGTAATCTATGACTTTTTCGGCTAAAAGTTTTATCGTACTCTATGACTTTTTCGGCTAAATTTTTTATTGTAATCTATGACTTTTTCGGCTAAAAGTTTTATTGTGATCTATGACTTTTTCGGATAAAAGTGTTATTGTAATCTATGACTTTTTTGGCTAAAAGTTTTAGTGTAATGTATGACTTTTTCTGCTAAAAATTTTATTGTAATCTATGACTTTTTCGGGTAAAAGTTTTATTGTATACTATGTATGACTTTTTCTGCTAAAAGTTTTATTGTAATCTATGACTTTTTCGGCTAAAAGTTTTATTGTAATCTATGACTTTTTCAGCTAAAAGTTTTATTGTAATCTATGACTTTTTCGGGTAAAGGTTTTATTATAATCTATGACTTTTTCGGCTAAAAGTTTTATTGTAATCTATGACTTTTCGCTGAAAGTTTTATCGTAGGCTTGAATTACAACGAAAACATATTTATCTTCGTACCGTTTTACAAATTAACAGCCTTCGTAGAGTGTTTAAATTATTCACGTATATAACCAAAAGATTCCAAATGCATTTCTACGAAACTGTGACTGAGGCTGTTGTCATGAGGCCAGTATCCGATAATGGCGTCCCTTGAGCACAGTATAATCAAAGAGAGTAGATTGACAAGAGTGGTCACTTCGTTCGCGCCATGTTGAATTTGAACTGACACGATTCGATTAGGAACCTCCTTCCTGTAGGGGGCCAGAAGAACATGCAGGCAGCGCTGATTGGACGAAGTGACCACTCTTGTCAATCTACTCTCTTTGGTATAATGCAAGACATTCCATCGAAGTGTTATATAAAATGGCGGGCTCTAGAGACAAATAGTGCGCATTCTATAAATCCTTGCATAAAATAAAATCATTGAGATAAAATTATGCACACATTTCAGGTTGCCATGACAATAACTACACTATTTCATGAATTGGTACTTATAGATTTTAAAAACTATCCTTCCTGGAGCGAATTAAAAGTGTAAGTTAAACTTATAACATGCATGTTTTTTCTTCCTTTTCTTCAGAAGGAGGAATTTGGCTGAACTCACAAAACTGCACGACGGAAAATGTAGTAAGTACAAAAACATTAACTTTTTAGTAGTCTTCGTGTAAATTGTTTAATAGGTTGTACTTTTGTACAACAAAGGTCATCTTATTTCAAGCGAAAACTACATATAACGAAAAGAGGCCGGACGATATTGGACAAATTGCTACTCTTACTCTTTTAACTGACATATGTAGATCTTGTCACATGATAACTTTTGTACCCTTTTTTGGCATACGTGCAACGTGGCTCACTTAAAAGATAATTCCACCGACAAGATTAAGTCTGATTTCGTCGATGCGTTGCCGAATTCCATTCCGAGTCCTGTATTACTAAGCTGTCGTAAAATATATTTGACGTATATCGGAGTTAAAATTATATAGGAGTTAACATCCTGGAGCCAGTTTCACAAAGCGGTGTAGCGTTTTAATATAACGCTACACCGCTTTGTGAAACTAGCTCCTCGTCGCAAGTGCCTCAATCTGTAGACAGAAGTCCAAAGTGCATCTTTGTGCCTGTTTTTTTAAAGTGGCAAAATATAGGGAAACTTTCGTTGAAACAAAATTAGCCACTTTTTCATCATTTTTGTGAGGAAGTACAAAGTATGATCTTCACTTTATTCGTTTGTCAATCTTGGATATGAACGTTAAGATAGAATATGAAAACAACAAAGAATCGAAAATGTACTCATACATACATACAATTGAATTGTGCCCGTTATAAGTACATATTTTCGGTTTTGCCGATATTCAATCTTTTAGTTTTTCAAGATCCTTCATACGTGGAACTTCTCACGACGATGGAACGTTATGAAAAAAACTCAATTTTGGCAGTTCATACCACTTTCAGAAATGACCCAGGTCGTGAACTCTGACAGTCCTCTTTATTCTTTCATCTTTACAGAAAGGGAGAGCTGTGAATTTCCGTGTCAACTTTCCCTGGTCCCAGTGTGTGGCAGTGATGGGGAGACATATGACAGTGAATGTGATCTGAAGAAATCTGCATGTCGGCAAGTCTCCGGTCCAGTGAGCGCTTGGTGTTGGACCGCCATATATATTCAAGATTATTTCACTTATACGACGACCTCGCCAGGTTTAGTGGTGATGGTAATCAGCCAGGAAAAGACCCCCAACCTCCGGTCGATACCTGCAGGCAATCCTTCCGTATAGGCTGAAAATTAAAACAATCTGTAACCTCTCTTTGTACAGCTGACAAAGCATCGCAAACTGGCTTGACAATTTCAACAAGAGGATTAAGGGTCGGTTAGTTAGAGGTTTTAGACTCCCATATATGTGCTAGTTACCTCTAGGGGTATGATAAAAACCAGAGCATCTAATCAACAGGCCATATGGACAATAAATTCAGAAACACTGTCGACGAAAGACATTTAACTCTTTTCTGTCCATTTCAGTCGTCGAATTAAAGACTTGAGAAAGGTGTCTGACGGAGCTTGTGGTAAGAAATTCTAAAATTACCAAAACCTCTATAGTGGTTATTGGATAACTTGCTATATCTGTATTTTAGAAGTTAATTCCATTAAATTCCCCTACCAACTTACCCGCGGCTTCTTTTAGCAAAACTTCTTGCTGATCGCCATTTAAGATACCAACCAAACACAGTGAAGAATGTCGCCTTTCTATTGAGAGACCCCATTGTAGAGCATGTTGACTTAAAGGTGGAGGAAAAAAAAACAGCATGCAATTGTATCGAATGGGCTCCCATAGACCATCGTATTCATGTGTGGGAATCTTGTACGTGGTTTACGGTGTGAAAATACACTGAAAACTAATCTGCCAGACAAGCTCGTGTTCGATCCTCAGTGGAACGAGCCATTGACATTTAGAAATTGACAGGAAGGAGTATTCGTAAATTACTTCCCTTGTGAGCTTATCGTATCTTGTATGCAATGTCAGCTGTAAGACTACCTTTTCTGAAAAATAGTTTTATCAAGTAGGCCTACCGGCTAAAAGCGGGTATGTAAACAAACCCAGAAAACGAACATGCACACAAGTGCCTTAATGTTTTGAGTCGTGTGAGTGATCTAACGGCATGGTATAATTTTACGTACTTTTTCTGAGAAATACAAACTTTTGGTACCGTAAGAAAGGAAAAGTTAGCGTGCCTGTACTGTATTTACTAAGTTCTTTCATTTCCTTTTCCTTTAAAGTACCACTTGACTTCAGCAACATTTAAAATAGGCTAGTCGGTCGTTGCTTCGGTGAACACATACGACAGGCAATGGTAAACTACGAAATACCATAGCCTATATTAACTGACTTATAAAGCCGATGCGGATGCAAAAAAAACTTGCCAAGGAGCACTATTTTAAACATGTTCGTATGATTCTATTTTATCACTTGTAATAGCATTCTACAACGTGTATATCGTGCGTTTTCGCATAACAAAGCGCTTGAAAACGTTAACTCTATCTAATAATATTTTTTCTTGTCTGTTCAGACTCCTTCAACAGGGGCGAATCTTCGGCGAGATGTGAGTTCCCCTGTCCTCTGTCTCTGACACCTGTCTGTGGCAGTGACGGGGATACTTATGACAGTGAATGTGATCTTAAACGAGTCGCTTGTTTGTAAGTACATGTTCTTTCATAATTTGCAAAAAATGAAGTTTTCAGTTATCTTTTAGGCATATATTTTACAACCAGCAGAGACCAACTCGAATATCGCAACATCGTTGATCTTAGATTTGAACCGATCATTAAATCCATTCTCAAATAGAATCAGAATCTACAGGTTTGAAGTCTTACCATTTTGTCTTTTTCCGCAATGTTGTTTAAAGTCTTCAGTTTGGCCTTCTAATTGTTGTCCATTACTGTATTCGACAGTTCACAAAACCAATATCAACAACGCGAGAATCTCATTGAGGCTAACGTGAAGTCGAATCCAACCTGTACATTTCCCGAAGGCGCGAGAACCTAATATACTCAGTCTGGACTTTCATAATCACACTTGGCTAAAAAATTGCAATACTAAACTCTAAAATACTTTTTTTAGGAGACGCGGTGGTCGAAAACTCACTAAAGCGCATGATGGTCCCTGTGAAGATAACGGTAATTTAGACATTTTTTTAAGAATATTTTGACTATTACTCTGTTTAGGAACAATATTGGTTCATATTTTGTGTCATTTACACATTACTATAGATACATTTCTGGCACCCAAGCTGGATTGAGGTAACTTAAGTTGGCATCTAAAAGTTGAAAACTTTAAAAGTACTGAAACGATGCCTAAATTTATCATAGAATTCATCCAACATGAATTTTCCGCTTTGCAAATTGTTTGAGATAATTAAGTATTTTTCAGTTTATATGATTCTACAATCGTCTATAGGTCTGTACTATTCATTGGTTTATTTCTTTACGCATGTCATATGTCATTTTTTTTTCTCTTAAGATTCCTCTGACAGCAACGAGTCTTCCGAGAAGTGCGAATTCCCCTGTCCTCTCTCTCTGATCCCAGTCTGTGGCAGTGACGGGGATACTTATGACAGTGAGTGTGATCTCAAACGAGTTGCTTGTTTGTAAGTATCGCAAGATCCAGACTTTTTTTATAAATTGACCGATTGTTTGATAACGTCACTTGGAATTTACGCGCAAAGCATTTCGGGATATTGAGGGATCTTTAATAAAATATTTTTTAAATATGGCGGTTGGAATAATACTCTATCGAGAAAAAGACGTAAAAGGCGTTAAGTTATCCGAAAAATGTGTGGATAAAAACAGGTTATGTCATCAATGTTTTCCAAAAAAGTGACCGCTTGCTATAAGTACCAATAAACAAAATGGCGAACTGAGGTACATTTTACCCAGAAAGCTTTGCGTAAATCTATGTGACGTCATCGGGCTCGGCGGTAATTCGATTACCAAATGTCCAACAAGCTACGTCCAACAAGCTTTCTTATAGCACAGTTTAGCGAGGAATACTGTATGACAGTGAGTGTGATCTCAAACGAGTTGCCTGTCTGTAAGTATCACAAGATGCGGACTTTTATTCGATTGCCAAGAGAAGCTGAATGGGATGAAGTTTGAATAACCTTGGAAAACTAAAGGTTTAATATTTACAAAAGCTAAAATACTAGCTAATAACGGACACAATCCGGGACAGTATGAGTTTGTTTAGAAGTTTTGTTGCTTTCAAAAACAAGCTTAATCTACAACTTCAAGATTGGTATAATCGATTATCTATTTCTGTTTCAGACAAATTTTGGCAGCTCATGCCACTTACACTAATTTTGATTCGACGACATTTTCCCTATATGACAGCCCATAACCCTTTTAAGTTTGGCGTCAGGCTCTGCAAATGTTCACTTTATTAGAGTAGAAAAATATTAGGCAATAGTAGTTATTTTCTTCGAGAATAACATGCAGCAGAGTTTAGATTCTACCATGGAGTATTTTTATAAACTTAAAGGCACACTTGCCGCCGTAGCCTGTTTAAATTTGCTAAGAAAACCAATTTACATGAGCTTACTACGACTAATACCACTAAACTTAAACATATGACACATAAAACATGTCTAGTTAGCTTTAGACTGTAAAAATGGGGTGAAAAACAAACGAAGAATCGAAGCCTGATTACAACAACAACGATCAGTGTCGGTCAACTTTCGTGTTGGATTATCCTCCTTTCAGGCCTTTGTATCTGTGGTTTACGCTCAAACAATTACCAGCAGGCTTTTCCAGTCGCTGTTAATCGATCGTCAGTCTGTATTTCTCAGATAAATAGGCCTACGTAAAATTACACTGTGCTGTAAGTTCACTCACTCGACTGAAACATAAAATCGCCAATAGGGGGCAGATCGGTTTGTTGACGTTCCGGGTACGTAACAATTCAAATTTTCAAATTCAAATTAAAAATACAAAGTGACGTCCAAACTTTTAAATTTTGGTAAAAATAGAAAGTTCCTAACTTATATTGTCTGGGAAAAATACAGAATACGGTCTTTCTTTTTTAATGTAAACAATATTCCTGATTTTCGCGGCAAGTGTGCCTTTAAAGGCTGAGGCTTTCTTTGACGGAAAATTTTGACAGCTCATATCACTTTAATAAACTCATGTTAATCTAATCTAAGTTGTTAACTATTATTCAGAACCTCGACTAACCCCTTTTGGCAATCTGAACGTAAGTTGTGGTGACAGGGCTATCTATAAGTTGCATACATGGGTACACAAAGTTAGATGCGTCATCACAATTGTCTGGAAGTATTAAAACCAATATTTGACGGCTAATTCAAAGTTGAAGCTTTCTCGATTGATCAGTCTCATTTGATAAATCATTTTATTTCACAGACGACGCAGTGGCCGAAAATTGACAAAAGCTTATGATGGGCCCTGTGAGGAAAAAGGTACATGGAGTTTTATTTATTTTTGCGCTTGTTGTTTAAATCACCTTTTTGCGAACTTGTAATTTTTACAAATCTGTTTTAAATCTTTGATCTGTCTCATTCTATGCATTAACCATTCTATTACATGGATTATGGACAAATGGCAAAACTCGATTTATCCAGTCATCTCGTGTCTTAAAAAATGGAAAATCAATTTCTATTCTGGTGCATTAACGCGTGAAATTTTTCAGGGGGCGCATCAAACAAAAAGGCCAAGCCGTGTAAGTTTGCCTGTCCAATGTCACTATTACCTGTGTGTGGAACGGACGGTAAAACCTATCCCAGCGAATGCGCTCTGCGGAAGTCAGCCTGCAAGTAAGACTTGTTTGACTTTTTAAAAAATTTTATCAAGTAAATTATTCCTACTGTAAAACTACAGCAACCAAAAAAAACAATTTTAAGATAACACCTTAAGGGGTGTTTAATTGTATAGAGTAGAAGAAGTTAAAAGATAGAAGATAAAATATTGAGGAGAGGAGAACTTTGAGGAGAAGTATGGGAGTACAAATTTGAGAATCTCTATATGTCATGCCTTTTAGCAAGTCTGGTTAAGTGTGAAGTCGAAAGAGAGATTTTATATTTAGGAACACTAAAACACACAGGCACGGGGAAAATGCTCTTTTCTAAAATAACCATGGAACACTTTGTAAGACTTTCTTATTCTTTACATTCCTTGACCGTTTCTGTTTTTCAGACGAAGAATGCTGAACACTCTAAATGTTGCTTATAAAGGACCTTGTGGTAAGAATATAGTCCTTAACCTATAATATAGACAGAAGGCATTCTTTGGTTACCTTCGGGGGTTACCTGACAAATCTCCCACTTAGGGCGATCGAGAGAACCCCACTTTGAAACTATTTTTTTTTTCTTTGAGAAGGCTTGTGTCGTTGTGATAGACTATATCTCTCCCATGATTTATACCTCTTTTCATGTTATATAGACTATACCCGCTAGCACCAATTTAATGGAAAGCTTTGTCACAAAAAGGGCCCTGTTCGAATTGATTGGAAGAATTCACATTATTGTTCATGTTCTGTTGACTGGTTGACATCACATGGTCGAAACGAACTAACAAAACTTCCTACATCTTACAAACTACATAAATTTAAGAACCATATAAAGCCACGCGAACACAAAGGAACACTTACAGCAGTCACACAATTTTGTACTAAAATACATTTATTTATTTGTCTTTTGTAGCTGATGCGAAGCCCTGTGAGTTTGTGTGTCGTTTCTCCATGGTACCTGTATGTGGGACTGACGGACATACTTATCTGAATGAATGTGATCTAAAACAGGTCGCCTGCAAGTAAGACATGAATTTAAAGCAGTTTTATAGCCCATCTCTCGGAATTCCTTTACTAAGAGCATAATTGCTACATAACCCATGCACCGTCACTTCGACATCTATTTTAAAGTGGCAAGAGCTGCCAAAATTCACACTTTTTTCATAATTTCTGATCGTCACGACAGTACGAGGATTTGAAAGCCATCCCATCCAAATCCAAACAGAAATTTTTAAATTTTTATTTGAGTGGGATTTGAACCCGCGCCGCATCGATGGACGATCTATGTAGGACTGAGGGACGATCACTGTAACCCACTGGACCACCGAGGCCCCCTTGACCATTTGAAGGTCAAGGGAGTGACTTTGAAATAAAACATATTGGTAACCCGTACAAATTGAAGATGTGTGCTAATAACGTACAAGATTCAAATAGACAGGAAGCCCGAGTTCCAATTTAGGGGTCTCTTGCTTATGAAAACTAAATGCTAACTAAATAAATTAACAGAATATATGCAAAACAAAACCATCACTAAACACGGATCATACTTACTGTAAATGGTTTCTATTTCAGAAGACGAATGCCGAATAAACTGGCCGTTCAACACACAGGACCATGTGGTACGTTGTTTCAAAATGTCGCATTAGTTTTTTCTGAATTGAATACAGTAACTTGAAGTGGCATGAGCTGCTGTAGTTTGGATTTTTCCCCATCAAGTTGAGGGTTAGAAGTACCTTGAAAAACTAAAGGATTTACGTTAAAATAAAAAATATCGGTAAAACCAGTAATCCGTATGTGTACTAAGAACGGACTAAATAACCGGGTTGCATAAGTACATTTTTGAGAGTTTTTTTGCTTATAAACTGCCTAAACGAGCATCTTAGGGTTTGTTATCAACGGAAAGCTCTTATTTAGTACTTGCTGATTGCCAACAAGAGATGTATCAGGAGTTACCAAGTGAATGAGGAGATTGTGCTCTCTGCAAGGAGAAAACTCGGCATCTTTTTTTTAAACACATGGTTTGACAATGTATATTCCAAGCTCTGTCAAATTTCATTTGTTTAAATCAAAACCTGTATTCTGAAATTTACAAAAAATATCTGAATTTCAGAATGTGACTTGGTGTTTTGTCGATACAGTCACACGCCGGTGTGTGGGACGGATGGCGTTACCTATGACAACGAGTGTGATTTAAAACAGTCGTCCTGCAGGTAATGACGTCAATAACTTAGGAATTTTATGACGTAAGATCAGACCTGAACATTGGTTTTTTTGTATTTTCATGCCACAGTCAAAATTGTTTCTCTTCAATTTAATCATGCATCTTATTTGTTGAAGGAATCTACAAAATCTTAATAAATTAAAGACAATTGCCACTTGTTATTGTAGTTTTAAATTAGAGATCTTGATGCAAAATTGTATATCTCTATTTTCAGACAAGCCAAAGACGTATCAGTGAAATCCGCTGGCAAGTGTAAAACCGATTAACTGGATGGATTATGATTACCAGAGAGGATAAAGATAATCCACGTGTATTTCCCATTTTTCACAACTCATAGAACCTCAACGGTGCTACTTCTTTACTGATTTTTATATTTTTTCTTGTTATGTACTATTTAAATAAATTTTCCTATGCACCAAAAACATATCTGGTTTTCCTTTTACTCAGATATAACTTTAAATTACTGATATTTTGTGTTGGATACTGGATAGTTAGTTTACCACTTTTCATTCGGGCAGTACTGGATTTTCTTTTTGTCAGATTTTGATTTGAGATACTGTAATTTTGTATTGGATTACTTCTTGGTTAGTTTCTCACTTTTCATATGAAGAAAAAAAACCATCTTTTTGGATTTTTCCAGGAAATATCGAGTCGGAATAACCTAACTGTGTCATAACTTTACATATTGGTTCGATGGTTTCAAAAAGTGGTTAGGTTAGCCTATGAAAGACAAGCTGATTCTCTGCAAAGAGAGTAGATTGACAAGAGTGGTCACTTCGTCCAATCAGCATTGCGGGCATGTTCTTCTGGCCCCCTAGCGGAAGGGTGTTCCCGACTGTACACGATGGATACAGGTCACAGTTTCTCACTTCCGGAAATTCGAAAGAAGTTCCAGATATTTTTGTGTGTTTTTTATATTATTATTTTTTCCTGGCCCCCTGCATTTTTTTTCTGGGCATTTTTGTAGTTTTTATGAAAGGACAGGGGTTGAATTACTGTCTGGAAATGATTTTAGAAGTGGAATGGTACCAGTTCAGGTGGATGGAGATCTGGTAGTTGGGGGTGCTTTGGTTTGTTATGAGCGGAGGTATATGTTCAAAGACACCCCTATCAGCTGATTCTACTCGTATCTCAAAATTTCTACCTTCAACATATGAAAAAATTGTGCTTAAAATACTGCCAAAGGACTGTTCAAGGCCCCCACCAAAAGATTTGGTTCAACGAAAGTTAGGGAAGGTGCTATGAGAGCAGACATTAACATTACCGCAAATGGGAAATGAAGGAAAATGAAACTGTGACCTGCTGCCCGATTCGACTGTATGGCTCCCCCCTACACAAAGGAGGTTCCTAATAATCGAATCGTGTGAGTTCAAATTCAACATGGCGCGGACGAAGTGACCACTCTTGTCAATCTACTCTCTTTGTTCTCTGACGAAAACTACGGTCACTTGGACTCTCAGGACTAAGCGAAGCGACTGAGCCAGTGGCTAGGAAATGACGGACAGTTGCTTCTCTTACTCATATATTCTGAGCCGGCCTTTCCATTTCCATGTTATAACACATAAATCTACCTACCTACATTAGAGAGCGCTAAAACATCTCAATATTCACTAACAAGTACTTCAGACAACCTCACGTCATCTGAAAACGGAGAAAATGGCGATACATATAATCCACTAAAGGGCATACTTCTTTGCTTTTTAAACGTGAGGGTCATTGGCTGAATACTTGATCTTCTAATAGCTGTTCAAAAGCAACTTCTGACTTTCTAATGACTGTCCTAAAGCAACTTCTGACCTTCTAACGGCCGTTCAAAAGCAACTTCTGACCTTCTAATGACTGTCCTAAAGCAATTCCTGACCTTCTAATGGTTCTTCAAAAGCAACTTCTGACGTTCTAATGGTTCTTCAAAAGCAACTCCCGGAGTCCGTTTCACAAGGCGGCTTAGCGTAAGTTTTCACATAAATGTCTTTGCAACCCACACTGTAGAGATGCGTTGCTATGGCATTTACTTACGCTACGCCGCTTTGTGAAACGGGCTCCTGGTCTTCTAATGACTGTCTTTAAGCAACTCCCGACCTTCTAATGGTTCTTCAAAAGCAACTTCTGACCTTTTAAAGGTCGTTCAAAAGCAACTCCTGACCTTCTAACGACTGTCTTAAAGCAACTCCAGGGGGGTATTTCATAAACAGGTTTAGGCGGCTAAACTGACCTAGCCGACTAGAATAGCAATGCTTTAACATTACTGCTTAGTCGACTATCTGACCGTAGTCGGCTATATGTGGTTTATGAAATACCCCCCTGGCCTTCTATTTGCTGTTGAAAGGCAGCTATTGATATTCTAGCATCACAAATGACGAACCTTAACATCCAGCGATCTGATAAAAAAATTCTATAGCATTCGGAAGCAATATTTTGTTCTCACGAGTTGATTTATAGGCTGGTATTGCTTTAAACGGAAGCAGAATTCCTAATAAACGCAGAGATCTGACTACACGCATGAAACAGTGATCTGACTAAACGCATGAAGCAGTGATCTGACTAAACGCATGAAGCAGTGATGTGACTAAACGCATTAAACAGTGATCTGACTAAACGCATGAAACAGTGATCTGACTAAACGCATGGAGCAGTGATCGGACTAAACGCATGGAGCAGTGATCGGACTAAACGCATGGAGCAGTGATCGGACTAAACGTTTGAAGCAGATATCTGACTAAACGTTTGAAGCAGATATCTGATTAAACGCATAAAGTAGATATCTGACTAAACGCATGAAGTAGATATCTGATTAAACGCATAAAGTAGATATCTGACTAAACGCATGTAGCTGATATCTGACTAAACGCATGTAGCCGATATCTGACTAAACGCATGAAGCCGATATCTGACTAAACGCATGAAGCAGATATCTGACTAAACGCATGAAGTAGAATCTGACTAAACGCATGAAGCAGATATCTGACTAAATGTATGAAGTAGTGATCTGACTAAACGCATGAAGCAGATATCTGACTAAACGCATGAAGCAGTGATCGGACTAAACGCATGAAACAGTGATCTGACTAAACGCATGAAGCAGTGATGTAACTAAACGTATTAAACAGTGATCTGACTAAACACAATAAGCAGTGATCTGACTAAATACATTAAGCAGTGATCTGACTAAACACATTAAGCAGTGATCTGACTAAACACATTAAGCAGTGATCTGACTAAACACATTAAGCAGTGATCTGACTAAACGCATGGAGCAGATATCTGACTAAACGCATGGAGCAGATATCTGACTAAACGCAGGATAGTTGTTTTAGCGTTAAGCCTATTTAACCTTGAAACTCGGTTTACTAAGATAAGTTAATTGGGATCACGATTACGATATTCCCACCATTACATATGGTGGAAAGAAAATTTACAAAGGAGGAGTTGCATTGCTTACGAATTTTTCATTGAAAAAGCATGGGGCCATGTGGTTTGTGCGTACCTGTCTAGAACAACTGGAGACTCGGTGGGTTAGTCCGTTGGAGTGATTTTCCCTCAACCCGACACAGGACTTCCATCGATGCGGCGCTGGATCGAATCCCACTCAGACCAAGCACAAATTTAAAAATTTGCGTGGTAGACATACTCCACCTCTCCCCCCCCTCCCCCCCCCCCACCCCCAACACTGTATAATATTTTTCAAATTAAAAACGCCATTAAAAACGCACGACCCAAATAATGTAGCACACTGATGTACCGATCCTGGCGGGCTGTAGTGACTCTTGGCTGACCAGGGCGTGGTCGGTTGGTAACATTGCCAGTTTCATGTTCCCTGATCCTGAGGCGACTAATTATGGAGGGATGACACTGCATGTAACGTCCTACGGCGGCACAACTGAGACCCGCCCATAGGCGTAGACAAGGGGGGGGACTTGGGGGGGGGGCTATTGGCACAAAAAAGGGGGGGGGCTATTGGCACAAAAAAAAAACAAACAAGGTAAAGGCAGAAAAAAGGTAACACCAGGAGTACAAAGTTATGACAAAACATTATTTGTAATAGTCACAATGATAGTGAAAATGTTGATTGCCTGGGTATATTGGTCGAATCTCGAATCACTCGAATCTTCCAAACATGTTCAGCCTACCGTGGCTCCGGAAGACAAATTCATTGGCAACGTCCTTCAACGTGATGGCATCAGTCTGGTCTTTGTGTACATTTATGCAGGATCATCAGCTAGTTGAGTCTTGATTGTGTTGTCGTAGTGCGCAACCAGGTTTTCAATCTTCTGAGAGTACTGAAACTTCTCTCGCTGGTGGCATTAGTCGACGGCATTACCGGAATGAGCTTTGTGAGCTTCACGACTTTTGCGCGGATATTCTTACATGGTAACATGGGAAATCTTCTAGTCTAAAATAACCATTGAGACAAGTTTCGAATTGTCGTGGTAGCCTATATACATAGTTTTCGACATCATAGGCCAACCGAATCAGAAAAATGCCCGAATAACCCTGGAAAATGGCAAAAACACCAGGAAAATCCTTCCGTTTGATAAATAGTTAGACCGTCATATTTATGCCCTGTAATTAGCCCAGAACGTCCATCTGGCGATCTAGGACAGCAAAGCTTCCGGGGCCTTAGCGGCCCCTGGACCCTCGCCTATTGAGCTGGGATAGTAATTCAGCCCCCTCAAATTCCGATCTGTGTCTACGCCCTTGCCGCCTTTAACATGCCAATGGCACGTTCCCTTTGTTGTGTCGTAAGTCGGGGCATGATAACGTTTTCTGATTTTTTTTCCCGCCTTTATGCTGAGCTTCGTGTAAAGTGTTGAACCCACGACAAATGAGCCCTGAAAGCTGTTCTCAGTGACGGTGAAACACTCAATGGACGTTATAAGGAAATGTTGCGTAATGTTCACGACAGGTGCGTCGGGAACACCACATGTTATCCAGTTGTTGCAACTGAACTCGAACTAACAATAAACAACAAAACGTAAATGGCCAATAGCCTTACTGGGGTAGAAACATAAAATTCAACCGTGCGTTTTTAATGGCGCTAAGTATATTTGTTCGGGGTTTAAATGGTATCAGAATGTTTTAGATTCTGTTGTCCAAAATAGAGATTATGAATGATTATCTCCCTTTGATCGTGAAAGTCCTATTGCAGAAAGTAATCTGGTAGACGAACTCGCCGCCAAAATACAGAAAACTGTCATATTATAAATAACATGATTTTCATAAACAAAAGTTACAATGTTTCTTTTTTATTTAAAAAAAAATAACAGTTTTGGCCTCACGCTGTGTCTTTATTCGAACATCGGGCATGGGCGCAAATACCCAAAATGAATGAAACCACACTTATCTACATGAGTTAACGTTTGAGATACCCAATGTGAAAAATTGAGATCTTAATATTACAACAACAAAAAAACATCATTTGGCATCAATATTTTCGGGGTATAGTTGAAGGAAGAAAATAATTTTGTTTAAGAAAATACCAAGATTAATGTACATTCTTCCGATTTTAAAACCAAAATATAGGACTATTGGAAGTTTTCATACAGCTCTGTGCCATGGTCTATTTTTTCAAGATGTATGCAACAAAATAACAATGAAGACCACAAGCTTTGTATACTATGAGATTTTAGTTTTATTTCCATAAACACGCTTTTCTAAACTAAACTAAAAACCAATAATTTTATTTTTCGCATTATTGACTTTTAAAGTAGCACGAGCTGTCAGAATGCGGATGGTTTTAGGAAAACGCAATTTACAACGTTGTATTAATTGACTGGTGATTTACGCAGCTCTTCAAGGTCACGTAAACCTGAAGAAGAAACTTAGAACGTTTGGGTTTTGAACAAGGCCATTCTGACCATTTCTTACAAGTGATGACATGACTCCACACACGTAGTACGAGGATGTAATGGACGGAAACAAATGAGGTCAGTTTAATAGAGAATCAAGCTGTAAACAGGGTATACGTTTATTTCGAGAGAAGCGAAAAGATTCGTTTGATAGAAAACCCACGACCAATTTTACTCCACAAAGAGTTTGGCCTAAAATAGAACAAAATCGATTGCGATCTCCGTTGTTTGTATCCATTTCCATCTATCCCAGTTCCAATTCCTGACATGCGTGTTCGCGATGTTTTGTCTCTTTGAGAAGTAGCATCTAATATTATTTCAAGATCTGATTGATTGATTGGACATCATTTTGTCTCTATTTCAAGGTTTAGTAGGCCTCATCGAAAACGAACTTATGAGATACAGTTTCTAACAAACGCAATTGTGATAGCACATGTGTTTAGAAAAAACTGAAATAACTAAAGGCTCACGATAAAAAAATAAATTGAAAGTGTCGAACGATTTCTTCAGACAACATGGCGTTATTCTATACGTATCGTAGTACACAGATATAATGTTATGGAATGGGGTCAGTTTTAAACAGCATCCTAACCGAATTTAGCAAAAAGTACACAATAAGAGTTTTTCCCCAGATACCAGTCTTGGATTTGTACGCTACAAGTAGTTTTATGAGAAACATAACCCCCAAAATATATTCTTACATCCGGGCTGTTTGAATTTTGCTTCTTAATTGCACACATTTTCGGTTCATACCGGATATTGACTTTACCAATATTTTTCGTTTTAACCGCAATCCCTTAGTTTTTCAATGTACTTAAAACGCGTAACTTTTCTTGAGAATCGAAATTTATGAGAGAAAAAAAATCCGAATTTTGGGAGCTCATGCCTCGTAAATCAATCAATCTATTTAAAGATGATCATGTCCCTATGGTTGTCGTCCTGCTTCTTTTTGTAGAACGAAAAACGTCCACTTGTTGAGAGGTACTTTTTTATACTGTGGCTTTTTTTCGTGCCAATCAACCGTGTTAGATAAGATACTGTTCATGTGGCCTCCTTTACACAAACATTCACGAAGGTCGAGTTTGTTTTTCAAAGGATTCAAGAGAAACCTGTATTCAGGTTAAGGTGAAGAATTATACTTATTGATAACAACTTCCGCCACAAGCCTCCCATCGATGCGATGCGGGTTCAAATCCCTTTTGAGTGGAAACTGAAACAATTTTGAGTGGATTGGAAGGGTTGCCAGTTACTCGAAGAATCCGTCTCCCCTCTTGAGCGCAGCGTAAAACACCAAACAATCAATCAATCAGAATGTGGAAGGGTGTATGATTAATCCCTATATAGAGGCGAGCTTCCTCGGGCGCCTTGGTCCAGGAAACCGCGAGGTTTTAAACTGCTTTCTAGAAGCTTTTGAAATAAAACTATTAATTACTTTCGTATTTGTTTATTTTTTTATATTAGTGATTTTTTTTTTTTACTTATCGGATAGCTAATAAATAAACGGGAACTAATTTTAATAGCTTCCCAATATCAAAACGAAAACTTCAACAGATTGACCTCTTGCCATGGGATAGCTGAATCAATCAGCGTTGGGACAGGCTAGTTTCGGACTTCGGTTAAAGACACGTTCAAATGTAAAGCTTTCAACTTTGTGACGAAATATTTTTCGATTTTAAACTGGTCAAAGCTGTTAAATATAAACATACAAAGATTCAAATTTCAGCTTTTGAGTGTTGCAAAGGTGTAATAGGATAACGGTTATTTCAACAACTAGATGTAGGCCTATTGAAGGTCGCATCTATTAAACGCTAAGGTACTTCGTCAACGAAACATTAAAAAATATATATAAAAATACGTAACACCTTCGTTCGCCCATCATCAAAATCCTTTGATATCAACTTAAATTCCCCGATAGTTCCACTCTTGTCGATTCAAATAGACAGGATGCCCGATTTCCAATTTAGGGGTTTCTATGAAAACTAACTCAATGTACTTTTACTGGCATCAGAGGAAAGCTCTTGCTTTGTTATTCTCGATATAAATGATAATCAATTATCCAATTCTGTTTCAACGAAAATTTCCCTATATTTGGCAGCTCATCCCAGTTTAATTTAAATAACAAAAGAGCAAGGTGAAACACTGGGAGAAACCCAAAAGGACTTGCTCTATCTCAAAAAAAAAATATGTAACCGTTAAAGTGGCATGAGCTGCCAAAATTCACTTATTTCATAATTTCTGATCGTCACGACAGTAAGAGGCTTTGGGGGCCATCGAAAAACTAAATGATTGGCGTTGGAATGAGGAATATCCATACAGTATGTGGCCTCTACGAACCGGAATAGTGTTCGAAAAGTAAACAAAACTTAAATAACCGGGACGACCATTCATTCCTTCTAATCAAAAGTTAGTGCAAAACAATACTCAACCAATGGATTAACCAATCAGTTAGTATGATTAATAATGATTGACCAGCCTGCCGCAGACGAGAGCTGTCTGTTGAGCTAAATTTCAGCAAGCGTCCAGTAGCAAACCTCGTGGATGAAGTCATTTCTGACGTCACAATACCCTCAGGCAGCCATTCTTGACACTAGAGCGACGTCACCAACGATCGGCGTCTTTCGAAAACTGAATTTCATGAAAGGTTCCAGCAGCTGGTACTACTTTCATTACAAAGGATATTGGTGGAGAATTTGCAGTCTGTCTGGAACCTCTAGAGAATCATGTCGAATGGACGCGCCAATAAGCTTAAAACCAACCAACCAAGTCGAACTGAAGGCAATCAAATGAAGGCTGCGGTGTAATTGTCTGTTTGAAGTCTCCCAACCAGTAAAGTGTTGAGTATGTATGTCCAGGGTGACAAATGTTAGACGTTATCGCCTCACTCAAGATTCCACCGTTTTGATTGATAATTGAAGAGGAAACTGAACTATGTCTAGAGGAAACATCATACCTTAACTCCGGTGACACGCAGTAGGCCTCATCCATTAACGTGCTTTACATGATGTTCAAGAAACTTCGCCCTATTCAGTTTATTTTATGTTTTTTTTTAATTTTGGGTGGATCAAGAGGGTTGAGAGCGATTTGAACTATTAGATGTTGTATAATAGGCAAATCACATTAAAACGGCCAGCCAACATATACTCGGAAAATTCGAATGTCCAAGCTGATCGGAAGCGAACGAAGACAGCCGAGGTTTGTTCTGAGTGGGTTACATAAAAAGACCGTTATGTTACAAATACGTCCAGCATTCCCTGGCAGACGTCCAATATATACAAGGTACATGTAAGCAAATAAATATCTTCAAATCAGATGGAACATGATTTATGACATTTTCAAAGAAACGTACAAACAAAGCATTAACTCAAGCGATGGAGACGACAGCCATTTGGTCATTCCTGATAACGACAAGTCATTGGATACCAGAATTATAAATCTCAGAAAAAAAATGATCAACATTTATGTGACAAACTCTTTGATGTTTGTAAATAACTAGATCATTTAAAAAAATAAACGAAATGGTAAATGGACACCGGCAATAATGAATTGTACGAAAAGTATAGATATACACAACGAGACTAAGGCGGAGAGAGATGTAATGTAAAAGTGTTAGCTATATATGACGCCCTTCCATAGGTATACTGTGGTATATTTGGTGTCGGACATCACTATTTTCCGAAGCGAAATCTTTAGGAAAGTTGTAATCAATTCGACAAAAGTAAAAATCGACTCTTTTCGGATTGACGCTTGCGCAGAAGTCTCCGTGTATGGCAAACTGACGCTACATGGAGGTTTGGGATCAATCGGACCTTTTTAAATCTTACTCATTTTCTATATGACGCAATATAGAAATGACGCCAATGAAATCCAATTCGAACGTCATGATAAAATAAGCTTTTTAAGTCGAAAGGGTATATGGAGAGAGGAGCAGCCGTCAGCTCACGTATATGTTTATACGCTGTTTGGATTTAGTAGGGGATCAGCCCTCATCAGCTTATATGTTACCTGCTACGCCACCCTACCCTTTTTGAGGCATCAGATCGTAGAATTTGGCACGGATGAGGACAGGTGATAGGCACGAAAACCTATTTAGATTGGACAATACAGTGGAGGTAATAGATCAGACTATACTGAACTCTTCCCAGTAAGCTTCCTGGTAAGCTATGGCCATTAGGAAGTGCACAATACTAAAATAGTGTATTCCCCGTACCGGTACACAAAACGTATCTCTTTGCTCCGGATCTCTCCTTGTTGTATAAGAACCAGTGCATACATCTTCTTGAGCCCTTTCCGTGTTTTACCTTGGCGGACTACTACACAACCCCGTAAATAGAACACACCTTTTGATTGAACGCGAGACAAACTTCACGATTGGACTTACCTTCCTCAGCTCAACTGGCAGCTCACGTTGTGCGCACGGGGCGAGATTCTTGTCATTCGAGACAGAAAATATTGAACATGCTACATACTTTCCTCACCCCACCACCCAAACTTTAAGCGCACACCGGGAAAACCACATAAGCCCCGCTCAGGTAGAGTTAAGATCCAATCCGATTGTCGGCGACTGAATCTTCCGACCGTTCATGTCGGAAGGGATTTTTGACACGCGACTTTAGGAGTGAAATATATTTTATAGTCATGACTTTGCACCAATCAGACACCATTTTGTTACATAGCGTTAACGATATAAGCCATTTTCAGATTTAAATACATGCCAGAGTTATCAAGTTCTGGAACTTGGTAGGGACAAATACGTTCCATAACTATTTGTGTGTTATTCTTACAATTGTATAAACTAGCAGTGCGTCATTGGACAGATTTCTGAAGCTCCCGACAGCTTGGGTCTATATGACTTCTGGGGGCTCACATCTTATGGAATCCCGAAAATGTATACCCTTGTATGATCAGATTTACTTTTGAATTGCTGGTAGCATTTCTTCGTTCATTCCGGACATTGGACGGTTCAACTTCTTAAGAATACGACGTTATTGGTTATAATGACTGTGCCGGTTAAGGGATTTAGGTTTCTCTAATCTTAAAAAATGGGCGTGGAGGGATTTTGTTTCTCCGTAGAGCAAACGGCTCTCGCTCCCAAAAGCCTTCCATGGACGGATACCAGGTTCTAAAGAAACGTACAAAGTTTCCGGGTACCTACCTAAGGTTTTTAGTTTGATTGGAGTATATTTCAATCCACACAGGCCCATAGAGTCCACTTACAGGGCAGATAAGTAGTAGACTACACTAATGGAGTATTCGATTAGAAAAATCCAAAAGTTTGCATTCAGATAAACTTGTACAGTGCAGTGTGTGTATGAATGCAGTTAAGAAACCATGTATATATATAGTTAAAATAATTAGTAAGACCTAATGTAACAGATTGGTTATTTATCGCAGAATCACGACTTGCGAAGTGTACATTTGGAGGAGTTAAAATATATATTTTTGCGAATATTTACCCTTGAGGGAAAGGGTATTATATAAAAAAAAACTGCATTAATCAAGAGTAATGGTTGATTGATGGATTGATCCAGACTATTTCACTTATGTGGAAACCAGTCGCATTGCCCGGAGTGAACCCCGACCTTCAGCGAGTACCTGGCGACTCTTCCACATAAGGCGATCGAATGATAAACGCTCAGAAATCTTTGTATTTTTATTTGGTCTAAGTGGGATTTGAACCCGCACCGCAGCGATGGAAGGTCTGTTGAGACTGAGGGCGGATCACTCTGACCCACTGAGGCCCGAAGCAGTAATGGACTTGCTCTACAAGGGTGGAATGATAAGATAAATCGTTGGGCATAAAACAAAAAAGAATTTTAAGAACTTATGGTACCCATTACATCGAAAAGTTGATAACTCATTTGCTTACTGCGCATTTGGTTTTATGACAAACTGTCAGAGTTTACCTGTGTTTCAAGAATTTTATTCTTTGAATCTTATTTCATGATCCTCGGATCTATATTGCTATACCAGTGAACTTGGGAGTTCCGCATTACAATTTTCTAAATGTTGTTTAAACCATTGGACACTTATGAGAACACTCACAGGGATTGGCCTTTGTATATAGTTAAAATCATGTGCATCTGGTTTTCTGTAGAGATTTATGGTTAAATGGGGCTCGACAGAGTCCACTCTCTTCAGTTTAAACAGGAAACCAAAACTGTATGGATTACAACTTCTGGATTTATTGGGCTCTGACGTTTCGGTGCAGATGCTAGCACCGTTATCAAGCTTGTAACAGCCCAATAATTCCAGAAGTTGTAATCCATACAGTTTTGGTTTCCTGTTTATATCTTAGACTTCTAAATGCCACTCAAATAAGTCTCTTCAGTTTGTCGAATGGTGTCCGACAAGGTGGGATGGCTTCTAGCTATTTATTTGCTATATACCTGCTTGAACTCGATACAGCGTTAACTCCAATGTTGGATGTAATATAGCAGGTGTTTTCATGAATCACCCGATCTATGCTGACGATCTCTGTCTCATTCGTCCCTCAGCAAAATCCCTAGAAGTTCTAAATATTTGTAAAGCCTTTTCAGGGTCTCATGGTTTTGTATATAATCCAAAAAAACTACTTCTTTGTTTGTTAAAGGAGAAGAAAAGGAAAGAACTAAGTAAATACAGTACAGGCGCGACACATTTTCCTTTCTAACGGTACCAAAACCATATTTCTACGATTTTTTCTCGCCAAACTGTGCTATAAGAAAGTTAACAATCGTTATCAGAGAACGTCTAAACTGACTCGGCAGCCATCTTCACAACAGAGCTTGGCTGTGTGTCTCGATCGGCCAATCAGCATACGCCTGGCCACCAGTCACTGACTAGCGCTAGAAAAATTGGTCAACTCTGAAAGTCTCCCGTCTAAACCTAGGTTAATTTCGATCATTTTGAGGCGCTAATAAAAGACAAACACTTTAACAACTCTAAAATGTACACGTACTAGTAAATCAACCTTTTGGTAAGACGTGACAGGCTGCATATGTTGTCAACACGACTTGTGGGGATCGTTGTAGAATTTTCAGAAAAGAAAGTCTTACCGCTGACATTGCAGGTTATAACTAAAGATACGATAAGCTCGCAAGGGAAGTAATCTACTAATACTTTTTCCGGTCAATTTCAAACCGTCAATGGCGCGCTCCACTGACGATCGAGCACGAGGTTGTCTGGCAGATTCATTTTCATTGTATTTTCACACCCTAAACCACGTGCAAGACTCACACATGAATACGATGGTCTATGGGAGCCCGTTCGATACAATTGCATGTTTTTTTGTTTTCTCCTCCTTTAAACCTAGGGGTTTAAACACAAACTGTAAAATCATATTTAATGATATATCCCTTAAATTTGTTGAATCGTGTGTACACAAATAGGGCATATACGGACTAATGATTTAAGTGACAATCTTGATATAGAGGCTCAGAAGAGAAAACTATACGGGCGAACGTTTTACTTCGTAAATTTAAAAGCTGTACAAATCTTGTCAAGAAATCACTATTTCGTTCTCATTGTACCAATATCTACTGTTTACCTATGTGGGTTGCCTACAGAAACAGGACTCCACAGCATCCGTACAATGTACAATAACACATTTAGATTGTTGCTGCACTATCGTTAAGACTAGTGCTAGTCAAATGTTTGTGACAAACAGCATGGTCTCTTTTGCCTTAACTTATTCGTAAATGTACATTCAGTTTAATGACACGCATACAAAGCTCTAACACAATTTTGTGTACCCTTTATAACAATACAGATGTTTCTTTTGTTTAAAAAATGAGCCCATTGGAGGCAAGTTAGGACGACTACTTAATTTGTTTTTATCTGTACCCTACATATAACTATGGACTTGTCTGAAATAAAGCTTTATTATTATTATTATTAAATCAGAACCGTCATCTTAATTTGTAAAAGTAAAATATTTTAATATCTGTGTTCTTATCACTATAATATTTGTATGTAAATATTTTTTTAAGTTAAATAAAATTTGTACATAAAAAATCTACTGGTCTTGTTACTTCGTTTTTTTTTTCTCGTAGCAACTTTTCCAGCTGATCAATGCCGGGAAGGGGAAGAGTAAAAAAGGGTCAGAACTCCGGCAAAACCTCAACACAATCAATATTTTATCTCCAGCAAACGTTTGGAGACAACAAATTTTGCAGACACTTTTGGGCCTTCCTAAAAAAAGGCATTCGGGTGTCGTACAATGAAGTATTCACTCTCAAAACATTTTTGAACTGAACTAAATGTATTCATACCCAAAATAGAAAGAAAATTATACGTAATTTTAACGGGGGAAGATTCGATCCTCATGAAGGCTCCTTGCATTTTCCAGGAAAGGTGGTTGACCCGGCGGTATCCCTTCGTAATCACAAGAGTTCTAAAAAAAAAATTCAGTGAGACAAACGGTTCTAAGTGTGAACAACGTGAAAGACAAAATTAGCATCAGGTAAGTGAGGACACAGCTACACATCTAAAAAAGGCGTTTAGATTGATTACGGCCTATTCAAGATTTCACTTGTATGGCGGCGTTGTCCGGTTCAAAAGAGGGGGGGACGGGGATCTTTGCTCAGAGGAAACTGCCAACATTCGGCGAGTACCTGGCAACTAGCCCACATACAAATACGATCGAGAGAAAATCCCTCGCCTCCTCGATGAAAGGCCTGTGTCTATCACTCTAACCGACAGCTGTACCCAGGCCCGGAAGACATTTAGAGAGATTAAAACACCATATATATATTAATCAGGCGAGGTATTGTACCAGATATTTGCGAGAGTAACTATGACTGATTGAACATCCAACAGCTATACCATTGACAAAAAGTACTAACCAATAACGCAAAATCCACATGCCCATAAGCTATAGTAGGCAGGAAAGATGTACAATATTAAGTCACGATTCATCGATGGTGGGCCTTAGGAAAATGGCCGCAACACTATACTTCGTCTAAAAACAATACATGCTATAATTGTTTTACTTACCGGTTGACATGGACCCTGACATTCCGTGAAGGTACAATCAAACCAGATGTTACGGCCCCCACGTAGATGGAACACCTCAAAGTAAGGGCTGTACACAGCGCCATCCATATAGACGAAGCCTGCATCTCTATCGATGATCAAACCGTCTCCGCATCTGAAAGAGTCGACATGTGTAGTAAAAGGTTGCTTTTTGTAGGACAGAAGCATCGCCGTTCACAAAAGATTGTTGGTGCACCACAAGTATACTAAAGCGTATAAGACCATTCCATAAACAATTATACTAAAGTGTACGAGTGATTTGAGTTTAAGTCCTGCTTAACAGTATTTCAGTCATATGAAGACTTTGTCCCCTTGTGGCAGGGCAGATTTCCACTGCTCTTATTTGGTGCTGCCTCACTGAGACGACTTGCCCCGAATACATTCAGCAAACCCCCCACATCCGAGCGTGTCTATTTTAAATAGGCTTCTTGTACTTCCTGTATTAAAAAAAGGCCCACTTGCCGCCGTAACCTGTTGGACATTTATTAAGAAAACCAAGCTGCACCAGCTTACCACAGCTAAAATCACTAAAGTTAAACATAGCATACATACATGTAAAGCATGTCCAATTAGGTTTAGAACGTATGAATGAGGGTGACAAACAAAAGAATCGAAGCTCGATTACAACAACACCGATCAGTGTTTGTTAACTTAAGTGTCGATTACCTTCATACAAGCGTTTTTGTCCGGTTTGCACTCGGCAGGCTTTTATAGTCCCTCTTACTCGATCGTTAGTATGTATTTCTTAGATAAAGTTCGTAAAATTATACTGTGTCGTTAGATCGCCAACACGACTCAAACAATTACGGCACTTTTGCACACGACCCGGTTCGAAGTTTGTTGACATTACGGGCACCTAATTCAAATTTTCAAATTCAAATTAAAAATACAAAATGACGTCCAAACTTTTAAATTTTAGATAAAAATAGAAAGTTCCTAACTTATATTGTCTGGGGAAAATACAGAAAACGGTCGTTTTTTTTTTAATGTAAACAATATTCCGGATTTTCGCGGCAAGTGGGCCTTTAAACAAATGTGAAGTTTCAAAGTTGTAAGTTAACGACAGCGGTAATGTAAGGGGCATAACTCTTGAAAAAAACATCAGATCGCGTTGATTTTCAATAGGCTTCTTGCACTTGCTGTATTAAACAAACGTGTGAAGTTTCAAAGTTGTAAGTTAAGACTTTTAGATAATGTGTTTACAAGGACCAATGGACAGACGGACGCAGGAGGCAACGACAATACCCGTCGGGCAAAATTTGCCCGAGGGGTAAAAACTATTTAGACCGAACCGAGAACGAACATGGATTATCATGGAAACATAGTATATCAAGTGATTAACTAAAATCCGGTGAAGATTGTTCGAACGACGTTTGAAGTTCTGAGAAGATACAAGGGTTTCATTCAAATACATGCAGCATAATTAGGGGTACATAGAGCAAGTGGATCGCAATCCAATAAAACCAACAAAAATGGTCACCGGCAGAATTATATATAGGTATTCCATCGAAAATTAAAAACGGCACATGGTAAGTGTTTTTACGAATGATCTAGCCATTCTAATGTGATCAATGAACTATTTATATGTAATTGCCACGTCCCATTGACAAGCTTGGATCGGCCATGATCGAGATGAAGGTGCTAGACTCACTCGCCGCGAAAATCTAAAAAAAAATTTACATAAAGAAACAGTGGGCAGTTTTCAGTACTTTCACCAAACAGAAGTTTAGGAATTTTCTATTTTTTAGTATTTTGAATTGGAAATTGAAAATTAGATTTATCAAGTACGCACAATGTAAACAAACTCCGAACCTGTACATGCGCACAAGTGCCCTAATGTGTTCGAGTTGTGTGAGCGATCTAACGAATTTTACTTACAATAAAAGCTTTAACTGAGAAACACTTTAACTGAGAGAAAAAGAGTGGCAAGTGAGCCTTTAAACAAAAACAAATCAGTCTGCTGTCTACCGTTCGATTGTGACGAACAATTCTACTTAAACATCTTGCACAACAATTACAAGGAAAACTACCCATAGATAGGTATTGAATGCCATAAATCACTTCTGAGTGATGATCAATCTTTTCAAGTTGGTACTACACCAGGTTTTGAAGGCTATCTTTGTAACCGCAGCGCGCGCCGAGAATCAAATGCCACGTGATCGACATTCCACGAATTATGCGAAATTTCATATTTTTGATAACCTTGCAAATTAAGATTATGTTCATGTTTGTAAGACTTCTTGTGGAAAAGTACAATAGCGTGTAAGGCTTTTCAAATTAAAAATCTTAATGTAGATTCAAACTTTAGAATGGTCAGGTTTTTTACGATTTAGGAAAAAACCTACCTCTTAAACTTTGCACGTAAAAATGAAATATTTGGGGTTTCTATTTTTTATGACAATTTACGGACAATTTCCTCACCCGTGTCGAAGTATGCTGTAACTAGTAACTCCATTGGAAGCTGTACAGGCGTAGGCTTTCATTTCACTGATAGACTCCTCTGAAAAATGAATTTAATCCAGTTATTAGTCTTATACATGTATGGTCATTTTGATACTAATGTTTTGGGTTTCATTCGCATGGACAAAGATACAAATATAGAATGCTTTGACCAAACCTTGGAGTGAATTGGGACGACCTAGAAATTAAATGGGAAGAGTGACCGCTAGAAAATAAGGTAACAATAAAAAAGTAGTTTCACGTTGTAATTTAAAAGAACAAAATTACCGCGGCAATACAGACTACAGAAAACAGATTACCTGTATCTCGAATGTGTATCATAAGTCTAATAAGCCGACCAGAGGCAATGGTGAATGTATTGATTTGTCTATCCAAAACATCTAACACTTGTACGTCGAAAATTCCATCGAAAACTGCGCCAAAGAAAATAGTTTTGGATTCTGACGGAAAAAACCTACAAATAAAAATCAGATGGTCAAAAAAAACATTGGTCAGATATTCTGTGGTATAAGGATCGATTGAACATTTGTTTGATAGAGGTTTTACGTCGCAATAAAGATTATTTCACTTATATGGCGGCGTTGCCAGATTTAGTGGAAGAAACCACGACCTGGCAACTCTTCCACATACGGCGAGCCATTTGGTCCCAGTGGGATTGAGCCCTGTGTGGGACCAAGGGGCTATCACTCTAACCGACTGAGCCACCGAGGCCCCCCCCCAGAGCAAAATAAGCTGATGTTTAAATACGCCTGGAAAATTGGCAAAGGTATTTAACAATTTTACTTACGGGATGCCGACTCTTTCTACAGATGATTCAGCCTCACCAAAATCTTCATACACACAGGATATGGTTTGTATTTTAGACTCCATGAAGAGTTCTTGCTGCCGTATACCCCATCCTACCTCAACAGTGGCTGTCCAGATATCAGAGTCTTCTTGTTTCTATTTGGGTTTGGAAAAGAGCAAGTGCAGTTTCGTGCCGTCTTTACGGCGATGTTGATAAGTTCAAATGAGAAGACCTTTGCTTTATGCCCGAAAAAGACATTTGTGGTATACGCTAAATAAAACAAAATGTTTAAACACTAGGCAGATTTGAGTTCTCAAAAAATTTGTTACTTTATTTCACATTTTCTAAAATTGATACCCATAAGAATTTTTTAACCCCAATTAAACAGGATATTAAGAGTTTCCGAGGCAATTATCTCTACAAATAATTGTTGAGTTGCAGTCAATATCATCAAGGATACGAGTGGTTTAAGAGACGGAATGTGGTTGGAGGAAATCTTGAAGAAACCAGACCCTTTACTGGAAGAATATCACACATTAGGCCATCCAACAACAAATATTTTCCAAATGTCTAACTTATAAAAAGGAACTGAGTGGGAGGTATGTTATGGTTAAACCAATACATTTATCGAATCCGTATTTTAGCACTTTCCACAGATGAACCATTCTTGGTCTAAGGTACCAAAGATGCCGGATGTAAAAGCTGTCTTTCATGACGGATGTGCCGGTTTACAGAAATGCCATTTCTACACTTTAATGCGGTATGGAAACTCACAGAGCTAGTTTGTAGACCAAGATAAGAACCATGCAGGTCCAACGGATTTGGATTAATTTTGGACGTTAAAACTAGTAGCAAAAGTAGTTACCTTTTTATATCTAAATAGACGAGTGGGACACATGGCGATCTTAATGTGACACACTGGTTAGTCAAGTTTTGTTTTGCTCGTGTAGTCAAAAAAAGTTTGGGTCTACGTAAGACCAAAGTTTATTTCGACCAGCTTCATTCGTGACCTGACTACCGCCAATATACTCTCCTAGAGTAGTACTTACGTATAATTGACAATCGGATGTATCTCCTTGAAAGAACGTGGCGTCAAGGAAGGATGAAACCGAAGTTGTTGTTGATAGATGTCCATCTCCATTTCGACAGTGGACGACTGCATAAGCTGGCACATCAGCCCTGAGTTCAATGCGAGGGTCACCGCTGGTCGTCGCCGGGCAGTGAGGTATAACTAAAAATATCAAATTGCAGGATGGAGGTTTAAGAGAGATTAAGTCCTAATAGTTTACACGGAGACCTCGCCTGGTTAGCGATAGATTGAACCAGACCCAAGCCAGTCGATTCTTTTTCCTTTACTTGGTAACGGGGAAGCCGAATAACCAAAAGGAGTTAAATTCTGCTGTGATGACACCCTTTGCAAGTCTCCTAGTCAGTAAGGCCCCCAAGAGGTTTGAAAATAAAAAAATTAATATGCCTGCGATCAATCTCACTTTATAGAAAGGATGGGTCTCCTATTGGAACATGTTAATTTACCTGTAGCGATGGGAGCATCAACACCTAGTCTGAAATAAAAACAAAACCATATTACATTCCAAAGTTTGTTGCAACTGAATTAACAAGTGAAGTTACTGTATAAAATCGGAAAAAGTGTAGTGGCCCATTCATTAGATAATTTGGTAGTAACCGAGAGGTTTTCGACATTCCAGTTAGACCTAAAAAGTAACCAATTAAGTACAGTGGATTGTTTGTACTCTAGATCTTTCAAACATTGGAAAAAGCAAGAGCATGAACGGACAAATTTGCAAATTTATGTTGAAACGGAATTAGATTATTCTTAGTCATATTTACCAAGGAGTTCGATATAGAAGCTTTTTGTTTAAGATGTTAAGGTAGTTTCTTCTCTAAAATGCGTTCATACAGCTCGGCTATTTGAATATTATCCGACATCCGTTAGCAAGTATCACACATCTTCGGTTCGTTTAGATAAATCGCTTTACCGTTATTTGTATATCTATGTCGGTCTTAGTTTTTCAAGTTACGGTACTTCAATCGCTTAGCTTCGCTTGATCCTCAAATGGCAAATTAAGAATTAGGTCTAAGTAAAAAAATTCTGCATGCCTTAACGTAGTATAAAAAAGAGGGTATCGTAAATTTGTGATTCTTTAATATTAACTAATATCTTATGTTGAAAGCTCACTATGGCGGTCCTTGAAAGTGGCATGGGCTTCCTAAAGTTCATACCCTGGTTGTCAGAATATCGAAGGTGGAATTTCACCGAAAAAAACAAAGGATAGTCAAAAATATCCGTCCGAGCTTGAATCGTAATAGTATGCATCATGGCCGATAAATATATGTCATGTGTACGAACGGTCATTTTTAGGTTTACTTCTCAAACGCTACTTACATCATTCCTTAGAATGATAGAATTGAAAATCGTTAAAATGTGTGCTACTGTTTTTTTTATATATAGACAGGAGGTTTCCCTATAGTCATTGTTAACTGTCCAAGCGAACTGCTGAATATGAAGAGTTTTATTTGGGGAGTAGCTCCTTAAATGTACATTTTTGGCAGAAAGTACTTGCAGCCTTTACTAGTCTGAAGTTCAACTGAAAAACCACAGTAAACTCTAAAGTTCATACGAAAAAATGTATTCGGTTTTAAACCAATTGCTAAAAAAAGTCCAGAAACCTCATTGGAGCCCATATCACGACTAATTTAATTTGAACACAGGGTTGGTATTTTTTGTTATCCATACCAACCCATGTTCATTGCCAGCTCATCTTCTAAATGTCACTAAAACAACTAATTTATTTTTCTTACCGGCCTTTGCAAACCAGAGACGTTTGGTGGAAAAAATAAAAAGGTGCTTCAATTGGGATCATGTTGTACCAAAGATAAAACTGGTCAAATAACGGATACTGGAAGAGAGAGGAAAGATTATACGAAGAATGTTTAAATTACATGAACAGCATTAAACCATTTAATATCCTTTTGGGTGATGTTGCCATGATAAAGGATTAATGATCGTTTTACGCTGCACTCGAGATTATTTCACATATGGCGATGTCCGGTGTATTGGCGAGTAAACAGGGGCCATTGCCAGAAGGAAAATACCCACCTTCGGCGAGTACCTGGCAACTCTAACACGCCGCATCGATGAAAGGCCTGTGTGAATGAAGGACTAACACACTAGCCGAGAGAGCCACCGAGGCCCAGCCATGACTCTCGAAAAGCTAGATTTGTGCAGTGAGGAAAGGTTTGAGTCTTCTGTGGTCAGAGTTCACGTGCAAAAGAATTTTGTTACAAATAAGTTAGAAAAAAAAATTAACCTACCATAACACAGTTTTTGTCTAGTCTGTGTATAGGGTCGAAATGTTCCAATGCAATATTAATTCGACTTCGTGGATTGATGATATACGTCAAATAGCGATAGTAAATTGAGTAAACGTGATCATGTGTGAAAACCACATCGTAACAATCTATATCGATTTCCACGAATTCGTCCAGGTTGTTTGCAAAGTGATAAGTTGTCGCACCGTCTTCGTCCAAATCGCAATCTGTATAGCCTAGTGTAAAACAGATTGAAAGTGCAAGTAGAGGATAAATTATGTGTTACGAGACCAAACAATAAAGCAGACCAGCAATTTCATTTTATGTTCAAATTTTGATTTATATTAAAAAAAAGCAACGTATTTACAGATAAAGCAACAAAAAAAAACATACATCTACAACAAACATACGTCCTGAAATAAATGCGGTTGGTTATGACATCATGTCAAGACCAGCTGCATTTGTGTCATCACCGTTGGATAAAGGAACGGTGTTATCCATACGAATTATTCTATTGGCTCGGGTATTATCACTGATCTATTTACAGATCATTGGATAATCTGGGAAATGACGCCTCTATGTGAGGAATTGTCAGAGTGCAAAAGCCATTTCTAAAGTTTACCAGAGCCAAGTGGTTTCATAAAAATATAGTTCTTAGTTTCATCCATTAAAACGAATAAAAAGGAACATTCGAAAAAGTTGATTTAACAGTTCTTTCACTTATAAAGCATGTTCATTACGATTCTATGGCAGGAGCTACCTATTAGCTTGGACATATAGGGGCCCGTGGCCAGTTAAGACAAATCCGTGTAGGGAGGGGGTGCAGTGGGCTACCATTTTAAGTAAGGAATCCCGTTTGTATAGACAGTACATCGCAGCACATTATCCCTAAAAACTTCAACAGTATCAAAAGTATGGAAGACTGATGAGGACACTCGCGCCGCGTTTTGGCGACCTGTAATAACGCGCGGCACGAGAAAACGAGAAATCGCCAAAACGGCGAATTCTCTAGAGATATTGCCGTTTTCTCGCTCCGCGTTTTATAGCCCTTCGAGGAAATGTGAATCTTACAGCTGGAAGAATACACTGACTTTACTTGTTCATGCGGACGGATCATTGATAAATTGATTGGTTGGTGTTTTACGCCGCGCTCAAGATTATTTCACTTATATGGCGGCGTTGCCAGTTTTATTGTGGGAGGAAACCCACGACCTTTCGGTGGTAACTGGCAATCATCTCACATAGGTACGGATCATTGAACTTAATACCCGCATGCAGATCTATACCACTGTTTGGTGTTTTACGCCGACTGCAGATTCTTTCAGTTATATGGTGGCGTTAAAAGGGGTAGTTAGGAGGCAAGCAGGTCTTTGTCCGTCAAACATCAACTTTAATTGGGTACCCGACAAGTCATTCTCATAGTGTGACTGGTGAAGTCAAGCCTTCAATCCCATTGTATTCTCGCGAGACATAGCACATGTCAGCTCGAGTAACATTTTTAAAAGCTATAAAAAATCATAACCCTGACAATGCTTGGGTAACATTTTTAAAAGCTATAAACAAGAGTCATCAGAAGATGCCGTATCCCCCCGGCCCCGCATAAGATTTATTATTAGGGATCCCCTACTTGGAGGGGATACCTTTTGAAATCGTTCTGCTTTTTCCGTATTATTAGGGGTCCCGCAAGATTCCTGCGGGATCCCTTTTGAAATCGTTAAGATTATTAGGGGTCCCGCAAGATTCCTGCGGGATCCCTTTTGAAATCGTTAGGATTATTAGGGGTCCCGCAAGATTCCTGCGGGATCCCTTTTGAAATCGTTAAGATTATTATTAGGGGTCCCGCAAGATTCCTGCGGGATCCCTTTTGAAATCGTTAAGATTATTAGGGGTCCCGCAAGATTCCTGCGGGATCCCTTTTGAAATCGTTAAGATTATTATTATTATTTTTATTATTTTTCCACCCTACTTTTTCCTTTCTCAAGGGAAAACCATTTAAGCAAGAGTAATGAAACTTTGTCATTAGCCCTAATATGATAAGGGACAAATTTTAATGAAAAAAGAATTGGAGGATGTTACATAATATGGCGGCCATTTTGAATGCTGCTGAAAACCTTTAAAAAACTTCTTTTCAAAAACGGCTGCACCGATTGAGCTAAAATTTGTTATACATGTACTACATACACAGGCCTACAAAAATAAGTCAAACCAGCAAGATCGGATAAAATTCATAGCAGACTTTGATTGGTCAAAATTATTACGTCATCTAAATTTTACTTAAAAGCTGATAACTTGAAATCTAATTGATTGATTGTAACAAAACTTGGTACGTATGATGTTTACCTTAGTCCCTACAGATGACTGACTTCACAAAGCTCAAGGTCAAGTCACGTGACCTTGACGCCATTTTGAATATTTGAAAATTTTGACGAGCCATATCTCAGTTGTTTATTAAAATAGAATGGCCTTGATTTCATGTTTAGATAGACAGCATTGTTCCGCATTTGAAGTATGCCAACCATTTTTGGATTAGACCAACGGTTTGGCCGCCATATTGGATTATATAACAAATCATTTACAGTGTTTATCTTGAAGAGTTTTGAATGGATCCAGATGAAATTCGCTGAGTATGGAGAACCGATGCATTCAAATATACTGTGCAAAAATCATAAATTACTGATGATAAATTATAGCAAAATTTGAATATAAAACTTGTGACGTCATCTAATTTTTGCTTATATGGTGGTAACTTGTAATCTATTTTACCGATTGCTATAAAACTTAGTACATATGATGTTCTCCTTAAGAACTACTGATGTAAGACGCCATAAAACTCAAGGTCAAGTCACATGACCTTGACGCCATTTTGAATATTTGTAAATTTTGACGAGACATATCTTAGTTGTTTATTAATATAGAATAGCGCTGATTTTACAGTTAGATAGACAGCAATGCTCTGCATTTATAGTGTGCCCATGATTTTGGATTGGACCAGCGGTCTGGCCGCCATATTGGATTACACAACAAATCATTTACATTGATTATCTTGATGAGTTTTAATTGGATCAAGTCGAAATTCGCTGAGTATCGAGAACTGATGCATTCAAAAGGACTACGCAAAAATAAAACATTACTGATGATGAATTATAGTAGAATTTGATTGGTCAAACTTATGACGTCATCTAAAATTTACTTAAATGCTGTTAACTTGTAATCTATTTTACCGATTGTAATAAAACTTGGATAATATAATGTTGTTTTTAAGACCTAATGCTATATGACTTCACAAGACTCGAGGTCAAATCAAGTCACGTGACCTTGACGACATTTTGAATATTTTAAAACTTTGACGAGCAATATCTTAGTTGGTTATTGATGTTCAGTCCTCTTTAAAATCTGACCAAACCCGTTGATGAACTTAGTGTGTATTTCGATGAGAAGGATGAAAATAAATGTGATGCGCATGCGATTGTTTCCATTGTTAAGGGACCCCGGTATCGCTGCTTTAGCAGCTTTAATTATTATTATTTTTATTATTTTTCCACCCTACTTTTTCCTTTCTGTAGAGAAAACCATTCAAGCAAGAGTAATGAAACTTTGTCATTAGTCCTAATATCATACGGGACAAATTCTAATGAAAAAATATTTGGATGATGTTACATAATATGGCGGCCATTTTGAATGCTGCTGAAAACCTTTAAAAAACTTCTCTAAAAAAACGGCTGCACCGATTGAGCTAAAATTTGTTATACATGTACTACATACACAGGCCTACAAAAATAAGTCAAACCAGCTAGATCGGACAAAATTTATAGCAGACTTTGATTGGTCAAAATTATTACGTCATCTAAATTTTACTTAAATGCTGATAACTTGAAATCTAATTGATCGATTGTAACAAAACTTTGTACGTATGATGTTCCCCTTAAGACCTATTGATGTCTGACGTCACAAGGCTCAAGGTCAAGTCACGTGACCTTGACGCCATTTTGAATATTTTAAAATTTTGACGAGCCATATCTCAGTTGTTTATTAAAATAGAATGTCGCTGATTTCATGTTTAGATAGACAGCAATGTTCCGCATTTGAAGTGCGCAAACCATTTTTAGATTGGACCAACGGTTTGGCCGCCATATTGGATTATATAACAAATCATTTACAGTGTCTATCTTGCAGAGTTTTCATTGGATCCAGATGAAATTCGCTGAGTATGGAGAACCGATGCATTCAAATAGACTGTGCAAAAATCATAAATTACGGATGATAAATTATAGCACAATTTGAATATAAAATTTGTGACGTCATCTAAATTTTGCTTAAATGGTGATAACTTGTAATTTATTTTACCGATTGCTATAAAACTTGGTATGTATGATGTTCTCCTTAAGAACTACTGACGTAAGACACCATAAAACTCAAGGTCAAGTCACATGACCTTGACGCCATTTTGAATATTTTAAAACTTTGACGAGCCATATCTCAGTTGTTTATTAAAATAGAATGTCGCTGATTTCATGTTTAGATAGACAGCAGTGTTCTGCTTTTGAAGTATGCTGACCATTTTTGGATTGGCCCAACGATTTGGCCGCCATATTGGATTATATAACAAATCATTTACAGTGTTTATCTTGAAGAGTTTTAAATGGATCCAGGTGAAATTCGCTGAGTATGGAGAACTGATGCATTCAAATAGACTGTGCAAAAATCATAAATTACGGATGATAAATTATAGCACAATTTGAATATAAAATTTGTGACGTCATCTAAATTTTGCTTAAATGGTGATAACTTGTAATTTATTTTACCGATTGCTATAAAACTTGGTACGTATGATGTTCTCCTTAAGCATTACTGATGTCTGACGTCACAAGGCTCAAGGTCAAGTCACGTGACCTTGACGCCATTTTGAATATTTGTAAATTTTGACGCGCCATATTGGATTACATAACAAATCATTTACATTGATTATCTTGATGAGTTTTAATTGGATCAAGTCGAAATTTGCTGAGTATCGAGAACTGATGCATTAAAAAAGACTACGCAAAAACAAACATTGCTGATGATGAATTATAGTAGAATTTGATTGGTCGAATTTATGACGTCATCTAAAATTTACTTAAATGCTGTTAACTTGTAATCTATTTTACCGATTGTAATAAAACTTGGTTAGTATAATGTCCTTTTTAAGACCTAATGCTATATGACTTCACAAGACTCAGGGTCAAGTCAAGTTACGTGACCTTTACGCCATTTTGAATATTTTAAAACTTTGACGAGCTATATCTTAGTTGGTTATTGATATTTAGTCCTCTTTAAAAGCTGACAAAAACCGTTGATGAACTTAGTGTGTATTTCGATGAGAAGGATGAAAATAAATGTAATGCGCCAGCGATTGTTGCCATTGTCGAGGGACCCCGGTATCGCTGCTTTAGCAGCTTTAATTATTATTATTATTTTTATTATTTTTCCACCCTACTTTTTCCTTTCTGTAGACAAAACCATTCAAGCAAGAGTAATGAAACTTTGTGATTATACCTAATATGATACGGGACAAATTCTAATGAAAAAAAATTTGGATGGTGTTACATAATATGGCGGCCATTTTGAATGCTGCTGAAAACCTTTAAAAAACTTCTTGTCAAAAACGGCTGCACCGATTGAGCTAAAATTTGTTATACATGTACTACATACACAGGCCTACAAAAATAAGTCAAACCAGCTAGATCGGACAAAATTTATAGCAGACTTTGATTGGTCAAAATTATTACGTCATCTAAATTTTACTTAAATGCTGATAACTTGAAATCTAATTAATCGATTGTAACAAAACTTTGTACGTGAAATGTTCTAATGAGGCCCTACTAACGTCTGACGTCACAAGGGTCAAGGTCAAATCACGTGACCTTGACGCCATTTTGAATATTTTAAAACTTTGACGAGCCATATCTCAGTTGTTTATTAAAATAGAATGTCGCTGATTTCATGGTTAGATAGACAGCAATGTTCTGCATTTGAAGTGCGCTGACCATTTTTGGATTGGACCAATGGTTTGGCCGCCATATTGGATTATATAACAAATCATTTACAGTGTTTATCTTGAAGAGTTTTGAATGGATCCAGGTAAAATTTGCTGAGTATGGAGAACTGATGCATTCTAATAGACTGTGCAAAAATCATAAATTACTGATGATAAATTATAGCAAAATTTGAATATAAAATTTGTGACGTCATCTAAATTTTGCTTAAATGGTGATAACTTGTAATCTATTTTACCGATTGCTTTAAAATTTGGTACGTATGATGTTCTTCTTAAGAACTACTGATGTAAGACGCCATAAAACTCAAGGTCAAGTCAAATGACCTTGATGCCATTTTGAATATTTGTAAATTTTGGCGAGGCATATCTTAGTTGTTTATTAATATAGAGTTGCGCCGATTTTACAGTTAGATAGACAGCAATGCTCTGCATTTATAGTATGCCCAGGATTTTGGATTGGAACAACGGTCTGACCGCCATATTGGATTATATAACAAATCATTTACATTGATTATCTTGCTGAGTTTTAATTGGATCAAGTCAAAATTCACTGAATATCGAGAACTGATGCATTAAAATAGACTGTGCAAAAATAACACATTACTGATGATAAATTATAGCAGAATTTGATTGGTGACGTCATATAAAATTTACTTAAATGCTGTTAACTTGTAATCTATTTTACCGATTGTAATAAAACTTGGTTAATATAATATTCTTTTTAAGACCTAATGCTATATGACTTCACAAGACTCAGGGTCAAGTCAAGTCACGTGACCTTGACGCCATTTTGAATATTTTAAAACTTTGACGAGCTATATCTTAGTTGGTTATTGATATTCAGTCCTCTTTAAAATCTGACAAAAACCGTTGATGAACTTAGTGTGTATTTCGATGAAAAGGATGAAAATAAATGTAATGCGCCAGCGATTGTTCCCATTGTCAAGGGACCCCGGTATCGCTGCTTTAGCAGCTTTAATTAGGGGTCCCGCAAGATTCCTGCGGGATCCCTTTTGAAATCGTTAGGATTATTATTATTATTATTATTTTTATTATTATTCCACCCTACTTTTTCCTTTCTGTAGGGAAAACCATTCAAGCAAAAGTAATGAAACTTCGTCATTAGTCCTAATATGTCGGGGGACAAATTCTAATGAAAAAAAATTTGAATGATGTTACATAATATGGCGGCCATTTTGAATGCTCCTGAAAACATTTAAAAAACTTCTTGTCAAAAACGGCTGCAGCAATTGAGCTAAAATTTGTTATACATGTACTACATACTCAGGCCTACCACAATAAGTCAAACCAGCAAGATCGGACAAAACTCATAGCAGACTTTGATTGGTCAAAATTATTACGTCATCAAAATTTTATTTAAATGCTGATAACTTGAAATCTGATTGACAGATTTTGATAAAACTTGGTATATATGATGTTCTCCTTAAGACCTACTGATGTCTTACGTCACAAGGATCAAGGTCAAGTCACGTGACCTTGACGCCATTTTGAAAATTTTAAAACTTTGACGAGCCATATCTCAGTTGTTTATTAAAATAGAATGGCGCTGATTTCATATTTAGATAGACAGCAATGTTGTGCATTTGAAGTATGCCAACCAATTTTGGATTGGACCAACGGTTCGGCCGCCATATTGGATTATATAACAAATCATTTACAGTGTTTATCTTGAAGAGTTTTGAATGGATCCAAGTTAAATTTGCTGAGTATGGAGAACAGATGCATTCAAATAGACTGTGCAAAAATCATAAATCACTGATGATAAATTATAGCAAAATTTGAATATAAAATTTGTGACGTCATCTAAATTTTGCTTAAATGGTGATAACTTGTAATCTATTTTACCGATTGCTATAAAACTTGGTATGTATGATGTTCTCCTTAAGAACTACTGACGTAAGACGCCATAAAACTCAAGGTCAAGTCAAATGACCTTGACGCCATTTTGAATATTTGTAAATTTTGACGAGGCATATCTTAGTTGTTTATAATTATAGAATAGCGCTGATTTTACAGTTAGATAGACAGCAATGCTCTGCATTTATAGTGTGTCCATGATTTTGGATTGGACCAGCGGTCTGGCCGCCATATTGGATTACATAACAAATCATTTACATTGATTATCTTGATGAGTTTTAAATGGATCAAGTCGAAATTTGCAGAGTATCGAGAACTGATGCATTCAAATAGACTACGCAAAAATAAAACATTACTGATGATGAATTATAGTAGAATTTGATTGGTCAAATTTATGTCGTCATCACAAATTTATTTAAATGCTGTCAACTTGTAATCTATTTTACCGATTGTAATAAAACTTGGTTAGTATAATGTTCTTTTCAAGACCTAATGCTATATGACTTCACAAGACTCAGGGTCAAGTCAAGTCACGTGACCTTGACGCCATTTTGAATATTTTAAAACTTTGACGAGCTATATCTTAGGTTATTGATATTCAGTCCTCTTTAAAATCTGACAAAAACCGTTGATGAACTTAGTGTGTATTTCGATGAGAAGGATGAAAATAAATGTAATGCGCCAGCGATTGTTCCCATTATCAAGGGACCCCGGTATCGCTGCTTTAGCAGCTTTAATTAGGGGTCCCGCAAGATTCCTGCGGGATCCCTTTTGAAATCGTTAAGATTATTATTATTATTTTTATTATTTTTCCACCCTACTTTTTCCTTTCTGTAGAGAAAACCATTTAAGCAAGAGTAATGAAACTTTGTCATTAGTCCTAATATGATACGGGACAAATTCTAATGAAAAAAAAATTGGATGATGTTACATAATATGGCGGCCATTTTGAATGTTGCTAAAAACCTTTAAAAAACTTCTTTAAAAAAACGGCTGCACCGATTGAGCTAAAATTTGTTATACATGTACTACATACACAGGCCTACAAAAATAAGTCAAACCAGCTAGATCGGACAAAATTTATAGCAGACTTTGATTGGTCAAAATTATTACGTCATCTAAATTTTACTTAAATGCTAATAACTTGAAATCTAATTGATCGATTGTAACAAAACTTTGTACGTATGATGTTCCCCTTAAGCCCTATTGACGTCTGACGTCACAAGGCTAAAGGTCAAGTCACGTGACCTTGACGCTATTTTGAATATTTTAAAATTTTGACGAGCCATATCTCAGTTGTTTATTTAAATAGAATGTCGCTGAGTTCATGTTTAGATAGACAGCAATGTTCCGCATTTGAAGTATGCCAACCATTTTTGGATTGGACCAACGGTTTGGCCGCCATCTTGGATTATATAACAAATCGTTTACAGTGTTTATCTTGAAGAGTTTTGAATGGATCTAGGTGAAATTCGCTGAGTATGGAGAACCGATGCATTCAAATAGACTGTGCAAAAATCATAAATTACTGATTATAAATTATAGCAAAATTTGTATAAAAAAATTGTGACGTCATCTAAATTTTGCTTATATAGTGGTAACTTGTAATCTATTTTACCGATTGATATAAAACTTAGTACATATGATGTTCTCCTTAAGAACTACTGATGTAAGACGCCGTAAAACTCAAGGTCAAGTCACATGACCTTGACGCCATTTTGAATATTTGTAAATTTTGATGAGACATATCTTAGTTGTTTATTAATATAGAAAAGCGCTGATTTTACAGTTAGATAGACAGCAATGCTCTGCATTCATAGTGTGCCCATGATTTTGGATTGGACCAACGGTCTGGCCGCCATATTGGATTATATAACAAACATTTACATTGATTATCTTGATGAGTTTTTATTGGATCAAGTCTATATTCACTGAATATCGAGAACTGATGCATTGAAATAGACTGTGCAAAAATAACACATAACTAATAATAAAATATAGCAGAATTTGATTGGTCAAATTTATGACGTCATCCAAATTTTACTTAAATGCTGATAACTTGAAATCCAATTGATTGATTGTAACAAATCTTGGTACGTATGATGTTTACCTTAAGGCCTACTGATGTCTGACGTCACAAGGCTCAAGGTCAAGTCACGTGACCTTGACACCATTTTGAATATCTTAGAACTTTGACGAGCTATATCTCAGTTGTTTATTAAAATAAAATGGCGCTGATTTCATGTTTAGATAGACAGCAGTGTTCTGCATTTGACGTGTGCCAATCATTTTTGGATTGGACCAACGGTTTGGCCGCCATATTGGATTATATAACAAATCATTTGCAGTGTTTATCTCGAAGAGTTTTGAATGCATCCAGGTGAATCTCGCTGAGTATGGACAACCGATGCATTCAAATAGACCGTACAAAAATCATAAATTACTGAGGATAAATTATAGCAAAATTTGAATATCAAATGTGTGACGTCATCTAAATTTTGCTTAAATGGTGATAACTTGTAATCTATTTTACCAGTACGTATGATGTTCTTCTTAAGAACTACTGATGTAAGACGCCATAAAACTCAAGGTCAACTCAAATGACCTTGACGCCATTTTGAATATTTGTAAATTTTGACGAGGCATATCTTAGTTGTTTATTAATATAGAATAGCGCTGATTTTACAGTTAGATAGACAGCAATGCTCTGCATTTATAGTGTGTCCATGATTTTGGATTGGACCAGCGGTCTGGCCGCCATATTGGATTACATCACAAATCATTTACATTGATTATCTTGATGAGTTTTAATCGGATCAAGTTTAAATTCGCTGAGTATCGAGAACTGATGCATTCAAATAGACTACGCTAACATAAAACATTACTGATGATGAATTTTAGTAGAATTTGATTTGTCAAATTTATGACGTCATCTAAAATTTACTGAAATGCTGTTAACTTGTAATCTATTTTACCGAATGTAATAAAACTTGGTTAGCATATTGTTCTTTTTAAGACCTAATGCGATATGACTTCACAAGACTCAAGGTCAAGTCGAGTCACGTGACCTTGACACCATTTTGAATATTTTAAAACTTTGACCAGCTATATCTTAGTTGGTTATTGATATTCAGTCCTCTTTAAGATCTGACGAAAACCGTTGATGAACTTAGTGTGTATTTCGATGAGAAGGATGAAAATAAATGTAATGCGCCAGCGATTGTTCCCATTATCAAGGGACCCCGGTATCGCTGCTTTAGCAGCTTTAATTATTATTATTTTTATTATTATTCCACCCTACTTTTTCCATTCTGTAGGGAAAACCATTCAAGCGAAAGTAATGAAACTTCGTCAATAGTCCTAATATGATAAGGGACAAATTCTAATGAAAAAAAATTTGGATGATGTTACATAATATGGCGGCCATTTTGAATGCTGCTGAAAACCTTTAAAAAACTTCTCTTAAAAAACGGCTGCACCGATTGAGCTAAAATTTGTTATACATGTACTACATACACAGGCCTACAAAAATAAGTCAAACCAGCAAGATCGGACAAAATTTATAGCAGACTTTGATTGGTCAAAATTATTACGTCATCTAAATTTTACTTAAATGCTGATAACTTGAAAACTAATTGATCGATTTTAATAAAACTTGGTATATATGATGTTCTCCTCAAGACCTACTGATGTCTTACGTCACAAAGCTCAAGGTCAAGTCATGTGACCTTGACGCCATTTTGAATATTTTAAAACTTTGACGAGCCATATCTCAGTTGTTTATTAAAATAGAATGTCGGTGATTTCATGGTTAGATAGACAGCAATGTTCTGCATTTGAAGTGCGCTAACCATTTTTGGATTGGACCAATGGTTAGGCCGCCATATTGGATTATATAACAAATCATTTACAGTGTTTATCTTGAAGAGTTTTAAATGGATCTAGGTGAAATTTGCTGAGTATGGAGAACTGATGCATTCTAATAGACTGTGCAAAAATCATAAATTACTGATGATAAATTATAGCAAAATTTGAATATAAAATTTGTGACGTCATCTAAATTTTGCTTAAATGGTGATAACTTGTAATCTATTTTACCGATTGCTATAAAACTTGGTACGTATGATGTTCTTCTTAAGAACTACTGATGTAAGACGCCATAAAACTCAAGGTCAAGTCAAATGACCTTGATGCCATTTTGAATATTTGTAAATTTTGGTGAGGCATATCTTAGTTGTTTATTAATATAGAGTTGCGCCGATTTTACAGTTAGATAGACAGCAATGCTCTGCATTTATAGTATGCCCAGGATTTTGGATTGGACCAACGGTCTGCCCGCCATATTGGATTATATAACAAATCATTTACATTGATTATCTTGCTGAGTTTTAATTGGATCAAGTCAAAATTCACTGAATATCGAGAACTGATGCATTGAAATAGACTGTGCAAAAATAACACATTACTGATGATAAATTATAGCAGAATTTGATTGGTGACGTCATATAAAATTTACTTAAATGCTGTTAACTTGTAATCTATTTTACCGCTTGTAATAAAACTTGGTTAATATAATGTTCTTTTTAAGACCTAATGCTATATGACTTCACAAGACTCAGGGTCAAGTCAAGTCATGTGACCTTGACGCCATTTTGAATATTTTAAAACTTTGACGAGCTATATCTTAGTTGGTTATTGATATTCAGTCCTCTTTAAAATCTGACAAAAAACGTTGATGAACTTAGTGTGTATTTCGATGAAAAGGATGAAAATAAATGTAATGCACCAGCGATTGTTCCCATTGTCAAGGGACCCCGGTATCGCTGCTTTAGCAGCTTTAATTAGGGGTCCCGCAAGATTCCTGCGGGATCCCTTTTGAAATCGTTAGGATTATTATTATTATTAGGGGTCCCGCAAGATTCCTGCGGGATCCCTTTTGAAATCGTTAGGATTATTATTATTATTATTATTATTATTTTTATTATTATTCCACCCTACTTTTTCCTTTCTGTAGGGAAAACCATTCAAGCAAGAGTAATGAAACTTTGTCAATAGTCCTAATATGATACGGGACAAATTCTAATGAAAAAAAATTCGGATGATGTTACATAATATGGCGGCCATTTTGAATGCTGCTGAAAACCTTTAAAAAACTTCTCTGAAAAAACGGCTGCAGCGATTGAGCTAAAATTTGTTATACATGTACTACATACACAGGCCTACAAAAATAAGTCAAACCAGCAAGATCGGATAAAATTCATAGCAGACTTTGATTGGTCAAACTTATTACGTCATCTAAATTTTTCTTAAATGCTGATAACTTGAATTCTAATAGTTCGATTGCAACAAAATTTGGTACGTGTGATGTTCTCCTTAAGCCCTACTGATGTCTTAGGTCACAGGGCTCAAGGTCAAGTCACGTGACCTTGACGCCATTTTGAATATTTTAAAACTTTGACGAGCCATATCTCAGTTGTTTATTAAAATAGAATGTCGCTGATTTCATGTTTAGATAGACAGTAATGTTCTGCATTTGAAGTGCGCTAACCATTTTTGGATTGGACCAACGGTTTGGCCACCATATTGGATTATATAACAAATGATTTACAGTGTTTAGATTAGACCCAGGTGAAATTCACTGAGTATAGAGAACCGATGCATTCAAATAGACTCTGCAAAAATCATGAATTACGGATGATAAATTATAGCAAAATTTGAATATCAAATTTGTGACGTCATCTAAATTTGGCTTAAATGCTGATAACTTGTAATCTATTTGACCGATTGCTATAAAACTTAGTACGTATGATGTTCTCCATAGGTACTACTTATGTAAGGCGCCATAAAGCTCAAGGTCATGTCAAATGACCTTGACGCCATTTTGAATATTTGTAAATTTTGACGAGGCACATCTTAGTTGTTTATTAATATAGAATAGCGCTGATTTTACAGTTAGATAGACAGCAATGCTTTGCATTTAAAGTGTGCCCATGATTTTGGATTGGACCAGCGGTCTGGCCGCCATATTGGATTACTTAACAAATCATTTACATTTATTATCTTGATGAGTTTTAATTGGATCAAGTCGAAATTCGCTGAGCATCGAGAACTGATGCATTCAAAAAGACTACGCAAAAATAAAACATTACTGATGATGAATTATAGTAGAATTTGATTGGTAAAATTTATGACGTCATCTAAAATTAAATTAAATGCTGTTAACTTGTAATCTATTTTACCGATTGTAATAAAACTTGCTAAGTATAATGTTCTTTTTAAGACCTAATGCTATATGACTTCACAAGACTCAAGGTCAAGTCGAGTCACGTGACCTTGATGCCATTTTAAATAGTTTAAAACTTTGACGAGCTATATCTTAGTTGGTTATTGATATTCAGTCCTCTTTAAAATCTGACAAAACCTGTTGATGAACTTAGTGTGTATTTCGATGAGAACGATGAAAATAAATGTGATGCGCGAGCGATTGTTGCCATTGTCAAGGGACCCCGGTATCGCTGCTTTAGCAGCTTTAATTATTAGGGGTCCCGCAAGATTCCTGCGGGATCCCTTTTGAAATCGTTAGGATTATTATTATTATTATTATTATTATTTTTATTATTATTCCACCCTACTTTTTCCTTTCTGTAGGGAAAACCATTCAAGCAAAAGTAATGAAATTTCGTCATTAGTCCTAATATGATAAGGGACAAATTCTAATGAAAAAAAATTTGGATGATGTTACATAATATGGCGGCCATTTTGAATGCTGCTGAAAACCTTTAAAAAACTACTTGTCAAAAACGGCTGCAGCGATTGAGCTAAAATTTGCTATACATGTACTACATACACAGGCCTACCAAAATAAGTCAAATCAGCAAGATCAAACAAAATTCATAGCTGACTTTGATTGGTCAAAATTATGACGTCATCTAAATTTTACTTAAATGCTGATAACTTGAAATCTAATTAATCGATTGTAACAAAACTTGGTACATATGATGTTCTTTTTAAGACCTACTGATGTCTAACGTCACAAGGGTCAAGGTTAAGTCACGTGACCTTGACGCCATTTTGAATATTTTAAAACTTTGACGAGCCATATCTCAGTTGTTTATTAAAATAGAATGTCGCTGATTTCACGTTTAGATAGACAGCAATGTTCTGCATTTGAAGTGCGCTGACCATTTTTAGATTGGACCAATGGTTTGGCCGCCATATTGGATTATATAACAAATCATTTACAGTGTTTATCTTGAAGAGTTTTGAATGGATCCAAGTAAAATTCGCTGAGTATGGAGAATTGATGCATTCAAATAGACTGTGCAAAAATCATGAATTACAGATGATAAATTATAGCAAAATTTGAATATAAAATTTGTGACGTCATCTAAATTTGGCTTAAATGGTGATAACTTGTAATCTATTTTACCGATTGCTATAAAACTTGGTACGTATGATGTTCTCCTTAAGAACTACTGAAGTAAGACGCCATAAAACTCAAGGTCAATTCACATGACCTTGACGCCATTTTGAATATTTGTAAATTTTGACGAGGCATATCTTAGTTGTTTATTAATATAGAATAGCGCTGATTTAACCGTTAGATAGACAGCAATGCTCTGCATTTATAGTGTGCCAATGATTTTGGATTGGACCAGTGGTCTGGCCGCCATATTGGATTACGTAACAAATCATTTACATTGATTATCTTGCTGAGTTTTAATTGGATCAAGTCAAAATTCACTGAATATCGAGAACTGATGCATTGAAATAGACTACGCAAAAATAAAACATTACTGATGATGAATTATAGTAGAATTTGATTGGTCAAATTTATGACGTCATCTAAAATTTACTTAAATGCTGTTAACTTGTAATCTATTTTACCGATTGTAATAAAACTTGGTTAGCATAATGTTCTTTTTAAGACCTAATGCTATATGACTTCACAAGACTCAGGGTCAAGTCAAGTCACGTGACCTTGACGCCATTTTGAATATTTTAAAACTTTGACGAGCTATATCTTAGTTGGTTATTGATATTCAGTCCTCTTTAAAATCTGACGACAACCGTTGATGAACTTAGTGTGTATTTCGATGAGAAGGATGAAAATAAATGTAATGCTCCAGCGATTGTTGCCATTGTCAAGGGACCCCGGTATCGCTGCTTTAGCAGCTTTAATTATTATTATTTTTATTATTATTCCACCCTACTTTTTCCTTTCTGTAGGGAAAACCATTCAAGCAAAAGTAATGAAACTTAGTCATTAGTCCTAATATGATACGGGACAAATTCTAATGAAAAAAAAATTGGATGGTGTTACATAATATGGCGGCCATTTTGAATGCTGCTGAAAACCTTTAAAAAATTTCTTGTCAAAAACGGCTGCAGTGATTGAGCTAAAATTTGTTATACATGTACTACATACACAGGCCTACCAAAATAAGTCAAACCAGCAAGATCGGACAAAATTCATAGCAGACTTTGATTGGTCAAAGTTATTACGTCATCTAAATTTTACTTAAATGCTGATAACTTGAAATCTAATTGATCGATTGTAACAAAACTTGGTAGGTATGATGTTCTCCTTAAGCGCTACTGACGTCTGACGTCACATGGCTCGAGGTCAAGTCACGTGACCTTGACGCCATTTTGAATATATTAAAATTTTGACGACCCATATCTCAGTTGTTTATTAAAATAGAATTGCGCTGATTTCATGTTTAGATAGACAGCAGTGTTCTGCGTTTGAAGTGCGCTGACCATTTTTGGATTGGACCAACGGTTTGGCCGCCATATTGGATTATATAACAAATCATTTACAGTGTTTATCTGGAAGAGTTTTTAATGGATCCAGGTGAAATTTGCTCAGAATGGAGAACTGATATATTCGAATAGACTGTGCGAAAATCATCAATTACGGATGATAAATTATAGCAAAATTTGAATATAAAATTTGTGACGTCATCTCAATTTTGCTTAAATGGTGATAACTTATAATCTATTTTACAGATGGCTATAAAACTTGGTACGCATGATGTTCTTCTTAAGAACTACTGATGTAAGACACTATAAAACTCAAGGTCAAGTCAAATGACCTTGGCGCCATTTTGAATATTTGTAAATTTTGACGAGGCATATCTTAGTTGTTTATTAATATAGAAAAGAGCTGATTTTACAGTTAGATAGACAGCAATGCTCTGCATTTATAGTGTGCCAATGATTTTGGATTGGACCAGCGGTCTGGCCGCCATATTGGATTACATAGCAAATCATTTACATTGATTATCTTGATGTGTTTTAATTGGATCAAGTCGAAAATCGCTGAGTATCGAGAACTGATGCATTCAAAAAGATAACGCAAAAATAAAACATTAATGATGATGAATTATAGTAGAATTTGATTGGTCAAATTTATGACGTCATCTAAAATTTACTTAAATGCTGTTAACTTGTAATCTATTTTACCGATTGTAATAAAACTTAGTTAGCATAATGTTCTTTTTAAGACCTAATGCTATATGTCTTCACAAGACTCAGGGTCAAGTCGAGTCACGTGACCTTGACGCCATTTTGAATATTTTAAAACTTTGACGAGCTATGTCTTAGTTGGTTATTGATATTCAGTCCTCTTTAAAATCTGACAAAACCCGTTGACGAACTAAGTGTGGATTTCAATGAAAAGGATGAAAATAAATGCGATGCGCGAGCGATTGTTCCCATTATCAAGGGACCCCGGTATCGCTGCTTTAGCAGCTTTAATTAGGGGTCCCGCAAGATTCCTGCGGGATCCCTATTGAAATCGTTAAGATTATTATTATTATTATTATTTTTATTATTTTTCCACCCTACTTTTTCCTTTCTCAAGGGAAAACCATTCAAGCAAAAGTAATGAAACTTAGTCATTAGTCCTAGTATGATACGGGACAAATTTTAATGAAAAAAAATTTGGATGATGTTACATAATATGGCGGCCATTTTGAATGCTGCTGAAAACCTTTAAAAAACTTCTCTTCCAAAACGGCTGCATTGATTAAGCTAAAATTTGTTATACATGTACTACATACACAGGCCTACAAAAATAAGTCAAACCAGTAAGATCGGACAAAATTTATAGCAGACTTTGATTGGTCAAAATTATGACGTCATCTAAATTTTACTTAAATGCTGATAACTTGAAATCTAATTAATCGATTGTAATAAAACTTATTGGGTATGATGTTCTCCCCAAGTCCTACTGATGTATGACGTCACAAGGCTGAAGGTCAAGTCACGTGACCTTGACGCCATTTTGAATATTTTAAAACTTTGACGAGCCATATCTCAGTTGTTTATTAAAATAGAATGGCGCTGATTTCATATTTAGATAGACAGCAGTGTTGTGCATTTGAAGTATGCCAACCAATTTTGGATTGGACCAACGGTTTGGCCGCCATATTGGATTATATAACAAATCATTTACAGTGTTTATCTTGAAGAGTTTTAAATGGATCCAGGAAAAAATTTGCTGAGTATGGAGAACCGATGCATTCAAACAGACTGTGCAAAAATTATTAATTACGGATGATAAATTATAGCAAAATTTGAATATAAAATTTGTGACGTCATCTAAATTTTGCTTAAATGGTGATAACTTGTAATCTATTTCACCGATTGCTATAAAACTTGGTATGTATGATGTTCTTTTTAAGAACTACTGACGTAAGACGCCATAAAACTCAAGGTCAAGTCACATGACCTTGACGCCATTTTGAATATTTGTAAATTTTGGCGAGGCATATCTTAGTTGTTTATTAATATAGAGTTGCGCCGATTTTACAGTTAGATAGACAGCAATGCTCTGCATTTATAGTAAGCCCAGGATTTTGGATTGGAACAAAGGTCTGGCCGCCATATTGGATTATATAACAAATCATTTACATTGATTATCTTGCTGAGTTTTAATTGGATCAAGTCTAAATTTGCTGAGTATCGAGAACTGATGCATTCAAATAGACTACGCAAAAATAAAACATTACTGATGATGAATTATAGTAGAATTTGATTGGTCAAATTTATGACGTCATCTAAAATTTACTTAAATGCTGTTAGCTTGCAATCTATTTTACCGATTGTAATAAAACTTGGTTAGCATAATGTTCTTTTTAAGACCTAATGCTATATGACTTCACAAGACTAAGGGCCATGTCAAGTCACGTGACCTTAACGCCATTTTGAATATTTTAAAATTTGACGAGCTCTATCTTAGTTGGTTATTGATATTCAGTCCTGTTTAAAATCTGACGAAAACCGTTGATGAACTTGGTGTGTATTTTGATGAGAAGGATGAAAATAAATGTAATGCGCCAGCGATTGTTCCCATTATCAAGGGACCCCGGTATCGCTGCTTTAGCAGCTTTAATTAGGGGTCCCGCAAGATTCCTGCGGGATCCCTATTGAAATTGTTAAGATTATTATTATTATTATTATTTTTATTATTTTTCCACCCTACTTTTTCCTTTCTCAAAGGAAAACCATTGAAGCAAGAGTAATGAAACTTTGCCATTATTCCTAATATGATAAGGGACAAATTCTAATGAAAAAAAATTTGGATGATGTTACATAATATGGCGGCCATTTTGAATGCTGCTGAAAACCTTTAAAAAACTTCTTTTTAAAAACGGCTGCACCGATTGAGCTAAAATTTGTTATACATGTACTACATACATAGGCCTACAAAAATAAGTCAAAGCAGCAAGATCGGATAAAATTCATAGCAGACTTTGATTGGTCAAAATTATTACGTCATCTAAATTTTACTTAAATGCTAATAACTTGAAATCTAATTGATCGATTGTAACAAAACGTTGTACGTATAAGATTCTCCTTAAGCCCTACTGACGTCTGACGTCACGAAACTCAAGGTCAAGTTACGTGACCTTGACGCCATTTTGAATATTTTAAAACTTTGACGAGCCATATCTCAGTTGTTTATTAAAATAGAATGGCGCTGATTTCATGACTGGATAGATAGCAATGTTCTGCATTTGAAGTGTGCCGACCATTTTTGGATTGGACCAACGGTTTGGCCGCCATATTGGATTATATAACAAATCATTTACAGTGTTTATCTTGAAGAGTTTTAAATGGATCCAGGTGAAATTCGCTGAGTATGGAGAACCGATGCATTCCAATAGATTGTGCAAAAATCATGAATTACGGATGATAAATTATAGCAAAATTTGAATATAAAATTTGTGACGTCATCTAAATTTTGCTTAAATGGTGATACCTTGTAATCTATTTTACCGATTGCTATAAAACTTGGTATGTATGATGTTCTCCTTAAGAACTACTGACGTAAGACGCCATAAAACTCAAGGTCAACTCACATGACCTTGACGCCATTTTGAATATTTGTAAATTTTGGCGAGGCATATCTTAGTTGTTTATTAATATAGAGTTGCGCCGATTTTACAGTTGGATAGACAGCAATGCTCTGCATTTATAGTGTGCCAAGGATTCTGGATTGGACCAACGGTCTGGCCGCCATATTGGATTATATAACAAATCATTTACATTGATTATCTTGCTGAGTTTTTATTGGATCAAGTCAAAATTCACTGAATATCGAGAACTGATGCATTGAAATAGAGTGTGCAAAAATAACACATTACTGATAATAAATTATAGCAGAATTTGATTGGTGACGTCATATTAAATTTACTTAAATGCTGTTAACTTGTAATCTATTTTACCGATTGTAATAAAACTTGGTTAATATAATGTTCTTTTTAAGACCTAATGTTATATGACTTCACAAGACTCAGGGTCAAGTCAAGTCACATGACCTTGACGCCATTTTGAATATTTTAAAACTTTGACGAGCTATATCTTAGTTGGTTATTGATATTCAGTCCTCTTTTAAAATCTGACAAAAACCGTTGATGAACTTAGTGTGTATTTCAATGAGAAGAATGAAAATAAATGTAATGCGCGAGCGATTGTTGCCATTGTCAAGGGACCCCGGTATCGCTGCTTTAGCAGCTTTAATTATTATTAGGGGTCCCGCAAGATTCCTGCGGGATCCCTATTGAAATCGTTAAGATTATTATTATTATTATTATTTTTATTATTTTTCCACCCTACTTTTTCCTTTCTGTAGAGAAAACCATTAAAGCAAGAGTACTGAAACTTGGTCATTAGTCTTAATATGATACGGGACAAATTCTAATGAAAAAAATTTTGGATGATGTTACATAATATGGCGGCCATTTTGAATGCTGCTGAAAACCTTTAAAAAACTTCTTTTAAAAAACGGCTGCACCGATTGAGCTGAAATTTGTTATACATGTACTACATACCCAGACCTACAAAAATAAGTAAAACCAGCAAGATCCGATAAAATTTATAGCAGACTTTGATTGGTCAAAATTATTACGTCATCTAAATTTTACTTAAATGCTGATAACTTCAGATCTGATTGACAGATTTTAATAAAACTTGGTAGGTATGATGTTCTTCTTAAGACCTACTGATGTCTTACGTCACAAGGCTCAAGGTCAAGTCACGTGACCTTGACGCCATTTTGAATATTTTAAAATTTTGACGAGCCATATCTCAGTTGTTTATTAAAATAGAATGTCGCTGATTTCATGTTTAGATAGACAGCAATGTTCTGCATTTGAAGTGCGCCAACCATTTTTGGATTGGACCAACGGTTTGGCCGCCATATTGGATTATATAACAAATCATTTACAGTGTTTATCTTGAAGAGTTTTTAATGGATCCAGGTGAAATTCGCTGAGTATGGAGAACCGATGCATTCAAATAGACTGTGCAAAAATCATGAATAACTGATGATAATTTATAGCAAAATTTGAATATAAAATTTGTGACGTCATTTAAATTTGGCTTAAATGGTGATAACTTGTAATCTTTTTTACCGATTGCTATAAAACTTGGTACGTATGATGTTCTCCTTAAGAACTACTGATGTAAGTCGCCATAAAACTCAAGGTCAAGTCAAATGACCTTGGCGCCATTTTAAATATTTGTAAATTTTGACGAGGCATATCTTAGTTGTTTATTAATATAGAATAGTGCTCATTTTACAGTTAGATAGACAGCAATGCTCTGCATTTATAGTGTGCCCATGATTTTGGATTGGAGCAGCGGTCTGGCCGCCATATTGGATTACATAACAAATCATTTACATTAATTATCTTGATGAGTTTTAATTGGATCAAGTCGAAATTCGCTGAGTATCGAGAACTGATGCATTCAAAAAGACTACGCCAAAAAACAAACATTACTGATGATGAATTATAGTAGAATTTGATTGGTCAAACTTATGACGTCATCTAAAATTTAAATTAAATGCTGTTAACTTGTAATCTATTTTACCGATTGTAATAAAACTTGGTTAATATAATGTTCTTTTTAAGACCTAATGCTATATGACTTCACAAGACTCGAGGTCAAGTCAAGTCACGTGACCTAGACGTCATTTTAAATATTTTAAAACTTTGACGAGCTATATCTTATTTGGTTATTGATGTTCAGTCCTCTCTAACATCAGACCAAACCCGTTGATGAACTTAGTGTGTATTTCAATGAGAAGGATTAAAATAAATGTAATGCGCATGCGATTGTTTCCATTATCAAGGGACCCCGGTATCGCTGCTTTAGCAGCTTTAATTATTTTTATTATTATTCCACCCTACTTTTTCCATTCTGTAGGGAAAACCATTCAAGCGAAAGTAATGCAACTTCGTCAATAGTCCTAATATGATAAGGGACAAATTCCAATGAAAAAAAATTTGGATGATGTTACATAATATGGCGGCCATTTTGAATGCTGCTGAAAACCTTTAAAAAACTTCTTTTAAAAAACGGCTAGAGCGATTGAGCTAAAATTTGTTATACATGTACTACATACACAGTCCTACAAAAATAAGTCAAACCAGCAAGATCAGACAAAATTTATAGCAGACTTTGATTGGTCAAAATTATTACGTCATCTAAATTTTACTTAAATGCTGATAACTTGAAAACTAATTGATCGATTTTAATAAAACTTGGTATATATGATGTTCTCCTTAAGACCTACTGATGCCTCACGTCACAAGGCTCAAGGTGAAGTCACGTGACCTTGACGCCATTTTGAATATTTTAAAACTTTGACGAGCCATATCTCAGTTGTTTATTAAAATAGAATGTCGCTGATTTCATGGTTAGATAGACAGCAATGTTCTGCATTTGAAGTGCGCTGACCATTTTTGGATTGGACCAATGGTTTGGCCGCCATATTGGTTTATATAACAAATCATTTACAGTGTTTATCTTGAAGAGTTTTAAATGGATCCAGGTGAAATTTGCTGAGTATGGAGAACTGATGCATTCTAATAGACTGTGCACAAATCATAAATTACTGATGATAAATTATAGCAAAATTTGAATATAAAATTTGTGACGTCATCTAAATTTTGCTTAAATGGTGATAACTTGTAATCTATTTTACCGATTGCTATAAAACTTGGTACGTATGATGTTCTTCTTAAGAACTACTGATGTAAGACGCCATAAAACTCAAGGTCAAGTCAAATGACCTTGATGCCATTTTGAATATTTGTAAATTTTGGTGAGGCATATCTTAGTTGTTTATTAATATAGAGTTGCGCCGATTTTACAGTTAGAAAGACAGCAATGCTCTGCATTTATAGTATGCCCAGGATTTTGGATTGGACCAACGGTCTGACCGCCATATTGGATTATATAACAAATCATTTACATTGATTATCTTGCTGAGTTTTAATTGGATCAAGTCAAAATTCACTGAATATCGAGAACTGATGCATTGAAATAGACTGTGCAAAAATAACACATTACTGATGATAAATTATAGCAGAATTTGATTGGTGATGTCATAAAAAATTTACTTAAATGCTGTTAACTTGTAATCTATTTTACCGATTGTAATAAAACTTGGTTAATATAATGTTCTTTTTAAGACCTAATGCTATATGACTTCACAAGACTCAGGGTCAAGTCAAGTCACGTGACCTTGACGCCATTTTGAATATTTTAAAACTTTGACGAGCTATATCTTAGTTGGTTATTGATATTCAGTCCTCTTTAAAATCTGACAAAAAACGTTGATGAACTTAGTGTGTATTTCGATGAAAAGGATGAAAATAAATGTAATGCACCAGCGATTGTTCCCATTGTCAAGGGACCCCGGTATCGCTGCTTTAGCAGCTTTAATTAGGGGTCCCGCAAGATTCCTGCGGGATCCCTTTTGAAATCGTTAAGATTATTATTAGGGGTCCCGCAAGATTCCTGCGGGATCCCTTTTGAAATCGTTAAGATTATTATTATTATTATTATTATTTTTCCACCCTACTTTTTCCTTTGTGAAAGGAAAACCATTCAAGCAAGAATATTGAAACTTAGTCATTAGTCCTAATATGATACGGGACAAATTTTAATGAAAAAAAAAATTGGATGATGTTACATAATATGGCGGCCATTTTGAATGCTGCTGAAAACCTTTAAAAAACTTCTCTTCAAAAACGACTGCACCGATTGAGCTAAAATTTGTTATACATTTACTACATGCACATGCCTACAAAAATAAGTCAAACCAGGAAGATCGGACAAAATTTATAGCAGACTTTGATTGGTCAAAAATATTACGTCATCTAAATTTTACTTAAATGCTGATAACTTGAAATCTGATTGACAGATTTTAATAAAACTTGGTATATATGTTGTTCTCTTTAAGACCTACTGATGTCTGACGTCACAAGGCTCAAGGTCAAGTCACGTGACTTTGACGCCATTTTGAATATTTTAAAACTTTGACGTGCCATATCTCAGTTGTTTATTAAAATAGAATGGCGCTGATTTCATATTTAGATAGACAGCAAAGTTCTGCATTTGAAGTGCGCTAACCATTTTTGGATTGGACCAATGGTTTGGCCGCCATATTGGATTATATAACAAATCATTTACAGTGTTTATCTTGAAGAGTTTTAAATGGATCCTGGTGAAATTTGCTGAGTATGGAGAACCGATGCGTTCAAATAGACTGTGCAAAAATCATAAATTACTGATTATAAATTAGAGCAAAATTTGAATATAAAATTTGTGACGTCATCTAAATTTTGCTTAAATGGTGATAACTTGTAATCTATTTTACCGATTGCTATAAAACTTGGTACGTATGATGTTCTTCTTAAGAACTACTGATGTAAGACGCCATAAAACTCAAGGTCAAGTCAAATGACCTTGACGCCATTTTGAATATTTGTAAATTTTGGCGAGGCATATCTTAGTTGTTTATTAATATAGGGTTGCGCCGATTTTACAGTTAGATAGACAGCAATGGTCTGCATTTATAGTATACCCAGGATTTTGGATTGGACCAACGGTCTGGCCGCCATATTGGATTACATAACAAATCATTTACATTGATTATCTTGCTGAGTTTTAATTGGATCAAGTCAAAATTCACTGAATATCGAGAACTGATGCATTGAAATAGACTGTGCAAAAATAACTGATGATAAATTATAGCAGAATTTGATTGGTTACGTCATATAAAATTTACTTAAATGCTATTAACTTGTAATCTATTTTACCGATTGTAATAAAACTTAGTTAGTATAATGTTCTTTTAAAGACCTAATGTTATATGACTCCACATGACTCAAGGTCAAGTTAAGTCACGTGACCTTGACGCTATTTTGAATATTTTAAATCTTTGACGAGCTATATCTTAGTTGGTTATTGAAATTCAGTCCTCTTTAAAATCTGACAAAAACCGTTGATGAACTTAGTGTGTATTTCGATGAGAAGGATGAAAATAAATGTAATGCGCGAGCGATTCTTCCAATTATCAAGGGACCCCGGTATCGCTGCTTTAGCAGCTTTAATTATTATTATTTTTATTATTATTCCACCCTACTTTTTCCATTCTGTAGGGAAAACCATTCAAGCGAAAGTAATGAAACTTCGTCAATAGTCCTAATATGATAAGGGACAAATTCTAATGAAAAAAAATTTGGATGATGTTACATAACATGGCGGCCATTTTGAATGCTGCTGAAAACCTTTAAAAAACTTCTCTTAAAAAACGGCTGGAGCGATTGAGCTAAAATTTGTTATACATGTACTACATACACAGGCCTACAAAAATAAGTCAAATCAGCAAGATCAGACAAAATTTATAGCAGACTTTGATTGGTCAAAATTATTACGTCATCTAAATTTTACTTAAATGCTGATAACTTGAAAACTAATTGATCGATTTTAATAAAACTTGGTATATATGATGTGCTCCTTAAGGCCTACTGATGTCTTACGTCACAAGGCTCAAGGTCAAGTCACGTGACCTTGACGCCATTTTGAATATTTTAAAACTTTGACGAGCCATATCTCAGTTGTTTATTAAAATAGAATGTCGCTGATTTCATGGTTAGATAGACAGCAATGTTCTGCATTTGAAGTGCGCTGACCATTTTTGGATTGGACCAATGGTTTGGCCGCCATATTGGATTATATAACAAATCATTTACAGTGTTTATCTTGAAGAGTTTTGAATGGATCCAGGTGAAATTTGCTGAGTATGGAGAACTGATGCATTCTAATAGACTGTGCAAAAATCATAAATTACTGATGATAAATTATAGCAAAATTTGAATATAAAATTTGTGACGTCATCTAAATTTTGCTTAAATGGTGATAACTTGTAATCTATTTTACCGATTGCTTTAAAATTTGGTACGTATGATGTTCTTCTTAAGAACTACTGATGTAAGACGCCATAAAACTCAAGGTCAAGTCAAATGACCTTGATGCCATTTTGAATATTTGTAAATTTTGGCGAGGCATATCTTAGTTGTTTGTTAATATAGAGTTGCGCCGATTTTACAGTTAGATATACAGCAATGCTCTGCATTTATAGTATGCCCAGGATTTTGGATTGGAACAACGGTCTGACCGCCATATTGGATTATATAACAAATCATTTACATTGATTATCTTGCTGAGTTTTAATTGGATCAAGTCAAAATTCACTGAATATCGAGAACTGATGCATTAAAATAGACTGTGCAAAAATAACACATTACTGATGATAAATTATAGCAGAATTTGATTGGTGACGTCATATAAAATTTACTTAAATGCTGTTAACTTGTAATCTATTTTACCGATTGTAATAAAACTTGGTTAATATAATATTCTTTTTAAGACCTAATGCTATATGACTTCACAAGACTCAGGGTCAAGTCAAGTCACGTGACCTTGACGCCATTTTGAATATTTTAAAACTTTGACGAGCTATATCTTAGTTGGTTATTGATATTCAGTCCTCTTTAAAATCTGACAAAAAACGTTGATGAACTTAGTGTGTATTTCGATGAAAAGGATGAAAATAAATGTAATGCGCCAGCGATTGTTCCCATTGTCAAGGGACCCCGGTATCGCTGCTTTAGCAGCTTTAATTAGGGGTCCCGCAAGATTCCTGCGGGATCCCTTTTGAAATCGTTAAGATTATTATTATTATTATTATTTTTATTATTTTTCCACCCTACTTTTTCCTTTCTCAAAGGAAAACCATTCAAGCAAGAGTAATGAAACTTTGTCATTAGTCCTAATATGATCCGGGACAAATTTTGATGAAAAAAAATTTGAATGATGTTACATAATATGGCGGCCATTTTGAATGCTGCTGAAAACCTTTAAAAAACTTCTCTTCCAAAACGGCTGCACCGATTAAGCTAAAATTTGTTATACATGTACTACATACACAGGCCTACAAAAATAAGTCAAACCAGCAAGATCCGAGAAAATTTATAGCAGACTTTGATTGGTCAAAATTATGACGTCATCTAAATATTACTTAAATGCTGATAACTTGAAATCTAATTAATCGATTGTAACAAAACTTGGTGGGTATGATGTTCTCCCTAATCCCTACTGATGTATGACGTCACAAGGCTCAAGGTCAAGTCACGTGACCTTGACGCCATTTTGAATATTTTAAAACTTTGACGAGCCATATCTGTTGTTTATTAAAATAGAATGGCGGTGATTTCATATATAGATAGACAGTAATGTTGTGCATTTGAAGTATGCCAACCAATTTTGGATTGGACCAACGGTTTGGCCGCCATATTGGATTATATAACAAATCATTTACAGTGTTTATCTTGAAGAGTTTTAAATGGATCCAGATGAAATTCGCTGAGTATGGAGAACCGATGCATTCAATTAGACTGTGCAAAAATCATTAATTACGGATGATAAATTATAGCAAAATTTGAATATAAAATTTGTGACGTCATCTAAATTATGGTTAAATGGTGATAACTTGTAATCTATTTTATCGATGGCTATAAAACTTGGTATGTATGATGTTCTCCATAAGAACTACTGATGTAAGACGCCATAAAGCTCAAGGTCAAGTCAAATGACCTTGACGCCATTTTGAATATTCGTAAATTTTGACGAGGCATATCTTAGTTGTTTATTAATATAGAATAGTGCTCATTTTACAGTTAGATAGACAGCAATGCTCTGCATTTATAGTGTGTCCATGATTTTGGATTGGACCAGCGGTCTAGCCGCCATATTGGATTACATAACAAATCATTTACATTGATTATCTTGATGAGTTTTAATTGGATCAAGTCGAAAATCGCTGAGTATCGAGAACTGATGCATTCAAATAGACTACGCAAAAAAAGACATTACTGATGATGAATTATAGTAGAATTTGATGGGTCAAATTTATGACGTCATCTAAAATTTACTTAAATGCTGTTAACTTGTAATCTATTTTACCGATTGTAATAAAACTTGGTTAGCATAATGTTCTTTTTAAGACCTAATGCTATATGACTTCACAAGACTCAGGGTCAAGTCCAGTCACGTGACCTTGACGCCATTTTGCATATTTTAAAACTTTGACGAGCTATATCTTAGTTGGTTATTGATATTCAGTCCTCTTTAAAATCTCACGAAAACCGTTGATGAACTTAGTGTGTATTTTGATGAGAAGGATGAAAATAAATGTGATGCGCGAGCGATTGTTGCAGTTATCAAGGGACCCCGGTATCGCTGCTTTAGCAGCTTTAATTAGGGGTCCCGCAAGATTCCTGCGGGATCCCTTTTGAAATCGTTAAGATTATTAGGGGTCCCGCAAGATTCCTGCGGGATCCCTATTGAAATTGTTAAGATTATTATTATTATTATTTTTATTATTATTCCACCCTACTTTTTCCTTTCTCAAGGGAAAACCATTCAAGCAAGAGTAATGAAACTTTGCCATTAGTCCTAATATGATACGGGACAAATTGTAATGAAAAAAATTTTGGATGATGTTACATAATATGGCGGCCATTTTGAATGCTGCTGAAAACCTTTAAAAAACTTCTTTCCAAAAACGGCTGCACCGATTGATCTAAAATTTGTTATACATGTACTACATACACAGACCTACAAAAATAAGTCAAACCAGCAAGATCGGATAAAATTTATAGCAGACTTTGATTGGTTGAAATTATTACGTCATCTAAATTTTACTTTAATGCTGATAACTTGAAATCTGATTGACAGATTTTAATAAAACTTGGTATGTATGATGGTCATCTTAAGATCTACTGATGTCTTACGTCACAAGGCTCAAGGTCAAGTCACGTGACCTTGACGCCATTTTGAATATTTTAAAACTTTGACGAGCCATATCTCAGTTGTTTATTAAAATAGAATGGCGCTGATTTCATATTTAGATAGACAGCAGTGTTCTGCATTTGAAGTATGCCATCTGTTTTTGGATTGGACCAACGGTTTGGCCGCCATATTGGATTATATAACAAATCATTTACAGTGATTATCTTGAAGAGTTTTGAATGAATCCAGGTGAAATTTGCTGAGAATGGAGAACGGATCCATTCAAATAGACTGTGCAAAAATCATAAATTACTGATGATAAATTATAGCAAAATTTGAATATAAAATTTGTGACGTCATCTAAATTTTGCTTAAATGGTGATAACTTATAATCTATTTTACCGATTGCTATAAAACTTGGTACGCATGATGTTCTCCATAAGAACTACTGATGTAAGACGCCATAAAACTCAAGGTCAAGTCAAATGACCTTGACGCCATTTTGAATATTTGTAAATTTTGACGAGGCATATCTTAGTTGTTTATTAATATAGAATAGCGCTGATTTTACAGTTAGATAGACAGCAATGCTCTGCATTTATAGTGTGCCCATGATTTTGGATTGGACCAGCGGCCTGGCCGCCATATTGGATTACATAACAAATCGTTTACATTGATTATCTTGATGAGTTTTAATTGGATCAAGTCGAAATTCGCTGAGTATCGAGAACTGATGCATTCAAAAAGACTACGCAAAAATAAAACAATACTGATGATGAATTATAGTAGAATTTGATTGGTCAAATTTATGTCGTCATCTAAAATTTACTTAAATGCTGTTAACTTGTAATCTATTTTAACGATTGTAATAAAACTTGGTCAATATAATGTTCTTTTCAAGTCACGTGACCTTGACGCCATTTTGAATATTTTAAAACTTTGACGAGCTATATCTTAGTTGGTTATTGATATTCAGTCCTCTTTAAAATCTGACGAAAACCGTTGATGAACTTAGTGTGTATTTCGATGAGAAGGATGAAAATAAATAAAATGTGCCAGCGATTGTTCCCATTATCAAGGGACCCCGGTATCGCTGCTTTAGCAGCTTTAATTATTATTATTTTTATTATTTTTCCACCCTACTTTTTCCTTTCTGTAGAGAAAACCATTCAAGCAAGAGTAATGAAACTTTGTCATTAGTCCTAATATGATACGGGACAAATTCTAATGAAAAAAAATTTGGATGGTGTTACATAATATGGCGGCCATTTTGAATGCTGCTGAAAACCTTTAAAAAACTTCTCTTCCAAAACGGCTGCACCGATGAAGCTAACATTTGTTATACATGTACTACATACACAGGCCTACAAAAATAAGTCAAACCAGCAAGATCGGACAAAATTTATAGCAGAGTTTGATTGGTCAAAATGATGACGTCATCTAAATATTACTTAAATGCTGATAACTTGAAATCTAATTAATCGATTGTAACAAAACTTCGTGGGTATGATGTTCTCCCTAAGCCCTACTGATGTATGACGTCACAAGGCTGAAGGTCAAGTCACGTGACCTTGACGCCATTTTGAATATTTTAAAATTTTGACGAGCCATATCTCAGTTGTTTATTAAAATAGGATGGCGCTGATTTCATATTTAGATAGACAGCAATGTTGTGCATTTGAAGTACGCCAACCAATTTTGGATTGGACCAACGGTTTGGCCGCCATATTGGATTATATAACAAATCATTTACAGTGTTTATCTTGCAGAGTTTTGAATGGATCCAGGTTAAATTTGCGGAGTATGGAGAACCGATGCATTCAAATAGACTGTGCGAAAATCATAAATTACTGGTGATAAATTATAGCAAAATTTGAATATAAAATTTTTGACGTCATCTAAATTTTGCTGAAATGGTGATAACTTGTAATCTATTTTACCGATTGCTATAAAACTTTGTATGTATGATGTTCTCCTTAAGAACTACTGATATAAGACGCCATAAAACTCAAGGTCAAGTCAAATGACCTTGACGCCATTTTGAATATTTGAAAATGTTGACGAGGCATATCTTAGTTCTTTATAATTATAGAATAGCGCTGATTTTACAGTTAGATAGACAGCAATGCTCTGCATTTATAGTGTGCCCATGATTTTGGTTTGGACCAGCGGTCTGGCCGCCATATTGGATTACATAACAAATCATTTACATTGATTATCTTGATGAGTTTTAATTGGATCAAGTCGAAATTTGCTGAGTATCGAGAACTGATGCATTGAAATAGACTACGCAAAAATAAAAGATTACTGATGATGAATTATAGTAGAATTCGATTGGTCAAATTTATGACGTCATCTAAAATTTACTTAAAGGCTGTTAACTTGCAATCTATTTTACCGATTGTAATAAAACTTGGTTAGCATAATGTTCTTTTTAAGACCTAATGCTATATGACTTCACAAGACTAAGGGTCAAGTCAAGCCACGTGACCTTGACGCCATTTTGAATATTTTAAAATTTGACGAGCTATATCTTAGTTGGTTATTGATATTCAGTCCTCTTTAAAATCTGACGAAAACCGTTGATGAACTTGGTGTGCATTTCGATGAGAAGGATGAAAATAATTGTAATGCGCCAGCGATTGTTCCCATTATCAAGGGACCCCGGTATCGCTGCTTTAGCAGCTTTAATTATTATTATTTTTATTATTTTTCCACCCTACTTTTTCCTTTCTGAAAGGAAAACCATTCAAGCAAGAATATTGAAACTTAGTCATTAGTCCTAGTATGATACGGGACAAATTTTAATGAAAAAAAATTTGGATGATGTTACATAATATGGCGGCCATTTTGAATGCTGCTGAAAACCTTTAAAAAACTTCTCTTCAAAAACGGCTGCACCGATTGAGCTAAAATTTGTTATACATTTACTACATACAAATGCCTACAAAAATAAGTCAAACCAGGAAGATCGGACAAAATTTATAGCAGACTTTGATTGGTCAAAATTATTACGTCATCTAAATTTTACTTAAATGCTGATAACTTGAAATCTGATGGACAGATTTTAATAAAACTTGGTATATATGTTGTTCTCTTTAAGACCTACTGATGTCTTACGTCACAAGGCTCAAGGTCAAGTCACGTGACCTTGACGCCATTTTAAATATTTTAAAACTTTGACGAGCCATATCTCAGTTGTTTATTAAAATAGAATGGCGCTGATTTCATATTTAGATAGACACCAATGTTCTGCATTTGAAGTGCGCTGACCATTTTTGGATTGGACCAATGGTTTGGCCGCCATATTGGATTATATAACAAATCATTTACAGTGTTTATCTTGAAGAGTTTTAAATGGATCCAGGTGAAATTTGCTGAGTATGGAGAACCGATGCATTCAAATAGACTGTGCAAAAATCATAAATTACTGATGATAAATTATAGCAAAATTTGAATATGAAATTTGTGACGTCATCTAAATTTTGCTTAAATGGTGATAACTTGTAATCTATTTTACCGATTGCTATAAAACTTGGTACGTATGATGTTCTTCTTAAGAACTACTGATGTAAGACGCCATAAAACTCAAGGTCAAGTCAAATGACCTTGGCGCCATTTTGAATATTTGTAAATTTTGACGAGGCATATCTTAGTTGTTTATTAATATAGAGTTGCACCGATTTTACAGTTAGATAGACAGCAATGCTCTGCATTTATAGTTTGCTCATGATTTTGGATCGGGCAACGGTCTGGCCGCCATATTGGATTATATAACAAACCATTTACATTAAATATCTTGATGAGTTTTAATTGGATCAAGTCGAAATTCGCTGAGTATCGAGAACTGATGCATTCAAAAAGGCTACGCAAAAAATAAAACATTATTGATGATGAATTATAGTAGAATTTGATTGGTCAAATTGATGACGTCATCTAAAATTTAATTAAATGCTGTTAACTTGTAATCTTTTTTACCGATTGTAATAAAACTTGGTTAGTATAATGTTCTTTTTAGGACCTAATGATATATGACTTCACAAGACTCAGGGTCAAGTCACGTGACCTTGACGTCATTTTCAATATTTGAAAACTTTGACGAGCTATATCTTAGTTGGTTATTGATATTCAGTCCTCTTTAAAATCTGACGAAAACCGTTGATGAACTTAGTGTGTATTTAGATGACAAGGATGAAAATAAATGTTATGCGCCAGCGATTGTTCCCATTATCGAGGGACCCCGGTATCGCTGCTTTAGCAGCTTTAATTAGGGGTCCCGCAAGATTCCTGCGGGATCCCTTTTGAAATCGTTAGGATTATTATTAGGGGTCCCGCAAGATTCCTGCGGGATCCCTTTTGAAATCGTTAGGATTATTATTATTATTATTATTATTATTTTTATTATTATTCCACCCTACTTTTTCCTTTCTGCAGGGAAAACCATTCAAGCCAAAGTAATGAAACTTCGTTATTAGTCCTAATATGATAAGGGACAAATTTTAATGAAAAAAAATTTGGATGATGTTACATAATATGGCGGCCATTTTGAATGCTGCTGAAAACCTTTAAAAAACTTCTTGTCAAAAACGGCTGCAGCGATTGAGCTAAAATTTGTTATACATGTACTACATACACAGGCCTACCAAAATGAGTCAAACCAGCAAGATCGGACAAAATTCATAGCAGACTTTGATTGGTCAAAATTATTACGTCATCTAAATTTTACTTAAATGCTAATAACTTGAAATCTAATTGATTGATTGTAACAAAACTTTGTAGGTATGATGTTCTCCTTAAGGCCTTCTGATGTCTGACGTCACAAGGCTCAAGGTCAAGTCACGTGACCTTGACGCCATTTTGAATATTTTAAAACTTTGACGAGCCATATCTCAGTTGTTTATTAAAATAGAATGTCGCTGATTTCATGATTAGATAGACAGCAATGTTCTGCATTTGAAGTGCGCTAACCATTTTTGGATTGGACCAACGGTTTGGCCGCCATATTGGATTATATAACAAATCATTTACAGTGTTTATCTTGAAGAGTTTTGAATGGATCCAGGTTAAATTTGCTGAGTATGGAGAACCGATGCATTCAAATAGACTGAGCAAAAATCATAAATTACTGATGATAAATTATAGCAAAATTTGAATATAAAATTTGTGACGTCATCGAAATTTTGCTTAAATGCTGATAACTTGTAATCTTTTTTACCGATTGCTATGAAACTTGGTACGTATGATGTTCTGCTTAGGAACTACTGATGTAAGGCGCCATAAAACTCAAGGTCAAGTCACATGACCTTGACGCCATTTTGAATATTTGTAAATTTTGACGAGCATATCTTAGTTGTTTATTAATATAGAATAGCGCTGAATTTACAGTTAGATAGACAGCAATGCTCTGCATTTATAGTGTGCCCATGATTTTGGTTTGGACCAGCGGTCTGGCCGCCATATTGGATTACATAACAAATCATTTACAGTGTTTATCTTGAAGAATTTTGAATGGATCCAGGTTAAATTTGCTGAGTATGGAGAACCGATGCATTCAAATAGACTGTGTAAAAATCATAAATTACTGATGATAAATTATAGCAAAATTTGAATATAAAATTTGTGACGTCATCTAAATTTTGCTTAAATGCTGATAACTTGTAATCGTTTTTATCGATTGCTATGAAACTTAGTGCGTATGATGTTCTCCTTAAATTTGTTATACATGTACTACATACACAGGCCTACCAAAATAAGTCAAACCAGCAAGATCGGACAAAATTCATAGCAGACTTTGATTGGTCAAAATTATTACGTCATCTAAATTTTACTTAAATGCTAATAACTTGAAATCTAATTGATTGATTGTAACAAAACTTTGTAGGTATGATGTTCTCCTTAAGACCTTCTGATGTCTGACGTCACAAGGCTCAAGGTCAAGTCACGTGACCTTGACGCCATTTTGAATATTTTAAAACTTTGACGAGCCATATCTCAGTTGTTTATTAAAATAGAATGTCGCTGATTTCATGATTAGATAGACAGCAATGTTCTGCATTTGAAGTGCGCTAACCATTTTTGGATTGGACCAACGGTTTGGCCGCCATATTGGATTATATAACAAATCATTTACAGTGTTTATCTTGAAGAGTTTTGAATGGATCCAGGTTAAATTTGCTGAGTATGGAGAACCGATGCATTCAAATAGACTGTGCAAAAATCATAAATTACTGATGATAAATTATAGCAAAATTTGAATATAAAATTTGTGACGTCATCGAAATTTTGCTTAAATGCTGATAACTTGTAATCTTTTTTACCGATTGCTATGAAACTTGGTACGTATGATGTTCTGCTTAGGAACTACTGATGTAAGGCGCCATAAAACTCAAGGTCAAGTCACATGACCTTGACGCCATTTTGAATATTTGTAAATTTTGACGAGCATATCTTAGTTGTTTATTAATATAGAATAGCGCTGAATTTACAGTTAGATAGACAGCAATGCTCTGCATTTATAGTGTGCCCATGATTTTGGTTTGGACCAGCGGTCTGGCCGCCATATTGGATTACATAACAAATCATTTACAGTGTTTATCTTGAAGAATTTTGAATGGATCCAGGTTAAATTTGCTGAGTATGGAGAACCGATGCATTCAAATAGACTGTGTAAAAATCATAAATTACTGATGATAAATTATAGCAAAATTTGAATATAAAATTTGTGACGTCATCTAAATTTTGCTTAAATGCTGATAACTTGTAATCGTTTTTATCGATTGCTATGAAACTTAGTGCGTATGATGTTCTCCTTAAATTTGTTATACATGTACTACATACACAGGCCTACCAAAATAAGTCAAACCAGCAAGATCGGACAAAATTCATAGCAGACTTTGATTGGTCAAAATTATTACGTCATCTAAATTTTACTTAAATGCTAATAACTTGAAATCTAATTGATTGATTGTAACAAAACTTTGTAGGTATGATGTTCTCCTTAAGACCTTCTGATGTCTGACGTCACAAGGCTCACGGTCAAGTCACGTGACCTTGACGCCATTTTGAATATTTTAAAACTTTGACGAGCCATATCTCAGTTGTTTATTAAAATAGAATGTCGCTGATTTCATGATTAGATAGACAGCAATGTTCTGCATTTGAAGTGCGCTAACCATTTTTGGATTGGACCAACGGTTTGGCCGCCATATTGGATTATATAACAAATCATTTACAGTGTTTATCTTGAAGAGTTTTGAATGGATCCAGGTTAAATTTGCTGAGTATGGAGAACCGATGCATTCAAATAGACTGTGCAAAAATCATAAATTACTGATGATAAATTATAGCAAAATTTGAATATAAAATTTGTGACGTCATCGAAATTTTGCTTAAATGCTGATAACTTGTAATCTTTTTTACCGATTGCTATGAAACTTGGTACGTATGATGTTCTGCTTAGGAACTACTGATGTAAGGCGCCATAAAACTCAAGGTCAAGTCACATGACCTTGACGCCATTTTGAATATTTGTAAATTTTGACGAGCATATCTTAGTTGTTTATTAATATAGAATAGCGCTGAATTTACAGTTAGATAGACAACAATGCTCTGCATTTATAGTGTGCCCATGATTTTGGTTTGGACCAGCGGTCTGGCCGCCATATTGGATTACATAACAAATCATTTACAGTGTTTATCTTGAAGAATTTTGAATGGATCCAGGTTAAATTTTCTGAGTATGGAGAACCGATGCATTCAAATAGACTGTGTAAAAATCATAAATTACTGATGATAAATTATAGCAAAATTTGAATATAAAATTTGTGACGTCATCTAAATTTTGCTTAAATGCTGATAACTTGTAATCGTTTTTATCGATTGCTATGAAACTTAGTGTGTATGATGTTCTCCTTAAATTTGTTATACATGTACTACATACACAGGCCTACCAAAATAAGTCAAACCAGCAAGATCGGACAAAATTCATAGCAGACTTTGATTGGTCAAAATTATTACGTCATCTAAATTTTACTTAAATGCTAATAACTTGAAATCTAATTGATTGATTGTAACAAAACTTTGTAGGTATGATGTTCTCCTTAAGACCTTCTGATGTCTGACGTCACAAGGCTCACGGTCAAGTCACGTGACCTTGACGCCATTTTGAATATTTTAAAACTTTGACGAGCCATATCTCAGTTGTTTATTAAAATAGAATGTCGCTGATTTCATGATTAGATAGAGAGCAATGTTCTGCATTTGAAGTGCGCTAACGATTTTTGGATTGGACCAACGATTTGGCCGCCATATTGGATTATATAACAAATCATTTACAGTGTTTATCTTGAAGAGTTTTGAATGGATCCAGGTTAAATTTGCTGAGTATGGAGAACCGATGCATTCAAATAGACTGTGCAAAAATCATAAATTACTGATGATAAATTATAGCAAAATTTGAATATAAAATTTGTGACGTCATCGAAATTTTGCTTAAATGCTGATAACTTGTAATCTTTTTTACCGATTGCTATGAAACTTGGTACGTATGATGTTCTGCTTAGGAACTACTGATGTAAGGCGCCATAAAACTCAAGGTCAAGTCACATGACCTTGACGCCATTTTGAATATTTGTAAATTTTGACGAGCATATCTTAGTTGTTTATTAATATAGAATAGCGCTGAATTTACAGTTAGATAGACATCAATGCTCTGCATTTATAGTGTGCCCATGATTTTGGTTTGGACAAGCGGTCTGGCCGCCATATTGGATTACATAACAAATCATTTACAGTGTTTATCTTGAAGAATTTTGAATGGATCCAGGTTAAATTTGCTGAGTATGGAGAACCGATGCATTCAAATAGACTGTGTAAAAATCATAAATTACTGATGATAAATTATAGCAAAATTTGAATATAAAATTTGTGACGTCATCTAAATTTTGCTTAAATGCTGATAACTTGTAATCTTTTTTATCGATTGCTATGAAACTTAGTGCGTATGATGTTCTCCTTAGGAACTACTGATGTAAGGGCCATAAAACTCAAGGTCAAGTCAAATGACCTTGACGCCATTTTGAATATTTGTAAATTTTGACGAGCATATCTTAGTTGTTTATTAATATAGAATAGCGCTGAATTTACAGTTAGATACACAGCAATGCTCTGCATTTATAGTGTGCCCATGATTTTGGTTTGGACCAGCGGTCTGGCCGCCATATTGGATTACATAACAAATCATTTACATTGATTATCTTGATGAGTTTTAATTGGATCAAGTCGAAATTTGCTGAGTATCGAGAACTGATGCATTCAAATAGACTACGCAAAAATAAAACATTACTGATGATGAATTATAGTAGAATTTGATTGGTCAAATTTATGACGTCATCTAAAATTTACTTAAATGCTGTTAACTTGTAATCTATTTTAACGATTGTAATAAAACTTGGTTAGCATAATGTTCTTTTTAAGACCTAATGTTATATGACTTCACAAGACTAAGGGTCAAGTCAAGTCACGTGACCTTGACGCCATTTTGAATATTTTAAAATTTGACGAGCTATATCTTAGTTGGTTATTGATATTCAGTCCTCTTTAAAATCTGACGAAAACCGTTGATGAACTTGGTGTGTATTTCGATGAGAAGGATGAAAATAAATGTAATGCACCAGCGATTGTTCCCATTATCAAGGGACCCCGGTATCGCTGCTTTAGCAGCTTTAATTATTATTATTTTTATTATTATTCCACCCTACTTTTTCCTTTCTGTAGGGAAAACCATTCAAGCAAGAGTAATGAAACTTTGTCAATAGTCCTAATATGATAAGGGACAAATTCTAATGAAAAAAAATTTGGATGATGTTACATAATATGGCGGCCATTTTGAATGCAGCTGCAAACATTTAAAAAACTTCTCATAAAAAACGGCTGCAGCGATTGAGCTAAAATTTGTTATACATGTACTACATACACATGCCTACCAAAATAAGTCAAACCAGCAAGATCTGACAAAATTTATAGCAGACTTTGATTGGTCAAATTTATTACGTCATCTAAATTTTACTTAAATGCTGATAACTTGAAATCTAATTGATCAATTTTAATAAAACTTAGTATATATGATGTTCTGCTTAAGACTTACAGATGCCTTACGTCACAAGGCTCAAGGTCAAGTCACGTGACCTTGACGCCATTTTGAATATTTGAAAACTTTGACGAGCCATATCTCAGTTGTTTATTAAAATAGAATGTCGCTGATTTCATGTTTAGATAGACAGCAATGTTCTGCATTTGAAGTGCGCTGACCATTTTTGGATTGGACCAACGGTTTGGCCGCCATATTGGATTATATAACAAATCATTTACAGTGTTTATCTTGAAGAGTTTTGAATGGATCCAGGTGAAATTTGCTGAGTATGGAGAACCGATGCATTCAAATAGACTGTGTAAAAATCATTAATTACTGATGATAAATTATAGCAAAATTTGAATATAAAATTGATGACGTCATCTAAATTTTGCTTAAATGGTGTTAACTTGTAATCTATTTTACCGATATCTATAAAACTTGGTATGTATGATGTTCTCCTTAAGAACTACTGATGTAAGACGCCATAAAACTCAAGGTCAAGTCAAATGACCTTGACGCCATTTTGAATATTTGTAAATTTTGACAATGCATATCTTAGTTGTTTATTAATATAGAATAGCGCTGATTTTACAGTTAGATAGACAGCAATGCTCTGCATTTATAGTGTGCCCATGATTTTGGATTCGACCAGTGGTCTGGCCGCCATATTGAATTACATAACGAATCATTTACATTGAATATCTTGATGAGTTTTAATTGGATCAAGTCGAAATTAGGTGAGTATCGAGAACTGATGCATTCAAATAGACTACGCGAAAATAAAACATTACTGATGAAGAATTATAGTAGAATTTGATTGGTCAAATTTATGACGTCATCTAAAATTTATTTAAATGCTGGAAACTTTTAGTTTATTTTACCGATTGTAATAAAACTTGGTTAGTATAATGTTCTTTTCAAGACCTAATGCTATATGACTTCACAAGACTCAAGGTCAAGTCAAGTCACGTTACCTTGAGGCCATTTTGAATATTTTAAAACTTTGACGAGCTATATCTTAGTTGGTTATTGATATTCAGTCCTCTTTAAAATCTGACGAAAACTGTTGATGAACTTAGTGCGTATTTTAATGAGAAGGATGAAAATGAATGTAATGCGCCAGCGATTGTTCCCATTATCAAGGGACCCCGGTATCGCTGCTTTAGCAGCTTTAATTAGGGGTCCCGCAAGATTCCTGCGGGATCCCTATTGAAATCGTTAGGATTATTATTATTATTTTTATTATTATTCCACCCTACTTTTTCCATTCTGTAGGGAAAACCATTCAAGCAAAAGTAATGAAACTTCGTCATTAGTCCTAATATGATAAGGGACTATTTTAATGAAAAAAAATTTGGATGATGTTACATAATATGGCGGCCATTTTGATTGCTGCTGAAAACCTTTAAAAAACTTCTCTTAAAAAACGGCTGCAGCGATTAAGCTAAAATTTGTTATACATGTACTACATACACAGGCCTACAAAAATAAGTCAAACCAGCAAGATCGGACAAAATTTATAGCAGACTTTGATTGGTCAAATTTATTACGTCATCTAAATTTTATTTAAATGCTGATTACTTGAAATCTAATTGATCGATTGTAACAAAACTTAGTACGTATGATGTTCTCATTAAGTCCTACTGACATCTGACGTCACAGGGCTCAAGGTCAAGTCACGTGACCTTGACGCCATTTTGAATATTTTAAAACTTTGACGAGCCATATCTCAGTTGTTTATTAAAATAGAATGGCGCTGATTTCATGTTTAGATAGACAGCAATGTTCTGCATTTGAAATACGCTGACCATTTTTGGATTGGACCAACGGTTTGGCCGCCATATTGGATTATATAACAAATCATTCACAGTGTTTATCTTGAAGAGTTTTAAATGGATCCAGGTGAAATTTGCTAAGTATGGAGAACTGATGCATTCAAATATACTGTGCAAAAATCATAAATTACTGATGATAACTTATAGCAAAATTTGAATATAAAATTTGTGACGTCATCTAAATTTTGCTAAAATGGTGATAACTTGTAATCTATTTTACCGATTGCTATAAAACTTGGTACGTATGATGTTCTCCTTAAAAACTAATGAAGTAAGAGGCCATAAATTCAAGGTCAATTCACATGACCTTGACGCCATTTTGAATATTTGTAAATTTTGACGAGCATATCTTAGTTGTTTATTAATATAGAATAGCGCTGATTGTACAGTTAGATAGACAGCAATGCTCTGCGATTTTAGTTTGCCCATGATTTTGGATTCGCCCAGCGGCCTGGCCGCCATATTGGATTACATAACAAATCATTTACAGTGTTTATCTTGGAGAGTTTTGAATGGATCCAGGTGAAATTTGCTTAGTATGGAGAACCGATGCATTCAAACAGACTGTGCAAAAATCATAAATTACTGATGATAAATTATAGCAAAATTTGAATATAAAATTTGTGACGTCATCTAAATTTTGCTTAAATGGTGATAACTTGTAATCTATTTTACCGATTGCTATGAAACTTGGTACGTATGATGTTCTCCTTAGGATCTACTGATGTAAGGCGCCATAAAACTCAAGGTCAAGTCAAATGACCTTGACGCCATTTTGAATATTTGTAAATTTTGACGAGCATATCTTAGTTGTTTATTAATATAGAATAGCGCTGATTGTACAGTTAGATAGACAGCAATGCTCTGCGATTTTAGTGTGCCAATGATTTTGGATTGGCCCAGCGGCCTGGCCGCCATATTGGATTACATAACAAATCGTTTACATTGATTATCTTGATGGGTTTTAATTGGATCAAGTCGAAAATCGCTGAGTATCGAGAACTGATGCATTCAAAAAGACTACGCAAAAATAAAACATTAATGATGATGAATTATAGTAGAATTTGATTGGTCAAATTTATGACGTCATCTAAAATTTACTTAAATGCTGTTAACTTGTAATCTATTTTACCGATTGTGATAAAACTTGGTTAGTTTAATTTACTCTTTAAGACCTAATGGTATATGACTTCACAAGACTCGAGGTCAAGTCAAGTCACGTGACCTTGACGTCATTTTGAATATTTTAAAACTTTGACGAGCTATATCTTAGTTGGTTATTGATATTGAGTCCTCTTTAAAATCTGACGAAAACCGTTGATGAACTTAGTGAGTATTTCGATGAGAAGGATGAAAATAAATGTAATGCGCGAGCGATTGTTCCCATTATCAAGGGACCCCGGTATCGCTGCTTTAGCAGCTTTAATTAGGGGTCCCGCAAGATTCCTGCGGGATCCCTTTTGAAATCGTTAAGATTATTATTATTATTATTATTATTTTTCCACCCTACTTTTTCCTTTCTGAAAGGAAAACCATTCAAGCAAGAATATTGAAAGTTAGTCATTAGTCCTAATATGATACGGGACAAATTTTAATGAAAAAAAATTTGGATGATGTTATATAATATGGCGGCCATTTTGAATGCTGCTGAAAACCTTTAAAAAACTTCTCTTAAAAAACGGCTGCACCGATTGAGCTAAAATTTGTTATACATGTACTACATACACATGCCTACAAAAATAAGTCAAACCAGGAAGATCGGACAAAATTTATAGCAGACTTTGATTGATCAAAATTATTACGTCATCTAAATTTTACTTAAATGCTGATAACTTGAAATCTAATTGATCGATTGTAACAAAACTTGGTAGGTATGATGTTCGCCTAAAGCCCTACTGACGTCTGACGTCACATGGCTCGAGGTCAAGTCACGTGACCTTGACGCCATTTTGAATATATTAAAACTTTGACGAGCCATATCTCAATTGTTTATTAAAATAGAATGTCGCTGATTTCATGTTTAGATAGACAGCAATGTTCTGCATTTGAAGTGCGCTGACCATTTTTGGATTGGACCAACGGTTTGGCCGCCATATTGGATTATATAACAAATCATTTACAGTGTTTATCTTGAAGAGTTTTTAATGGATCCAGGTGAAATTCGCTGAGTATGGAGAACCGATGCATTCAAATAGACTGTGCAAAAATCATGAATTACGGATGATAAATTATAGCAAAATTTGAATATAAAATTTGTGACGTCATCTAAATTTTGCTTAAATGGTGATAACTTGTAATCTATTTTACCGATTGCTATAAAACTTGGTATGTATGATGTTCTCCTTCAGAACTACTGACGTAAGACGCCATAAAACTCAATGTCAAGTCACATGACCTTGACGCCATTTTGAATATTTGTAAATTTTGGCGAGGTATATCTTAGCTGTTTATTAATATAGAGTTGCGCCGATTTTACAGTTAGATAGACAGCAATGCTCTGCATTTATAGTATGGCCAGGATTTTGTATTGGACCAACGGTCTGGCCGCCATATTGGATTATATAACAAATCATTTACATTGATTATCTTGCTGAATTTTAATTGGATCAAGTCAAAATTCACTGAATATCGAGAACTGATGCATTGAAATAGACTGTACAAAATAACACATTACTGATGATAAATTATAGCAGAATTTGATAGGTGACGTCATATAAAATGTACTTAAATGCTGTTAACTTGTAATCTATTTTACCGATTGTAATAAAACTTGGTTAATATAATGTTCTTTTTAAGACCTAATGCTATATGACTTCACAAGACTCAGGGTCAAGTCAAGTCACGTGACCTTGACGCCATTTTGAATATTTTAAAACTTTGACGAGCTATATCTAAGTTGGTTATTGATATTCAGTCCTCTTTAAAATCTGACGAAAACCGTTGATGAACTTGGTGTGTATTTCGATGAGAAGGATGAAAATAACTGTAATGCGCCAGCGATTGTTCCCATTGTCAAGGGACCCCGGTATCGCTGCTTTAGCAGCTTTAATTATTATTATTTTTATTATTTTTCCACCCTACTTTTTCCTTTCTGTAGAGAAAACCATTCAAGCAAGAGTAATGAAACTTTGTCATTAGTCCTAATATGATACGGGACAAATTCTACTGAAAAAAAATTTGGATGATGTTACATAATGTGGCGGCCATTTTGAATGCTGCTGAAAACATTTAAAAAACTTCTTTAAAAAAACGGCTGCACCGATTGAGCTAAAATTTGTTATACATGTACTACATACAAAGGCCTACAAAAATAAGTCAAACTAGCATGATCGGACAAAATTTGTAGCAGACTTTGATTGGTCAAAATTATTACGTCATCTAAATTTTACTTAAATGCTGATAACTTGAAATCTAATTGATCGATTGTAACAAAACTTGGTACGTATGATGTTCCCCTTAAGCCCTATTGACGTCTGACGTTACAAGGCTCAAGGTCAAGTCACGTGACCTTGACGCCATTTTGAATATTTTAAAACTTTGACGAGCCATATCTCAGTTATTTATTAAAATAGAATGGCGCTGATTTCATGTTTAGATAGACAGCAATGTTCTGCATTTGAAGTGCGCTAACCATTTTTGGATTGGACCAACGGTTTGGCCGCCATATTGGATTATATAATAAATCATTTACAGTGTTTTTCTTAAAGAGTTTTGAATGGATCTAGGTGAAATTTGCTGAGTATGGAGAACTGATGCATTCAAATAGACTGTGCACAAATCATAAATTACTGATGATAAATTATAGCAAAATTTGAATATAAAATTTGTGACGTCATCTAAATTTTGCTTAAATGGTGATAACTTGTAATCTATTTGACCGATTGCTATAAAACTTGGTACGTATGATGTTCTCCTTAAGAACTACTGATGTAAGACGCCATAAAACTCAAGGTCAAGTCAAATGACCTTGACGCCATTTTGAATATTTGTAAATTTTGACGAGGCATAACTTAGTTGTTTATTAATATAGAATAGCGCTGATTTTACAGTTAGATAGACAGCAATGCTCTGCGTTTATAGTGTGCCCATGATTTTGGTTTGGACCAGCGGTCTGGCCGCCATATTGGATTACATAACAAATCATTTATATTGATTATCTTGATGAGTTTTAATTGGATCAAGTCGAAATTTGCTAAGTATCGAGAACGGATGCATTCAAATAGACTACGCAAAAATAAAACATTACTGATGATGAATTATAGTAGAATTTGATTGGTCAAATTTATGACGTCATCTAAAATTTACTTAAATGCTGTTAGCTTGTAATCTATTTTACCGATTGTAATAAAACTTGGTTAGTATAATGTTCTTTTTAAGACCTAATGATATATGACTTCACAAGACTAAGGGTCAAGTCGAGTCACGTGACCTTGACGCCATTTTGAATATTTTAAAATTTGACGAGCTATATCTTAGTTGGTTATTAATATTCAGTCCTCTTTAAAATCTGACAAAAACCGTTGATGAACTTAGTGTGTATTTAGATGAGAAGGATGAAAATAAATGTAATGCGCCAGCAATTGTTCCCATTATCAAGGGACCCCGGTATCGCTGCTTTAGCAGCTTTAATTATTATTATTCTTATTTGTTTTCCACGGTTTTTGTAGGTGATATAACTCAAACAGTTTTCTAGAGCCGACTCTCATCTTTCACATACATATTCTTAAACAAATTATCTAGGTCCATTTTTTCTGAATTGTCGCTACGCTACGCCGCTTGTCCGCCATTTTGAAAAAGGCGTATTTGCCAAAAAAATTTCTTCTCTGAAACCGTTCATCCGATTTAGCTCAAATTTCACATACACTTAGTACAAGTCGGGGGACTACTAAGTTGTCCAAATCAAGAATCTCCGCGAAAATTTATAGCAGACTTTTATTCGTCAAAGTTATCTTTTTAACTTTTCAAAAAAATGCAATATCTAGAAAACCATTTATTGGATCTTAACTATAATTCTCATGCCTGTAGACCTATTATAGATCTATGAAATTCCAAAGTTTTATGAATGTGCAACAAGTCACGTGACCAGGACGCCATTTTGAATTATTGAAAACTTGAATGAGTCATATCTCAGATAATTTTTCTAATAAAGCAATCGGCTTTTTAAATTTAGATAGACAATCTTTCTTTATCTTTGAACTGCTAGTTAATTTTTGATTGGATCAACGGTTTCGCCGCCATATTGAATTTTATTTAAAAATTAAAAACTTAAGTTTTTCAAAAGTGCTTCAAAAACTGCTTAAAAATATGATGTTAATAAAACTATGTTCAAATATTAATTAGAAAGATCTTCGACCACACAGACATAAACCCACATCAAGTAAAGGACAAAAACCTAGGATGTTAATGAAAGATGTGCATTTTATTGATAGAATCTTGGTAAGTAACATGATAGACGGATATTTTCACCATAGAGGATACTAATACACCAACATTGTAGGAAAAGAAATAGCAGACAGGGTCTCAATCAATCGCCCATTAGTTTAAGACCATAATAGAACTTTTGCGCAATAATTCCCGTATAGAGATTAATTGGTCAACAAAACCACAACTGGCTTATTGACAAATAGAATGTCATTTGGCGCTAACACGCAAACTTACCGCAATCTGTAAGTTATCTTCGCGACTGACACCAATTATACTTTGAACATCGAGGGCGATATTGATTTAGTGACCAGCGCCATAACTGATATGTTCAAGTGGACAGACCTAATCTTGATGTGACATTATATAAATAATATATATAGTATGTCGCAAAACTGAAAATATCAGAGACAGTACTAAACATGTTTAATACAAATTATGATTGAAAAATGTAACTAAATAGATATTCAATTTCCTAGTTTTAGCTTTTATTTCAGATATTTCTGTCTCAATGTCGCGAATTATTACGATTTAACGAAAAACCAACAGATAAAAACTTAACAGGGGATCCCGGACCTTGAAGTTGCCCCGCTGCAACTTCATCGACCTCTAGTTTATTTTATTATTATAAGATATCTATGCTATACTGACGGAAAAGGGCAGTAACTCTGAAAATAATTAGACCAGCGCCATCAAAATAGGAGGTGCACATCCTTCCATGAAATCCAGCATATTCATCAATTTTCCAAAAAAAATCTTATAAAAACTGTGGGAGGAGATGCGATGACAACCACTAATTGTCTATGTCGTCTTATACTGTCGGAAAAGGGCAGTTACTCTGAAAAAAATAAAACCAGCGCAGCCAAAATAGAAGGTGCACATCCTTGAATGATATTGAGCATGTCCACCAAGTTCCCAAAACATTTAATAAAAACTGTGGGAGAAGATGCTATGACAAGCACTAATTGTCTATGTCGTCTTATACTGTCGGAAAAGGGCGGTAACTCTAAAAATAATGAAACCAGCGGAACCAAAATAGGAGGTGCACATCCCCGAATGATATCCAGTATGTCAACCAAGTTTTAAAAAAAATCCGATAAAAACTGTGGGAGGAGATGCGATGACAAGAAATGATTACGGACAGACAAGCTGGTCGCTATTTCCCCCCGTATTATATGCCGGGGGGATAAAAATCATAACCCTGACACTTGAATATTTACTTGAAATAAAAGAAACGTCAAGCAAGTAACGAAAACGGGTAGTCAATTTCCCGAAATAGTCCCCTTTTGACGAAGATGGCGAATCTCCCGGTCTATTAGATTCACCCCGAAATGGGCACTGTAAGCTACATGGGTGTCTACCAATCTAAAATTAGAAGTTGCCCTAGTCCTAAAGGCCAGATTCTATCTTAGCCACGTCTAAAGGAGATCTCGCGAGAATACGATTGGGGTGTCTACAATAGTAACTAATGTCTGAAATGTTGGATGGGACACAATATCCCTAGCTATATGAGTAGGTGAATAAAAAGCGAGCAAATGAGAGAAAACGTCAGATGGAGACGTTTTTTGTTTTGTCGAACGATTACGCGTCACGTGTTAAGTTGAATTACGGGATGAACTTTCCAGCCAAATGCCCATGGATTAAAATGGACCCTTTTGGTGGTAGAAGTCACTATCGAGTTCAGAAATATAGTGACTTCCAGCTCTTAGATTGCACTCCATCAGTATCGTGTTGCAGAAGATATTGTTAGCCAGGCTAAATAGCATATAAAACAATAACTTTATGGATGATCTTAGCATTTGATTCACTTCTGAAAGTTTATATTCTATTTAGTCTACAGTAAAATATTGATATGTTTACTGTCGCAATTAGTAGGCCTATTAAGGCTAAGCCGAGAAATCTCGACTATGCGGTTTTTCTTTTATATTACCACACAGCCAACAACGATAACGTTATTTTTTGCACATAACATAAATGACTATGCCGCCGAAGCAAAAGGATGTGCGAATTTCACAGAGTAAGCAAAGACAAGATTATTTAGCCTATACCAGCCCCAATGTATGGATTAAAAAGAAACTTTCTGCCAACCTTGTCAGACCCTAAGGTGCTTTGTGTCGTCTAGTGCAGTCGAAAACCAACGTCACATTTCCGAGATTTCCAGTTTGACAATTTCCCCCATGAACGCTTGATTCACGTGGGCGCTTTATCAGGTGACATTTCGTGGATCTTCGGCAGTCTTCGATGTTTCTTTTGTTTTTAAAAAAACCTCCGCTAAACGACACTAAATATTTGCTTATCTTTCAAGAGGTTTTTACGACACAAACTCTGAACAATGTTTATCTGGATCATCCGTGGGCAAATAGGCGTGGTCATGTCCTTTATATGGTAATGACGTAACGACCAAATAGTGCAGATTGACAGAGGCATGTCAAAGCCGAACTGAAACGAGTGAAGACAGTCGAATGCCTCAGACAAGTCATTTTAAATGTGCCTTCCAAAAACGTAGCTTCTCATATCCTCTTGGGTTGATCGATTGATGCTTTACGCCTCACTAAAGATTATTTCCCTTGTGGGGCGTTTCCAGGGTTTTTTTTTTTGGGGGGGGGGGGGGGGGGGTGGGGGGGGAGGCATGTGTCTGGCTATCACTCAAACAGACAGCCTCCGAAGCCACCATATCCTCTGGGATTGATTGATTAATTTTTTACCCCACCCTCGAGATTATTTCACTTATATGGCGGGGTTGCCAAGTTTAGTGGGGAGGAATCCGGGCTCTTTACGTTGAGGAAACCTCTGACCTTCGACGAGTACCTGGCAACTCCCACATAATTTAAGCTGATCGAGTGAAACATCCAATCAATGTTTTTTATTTTGGTCTGAGTGGGAGTCAAACCCGCGCCGCATCGATGGAGGACTGTCGGACTGAGGGACTTACTATAACCGATTGAGGCACCGATGCCCCCCCCCCCCCCCCCCCCCTCATATTCTCTTGGGAACAAAACACGAAGTGTCCCAGAACCAAAACACTATTTTTAACGGTTTGTCGTAATCCGTTCCCGATATGTAGGCTTACCGAATTGCGCCTGGTACCCAAAATGTGGCTTACTAGACATACACAAATAACTATTTGATAAATTTGATTTGATAAATTAACGATTATTTCTATTTACTATTATCGTCTGTAGTCAAACATAAATAAAATCTTAATTGCGATTACCAATAACTTACCTAGCACCATGTCAAATACCCCTGGGCTGAAAAACAAACCAAAAAGCGATTTAAAAATTAAATATCGACCAAAAAATACAAAAATCGTTGTTATAAGATTCGGAAATATTTCTTAAGATGGAGGCCTCGGCGGCCCTGTGTTAAAGTCCCTCCGCCAGACACAGGCCTTCCATCGATGAGGCGCGGGATCGAATTAAACTCTTACAAAATAAAACGTTTTGTGGAGTTTTCGCTCTATGGGCCTATCTGGAAGACTGGCCAGGTACTCGCCGAAGGTCGGGGGTTTACGCCGGACTGAGCACGGTTTCCTACCACCCTGAACATGACGTCACCATACACGTGCAATAATCTTGAGTGCAGAGTACAACATAAATCAATCGGATAGGGCAAACTAGTACTTACAATTCAGAGCAATGAGTGACGTTAGTGTGTAACCAGGTCAAGTCTACGTCGTAACTAAACACCAGGAGTGCCCAGTCATTGAAGCCCATTGGGAGAGCAATGCAATCATTGGAATCCGAACCATCCGTTTGCCAAGGAAAAAAGATCTGATAAGTTTTTGTAACGAATGGCTCCATGTATATCCAATATCCTTCAGACATACACACAAGGAAGAAAACACGTGGATCTTCAGAATAGTTCTCCAAGGTGATTCGGGGGACCCCATGAGGGTCTGTCACGCAGGTGGTCCGATCTGTGAACAAAATATTGAACATGGTTCAAGCTTATTGTGGGTGTGGGGATAATCTACCTCTGCGCCCGGTTACACGGCTCAGTATTGGCAAGTTATGGCAGAGGCTGCCAAAATGGTATTTTTTTTGTAAAATCAGATTGAGAAAAGCAGCGAGTTTGAATCTTGAAAAAATTAAGGATTGATTAAGGTTTCACTCCGCACTCAAGATTATTTCACTTATATATGGCGGCATTGTTTAGAAGGGGAACCTGGACTCTTTGCCTGGACGAAACCCCTGACCTTCGGCGAATACCTTATTTCACATGAGGCAATCCAGTGAAACAGAACTGCATGTTCTCAGTTTTATTTGGTTGAATGGGATTCGAACCCGCAACGCATCGATGGAAGGCCAGTGTCGGATTGAGGGCCTATCACTCACGACTTGAGCCACCAAGCAGCTTCCCCTAAAAAGGATAGGATTGACCTATAAATTAAAAAACCGGAGCCCAAACGAACTGAAGATATGTGCTAATAATGGCGAAAATACAAATGGAGATGTGCCTGTACTTTTAAGGTTTTTGTTGCTAATATAAAATACCTTAAATAAGAAAAGTATCCAAGATTGGTATCTATTGAAATCCCTTGTTTTGTTCTTGGACAATCAACGTCGAACAATGTTTTATTTTGTTTCAAAGACATTTTATCAATATTTGGCAATTTACCCCTTTAAAATAAATGTAAATGTTTATAGACTTACCTGTCGTGTCTTGCAAGTCCACCTGGCCCACCTACAGAATAACCAAACATGGATGAGGCAATACTGTTAAAGTGAACAATTTCGATAAAACCGCATACTTCGTTTTAAGGACTATCCCCTTCATTTGAATTACACCTTGGTTTATTTTCTGTTCTCTTTTCAAAGCAGTTATGATTGAACATGTATTTTTGGACAAATATATTTCTTATTTCGAGTGGTAGTTGAGTAAATCGATTTTATACTGGTAGACAAAATATTTTTGCCTAAAATATAAATTTTGTCAGGTCCTTTAGAATTTATTTTTTGGTTAACGACGCTCTCGGCGCAACTAAATTAATTGGTTAAACCTCGCTATCGGCACAACTACATTAGCTTTTGGTTAAACTAGCTATCGACAACTACATTAGCTTTTGGTTAAACTAGCTATCGGCACAACTAGAGATCGCGATTGAAGACAACCCTTTCTTCCTTACACAAATAAACACTAATCCACATGGTTATTTTAGACAAGATTTTCGCTGTGCCCGTGTGATTTAGTGATCATAAATATACTAAATCAGATATTTATACACAGGCATACAAGGGAAAAAACTTGTCCAGAGCAAAGCGATATCACGCTAGAAAAGAATGTTTAAGGCAAGTTAAACTATAGAGTTTTGAAAGTAGAGAGAGTCTAGTTACTGCTGCATGGGCAGGTATATTAAAAAAAGACACCATAATTGGAGACTGCCAACAATTCAGTCCTTTCTCGATTTTTGGCTTGAACACTACAAATGACTTATCCCATAGAATAAGCTTGAACTGTAGGCTATTTTAAGGGCCTTGAAGTCCAAGAATGACATTAAAGTCTATTTTTACTAGAATTATTATTTGAAATTCATCTGTGCCACTGCGTTCCAAATTAGAATATTTAAAACCGTATATATTGTGGAGGTGCTACTTTTAGGAGGTAATAGTAGACTTCCGGAATGATATATTAAACATACGAAATAAAACAGAACTAGTGCTCCGAAAACCAGCATGATTCCAGGTCAAGTTAACAGAAGAGAGGACAGCGTTAGCCGCACTGTCAAAGTAAACCACGAAAACGAAACGAAACGGAAACCCACAAGAAAAGTCCAACACGTCATTGGCTCTTAAAGCAAAACTAAACCATAAAAATTGGTGTAAGGCGACACGAATAAAAATCACATTACAGCTTTTTTGTCCTTGCCAAATTTTGTAAAAGGCAAGGCGTTAAGTGCAGCAATATATTTTTTTTTGTGATATCCTTCATGTAAGACTGCTTTTCAGTTAATTTCAGATTCATTGGTAATTATAGCCAAAAAAAAAATATTTCAGCGCCCGAATAGGTGGAAGCGGAGATTTACGGTGGCTGAAAAGGACTCTGATTTAGTCTAATTATTGGTAGTGTGTTAAAAGTACCCAAATCAACCCAAGCTAATCCACCAAATCTTCTTCTTAGTTTTAAGTTATGAAAGAGTCTTCTGCTGAAAACATTATTCGATGCAAGGCAACCAATGGGATGATACGGACAGTATCTAGATCTACATGTAACGACGTTTGATAGAAAAAAAATAAATCTGCCTTATCAAACATGGCTTGGATAATATTCCTAAGAGATCAATCGAATAGGCTGACAATCAAACCGCATTATAACTTAGATATCAACGATATTATTACCATACAACTTTAATCCTATGCCATCTGTCCATAGTGTGAAATACGATTCCAAAATTATCAATGGGCCGAGTTCATTATCACGAAATTTGAATCTCAACTGTTTCATACTCCGTAGAATTTTAAGCATATTCATGGTACTGTCAATCAAAAAAATCAGATAATCTAGTCAAATAGCTTCAAATTCTACTCCCGGTTTCCTCCCACGATAAAACTGGCAACGCCGCCATATAAGTGAAATAATCACGGCGCACGATTAATTAAGCGCCAGATGTCAACTATAACACCACGGCGCACGGGTAATTAAGCCCCAGATGTCAACTATAACGCCACGGCGCACGGTTAATTAAGCCCCAGAGGTCAACTATAACGCCACGGCGCACGGTTAATTAAGCCCCAGATGTCAACTATAACGCCACGGCGCACGGTTAATTAAGCCCCAGATGTCAACTATAACGGCACGGCGCACGGTTAATTAAGCCCCAGATTTCAACTATAACGCCACGACGCACGGTTAATTAAGCCCCAGACGTCTACTATAACGCCACGGCGCACGGTTAATTAAGCCCCAGATGTCAACTATAACGGCACGGCGCACGGTTAATTAAGCCCCAGATGTCAACTTTAACGCCACGGCGCACGGTTAATTGAGCACACTATAACGCCACGGCGCACGGTTAATTACTTGTACTTTCTGTAAAGGTTAAGGAGAGAGGTATTATGCCTTGAATTTTGTAGGTTTAGCGCACGCATATCTTGTTTTCTACAGTGTGTTTCCTTAAACAAATTGATGCTCCTTCTTGATATGCTGACAAATATATAGCAATATATTGGTTTAAGGAGGAAATATGTGTTAATTTAAGAAGATGGTCAATCAAAAACTTCTTCGAATAGTTCAAAACTACATGCATCATTTTTTGCTGGGATTTTGACTTTCTGACAGGGGCCTCGGTGGCTCAGTCGGTTAGTGTAATCGTCCCTCAGTCCGACTCAGCTCTTTCATCGATGCGGGGTGGATTCGAATCCCACTTTACTGAAAAATTCGCGAGTGGAATTTTTACTCGATCGCCGTGTGGAAGAGGTACTCGCCAAAGGTCGGGGGAGGTGGAGGGTTCCTATGGACAAGAGCCCGGTTTTCCCCCCACTAAACCTGGCAACACTGCCATATAATTGAAATCAATCAATGAAAAAAGTAACTCAACATGTTTTCTCGGGAAGACATGGTCTGAAAAAGTTGAAGTATTTTATATCATTTTATTTTTTTAATATTTAAACACACACCTTGTCCTGAAGTCGAAATGCCAGTATCGTATTCCCGATAATCTCTCTGATGCCTTCAATGAAAACGCATTCTACTCCTGCCCTAGGCCTAAGGACGAATTACCGCCGAGCCTGATGACGTCACACAGATTTACGCAAAGCTTGCTGGGTAAAATGTACCTCAGTTCGCCATTTTGTTAACCGGTACTCATAAAGTTATAGCAAGACGTCACTTCCTTATAAAATATTGATGCCATAACGTATTTAAAAGTTGATACTGATAGAGTAATGAAAACACCCGAACTGCACGTCTTCAAGTCAGAAGCACAACAGATAAGATCTGGTGCCTTTTACATCCTCTTCTGGATAAAGTATTATTCCTTCCGCCATTTTGTAAAATTATGTGAATATCCCTCAATCTCCCAAAATGCTGTGCGCATAATTTCCAAGTGACGTCATCAAGCAATCGGTCAATTGCCTGTCAATGTAAGTGAATGACCAATGGTAAACTTCTACGAATGGGTATAGGCTTCAAACTCACAATTAGCTTTTTTCAACATATTTGATAAATGTAAATTCCCTAAAGATTCATTCATCGAGATTCGAAATTATATTTGCCATGATTGTTGGTGTTGCGGATACCTATGCCACTGTCGGACACCATATTCTCTTGATCTTTAAAAAAATATCGGATTTGTTGGAATTGACAATATCATATGAAACCATGAAAGTTAAATGCAGTGCCAGTCAGTTTTAGGTTAATCTTGATAAGCAAAGACGTTGCGTGATGTATATAGTTACAAGAGCAGTCGTTGACGTTTGGTTCTGAAAAGCATCAGCTGCTAGGTTGAGATCTCAATCAACAGAAAGTGATCAGTTTCATTTCTGACATGATGAGTAACACAACGAAGGTGGCTAATGGGCCATCCTACACACAACTCCCTAAGTAATTGACGAATAAATCAGAGGATGACAGGAGACTTAATAATAAGAGACATTCGTAATAATGAGAACAAGTAGTAAAGAGCTCTCATATTTAGATCGTCTTAGCACAACAAACCTCCCCGTTAACATTGGGGAAATACATCTATTGGTTTATTACATCAACCTACATGTAGGACTGGGTATAAAGGTCTAAATGACGTACCCTTTTTTAGCACAACGAGAAACTTGTCTCCATGGTTATTTTAGTCAAGAAGATTGTCCCTGTACCAGTGTGTTCTAGTGTCTATGAATATATGGCAATCGACCTACAATGTCACGCCTTTATCACACACTTAGATATATATATTTATGAACACTAAAACACACGAGCACAGGGAAGATATTCTTGACTAAAAGAACCGTGGTTATTTAGATATAGTTATGAACACCAACACACGGAAAATCTTCTGTACTAAAATAACCACAGTGCAAAGTTTGTAATTTTGTTGAAAATGGTAGGAGGGGTGCGTGCGTGTGTGTGTGTGTGTGGGGGGGGGGGGGGGGGTAGGGGGGGGGTTGATATAGATATACTTTTAAATTGTCTGCACATTCTTTTCTCATTATCATATTTTGTTTCTTCTTGCCATAGCTGAAGATCAGTACAACTTAATCAATGTATTGCAAAGTATTCCAGAAAATTCTATTGACTAAAGCCAAACTATTATCTGTCATCAACATAATAAAATATCATGGGTTTTGGTTAATAACAACAACCTATGATTTGATATAAAGTTATAAATGACCTTTTTAACTTTAGGAACTTGTCTCCATATTTTATAGTCAACAGGAATTTCCCTGTTCTCGTTTGTTTTAATATTCAAATCCATAAATTGCAGCATAAAATGATCGATCAAACGATCAATGAAGACATAAAATCAATAAAAGGTAGGACCATTCCACCACTATGGTTGTTCTGAGTTTTTCTTGTTTATTTCACAACAGTGTAATGATGCTAGGGTCAACAGAAAACACAACAGGTTCTTCCAGAAAGAAATTCTAGCTAAAAACCTGGATGAAAAACAGATAAAAACTCCCCAAAAGAAAACAAGATCTGTCCGGAGAAACTCCACTAGCATACAAGGGAGCTTTCGATTAGAAAATCAAATTCTACCAGGAAGGGGCTCCCGAAAGAGAAAATCAGTACTCTGTCACCGAAAAACCTAACGACAAAACCGAATTATAGAATAAAGAAACTCTCGATCATCAAAACCGGGTTAACCTTCGACCAAAATAACAATCGTCTCCCAGAACGAAACTTTCAACTAGTTTTGCCAGGAAGAAATTCGCCATCAGGTGTGGTTCTTGAGGCCTACTGGCATGAAGTCAAATTAAACACCTCAACATGCATATAATGTTTAGTATGACCGTAGTGTTCGTGTATGTATCCGACGTACGCCGAGAACAGTGTCCCACGTAAGCAAAACGTGCGTGGTTCTCGGTGTTAAAATATAACGTCAATGTTGCCATGGTTGGTTGTTAACCTGGATTTGAATAACATGGGAGCCATCTTGAAATCAATGTGTACCCAACGTGGCGCGGATAATTCGTCACATGATACACAAACCCTTCGCTCAAGAAAGTTGTTCCGATTACAGTTTTTTGCGTCCGTCGTACGCCGAATGCATTATACGATAGAACGGTTTAAGGCATGCGTGAGAATGACTAAACCTAAGCCTCAGGCGACTCCAGTCTCTCTGCTGGACTGAAGATTTCAAACTTTATGATTAACAACATCTCGAGATCTCTTTTTATCTCACTCGAATATGTAATTCTGAGCTGGCCTTGCTTCGACCTAAATCCAACGTAATTAAATCATCAAAACACGTTATGCATGCAATCCACTTCCGGTACCCAGCTAACACAGGGGATTGGGTTCCAGCTTGGCCCAAGTTGGGTTGCCTGTTTGGGGTCCTTTGGTACTCGGCTCCCATTGGATTCCCAAAACGGCTAGCCCAATCAATCAACCAAGGTTAAAATTGCCCAGGGTTGAAATCTCTATAAAATAGCAGGGCCACCTGTCCAAATTTTACAGTGGCCGTTAGCCAAGCCGATCTGCCGAAACAAAAATTCAAAAATGAGTTTCCAGGTAACTTTTTGTAAATTATATCATTATAATGTTATACAAATTGTACATGAAAACTCGTTTTCAGTATGGATACATCGTGGCTACCCTGGACTGGATCATTGGATGTGTAGGGGCTGCCAATTGAATTCCTTCTCAGCATATCATTTCTTTCCTTTCCACGAAACACTCCAGTTAATTTGAACGACTTCTAAGGTTGATAGGTCAATGTTAACTAACAAACTTAAGACAAATATAGAAACTTCTCTATATAGCTTTTCTTGTAAAAAGTAAAAAAAACATTTCATCCTTGTTTATGTCGCTGTGCTAGTGTGACTTTATTTTCAAAATTATACATGTTGGTATTCAAATTGAATCAAATTGACTGCTAAGAATCATTTGGTCCATGGTTTAAACTCTAAAGAACCCATTCATGAGTAAGATGCTATGTTATTCTATCCGACACTGACCGAACATGAGTATGATACTGAACCATCCCATATTTCTCTCTGTGTTGATGAACGACAGTATAATATGGATTTTGTAACCCGCGATACATTTCTTGTTAGACAAACATAAAGCTAGTCATATCAGAACCATATTATCTACTTTTTTAAAACTATATATTGGCCCTGCAACTTGAGCATTAATTTAATTAACAGTTTGAATAAATTAATTTAGTTTCTCATTTTCCCGTGTAATAATTAACAAACTATTATGTCTGGGATTAAAAGGTATGTAGGAGGGGATGTTAGATCAACTAACCAATCTATCAATCAATCAATCGGTCAGTTAATCCACTAATCAGAATAATCGTCAGGTAAAATAAACGGATTTAATAAATTACCAACTCTATTAATGAACATTAATGAAATTTAAACATATTTTAAATTACAACATCCGATTTATTAGGATCATTGCATTCAACTTAACATAGATTTACTTTATTACAACAATTTATGATGGGATAAAAAAGGTCTAAATGATGTACCACTTTTTAACACAATTAGAAACTTTAGAAGATTTTCCCTGTGCCCGTGTGTTTTAGTGTTCTTAAATATTTAATTTGAAGTTCTTTATAATACAAAAGTGTGATATCAGGAGGGATCAGGAGGTATGTAAGCCTCATCAAAACGTTCGCCTTTAGCTTGACCACTTGCATGCCTTAATAGCTTCTTTTACTCCCACGCATTTGATGAAAACAATTCAGTTATCACTGCATCCCCGGTGAATTAAAAAGCATTTGACCGAAGAAGAGACGGAGGCGGCTGTTAAACCATCTTTTGTGCCCGTTTTCAATATGCAGATCCAAGCCACCCTCCAGTCTATCTGAAATTAAATTGAAATTTCATAATGAAACATGCAATGGTCATACATCAGGCACGTAGTATGGTCACGAATGTTGAAAGGGTACTGTAGTGGACGATAGGCGCCAACGACGTACAGAAACTTGGACAGCTAAGGGCCCCTGTCGCAATTGAAACATTTTGACATTTTTAATGCAAAAGATAGACGTGATTCGCCTTTAAACTATAAATAGTGAACATTAAATGGCCTTCCGGTGATAAGGATAGATTTATGTCGTTTAGCAGAAACCTTATACTTACAAACAATGTAGTTTAATCAGTGAAAGTTTAGTTTTAAAGCCTCCTGTTCACGATAGCTTAATATTTCGGCATTTTTATACTATATTTATGAATATGGTATAATAAATGCCGAAATACTAAGTCATCATGAAGCAGTCGTTTTTCGGGTTATCACTACTTATGTATTACTTAAAACTAGTTAGTGGAACGAATGGATACTGATGATGAGCATTGATGATTTCTGACAACGAGACGTCACTTGATATCTAAAATAACACCTTGTCTTTAATGGACAGGGGACGAAGCAACCCTGGTTTTGTCCGAAGGCTATCTGCTAAAAAAATGTACCATTTAAATTTAAAGTGGCATGAGCTGCCAGAATTCACACTTTTTTCATAATTTCTGATCGTCACAACATTAAGAGGCTTTGAAGGCCATCGAAAAACTAAATGATTGACGTTGGAATGAGGAAAATCCATACAGTATGTGGCCTGTACGAACCGAAAATGTGTTCGAAAAGTAAACAAAATTTTAATAACCGGGACGACCATTCATTCATTCTAAGCCAAAGTTAGTTCAAAACAATACTTTATCGTACATTTTCGAGACTAGAAGCAATAAAAAAGCTTCTGAATTATACGTCGTGAGAAAAATAGCCAATAATTTCAACATTCTGATTTAACATCAAAATATCACCATTTTGGCAGCTCATGCCACTTTAATCTACTTTGATAAAACGCACAAAAGTGATTGCTAAACAGATGGAATGGAAAAATTTAAATTCATTTTATACGACCTTGGTTATGAAATTCCTTACTATGTTTCTTAAAAGCGACTTGATCTTTTTTTAGTAAAATCAAGTCTCGATCGTTTCATTTCTTTATTTTTCGTACACCATTTCTGTTCGCACAGGCATCGGGCTCGTTGTATATATTTTTAATTCAACACCAAATGTTTAGTTCATTAATGGGCTTTGATATTCTGAATTTCCAAAAAAAGATCAATTCCAGCAGCTCAAACCAAGTTTGAAAAATCAGTTTACCGTCCTAACAAGTATGTTTATTTATTAACACTAAAACACACACACACAGGAAAGATCTTGTTAAAGGGGCATGAGCTGCCGAAATTCAAACTTTTTTCATAATTTCTGATCGTCACGACAGTAAGAGGCTTTGAAGGCCATCGAAAAACTAAATGATTGGCGTTGGAATGAGGAAAATCCATACAGTATGTGCCCTGTACGAACCGAAAACGTGTTCGAAAAGTAGCAAAATTTAAATAACCGGGACGACCATTCATTCATTCTAAGCCAAAGTTAGTTCAAAACAATACTTTATCGGACATGTTCGGGACTAGAAGCACTGAAAAGCTTCTGAATTATACGTCTTGAGAAAAATAGCCGATAATTTCAACATTCTGTGTTTACGTCAAAATATCAACATTTTGGCAGCTCATGCCCCTTTAACTATAATATTCATGGAAATATGTTTCTAATTGTGTTAAAAAGGTGTTTGGACCATTATACCTAATCATAAGTTGTTGTAATAAACCAAATACCTTGATATTTCATAAGGTTGACGACAGGCCACAGTTTGGGTTTAGTAGAATTTGATGAAACACTTGGTTGACAAGGTAGTATCAGAAGTCTATGAATGTGGAAGTGTGAAGCGTTCCATTACATAGTGTTGAGGGCATTGGCGCCGTTTGACCCAGAGGTCACCATACACAGAGCCCTCTCTCGGTTAGTCAGAAAGCGTGGCTTTTCTTCACTTTCTCATATGAACTATTATGGGATGCATAAGAAAAAACATGGCGAACATTTTATTTATGATAACAGTACTTGATGGAGCAAAAGTTAAAGTTTCCGAAGAACTTCATAAAGTTGAAAATGAGACAAGAAGACTTGTTTGGAACGATTTGAGTCCAAATGGAGATATCAGAGTCGCATGTTCGGTAAAGCTTTTATAAAAACCAATACATTCTCCGAACTGCGGTTACTGGAATTGCCGATAGATGCAGTAAGTGGAGAATGAATTTATTTTCTGATTTGAAATTGCGCAACCGTTGACAATTTCAAAATCTACCGCGCATAAACGTCACATAATGTAGTATAAGCAGGCTGAAAGCGCCAGTGCCCTGAATATGGGGTAATGCGACATTTCACACTTCCCTGTTCATAGACTTCTGGTAGTATGGATCTTCAGCTATGGCAAAAATACCGATAAAAGAAATACAACAAAATATAGTCATGGGGAAAAAGTGAAGATTGGTTCCATCATAAATTGCTAAGTAGAAGATAGACAATGCATGGAATTAAGCCGTGACTAGTAGATTATTCAAACTCTTGTTCGTTTCATAAGTAATTACTCGCCTTTGGCTCAGAGGTCGAGTCATTTTACTTTGAATGAGTTTGTATCCTTCTATACTATAATCTTGGTCATAGCGATGCTAGCCGTATTATACTGAAACACAAATGGTATAATATTGTTTTCACGACACCTTCTCGGGTCAAAGTTCATTTAATTTGACTAAAAGCAAATTAACTATGCCTTCAAGTCTTTCTTATCAGGAAAATCCATTCTTTTAAGGAAAAAAGTGAATCATTTATATCCAAAATATTCTGTGTGATCAAGCAACCAACGTGCTATTTAAAAACAAATTGTAGCTGAGAGCATTCAATAATTAAAAAGCACCGTTTTCTCTCTGTCTGGAAAGAATCTACCAAGTAATTCTAAAAATATGCGAGGCCATTGCGTACATGACAGGGAATCAACAAGCTGTCAATCAAATGTGATGCCGAATACAGAATATATAATATTGTCCATTACATAATGTCTAGGACGGAAACACGCGTCGACGTCGTGACATGTTTGTGAGAGAATAAAACATATCAACACGAGAAACTATCAATTAGATAACCCCAAATCGTGTTCTTTAATCAGCTACATTCGGTTATGGTGATTGTTTCACGGCGCATCCGTGTGGTCTCAGTGGCTAAGTCGGTTAGAGAGATAGTTCGACACAGGCCTTCCATCGATGTGGTGCGGGACCAAATGAAATCAGGCCAAATAAGAATCCAAAAAAATTTCAGTGGATTTTCACTCTATCACTATGTATGGAAGAGTTGTCATATATACTCACTGAAGATCAGGGGTTTCCTGTGGGTACAGAGACCGATTTCCTCCATCACTAAACCTAGCAACGCCGCCATATAAGTAAAATAATCTAGAGTGCCGCGTAAAACAAAAATCAATCCATTTAAAACCGTCTCTGGTTACAACCAGCCGATATAATAAAGTCATTTCATCCATTTGAGTCATCAGAAGACACATGTCGCCATTTTGTTTTGGTTTTCTTGGACTATATCAATTCTGCTGATATGGACGAGATGTCCTTCGTGATGACTTATAATAACATAATAACAATACTAACTAACATAACAACCCTAACAAAAGATGATGTAGGCTAATACTTCAAAACCAGAAATGACATCAGCTTAATATGCCATTCTTTCGCCTCTATAGTACGGGGGGGGGGGCGTTTCACGAAGCCGTCGCACAGTGCGATCAATCGCAGTTGCCATGACGTCGTATCTCTTCAATACGGTATCCATTGGCAACTGGGCTTCGTTTTCGATGCGACTGCTTTGTGAAACGAGCCCCTGCTACTCTATTTATCTATTGTTTACGTTTCCAGGCTGCTTTCTTCTGATCGCCATTGTGACGACGCGTGTCTACATCAGTCAATCAGTCATTCAATCACTCGTTTATGAAGACTGGAGTCTAGATTACTTTTTATTGTCATAGATATGCAGAGTATGGTTTAATTGAGGCTGTAACAAAAGTCAACGCTAATTTGTCTTCCAATCATAAGGATAGATTTATGGCGCCTTAAAGAAACCTTATACTTACAAACAATATGCTTTAATCAAGTCTCTTTTTAAACTGCAGACAGCCATTGATCATTCTCGACAACGAAAGACGTCAGTTGATACCAGAAATAACACCATTTCTTACGTTGAAGGCAAAATATGTAGATTTACATTACTTTTTTGTCCGAGGGACGTCTGTTGACATTTAACAAAACCCGTCTGTTAAACCCCATACCAGTCTCAAAATGAGTGTTACAAAGCGGTTGTTAATTCAAAATATCGAACATTTTGTCCAACATGTTTATCTTAAGCTGCTGATCAAAACGTTTTTATATATATTATATTTTTTTTAAAAAGAGTATATGTTCGTATACGACCAAATTCCGCAATCCGGATCTGTTTCCATACAAAATACAATGTCTTATGTTCCAAAACATTCTGATTAAATATAATCTTATTTTACATAACCTTGCAAAGTGATAATCACAAGGATGTAAAAAATTGTGTTTTTTTTTTTTTTTGGGGGTTACTGTACTCCATACGTGATTTTTATGTTGTTTAATCAATGTGCGTGAGCGTTAACCGTATTCTTTTTCATTAGTTCTATAAGATAATCTGCCGGCTCGGTGACTCATTCGGTTGGAGTGATAGTGCCTCAGTCTGACACAGGCCTCCCTCAATGCTGCGGCCTCAGTGGCTCGGTCGGTTTTAGTGATAGTCCGTCAGTCTGACACAGGCCTCCATCGATGCTGCGGCCTCGGTGGCTCAGTCGGTTGGAGTGATAGTCTCTCAGTCCGACACAGGTCTCCATCGATGCTGCGGCCTCGGTGGCTCAGTCAGAATGATAGTCTGACACAGGCCTCCATCGATGCTGCGGCCTCGGTGGCTCAGTCGGTTGGAGTGATAGTCTCTCAGTCCGACACAGGTCTCCATCGATGCTGCGGCCTCGGTGGCTCAGTAAGAATGATAGTCTGACTCAGGTATTCATCGATGAAAAATGTATGAGTCACAGGTCACAGGTTTCCTCTGAGCAACAATCCCAGTCTCCTCTCCCACTATTACCTGGCAACGCCAACATATAAGTGGATTGCGTGGTAAACATCAATCAACCTGCGCAACTGTGGCTCGGTCATCAATCCAATTGAAAACACGAAACTTTAAATTTCGGGAAACTGCAACACCCCCCCCCCCCCCCTCCTCTTCCCCTCCAAACACATATAAACAATTCTTCCCTATCATTTATTCAAATAGAAATGTTTCAGGGCACACATGGGCTCAAACATTTTGGCTGACACGCTTGCAATTTAACCAAATACAAATTTGAATGAAGACGTATCCATCACTGATTAAATGCCTTTGAACAAAAAAACAATTTGGTAATTAAAGTAGGTCAAATGATATTAATACAATAAAACATGACCGAACGGCCATATATGTGATATTAAACACAAAGTGCAGAATATTCAATAAGTAAAGGTCCGATCGAAGCGGCAGCTTTTCCAATATTTGTTTAGGGAAGCATATTAACCCGATCTACATATAAATAAATATAAAATCACTATCAAGCATATACGCTACATAAATCTAATTAAGTTTAAAATGTATAAATCGTGACGTAAAACCACTTGTAAAATAATATACGAATACGAACCGATCGATCCACATAACTTCTACAGATGGACACACTCACTTCAGGTCTTTTTGTTTTTTAGTTTACAATCCTTAATTCATCGCGAATGTCCTCAAAAGAAATCTTTCGTCTATATTTCTCCGATTCAATCCGTAAATATAGGTCTGCCGTAAACTGTTTTAAATCCTGATATAGTTCAAACCATTTTTGGCCAAACAATTTGACATATGAAAATTTTGTTTACTCACAATTTTAAATCAAAATGTTTTCAAATTTTTAATAGGGAAAAAATAAAGAGAAACGCGTTTTGTTTTTGTATTTTGTTAATGTAAACGGTTTTCTGCATTTTAACAGGGAATTAGCTGTTAACATTAATGTATTTCTCTCTTTGGTGCAAAGAAACAATCAGGTAATACTATAAACCTTTGGGACCAATGAGCTATGACAAGCTGTCAATCAAATGTGATACAGAATCCACTTTCTATCATCTTTGTCATTTTCATATTGTCTGGGACGGATACAGGTGTCTGTGTCGTGACAGGTTCCCCACGGAATGAAACACTTCAGTACAAAGTGCTAAGAAGCAGAGAGTCCCAAATCGTGCTGTTGTGCTCAGATTATTTCCCTTATATGGTAACGAATGCCTCAGACTACTTTAATAAGTCAATGTGACCATAGACGCTGTCTAATATCTAATATACTCTGATATAAAAGCGGGCCCAAAGAAATAACGAGTCATGAACGTCTTAAATGTAAAGTCAGTTAAACGTGAAGTATTTTTGGCATTTGTTAATTCGCGTACGTACTCTTTCAAAAATCTAAATTTGAGCAATAGAGAACGTTATTCTATTGATTGAGTCTGGTATAGCTGACAATTACAGTGTATATGGTAAATGACGAGCGTTTACGAGGTTTACGCCGTTTAAAACACGCGTATAACTGACGATTATATGGTAAATGACGAGCGTTTACGAGGTTTACGCCGTTTAAAACACTGGTATAACTGACGATTATATGGTAAATGACGAGCGTTTACGAGGTTTACGCCGTTTAAAACACTGGTATAACTGACGATTATATGGTAAATGACGAGCGTTTACGAGGTTTACGCCGTTTAAAACACGCGTATAACTGACGATTATATGATAAATGACGAGCGTTTACGAGGTTTACGCCGTTTAAAACACGCGTATAACTGACGATTATATGGTGAATGACGAGCGTTTACGAGGTTTACGCCGTTTAAAACACTGGTATAACTGACGATTATATGGTAAATGACGAGCGTTTACGAGGTTTACGCCGTTTAAAACACGCGTATAACTGACGATTATATGGTAAATGACGAGCGTTTACGAGGTTTACGCCGTTTAAAACACGCGTATAACTGACGATTAGATGGTAAATGACGAGCGTTTACGAGGTTTACGCCGTTTAAAACACTGGTATAATTGACGATTATATGGTAAATGACGAGCGTTTACGAGGTTTACGCCGTTTAAAACACTGGTATAACTGACGATTATATGGTAAATGACGAGCGTTTATGAGGTTTACGCCGTTTAAAACGCTGGTATAACTGACGAGTATATGGTAAATGACGAGCGTTTACGAGGTTTACGTCGTTTAAAACACTGATGGTATAATTGACGATTATATGGTAAATGACGAGCGTTTACGAGGTTTACGCCGTTTAAAACACGCGTATAACTGACGATTATATGGTAAATGACGAGCGTTTACGAGGTTTACGCCGTTTAAAACACTGGTATAATTGACGATTATATGGTAAATGACGAGCGTTTACGAGGTTTACGCCGTTTAAAACACTGGTATAACTGACGATTATGTGGTAAATGACGAGCGTTTATGAGGTTTACGCCGTTTAAAACACTGGTATAATTGACGATTATATGGTAAATGACGAGCGTTTACGAGGTTTACGCCGTTTAAAACACTGGTATAACTGACGATTATATGGTAAATGACGAGCGTTTATGAGGTTTACGCCGTTTAAAACGCTGGTATAACTGACGAGTATATGGTAAATGACGAGCGTTTACGAGGTTTACGTCGTTTAAAACACTGATGGTATAATTGACGATTATATGGTAAATGACGAGCGTTTACGAGGTTTACGCCGTTTAAAACACGCGTATAACTGACGATTATATGGTAAATGACGAGCGTTTACGAGGTTTACGCCGTTTAAAACACTGGTATAATTGACGATTATATGGTAAATGACGAGCGTTTACGAGGTTTACGCCGTTTAAAACACTGGTATAACTGACGATTATGTGGTAAATGACGAGCGTTTATGAGGTTTACGCCGTTTAAAACACTGGTATAATTGACGATTATATGGTAAATGACGAGCGTTTACGAGGTTTACGCCGTTTAAAACACTGGTATAACTGACGATAATATGGTAAATGACGAGCGTTTATGAGGTTTACGCCGTTTAAAACGCTGGTATAACTGACGAGTATATGGTAAACGACGAGCGTTTACTTTATTTACGACGCTTCAAACGTCACATCTCTAACTTCTCTAACTATCGACTCCAGTCGGGGAATCGTTCCATATGAATTATAGTCAGTCAATCAATTTATTTTAGACTTGGATGCCTTGATGCCATGTTAGAGGACATTTTAATTTAAAACATTTAAAAGTCAACCATTATCTGTCTTCCAATCTGAAACCTGAGTCATGCATCAGGATTTAATCAGTAAAATTCTCTTTATAACCCCCGCTGATGGCGGCAATGTATCATTCTTGACAACGAGACTCCAGTTTATATCAGAAATAACACCGGTTTTAAAGGTGAAGGAGATGGAAACCATATATTGTGTCTCAAGGTACTATTTTGAGATAATAGCATAACATGTTATATAAACCCAATCGAAACTTAAGAAAAGAAAAACAGGATCATGGCTGGCGAATTGAAAAAACGAAGCTGATGTTGAATATTTTCCTTGGCAAATGAATTATTCATGAATCTCTCAACGTCGATGTCCGTCTCGTTTTAAAACCAACGGACCCTGTCTTTCGAAAGCTGACGTAGAGATGCGAATATATAGGCCCCTATACTTGCGTGTACAATCGCTGCGATCAGGGCGAGGATTCGTGTAGTTCTAACACAGATTTCGGCATGCTTTAGCGAGATTGCAGACCTGACACCTTATGGCGTCACTGGAAACTGGTGTATTGCATGGTGTCTAGAAAAAGCGGCCATTCTTTAATTGAAGTGACCACCTTTTCACGAGCGTTTGTAGCGACACGCATTACAATAAAACAAAACAGCAACCACCACCCCGGTGCACGAAAAATGGTTCCCGTACCAATGGATGTTCTGGAGAATTAAGCCTGACTTTCCGTCTATCGTATGCCTTTACTTGAAAGAACTTACAACAATGTCACATATGGAATAGATCGATTGTCGCCTCAAGCGGGGCGTTTTTCTCAAATCAAACCGAATTCATTTTGTCATAAGCTGGGGACGTATGCTATAAAACCGACCCCTTTATATGACAATCAACAACCAGATGGAGCCGTTTAAGGGATGGTTTGAATGCCCCCTTCCCATAAAAGATCGGTTAATTCATAGCGAAGAAAGTCGTTATGTTATCTTAGCGGTTTGTGATTTTTCCGTTTTACGGATTTCGCTTTACCAAGAAATGTTTATCGAAAACTTTGTTACAAAAATCTTGGACTAGCAGTGGCAGCTTTGGTATAACAAATAACATTATTTGATAATCTGATCAATGTTGGAAATCGCACACGGAATAGATCCATTCGCTTGAAGAGTTGGATTCTCTCTGATATGGGATACAGGGTCTGATTTTTCTTGAGTGGGATAGTATTAGTTACAGGGTTTGTTCGAGGGGGGGATACGGAAATATATGGGGTCAGTAAACGAAAATTGGGCGAGGCGTTACCTTTCTTTCTCAAATTTGACTTTCAAAAAAGGCAGAAAATGAACTCTGAAAGCTATTTTATCATATGTATGGCACGACCATACTTGACTGACAAGTGTCTAGACATGACGTCACAAGCCATATATGGTAGTCGCCCTGTATGGATCAGCACAGCGACGTAATATGGAATATACAGGTCACAAGGCACTACTAATATCTTAAGTAGGATAGTAGGCGTTATGCTGGATGTGAGGTCACAAGGCACTACTAACATCTTGAATGGGATATTAAGCGTTATGATACATGTGAGGTCACAAGGCACTACTAACATCTTGAGTTGGGATAGTAGGCGTTATGATAGATGTGAGGTCACAAGGAACTACTAACATCTTGAGTTGGGATAGTAAGCGTTATGATGGATGTGAGGTCACAAGGCACTACTGACATCTTGAGTGGGATAGTAAGCGTTATGATGGATGTGAGGTCACAAGGCACTACTGACATCTTGAGTGGGATAGTAAGCGTTATGATGGATGTGAGGTCACAAGGCACTACTGACATCTTGAGTGGGATAGTAAGCGTTATGATGGATGTGAGGTCACAAGGCACTACTAACATCTTGAGTTGGGATAGTAGGCGGTATGATGGATGTGAGGCCACAAGGCACTACTAACATCTTGAGTTGGATAGTAAGCGTTATGATAGATTTGAGGTCACAAGGCACTACTAACATCTTGAGTTGGATAGTAAGCGTTATGATAGATTTGAGGTCACAAGGCACTACTAACATCTTGAGTTGGATAGTAAGCGTTATGATGGATGTGAGGTCACAAGGCACTACTAACATCTTGAGTTGGAATAGTAGGCGTTATGATGGATGTCAGTTCACAAGGCACTACTAACATCTTGAGTTGGGATAGTAGACGTTATGATAGATGTGAGGTCACAAGGCACTACTAACATCTTGAGTTGGAATAGTAAGCGTTATGATGGATGTCAGGTCACAAGGCACTACTAACATCTTGAGTTGGGGTTGTAAGCGCCATGATGGATGTGAGGTCACAAGGCACTACCAACATCTCTTTGAAATAAATATTTTTCTGCACTTATTTCAGGATTCAATTTCGAGGCAAAGGCGTCAAAGTAAAGCGAGTCGACAAAAGAGGAATTCATGGAAACATTGTTACGTTAGCCCTCTGGTCTATATACCTGTTGGTTTACCTTTTAACTAGGAATTTAACATATTTTCAAAAAAAACGTAATGCATATAATTAAAATCAGAGTAAATTATTCTGGAAACGTTAATGATTTTCATAAACAATTTTTTTTATTTGTGTACGAGACAAAATAAATAAACACTCAGTTCCATCGTCTGGTGCCATACGGCATTGTGTAAAATTGTGAAAACTTTGAAATTCCATATTTATACGTTTGTTAAATCGTGTTCCGGTAAAAAACATAACGGATTCAAACCCAGATCCCGATTGAATAACTATTTTAAGATCAGTTTCAAATGACTTAGATTTTGTAATGTCCCAATAATTTCTATTTGGGGTGGAATACTTTTTTTCCTATGTATAGATATCATTTGCCGTAGATAGTGAACGGCATTAAAATATGTTTATCACTTTTTGTTATATGTGGGGAAATAAGCCGCTGTGAGTTGTTACCAGCCTTGCACCTGGTAAGCTATCCATTAAATATGTTACATGATCCGCACTGTATCCATCTTTTCCCATCCGTCACATATAAACTATCAGGTTTGGTTATTTACCCTCCTGCTTATGCATGGATAAACGGAGATTAATAAGGCGAAAATGTGGAGTATTTTATGAGGCTTTAGTACCATTTAAATCCGTCAATAGTTCTCCTACATATCAATCAACAAACGCAATCACCAACGATGATCGATGAATGCTTATAAACTTAACTGGAGATGGTAATGAATATAACCATTTGGTTGGCGTGAAGAGTTCATTATCCAGGAGTATCCAATGCGATTAATACATTAAGTGGAAGTGGGGAAAAGATGCGCTGATGCTCCTATTATATTGTTCTTTCTAAATCACATCAACACATGGGCATTAAGGAGATCACATAATAGCTGCACATAATAGTTATAATATTTATGATCACAAATGGGCACAGGGAAAATCTTCTTGTCTAAAATAACCATGGAGACAAGTTTATACATGTATTACAGGCCTACTGAAAGATACGCATAACAAGATATACATTTTTTTTTAATAAAGTTCCATTGACACTGGGACGTTATTACCAAGCGTGTTCTTGTTTTCTAGAAAGCTACTACATGTATTTCATGATTCCATACAAGTGGATATCTGTATTTTGATTATTGTTACAAATATAGGCCTACTTCAGAGATTTAGCACATTTATAAGGACAATAACGGGCGTGGTCTATCTGGTTGCCACTCTGATAACTTCGGGGTTTTACGTAATGTGAATGTGGCTACCAAAAAGGTATCCGCGAAACGAATTCTTGCCATACCTTCATGTTAGCCCCCAAAAAGTGTCACAGTGAATAATTTTTGTTGTTTGTCATTGACTTTGATAACGATGTAAGAACTACATCCAAACGTCGTCACCCAATAAACCAAGAAGTTGTTATCCATAAGTAATTCTTCACCTTATTGTAACCTTTCAACTTCTAAATGCCATTGAAAGATTTGTCCTGCCAAAGCCGACGGAAGCGAGCGAAGACTACCGAAGTTAGTCTGGAACGTTCAATTGCATTTTTCTTGCGAAACGATTTCGAAAAATCCTAGGTTGATACATTCCACTGGTTCAATGAACATTTATTGCATTTCATTGTCAATTATTTTCGATGACTTCAAATTTTCAAGCTCTGTTCAAAGTCTATGCTTTAAGCATTTTTAACGATGAATGGTTTGATTTCTAACTTTTCCTTAGCCTGGAAACCCAGCTCTTTGCAAGGACGAATCAAAGAAATGTTCCAGTCATAAAGATTTTTTCTTTCTTTTTTCAGTATGTCCATTTGCCATTCGACAAGTTTACAAAAAAGTTTTTCTTTCACACACAATGGACAGATGGCCTTTTCGTTTCTAGACAGACAGGAGACAGGCCACCCACACCTGATTAAAAATGCTGGCTTACAGACAAGTTAAACAACCTATATGTCAATCCACTAGACATACTTATTTACTCGTTGGTAACCATGTACATCTACAGATCCTTTCAAGAGACTTGTGTTTAATTAAGCTAAAAACAAACTTACTAATTCTGAAGAGAGAAAAATCGTACATATTCTTCGCGTTATTCCCCTTGTGACTTTTTGTGTTGTGATACCAATTCGGTGCAGATCAGTTAAACTTTAGTTTTACCTAATTTCATTCCTGTATATTTTTTAAAATAAATCCACACTGGGACATGAACAAGAATGTTTTTTGTCCATATTACTGTGATAGCTGCTATTTGGATGAGCAGATCAAACGGGTTTAAAGAAACAATTGAGACCTGGTGCCAAAAATAACTGCAACTGCAATGATTCATATAAGAAGGACATAATGGAACAAACGGAACCTAGTCCATCTATCAACGCCATGGTTTGCCTGTTTATTTGTCGGTTATACAGCCATTACTTAAAGAACCATGTGTGGGAGGCACCGTTAAATATCACTGCCATGTTACAAATCACGTAAGCAATAAACTGGTCAATATTGGCAGGAATGCTGGCTTCAAACATAGTTAACTACTTGCTTCGCAATTTCACGTCATAAATAGTCATTTTAACACAAACATTGTGATTTTTGTATCTGCCATCAAGACTTTGCAAGTTAATTGAAGGCGTATTTCTTCTTGATGTGTATTTATAGAGTTGCAAAATTAGCAAAGTGTTGAGTTATCCTGTAAAGTAAATGTCTACGGTTATGATTTGGTATGGAGGTTGAAAATCCTTTACCATAAACAAAGCGGAGATGGAAATTATTAGATGTTTGTGAGGATGAAGATAACAGAATCAAGCAGTTTATTTTGTCATCGGGTCTTTAATGACCAGATATAACCAGATACGATATGACCAGATATAATATAACCATTACATTAGCTTTTTGCCTGTATTGTCAATTTAGTCAAGTAACGAGTTATCACATAAAGTAAATATCCATAATTATGTGCTTTCTGGCTTTTGAAATTAACACGTCAAATGTAGAATCGCGAGGAAATTCTGTTTGATAATTGTAAAATGAAGGAAGTCTACCGAAGCTTGCCGTCCTTTCCCAATTGAGTCCCCAAAGGCCATTCCATATAATATACCAATACAGACTTAAATTGATAGCTTGGGATGTTATGCTGCATTTTATATTTATAGTTAGATATCATATATTTACAGTGATATGCAACAACGAGCGTCATAGAATAGTTGAAGAGCTGATTGTTCATCTGAAAGTATTCTTTACGTTTTCCTGCGTATAGTTCATGCATTGTGCTGTTTTCGGTCGTTCTTAATCTTGCGCGCGAACACCAATGAAAATATAACTTTAACATAAATGATAAAACCCTTCCGTGTTATAATGACGAAAATATGTATCGTTCGTCTACGAGACAATCAATATCACTGGGAGTGACAATGGTGCAATGACGCAATTCTACACATTCTGGAACACTTAACCATTACGCAAGAATGTGATAAGGTGTTATTTGACGTAGACATATGTCATTTTAGGAGTTTAACCGCATATGTTTCTTTCCGTGTGAAAATTAAACTCCGTTTATTGCGTCAATAGCTGACACCTTTAAAACTGCAAAGACGTGAGAAACGGAACCAACAAGGTGTCAATCAAACGTGTTACAGAATCCGTATTGCATCTTCTTTGTGTTGTCTGGACCGGATGCCAGTATCTTTGTTTTATATATTTGTGATGGGATAAACAAATTCCTTATCCCTGTTTAATAAAAAAACTAAGACACATGAGATGTAGAGATCAATATTTTTGATTGATTGATTGATTGATTATCGATTGATGTTGTGCTTTTATTGTCCGCTCATAAACCCTACACGACTGTAGATGACAAATTTACATGACTACTTCTGTGTTGTGGCAGATACATAATATTGGAGATAAATGCCCCGTAACAATTCTTTATAGCAAATTAACACTCCTGCTGCAATGATATACTAAGAGACAACTCCCGATTGACTGACAGATATTGTTTTGAACGGTTCCTACAATGCACACGTATCAAAAGAGGCAATATCCATGGTGATGCGCCCCCTCCCCCCCCCTCCCCCTGCTAAAGGTGACAAATCGACATCAAATGTAAATTCAATTAGAGGAATTTTGCCCAAATAATTTGTAATGCACTAAGGGCAATAGAAGCACTCGGCAACAGAAATATATCTTGCAAACTAGTAGGGTTTTTACTATCTTCCTTTACATGGTTTGTTTCTTGTCATTTATCTCCAATATTATGTATCTGCCACAGTCAGAACAAAACATGTAGATATCGTCAAATAAATTTGAAAAGGTATTGGAGCTTTATTTTTAGTTTTGGGAGGGCCTTTGTGGCTCAGCCGGTTAGAGTGATAGTTCCTCACTCCCACACAGTTATTCCACCGATGCTTTCTGAAATTGAAAGCTTTCTGAGTGGATTTGTCACTTGATCACTGAATGTGGAAGATTTGCCAAATACTCACAGAAGGATCAGAGGCTTCCTCTGAGCAAAAGGCCGGTTCGTGTTTGTATATGAACATTTTCTATATTTGAAAAACATAAGCTGAAACAAAACAATCTTTTGTAGCCATTCCAGAGCGGCTAAAAATTTATTTTATTTTTTATCAGACTTGGAAAGTGCATGTTCTACAACACAATTAACGCAAATTGGAAAATATTTATTAAAAGGTTGTTCAAAAAACCTTTAAATCGTGCTTGAAACGTCACGCTCGTCACACAGTTTTACCAGTGCAATTTAAATGTTTTTTTTTTTATTTATTTATGCTGTTTGTTAGTCGAAAACCACATGTTTAATTAAATTTCTATTTTGAGATAGAACAAGCCCATTTGGGTTTTATTCGAACAATTTTCTTTTCTCATGTCTTCAACCGATTTATTAAATCATCATCAATGGTGAATAAAGAAACAAAAAACATCAATTTGTTTATTCAAGTTTGGGATTTTAAATGAAAGATCTTATACTTTTTATATTGCCCGCATCCTACACAGTCAATGCAATAACATGATTTTATATTTGTACAACTTTCGTCTGTAATCAAACGTTCGTTAATTAAGAAGAAAGACATCTTTCAAAAGATTCTTTAATGTCATTTTAACCGTTCTCCATTAAAATAAACATAACATATTTTCCAGATGACGGAATCCAACGGATTAAAAAACCTGAATAGCAACTCGCTCTAAACATAAACAGAATTCCATAATCCCACGGATTATACAAAAATACCAGACAAAGCCTCATCCTGAATTAGTCCGTAGAGAATAGAATCCGATACAACGTGGAAGTCATTACGGTATAGTTACACAGATTTCATGGTGATACCTGGGCCCTGTCTTACGAAGCTGGCGTAAAGGCCTACAACATGTTATCAGTTGCGACTATAGCTATAACACTGATTTACGTCCGACGTAACTTACGCCAGATTTGTTAGACAGGGCCCTGTAGGAGTTTGTTGAACAATTCAATGACAGAAAACCGTTCGTTTACCTTCAATGACATGGCCTTGAGACCGACCTTGGCGGACTACTCCACTCAAACCCGTAAACCGAACAGCTCGTTTTGATTGGATGCGAGTAAAACTTCTCGCAGCTAATCAAATCCTCGGGCACTTACACTGAAAATAACGTAATGGCGGCTGTGTACATCTTGAACTTTTGTTTAACGAGTGCTGATTGGCCAAGAGTCTGTAAGTCTAAGAAAGACAACTCTTACATTCCCACCAGTAGGCGCTGTTCGATTTACGGGTTGGAGTGGAGTAGTCCGCCAAGGTAAAACACGGCTAAAAATGTTTTATTCCCCGGTCAGCAGTCAGTATTCTCCAACATTGAAAAAAATACAGTTAAAACGTAGAAAACCGTCGGAACGCATCTCAGCCCATCTCGGAGATTGGTGGCCCCAGGACCATAGCCTTTTCGTTAGGGATTGTCAATCCCCCACATCCCACTTCCAAAACGTTCCGGGGGGCCTCCGTGGCTCAGTAGGTAGAGCGTTGGACGCTCAATCCCAACAGCCTTCAACCAATGGGCCGCGGGTTCGAATCCCACTCAGTCCAAAAATTGGAAAATTTTCTGACTGGGTTTTCACTCGAACGACCTATGTGGGATGGTTGCCAGTTACCAACGGAAGGTCGTGGGTTTCCTCCGGGCATAGAGCCCGGTTTCCTCCCACAATAAAACTGGCAACGCCGCCATATAAGTGAAATAATCTTGAGTGCGGCGTAAAACACCAAACAATTAATCAATCAACCAAAACATTCCAAAACGTCATAATTTCTGATCGTCGCGACAGTTAGAGGCTTTGAAGGGCATGGAAAAACTAAATGATTGGCGTTGCACGGAGGAAAATCCATACAGTATGTGGCCTGCACGAACCGTAAACGTGTTCGAAAAGTAAACAAAATTTAAATAACCGGGACGACCATTCATTCATTCTAAGCCAAAGTTAGTTCAAAACAATACGCATTATCGGAGCTTACAGGATATGGAACATTTCAACAACTATGGTCCTGTTATTGAATTGACCAACCGGGCTATCTTTAGCGGAAGCAATTCTGAAATTTTGAAAAGCTACCTATAACTCTCTTCCAGCCTGAAATACATTAGCAAATCAAAGGTTCTCAAAAACGTGGAAGCGTGTATCATCATTTGTATTCAAAGTTTAGGGTTATAGTATATGAGACAAGACTATTAACAACAACATTTTAACACGACGTCAACTAACGAACTAAAACTAGCTGTATGTTTCCGCTGACAGTATAATCCAAGATGTTTCCCGCAATTGTACTTGGCCATTTTTGACAGACAAGTAATTTACGTTTCCAAAAAGATTTCCCCATAATTTAGTTAAAACCGAATTATATTTCTAAATATATTTCTAAAAAATAAAGTCCCCATGGCAAAGGGATATAAATCTAGAAAAGCTACAAAGACAAGTTTATATCAATGATAAGTCATCATTGACGTACAAAATGTATAAACCTTTGAAAATGTTGGTTGCAGTTGTGTTTTTTAAGAGTTGCTTGATCGATGTATATTGACGTACAATAACAACACCTGACTCTTTTAGTCAGCATGAAATCATCAATGTCAAGGTCATCTCTCCAATGTGAAAATAGTATAAAAATAAGCTTTCAAATAAAGTAGATAATAGTTTATTCTCAAGTTGCAATGGCATATTTCAGTTTGTTTCAATATTAAGCTCATCAGACTTACAAATATTAAAGAGTCTGGACCAAACAATTAGGTTTATTGATTAATAACATTTCTAATCAAAATGATTATACTTTGTATTTTTCCGCTGACAGTATGATCCAAGATGTTTACCACAAGTACCAATGAACCTGTTTCCCAGACAAGTCATTTACATTTCCCAGAATACGTCTCCTATAAATTAAGTTAGAAATGAGCTATAGTTATGTTTTCTTTTTCATTTTAGGAGACATCGGAGGTTCTGTCGGTTCCTCAGTCCATCGCGGGCATCCAATGCAGGTACTCGCCGAAGGTCGGGGGTTTCCTCCGGGGCTAAGAGCCCAGTTTCCTCCCTCACTTAACTTGGCAACGCCGCCATATAATTGAAATAATCTTGAGTGCGGCATAAATCATCAAGCATCAATCTGTGACATTTTATGATTCGTTTGATCAATGTGTTCAAATAACATGGCTTTGAATCTCTTAGCGACGATAATCGGCGAGTTTAAGTTCATCTCATGAACATAAAAATTAGACTTTACAGGTATGTTGATATGTACGTAAGATCAAAGAAATTATTTGGGTTGTACGTTTGAAACATTTATACCAAAGATCATATATCGAGTCTCAGGATTTGGTATCATTTTCTTGAAAACTATTTTCTCTTGCTTGAAAAATATCCCGTCTTCAAACTATTGATTTCGTGTCATTCTTGAGCATAAAAAAGTGTATTGCTGAATTATTCTCATTTTAGCAATTACATTTTGTTAAATGTGTTTGACAATGTGTTTCTATTAGTAAAAATAGATCGGTAAGTCTTGGGGAAAGAGCGAATTCTCACTTAGATCAGTCTAAAAGTACATTGATAACAAAATGTAATGGTTTATTATTCCCACGGCACTCCGGATATCCTCGTCTATTGATGTAAGCATCAAAGACAAATAAATTTGGCCTCAGTCAGGTGATGCCTTTTTTTCTAACTTTGACCTTTTGTCACCTCAGTGAGTGGGATGAAATTGCCCCATAGAAACAAGAAAGAAAATTAAACTTCGATACTCTCTTATGGCTTGCAAACACATCTAACATTGAAAAAACTGCCGGCATCTTATTAGTATCATTTCAGTCTTTCCGTTTCAGATTTTCTCTCCACTTGATTAAGTGGGAGTATAGGGAAAGCGCATTAAAAACCCAAGTGATTTAAAGGATCGTTATGTCATTCTGTTTGTCTGGTCGTCTTCCTCAGCCAACTAAATCATATTTGGCTTTTCTCGTAGGACTATAATAATGGCAGAATTATTTCCATAGAGAAAAAAGTATCTCCACTGTTTGTATCATTTCGCTTTATGGACACGATGCCCACTTTGCCTAGGAACTCGACATGCCGACCAGTTGACCGATTTGTTTTTATTTCACACGGTTTACCCAGACCCAGAGAGCCATGGGATTCAATCCGCTCATACAACCACCGTAAATAATAATAATTAATCGGCAAAATAATATTTCAGGCTCAAAACCTAAAAAAATCAAGGTTTTCTTTTTCTCTCTACAGCCTAGATACGGAAGTTATTTAGGTTTAGCGCCGGGACGTCATTGTTCACATCTGATATGTACATTACTATTGTTGTGACGTCATACACAAATGATGTTGAGCCAGGGAGTCTTCATGTTGGTTGAAATGACGCCGAAAACGTCCCAAATGTCAACTATGACGTCAAATACGAAGATATTTCCGAATGGTGACTGAAGAAATGCATATTTTCAATCGTAGTTTCTGTGACACTCTGGAGCTAACAAGAAGTTGGTTTTGTTTCAACATTATGTTTTAGATAGCATATTTACTCAATTTACTATAACAAATCATCGCTAGGTGTTCAGAAAGAACTTAATGCACAGTCGATTCTTTTTTCCCCAACAAAGCAGACAAAGGAACCTTCAGATAAAACTCCGTATCTAGAAAAGTTACAAATGAACATCTAGAACCCTCAACTTTATAAAAAAAACAACAACAACAGTGGAACAACACATATTTTAACACAATCTTTTATTTTGATTTGAATGTGGTAATCAACAGAATATTTAAAACATAACGCGGAACGACAATTAGTATGTATAGTAATGGCTGTCATGGTTTTAGCTTAAACCTCTTCGATATACAATCTTATCATTTAAACCAACAAGAATGAACGATTCCATTATGTACACGATCAATTTAACGACTGTGTGTCTTAACTGAGATAATCCAACTGTTTGATTAAGTGGGACATTTCTAGCTGTTATATAAACTGGCTTTAACTCTAGGATCAGTGCAATTAGAGATGTTTCAAATCAATAACTGTATCGGAGGTATCAATGGTAAACAGATTGATAGTTCGTGACAAAGACATGTAGACTGTACTGTTATTACCAAAATACCTCATGGCGCAAACGTGTCGTAGTCGAGAAACACGTATGGCGCCCTCGATATTCACGTGATGATGCTGAAATCGCCTTACGGTTTTTTTGTAAATATGGAATTCAAGGTACGCATGAATATCGATTTTACATGCCCATATCAAACTACTTGTTACCTAATTACATGTATTTGATCGGTTTACACATGGGTTGAGATATAGCTTGATTGATTTATATCTATTTTTGATTCATCCATTATCTTAGGAACGTGGCTGGTTAGTTTCCTTTCCCAAATGGCATCATTTTATATCTACATTTTTTTCACAACCCATAAGACAACCGAAGCAAACTAAATCAATTTCATTAGCACACTGAGAAGTAACTAGAAGCAGCGGATTTGTTTTAAGTAGATTATATTCACATGATCGTTCAAGAATATTTAGTGCAAATGCCTGAACAGCTAGAAGAGTAACTTAAATAAATGAAAGGTACATCTGATATCATCTTGAGGTGAAAATTCCCAGCGTTGCTGTTGAGAATCTTACAAGTACAATAGTGTCCAAAAGAAACGTTACCACATGTTTGCAACGACATAAAATAAAAAACTAAACAATGCAGAAGTTTAAAGTTTGGTGTTATTGAGAAATCTTTTCATAACCTCTGAACCAAAATTCATTTGAATCAAATCAATATGGCAAGCCTTTTAAGATGGGTGGGATCGAAAAATGAACATTTCGTTAGAGCATTGATCACAGAAACAACGGGAAATGTCCCACCACACGTCTCAAAGTCAAGTTAGTAGCGGGTGTGTCCACCGTAAGCATCAATACATGCCAGAAGACGCCTTCGGACTGATGACGTCAAACGTCTGATGAATTCCCATTCCTCGAGGAGACATCGTTCCAAGTCCATGACGTTGACTGGAGGTACACGGCGCTGTCTGATTTGCCGATCGAGGTGGTCCCATAAGTGCGTCTGAAGATGAGGAATCTGCTCTCATCAGAGAACAGAATCTGTGCCCAGTCCCACCATTGACAACGTCGAACTCGCCTGGCCCATATCAATCTGACGTTCCTGTGCCGAAGCGGTCCTCGGTAGGGAAGACGTGGCCGGATACCATACTGCCACAGTCTCCTGTACACGATCTGTCTGCTGAACCTGTGTCCCAGTGCTGTAGCCGCTGTTACGGTGCGGTTTCTCATGTGTAATACCCGGATGTAATAATCTTCACGGGGCGTGGTTACTCGTGGTCTTCCACTCATGGGCCCCCTCGTAACCGCTGCATCAGCCTGGTGATAGTGATGAATGCCCAGCCCAACCTTCTGGCTTCATCGGCGTGTGTCGCTCCTTGTTGGACCATTCCAACGACCCTCTCTCTGGTCGATGGCTGTCAAACGTGGCATGCCTTGTTATCGTTTTGTTGCTGTAATATCAACATATATGCTGAGGCCTTTAAAACAGCTTTTCTGCTCGTGCAGAACATGCTTAAGAGGGCAGCGTCACTTGCATGAAATTTACATTTTTTCCAGGAAGTTATCAAGTGTTCCAGATAATTTTGGCTGATGCGCTGTGTTTGGGAATTGTCATGATTTCATATTACAAAATTTGCATCGTTTCTTTTGGACACTAGTGTATATGCTCGTTGGAAAACTTGTATGGGAGTCACGACAATTGTTCTTTAGACTACAAGAGCACTTTAGATGACAGAATAATGGTGATTTTGTCCCTTATATTATTGGTATAGTGTAACTTACTGTCCACAAACTGTGGATTTGATCCAAAAAATGAAAAATATCGACCAAAGAAACTTTCAAATGTATTTTATCAACTACAGTGAATGACATGACAGTGAACACAAGCCTGCTTCGTGAGCTTGTGAATGAACGAAATAACGAATACGATTATACTTTGAAATAGGAATACTGTAAACAGCTGCTGTGTGAGAAGAGAAAGCAGGGACTCTGGTAGACCTATGTTGAGTTACTGTATTACATGCTGCCAGAAACAATCGATTTTCTTGGTGTTACAAAAATAAAAACTCTCCGGGGTATTTAATTTGATCTGGCCAACTGATAGAGCACCAAGGTCATTGACCTAAACAGTTATCTCCCCTCGTTGTCAGTTATGTACCTTCATCCCATGTCATGCTTAAAACACCTAAGCCAATTCAAGTAAACAGCTCGTTGTAAAATCCCTGAGAATTTAAATTTTAAAATTTTGATCGACACAACAGTCTAACGATTGTCTAACTTATCGATTGTTTATCACAACAGACCTTGATCTTTTCTATTAGAAATAGCAACTGGCTGTTCAACAAGTTTGTTCAATAAAACCCGCTTATTGGTGGTAGTGGTATGGTGAGTTTCCGAAATTTAGATGTTTTACCGAAAACATGAACATGTCAAATTTAGGAACCTTTAAAATTAATAAGGCCCTTAAATTTGATATAATATCCAGTAATAAAATGAGTTATTTAAACCAACTCAACCTCAGTTAGAATATGTCATAGGCCAAATGAGTTGAAACCAGGTTCTTATTTAGGTACAAACGAAACATCTAGTTTTCCTTCTGGAAATGGAAATGGTATTCTCCGCCTAAAACAACTTGCAGCACAGGCATATGGTATTAATGGTATTAAAAATAGTGTTGAATATAGTGTTAAACAATGTACAACTGGCCATTTAAAGGATAACTTGAATAATCAAATTTTGAAAAGTAGCTGGCGAATTCCTCAATACAAAAGGCATGACCTTGTTTGCATACTATTTTGGGTATTTATAATTATAGTGCAATGCTGAACGAGAGAAAAGTAGATGATGCTCGGACAATGGCCCTTTCCAAGAGAGTAGTTTCTGATGTGTAATACACTGGTAGGCAAGTGTATGATGCTACTTTAAGAGGAGCTGAGTTGTTTCCTATTTGACTACAATGAGCAACTAAATGAAGCTGTCATACGAGCAGTTTTCGACCGGTGTGGCAGGTATACTTATGCATGTGTAGATACTAAATCTATTGTGCAATTTTAAGTGAATAATTTCAAATGAACTACACTATATAAATGCGTGTACCGATATTATTGGATTAATGGTGCAGTTTTGGTCGGATTATACTCCATATGATCTAGCTGCTCGACTCTATCAACGTTGACGCTGTCCCGTTCTAGGGATATATTATTCACCCAATGCTTGATTCACTGGAGTATAACAGGATTGCCAGCTGCAGCCTCTTGAACTGAATATTATCGATGATCAAATTATTTACTTGGAAAGAAACGGATTTTTACAGACGATTAATTGAGGCAGATCTGTGCTTGACTGCTTGTGTATTTCTAAGAAAGGCGGACTGTTTCACTATTCTAATTAAGCCGCCATTATCCTCTTTGGTTCTTAAGGTTTTAAAAAACCGTAGTACCTAAATCACACAAGGAGTTGTAAATCAGCTAATAGGATAACCTAAACATTGCCCTTGAATACACGATAAATTTACATTATACACATTCGAACATTTAATATTTTCAAACTATAGGGAAAACTATCTAATGCTTCCCTTGGGCTTCAAGTTCATTTTCTACTGCAAGCTACAAAGCAACACCGCCACATTAGGGAAATATTTCTGAGTGCTGCATAAAGAATGAAGTAATGAACCAATCAGGGAATGTGATTACTCTGTGTTAAGCTGTGGTGCTACCTGCAGATGCTTTTGTCAAACTGTGTGATGAAAATAAAAAGAGAGTCTACAGGATTTGAGTGTGATCTGGTTAACAGTGGTCATTTACCTCCACTCCCCCCCCCCCCCCCCCAACGGATCATCATGTTCTTCACGAAACTATTCAATTCAGTAACAACTTCGGATTCTCCCAGTGACCCAGGTGGTCGTGAAATAGGAGTGAATAGCCTTTTCATGCCTAAAGTTCGATGGACACAAAGCACGTGGCCGGATACCATACTCCCGTAGACGGTCTGTGATTGAAACCATTAAATAGATGGGTGTACATTCCGTGACACATCGCGTAGGCATTTCAAACATACAAGTTAAGTGCCAGTACCAAAATGGCAAGACTCACTCAGCAACAGCGATCCGCGAACAAAATACACTGCTCAGCAACTGGAAGAGATGAGAAGCATATAACAACAATTTACAAACGGAAAAAGGTTTGAAGACGTAATAAACAAGAAAAAGATCTCTCTAGACGTATTAAAAGTATCAGTGGTCAAAGAGAGGAGAAACATAACCATTTACAAACGGAATAAGGACTGAAGACTAGTGTGTTGGAATCTCACTCAGTCCAAAACCAAATATGTAAAAGGTGCGTTGAGGAGTTGCCAGGTACTAGTCAAAGGGTTTCTTCCGGGGGGAAAACCCCACTAAATGTGACAACGCGACCATATAAGTGGAATAATATTGAGTAACACTAGAAAAAACACAGAATGAATGAATGAATGAATTATCCACGGCCAAACTTATCGTGTCATAGTTATCGTATACAGGTATATAACACACAGAACTGCCCCAGAGTTGACTACATTCTCACCAAAACCCACCTTTTCTATGATTGATTGATGATTTACGCCGCATTCAAGATTATTTGACATATATGGCCGCGTTGAGGGACTAACACTTTAACCGACTGAGCATCAGAGGCCCTAACTTTTTATGTACATCTGGATTTGCGAAAATCTCTTATTATTTAATGTACATCATCTGGGTCACGAAATTGTGTCAAAGAGACGAAGAGGGGCATGGTCGCTGACAGGGCGTTAAGTCTTCACCTGGTAATGTGATGTAAACAACTACCAAAAATAACGCATTTCGGTAAGAGTTTAGTATTAAATGATGGATCAACAAAATCTAGAAGATTAACTTACACAACTTTAAAAGATCCATATCTGACCTTCTTTCAAAATTGTTATTTGAAGCGAACTGCCAAATAATTATGACACCTTTTCACCTTGAGAAATAAGGTATCCTATAGAGATGACATTTGGCGGTTTTTGCCACCAGTGAATACAATTACCGGGGACATCAATTTATGCGATCAATATTTCAAATAACTGCAGGCAGTATCATTTTCTTCCAATTTTATTGCTGATGTATCTTGGAGAAAGCTACCAGGGAATGTCAGAGAAGATTGAGAAAACATTACCATTTCCGCACATCTCAAACTGTGAGTAGACATTATGCCACTGGCGATGTAATCTCATTCGATTCATAGATGTTTATCACGTGCGACCTTGATACATTTCAAGAGAAATGTCAATTGGCTAATAAAGTACTCCGGCTAAAAAATAACGCGAGATGAATTCAGAGAACAGTTTCGTTGGAATTGGTATTATGAAACAGCATTCGCGATTTATAGGTGTATTATAAGGGCATGTAGATTGGGACGGAATATTTAAAAGAGGCAATTGACTAAAAATGTCACGAAAACACATTCCCAACGGACCGACAGACAGACAGTTATCCATAGGATACAGAAGGAATTTCTAACGTATTAACTCGCTTATTTTAGACAATATTTCACATGAATGAAAGTTATTTTTAGAATTCTAAAATGTAACAGAAATCTAATCGAGGATATTCCACCCTTTGAAGTTTTCAATACTTACACAATAAATAAAATGCAGTAAAGAAATTGTCAAATTGTACATAACTAAACTTGCCGTAGGGTCTTTAAAGTAGTCGGCTTGTCACGACCCTCCAAATCTAATGTACTTTGTGGAAATTGATCTCAGCTGTCTATCCACATTCAAGATGATGGGATATTTTTTGTGTAATTTCCCAAACAACCTCCCACAAACCTCATTATCTGGACGTATAATTATGTACGGAGAGAATTTTTATAAATCATCCCTGGCAATCTTCGTTTGTTTAGGGTCAGCTTTGACGTAAATCCCCGAAGAGAGACACACCTCTCTGCCTCTCCAATAATCTTCTCCATCGAGTGCTGACAAAAAATACTACAGTAGCTGTTTAGATCAATTGTCTTTAAAGCTATATCCACAAGCCGAAGGCTAAATTTGCCTACGGGTTTTATTGATCTTCGAGAAGGAGATTGAATTAAGGAAAATAACAGATACGTGAGGTTTGTTGACTAGTATGACGTGATGACATCTTGTAAAGTAATTTAACTGACCTAAGTGCCTAGGGAATGCAGGTACTGTCAGAACTAAATAATCGATAACAGTTGCTAATCACAAATGCAATAGTCTTCTTCCGCTTCATAAAGAAACAGTGTAAGGATCATATACCATACTGTTACTTGTGTGCTCTGTTAACTGTATTACTTGTACCAAAAATTAGTGTCTGTGTGCCTCAAGGATTTCATTTCATGGAATTTTATTCTGAGATCATCGGATCTAGTGCTATCTCTGACATTAGTTCACTGGGTGAACTGTCTAATTACAGGGTTTTTTTTGTTTCGGAACTGTGAGAAATTAGCTTTGTAAATAATTTTTGATTATGTTTACTTCTCACTACTTGTATAATACTTGTACCTGTGCATACGTTACGGTACACACAATATGTAAATAAAGTGGACTGGAGCCTGTTTCACTAAGCGGCGTAGCGTAAGTTTGTTTTATGTAGCTTCCATAGCAACCCATACTATAGAGATACGTTCCTATGAAAGTTACGCAAAAAATACATCTACGCCGTTTTGTGAAAAAGGCTGCGTGTCTTTTGGTACGGTACTTCATTAAATATGTTCTCCTCTAACACAGAAAACAAAGGTTCCCGGAATTGCCTATACATTGTGTACTTCAACACAAATGATTAGTTTATCGACGAATTCAAGTCTCGTAACAATCGTGAAATCGTAACAATCTAAATTTATGATTAGCTAGCACTTACCAATATTTAACAACTATGCCACCAAACCTTGCAACATCTACGCTAAAGATTCGAATACATCGAGGAATTCGGCGGAATGATTCCTGAAATGAACTAAATAAAAACAGAATGGACGCATTTTTAATTCTGATGCTAAGGGAGATAACCGATGTAGGCAGGAAAAATTTCCAAATGTAAGAATGACTTGCCCTTCATTAGTTCGTTGAAAATTCCGTCTAGTTTACGTATTCTGTATGCGATATATGTCATGTATCCTAGAACGAAGCCTTGATGCCTAGGCCTGTATGCTTTTCCTGCATACTTCTGGCTATCTACTAATTCTGGAGCCTTTTTAATCTATTTATTTGTTCGTTTTACTGCCTTGTTGAATGGAGGCCAACTTTCTTTATGACAACGAAAGCTGTAATTCGCAAACATCTTCGTTCCGTAGAGGTTGCAGACTCTCACGGTAACATTTATTTCAACTTGCATCGTTTACTTTGTTCGAGAATCTTCAAACAATTGCATAAACTTAAACCCAAATAATGTTTCTATCAATTTTGTTGAATTGTTGTCTGGTTGGTTCATTGGCTGAATGACTGGTTCGTTCGTTCGTCAATCCGTCCCTTTGTTCATGCATTCCACGCTGATGTCTCTTTCATTTAGGAATACGACAGAAAATTTTGAAATCATTACACGAAACAAACACACGGAACTGTTGCCAGCTCTTTCTATGAGATACTAGAAATCAAAATCCGTGCTAATAATATAAGGAATATAACAAGCTGTCAACTCAAAATATAAACAGTTGAATCTTTAAATCTCAACATTTTCGTCAGTATCTCTAGGCTAAATGTTGATTTCTATAAAGCCAAAACCTTATTGAAAAAATAAGACACATCTGGTTTATTGTGAAACTTATATTCGCCCTCATATAACCTATCAAATGGAGGACCATTGGCTGCTTGTAAAGGAATTTCAGATCAATATTCACACACCTACACTATAGATTCAGCTTACAATATTAAATGTTAAAACCGAACCGCACTATGCTTTCAATTGTTATATTGTCTAACGCACAGGCACATCTGTTGTAGGTCTTTAGTCAATTTCTCAGCGAAGCGACCTTGACAATTTCAAAAAGATGATCGATAATAAAGGTGAAAGACTTTAGTCCGAGTTAACAAGCGATATTTATCTATAAAATGTCTATCTGTATATATAAATGTCTATCACCAGACGGTTAATTATTATCTTTCTGGGTTTTTTTAGTTGGATTTTGGGACAGTTATTAGCATCAACCAACTAATACAATGGTTAGATCACTACTGACTTTGATAAGGATGTACGAACTACATCGAAACGTCGTCACCCAATAAACGAAGAAGTTGTTATCCATAAGTAAATCGCTATCTTGTAGTAACCTTTCAACTTCTGAATGCCATTGAAAAGTTCACTACTGGACAGATTGCTTGGTGTTTAACGCCCATTTTTGTTAGTACTCGGCAGCCGTTCCACACATTTTGACGAAGCAATTACCAAGATTCGAAATTTGTTTCATTTTTTCTTAAATTCGTAAATTTCTATGTTGCCATTGTCGCCTACTATCTTTTCCAAAATGTTTCGCACACATGTTATTGTAAACGTAAAGTGATTTTGAACACGTATTGGTTTTACGTACGTGCACCCTTCAAACACAATCCACAAAATAAGGAAAGAAAACTGGTTCTAAACTAAAAAATGGCTTCAGGGACTTCCTAGTATATAACTATCTCCGTTCACCAAAGACAACTTAAAGATTGGTAAACATTATAATGGCCACCAAGACGGGAAGACCTTTGATGTAGTGGGGCCATTAATACTCCAGCCAAGAGACTTTAATACAGACTCTCTCCATAAATCGCCAGTCTAACGATCGAATACCAGGTTATATTTCCAAGGAAGAAGACATCGATTCCTGCCAGGTCTATTTATAGCTTCATTTACTCTATCGGGGTGATTGTCTTTGGTTATTTTTAAACCCTTGTGACGTGTGATTGCTCAAGCCCGAAGTGCCTTGGCTTCTCGGCGAACAAAAACAGGGCAAATGAATCGATACTTGTTGATACGTCAGTCGCGGACCAGCCAATTTATATATATACGCCTACGCAAATCTCTTCGCTGTTTCACGAAGGCTTGGCAACATTGACTATCCTTGCCTTTCTGTTGTGAATGAACCATCCAACTTGTCACAGACTGTCTTTCCAGTTAGATCACAATAGCTTATCAACAACGTGCCATAAATCACGTCGAGTCGTTAACAAGTTGAGAACATATTGATGGCAAATCGCCCAGTGGCTCAAATCAGCTTTATCCTTGGTTTGCATTTGACGTCGTGTGCGAAATAAACATATGATCTTTTTGGTTTCATAAAACCGTCACATTCAAAACCTGGCGATTGTGACTGCATCTGGACAGGCCACTGTAGGAGTGGTTATATATAATTCATTCATTATTGAACGAACATTAGATCTATCGGCGTAGATGTTTGTGTAGCTATAGTACCATCTGAGTTGAATTGCTAGGTAATACAGTAAGCTGTTGCAGTTATCCAGTAACACCCGCTGATTAGACGATCACATCCGTCCCACGCAACAGTATTTTACGACGCATGTTTTTGCTCTAATTCTAGCTATTAATTACTTTCCACATACAATTACAGAAATATATTTTAGGGGGCGTGTGCTCTCAAATTAATTACTACATAATGACATCGTTCTTATCAGTCAAATCCTTACTCAATACTAAGACCCTGGTTTTGGTAGCAAATGTCTTAAACAGAAGATGAACAGTAATACGACCATATATTGAACACGAGTGGCACTTTGTTTTGCTCAAACGTATAGGCTTTTTATGTCGTTTCTATGAGAATGCATTTTAGGTACGAGTACGTTGCCCAAGGTTCAGTGACCTAACCGTCTCGTTTATTGATAAATAACGTTTAAGCAAACAGCAAATCTTATGTAAACGCTATACTTAGTTGGAAATATCCAAAGAATATTGATGTTGTGCAGGCCACATTGAGTTTGAAAGTTTCCATCAACTGTATTTTATGGTAATAACATCTGAAAGATACCGTTCTATGTTTCCAATTAGTTGTATACTCTCAAACATAGAGAGACAACTGCTGTAGATCTTTGGCGAGGGCGACCTTAACAATGCCAAATCGGGATCGATAATACAAGTGAACGGCTTTAATTTGAATAAACAAATTGATTAAATCGAACTCAAGCTGAAACGTCCCATTACACCAATTACAAGAACATATTCCAAGGGGCCTGTTTACATAAACGACATCGTTCTTATCAGCCAAAGCTTACTCAAAACTATGAGCCTTGTTTTGTTAACAAATGGCTTAAGCAGAAGATGGGAAGTAACAGAATCACGTATTGAATATGACTGGCACTTACTGTTAACTTATCCAAAGTATATTGAACGTTAGAACAACATGATTTGACCATTGAGTTTGGATGTTTCCAACTGCTATATTTTATGTTAATAATAACCGTGGTATATCCTGTGATATGTTTCCAAATATTGTTATACGGTCCAACATAGAGACACAACTACCGCAAGTCAACTCAGCTACCCGTATGCCTCCAAATTACATTTACCAAAAGAAGTCTCTTTCGTCTATTTGCAAAACATAAAACGACCTTGACCTTGAGATGGCTTTGGCTACTTGTTTGGTATTCCACAAAAGATGGAAATAAATAAACGAGTCTAAAGCCTCAATAAGTGTTCAAGGAGTACCTAGTATATAACTATTCCCATCAACCATAGACAACTTAAAGAATGCATGGTTTACATAGTAATGGTAGCCGTGACGAGATGAGCTTTTATAAGGAAATATTTTAATACTTGTCCCTTGAAGCTTTGTTAAAGACTACAAGAATCGCCTGTTCATGGACGAGAAGATCCCTCCATTAGTTTAACGGCCAAACAAGTGACGACATACAAACCCATCATTGGCTTGTGGCGATGTATAATCTTAGAAATTCTTCTACGATAATTGTTTTGCTCGACGTGGATTTTGGAGTGGGTATAGAACGATCTCAGCTGAATCCCTAGGCAATCTAGATCTTAGCCGCAATGAAATCATCTGTAGGTTGTACTAGAACACCAGCTGATTTGACGATGACACACTCCCACGCAAGACATCTACAAATGTACTATGTTTGCTATATTTACGTTAATAATAACCTTGGTATATCCTGTGCGATACCGTACTATGTTTCCAATTATTGTTATACGGTCCACTTACAGAAACAAGTCAATGGCGAGGGCGACCTTGACCATGTTAAAAACGGGACCGATAATAGAGGTGAACGGCTTTAATCTGAATAAACAAATCTATCAAATATAAAACCTGATTTTTTACAATCCTGGCCTAAATGTAGTTTTCAATTAGTATCAGACAACCAGCTTTAGTCAATTTCTCAGCGAAGCGACCTTGGCAATGCCAAAAAGATGATCGATAATAAAGGTGAAGGACTTAGTCCGAGTTAACAAGCGATATTTATCAATAGAATGTCTATCTGTATATATAAATGTCTATCACCAGATGGTTAATTATTAGCTTTCGGCGACATGTAATTTAGGACATTCAATTTTTAGTTGAATTTTGGGAAAGTTATTAGCATCAACCAATACATTTACACTTGACGAAAATACCTGTACAGGTGTTGAAAGCTCGTGTTGTTCAAAACAACTTACTAGGTGGTGATGTCTTAATTTTGTATCATTATCAACCGATACAGTTAACATCAATGCAATACAATGGTTAGATGACTACTGAACAGATTGCTTGGTGTTTAACGCCTTTTTTGTTGGTATTCGGCAGCCGTTCTACATATTTTGACGAAGCAATTACCAAGACTCGAAATTTGTTTCATGTTTTCTTATCAAAGAATTATTATCCCAAAAAATCGTAAATTTCTATGTTTCCATTTAATAACGCCTACTATCTTTTCCAAAATGTTTCGCATTTATGTTATTGTAAACATAAAGTGATTTTGAACACGTATTGGTTTTACGTACGTGCACCCTTCAAACACAATCCACAAAATAAGGAAAGAAAACTGGTTCTAAACTAAAAAATGGCTTCAGGGACTTCCTAGTATATAACTATCTCCGTTCACCAAAGACAACTTAAAGATTGGTAAACATTATAATGGTCACCAAGACGAGAAGACCTTTGATGTAGTGGGGCCATTAATACTCCAGCCAAGAGACTTTAATACAGACTCTCTCCATAAATCGCCAGTCTAACGATCGAATACCAGGTTATATTTCCAATGAAGAAGACATCGATTCCTGCCAGGTCTATTTATAGCTTCATTTACTCTACCGGGGTGATTGTCTTTGGTTATTTTTAAACCCTTGTGACGTGTGATTGCTCAAGCCCGAAGTGCCCTGGCTTCTCGGCGAACAAAAACAGGGCAAATGAATCGATACTTGTTGATACGTCAGTCGCAGACCAGCCAATTTATATACGCCTACGCACATCTCTTCGCTGTTTCACGAAGACTCAGCAACATTAACTATTCTTGGCTTTCTGTTGTGAATGAACCATCCACTTTGTCACAGACTGTCTTTCCAGTTAGATCACAATAGCTTATCAACAAAGTGCCATAAATCACGTCGAGTCGTTAACAAGTTAAGAACATATTGATGGCAAATCGCCCATTGGCTCAAATCAGCTTTATCCTTGGTTTGCATTTGACGTCGTGTGTGAAATAAACATATGACCTTTTCATAAAACCGTCCCATTCAAAACCTGGCGATTGTGACTGCATCTGGACAGGCTAATGTAGGAGTGGTTATATATAATTCATTCATTATTGAACGAACATTAGATCTATCGGCGTAGATGTTTGTGTAGCTATAGTACCATCTGAGTTGAATTGCTAGGTAATACAGTAAGCTGTTGCAGTTATCCAGTAACACCCGCTGATTAGACGATCACATCCGTCCCACGCAACAGTATTTGCGATGCATGTTTTTGCTCTAACTCTAACTATTAATTACTTTCCACATACAATTACAAAAATATATTTTAGGGGGCGTGTGCTCTCAAATTAATTACTACATAAATGGCATCGTTCTTATCAGTCAAATCCTTATTCAATACTAAGAGCCTGGTTTTGGTAGCAAATGGCGTAAACAGAAGATGAACAGTAACACAATCATATATTGAATACATGTACGAGTGGCACTTTGTTCTGCTCAAACGTATAGGAATTTTATGTCGTTTCTATGAGAATGCATTTTAGGTACGAGTACGTTGCCCAAGGTTCAGTGACCTAACCGTCTCGTTTATTGATAAATAACGTTTAAGCAAACAGCAAATCTTATGTAAACGCTATACTTAGTTGGAAATATCCAAAGAATATTGATGTTGTGCAGGCCACATTGAGTTTGAAAGTTTCCATCAACTGTATTTTATGGTAATAACATCTGAAAGATACCGTTCTATGTTTCCAATTAGTTGTATACTCTCAAACATAGAGAGACAACTGCTGTAGATCTTTGGCGAGGGCGACCTTAACAATGCCAAATCGGGATCGATAATACAAGTGAACGGCTTTAATCTGAATAAACAAATTGATTAAATCGAACTCAAGCTGAAACGTCCCATTACACCAATTACAAAAACATATTCCAAGGGGCCTGTTTACATAAACGACATCGTTCTTATCAGCCAAAGCTTACTCAAAACTATGAGCCTTGTTTTGTTAACAAATAGCTTAAGCAGAAGATGGGAAGTAACAGAATCACGTATTGAATATGACTGGCACTTACTGTTAACTTATCCAAAGTATATTGAACGTTAGAACAACATGATTTGACCATTGAGTTTGGATGTTTCCAACTGCTATATTTTATGTTAATAATAACCGTGGTATATCCTGTGATATGTTTCCAAATATTGTTATACGGTCCAACATAGAGACACAACTACCGCAAGTCAACTCAGCTACCCGTATGCCTCCACATTACATTTACCAAAAGAAGTCTCTTTCGTCTATTTGCAAAACATAAAACGACCTTGACCTTGAGATGGCTTTGGCTACTTGTTTGGTATTCCACAAAAGATGGAAATAAATAAACGAGTCTAAAGCCTCAATAAGTGTTCAAGGAGTACCTAGTATATAACTTTTCCCATCAACCATAGACAACTTAAAGAATGCATGGTTTACATAGTAATGGTAGCCGTGACGAGATGAGCTTTTATAAGGAAATATTTTAATACTTGTCCCTTGAAGCTTTGTTAAAGACTACAAGAATCGCCTGTTCATGGAAGAGAAGATCCCTCCATTAGTTTAACGGCCACACAAGTGACGACATACAAACCCATCATTGACTAGTGGCGATGTATAATCTTAGAAATTCTTCTACGATAATTGTTTTGCTCGACGTGGATTTTGGAGTGGGTATAGAACGATCTCAGCTGAATCCCTAGGCAATCTAGATCTTAGCCGCAATGAAATCATCTGTAGGTTGTACTAGAACACCAGCTGATTTGACGATGACACACTCCCACGCAAGACCATCGGCAAATGTACTATGTTTACTTGGCACATTTCCAAAGTGATGTCCGTAACAGTCACATGTCTTCCTGGGTTATTTGGTTCCAAATTAATAGCCACGTAAGTGACTTTTTATTACCCAAAACCCTTATTCAACATTATCCTTGTTTTGTTAATGCATACAAATTACTGAAACAGGGAAAGGGACGTAACGTACTGAAGGCTATTTCTCTTTGGTGGAAAAACAAAGTAGCCAAAATATCGCGATACGTTCTTCATTTAAACTTCATGTCAACAGGTAGATCTTATAAAAGATTGCTTCACTGAAGTAAAGGTCTGTCTCCGTTATTTAATACTTTTTTACATTTATTGGTGATATCGGAGTCGCATGCACGGGAATGCATTTATAAGAACCAATGCATGTCAATTATAGTCCACTGTGGAGATTAAATTTATTTTCTGATTTGAAATTGCGCAACCGTTTACAATTTTAAAATCTACCACACATGAACGTCAAAAAATGTAGTAAAAGCTGGCTAACGGTGGCCTTTGCCTAGAATATGGTGTAATGGGACGTTTCACACTTCCCTATTCATAGACTTCTCATACAATTCAATTATAATCGAACTAACATTACGATTATCGGTATAGATGTTGCAGTTATCCCAGAACACCCGCTCATTAGACGCCTCACACGCAACAGCATTCAATACTACGCGTGTTTTTGCACGTTTCCATTAATGCTACCTATTAATTACTTTACACATGTAATTACAAGAACATATTTCAGGGGGCCTGTGGTCTCAAATTAATTGCTTCATACACGACATCGTTCTTATCAGTCATAGCTTACTCAATACTGTGAGCCTTGTTTTGTTAACAAATGGATTAAGCAGAAGATGGGGAGTAACACAATTACGTATTGAATATGACTGGCACTTATCGTTAACTTACTGTTTAGTTGGAAACATCGAAAGCATTGAACATTAGAACAACATGGTATGGCCATTGAGTTTGGATGTTCCCAACTACTATATTTATGTTAATAATAATTGTGGTAGGCCTATATCCTTTGCGATACAGTACTATGTTTCCAATTATTGTTATACGGTCCAACATAGAGAAACAAGTCCTTGGCGATAGCGACCTTAACCTTGATAATAGAGGTGAACGACTTCAGTCTGAATAAACAAATCTATCAAATATAAAACCTGATTTTCCTACAATCCTGGTCTAAATGTAGTTTCCAATGAGTATCAGACAACCAGCTTCCCGTAACCATAAAATGATAACCTCATCGAAAAAATAAAACCCCTCGGTTATAGTATAGAGTAACACTAATATTCGCACCCACATAACCTAGCATGGAGGACCATTGGCTGTTTGTAACGGAATGTCCGCTCAATATTCACACACCTACACTATAGATTCAGCTTTAAAATATGAAATGTTAAAACTAACTGTTCTATTTCTTGATATGCCATACCGCACTATACTTTCAATTGTTATATTGTCTAACGCACAGGCACATCTGTTGTAGGCCTTTAGTCAATTTCTCAGGGAAGCGACCTTGACAATTTCAAAAAGATGATCGATAATAAAGGTGAAAGACTTTAGTCCGAGTTAACAAGCGATATTTATCAATAGAATGTCTATCTGTATATATAAATGTCTATCACCAGATGGTTAAGTAATTATCTTTCGGCGACATCTGACTTCGGAAATTGGGTTTTTTTAGTTGGATTTTGGGACAGTTATTAGCATCAACCAACTACTACAATGGTTAGATCACTGCTGACTTTGATAACGACGTAAGAACTACATCGAAACGTCGTCACCCAATAAACCAAGAAGTTGTTATCCATAAGTAAATCGCCACCTCGTTGTAACCTTTCAACTTATAAATGCCATTGAAAACGTTCACTACTGGACAGATTGCTTGGTGTTTAACGCCTTTTTTTGTTAGTATTCGGCAGCCATTCTACATATTTTGACGAAGCAATTACCAAGACTCGAAATTTGTTTCATATTTTCTTATCAAAGAATTATTATCCCAAAAAAATCCTAAATTTCTATGTTGCCATTTTAAAACGCCTACTACCTTTTCTAAACTGTTTCGCATTCATGTTATTGTAAACATAAAGTGATTTTGAACACGTATTGGTTTTACCTACGCGCACACTCCAAACACAATCCACAAAATAAGGAAAGAAAACTGGTTCTAAACTAAAAAATGGCTTCAGGGACTTCCTAGTATATAACTATCTCCGTTCACCAAAGACAACTTAAAGATTGGTAAACATTATAATGGTCACCAAGACGGGAAGACCTTTGATGTAGTGAGGCCATTAATACTCCAGCCAGGACACTTTAATACAGACTCTCTCCATAAATCGCCAGTCTAACGATCGAATACCAGGTTATATTTCCAAGGAAGAAGACATCGATTCCTGCCAGGTCTATTTATAGCTTCATTTACTCTATCGGGGTGATTGTCTTTGGTTATTTTTAAACCCTTGTGACGTGTGATTGCTCAAGCCCGAAGTGCCCTGGCTTCTCGGCGAACAAAAACAGGGCAAATGGATCGATACTTGTTGATACGTCAGTCGCAGACCAGCCAATTTATATACGCCTACGCAAATCTCTTCGCTGTTTCACGAAGGCTTAGCAACATTACCTATTCTTGGCTTTCTGTTGTGAATGAACCATCCAACTTGTCACAGACTGTCTTTCCAGTTCAGTTCACAATAGCTTATCAACAGAAATCACGTCGAGTCGTTAACAAGTTAAGAACATATTGATGGCAAATCGCCGATTGGCTCAAATCAGCTTTATCCTCGGTTTGCATTTGACGTCGTGTGTGAAATAAACATACAACCTTTTCATAAAACCGTCACATTCAAAACTTGGCGATTGTGACTGCATCTGGACAGGCCAATGTAGGAGTGGTTATATATAATTCATTCATTATTGAACGAACATTAGATCTTATCGACGTTTGTGTGACTACAGTACCTTCTGAGTTGAGTCCTTGGGTAATGTATGGAACTGTTGCAGTCTAATTGCCGCTGATTAGACGATGGCATGGCTCCCACGCAATAGCAATTTATTACGCTTATTTTTGCAATTTTCCATAAATGCTACCTATTAATTACTCTACACATGTAATTAGAGGAAGATAGTTTAGAAGATGTGTGGTCTCAAAATAATTACTACATAAATGACAATCATATAATGAATATGAGTGGCACTTATTTTTTGTGTTTTTTTTTTTAACAATAAAATTTGTGTACGTTTTCGCCTGCACCCTACGACTATGGTTCTAAATTGAACCCCTCAACTTAGCCTCTAAATTGATCCCAAAGCAGCTAGTGGTTACCATTAACTCCTCGTTAACAGTCCTTTAACTATTACCGATAAGTCACGTTTTATCGACCTGTTAACAGACAGTTTAACTAACAGCAACTTGAGAACTGACTACAGGTCGAAGCCACAGAAGCATTTTGCTGGAAGCCTGTATCACTAGTTTTGCTTCTTTGCCGAACTAAAACAAGAAGTGCCTTTTGACTTGTTGTGACGAAACATTCCATAGATACCTACACTATATATTCTCCTTATTGTTAGTATATTGACGTTGCGCTGGTCATAAGAACATCAACATAATTTGGCCATTGAGTTTGGATGTTTCCAACTACTATATTTTATGTTCATTATGACTGTGGTGTAATTGTGCGATACCGTACTACGTTTCCGATTAGTGTTATATCGCCCAGCACAAAGGCACAGCTGTAGCAAGGTCATTAGCGACGACGACCTTGACACTGTCAAAAACAAGATCGATAATGCAAGTAAACGGCTTTAGTCTGAATAAATAAATCGAATCCAAACTGAATGCTTTGAGGGATACCAAACTATTGTCGCTCATAAATTTTACAAATATAAAACCAAATTTCTTATTTCTTAACATTTCACAATCCTTGTCCAAATATATATCCCAATTAGTATCCGCCAACCCAGCTTCCCGTACGCCTCCCAATTACATTTACCAAAAGAAGTATTTGGCTTTGGCTTAGTGTTCTGTATTCCACAAGAGATGGAAATAAAGCCTCAGTAAGTCTTCCTGGAGTTCCTATAACTATTCCCGTTCTACGAAGACAACTTAAAGAATGGTTAACATTTTAGTGGTCACTAAGACGAGAAGAGCGTTTATTCAAGGCAGCTATTAATACTTGTCCTTGAAGCTTTATTATAGACTACATGAATCGCCTGTCTGTGGAAAAGAGGATCTCTACATTAGTTTAACGATCACACAAGTTGCTACATACAGACCCATCATTGACAAGCATAATACAGCAAATTCTTCCAGGATAGGCCTACCTATTTTGCTCGACGTGGGTTTTTGTGTGGGTATAGAACGATCTCATCTGAATCTCTAGGCAATCTAGATCTTAGTCGCAATGAAATCAGCTGTAGGTTATACCAGAACACCAGCTGATTTGACGATGACATACTCCCACGCAAGACCATCGACAAATGTACTATGTTTACTTGGCACATTTCCAAAGTGATGTCCGTTACAGTCACATGTCTTCCTGGGTTATTTGGTTCCAAATTAATAACCACGTAAGTGACTTTCTATTACCCAAACCTTAATTCAACATTAGACTTGTTTTGTTAATACATACAAAAAACTGAAACAGAGAAAGGGACGTAACATACTGAAGGATATTTGGCTTTGGTGAAAAACAAAGTAGCCAAACATGAATTTCTGATAAATATCGTGATACGTTTTTCCTTTAAACTTCATCTCAACAAGAAGATCTTATAAAAGATTACTTCACTCAATTAAAGGTCTTTCTCTGTTATTTAATACTTTTTTTACATTTATTGGTCTCTGTAGACATTTAATATTATTGAATAATCAAAAGATGCACTGTTAAATCCACTATTATATAGTAAGTGTTTATATGTAACATGTGGATGATAACGGATTGTCACTGTCAGGAAATTTTGGACTTGTAAGATCTTAATGTACCACGCGTATTATTTCGCTTGAGAATTGCTTAGGACGTAAATTTAAAATTAGCTGGCGAGGGCGACCTTGACAATGTTAAAAACGGGATTGATAATAGAGGTAAACGGCTTTAATCTGAATAAACAAATCTATCAAATATAAAACCTGATTTTTTACAATCCTTGTCTAAATGTAGTTTTCAATTAGTATCAGACAACCAGCTTCCCGTAACCATAAAATGATAACCCCATCGAAAAAAATAAAACCCTTCGGTTATAATATAGAGTAACACTAATATTCGCACCCACATAACCTAGCATGGAGGATCCGCACGATACTTTCAATTGTTATATTGTCTAACGCACAGGCACATCTGTTGTAGGTCTTTAGTCAATTTCTCAGCAAAGCGACCATGACAATTTCAAAAAGATGATCGATAATAAAGGGGAAAGACTTTAGTGCGAGTTACCAAGCGATATTTATCAATAGAATGTCTATCTGTATATATAAATGTCTATCACCAGATGGTTAAGTAATTATCTTTCGGCGACATGTAATTTACGAAATTCAATTTTTATTTGAATTTTGGGAAAGTTATTAGCATCAACCAATACAGTTAACATCAATACAATACAATGGTTGTATGACTACTGGACAGATTGCTTGGTGTTTAACGCCCATTTCTTGTTGGTATTCGGCAGTCGTTCCACATATTTTGACGAAGCCATTACCAAGACTCGAAATTTGTTACAAGTCTTCTTATCAAAGAATTATTGTCCCAAAAATCGTAAATTTCTATATTGCCATTTAAAAACACTTACGTATTTCTGTTATATTTTTGTCAAGATGTTTTGAATATATCATATTGTAGACATAAAGCGATTTGAAGAAAGTATTGATTTTAGCTACGTGCACCCCTCAAACACAATCCACAAAAAAGACAGAGATACATGGTTCTTAGCTACAAATTAGCTCCAGGCAGTTAATATTAACTATCTTCGTTCACTAAAGACAACTTTACGAACGGTTAATTATAATGGTCACCAAGACGGGTAGAGGCCATTAATACTCGAGCCAGGACACTTTAATACAGACTCTCTCCATAAATCGCCAGTCTAACGATCGAATACCAGGTTATATTTCCAAGGAAGAAGACATCGATTCCTGTCAGGTCTATTTATAGCTTCATTTACTCTATCGGGGTGATTGTCTTTGGCTATTTTTAAACCCTTGTGACGTGTGATTGCTCAAGCCCGAAGTGCCCTGGCTTCTCGGCGAACAAAAACAGGGCAAATGGATCGATACTTGTTGATACGTCAGTCGCAGACCAGCCAATTTATATTCGCCTACGCAAATCTCTTCGCTGTTTCACGAAGGCTTGGCAACATTGACTATTCTTGGCTTTCTGTTGTGAATGAACCATCCAACTTGTCACAGAGACTGGCAGAAATCACATCGGGTCGTTAACATTTTGGGAATCGCCCATGCTCAAATCAGCTTTAGCCTCGGTTTTCATTTGACGTCGTGTGTGAAATAAACATATGACTGTTGTTTCATAAAAACGTCAGACTCGAAGTAATGGAATAAATAATTGCCGTTATCCTGTAACACCCGCTGATTAAATGATAATATCTGTCCCACGCAAAAGCATTTTATTACGCCTTGTTTTGCACGTTTCCTTCAATGCTAACTAACACATGCAATTACAAGAACATATTTCAGGATGCTTATGGTCTCAAATTAATTATTGCATAAATGACATCGTTGGTATTAGTCAAATCTTTAGTCAATACTATGAGCCTAAACAGAAGATGAGGAGTAACACAATCATACATTGAATACGGTTAAGCTTAGGCCAATAGGCTAATTATTTCGATTTTATAAGAATACACTTTGGGTATATTTTCTCCTGCACCCCTACAGATATGTTTCTGAATTGAACCCATCAACTTAATCACTAAATTAAACCCAAAAGAGTGAGTTGTTTGCATAAACTTAACTATTACCGATAAGTCACGTTTTATCGACCTGTTAACGGGCAGTTTAGCTAACAGCAACTTGAGAACTGACTACAGGTCACAGCCACAGAAGCATTTTGCTGAAAGCCTGTATCACTAGTTTTGCTTCTAGGCCCGACTAAAACCAGAAGTGAAACATCGACTTATTGTGACGAAACGTCACATAGATATGCACGCACCTGCACTTCATATTCGCCTTATTGTAAGTTGGAAATATCCAAAGTATATTGACATGTATCTTGTGCGATGCCGTACTATGTTTCCTATTTATGATCTCTAAAACACACGGGCACAGGGAAAATCTTCTTGTCAAAAATAATCATTTCCTTTTAGTGTTATATCGTCCAGCACAGACACAACTACTGTACGTCTTCAGAGAGTGCGATCTTGACAATGTCAAAAACAGGATCGATAATGCAGGCTTTTGGTCTAAATAAACTAATCGATTCAATCGAATCCAAACTGAATTATTTAGGAGATCCCCAGTCTAGTGTCGAGTTTATTCCTTACCATTTTACAATCCCTGTCTAAATATAGTTTCCATTAGTATCCGTCAAATCTGCTTCCGTACGCCTCCAAATCACATTTACCAAAAGAAATCTCGTTCATCTAACTGCAAAACATAAAACGACCTTGACCTTGAGATGGGTTTGGCTACTTGTTTGGTATTCCACAAGAGATGGAAATAAATGAACAATTCTAAAGCCGCAATAAGTCTCCGGGGAGTTCCTTATATATAACTACATGTATTCCTGTTAACCATAGACAACTTAAAGAATGATTAACATTATAGCTTTTATTCAAGACGGCGTAAAGCTTTATTATAGACAACATAGACAGAGGATCTCTCCGTTGGTTTAACGATCACACAAGTGACTGCAAAAATATCGATCATTGACATGCAGTAAGGCAAAATTTAGCAAATTCTTCTAGGATAATTATTTTGCTCAGCGTGGATGTTTGTGTGGGTATAGAACGATTTCATCTGAATCTCTAGGCAATCTAGATCTTAGTCGCAATGAAATCAGCTGTAGGTTATACCAGAACACCAGCTGATTTGACGATGTCATACTCCCACGCAAGACCATCTAGAAATGTACTATGTTTACTTGGCACTTTTCCAAAGTGATGTCCGTTACAGTCACATGTCTTCCTCGGTCATGTAGTTCCAAATTAATAACCACAGAAGTGGCATTATTTCTGTTACCCAAAGCCTTGTATTGTTAATACATACAAATGACTGAAACAAGGGAAAGGGACGTAACATACTGAAAACAAAGTAGCCAAACCTCAATTTCTGATAAATTCTTCGAGACGATTTTCTGAAGGCCTTCTTTGAGACGATTTTCTGAAGGCCCTCTTCGAGACGATTGTCTGAAGGCATTCTTTGAGACGAAGGTCAAAATTTGACATTTTCGAGACGATTGTTTGAAGGCCTTCTTTGAGACGATGGTCAAAATTGACTTCTTCAAGACGTTTGTCTGGAGGCCCTCTTCGAGACGATTTTCTGAAGACCCTCCTAGAGACGATTTTCTGAAGGCCTTCTTCGAGACGATGGTCAAAATTTGACTTCTTCGAGACGATTTTCTGAAGGCCTTCTTTGAGACGATGGTCAAAATTTGACTTCTTCGAGACGATTTTCTGAAGGCCTTCTTTGAGACGATGGTCAAAATTTGACTTCTTCGAGGCGATTGTCTGAAGGCCTTCTTTAAGAACACGGTCAAAATTTGACTTCTTCGAGAAGGTTGTCTGAAGGCCCTCTTCGAGACGAATGTCAAAATTTGACTTCTTCGAGACGATTGTCTGAAGGCCTCTTCGAGAAGATTGTCTGAAGGCCCTCTTCGAGACGATTGTCTGAAGACCTTCTTTAAGAACACGATCACAATTTGACTTCTTTGAGAAGGTTGTCTGAAGGCCCTCTTCGAGACGAATGTCAAAATTTGACTTCTTCGAGACGATTGTCTGAAGGCCTCTTCAAGAAGATTGTCTGAAGGCCCTCTTTGAGACGATTGTCTGAAGGCCTTCTTTAAGAACACGGTCAAAATTTGACTTCTTCGAGAAGGTTGTCTGAAGGCCCTCTTCGAGACGAATGTCAAAATTTGACTTCTTCGAGACGATTGTCTGAAGGCCTCTTCGAGAAGATTGTCTGAAGGCCCTCTTCGAGACGATTGTCTGAAGACCTTCTTTAAGAACACGATCAAAATTTGACTTCTTCGAGAAGGTTGTCTGAAGGCCCTCTTCGAGACGAATGTCAAAATTTGACTTCTTCGAGACGATTGTCTGAAGGCCTCTTCAAGAAGATTGTCTGAAGGCCCTCTCCGAGAAGATTGTCTGAAGGCCCTCTTCGAAACGATTGTCTGAAGGCCTTCTTCGAGACGATGGTCAAAATTTGACTTCTTCGAGACGAATGTCAAAATTTGACTTCTTCGAGAGGATTGTGTGAAGGCCCTCTTCGAGACGATTGTCTGAGGGCCCTCTTCGAGACGAATGCCAAAGTTTGACTTAGATGAATGTCCAAACGCCTTCTTTGAGACGGTGGTCAAAGTTTGAGTTCTTCAACATGAATGTCCAAACGCCTTCTTTGAGACGAAGGTCAAAATTTGACATCTTCGAGACGATGGTCTGCCTTCTTTCGTACGATAGTGAAGGCATGGCGTCTATATCAGGATCTCTATTTGATCTAATAAGCTTTATTTGAATGTGAAGAGTTGATGAAAGATGTATGTTACAACTACATGCACTATTATATGTAACAGCTGATTGTAACTTCTGAGCGATATGTTTGTGGGACGTAGTTTTATCAAAGGCATTCATCGGGGACAGGTTTGTCGTCTTCGTCTTCGTCATTCTCAAAAGATATTTTTGCCCTTTTTAAATATTTGGTAGACTACGTCCAAATGGGCAAATGTAATAAATGACCTGCCCTGTTGTATAATGATAAGGAGACACGGTGGCCCAGTCGGTTCCTCAGTCTTACACAGGCCTTCCATCGACACGCGTTCGAATGCCACTCAGACTAAATAAAAATTGAAACATTTCTGAGTGAATTTTTCACTCGATCGCCGTATGTTGGACAGTTGCCAGGTATACCCACCGAAGGTCGGGTTTTTCCCAGGCAATGAGCCCGGTTTCTTCTCCCACTAAACCTGACAACGCCGCAATATATGTAAAATACTGTTGAGTGCGGCGTAAAATATGAATCAATCAATCAATGAGGAATCAGTAAGAAGAAATTGGTAACAACGTAGATGCGTGGGGATAATCTAACCCATGATTTGAATCAGTTCGAATTTTAAAAAGAAAATAAGTCTCTTACTTGTCTTGTGTCTGAACGATAAATTGCTTCCTTTCAATCTATCGAACGCGACCATTTAAGGGAATACTCTTGAATGTGATTTAAAACTACAATCAGTCAATCAATATGTTGAGGCCGCATGTTAACAAAAAACTATTTTGTGCATTATTATTGTTTTCTTTTGTCACATATTCTGTCCAAATGTGTAAAGGGGTCACCGTTTCCGACTGCCATAAGTTTAATAGAGATAAATAGGCGATAAAGTTTCTCTGTGTTTAATATAATGATGTCGCATTCCTCATAAAGTTATTTTTTCTTTTTTTATAGACCGTCCGTATAAATGTACACATTGTCCCACTGCAGTTGATCACTACAACAGCTATACGTTTATACTTCAAGCGAAAGCTTCATCGGTAGCTTTGTTTGCTTGTCAATAAGCGACCCTTTAGTTAAGGGTGTGGATGTCATTAGTTAGGGCGGGGGAGGAAAAGCGTGGTAGTACATATAGATAAAAAGTCTGCTAGCTCCTGCCAGTGTCAGTTTCATGGGGGGGTTTTCCATTATTTATCAAACGTATGGTTGGCTGCGTTTGAATGACAGAAGAGTGGGCGTAGCTACCTGCACATGCAAGTGTCAACACGGGAGTGACCAGTGGTCAACTCTAACATGCTGGTCATCGCTGTTAATTATCGCAGTTCCCACGCTGTCGATACACCCTCACAATACGCAGGCTGACTTAATATAGATCACCATTCTCCATTGTTTGTATAGGCCTTTCAAAAATCAAATTAACTTCCACACCCTCAGTCATTGATACGACTTTAATAACGTCTTTCGTTATACATGAATGTGTAAAAGTATTAAGTAACTCGTCGTACTAATATACTAATAGCCCGACGCCTTGTAAAATGAAACCTTTGCTGTTAGGCCATTCTCTCTACAGTCCTTGAGGGAACAATTCAGTACTGAGGTGCTAAATTACACCTGTTCTTCCTGATTCACAATTACATATACGACCATCAGGAACAAGGACGCAGGCCCGTTGAGCAACAAGTGTAACTTTAAAATGGCATGAGCGGTCAAAATGTTGAAATTATTGGCTATTTTTCTCAAGACCTATAATTCATAAGCTTTTTAGTGCTTCTAGTCTCACAAATGTACGATAAACTATTGTTTTGAACTAACTTTGGCTTAGAATGAATGAATGGTCGTCCCGGTTATTTAAATTTTCTTTTCTTGTCGAACACGTTTTCGGTTCATACAGGCCACATACTGTATGAGTTTTCCTCATTCCAACGCCAACCATTTAGTTTTTCGATGGCCTTCAAATACTTTTTCTTTCGTGACGATCAGAAATTATGAAAAAAGTGTGAATTTTGGCAGCTCATGCCACTTTAAGCCTATGCATTCATTGCTCGCGATGCTCTGTTGTTTGGAAGTTCCATCTAACAGGACATTAGAGGGTATCAAGACGACTATTGTTATGTCTCTGTCACATTACAAGCAACTCAATCCATCAATCAATTTGATAGTGAATCAGTAGCCCGGATTATCGGTCTTTGGACGAAATATTTAAAGACACGAAAAAACACGGGCACAGGATAAAATCTCCTTGACTAAAATAACCATGGAGACAAGGTCATTTAGACCTTTATACCGAGTCATACGTTGTTGTAAAAAAACTAAAACCCATGATATTTCATTAGGTTGACAACAGCTAGGACCTTGGTCTTGGTCAGTAGAATTTTCAGTAACACTTTGTAATATATTGACATTACTTACGCATCTTGGGCTATCGGTAGCCTGAGATTGAACCAAAAAGAATCATGAAAAAAAATTTGGTTCCCCCAGAAAAACCTAGGTAGAAGACAGATAGGGGAGTTGGGCCCTGTCCAGAAAATCTTTCTAACATGTGTTCTTTTTATAAGCAATGACTGGCCTTTTGGGTTGGAGGTCGAGCCATTTTACTTTGAAGAAGTTTGTATTCATGTAAACCCATGCAGGTTATGAGTCAAATTAGTTAGACGATGTTCTCTTACATTATTTGGGAACATGATCTACAGAGCCATTAAGTGATTTTTACACCAGACTCTTGGTTATATATTAAAGTTTATTGTGTATAGGAATACAAGTTCTATGGGTATCTTTTGCCACACTATATGTGCATGTTGGTAACACTTACACCCCAAACCCCAACCACACGTAAACGCGTCCCCACACACACCTGTCCACAAAGTCTGCGCATTTGGAAACTATATGATTTATACAGAAACCCTAATATCTATACATGATATTGTACTTTAAAGTTGGAGGTTAATAATATTGTTAAAGCATATATTAGAAAGCATGAATTAAACTGCGAATGTATAATTATGTGTTGTAGGATGGAGAGCTTTTTATTATTTCTATGCAGTAAACAATGAGACAGAGGGGAAATAAAGAGTCTATCCCTTACAGCATTTAGAATAAAAGTGTTGTATAAAATGTTTAAATGTTAAATGTTAACAGTTGGCTTCAAACCCTGACCCTGTATGTGACGAGTAATAAAACCGAGCAAATGTCAGAATATTGTCTAAAAAGAAGAAAATACAACTGTTTATATATGGCGAAAATATTGTATACGAGTTTGAAGACAGCATTAGGTATATAGTTATAAAAGCCAAAGTTGTCATAAAAACAGCGGACATTTAGAAATGCTACCAGTGACCTTCATTCAGATATCTGTAAATTAGTCATTGACCTACAATTTTTTTAAAGCGACGATAAATCTTTCCCACTCACTCAGTTTTCAGAGAGAGAGGAAATTCCTCTGACCATTGTGTGCAGAGCCCAGATCGGAATAGAACCCGTGTGCCGTAAAACAATACATCAACTCAATAGGGTAGTGCGACCGATCAAAAGAAAGCAAAGATAGGTATTTGTCACAATAGTACGTACACTGCACTATGTTGAATTCTTTTCTTTCTCTTGTAATTAAGTAGGCCTATCGTCAGCTAAATAGTCTATACATTGGCCAAGGTTACCTATTTTGCTTTAAGCCAAACGAGAGCTGCGAATGAAATTTAGCTCAACAGATAGGGCTCTCTCGTTTGCAGAAGGCTTAATGGTCATTTTTCAACTTAATCGGTCACTTAGTTAGGTTCCCTCATAATTCTATAAAAAATAATATAGAAAACCCAGTGAAGAATCAACCGAGTAGACCAGGTGATAAGATAGAGTTATCTCCCTTTAATTGTTAAATCGCTTGTGGCCAGTTGATGCTTGGGCCCAATCGAGATCTCGTGCTATTCTACGAGATCTTCAACACGAGACATGGCGAATGGCAGAAGGATCAATCTCTATTTTAGATTGGCTAGGGCCTATAAGGCTATATGGGCGTAACGTCGTTCTCTTTAATATTTCAAATCGCACAAGTATATACCCACCCCCTCCAAACATAAAAAGAAGCTTTGACAATATAATTTATATCTGTCTAAGGTTTATACAATTATTATTATTAATGAAAGGATTGATTTACATATACAGAACGCTTATATACATATTTATTTTTGGTCATGATTCGGAATCTAATTTACAAGCCCGCATATGTGCATTATGGGCGTGCAATTAAAACAACAATTGCGTGAACTGTCATTATGCAGAAAGGAAATATGTTTAGCTAAAGTGGGATGAGCTGCCAAATATATGCAAAATTTCGTTGAAACAGAATTTGCAAATTATGCCTCATTTTTGTCAAGGGGTACCAAATTGGAGCTGTATACCGGTATATCAATATGGGATATATGACCAGTTTCTATAAATAACTAAGACTTAAAAATGCACTCATGCATCCCGGGTATTAGAATTTTGTCCATTATTAACACACATTTTCGTTTTGTACGGGTAACTGGCTTTACCGAATGTGTTTAGTTCCACTTAAATATTTTAGTTTTTTCAAGGTTTCAAACGCTCAACTTATCACTACAATCGAAAATTATGAGAAAAAAATTTGGCAGCTCATGCCACTTTAATATAGATTAAAACCGAGGTAAAGCTTATTGTTGGCCTTCAAATTAAAGTTGAACTGTATGTCGAAGTATTCGTTTAATTTTTCTTATAAAAAAAACTGTACTCTTCTAAAGAAAACAAGGAATCAAGAAAGCCTATATATTTGTATAATCATCATGTCTAACCGTTATTAATCATATTGTATGATCATTTTGATTTCGTGAAAAAGTTATCAGAATTCCCGATGCAATGTAAAGGCGGAAATGTCAGGTATACATTTGCCACATACTGTATAATAATACGAAGAATTATACGCGATCTGGTCGGATACGAACATTGTCCCATTGAAAGGCGAAATCAATACCTTGCTGCCAGCCTGAATGGAACTTGGAAAGAGGCAATCAGATATTGACGTCAGGCGTACGTCAGAGGAAATTTCCTATATCTGATTGGCTACGAGTGTACATTGACCATATATGTCAACTCATTGATCGTCCATTCAGTAATTGCCCTGAGGCATGATCGATACGGAGTTGTTTTCCATTGCCGGCTCTGATCAGCAAACGACTACAGAACGGGTTAGAGTAAACAACACGCATGGGTTATTAAAATTTTCCATTGACGCAAAAAGCGGCTAACCAGAATAAACCAGAAATCCCTTCTGCTGGATTTCCTCAAAAGAAGCCAGGCCGGTGTGACTGAGCTTTAAAGACTAAAAATATCCCAAACTATTGACATTTACTCCACGAAGAGAGCTACAGTGCACATCGCGGAACATACAGAATCATTTATAAGCGTTCGTGCTTAGGAATTCCCTCTCAGTTACTGGATCGAGTTCGTAGGTCGAACGTAGGATATTAACACATTCCACATTGTATACCAGGAAGAATGTACGAAAAAGAAAGTTGTGAGCTTGACCTTTTCTGAAAACATGTGATTGGATTGTGTTGCAAGCTATAGCATATACCTGTGGAGAAATATACCTTTTGAAATTAAATTACTTTCAAATCAAACGGATTGGAAATTTAAGCTGTTATATTTACCCGGATTTAATAACTATAGAGTACTTACGGTACGTAAACTGCGTACCTGTATATTACTTGTACAGGTATGTCACTTTAATTTTTTCGTATAACCAATGCAGGTCTATAGATACCAGCATCAACTACGTATGTTGTATTTTTCCAGTTTGTGTCATATAGGCCTAATCATTTCCTAAATCAAAATTTAAAAAAAGATAAATACCTTTACTTTCGGATTAATTTAATATTTAAGCACTTCAAGGAATGGTATATTATTATAAATAGTACCCTGGTTTAACAACAAAAATGCCATCTGGAATCCAAAACTTCTATACTTATTGTTCTGAAAACCCAAAATCTTCCTCAACTGGGCACCGGTCTAATATCAATAAATATATGTGTCCAATATGTGTTCTCTGTTCAAAATTTTGTTAGGATATTATACACATTAGGTGTTAAAGTTAATATTAATGAAATTGTCTTCTTTAATTAGCGTTATATATTACTATTTAATACCAGTTCTTGTTAATAACAAATACTTTTTTTTCACCATCAAAAAGATTGTGTGTGTTTCTTCTTTTTTATATCTTTTTGTTTCCTTTATCTTTTACGGTTCCTATTTATTTACTTTATTTTTTTCTTGCCATACTCTGTATACCACGAGTCGAGCAATAAAAAATGGTATTGTATTGTAATAGTTTCAGTATGCTAACTGGTATTTTAATATGTTGAGGCTCTAATGTAGGCCTATAGGCTAATTAATATCAATGTGATTCTAAAATTGTCATTTTATGCTATTTCCATTGGCAATGACGGTGTTCAGCTGATAAGCGGACTATCTAAACAAGTTGAATCTAGTCTTAAATTTCACGTCATGGTGAAATACTTTATATTTCATCTTTACTTGAAACCCGAATATTATAGTGTCAAAACGCCCACTCTTTATTGAGTATTTCCATCACTTACGAAACAAGACAAAATCGATCACTTCATATTCGTTGCTGTGAAACGATTAACCAATCAAAAGGCTAGGCTAAAAATAGATCCTCACAATCAGCTGTGAAGGAGTGAATACTCCGCCGTTGAAACATAGTCCCTTGAAATCACAAGAAGCAACCACTTTGTTCCACTGTCTTGTCTAGTCACGGAGAAAAACAGTTGATTAATCGGTAAGGACTTGGTTTAGCTTTGAAGCATTAGGTAAAATATTGTACTTTCTCTATACTAACCTTCCATGTGTTCAACTCGCACTTGTGTACATGTTAGATCGTGAAGCGGTTTAGCCTAGGTCTGTCTGCGCTGGGAAGTTAGACCAGTGTAGCCAACCAAGGGGTCGACGAGCATAACTTGGGAGTCACGCCGGGTGGTTAAAGGGGTTTTTCAATTACATTTCTCATAACTACTTACTCTGCTTATTACAGAAACTGGCGACGACAGGAGACACAGATTCAATATCAACTATGGCTACGGACGATTCAAACTCTAACAGATTCCAAGTTTTGTGCTACGAACAAGTTGTGCGGCTGCACGAGGTTATGGAAGAGGTTGTCCCTATCCACGGACGAGGTAATTTTCCAACTTTAGAAATCAAGCTAAAAGACTTAGTGAAAGTTGTTCGAGAAAAACTGACTTCTGAAGGTGTTAATGTGAGAGATGTTCGACTGAATGGGGGAGCTGCTAGCCATGTTCTTGGCACAGACAATGTTAAAACACCGCCATACAATGACTTGGATTTAATTTTCGGTGTTGACCTGTCAAACCAAAACGAACTGCAGAAAATCAAAAATTGTGTTCTCGGCTGCTTGACAGATTTCCTTCCAAAAGGTGTCAGTAAAGAACGGATGAGTAGCTGTAGTCTCAAAGAAGCATATGTTCAGAAAATGGTGAAGATATGTAATGAGCACGGTGATAGATGGAGTTTAATATCCCTTTCTAACAACAGCGGTAAGAATGTCGAGTTGAAATTTGTTGACACAATGAAGCGACAGTTTGAATTTAGTGTAGACTCTTTCCAAATAATCCTCGACAGCTTAATGACTTTCTACGAGATAGCTCACACTCCCGGTATGAGTGAACATTTCTACCCCACTGTGGTAGCAGAGAGTGTGTATGGGAATTTTGGTGAAGCCTGGCATCATTTGAATAAAAGATTGATAGCTACTAGAAATCCGGAGGAGATTCGTGGAGGGGGGCTTCTGAAATATTGCAATTTGCTGGTAAGGGGTTATACGTCTGCTGGCACTGTGGATATAAAAGGACTTGAAAGGTACATGTGCTCAAGATTTTTCATAGATTTCAGTGATTTATGTCAGCAAAGACAAAAGCTTGATGCTTATCTTGCTAATCATTTTACTGGGGAGGAGGAACTGAAGTACGAATTTCTCATGACATTATACAAAGTGGTGGATGAAAGCACAATATGTCTTATGGGGCATGAACGCCGCCAGACATTAAATCTAATCCATCAGATGGCTTGCCAAGTGCAAATGGAACAGGAGCAAAAGGCGCACAACAAATACCTACAGATGCAGCAATTTGATCAGTTAAGTAATCTGACCATAGATCAGGTGTATTTTGGCCCATGCACTCAATTTAGCCAGTATTATGGCTATATGCCAACGGTTTACCAGTACAATGGATCTAGCAACTGTCCATTGTGTCCTACATACCTCCAGTGCTCATAGTCTTCTAAGGGAGGATAGTGCTTGGACATTATCTGGAGATCCTACTTCATTTATCATTTTGACATTACTTTGATTCATAAGATTTTCATCTTTTCACTTAAAAAGTTACTTTTCTGGGCATCATATGGTTCATGTTAAATTCATGGACTGCTGGTTTCTTCGACTTTTTTTTTTTACCTGGCCATATGGTGAATTGATTTTTATCTCCCGGATTGGATCTCCTTGTCAGTCTGTGACACAATTGATCAATGGGTGATGTGCGTCTTGTACAGTGTGAATATTTCTGTTTATTGTTTACATATATATGACCTACGTTATTGATATATATACACATAAATGTATGTGTTTAATTATACTATTATATATATATATTTTGACTTAATCCACATGCCTTATAATTGATTATTTGGTGAGGACTTGACAAGTGTAAAAATCGAGGGCCAAAGACAAATGAATAAATGCTCTACCCGAGTGGTCTAAACTGTATTATGGATTGAATGCGAACACTTTCACATGTACATATTTTTTTCTCAATATACATTCATATTGGACGTGAGACTGTCTGCAAGATATACAACATTCAAGCAATATCATTATGGAAGCCTGTGTGTGCCATTTCTTCCTTGCGCACTTGTCATGAAAAGATTCTATACATTAATGCTAAGGAATTGTGAAAAATTGTTTTACATGAATATTGAAAGCCATACATTTTAATTTACCCAAGCAACTTAACTTTTGGGGATGATGTCTTCATAATGTTGTTCTACAGTTCCACCTCAAAAGAGGCGCATTTTGTTGATCTCTGTTTTAGTGATAGTCCAAGTTGTCATTGACTGCTGGTGTCAATCATGACAAACCATTTTATTTTATTGGCGGGGTGGAAAGTTGGGATGGAAAGGGTTAAATTTGTAATAGAGCATCATGTTGACTGGGAAAAGGGCTTTTCAGAAAAAAATTAAATTTCCACCAAAAAAAAATAAGTTTAAGCTTAACGTTTGTCCAGTTAGCTTTAATTAATGCTGGCAAAACAAAATCATTGTAAGAATTTATTTTTCATCTAATTTTAATTTTTGCATAAATGTCTCGTTACAGGAATAATATGTCTGGCTAAATGTCAATTTAATAATACTGGAATAATGGACAATCACTTATCCGTCTAGAATAGACTGAATGATTTATTTTCTGTAGTAATTATCTCCCCAGTGCCACTGTTTAATAAATCTTGATAATCAAATACGTCCTCCAGTTAAATGTCAACCGATCTTTGTATAACTACTTCAAAATCAATATTTTATCTAACACTGATTATTATTGACAGTTGATATTTAAAAAAATCTCTATTTTAAAATATATGTGATATTATAAAAGCGAATGAAAAACAGTTATCATGAAAATCGGCAAAAGTTTCTGAAAAATATGTTACCTTAGCCATAATGATCTGTAAAATTTATTCGAATCTGTCTTTCATTCTGTTCTTACAACAGCAAGTTAGTTTACTGTGTTGAATTCTGCATAAATAATGAAATGTATGGATGTTGGCATATTTTCAATATTTCTAGTTCTTTTAGTTGTAGATTTTTGTAGAGGTAGACAATTTACTGGTAATGTATAATCTAACATTTTCAAGTGATTAACTATCTTGATTTATGAATTCTAAATCCTCAATCTTCTTGTAATGTATGAACATTAAATAACAAATATTTTCTTTTTTACCCTATTTAGAAGTTTTTGGAATAATGCAGGCTGTCATATTTTATCTGGCTTTTATATTTCATATAAGGTTTCAAAAACATAATGCTAGAATCTCATTCTCAAGCTCAATGAGCCAGTTTGTGATATAAAAAAATGGAATCAAGTTTGATAATCTGTGCATTGATTAGAGGGACTGTGTCACTATTTCACCTTTATACCGTAAATTGCATAAAAAAATATAAATTAATATGGCTACCCAAGAAAATTGTTAAAGCCTTGAAAATCTTTAAAAGTTAACGAGATATCCTTCGTAGTGTTATCAATTAACTAAATTATAAATGTAATGCTATCTTTTATTTCAATGTACCATATTTAGGTTTTGCAAATTTAAGCTTAGATTTTTTCGTAAGGGTCGAGTATAAACTACTCCCCCCACAATAAACCACCTAGTGCTGTTGCCACAATTTTAACAAAATAATCTGGAGTACTATTGGTAGATCAACCAAACTTGGTAAAAGGTCAACCAAACTTCTTTGAGGCATTTAGAAGTTGGTGGTCAACCAATCTTGTTAGATCGACTCATCTTGGTAAAAGATCAACCAAACTTGGTAAAAGGTCAACCAATCTTGGTAGAAGATCAACTAATCTTGGTAAAAGATCAACCAAACTTGCTAGAAGATCAACCAAACTTAATAAAAAATCAACCAAATCTGTTAAGGTTTAAATTAGATTAATATGTACAGTGCCTTTTTCATGTTAACAATTTAAGTTGAATTTTAAGCTAGAGGAAATACCAAGTAGACTTAATTTCCAGTTTTATTCATTCTGTACTTCATATAGATTTTTCAACGCGAGGAAACCTAGATCCAAGATAGTAAAGTTGTCTGGTATAAGTAAAACAACTGGGTTTCAATTTTTGATAACCTCTCCAAAATGTGATGTTCTTAAAATTAGAAATAAATGTTTATCATTTAATATCTACATATAGATTTGTGAATACCCCCCCCCCCCCCCCCCCCCCGAAGTCGTCCTCAATCTTGTGATATATAAATTGCACATTTAAGGGTACTCTAATAGACTTACACCTAATTAAATGGCCATGTACATGTCAAATATTTGTATAAATGTATACAGTAACGGGAAATTAAATGGTTAAATTTACCTTGAATCCCCAAATAAACAATGCAGTTTGAATGTCTCCGATAATCTAAAATTATATATTTTCTATGATATGAGGACTTAGTGAAATTCCTGTGTTCTAATTTAACAAAAGAAAAAATACGCATTAATCACATTGATAAACTTTGTATCAGTGTTTTTTTGTTCTCTTTAAGCTTATTTCAGACTTAATTGTCAAAAAAATTCTGACAAAAGTTTTGTTTTATTATTTTTTTTTTTCAAAGTGCTGTTATCTAAAATTTGTTATTCTGCACACTCCATATTGTATTCCTACTTGATTTTTTTTTCTGTCCAAGAACTCAATTTTTTCTACTGTTTAATATTAAGGCCAAGGCTGTTTATATATACTTTAAAAGTTTGGATAATCTGCAATTTTGTCGAAGAACTGAAGCCGTGCACATTTGATTTTACCTTTTTTAATTCCGTGCTCTGGATTAAATGTATATTTCATTTTTCTCACCAGTGCAAGGCAGTGAGACTCAAATTTGGTCAATTACTTTGGACTTCACTGTATAAACCTGGCATTACAGTGGTTTTCCTTGTTTTAACAGTTAAGACTTTTAGACAAAAATTGGCATAATTTTGCATCAAATTCAATATAGGTGCCTAAACTTTCCTGCAGTCTTATCACAGTCTCGTTGATTTACCACATTTCTTTGTGTCAATTTTTGGGGTGGACAACTTTGCGGTCCTCTCGAAATTTTCATTTTCTCTTAAACATAATACATTGTAAATCCCTTCCAGCCTATGATCAGGTAATAAACAATGTTTTTTTGGTTACAATTAATCCTCTTGACTTCGCCTTTATAAATATGGCTGTGAACTAGTTGATTATGGTAACTACAAGATTCACATTCTGCAGACACATTTGTAAATACTATTTTGGTGCTTTTTTAGTTCATTTCATTTTATTTCGAATTTTACTTTTGAATAACACCCTTTGGTAATCGCTCTGGGGGATTTCACTTTGTGTAATTTTATTCCTCTCGTATTAAAGGCCAATCGTTCGACACAATTTTTTTTTAATTTTAACGGCTACTAACAGTTCTTCCTTGTAAGATAATATTAAAGAAACAGTCCAAGGTTTGATTTCTAGTCAATTTTCTACTTCCATGAATTGTAGGCCAAGTTTTGTCTCGAAATTTATCTTATTTTTTTGTCATAATACAGACAGTTTTGAAATTTCTCACTGGTGAGCTACCTTGAATATTATGTGATATCTATGTAAGTTTTTATTTTATTAAAATTGTTCCCTTTTTTTGAGCCAATCATATTTAAAAGCTTTTGAATGCTCTGATTCTAAGCTTTTTTTCCCATAATGATATCACTTGTTGAACCATTACTTATCTTTCACATTGTTGCCTGTTGATTTTGAATTGTTTCTTTTGCATATGGTTTTAAGATGTCTACTTTTTGTTCATTTCAATGAAACGACTGAGAATATCATAAAATTCAGGTATTCGATTTGATTTTTCTGTTTCCATTTTTTTTTTTTTCTCATTTAATTGTTATTCGCTAAAGTTACACAATCTTTATAAATAATATACCTCTTAATAATGTGTGTAAACGTGATGATCGATGTGACCAAATTGTCCAATGGATTTAGCCTGGTGACAGAAATGACTGGCTAGTGCCCAGTGTTTTGCTATGATATGAGAAGTGCTAATATCACGGCGGTATGTGTGCATTTGCAATCCATGCAGTGCTATTTTGAAAGCCCGGATATTTTGTGGTTAATCCAGGATTCCATCATCTCCAAATTGTCCGTCAAATGGAAGGTGTTGATCTGTGTTATATGTGTGTAGTTAATGATGTGAACAGCAGGACAAAAAAACTGGTGCAAGCGCATGGAGTATGAAGAGCTCAAGGCCAATATGGAACGTGACAGCATTACTGAGGTTGTGTGGTGTGCATGAGAGAGACTGTGAATCAACATACAAGTTCAAAGTTCAATTCTGTGCATAAGAAAAATTGTAGAATTCTCCATTTATTGGTGTCTCTCTATTTTGTATGGCAGATTCTAAGGACTATAATAAAGTAAATTATTTTTGATTTAATCATTGTGTTGCAGTTTGTGATGATTTAATTAAAACGGGTAATGGTCTGTTAGCATGCCCGGCCTCTTGTTTACGCTCTAACGTCTTGCAAATCAATACTACCATGTCTTGCAATCAGAAATGACGTGATAAAGGTCAGCTTGAACTAAGGCCTCGGTGAAAGGACATGGACCTTGGTTACCTGTCTTGGCTCAAGGTTGACCTGTAGCCCTTGCACAACAAATTACTATATGATACTTTATATGATATTGGATTTTATTTATTCACCAGAATAATATAACCAATATTTGTACAGAATTAAATTTGATCTGACGGGAATAAAACCCATGCACAAGTATTGAAGAATACTTTGAATGCGAACATATGTTTTTGCAATGGCGAACAAGCGATACTGGGGACATTTTAATTTATGCACGAGCGTGAATGCTTCAACGTCTCAATGCGGAGTGTTGATGCTCAAACAGGCAGATCAAATAAAAGTTGAAAAAAAATTGTATTTTTCACTTGATCGCTGTATGTGGAAGACTTGACAGGCACTCGGCAAAGATCGTGGGCTTCCTCTTGGCAATGGGCCCAGTTTCGTCTCCCACTAAACCTGGCAACGCCGATATATGAGTGAAATAATCTTTAGTGCAGCGTAAAAGCTCGATCGATTGAGTGTGGGGCGTGTGGTACTTCTGAAAGCATTGTTGTTGAATAACACGCTGTATTCAAACCAAACATATGCTCTAATTCCCGAGTTGATGACAGCTCAGTATATACGGTATATAGCCTATATTAATATATCCTGGGTGATATAACACATGATCGATCCAGAAAATCGTCACATGTGTCTCCTACTTTGTTCTCGTGCCAAATTCAACACAACACATCGCTGTGAACTTAAACTTAAGTGAGTTTAAATTTCCTGCCCAGCGATACCAAGTACATATATTTACAATACATCTTACGTTTCAAGGGGAATTAGAACACGAATAACACAAATTTGTATCAACGGCATCGTCGAAACCCACGGTTGAAAATTCCGCTTACGCTCATAAGAGGTGAGCTTGTCGAGAATTTAACCCTGGGTATCCGAGGATGTATCAACGGGAGCGTTTTCATAATTGAGGCCTATAAGATGTCTTACATGGGCTTCCTATATATACAGAAGCTTTTGGATGGCTAGAGATGCCTTCTTACAGCAATTCTAGTGATAAAATTCTCGTCATTCTAGTGATAAATGTCATTAGTTTTTATACGCCCGGCTTGAAAAGCGGGCTGTATTATGGTATCATCTCCGTCCGTCCGGCAGTCCGGCTGTCCGGCAGTCCGGCTGTCCGGCGTCCGCTTTCCCTTCCGCTCCATAACTTTTAAAGTTTTGATTCCATCTGCACAATTTTTTCTGAGTATATACCTTATGGGTAGAAGGTGTGTCGCGAACTATTTTTAACATCACTGGTTGCATAATATGGGAGTTATATTGGATTATGTAATATTCCCTTCCGCTCCATAACTTTCAAAGTTTTGATTCCATCTGGACAATTTTTTCTGAGGATATACCTAATGGTTAGAAGGTGTGTCGCGAACTATGTTTAACATCACTGGTTACATAATATGGGAGTTATATTGGATTATGTAATATTCCCTTCCGCTCCATAACTTTCAAAGTTTTGATTCCATCTGGACAATTTTTTCTGAGGATATACCTTATGGGAAGAAGGTGTGTCGCAAACTATTTTTAACATCACTGGTTACATAATATGGGAGTTATATTGGATTATGTAATATTCCTTTCTGCTCCATAACTTCTAAAGTTTTGATCCCATCTGCACAATTTTTACTGAGTATATACCTTATGGGTAGAAGGTTTGTCGCGAACTATTTTTAACATCACTGGTTACATAATATGTGAGTTATATTGGATTATGTAATATTCCCTTCTGCTCCATAACTTCTAAAGTTTTGATTCCATCTGCACAATTTTTTCTGAGTATATACCCTATGGGTAGAAGGTGTGTCGTGAACTATTTTTAACATCACTGGTTACATAATATGGGAGTCATATTGGATTATGTAATATTCCCTTCTGCTCCATAACCTTCAAAGTTTTGATTCCATCTGGACAATTTTTTCTGAGGATATAGCTTATGGGTAGAAGGTGTGTCCTTGGATAATTTAGTGATAGCTACATGTATGGTGGCCAAAACCTAAAAAGTTTAGAATTAATTAATTATTTATCTTTTTTAAAGGCTCTTCAATTCAGTTTTATTACCCATATGGTAAAGCAAATATAGCTGCTTTGACAATATTCATAAACCTGGTTGTAAGTGTAAACAGATAAGACTTGTATATTTACACACCATTGACCATCTCAGAGATTAGGCTCTGTTCAAATATACCTATATAAAATGTAGCAAACATCCTGACCAGTGATGTCTTGAGCAAGTGATTGAACCCACTGACCAGTCAGAATTAGCTGGACTCCATTAGCTGGACTCCATTAGCTGGACTCCAAGCTGAAGACCTGGACATTTAACACCAGATGAGATTTAATATTTGAAGGACCCGTTGCATATATTCAAAAATATATATAAGGGAAGGATTTGTTTGTGTATGGCTGCAGTGACTGTGCCTTTCCGGGCGTATTTTGGGTTTCCCGAAACTCTTGTTAATTATTCGGATCCTGTATTTTTTTTAAATCAACATTCAAAGCAGCTCATTTTGAAGACAAAAATATATAGATAGACATTTTTTTTAAGAAATGCTCTAACAAATAGTGCTATTTTCCATATACATGCAGCTTAAAAGGTAAATCTACGACAGAACTTAATGCTTTTTGTTCTCCTTCTGCATGGTCATACGTGAAGAAGCAGGCTTAATATTATCATATGTCCATCACCTTAACAAATGCCTCACGATGTAATTTACCGATAAATAGATATCACCTTCTGTGGGTGTTGTATTCCAAAAATAGCTATACCGCATGGAATTATTTGGGTTTTAATTAGCTGCTGAATATTCTCTTTTTTTTATCAAAAAGTACATAAGAATTTTCCACTGATACCACAATCTTGGATAGTTTTACAAGCAACCTAAACCTCAAAATACACACATACATGCCGGTTATTTCAATTTTGTCCGTTTTTTCTCACAATATTTTTTTTATTTCAACGTTAATCTTTTAGTCTTTCAACGTACTTCAAACTCTCAATTTCTCTTGAGAAGAATTTCTGGAAAAAAAACCCCAATTTTTTTCACATTTTGGCAGCTCATGCCCCTTTTACTTATACGATGAAAAAGTTGACATTGTTAACAAAAATTAGGTATAGATCTATATATACCCTCTTGAAGCCAAAGTATACATGCATTGGTTTTGTTTTAAAAGGCGCCAGGTTTAGTTGACCTACATCCGAATAGACATGCCGTGTCCAGTGGTATAAAGATATAAATTTCAGTCGGACCACCCGACTTTATCTACGTTCTTTCCAGAGGCCTGTAAGACAAATATAGGGGTTAGAGCATGGGTAATGTTTAAGTATAGTGACTGCTGTGGATGTCCTAGTTCGAGAAAAATTCAAGGCACACTTCGCACAACATCTCCTTTACTGTCAAGCGTTCCTGTGGTTAGACTACCATAACCCCAGCGGCTTATTAAATAATACGCTATTTTATCAACTTGACATAGCTGGCGATAATCTTATTTATATACATACTTCTTAGCTAAATACCTATAGGGATACAGTTGCCGTCTTACAATATGGATTTGGATGGAATGATTTAACTTAGTGACACCAAGTGAAGGAAAGGAATGGCTGGAGGGGGGGGGGGGGGGGGGGGGGGGGGGATAATGTATATATAGTCCTCTAAAAATAACTTTCCTTAATTTTAAAGGAGTTAAAGGGGTAATGTTATGTATTTCAATCAAAAGAAAAAAAAATAACAGACATTAAAAGGTACACAACAGACAGGGTGTAAAATTTCTATCAGCTATAGATTATAAGAATGAAACAAGGAACTGAAGTTAGGCCTCTATTATGTATAGAATGGATACGTTAATCTAGCAGTATTGCCTTTTCAAGCCCTGATAGCATCAAACCCTGACATTATGATGTCAGCCAAGGTAGGTCCGAGAGAGGAGAGCCCATAATAACACTATCAATTTGTTGAAAAATTTTGTTATCATAATTGACGATTTGATTAGTAGTGGTATTATCATGCATATCATGAGATATGCTTTTATTATACCAATAAAACCTGAAAACAAATGTAACGATTTTCATTCACAGTGGCAGTTCACGTATGAATTTTCGGTTTATTTTGTTTTATACAAAATTCGTCTGTGTTGGTACGTCCTTCTGCATAGCAATTAGTATGTTGCCCTGAAGCTGACTTACAATGGTTACCGTATATAGTAATAAAGGGGTGTTGGTGGTTCCTGTATAGTTAACATACATGAAATGACTGATATCTCTTCATATATCAATCTGACTTAAGTCGAGATGCTCATTGTCAGATTGTTCATATATAATCTTCTAAAGAACCAATTTTCCTGGCTTTTTTAATAAGTTAAAGCTAAGTTATTAAACTAGGATATTGTGCTTATGCTAAATTATAAATATAGTAATAACAGTTATTGTGACTATTGTTAAGTAATATAAAGGAAATGACCGATCTTATATGACATATAACTTTCTCTAATTAAACATCAACTTTTTCATAGTAAGTGACTAAGTGAAGTATATATTTATATATATATTTATAATTATGTCTAGCCGGGACCTATTATTGAATGAAGGCTCCAAAAATACACACTTGTCTACATTTTACGGTACGCAATGCATACGACCACATACACCATAGGCCTACACTTTTTCATATAATGTACCGGTGTAATTATCAATCGTTATCGGCGGTTACATTGTCAATTACATGCCTACACATATAGGCAGGTTGTTATCAGTAATGTACATTTCCACGACCTCTCAAAGCGAAGCTCTCGCCAGACATCTAAAGCCCTCCACGTCCTGTGAGAAGCATGAGTACAAGCAGTATAAAGGAAAGCGGGAGCTACAACCTGACCTTGGAGCAAAGAAGAAAAAAAGTGGAACGAAACTTTCTTATTTTTCATCTAAGCAGCCAACGTATAGTCTATATGTGCCGAACATAAGTTTTCGGTTAGCTGCAGATTATATTGTATACACTGATATGGGGCGTGAACTGCCAAGGGCCTTAGTTATGATGCATATCATTGAGGATGATTATCAAATGCTGCAGTATTGTGGAGGACATCATCTATGTTGTTCTAAATACGCCGATTGACTGATCTTTTACACAGCACTCAAGATTAGTTCACTCTATGGCTTCGTTGCCAGGTTTGGGTGGAGGAAACTCCAGACCTTTGGCGAGCACCGAACAAGTCTTCAACATATAGGGCGATCGAGTGAAAGACCTCCTCAGACATTTTAAGTTTTTTTGTTTAGAGACAGTCTGTGATTCGAACCAGTGACCCATCGATGGAGTGCCTATACTGGACGGAGAGACTATCTCTCTACCGACTGCAGCCACCGAGGCCCTTCGAAGACAAGTTGAGGAAAACTCGTATATTTGGCATCTGTAATAGCAAAGTAACTCAGAATAAATTCAACAAACGCATATTGACAATCTCAATATTTCGACAAACGTATATTTGTCATGTTCAGGAAAATGACCCTTGTCATTTATACCTTTATACGTTTGTCGAAATATTGAGATTGTCAAAATGCGTTTGTTGAATTTATTCGGAGTTACTTTGCTATTGCATTATGCTAAGCTATTCAGTGGATCAACAAGTTTTGGCGTCTGTTATAGCCAAGAATTTTAAATATCACTTTTTGAGTTTACACACCATGCATAAAATGTCTCAATCATATACAAAGGTAATATTTGCATCAAACAAAAAATCAATGTATTGGATACATTGAATTCTAGTTTTTATTTCATTCAATTTGAATTTCGATTTCATTTCTAGAGGTGAATTTTGTCAAAGATACCGATCGGAAATATATATTTTTAGGATTATTTAGAAAACTAGAATTAAAATCAAGCACACAAAGTTAGTTTATAAATACAAACTTTTTTTACAAATTTGATTAGCACGGGAACATCTTTATAGGTATTATCAAGAAATTTGCCTCCTGTATTTATCATCGCCAACTTCTAGATGTCTACAATTGCCAAGGAATTCAGTTGAGCTTCATGCCGATTTACTGTGAGATATTCAATATATGAAATGTAGTTAATGAATGTGACTGAACGAGGGTCTGTATATTGACGAACTGATTGGTGAAAAGGAAAATGCCTGGTACGGTGACCTTAGATAAAGATTTGGTCGGTTTACTCTCGCAGGTCATATACCTAGCAAAATACATGTGTACATATCAGCCTACCTTAAATTCTAACACAATTGACCGATTGTTTGATGACGTCACTTGGAATATACGCGCAAAGCATTTCGGGATATTGAGGGATCTTAAAATAATTTTTAAATATGGCGGTTGGAATAATACTCTATCGAGAAAAAGACGTAAAAGGCGTTAAGTTATCCGAAAAATGTGTGGATAAAAACAGGTTACGTCATCAATGTTTTCCAAAAAAGTGACCGCTTGCTATAAGTACCAATAAACAAAATGGCGAACTGAGGTATATTTTACCCAGAAAGCTTAGCGTAAATCTATGTGACGTCATCAGGCTCGGCGGTAATTCAAGTGTACATATCAACATTCCTTATATCCTAACAAAATCCAGGTAAGCGTATCAACCTTTCTTAGACGGTGAACAAGTTGCCAAAATTATTCTTTTATTCAACCTTCTTTACATTATAACACAATCTAGGTGTACATATCAACCTTCTTTACATTATAACAACATCCAGGTGTACATATCAACCTTCCTTACATTTTAACAAAATCCAGGTGTACATATCAACCTTCCTTACATTATAACAAAATCTAGGTGTACATATCAACCTTCTTTACATTATAACAAAATCCAGGTGTACATATCAACCTTCCTTACATTATAAAAACATCCAGGTGTACATATCAACCTTCCTTACATTATAACAAAATCCAGGTGTACATATCAACCTTCTTTATATTATAACAAAATCCAGGTGTACATATCAACCTTCCTTACATTATAACAAAATCCAGGTGTACATATCAACCTTCTTTACATTATAACAAAATCCAGGTGTACATATCAACCTTCCTTACATTATAACAACATCCAGGTGTACATATCAACCTTCTTTACATTATAACAAAATCCAGGTGTACATATCAACCTTCCTTACATTATAACAAAATCCAGGTGTACATATCAACCTTCCTTACATTATAACAAAATCCAGGTGTACATATCAACCTTCTTTACATTATAACAAAATCCAGGTGTACATATCAACCTTCTTTACATTATAACAAAATCTAGGTGTACATATCAACCTTCTTTACATTATAACAAAATCCAGGTGTACATATCAACCTTCCTATGACGGTCAACAAGTTTCCAAAACTATCATGCAGAAATAATTATGATTTATGAAAATGGCAGCATTCAATGTACACTGAAAAACTAAACGATTGAAGTTGAGATAGAAACTATCGGCTGATTACGTCACCAGCCCGAATCGAAATGTGTGCCATAACCGATCAACTTTGTGTAACCCGAATGCTTATTTGGATTTAAACTTTTGTTAGTTGTGAACACTGGCTTAAAAAGACATGAGCAGTCCGAATTTGTGGGGGGCGGGGGGGGGGGGGGGTCCAGGGTTTGAAGTAGCTTTAAAAAACTAAAGGATTGACGTTGAATTTAAAAATATCGGTCAGTATAGCCCATACCAGCCTAACACGTGTGCTAATAGCGCGGACACAATTCATTTGATTGTATTTCTATCGTCTCCACTGTCGACATTTAGTTTGGAGATTGCGTTTTTCTTGAATGAATATCTAAACATTCAGCACAGGTTTCCCACATGTCTGAAGGCTTTGGTATTCCTCGTGTACGTTCACATTGCAGCAAATCAACTGACGCCTGGTTCAAATATCCATTCTGTTTTATCTAAACTATTTCTACAACACAGTATCAATTCAAAAGTAGTGGGGGGGGGGGGGGGGGGAGTGGTGGTGGGGGTGGTCGAACACTTTCAGATACGTACACGTGTGCATGTATTCTGTATTATTCTGTGTGGAGATCTTAGCTGCATTTGTAGGTATACTCACTACAATATATAGTCATTACGTTTCAGGAATATTTAAAAACAATCTTTAATAGTTTACAGTTTGTCTAAAACGAATGTAGCCCTCTAATATATTTTATAAGGAGACACAATTAATAGGCCTACCACTTAATTTTCTTTTGGATGCGAGTTTTCGCCATGACACATCAGTTCACAATCTCTATCCGGGTTAAATACACGGCAAAAGATACTAATTGGAAAAGTACCTATACAAGATACACCTAGTTATTCTCTTCTTAGAAGAAAAGCGGTGTAATACGACAGAAACGAAGTACATTTAAAAGGATTATAGTCAATCATGTTGAATCTATTTTTAGAGCTGGCATGTTGATGGTGTGCTATATTTAGCAAGGAAGGCAGTTTTCTTTTTTTACTACTGCTGTTTTTGCTTGGGTTTCGTTACATAAGGTATAGTATGTGTGCAAACCGGATTAAGCCAACGGTTAATTGACGGTGGATTAGTCGACATTTAACGACAGGTGCCAGCTGAGGCAGACTGATTATAACATCGCGCGTGACCTGCGAGCACTAATTCTTTCCGCGGTCGTTTCGCACTAGATTCATCGACGCTTTAGCCTCGTACAGAAATTTCCCGAAAACAGTACACATGTGAAAATAAAAAAACAACACCAAAAGTACATCAAATTATACTTCTTCCAGCTTTCATGTCACACCAATGGAGTTTGAAACGGAAATCTGATGGATTTCAGAAAATTTTACAGTGGAGAATCTCTTAATATCCTGAAGATGACAAATATACCTTTGTCGAAATAGTGAGATTGTCAATATGCGTTCGTTGAACTTACTCGGACTTACTTTGCTCTTGCGTTATGCTAAGCTATGAAGTGGTTCAACAAGTGAATGCATAATGACAGACGACGTAAACCAGTCGCATCTCTAACGGTGAGATAGAGCTGATAGACCAATCTCTCCCTCACTATAGGCCCTACAGGATGATATTTACAGTAACTATCTTGGACCATACTGGCTCGTCTTTGCATATGCATAAATAGTTTCTCTCCAAGTATGCGTTAAGTGGTGTGAGCTTCCAGTTATATGGCAAATTTCGTTAATACAGAAATATTTTATTGTGCTTCATTTTGATGGAAAAGTAGCCCATTCATAGACTTCTGATGTACATGTACTATTTATTATTTCTTTCTGGCATCAGTATATACAGTTAATTTGCCGTAATGTTAACGTTTGGCTCTGTCACTCGGTTAGAAACATTCGCCCAGCTAAAAGCCCCGGTAGGAACGCGGAACCACTCTAGACAAGTCTGCAGTTAAAGGCGCACTTGCCGCGAAAATCAGGAATATTGTTTAGATTAAAAAAGAAAGACCGTATTCTGTATTTTTCCCAGACAATATAAGTTAGGAACTTTCTATTTTTACCAAAATTTAAAAGTTTGGACGTCACTTTGTATTTTTAATTTGAATTTGAAAATTTGAATTGTTACGTACCCGGAACGTAAACAAACCGATCTGCCCCCTATTGGAGATTTTATGTTTCAGTCGAGTGAGTGAACTAACGGCACAGTGTAATTTTACGTAGGCCTATTTATCTGAGAAATACAGACTGACGATCGGTTAACAGCGACTGGAAAAGCCTGCTGATAATTGTTTGAATGTAAACCACAGATACAAAGGCCTGAAAGGAGGGTAATCCGACACGAAAGTTGACCGACACTGATCGTTGTTGTTGTAATCAGGCTTCGATTCTTCGTTTGTTTTTCACCCCATTTTTACAGTCTAAAGCTAACTAGACATGTTTTATGTGTCCTATGTTTAAGTTTAGTGGTATTAGTCGTAGTAAGCTCATGTAAATTGGTTTTCTTAGCAAATTTAAACAGGCTACGGCGGCAAGTGTGCCTTTAAAATCTTGACAGACCAATAATGGAGAAATCTCACGATTTTCACTTCCAAAGGGAACAGGGGTGCAGACGACACAAGTCACATTGTTGTCATGGGCCAAATCACCCCAACACCAGACAGCTCAATCCGCCACCATTATTCAATCTTCACCTTTCACATACTTTTTTCAGACAAACTATTACTTCAATGAGTCACATCTATCCCCCAAAAAGTATTCAAAGCTTATGAGAAGTCCCACTGAAAATGCCCAAAGATATTAACCGAAATCTAGGAACTTCGTAAGGCCTACTTGTCTTCTGTTTCCTTATATATAGGACCACGGTCCAGCGTAATAACATATACTGTTTAAAACTACCCATAGGTTTTGTTGCTTTTACAAAAGTTAGACCTTGTCGGACATCTATCAGACGAAACTGACAAACAATTACCTAATTCTGTTTCTACATAATGTGCCTTATATTTGGCAGCTCACGTCAGTTTAAAACAGTTAATAACAAGGAAAGCTATTTAAATGCTTGGCCCAGGTCGAATTCATTTTGTTATAGCGCCCTTTAAAGGGGCATGAGCTGCCAAAATGTTGATATTTTGACGTTAAAACAGAACGTTGAAATTATTGGCTATTTTTCTCAAGACGTATGATTCGCAAGCTTTTTAGTGCCTCTGGTCTCGAAAATGTACGATAAAGTATTGTTTTAAACTAACTTTGCCTTAGAATGAATGAATGGTTGTCCCGGTTATTTAAATTTTGTTTACTTTTCGAACACATTTTCGGTTCGTACAAGCCACATTCTGTATGGATTTTCCTCATTCCAACGCCAATCATTTAATTTTTCGATGGCTTTGAAAACCTCTTACTGTCGTGACGATCAGAAACTATGAAAAAAGTGTAAGTTTTGGCAGCTCATGCCACTTTAAAAAGCATACCCTATCAGATGCACCACGTATGGACAATTTTGCGGTGGCCATTCGGTGTACACATTATCTATAAGTTTGGTGCCACACTGCAATACTTCGACAAACGAAGTTATATGATTTACATGTATATACAAAAAAATCGATTGACAACAAAACCCAATTCAGTGGGTTGTTTTTGTATTCCTTTTTATCGGGCGAATTTCAAAGCATGAAAACCGTCTTTCCCCATCGAGCTTAAAGCGTTTTGCGGCGAAGTCGCAGATTTTTTAAACTTGTTGTGCGAAATAAAAAAAAACATAAACCAGGACACGAATTAGCTGTCACTGCCGTTCACGACTTTACCTGCACGAGTAATTAATTTCTTTTAGCAGTATAAATTTACAGGAGAGCGACGACAAACAAAACAGAGTCATGATTCGGGCAAACCAACACGATTACGTGCCTCATTTGACGACCAATCAGCGTATACTTATACAGTTATCTAGGATACAGATAAGTTTATGGCCAGACATGTACCTGGGTTCTCTATTTTGAAACTGAAGTCGGTTTGTTTACCCACAGAAGCTTTGCGCTTATGCGGAAGTAGTTGACCTCGATGTTGACAGTAGTAACACGGAAAGAAAAGTCGAGGCCGCTCTCAAAGCAGGGGCTGCTGGGCCGGTGTCACAAGTGTTTATGCCCAGATTGTATTGCTTCTTTTGTAGAGCCGACTTGAGAACTGGTTTAAATTCGTTCGTCAAAAAAGGGTGGAGGCTCCCTTTGCGGACAAAGCACCAAACAATTATCTCTTCCAGCATTAGTCATCTCTTTCAGAAAGCCAATTCGCACCACAACTTTATAAGACAGTGTTACCCAATTAAAAAAGGAGGTTAATCTGTGCAAATTCAGTTTCAAATAACACAAGCGAATATTACATCGAGTACGTATGTATCAGATAACGCAATGTCTTCTTCAGCTATAAAATGTGGATCTATTTCTATTAACTGTGATTAAGAAACTACACTTGCTGTATATACAGCAGATTGAAAGTATGTATGTAGTTAAAGTCAGTGTCCGGACTTTACATGTATCAAAAACTTTTACAATTTCAATAGGCGTCTTCGGTTTTTTCAAATTAAACAAACACACTTGCTGGATCACTATAAACCAACCAAATTATGGTTGGGATGATGCAAACCCATACTTCCGTAGTTTGTCTAAGATCATGCCGGTTTATTGCCCTTTGTGTATAACTGCATGAGTAATGGGTCGTTTTGAAGCCTCCTTCCTTGTAAATCTTGAGTACATGGTTGACAATGTTTTTAGTCAGGGTTATTTAAATGTTGTGCACTTTTCGAACACTTTCGGTTTAGGCTAGTCCGGGCTTCCGACTCGTTTTTTTTTTTAAATTCCGATTATCAAGAGAAGTTGAGCGTTTGAAGTATACCTTGAAAAACTAAAAGATTGACGATGAATTAAAACATATTCGTACCGGTAACCGGTACAGGTAACCCCTATACGAAGCGAAGATGTGTCCGAATATGCAAAGTTTAAATAACGGGGATATATAAGTACAGGGTGAGAGGTTTTGTTGCTTATTAAAATTTCTAAACGGACATCAAAAAATATTAACAACTTGAGTCCCTGTGAAAGATTTGCTGAGTACAGGATAATACAATTACAACACATGGTTCTTAATTCTGAACTTTTAAAAAAGTTATAATAAACATGTGAGTTGTGGGAAATGAATGTTCACTCTTCTCTTTGTCTATGAAAATCGTTTTTTTTTTTAATCTAAAAATAATGTAATGTCTTTTCAGCAGTTTACAACAATGGGAAATGTTACTAGATACAACGTCCTTGACAGTTTTTTATTCTCAAAACGGAACTATTTTTAAATTGTTCAAGAAAGGGGACATTGTTTAAATTCTGGCGTTATATAAGGTCACATGTCTCTTTCATGCATTTTATATGCTATACTGACAAAGCATATCTAAACGTCTATCAACGTCAAATTGAAGTGATTTTAAACCTGTCATTAAAGTTACTTCATCTAGAAGCGGCTGAAAACGGAATATCTATAAGATTATAATAAGTATGAATATGGGGACTAAAATACATGTAATGATTAGAGTGAAGAGAAAATAGAGGGCACCACAATATGTTTTTACATGTACATGTATTTTAACTGTTCTCCGACATGCATGATATGGTAAACTATATGGTTTAAGTGGCATGAACTGCAAAAATATTTTGTCGATCCAAAAATAGAAAATTGTTGCCTATAATCTATACACAAGAAGTGCTTAATGGGAACTATGTACTTTAATCTAAACTAAAGTGGTTTTCAGAGGAACATGTGTAAACTTTTCGCGAAGAAAAGGTTCTCATCGCGGAGAAATGGTTTCCACCGCGGAGAAAAGATTCTTCATCGCGGAGAAAAGTTTCTCCGCGGTAGAAATCTTTTCACAGCGGTGGAAATGTTTTCCTCGTAATTTGACAGTTTACAAGCGTTTTTCGACTTTCTCTACAAATCGTTATACTTAAAGGTATGATTCTTATGAAACACGCTTGATTTTCTTCGAGATACAGAATATCCCGTCTCTTAACCAAGTTTCCACTTGTGCAAAATTCTGTAAACGACTGGAAATGTCTAAATTCCACCCATGGCACTAATAGGGCTCGGTAGTTCACTTACTATTTTTTCAAATTAGCCCCATCCTGTAGTTTTAGTTTGATCTTCAAACAAATGAATAGGTTGACAATCGGAAATCAGATTTTTAAAAAATTGCAGCTACTTTATTGCATTTTGCGAATAACTGCATGGGTGATCGTTTTGAAGCCTCCTTCCCAGTAAATCTTGAGTACAACGTTGACCTAATAACCCAATTTAACATGTTTGTGAAAGCTTCCTTACCCAAACATTTAACTGCTTGAATCATTATATCTGATGTATATATACATCGGCCCAAACCGCCTTTCAACGACGGATCGCGGAACAAGACATTCAACAACAACAAAAAACGAGAGCCATCAGAAGATGGCATATCCCCCCCCCCCCCCCCCCCCCCCCCCCCCTCAAACAAAAAACAAGAGTTTCGGGAAACCCAAAATACGCCCGGAAAGGCACAGTAACTGCAGCCATACCAAAACAAATCCTTCCATATTTATTTGAATTTAATTTTCAAAATTCAGAGGGAAGAGGTTGAAGCTTGGTAAATGATTGATTGATTGTTTGGTGTTTTACGCTGCGCTCAAGATTATTTCACTTACATGTATATGGCGGCGTTTTATTATGTGAAGCTTGGTAAAAGGTGATGTTATGTCAACAAAATGAAATCTTACCACTAAAACCTTTAAAATCCATCTGTATCAAATTTAAAATGGGCTATTTGGATCATCAATTATTAACAAGATTTGTACACGGTACAAGTCATCAATTCTAGCTGCTGTTAAATCACGATGTTAAAAATTGTTTGTTGTCAATAAAGGTTGCACTAAAATGTTTAAATTTTTTAGAAAAGCAGTTTATAATTTACTAATCATACTTAAACAAATGTAATTAATTGGCAATTTCACAGCTCACACCAATTCAAGTAGATTTGACAATTTTTCTCATAATATTTTTTATCTACATTATTTGGCCATAGACATCTTGACAATATTCTAAATATCCCCATATACCTACAGGTTATTACTTCTAATTTTATCATAGACCAAATGGATTTACAATAGATTTGGCTATAGGTCCATTGCTAATGTCACCCACTGTTTTTGGGAGGCCATGTGGTACATGTACACAGGGCCGTAAATCTCTCGAGAGAGACAGAGCTAACTGTAAGTTGACAAGGTAAATAGACCAAAGCTGGGATACTTATCTCTTGGTCTGTAGATAAAACTTTAATCCTTATATGTATTTTTCATTTGATTAAAATGTTATATATTGATTTAAGAATAGTTTTAATCAATTTAGAAACATTATGGCAATTTGAAAAAATCCTTTTTGATGAGAATTGGAAAAGTAGAAGCAATTTTATAATTTAAAGGTTATTTTCATGAAAATGAAAGTAGGAATAAAAGGGAATGTACATAATCCAATAATTTGCAATAGTTGATATCATAAACAATTTTTTTACACACTGTCTGTTAATATGGTATGTAACATGAAAGATTTGAAAACATCGGATCATATTTGTTAAAGTTATGGAGAGAAAAAGTAAATATTACATAACCCAATATGGCTGCCATATTACGCAATGTATGATGTCAAAAATAGTTCGCGACACACCTTTCACCCATAAGGTATATACTCAGAAAAAATTTTGCAGATGGAATCAAAACATTGGAAATTATGGAGCGGAAGGGAATATTACATAATCCAATATAACTCCCATATTATGTAACCAGTGATGTTAAAAATAGTTTGCGACACACCTTCTACCCATAAGGTATATACTTAGAAAAAATTGTGCAGATGGAATCAAAACTTTAGAAGTTATGGAGCGGAAGGGACAGCGGACGCCGGACAGCCGGACAGCCGGACTGCCGGACAGCCGGACTGCCGGACTGCCGGACGGACGGAGATGATACCATAATACAGCCCGCTTTTCAAGCCGGGCGTATAATAAGATAAGACAAAATAGAAATTGTGGCTTATATAATGGAAAATTAATCCCTTTTGTTTTTGCCTTATGCGCTCTCAACTTTTGGAGAGGACACAAAAATTCATAGATTGGTGTACGGTAAATTGGATCTGGCGGCAGGCGTAAATTCACAGAATCCTGAAAAGCAATCCCATCCGTCTTTTCCATGCGTCCAACACATGCACTATTTAAGTTTCAGCATGATGCGACGAAACGTTTTCAAGGTATGGAACAAAATAGATTGATAGGCCTAATAAGGTAAATTGGTTGTTGCGGTTGGCGTAAAAATCGCAGAATCCGAAAAAAAAAAGCTCAAACCACTATTCAAGTTTCATTGTGACACGACAAAGTGTTGACAGGTTATGGAGCGGTCAACAAATTCATACATTAAGAATACGGTAAATTGTCTGGTTTATAAAATACATAGAATCCTGAAAAGCCATCCCATCCGTCCTTGCCATGAGCTCAACACACTACTCATTAAAGGATAAATGCCAAGCTCATTCTGAACACATAGCGGTGATTTGTTATTGTAAATTGAGTAAAAATGTATCTAAAACATAATATTGAAACAAAACGAACTTTCAGTAAGGTCCCAAGGCGTCAAAGAAACAGTGAATGAAAATATGCATATCTTGATGTTTCTTGATAAGAGGCTGTAGCTTAACGTCGTTTGTATTTGACGAAGACACCGGTATAGGCGTCGAAAGCTTGTGTAGTTCGAAAAATTTTTATGATTAATAGTAATGTATATATCAGATGTCAACTGTGACGTCACGGCACTATAGCTAATTAATTTCCGTATCTAGGCAGTAGAGAGAAAGATAATCCTTTGAATTGTGTCGGTTTTGTGCCTGAAATCTCATTTTGCTTTTGGCTACGTTCGTAAGTCTATATGGTGCAAGTTTTAAACAAATTGATTACCAAATAGGAGTCATTGACTTAAACTTGTCATTTATCCTTTAAGTTTCAAAGGAATTCGTCAAACCGTTCTCAAATAACTCAGCAGACATAAAGACGGACAGACCAACGAACGGTAGCTTTCGCTGTATTACCAAATTAATTCCGGGTTGGGTGGGAGCGTAAAAAGAGAAAACCTTAAGGGTTGTTCATCTACCATGCATGGAGTTCAACGTCAGAGATTCCTTGGACATACATGTATATAATTTAATTCCTCTCTGCACGAAACTGGCAACGCCTTACAGGCGAAATTATGCAGAGTTTGGCACTAAATAATAAATTGATAGATGCAAGGTAGACTTTAACCCATGGAAAGGACCAGACCTTGTAGCAAATCTTAACTATAGTTATTTTAGGTTGAAATGTCTTCAGCAGAGGCCAACCCCCTCACATCACAACTTACATGAATGTACTTCAATGGACAGAACTTGGACTCATAAATTGATTGATTGATTGTTTGGTGTTTTACGCCGCACTGAAGATTATTTCACTTATATGGCGCCTTGCCAGTTTTTTATTGTGGGAGGAAACCGGGCTCTATGCCCGGAGGAAACCCACGACATTCCGTTGGTAACTGGCAACCACCCCACATAGGTCGTTCAAGTGAAAACCCAGTCAGAAAATTTTCCATTTTTTTTTTGGACTGAGTGGGATTCCAACCCGCGACCTATTGGTGGAAGGCTGTTCGGATTGAGCGTCCAACAATCTACCTACTGAGCCAAGGAGGCCCCTGGACTCCTAAAACTTATGTTGTTTTTGTTGGCCCAGGATCTGTCCAATGTCTTGCGAATGTGTGCATTGGACATTTGATTCATATTTAAACTAGAAACATTTCCCAGAGTTTTACGTCATATAATGTTTCTTCTATCCAAAGAGATCAATTATTCACCATACAACCTCTGAATATACCCACCTACAACTGTACCACAATAAAACATCAGTATCTAAATGTCCCTTCTGGAAATTATTTGACTTATCATTCCTATTGTGAGGTTTTGGCCAGATGCATATTGCAGGATTGATTGATTGATTGATGTTTTACGCTGCACTCAAGATTATTTCACTTATATGGCGGCGTTGCTAGGTTTAATGGGAGGGGAAACCGGGCACATTGCCCGGAGGAAACCCCCGACCTTCGGCGAGTACTTGGCAACGACAGATTGATAAATCCACTCAGAAATTTTTCAATTTTTATTTGGTATGAGTGTAATTCGAACCCGCACCGCATAAGCCAATTTAGTTGTAGAAACTTAGACTTGTCATGTACCCATCGGCCCACTCCACCCTCCACCCCACCCCACCCGAACCCTCTTCACCTGGCTAGGCTTTTGGGTCTCATTGGAGAGCTCCAATCAAAGAGAAAGCAAACAATAAAACAGTTCTAAGAAAACAAATGTATATATTTTTTTCAAACTGTACATCGATTTAGATAATACACATTTTACAATGGCATGGCACAAATGACTATTTGACACCCTTATAGACAAGACCAGCAAGTGATATATATATATATATATATAACAAGTAATCCTATACTTACCAAAGCCACAATAACATGATCAAAGAAAAGGGTATAGAGTATTTATTTAACCTGTTATGACTGCACATAAAGATACGTACATCTTGGAGAAGAACAAAAAAATGGAGCCATATCTTTCTTCTTCGCAGGTGGCAATTAACATATTGCTGTATACATTTTTAATCAAAAATTTTCAGAAAAACATATGCAAAGTCGTCTTTCCATCACTTAAACCAATTATAAAAAAAAGAAAGAAGCTCACAAAATGCATTGAATGACAGTAGATAGGTCTGCCTTTGTCAATAGGCCTGGCGGCCGGTAACCCACATTTCACAGAGTTCAAGCTACTTCTGATAAATAGGCATTCTGATACATGTAGTCCCTGTATTTATAGATATATAACAGAATTGAAAAGAAGTGGTGGAGATTCGTTATTTTCTAGAATCAATAGTCACACATGTTCACATAAAAACTTCATATTATTGAAAATATAATCACTAAAAAGAAACAGAAAAAAGGGTGAGTAAACAGACAGATCTCGGACGAGTTAATGTAAAATTATTAAAAGATAAATATCTGTCTAATGATAAATTAAGGGCATTGGATAGTCTCTCACACCCAAACAAACTATCCTTCAATGGTCGAATCCTACTGAGTTCAAAGAAAAAATTTAATAAATTCTGATTGGGTTTCAAGTTGATTGCTCTATGGGGAGGGGTTGCTAGTTAAACATTTGAAGTTCAGAAGGGACCCAGATCAGAGTGAAATGCATACAATATAAGGCTCACCAAATATACATACCAAATTCTTATAACCCAACCCAATAGATGTTATTTAACTACAGAAAGACTCAATCACTAACAAAACATTTTTATCGAACTGTAAACATCGTAATAAATTCTACTTCACCTTAAATCAACGTTTCATGATTTGTCTGAACAAAATAAAGCAAAACCTCCAAGGTCCTGTAGCATCTTTCAGATACACACAATACAGCCCTACAGTAATACACACAATGATAAAGAAATAATGCTCATTTGACCAAATATAAACCTGAAGTTCTCAATCAAAGGGCTAGATTGTTGAGAACAGTCTAGTATAGGGGCCTGTTCAAAACTTTATAGGTTAGTTTATTAATATTGACTTAACATTGCACAAGGACTCCTGTCACATTTTGACATTAGGCTCCATGGATAATATGGTCTTTGGAGTTTTCTAGATATCCGGTGATATGTGTATTTTTAGAATCTTTTGATGATGTCACTCAAACTGCCATACAGGTATATGACTGAGCATCAGTCACTTTAGAATGGAAACACCCAGCCACATGCGCTATGACATCTATGCTGGCAGGAAATTGCAAACTTCTTATAATATATTTGCTCCCTATAGACAAACTTAATGCCCCTTCTTGATAACCCATGAAACTTGTCCATTGCAAAGAAAACGAAGGCTTAATAGACATTATAGTGGTCAACAATCAGTTAAGTTATCAATATTGACAATGGTACGCATTGTATTACAATGTATTACAAAGTGTTCCTGAAAATTCAACTGACTAAGGCCAAGCTCATGTCAGTGGTCAACCTAATGAAATACATGTATCATGGGTTTAGTTTATTACAACAATTTATGATGGGGTATAAAGGTCTAAATGATATCTAACTTTAACACAATTAGAAACTTGTCTGCATGGTTATTTTAGACAAGAAGATTGTCCCTGTGCCTGAGTGTTTTAGTGTTCATAAAATTATTGACAATGAATCATCGCACAAGAATTCTTAACTGAAGATCCTCACTGCTGGTCCACGGATAGCTGCATGAAAGTCAGGTTTAGTGGGGGGGGGGGGGGGGACCAGTCTCTTTGTCCAGAAAAAAAAACCCGACCCCGGTGAGTACCTGGCAACTCCCCCACATACACAATTGTTAGGTGTAGAGCTGTATAGGACTAGAATGAGGACTTATCCACCGGTCTCTATATTTTTGTAGTATTTCAGATCACCTACAACGGAAAAGAGACAGACAATTTACTATACAAAGAAAAACAGTAGACAAGAAATAAAATTAAAGCATTTGAAATTTTTTAAAAAAGCCAATCATAAAACAGCTTCATTATGAATACCTGGAAATTTTGAGAAGGTCTTTTTTCCCTTTGTTATTAAATGTTGTACGCTATTGTTTATTCAGGTTCGAACACTCTAAATGCCCAGTCAAGAAATCAAGCATACGGTAAGACTTTTTTACAACATTATTAACAGGAGTTCTGAAAGTGAGATCGCTTGATATAGTCACAGCAAGGTCTTTTAAGCTAGCTACATAAATACGGTTGACTGATTGATTGATTGGTGTTTTACACCGCACTCAAGATTATTTCACTTATATAGCGCCGTTGCCAGGTTTAGTAGGGGGGGGGGGGACTGCGCTCATTGCCGAGAGGAAACTCTCGATCTTCGGCGAGTACCTGGCAACCCTTCTACATACGGCAACCGAGTGAAAAATCCACTCGGAAATGTTTAATTTTTAATTGGTCTGCGTGTGATTCGAACCCGCGCCGCATCAATGGAAGGTCTGTGTGAGACTGATGGACCATCACTCCAACCCACTGGACCACAATACGATCGATTAAAGAGCTTTGGGCTCATGGGCTTTGGTTAATTACAACAACCCATGACTGGGTATAAAGGTCCATTTTGAAATCCTGCCTATTGAGAAAATCTCTTTTCTCACTTCTGCTGCAGATACGTTTTTGGATTCAAACGTTACAAACTATTTATGACAATTTTTACTTCCCATGATTCTGTGGGGTTTAATCTGAAGTTGCATAAGCATTATCAATGTATTACAAAGTGTTCCAGAAAATTCCGACAGGCTGCATAACCTTTTATACGGGCAGTCACAATAGCTAACTATTGTAGAAATGTCCTTACCAATAAAATCGGCCATTTCCGACACCCGTTTTCAACATGATAAGAATAAGATTTCAATGGATTTCAATTCCACTGACTAAGGCCAAGCTCCTGTCAGTCGTTAACTTTATTAATTTATAACAACTTATGATGGGGTATAAAGGTCTAAATGATGTATCCCTTTCTTTAACATTAGAAACTTGTCTCCATGGTTATTTTGGTCAAGAAGATTTTCCCTGTGATGATGTGTTTTAGTGTTCATACAAGTAACATGGAAACTCAGTAACTTCATTGGTCAGTTGATCGGAAGTGTGTGACAAGTATTAATGTATATGGCAAATTTTGATTACCTTACATTGATTGATAGAGTGATAATTTTATTTATGTTAGTAGGGGTTATGTTATGTCAGGGGTTGTGGGAGAGGAAATAGGACTATTTCCCTAAAGGAAACCCTGACCTTCAGTAAGTACCTGGCCACTTTTTCACAGAGGGGATGAATTTTCATCAAAGAAAGATGTTCAAAGTCAAAACTTGTGTTAATTTGTTTGGAAATTTTAAGAAAAGGGTTTACAAATATAACTGTACTTATAGCATGAAATTCCAACCTTATCATTCACATCAAACCAAAGTCTAAGATAAAATCTGAAATTTAAATTTAAAAGTATATATATATATATATAAAAAGGTTATTTCCACTTTGAGAACAGTATTGTGCTCTACGCATTATATGAAATACGATCCTAACCAGATGTTAGCTGCTATCATAAAAATCTGTTAAAAACTAATATTGAATCTTTATGGTTAGGAAGGTTGTGCGTCAGTTTCACACACCTCCACATTCATCAAAATGATAAATATCTCAGTTAAAGGTCTGGGTTGAGTTTCACCTAATATTATCAAGCTATTAATCTGCAAGCAATCTACATATAAATCTGAGGACATTATGGAAAATAATACTATAGTTAAATATTTAAAAGGTTAAGCTTGTCATTTAAAATTTATTGATAATTTTTATCAATCAAGTCATTTAAAACATATATTTTTTGGCAAGTGTTGGTTTACGCGTTTTATATTTACACGTCTGTTCTTATAACACTGGATATTTGGTCAATAGTCAACGTGGGCTCTTAGGACACTGGACATTTGGTCAATAGCCAATGTCTGTTCTTAGGACACTGGACATTTGGTCAATAGCCAATGTCTGTTCTTAGGACACTGGACATTTGGTCAATAGTCAATGTCTTTCTTAGGACATTGGACATTTGGTTAATAGTCAACGTCTGTTCTTAGGACACTGGACATTTGGTTAATATTCAACGTCTGTTCTTAGGACACTGGACATTCGGTTAATATTCAGCGTCTGTTCTTAGAACACTGGACATTTGGTTAATAGCTAACGTCTGTTCTTAGGACACTGGATATTTGGTTAATAGTCAACGTCTGTTCTTAGGACACTGGACATTTGGTTATTAGTCAACGTCTGTTCTTAGGACAATGGACATTTGGTTAATAGCTAACGTCTGTTCTTAGGACACTGTACATTTGGTCAATAGCCAAAGTCTGTTCTTATAACACTGGACATTTGGTTAATAGCCAACGTCTGTTCTTAGGACAATGGACATTTGGTTATTAGTCAATGTTTGTTCTTGAGACACTGGACATTTGATTAATTAGCCAATATCTGTTCTTAGGACAATGCACATTTTGTTATTAGTCAACGTCTGTTCTTCAGACACTGGACATTTGGTTATTAGTCAACGTCTGTTCTTAGGACACTGGACATTTGGTTAATAGCCAACGTCTGTTCTTAGAACACTGAATATTTGGTTATTAGCCAATGTCTGTTCTTAGGACACTGGACATTTGGTTAACAGCCAATGTCTGTTCTTAGGACATTTGGTGTTTAGTCAACGTCTGTTTTGAGGCCATTGGACATTTGTTTAATAGCTAATGTCAGCTGTTGAGGTAAAAAATAAGGAGGTTATCCACAGCACACAATCAGTAGTTATACAGAGTGAGACTGACTGAATTATAGAGAAGATCCCACTAGATTTTTTTCAATAAGAATCATGGGTCATGTTGGCTATGAAATATTCTAAGAGGGTAGCGAATGATAACAGGTTTGATTAAACGAAGATTTACATGTACGCCCGATTTACACCTACATGTATACACAGTGACAAGTAAATATGGGAGTTAAACTGGGTACAATTGAATAAGAAAGACATTCAAAAAACTGTTTGTAAACATAGTGGGTGAAGTCAATGTAAGTGATTCAGGTTTTATGCCGCACTGAAATATTTCAGTTAAATAGCAGGTGGATACTACTGAGGTCAACGGGAAAAGCTCGAGACTGTAAATTGATTTGCACCCGATTCTCAACCACTCGAGAAATCATGACGCCCATTAAAAACATCTTTGATTAAAGGGAATTCCGTGAAAAATTCAACGTGAAAGAATAAAACTGTTCACATACGTAATGTACATGACAAATGAGATACTGTACGTAAAAAAATCGCATTCATCTTAAAGGTAAACTCGCTTGTAGAATTGTCACACATATTTTCCCTGATAACACTTGTTACCAGATGGTGACCGGCAGGCAGTATTACCTTTTGTACGGGAAACCACAATAGCTAACTATTGTAGAAATGTCCTTACCAATTAAATCGGCCATTTCAGATACCCGTTTTCAACATGATAAAAATAAGATTTCAATGGAAGCTATCAGTAGCGGATTGATAAAAACATGACCTGTTAATTAAAATTCCTATATTTTTTCATTTGAACAAAGTCTGGACATTATTGGGGGGAACTCCATGGCTCAGTAGGTAGAGCGTTGGACGCTCAATCCCAACAGCCTTCCACCAATCCCACTCAGTCCCAAAAAATTGGAAAATTTTCTGAATGGGTTTTCACTCGAACAACCATTGTGGGATGGTGGCCAGTTACCAGCGGAAGGTCATGGGTTTCCTCCGGGCATAGAGCCTGGTTTGCTCCCACAATAAAACTGGCAAAGCAGCCATATACGTGAAATAATCTTAAGCGCGGCGTAAAACACCAAACAATCAATCAATCATGGACATTATCGGTTATTTTTCCAAAGAAGTACAAATTAGAAACGTTTCCTGACTTATGTTAAATGTGTTCAGAAATAGATGGAATGGTGGATTAATGGAGGTTTTATGTCACACTTATTTCACTTATATAGCAGCATTGTCAGGTTTATACATGAAGTGCCAGAAAACCAAGCTCTTTGTCAGAAAGAAGCCGTATAACTTTTTAATAGTGAGTATCTGGCTACCCTTTCCCTTAGGAAAATGGAATTGAGAGACCTTCTTATAATCAATTTTGAAAATACATTTGCTTTGTCCTGGCCACATTCTCACTCAATATTTTTCTTTTTCATATGAAGCATTTAGGTCTTTATTTTAATAATAATTCTCCTATAATCCTAATTAAAGAAATAAAAGTGTGCGAATTCAGTAGCATGTCGCTTAAAAGCAAATAACCTTGCGTTAATTGAATTTCACTCCATTTAAATTAAATGCTGCATGTTAAATGTACTAGAAATTTCTAAAATTGTTTTCCTCATTCAAATCAACATAATGATATATATACCCTAACTACATTGTAGTGATTGATACTTTTTTAACAATTTTCCAACACCTAATACCTGCAGTATATTTGTGAAATGATAGGTATAATTATATTACAAACATGTTAAAAAAGACCCCACCCTGTAATGTGAACACTTCAGGGTTGAATGGAGAAGAGAATTGACATTCATACAACAAATGACCAAGCGTCAAACAAGTTCATTTACAAGAAGTTATTGGACATGTACCACAGTGACATATTATCACCATTGACAGAAATTTCTTGGCATTTGATTGGCCGAAATGCCCAGAATGTTAGTCAGTATTCAAGTGCTTTCAGTGTATATATTTGATTCTATATCACCCTGGAGTTAAGGTGTCACGTGCTGATATTACCACAGAGTTTTGCTTTGCTTGTCTCACAGATCATGAAAACGGTTGTTCAAAAGCGTATTACACTTAAAACCAGTATAATCGAGTGTAGAACAACTCTGATTTATACACAGGTTTTCTTAATGGTGATAAATGCGTTATATGACACCCTTTTGTGGGTATACTTGTAGATATTTGTTGTCTGACATATATTTCTGACATATTAATGTTCAGACAACAAATATCTACTCGTATACCCACGGAAGGGCGTCATATAACTAATAAAAAATCCTTAATTATTTGAATTTGAAAAGGAAGGAGGTATTTCTCTGATGCTGTGACAACTGTATAAAAGAAAAAAAGTAAAAAAATAGAGACAAATTGGAATGCCTTCAGCCTTAAAGGCAACACAAATTGCTCCATGGCCAAGATATATATCTTAGTAGTTCTGTAACAAACGTTTGCATTTTCAAATTTTTCTTCAAATGTGGTTTGAGACAATGCAAAATTCAGCTAAGCGATTTCTACACAAAATGTATTACCAGAGGGATGCATTTATGACATCACGGCAGGACAAGCACAAACAATGATGATGCAACTTGATCATGGGCTAATATTAGGATCACTTCACCAACTGAGCCATTGATGCCCAGGGAATGAGTAGAGAAAATGTCAGTATAAATGAGATTTTTGAAATATGCTTTCAAGCAACTTTCAACATCTGATTAATCATTTGTTTACTTATGTCTTATTACATTATGGTGAAAAATATCTTCCAAAAGACTGCTTGAAATCAATGTGGGGGTGTTTTTACGCAAGTCACTGTAGTCAGCATTAAATGTACCGCAGATTTTTTTTTTTTTTTTATCTAATCAAGGAGGGATTATCATTATGTAAAAACATGTAGGTTACTGGGGTTTGTTTTGACCTACTTGTAAATAATGGATTGATTGATTGTTTGGTGTTTTAGGCCGCGCTTAAGGTTATTTCACTTATATGACGACGTTGCCAGTTTTATTGTGGGAGGTGATTCTATATCACCCTGGAGTTAAGATGTCACATGCTGATATTACCACATAGTTTTGCTTTGCTTGTCTCAGAGATCATGAAAGCGGTTGTTCAAAAGTGTATTACACTTACATGTAAAACCAGAATAGAACAACTCAGATTTATACACAGGTTTAAGTAAATAAGCTGCTCTTAATGGTGATAAATTTGTTATATGACCGAAGGTCTTCATATAAATAATAATATAGGCCAAGGAAACCAGGCTCTATGCCCGGAGGAAACCAACGACCTTCCAGTGGTAACTGGCAACCATCCCATGTAGGTCGTTCGAGTGAAAACCCAGTCAGAAAATTTTCCAATTTTTTTTGGACTGAGTTGGATTTGAACTCGCGACCCATTGGTGGAAGGCTGTTCTGATCAAGCCTCCAACGCTCTACCTACTGAGCCCCGGAGGCCCCGTAAATAATGGAAAGAGCACAAAAGTTTAATCTTAATAATGAATTTCTTTAACCTTATCCCCCCAATTTTAAATAAAAATACCCAGTAAATCATTTTATTGGAAAATGAAAACATGTAAACAATGATTTACATGCATTAATAACCTACACCAAAGATTTTAAGGCTGTTTTTTTTAAGATAGTGGCATAAGCTGGGATGACATCAGTAGATAAATTTGAATTAAACTTTTATTCTGAGCTAGAAAATTCTAAATCTTCAGTATTGCTTTTCCAACCTAAAAACTTAAAGGAAATCTGTTAGGAATTTCCCCATGGTAATAGTGACAATGATAAACATTTTGTGATGGTATAGATTGTATCGAAAAATATGACAGGTTGGTTTTTCTTAAGTGATGTAACAGTGAGTAATGACCACATAAAATTTCCTAGATCATTGATACATACACACACTTCCTGGTGAACATTTGTACTTTTGAATTTGTTCACCGCACTCTAAATAACCCAGGATGACGAAATTCTAAATAATGTCAATATAATTGCATTATGTCAAATGCTAAATTTTTTGTGCCTTTTAGAAATTGAATATAAGAGTTCTCCTTATATTTTAGATTACCGGAATTTGAAAAATGACAAGAATTAATCATTGGATTTTGTTGTGGTGAGATTCCCAGTCCAGGCAATACCCAACATTAGTAGGAAAATGTCTGCCACTTTTCATGAAAGTATACGTAAAAGTGGTTAGATATTAAATAGAACCAAAACACATAGGACAAAATTAAGTACAGTGAACGATCCGAAGAAAGACATGCACATGTAAGACATATTAACTCAATATTTCGGTTTATTCTCAAACCATCATCAGGACAACTTGTACTACTTTGCATTGTGATGTTTAATATGAGCTTTAGAGAGAAACTACTCTCATCATCAGAAATTACAGCAACACAGTGAAACACCGCTTCATAGAAGAATCTAATATTAAATAGAGGAACAAACAGACATACCAAAAACAAATAATATTAAACCACAAAAAACTCTTCCGCATAAGAAAAGTGAATACAAAACAACAAAACAATCAGTTGTCCTTGTTTTGTATTCAGAGCTTTTATTAGGGACTTTACTCCATCTTTCAAGTAGCTATGATTTATAATATGTTGTGACATTAGACAGTAGAAGGGGGTCAATCTGTCCACAGAGGATGTCAATTAACAAACAAAATGAGTGACCTTACCATCTGATCTTTGACCTTGTTCCTTGACCTGATGCTTTACCAGTAAAATCTGTTATTCAAGTGCACATAAACTGGGTGACCAACTGATGAATTATTTAACAGGCAATGTTAGAACTTGATGAACTCTGCTAGAAATTTTACTCCTTTTAGATGGACTGGTTTTATTGGGGTCACTTGTCAATTTATCCAGCTACTGTGTCCCAAATTTATCCAAAACTTCTAGCAATTTTATGTGATAAAGGTCTTATGGCTATTTCCTCATCACCTCTCCCCCCTCTCTCTTTTTAGGAGCACTTTTCTCATGCGGAAGAGTTTTTTGTGGTTTAATATTATTTGTTTTTGGTGTGTCTGTTTGTTCCTCTATTTAATATTAGATTCTTCTATGAAGCGGTGTTTCACCGTGTTGCTGTAATTTCTGATGATGAGAGTAGTTTCTCTCTAAAGCTCATATTAAACATCACTATGCAAAGTAGTACAAGTTGTCCTGATGATGGTTTGAGAATAAACCGAAATATTGAGTTAATATGTCTTACATGTGCATGTCTTTCTTCGGATTACTCACTGTACTTTATTTTTTGGTGTTTTGGTTCTATTTAATGTCTAACCACTTTTGACATACTGTTTTTGCCACATTTAAAATCATTTTTTTCACATGATGGCGTTGTGAATTCGACTTTGAGGCCCCCCCTTCCCCCCCGCCCCCCAATCCCCATCAAGCATTTATCCATTAAAGCAATGTGTGTCGAGATATTATGAAGTTGTTTTTTTGAGTTAGGTCTAGCATTCAGATTACATCGGGCGGAAATTTTTTCACAAAACTCCTCGAAGACTAAAGAGTGATAGATTCACCCTTCACTCAACAATATTTCATTCAAAAGGTGTAATTCAAAGAGAAATACTTTGGGACATTATATAATTGCATTATGGCATATGACAAGAAAATGTCGGGTGACATGACTGTCATCTCAATGTGAACTTTCTCTATTTCCAAAACTGCTGACATGGGTTTCTAACCAATTAAAGCTTATCAAATTGTACCGATATAGGTAGAAGTCTATCCCTTTACAATGTAAGGCGTTTCTCTATTAAATTTTCTGAAAACATTTCTCAAAGAATGAATATGATGAAAGAACTACATTACTATAAGCAGGGTTTTCAATACCCAGTATATGCTATCAAAGAGTATGTAGGTTTTTAACAACCGAGGGGATAATAGAAATATAGTTTAAATCAAACTATATTTCTTTTGATGGCGTCACATTGCATTTAGGCCTTCTCACAAAACATTGCACAAAACGTGAGCTTGTGTACTGGACAAAAGTAATAAAACAGCAGATATCTACAGCACTGAGCTCTTTATTTTCTATTCAGAAATTCAGATCAACTCCAGCTGTTTTCTTATAAACTGCTCAATTAGCATTGGTCTGTAGCGTTAACAAAGGGAAATGTATCCATGACAATATATATCAATTTAGGGTCTCCCATTTCATTGATTAATGTTTTTTGCCGCACTCTGGATATTACACTTAAATACCAATGCTGCTAGGTTTTTAGTGGGGGAGGAAACCGGGCTCTTTTCCCGGAGAAAACCCCCGACCTTCCACATACACGTTTGAGAGAAAAATCCACTTCGTAATGTTTTAATTCTTATTTGGTCAGAGTGGGATTTGATAGAAGGCATGCCTTGGACTGAGAGACTATCACTCTAGCCGATTGAACAGAGGCCCTCAATACTATTTGACCTGGCCAAACATTTGAAAATGTCCCACAAATCCACCATGGTGAACATTGGCTATGGCTATTATGGAGGGGTCAATCTTAATCAGTGATTTCTGTTTTTAAGCAAAAATTTAAGTTTTAGGCTCATTTATCCCTGAAAGCTTCTAAAAAATCTGGTTAAATTATTCCAGGTAAAAATGCAGCAACCCTTAAGAATGGCATTGTGTGGCTTCCAAAAATTTAAATAATGTAAAAAAAAAAATACCCGTAATAAAAACAAGATTGCATTTTTCTCAAGAAGGAAATTGATAAGATTTTACACTAATACAATTTTCAACTATCTTCATTTTTTTTTTTTAAAACAAACAATATGCCATCAATCAATTCAACTTTATTATATGGTTAATGCAAGAGGTAAAAATGCTTTGTGATTTAACTTGGCAGTTGCGCCTTCTCTGTAATATTAGAACAGTAGTGCGTATATCCTTTCAGTAGTTCACAATGGATGGCTTTGAATCCAAAGCTTTGACATTCGCTGGTCTGTTCAATCTTTATGGTAGGGTTAGAATGCCATGACCCATTCAGTGTTAATGGGAAATTTACCAGGTAAAGGGTTTGTTGTGTGAGTTGGGTGTGTCCCACATACCTGCCACTCTGATTATACAGTTAGGTAAAGTCCTGAAACTCAATATAGCAGGTACTCTCAGTAAACAGACCCCAGTGGTCTTACAGAAACTGGGTTAAGAAGGGGAGGGGAAAATGAAAGTAGGTCATGACAGAACTTTCTGGAAATGAAAAATCAATCTACGTAGCTCCCATGAAGATGATCAATATTATATAAACTGTCAAATGTCTGCACATTAATATAATTTAGCCATAAATTCAGATTGTCAGGAACAAAAAGCCATTTAAATTTTATTAAGAAACTGCATAACTGAAGTTGAAATAAAAATTGCAATTGGACATGTACAGTATTAAACTGGTCCAAACCAGTTAAGAGACAAAATCGAAACTTTGGCAGATCATGTCACTTTAGATAAAAAACATTGTGTCTCTGGTTACTACATAATGTCTTTCAATAAGGTTCATGGTATTTAAATGAAAGATTCTTTTTGTTAAGACTTATTTCTCAGTGTTTTGAAAAGTATTATTTTATTTTGAATTGAAAGGAAATTTTGTGAAGGAAAGTTCAGCAAATAGAAGCCAAATAGTGAAACACTAGGAACAAAAATGTTCAATTGATCTCAAAAAGTTCATTTATGAAATTTATGTAGAAAAAAAACTTTCCTGACTGAAAGTTGTTTTTATTTTATATAAAAATACGATTAAAAAAAAAGGATAGAGAAAGTGGAGCTTGTCAGACATTGATTGATGTGTATGGTTTTAGAGGACCTGTTTCCTCAAGTGTTGGCTAATTAATCAAAGGCCAGGAAAGGTGTACTTTATGAACTATCCTAATCAACCTTTCAGACATCAAATGGAATACGCCAAAAAATTTCAACACATATGTAAGACTTTGTCAAGGAATATTCCACTCTCAACAAAAGGGTGGCTTTTAAAATTTCTTGCATCAACTGATAATTTGAGCCCTTAAATATGGCAGAGGTTGAAGGTTTACTCTGAACTGTGATATTTCACAGTCTTACCTCGACAACTTAAAGGAATGTCAATTTAACAATTAATGTGGCAGTTTTGTTCGTTTTTTTTCGTTTTTTTTTAACAAAAATACACTTCATTTAATTTTGGTTGACAGAAAGTTGAACCTTAGCACCCGCCCAGTTAAACCTCCCAAGAAGTCAATTTCATTTGGCAATAAACTTGATGATACTTCTTGAAGGTGATGATACTTCGAAAAACTATCAATTATTCTGTATCCAACATTGAGGTGATGATACATTGCAAGATTATCATTAATTATCCCACATTGAGGTGATGATACATTGTAAGATTATCATTAATTATCCCACATTGAGGTGATGATACATTGTAAGATTATCATTAATTATCCCACATTGAGGTGATGATACATTGCAAGATTATCATTAATTATCCCACATTGAGGTGATGATACATTGCAAGATTATCATTAATTATCCCACATTGAGGTGATGATACATTGTAAGATTATCATTAATTATCCCACATTGAGGTGATGATACATTGTAAGATTATCATTAATTATCCCACATTGAGGTGATGATACATTGTAAGATTATCATTAATTATCCCACATTGAGGTGATGATACATTGTAAGATTATCGTTAATTATCCCACATTGAGGTGATGATACATTGTAAGATTATCATTAATTATCCCACATCGAGGTGAAGATACATTATAAGACTTTAATTAATTATATCTAGAGTGTGCATTCTCATTGTAGAGGAGTGTAAGTAAAAGTAGTGTATAAGTAAAGGTTTTAAACTAATGAACATTCGTCTCGGTTCTATAAATTTTGTTTACTTTACGTTTAAAATTTGTACTTGTACAGTCAGGCCACAGCCTAAATAGAAAACTTTAATTTCACTGTAGATCAATTTTGATGAGTTTCAAACCTTTACAGTCTCTTGACAAGCTGTTAAAAAAGGGACAAATTTGGCAGTGCATGACACTGTAATGTGTAAGTTGTTTAAAATTGAAAAAAAATGGGACAAATATGAGAAGAAATAAGTTGTAGTTTCTGAATGTAAATGTGAAGATAGCCTCAGTCAAAAGGCTACTTTTTTTTCTTCAATAAAAAGACTGACAGACTGTAACGAGATACCTTTGGTTACAACCATAAAGGGACTGATGTCATCCCTAGAAGCACTAACAGCATTATTATTTGCACAAGCACATAAACATTTTACCGGAGCATTCACATAGCGTCTCAACACAATAGGGACACACCATTTACATTTGGCCTATTTCTTCAGAAAGTTTCTTGTCTGATAAAAACAAGCTCATATGAATGTACAATTCTTTGTTCAATTCAAAATAAAATTTATGAAGGCGTGAATTTTTCCAGTATGAAAAATATAATTGCTATTCCTCCATTTATGCACTTAGTACCCGTCTTTCAAAGGAGAGGGTTGAGGCTGGAGGTGAAATGATTTTCCATCTTTCTTGGTATTTCTAGGATTATCCCAGAGTATAGCACCTATCCCCAGCACTAATTGCCGGTTGTCTTATCCATTCTATAGAGGAAGCCAGTTGGCTGAATGGATAACACAGTCGCCATTCAGTGCTGGTGATACATGTAGGAGCCATAATCTGGGACCTGGGTTCAATTCCCGTTTTGAGCTTCCCTCCAAACTTTGAGGGGATTCGCCTAGCTGAAAGGCACGCAAGGTCCAGGAGACAGCAGCAAAGGATGAGCTCCTGCCTATTATCTGATTTAATGTTTTCTCTAATGCTTGTACTGTTGATTGATTGATGTTTTACGCTCTCAAGATCATTTCCCCTACATGTATATGGCGGCGTTGCCAGGTTTAGTGGGGGAGGAAACCGGGCACATTGCCCGGAGGAAACCCCCGACCTTCGGCGAGTGCCTGGCAACTCTTCCACATATGGTGAACACTCAGAAATGTTTAATTTTTTTTTATTTGGTCTGAGTGTGATTCGAAGTCTGTGTGTGCGAGGGACGATCACTCTAACCCACTTGACCACCGAGGCCCCATTGTACTGCTGAAAATCATTGCATCAATTGATCAAAACCTCACCACAGTGCACCGTTGGACATTGTTCAGCACACGGAGTGACAAGTCAAATTTCCGATATAACCATTTAAATGGACTGGAATGTAATGGTTGACTTCAATGTAGAAACCTATTGGAAATTTAAACAGCAATTCTACCCCTCCTGCATGTGCGTGCCGTGTGCAAATATACATGTTAAGTAGAGATGACTTTTCAAACAATATCGAGTCTGTAGTGCATCATCGGCTGGTAGGTTTACCTCCCCCGGAAGAAGTGATCTTTTGCTTGTTATCATACAAAATGAAGGATTTAACCTGATAATGTTGTGAGTGTGGTTATATTCTGTCCTTTTATATTGAAAACTGGGCTGTCATGAACGTATACAGTCACCAAAGGGTTGATTTCACAACATTTCCCCCGCTAGCGTCGTCAGCAACCCAGCCTGTCAAAGCGGTAGCCATAGTGACATTATGTCATTCTGCTTCAAAATATCTGGGTCAAGCGTTGCATGTGACCAACGCTTATCGTTGATTGGTTAAAAGTTCCCACTCTGCCCGAGGGAGGGAAAAGGAACGGCAATCAACAACAGGTCACTTTTTCCTCATTTTTCTCAATTATCGGGGTAGAATCGACTTTAATACCTTCGTCTTGGTGTTTATTGCATAACCCGATACCGCTGAACGTTGGTTCGCACCTCGTCAAACCCCTCGAATGCTGCGCATTCTCGTGGTTTGACTCGGTACGAACCAACGTTCAGCGGTATCGGGTTACGCAACAAACACCGCTACGGCGGTATTAAACCCTTAAACAAACACTGCTAGGCTACACATCATCATGAACTCACAACAATGTGACGTAATAATCAGAGAAGAACACTGCAGAGTGGGATAACGTGATCGGAATGACGTCATTACAGAGTTCCGTTCATCCAGTAGCTTTTCATTCCTAGCGTGATAACAAGCCGCAGATGAAACAATCAAATGCTGACTGGACTATTCCAGATGTTCCAGACTTCTGTAACAAAAACATCTTCCAAAATACACAAGAGGGATCGGAAAGAAATAATATTTTCGTTCTCAGTCATTGTCGTGGAATTAAGCTTACAGAATGTGGGCGAGTTTCGCAATTTTTGAATTTGGGGTGCATGTTCAAAAAGAAAACATGCCCACACTCCTAACGTAAATACCACAGTTTTGTTGAAAATAACCAATGAAAGGACAGATTCTCCTAGTCTGTTCAGAGGAAATAAAATAATGATGACAGCCACTTTGACTTTGGCTGTCAACAAGATGCATTTGTGCAGATACTTCAAGAGGCAGAGAGGTTAAAGAAAGTGGCTTTTTCATCCAGCAGAAATAAAAGGTTCACAACCTTATGAAACTTCTTAAAATTTGAACTACTACTGAATTAATTCAGAACAATATCAAAAATATATCAGTCTTTCTGGATGGTCAGTTCTAAAACATAATTCCATGACACTTTTGGGGGGGGGGGGGGGGGTGCCCATGGTTATTTAGCGATACTACCTAGGCGTGGGTATTAATTGTACCAAGTGTCTAATGATGCATGGTTAGCAGGGATACTCTTCTGGAACAGTTATGGTTAACAAAGAAATGAAGATAAATGACACGGTTTAATAGATGACAAATTGCCCCGAGCTAGAGGAAGGCATTAAGCCATAATTAATCAAGTCTATACAATTTTATGATGTAGATTATATACACAGCATAAAGTCTTTATCAATGTTTTATCAAATTAAATGGCTTGTTGAGAGGTTGTTAGAAAGGTGTAATAAATATAAATGTTGAATCATAACAAAAAAGACTTGAAATTTATATCATCACAAATTAATGCCTAAGGATATTAAAATAAAATCTCTTCAATGACATATATATCCAGGTAAACAAAAATTTCTATGAGGAAAAAAAAATGCTGAAAACATAAAGTTAGCAATATAAAGGTTATAGTTGACACATTAGATTATAGTTCCTCTGACAGTCCCTTTAGGTGATTTTCTTCGGAATAATTATCATGAAAACAAACACTCTTCGTGTGTGGTGTACAATCTGACATTAATTACAGTTTGACCCTCTATTTCCTATAATCACACCCATTTCCTACAATTTGCTATTTTCCAATGTTTTACTTCGCACTGAAGACTATTTCACTTATATGGCCAAGATTATAGTAGAATACAAACTACTTCAAAGTAAAATGGCTCGACCTCTGTTCCATAGGCTAGTCATTGCTTATAAAAAGAACTAGAAGGTTTTGAGATCAAAACATATGTCTCCCCTTGCAGTGACGTTAATGATGAAAGGTACTGCATGCCTCTAAGCATAACTCAGTATCATTTAAACTTGTAGAAAGTAACTAGCCAAGTGAGTAAAAATACGAACATTAAAAAAACTTGCAAATCCATCTTTGACCGAGTGACCGGTTTCTGGAATCTTAGCGACACATTTATCAGTATCTCGTAAACAAGCAACAAACCAATGAAAATATCTGATTCGGAGGCTAACAGAAGATCGAACAAGCGTACAGGCGCCACGACATGACCAACTCTGAACGTCCTCACCAACAAGCTGTAATCAAAATTTCATAAAAATTCCACAAAGTGGTTCTAGAGATATCTTGTAGACAAGCAAAAACAATGAAAATATCCGCTTTGAACGCTAACAGAAGATCGGACAAGTGTACAGGTGCAAAAACTTGAACTACCCTTAACGTCCTCATCAATAAGCCGTAATTAAAATTTCATTAAATTCTGCCAAGTGGTTCTTGCAGACAAGCCTAAGTTGACCGATGACGGACAGCACCACCACAGTACACAGTATGCCCCCCCCCCCCCCACCATCTTCTCAAGCCAAGATAAAACCTAAATGTCTTCATTCCGTGTTTTACCTTGGTAGACTACTCCACTCCAACCCATAAATAGAACTGCTCGTTTTGATTGAATGCGAGTAAAACTTATCGCAGCTAATCAAAACCTCGGGCACTTACACTGAAAATAACCTAATGACGGCCTTGTTCACCTTGAGCTTTTGTGTAAGGATTGCTGATTGGCCAAGTAAGTGGGCGCTGTTCGATTTACGGGTTTGAGTGGAGTCGTCCGCCAAGGTATAACAAGGAATGGGGACATGCAGATTTTAACTTGGCTTGCGAAGATGCCCCCCCCCCCCCTACATATGTTGGGGGAGACACAACAAGTGTTTCAAAGATAAACTGGTCAGGGCTAAACTGACCACCTCTATCTTCTACATAAGTTTTTCTGGGGGGGGGGGGGGGGGACCAAAATTGTCACTTTCTTTTCCCATGATCCAATGTGGTTCAAACTCAGTCTACTGATATTCTTGCCATAGCTAAAGATGCGTAAGCATTGTCAATGTATTACAAAGTGTTCAAGAAAATTCTACTGACTAAGGCCAAGCTCATGTCAGTTGTCAACCTAATGAGATTATTATAACAACTTATGATGAGGTATAAAGGTCTAAATGATATACATTGTGTACCCCATGGTTATTTTAGACAAGATGATTTCCCTGTCCCCATGTGTTTTAGTGTTCATAAATATATGGTATGGTTGCGAGGTTTAGTGGGGATGAAAACCAAGTTCTAAATTGCCCGGAGGTAATGCCCAACCTTTGACGAGTACCTGCAACTTTTCCACATACGATGATCGAGTGAAAAATCCACTCAGAAATGTACAGCATTGAACCATAAAGAACAACATTTCTTTTGATGCTTCTGTCCTTTCTCAAAGTCTTTACATATCTCTGCTATATGAAATCTTTTTCATTTATCAAAATCCCTGCATTTCTCCATTATACATATATGTGATGTCTTATACCATTTCTCAAAATTCTCCCATTTCTCTATTATATGTGATGTCTTATGCCATTTCTCAAAGTTCTTACATTTCTCCATTATATGTGATGTCTTATGTCATTTCTCAAAGTTCACACATTTCTCTATTATATGTGATGTCTTATGTCATTTCTCAAAGTTCTCATATTTCTCTATTATATGTGATGTCCTATGCCATTTCTCAAAGTTCTCCCATTTCTCTATTATATGTGATGTCTTATGCCATTTCTCAATGTTCTTACATTTCTCCATTATATGTGATGTCTTATGCCATTTCTCAAAACTCTCACATTTCTCTATAAAATGTGATGTCTTATGCCATTTCTCAAAGTTCTCACATTTCTCTACTATATGTGATGTCTTATGCCATTTCTCAAAATTCTCACATTTCTCTATTAAATGTGATGTCTTATGCCATTTCTCAAAGTTCTTACATTTCTCTATTATATGTGATTTCTTATGCCATTTCTCAATGTTCTTACATTTCTCCATTATATGTGATGTCTTATGCCATTTCTCAAAATTCTCACATTTCTCCATTATATGTGATGTCTTATGTCATTTCTCAAAATTCTTACATTTCTCTATTATATGTGATGTCTTATGCCATTTCTCAAAGTTCTCACATTTCTCTACTATATGTGATGTCTTATGCCATTTCTCAAAGTTCTCACATTTCTCTATTATATGTGATGTCTTATGCCATTTCTCAAAGTTCTCACATTTGTCTTTTATATGTGATGTCTTATGCCATTTCACAAAGTTCTCACATTTCTCTATTCTATGTGATGTCTTATGTCATTTCTCAAAGTTCTCACATTTCTCCATTATATGTGATGTCTTATGCCATTTCTCAAAGTTCTCACATTTCTCTTTTATATGTGATGTCTTATGCCATGTATCAAAGTTCTCACATTTCTCTATTATATGTGATGTCTTATGTCATTTCTCAATGTTCTTACATTCCTCTATTTAATGTGATGTCTTATGCCATTTCTCAAAGTTCTCACATTTCTCTACTATATGTGATGTCTTATGTCATTTCTCAATGTTCTTACATTCCTCTATTTAATGTGATGTCTTATGCCATTTCTCAAAGACTCTATAATAGGTGAAGTTTTTGTCATTTCTCAAGCCCCTATATGACCATTTATATCCACATTTAAATTGTCGGTATTCAAATACAGTGTTGGATGCCTATGTTACACTGATCTGGAAAGAATCAACCAACTATATGAAACCCCAGAAGAAACTCACTGTTTTATGTTTGTATACATGTGTTTTAGTTCACGCTGGGGACAAAGCTATATTATGGCTCCAGTATTTCATTCACTGCTAATCTTAGGACATATTTCGTTGGCTCCCTTTATGCATGGGAAAGCAAGGAAAGGAAATAAACACAGACATTGCAATCAGAAACATATGTTAAACTTGAGCTGTCAAAGCATAATACTTGTTCTGCAATCTCAAAAAACTGGACTCAATATGAGGCAAGATCAATTAAATTAAATTAAATATTGTAATTAAATAAATCAATGAATGAATACATAAAAAATAGATCCATCGACAAAAGAGTGAATAAATCAATGAAAGTCCATCAATAAAAGATAGGATAGTTTAACAATAGATCAGTTAAACTGATCTAGGCGACCACCTTAGAACACTATCAGAAAGTGGGGCTGCTTGTAAACGGATCGCAAATTTGATATGTGAAATTTATTTCTTCGGTTGGTGGCTGGCTGGACAAGAAAAAAACCATCTTTCTTCAAAGAGGCCGCACATTAACGCTACTTACCGGAGCTACATAGTAGCCTACATGTACATGCACACAGGCCATTCAGTGATATCGCTTGTTTGAGTCCTGTACACAATTAAAATTTACAAAATCCAAAACGATTGTACACATGTTACTAAGATGCATTTAGTGTTTGTTTACAAATCAAAAGATAATGTATATCTGTCAAAATTATCACTCGTCTGATTAGTAAAAATTTACACGACGAAAGTCAGTTTAAAAATTAATGTAAAAAAAAATGTCCCGATTCGTTCAAAAATAAACTCTGATAAAAAAAATCTTCATGCACGATTTGATATAATTATATGATTGAATAAAAACATTTCAGTTACTTTATTGCTAAATAGCATTTACAATTGCGAAGTCAGTTGCTGTACATAGCTGCCTGAATGCAAATTCGATCGGCAAAATAATGATTGTACGTTGCCGTGCATTTCACTTCATTTTGAAATATTCCTTCCTTGCACACAAAAAGTGACAAAAAGAAGAAAAACAAAATGGTCGCCCAGCGGCCATTTTAATATGCAAATGAGCAAAAAAGTACATAGTACGCAGCGAGGGCATAGGGTTAACCTGCGTACAAAGTTTTACGAAGATCATCTCATTACTTTAGGAGAAAAGTGATAAAAAGTAGAAAAACAAAATGGTCGCCTAGCGGCCATTTTGATATGCAAATGAGCAAAAGAAATAAATGTTGCACAACTAGACCATAGGAGAAAAGTGCGTGTGAAATTTAAAGAAGATCGGACAAGCACTTCTCTTGGAATCGCGATCACAAAAGAGAAAAGTGATAAAAAATAGAAAATCAAAATGTTCGCCTAGTGGCCATGTTAATATGCAAATGAGCTCAGAAAAATAGATGTTGCACAACTAGACCATATGGGAAACCAACACAAAAACATTTCATCAAGATCGGTCTGGTGGTCACAAACTATGTAGTTAACAAGAGTTTTGAGAAACCCAAAATACGCCCGGAAAGGCACAGTAACTGCAGCCATACCAAAACAAATCCTTCCATATATATATTTTTGAATATAAATGTATGCAATGGGTCCTTCAAATATACAATCTCATCTGGTGTTAAATGTCCAGGTCTTCAGCTTGGAGTCCAGCTAATTCTGACTGGTCAGTGGGTTCAATCACTTGCTGAAGACATCCCTGCCCACTATGTTTGCCACATTTTATATAGGTATATTTGAACAGAGCCTAATCTCTGAGATGGTCAATGGTGTGTAAATATACAAGTCTTATCTGTTTACACTTACAACCAGGTTTATGATTATTGTCAAACATTTCTTTAAGCAGCTATATTTGCTTTACCATATGGGTAATAAAACTGAATTGAAGAGCCTTTAAAACAGAGAAATAATTATAATTCTAAACTTTTTAGGTTTTGGCCACCATAGCTATCACTAAATTATCCAAAGAAGCTACCCATAAGCTATATCCTCAGAAAAAATTGTCCAGATGGAATCAAAACTTTGTAAGTAATGGAGCGGAAGGGAATATTACATAATCCAATATAACTCCCATATTATGTAACCAGTTATGTTAAAAATAGTTTGCGACACACCTTCTACCCATAAGGTATATACTCAGAAAAAATTGTGCAGATGGAATCAAAACTTTAGAAGTTATGGAGCGGAAGGGAAAGCGGACGCCGGACAGACGGAATGCCGTCCTGCCGGACGGACGGAGATGATACCATAATACAGCCCGCTTTTCAAGCCGGGCGTATAAAAATCACAAAATGGCCGCCAGCGGCCATTTTATTACGCAAATGGGCAAACAAAATAGACGTTGCACAACTAGACCATAATGGGAACATGTCTATGAAATTTGATGAAGATCCGACCAGTAGGTCTCTTGAAATCGCGATCACAAGAAAAGTTTACAGACACCGGACGACAGACGACGGACGACGGACTACGGACAAAATTCGATTTGATAAGACCACCATGAGATCATGGTGGTCTAAAAATATTAAAAAAGAAAGACTGATAAAATCCTTCAATGAAAGAGTTTAGGAATAGGTCCCTTAAGACAGTGGGGCCTCACTGGCCCAGATGGTTAGAGTGATCATCTCTCAGTACAACACAGGCCTCCCATTGATGCAGCGTGAGTTTGAATCACGCTCAGACCAAATTAAAATTTTTAAAAAATTCTGATTGGATTTTTCACTCGATCTCTCAATGTGGGAGACTTGCCAAAGCTCAAGGATTTTAAAGATCTGATCAAACCTCTAAGTTATGGAGCAGAAGGGAGCCCCAGATGGATGGCGCTGGGTTTACCATAATACAACAGATTTTTTTAAGTCAGGCAAATAAAAAATCAATAAGGGGATGAGTGAGTAAATGTATTCATAAATAAATAAATCTGTCATACATACTATAGGATATTTCATTTACTACAATCCGTTTTACCAATCATCTTATAGATATGTTAAAACTTTCTGCCATATTTGAGAAAAAAGTTACTGAATAAATGGATAAATTTAAAAACTAAGTAAACATATCTTGTAAAAGAATGGCTAATTATTTGAGATTTCGAAGTCTGCAAGACCTGCAAAACTAACATACATGTATGTGATTTAATTTCATCATACATAGAATGGAAACCACTTATAAAGTTTCATGCAGCCTCTTTAGCAATAAGGTCTAAAGACATTACTTTTCTACAGCACGGAAGAATTGAGAAAAATTACCCATTTAGGTAAACTGATTTTATCACATAGTTTTCACACACATGTATCAAGCGAGTTTTGATTATGGGAGTTGAAACCCATGTCCTTCTGTTAAAAAGTGTCTTGAGTCCAACTCCTGATGATCAGTTAGATATGATGACACAATAATTTCACTGATTTTAGAATTCAGCAAAAATTCAACATCAGGTTTGAGACACTAACATAAAAGAGTAAAGTGTTATGGAAGAAAGAACTGTCTTGTTCGTTGTGCCGACTTTTCCCTTTCATGACACTTTATAAAGGGGCAGGAGAAAATAATACTTCAAATTCCAATAAAAGGTCAGCGATGACAGGCTCTGGTTATGTGACATTTTATTGTCAAATATTTTGTTTTCTTCCGCTGAAATGTGATCAATGTTTTATGATTATTTCAACGAGACACAAACGGTATAATGATTTAGCAAACTTCCAGAGAACTGCGTAACGCTTTAGAAAATGCAGAATTTGGTCACATGATCCTTTGAATAACGTAAAAAAATGACGGTCATTAAATCTACAGCATTTAATAAAATACATTTCAGAACGATAATTAAAACCTTTATAGTTTAAACGTAATCCATGAAAATTCAACAAAGAAAGGCTTTAAAAAACATTTGAAAAGAAGAGTCAAATAGAAAACAAAATACCAACAGACTTGAGGTATTTCTGGTTTAAATGGAGGGCAGGTTATGTAAGAAACAAATGACCCGTTTGTTATGCCAAGTTGACCTTCTCTGACCTCTTGCACACTAAGGGGTAGGACAGAATAAAGTCTGTTGAAATTCTATTTGTCTGGCTTTACATGTGTGTGGAATTTAATGCGGAAATCTGCAGTAAGAAAAGCCACTTGGAAGGCCTGTTGACGTGAGGAAATGCAGAAATAAACCATGACCAAATACAGCTGTTTGTTAACAGACATAACACCCCCAAGCCTCAAGGATCAGGACAATTTGGAGTGAATAGCTGGCTGGATGATAAGTGTCATTTTGACGCTTGCAAATTTGCTACTGAAACTCTTCAATAAATTGATTAATGTTCACGGCACAGGAATCTTTGACTTATATGGAGCCGTTGCCAAGTTCAGTGAGATAAGAAACTGGGGCCAGTTGCACAAAGAGGTACTAAGCTTATTTCAGACTTAAATATGATCCCAACTCAGAGCATATCAAAATCAAAAAAATTCTGTGTTGATTTTCACGTCGGTTGCCAATTACACGCAAAGTCGCATTGCCCAGGGACTGATCTAGGGAAAATTTGGGCATACCATTTCGGTTCAAAATGTTCCAACAATAAGACAAAAACAACATCTCTGGCGCAAAATTCAACATTAAATGCTATTTTGACATTAAAATCTGTTGGTTTTAAGAATTTGTGCGGATTTTTGGCTTGTGAGTTTGGGCGCCCATACCTGTATACAGGTATCAAAATGTCTCTGGATCAGTCTATGTTGCCTCCAGCCAGATGGTAGAAGTTTTTTAAATAAAACTACTTTATCAAATCTCCCAAAAGGATGCATTTGACACTTACAGTACCATGGGACATAGAAACTCCATGGACAGTAAATCAAGCACACTGCCAATTAGATTCCTAGGATATATGTAAGCCAGGTTATAACTATATTTCAGAAATAGAATCTCATTAGGAAACTAGTAATTAATAGAGGTCAGATATGTTACATAACATTAATAACATTTATATATAACATACATGTACATATAGCAGTTGAATAATACTGACCATGATGTTTTAATATAAATGTATTATATATCATAAATCTGTGCCCGTTTGTATTAGTGTTCAAATACATATAAAAGTGACATGAGTTGCCGAAAATGTGACTTTTCCTATCAATTCTGATTGTCAAGAGAAGCTCAAAGTACCTAATGATTGGCATTGAAGCCAACATTACTGGTAAAGCCAACATTACTGGTAAAGTCTAGTCAGAAACCTGTATGAACCAAAGGTGGGTTCAAATAATGGACAAAATTTAAATACATGTAGCTGGGCTTTATAAGTTCATTTATGGGGTTCTGTTGCTTTTTAAGCTATCTAAACGTACATCTGCAAGATTGGTATCTAATCAACAAAAACCTTGTATTTTATACTTTTTGATAAAAATGAGCTAGAATTAGATAATTTTGTTTCAATGAAATTTGCCCTGTATTTGACATCTCATGCAACTTAAATAATACAAGAATAGAGAAGATTTTCAGTACAAAGTTGGTTTGGTTATCTTTGTTTGGTGGCATTTATCCCAGTCAATTAGAATATCAGCCCCATTAGACCAGTTGTCTCAACACATATTTTCTTAACTGCCCTACTCAATGTCAGCCCCATTAGACCAGTTGTCTCATCCCATATTTTCTTCACTGCCCTACTCAATGTCTGCCCCATTAGACCAGTTGTCTCAACACATATTTTCTTCACTGCCCTACTCAATGTCAGCCCCATTAGACCAGTTGTCTCATTGCATATTTTCTTCACTGCCCTACTCGATGTCTGCCCCATTAGACCAGTTGTCTCATCACATATTTTCTTCACTGCCCTACCCAATGTCTGCCCCATTAGACCAGTTGTCTCAACACATATTTTCTTCACTGCCCTACTCAATGTCAGCCCCATTAGACCAGTTGTCTCATTGCATATTTTCTTCACTGCCCTACTCAATGTCAGCCCCATTAGACCAGTTGTCTCATCACATATTTTCTTCACTGCCCTACCCAATGTTTGCCCCATTAGACCAGTTGTCTCAACACATATTTTCTTCACTGCCCTACTCAATGTCAGCCCCATTAGACCAGTTGTCTCATTGCATATTTTCTTCACTGCCCTACTCAATGTCTGCCCCATTAGACCAGTTGTCTCAACACATATTTTCTTCACTGCCCTACTCAATATCAGCCCCATTAGACCAGTTGGCTCAACACATATTTTCTTCACTGCCCTACTCAATGTCAGCCCCATTAGACCAGTTGTCTCATTGCATATTTTCTTCACTGCCCTACTCAATGTCTGCCCCATTAGACCAGTTGTCTCTTTGCATATTTTCTTCACTGCCCTACTCAATGTCTGCCCCATTAGACCAGTTGTCTCATTGCATATTTTCTTCACTGCCGCACTCAATGTCAGCCCCATTAGACCAGTTGTCTCAACACATATTTTCTTCACTGCCCTACTAAATATCAGCCCCATTAGACCAGTTGTCTCATCACATATTTTCTTCACTGCCCTACTCAATGTCTGCCCCATTAGACCAGTTGTCTCAACACATATTTTCTTCACTGCCCTACTCAATATCAGCCCCATTAGACCAGTTGTCTCAACACATATTTTCTTCACTGCCCTACTCAATGTCAGCCCCATTAGACCAGTTGTCTCAACACATATTTTCTTCACTGCCCTACTTAATGTCAGCCCCATTAGACCAGTTGTCTCAACACATATTTTCTTCACTGCCCTACTTAATGTCAGCCCCATTAGACCAGTTGTCTCAACACATATTTTCTTCACTGCCCTACTCAATATCAGCCCCATTAGACCAGTTGTCTCAACACATATTTTCTTCACTGCCCTACTCAATATCAGCCCCATTAGACCAGTTGCCTCATCACATATTTTCTTCACTGCCCTACTCAATATCAGCCCCATTAGACCAGTTGTCTCAACACATATTTTCTTCACTGCCCTACTCAATATCAGCCCCATTAGACCAGTTGTCTCAACACATATTTTCTTCACTGCCCTACTCAATATCAGCCCCATTAGACCAGTTGCCTCATCACATATTTTCTTCACTGCCCTACTCAATATCAGCCCCATTAGACCAGTTGTCTCAACACATATTTTCTTCACTGCCCTACTCAATATCAGCCCCATTAGACCAGTTGCCTCATCACATATTTTCTTCACTGCCCTACTCAATATCAGCCCCATTAGACCAGTTGTCTCAACACATATTTTCTTCACTGCCCTACTCAATGTCTGCCCCATTAGACCAGTTGTCTCATCATATATTTTCTTCACTGTCCTACTCAATATCAGCCCCATTAGACCAGTTGTCTCATCATATATTTTCTTCACTGCCCTACTCAATGTCTGCCCCATTAGACCAGTTGTCTCATCATATATTTTCTTCACTGCCCTACTCAATGTCTGCCCCATTAGACCAGTTGTCTCATCATATATTTTCTTCACTGCCCTACTCAATGTCAGCCCCATTAGACCAGTTGTCTCATCATATATTTTCTTCACTGCCCTACTCAATATCAGCCCCATTAGACCAGTTGTCTCAACACATATTTTCTTCACTGCCCTACTCAATATCAGCCCCATTAGACCAGTTGTCTCATCCCATATTTTCTTCACTGCCCCACTTAATGTCTGTCCCATTAGACCAGTTGTCTCATCCCATATTTTCTTCACTGCCCTACTCAATGTCAGCCCCATTAGACCAGTTGTCTCAACATATATTTTCTTCACTGCCCCCACTCAATGACTGCCCTATTAGACTAGTTGTCTCAGCACATGTTTTCTTCATTGCCCCACTCAATGTCTGCCCTATTAGAGTAATTGTCTCTTCACAATATTTTCTTCACTGGAGATTTGTCTCACTCAATGTCTACCCCATTGACTGGTTGTTCCACTCATAGTGTCAGTCACTTTAGAGTGGAAATTGACTATCTTAAATTGGGCGCAAAATACATGTACAATAATTGGAGATATAGACACTTTTTCTTTTTCTGTTCAATTGAAATGACCCCAACTAAGCCCAATCCCAAATGTGCCCCAGCAAACAGGAGATGTGCCCCATCAAACAGGAGATGTGCCCCATCAAACAGGAGATGTGCCCATCAAACAGGAGATGTGCCCATCAAACAGGAGATGTGTCCATCAAACAGGAGATGTGCCCAGCAAATAGGAGATGTGCCCATCAAACAGGAGATGTGCCCATCAAACAGGAGATGTGCCCATCAAACAGGAGATGTGCCCATCAAACAGGAGATGTGCCCCATCAAACAGGAGATGTGCCCATTAAACAGGAGATGTGCCCATTAAACAGGAGATGTACCCATCAAACAGGAGATGTGCCCCATCAAACAGGAGATGTGCCCATCAAACAGGAGATGTGCCCATCAAACAGGAGATGTGCCCATCAAACAGGAGATGTGCCCATCAAACAGGAGATGTGCTTCATCAAACAGGAGATGTGCCCATCAAACAGGAGATGTGCCCATCAAACAGGAGATGTGTCCATCAAACAGGAGATGTGCTTCATCCAACAGGAGATGTGCCCACTAAACAGGAGATGTGCCCATTAAACAGGAGATGTGCCCATCAAACAGGAGATGTGCCCATTAAACAGGAGATGTGCCCATCAAACAGGAGATGTGCCCATCAAACAGGAGATGTGCCCATCAAACATGGCCCAATCAAACTTGAAAAGATACAATGTACCTCAGTTATAGATAATATTATTATAATTAAAGTGGCATGAGCGGCCAAAATTCGCAGTTTTTTCATAACTTCTGATCGTCACGACAGTAAGAGGCTTTGAAGGGTATCAAACAACTAAATGATTGGCGTTGGAATGAGAAAAATCCATACAGTATGTGGCCTGTATGAACCGAAAACGTGTTCAAAAGTAAACAAAATTTAAATAACCGGGACCACCATTCATTCATTCTAAGCCAAAGTTAGTTCAAAACAGTACTTTATGGTACATTTTCGAGACTAGAAGCATTAAAAAGCTTCTGAATTCTACCTCTTGAGAAAAATAGCCAATAATTTCAGCATTATGTTTTAACGTCAAAATATCAACATTTTGGCATTCATGCCCCTTTAATATAAATGGTGAAACGGTTTTCCACAAATAAGGGTTCATTTAATTTGTACGTAGATTTTTTGATGAATGAAAAATGGCCCAGAATTATTTTAAAGTCTTCAGTTTACTTTACCATATAAACGTTCCACTCGCGTGTTGAAAGCAAAAAAAAAAAAATAAGTAAATATGGTCTGCTTTTGGTTTGATGACTTAAATGCACTCCATCCTAAACTCTACAAAACATATGGCAAAGAAAGAGGCAAAACGTATATTCTTGAATAATTCTGAATTTGTTTTCCCTGACCTAGGATCAGTAATGTTTTCCTAAGATTTAGACACTATTATGTAATGTCTGACATAAAAAAATGTGCAAGTCATCCATTAATATGCTGACATTTAAGTAAACTATCAGTTAAGGTTTGGTTAAAGTAGGTCAAGAATTCTGACAGCTGGGCCAAGAATTCTACACGGATTTATAACAAAATTATCATAAATTCCAGCCTCAGCCCAAAAAAAGTATCGCCGTTTTTTAACGAATCTAAAAGATTTATGAGTATAAAATGATCTTTGGTTTTGCTTACAAAAAATTAAATACATAAACTTTTTTAAATTTTAAATGGTATATTGTACATTTTCTAAAAAATTGAATAAGATCAAGTTTGTGGTACAGTTGATTTCAGTTTGTTTTTGGTTGGATTGGCTATCAGTTATTAAAGTCAAGTTTGAATCCCACTTTATATCTTCCAATTTGGTGTCTTTATATTATATATTTATAAACGCTAAAAAACGGGTCTTTATAATATACACAATACAGTGTATATGGAAATAAGTATAAGTTGTGTTAACCTTATCAGTGGAAATTCTACCATTAGTTCAACTACTGGAGGTTGTTACACTGAAGATTTACGCCTGACATACATGTAACTTTGTTCCCGTTCATAGCGTAATGTTAAAGGTTTACGTTGCCATGACATTTACTCTATCAATTATGATAAGTCAGTGAAGTTATCAATTCTGATAAGTATGTAAAGTTTTCAATTCTGATTAGTATATGTGAAGTTTTTTATTATGATTAGTATGTGAAGTTTTCAATTATGATAAATATGTGAAGTTTTCAATTCTCATGTAGATTTTAGAGTGGCATGAACTGCATAAATATTGATACATTGAAGTAATAGTGTATATTTCTCAAGTATAAATTAGACCCTTTTTATTGCTTTAAGTCTTTAAAATCTGTGTTAAAGAGGTGCTTTGAACTATTAAATTTTTTTTTACTTCAACACCGTTTTGGTTTGTACAGGCCCCTGACATTACTCAAATCATATAGCTTTTCCATGAACAAACTGTCTTATTATACGAACAATTGGGGGGGGGGGGGGGGGGGGAGGGGGGGGGGGAATGGTATTTTGGCAGCTCGAGCTATTTCATGATCTACATCAAGGCAATCAAAAATTAGGAATCAAAACAGTATATAAACAAGAACAAGAAGATTTTCCCTGTGCTCGTGTGTTTTAATGTTCATAAATATAAAAAAGAAAGCATTACAGCATATTAAGACCAGGACAATTCTTCATAGCGATATTACGATAATTCTTGACGATGTAAGGATGCATATCAAAACATTGCCCGACAATAAACTCAGATGTTATCGACCATATCAAATTTATTTGTTCTACTTTAATCTGTACTTTTATTTATGTCATAGCATGATTACATATAACAGCAAATGCAAACACTTAAAAAGATCGTAAGGAAGTCAATAACCTTGACCACAGAGATATTTCAGCGTCCCTCATGGTTATTACTCGTTATTTTTAGATAAAACCTAACACTGTAACAAAACACAACAAAAAAGTACTAAAAAATCACTCAAGGATTCCTTTTACACCTTACTTAATTGCCAATTTCTTTTAACGGACATCAATATTTTGAAGAATACAAATACTCATTGCAGCTGTTAAGAGATCTTATCAGTCGCATATAACCTTTGGTGAAAATAAGGACGCGTTTGAGGACATATTTTATGTTTATTTCTGTGGATATATAACAAAGTTAGCTGCACAGAAAAGTAAATGGTGCATAGAGAGTAATGGAGCATACGTAATTTACCTCCCTTTTTTTGCCAATTTACGGGCTAAAAAATGCAGCAATATAAGAGAGAAACTTCAGCTAAATCCAGTCATGTATATGATTGAGACATTGATATTGCCTAAAAATACATGTACAACATTACTAAAAGAAAAACACTACCTAAAGCTGATAGGTTTTAGTTAGCTATTAATATAAATTTTTGGGTCCTCTTATTTAATATATATTTTTGGAGTAGAGATAAGGTCGTTTCGGAGTGTATTTGTTTTGTGTGCCTTGGCTTTATATTCCGTCTTGAAAATGCTCTTTAAGAAATCTATAATTTTGTAATCAGATTGCTTACCCTAAAAAAATGATTCTCCAACAATATAAAGGTGTTCAGAAAATGCTATTGTAATTAATTGAGGTTTTATGCCAGGCTCAAGATTATTGCACGTGTCGTATATGGTGGTGTTGCAAGGTTTAGTGGGGGAGGAAATCGGGATCTTTGTCTGGAGGACACCCTTGACCTTCGGCAAGCAGCTGGTAGAGAGAAAATTATATTTTTTTTATTTGGTCTGAGTGTGATTCGATACCGCGCCTCATCCATGGAAGGCCTGTTCCGGGCTGAGGGACTATATCACTCAAACCGACTGAGCCATCGAGAACCCATGATATTTTGCAGCCTGTTATAAACAATCGAGTGTTCGATGTTTTACATCGCACTCAGTTCACGATAGCACAGGAAACCAGGCTCTATAAAAATGAAAGTAGATGTTTGACCTACATGTAGTGGAGATTTTACATGGAATACAGTAAAAAAAAAGAATCAATTAAGAAAACAAACCTCCTCTCATTAGTAGGCTATTGTATCCCAGATAAAGCAGTATAGACATGTTAACTCGATAATCTATTTTAGATCAATCCTCCACTTTTATCTTTATATGGAAGGCTTCTATCATATAATGTACATACCGTACATGTAGGAACAGTTCACATTACAGCAACAATTACTTTCACATTTAAAACACATTGGGGCGGGGAATATCATCTGGACTAAAAGTCTGTAACTACGCCCTCCCCCCAAAACATTTTAATAAAATGGACTTGGATTAAATATATTTATGAGCAGCTCATGTGTATACTACAACACAAATTATACTTTATTAACCACTAATAATAATTCCCAATTTAAAGCACACTATGATCGGGAAAACATTCTGAGCTAAACAACCATGGTGACGTGTCCACATCCCCCTCCCTCTCACTCAAAAAGTTTTTGTAAAAATGTACTTCCAGGGACTGATTCAGGGAAAATTTGGGCATACCATTTCGGTTCAAAATGTTCCAACAATAAGACAAAAACAACATCTCTGGCCCAAAATTCAACATTAAATGCTATTTTGACATTAAAATCTGTTGATTTGAAGAATTTGGGCGGATTTTTTGCTTGTGAGTTTGGGCGCTCATACCTGTATACAGGTATCAAAATGTCTCTGGATCAGTCTATGACTTCTATCTATCAAACTGTACTTCTATCATATTGAGGTATGGAGACGAGTCCGCATGCCCCTCCTTCCCACGCACCCTCAGCCAAAAAAGTATTGTCAAAATGTACTTTCATATTGAGGCATGATCAATAAATGTTCTTACTTTACTACCAATACTAGCAATCATACTACTAATATTTAGTTTTATGTCACCTTCATGATTACTTTATTTATAACATGACAGAGCTCCCAGGCAGGTTTACATGAAAGAAGAAAGAGGGGTGTCCAAAAGGGGATAATGGCTGGCTAACCCTATGTTGCTGGCTTAATTTTGGCATAAAATAAGTTTGATGGGCAGATGTACATGTAACTGCAAGCCTTCTGTTTGTTTCTGTCAACATTAACATGACTGAAAAACAAATGACAGTTTCATATTAACTCTATATCTCAACACTTATCTGACGATGAGGTAATAAATGTCAAAACATTGAGTCAATATGAAACGAAAATCCATTAGTTCCACTGATTAGTTTATATATATTGTAATACACAAGTAGTGTTAACCAGAGAAACAACAACTGAAACATAGAGTCAATATGAAACTGTTATTTCGGGTTGACACTACATTGTACTTGTGTATTATGATAAACTAATCAGTGGAACTAATGGATGTTGGCTTCTGTGGCCTTCCTAAAATTTGATACCTGTAATTATTACAGCCAATCAGATATCAATAGATGATATCATGTAAAAAAAATGGACATGGAGTTTTTCTTATATTGGCTCACTGCACACAGACAGTGTAGATCTGCTAATTGTTCACAATTGTTTGGTTTCATGTCAACACATTATCCATCTCTACCTGATTTCACAAATACCTCAGTACAATTATTTGTTGATAAAAGCAATATTTACCGGAGCAATAATCAAGTTATTGATACATCTGGGCAAATTTGCAACAAAAAATACATGTACTTGTTTCTGTCGTTTTTCTTCTCTTAATCGTTTTAGATTGATTTATTAAAGTTTTTACATAGAGAAAAGCAAAATAAAATAGTAGCATCAGTGAAGAAAACTGAAAGAAATTGAACATGTTTATGAATAAATAAACGCCTTCGGAGAAATTGAACATGAAAAGATCATTAAAGAGTAATTACACATTTAGATACGTATACTATTTGTATGAAATAAAGAAATACTTACTTCCATAGATATCGCCGGCTCTAAAAAGAGAAAAAAGACTGTTAAAAACCCAAAACGATCGATAATTTGTTTAATGATTAGCATAATTTAAGTGACATAATCAAAACATTTTAAAACATCACCGTGATATCCAAAGTTGAAATTATCATGATCATGCAAACTCGCTATGATCCAATCCCAACTTGAAATTATCATGATCCAATCCCAGCTTGAAACTGTTTTGATCCAATCCCAACTTGCTATGATCCAATTCCAACTTGCTATGATCCAATTCCAACTTGCTATGATCCAATTCCAACTTGCTATGATTCAATCCCAACTTGCTATGATCCAATCCCAACTTGCTATGATCCAATTCCAACTTGCTATGATTCAATCCCAACTTGCTATGATTCAATCCCAACTTGCTATGATCCAATTCCAACTTGCTATGATTCAATCCCAACTTGCTATGATTCAATCCCAACTTGCTATGATCCAAATCCAACTTGCTATGATTCAATCCCAACTTGCTATGATCCAATCCCAACTTGAAATTATTATGATTCAATACCAGCTGAAACTGTTTTGATCTAATCCCAACTTGCTATGATCCAATCCCAACTTGAAATTATTATGATTCAGTAACAGCTGAAACTGTTTTGATCTAATCCCAACTTGCTATGATTCAATCCCAACTTGCTATGATTCAATCCCAACTTGCTATGATCCAATTCCAACTTGCTATGATTCAATCCCAACTTGCTATGATTCAATCCCAACTTGCTATGATCCAAATTCAACTTGCTATGATTCAATCCCAACTTGCTATGATCCAATCCCAACTTGAAATTATTATGATTCAATACCAGCTGAAACTGTTTTGATCTAATCCCAACTTGCTATGATCCAATCCCAACTTGAAATTATTATGATTCAGTAACAGCTGAAACTGTTTTGATCTAATCCCAACTTGCTATGATTCAATCCCAACTTGCTATGATCCAATCCCAACTTGAAATTATTATGATTCAATACCAGCTGAAACTGTTTTGATCTAATCCCAACTTGCTATGATCCAATCCCAACTTGAAATTATTATGATTCAGTAACAGCTGAAACTGTTTTGATCTAATCCCAACTTGCTATGATCTAATCCTAAATTGAAATTGTTTTGATCAAATCATAGCTTGAAATTGTTTTGATCCAATCCCAAGCTGGAAATTATCTGGCTTTGTATTGACTACTTTGTTGCATGCTTGACTACACACCTATAACCTACTTTTCAGTGCAGAAATTTTCGCCTCTGAAATTTTTAGCTTTTAAATAAATTAGAACCAGCTGGGAAAAGTCCCATATTGTCATTAGTACAAGCATTTTGTTGAATTTTTTTAATAGTTTAAGAATGAAAACAATAAACAATAAGTCGATTTGTGAGACGATCATCTTATTTTTTTTCAAATCTAGAGCAAACATGACGTATACTAAAAAGAGATAGTACACCGTCTTTAATATGGTGATTGTCTAATTTTTTCAAGGCTGACGTGTATACAGTAAGTATATTGTTTAATCCAATTAAAATGTTCATGTAATATAGTTACATTGACAATGGGACTATCTAACATTTTAAAAATTGAGATGCCGGAATGCATTGAACCCTTCAAAGTCACTGATTTTAAAGCCAATTTACAAAATGCCATGCATGCTATGCAATGATTTGAATTTGGTCTGTTCATTGGAACATTAAACCCACTCAAGATTATAAAATTATATTCACAAACAAAGTGTTTCATGTTTATTTTTGAGTCCTGAGCTGGAAAAAAAACACTGGCTCAAAATGATAGCTTGGTGAGAATCCTTTGTTCTTGAATAAATACCTGGAAACCCTTTCACATAAACCAAATATAAAACCAGACTGAAATGAGCTACGGTAAATAGATGCAAAATACACAAGTAGTGAATGTCTGAAAAAATTTCAACCAATGTTACGCATTCAATATTTCGGCAATTTATTTAGCCCTGAAGAGGAGATGCCTCCCAACACATAGTGTTTACATATTAAATGGGAGTGGGGTTTACAACTGAATAATGTCAAAAACTGAGTTTGAAATGATTTGAATCATGGTTCAAAAAGGTGAAACTTAAATACAATCTTTTTTTCTTCAATAGGCTCCAGTGCGTGTGTGTGTTTTTTTATGTATAAAAGTATGAACAGAAATCCATTAAGAGTCATCTGTACCTGACGTGCACACAAAGTTTTCATTAAGTTTTCTCTACCATCATCCAATCAAATAAATACGTCTACATTTAAAAGACACATACGTCAACAAAAAGCTTTTAAACTGTGAAACATAATCAAATGCCACAATAGAATTAAATTACCTCAAAATAAATTATATCAATCACATGTTTTATTCATTCTATTATTTGGTAAATAGAACCTTTGAATAGCTAAACAAAAGTTTACAGTAATGAAATTCAGCTAAGTATTAAATTTCTAAAAGAAAAACATGTATCCATTAAAAAAACGACCGTTGCTATACTGTTATGAATAGTTAAATGTGAAATTAAATCCAAAGCTTTTTAACTTGTAATAGAAATATATCTACATGAACTTAGGAACCAAATTACAGGTTTTTTTTCACATTATCATATTTTTTTTATTTAATTTCAGTTAAATTCTAATGACTTAAGCTAAATTCCAGATTGTCTTTAACCTAATTAAATTTCATTGATTTTGGTATATTACAACAACTTATAGTATAAAGATATAAATGACATGTTACCCCCTTTTAACACAAAAAGATACTTGTCTCTATGGTAAATTTGGTCAAGAAGATTCTCCCTGTGCACATGTAGCTTATTTTGAGGTTCAATTTTTTACAATCCATCAAAAGGGGAGAACAGTTACATGCATAACAACTGTCAGAGCAAATAAATATTTTTCTATCCTTGTATCGATACTTTCTGAAAATTAAGTAATATATACATTACGGGCATGCAATCTGGATATTGCAATGAATATATGCCTCAAAGACAAATAAATTGTGCTCTTTTTTTCTGATTGATTGATTGATGTTTTACGTTACACTAAAGGTTATGTCCCTCATATGGCGGCCTTGCCAGGTTTAGAAAGGGAGCAAACTGGACTCTTTGCCCAGAAGAAACCCCAGATGTTCAGTGAGTACTTGACCGTCATTGAGTCAGGCAATAAAAAAATCACAAGCTAATTAACCCATGTTAATTTCACTCATTCAAATCCGGATTCAGCGTACACACTTAGTTAATATTTCAAGAATTCTATAAAAAAAAATTCAATTAACAACGGAATCGGCTGCCAAATTATATAATATTAAAACAAAATTGTTAGCTATTTTGCTTAATAGTTACCAAATAGTCTGAAGAATATACGTTTAAGTAATAATTTGAACTAAGTTTCGAATTAAGTTTGGATTACTTTAAGAGTCCCATTTGGTTTTGTACAGGCGCCAGACTGTATTGAGTTTCCTCATTACAATGTCACTCATTTCTTTTTCTCATTGAACCCTCTTATTGACGGGACAGTCAGAATTTAGGAAAAAAGGGCACAGTTTGGCAGCTAATGCCGCTTTAATCTAAATCATCAGAGCGGTCATTTTAGTTTTAATTTAAACATTTTATTTAATTTCTATCAATTTCGTTTCCATCAAAATATTATCCTAAATAAAGCCTCAAGGTTTTTAGTATTTCATCTTTGAATTGGTCCAAAATATTCATTACAATCAGAAAAAAATTGACTGATGAATTAATTTTATTAGCTGTCTGGAATTGTGACCTTTAATTAATTTTTGATTAATTAATTAAATGTAGATTTCTCATTATCTTTCTGGATATCAAGGTCACTAAAAGTCACTGACACAGATATATAATATTGTCTTTTTTAAATGAAGTTTAATTAAGTCCAGTCCAAATTTAAGATGACCTATTAAACATTAAATTGAACCGCATACATTCCAGCTCAGTTTCATTCCAATGGGTTCACACATGTCTTTCGGGCACATTGCAATTAAAGTTCAATAGTAAAAATGTACTCAAAATGATAGACATGGGGGTCTTTTTGAAGCAAGACTTGAATTGGTACATGGTAGATGAGAACTGTCAATTGAATACTGTTTTAGTTGTGTGTTAACACCCTTCCTACTGAGCCCCAAAACGTACTAGTATATTGAGCCCAAGAGGTCTACACAGCCCAAGGGGTGTGCTGAGCCCAGGGGGGTCTGTTGAGCATAGATGTCTACTGAGAAAGGGAGGTCAACTGAACCCTGAAGAACTTTTGAGCCATTGCGGTCCATTGAGCCTCAGCAATGGAGGTCAAATAAGCCATGGAGGTCAAATAAGCCATGGAGGTCAAATAAGCCATGGGGGTCAAATAAGCCATGGAACTCTACTGAGCAGCAATGGCCTACTGAGCCATGGTGGTTTACTGAGCAGCAATGGTCTGCTGAGCCATGGAGGTTTATTGAGCAGCAATGGTATATAGTAGCTATCATAGCTGAGTGGAATAAAAATTGGGCCTACAAAACTCTAAACGAAAAAGAAAGAAGAATAATCTTCATCAAAAAAATACACAATTCAATTTTGATAATTATAATAATTGTTTTGGGCTTTTACTGAATATACAGTCAAGTAAGTTTTTTTTTTTGACTGATGGATTGATGTTTAGAGTCGAAATTATATGCTTCTGTGTAAATCAAGACAGCAGTTTAACAATATTTAATTACAATGCAATGGTGAATTGTTTAAACATGAAAATTGCACATATCTGCTGTTTATCTACACCTCCTTTCAAAGTTACATCTATATGTTTTTTTCTTATATATATTTTTGAACACTAAAACACACGGGCACAGGGAAAATCTTCTTGTTTAAAATAACCATAGATATATATATATATTTATTTACTTACTTAAGCCAAACTCTGTCTGACTTGGGTATTAAGGTCTAAATGACACCCATCTTTATCCACAATTATAAACTTGTCTTCATGGTTATTTTAGTCGAGAATTTGTCAATAATTAGAACAAAATCCAAAAATATTACGAAAAAAAAAACAAAAGAATATTAGTTTCTTCTCAGCCACAAGTAATATATAAATTAATTTAAATGGCATGATCTGCCAAAATTTTTATATTTCGGTAAATACAGAAAGTCAAAATTATCGTATATTTTTCTAAAGACAAGCAAATCAGAAGATTTTCAGAGCTACATGTATAGTCAGAGAATGCCAGATATAGAAGTGTTTTGAACTAGCTTAGGCTTAGAATGAATGAACAAGTTTGGACGTCACTTTGTCTTAAGTTATTAAAATTTTGGACATTATTTCTCAGCTTGTGTAGCACACAATCTTTTAGTTTCCAAGACTTACAAAGCCGTTTCGTGTCACAATGTTTACTTCTTAACTATCCAACTGAGACGATTATTATTTTGCTGGTTTCTTGTGAATAGCTCTTTACTCAGAAGGAAACCAAAATTTGGCGGGTACGTGGTAACTCTTCCACAGGGCAATCAAGTGCAAAATCCACCCAGAGATTTTATATAATTTTGTTTTTCAAATGAGTTGGATTCAAACCAGTGATCCATTGATGGAAGGCCTGTGTCGGACTGAAAGACTATTGCTCAACCAATCAATTTGATTAGCCCCCAGTTAATGAGCTTTCAGTTCAATTCTTATTTCACCTATATATGGCGGCTATGCCAGGTCAAGTTGGAGAGGGAACTAGACTCTTTGCCCAAGGGAAACCCTGCATCCATGGGGGAGCACATGGCAACTCTTCCACATAGGCAATTAAGGAAAAAGTCCATTAAAAATTGGTAAATTTTAATTTGGGCTAAGAGGTATTGGAACCCGCAATCCATCCACGGAAGGCCTCAAGAGACTAAGAGACTACATGTATCACTCTGCGGACTAAGGCCCCCCATAAATAGTTTGAATAACCCCCAGTAAATGAGTTCAATTCTTACAGACTACAATATATAAAAGTGAAAGTTCCTTGACAGTTTTATCCAGTAGACATGTCTGGTATAGTTACAAGTACCAAGCAGTGAAAAGTCTGGGTTTCCTTCCCCAGCCAGGGTATTAACAAAACTGTATTCTGTCCCCACAAAACTGGACAATGACTCCATATACTTGAAATAATTTGGTGAGAAATGTAAAACAGGAAACAATCTATCACAGTTCAATGAAGAAATATCATGGTAAAAGTACACTGTCATCAATCTTAGAACTCAATGAGAACAAAGACGCAGAAATGACTTAGATATCATAAGCTGGCAAATTGAAATCTATTTCACATAAGTGTTTCTATACGATGTAACAGGTAAGGATTTAATGACATGAGATAACATCAGCAATGTGACGACTAACCAGAGTTTCTGTTCCTATCAACGTAATCTCTACAGATATGCTTGGTGATCTATCATAAGCAGCCTAGCAACCAATCAGAACGAAAATGACATCTCACACAGATGTCACACTATATGTAAACTGAAGGGTGAATGCTCGATGTGCACAGCGATAAATATCTTGTCCATAAAACCAATACAAGGTCATTTAATTCAACCAGTTCCATAGCAACATCAGATTAACAGTGTATCTAAGAAGAGAAGCAATTTAATGGATGACAAGTTGTGTTTTTATTTTAGGTTGGTAGCCATTAATCTGGTCAACGGATCAGGTGGTTTAAACGCTACTTTTTCAGAGTTTTAATATGCTCAGTAGATACTGCCTGAGCCCCCCCCCCCCCCCCCCCCTTTCCTGAATTGCCCACTTTGATGCAGCAAGGGGCATGGCAATTGACGGTGCCGAACAAGTGAAATAATTAAAGGAACGACTAATTCATCAATGATTTTGAACAAAGATTAAATTATAGTTTGAAAATAAAGTCACACTGGCACAGGGACATTCACGAGAATGGGTTTTTTTTTACTAGAAATCCTATATAGACAAGTTTCTATATATTTGTTTTGTGTTGGTAAGACCTGTAATCATTGGATTGATTGATTGGTGTTTTGCGCCGCACTCAAGATTATTTCACTTAAATGTATATAGCGGCGCTGCATGGTTTATTTGGGTAGAAAAACAGGCTCTTTCCTCAAGAAATCATTAGAAATTGCTGAATATATAAACTTAAGCAGTGGAAAGGAAAGAAATATAATACTATAAGTCGACATGTACTGTTACTAAGTACTTAGCCTTGGTAAGAACACCTGTCAGTTTTATAATTTAAATCTGATATTAGGATAGGTCTGAACTGAAATGGCAGGATAATAAAAGATAATAGTGAGACAAATACAATGTAACCACCATCAACATATCTACAAGCTTTGAAAGCTAAGTAACAGACAGTAAAAGGTCATACAGTGCGGTGTCCACGCGCCACATAGACCAAAAACCTTGATTTTCTTTCATAACTGGAGATAAAAAAGGACATGGCCAGCACTTTTGAAATGTCAGTGAAATTATGTGTGTTATAAAAAGATAATCTAAATGTACAAAGTGTCACAGTAGGAACCCTGTGTTATGGAAGTTTTCTATATTGTAGGTCTTTACATAAACTGAATAGATGAACATGTAAACCTGGGGGCTGTTTCTCAAACATTTACAACCGGCGTAAGTCCAATGCAAGGTCTAACTGTCATGGTAACATATACCTTCAACATTAAAGGAGAAGAAAAGGAAAAAACTAAGTAAATACAGTACAGGCGCGACACATTTTCCTTTCTAACGGTACCAAAACCATATTTCTACGATTTTTCCTCGCTCAACTGTGCTATAAGAAAGTTAACAATCGTTATCAGAGAAAGTCTAAACTGACTCGGCAGTCATCTTCACAGCAGAGCTTATCTGTGTGTCTCGATCGGCCAATCAGCATACGCCTGGCCACCTGTCACTCACTAGCGTAAGAGAAATTGGTCAACTCTGAAAGTCTCCCATTTAAACCTAGGTTAATTTTGATCATTTCGACGCGCTAATAAGAGAAGATAAACACTCTAACAGCTCTGAAATGTACACTGGCTAGTAAATCAACCTTTTGGGAAGACGTGACAGGCTGCTATGTTGTCTACGCGACTTGTGGGGATCGTTGTAGAATTTTAAAAAAAGGTAGTCTTACCGCTGACATTGCAGGTTATAACCATACAAGATATGATAAGCTCGCAAGGGAAGCAATCTACTAATACTTTTTCCGGTCAATTTCAAACCGTCAATGGCGCGCTCCACTGACGATCGAGCACGAGCTTGTCGGGTAGATTCATTTTCATTGTATTTTCACACCGTAAACCACGTGCAAGACTCACACACATGAATATGATGGTCTATGGGAGCCCGTTCGATACGATTGCATGTTGTTTTTTTGTTTTCTCCTCCTTTAAATTACCTTGAAAAACAGTCCCCTGCACCATAAAAATTTGTCACTTTTTTTAAACGTCGACATCAATTTTATTGAATCTACATGGGAAAAAAATTGAGGGTGAATAACTGTATGCATGTATAAATCATGAACAACTCAATATTTCACTTAAACTTGGATCTTGCCAGATGGAGGGATGGTGGGGGTGAAAGGTCAGGTTTTGGTTCTAAAACAGATGTTTCGCCCCATCCACAAATACTATTGCACAACGTCATTATCAAGACACTAATTGGCCAAACAAACAGATATACAAAACTTGATAAATTACAGAGGACAAGACTAATAAGCTATAAACAATATATCAGAAAATTATCTGATGTAGTTATGCTTCAGACAAGCAGGCACCAAACAACCACCAAATTACCAAATTTGAGGCTAACGTAAGAATGAACAAACCTACAGAAGGCAAAAGTTAATCAACTACAAATAACGTCAACCAATAAGATTCTGCTCTAAAAATTTCATAAAATTCTTAGCAATCTGACAGACAACAACCAATGAAAATACCTGAATTGGAGGCTAATGGAAGAGCGGATGAATGTACATGGATCAATTATAGCCCTCACCAATCAACTATGAATAAAATTTCCAACCAAGGGTTTAGGAGATACCCTGCAGACAAACAACAACCAATGAAAATATACAATATTGGAAGCTATCGGAAGAACAAACAAACATACAGGCACGGAAAGTTGAACAATTACAGAGGATCCCAAAATTAGCCATACAAAATTTGCATAAAATATTGGCCATTCATATTGGAGATTCAGAAGATATGTGGCAAACAACTTTTCAACAGCCATGTGATTCATTCTAAACAAACTAATGTCAAATACAGAAATAATTCTGTTAAATCAATTTTGGACAAATATTTAAAGTGGCATGAGCTGCCAAAATTCACACTTTTTTCATAAATACTTCATCATACATTTTCGAGACTAGAAGCACTAAAAACCTTCTGAATTATACGTCTTGAGAAAAATAGGCAATAATTTCAACGTTCTGTTTTAACGTCAAAATATCAACATTTTGGCAGCTTGTGCCACTTTAAGAATTAAACAAAGGATGTATACGACTTTGGCTCCTTTCAACTAAAAATAAATTAGAAATCAGAACTTAAATGACGGATATTACAATTACCTGATTGATTGATTGATATTTTAGTCACACTCCAGATTATTTAGTGGGGGAGGAAACCGGGCTCATTGCCCTGAGGAAACCCCCGAGCTTCTGTGAGTACCTGGAAACTCTTCCACATACGGTGACCGCGTGAATAATCGACTCAGAAATTTTTCAAACCCATGGAGCATCGATGGAAGGTCTGTGTTGGACTGATTGATTGTTTGGTATTTTACACCCCACTCAAGATTATTTCACTTATATGGCGGCGTTGACAGTTTTATTGTGGGACACGGAGGAAACCCATGACCTTCAGGTGGTAACTGGCAACCATCCCACATAGGTCGTTCAAGTGAAAAACAAGTCAGAAAATTTTCCAATATTTTTTAACCAGCCATCCATTGGTAGAAGGGTGTTCGGATTGAGCAATCTACGGAGGTGTGGGACTGAGGGACGATCACTCTAACCCATTGAACCTACAATTAACTAAAATTATTTCTAACAACCAATGGGGATAAATGGAAACATTGTCGATACATTGCAAGGAAATTCCCCTTTAAGCAATTAAACCTTGCTCTCATAAAAGTATGTCTGGTACACAGTTTTTTACTTAGTTAAAGAGTGGAAAGAGATTCCAAGAAAGCTGATAAATCAAATAGCTTGCAGGTATAAAATATCGTGATCAAGTGATAATAGAGATCAGTGTAGGTGGTATCGATCAAACTCCAGGCGGCTTTAAACAGCTGATGAAAAAATGAACATATAAATGAGCCTCTTAAGACTTCAGTCGTACTTGATAAAAACAATAAACAACGAATACCTTTTTTTTTTGCTACTTTATTTCCTGTACTGTATTCCACCTCCAATGTTATAGTGTCCTATGCAAGTAGGGTGATACAGACCGCCAGGTTATACGGTCCTATGCTAGTGTGGTGATATGGATTTGGAAAATCACTGTCCTTATTACCATTGTGACGTAGGGAGGTATATGATAAAACATAGTTCCTGTACTGTTAAAAACTAAATAGAAATACTGAATTATTAGAGTGATTTAACACCAATGTCAATGAACTAAAGCATCACAAATGCATATCCATTACCATGTGATGTTTAATGAAAACTAAAGCACAGGGAAAATCTTTTGGTGCTTGTTTCACAAAGCTGTCGCATCCCAAACGAAGCCTAGTAGCCAATGGATACCATAATGAAGAGACATGACGTCATGGCAACTGCGATTGATCGCACTGTGCGGCGGCTTCGTGAAACAACCCCCTGGCCTAAAATAATCATGAAGACAAGTTTCTAATAGTGTTAAAAAGGCAGGTATATCATTTAGACCTTTAAAAACAATCATAAGTTGTTGTAATAAACTAAAACCCATGATACTTCATTTGGTTGAGGACAGACAGGAGTTAGGATTTCGTCAATAGAATTTTCTAGAATTATCATAAGATTGATGGATATGCGGACTCAAGATTATTTGATTTATAAAACGGCATTGCTGGGTTCAGCGGGGGAGGAAACTGGCCTCTTTGCACGGAGGAAAGCCGAGATCTTCGGCGAGTACCTGTTCCACATCAGGGTCTTTAATAAGGGAAATTACCCCTCAGATTAGATTGCGTGGGATTCAAACCTGTGCCCATCCATGGAAGGCCTGTGACTATCGCTATGCCAACAGAACAATCAAAGCCCCCAGATGAAAAGGATGGGTCCTTGAAAAGGTTCAGTTTTTAACTTCAAGGGAATTAACACCAGAACCTGTGTTATAGTCTAACTTATAAATACCAAAGTTGCAAAAATATATGCCAGAGTCATAAATTCTGATTGCCTTAAAGCAACTTCTATCATGCAAAAAAAATAAACGATCCACAAGGAAAAAATATCCCTTGAGTCTGTTGCTTGTACAAAGTTTGCATGTTAGCGAAATGTAAACAAAAATGTAATGACCTGTCTTGTCGTACACATTTTCTTTAATATACTTCTTAATAAATTAACTATTGAGCCAGTTGAAAAATACTTTTTTATTTGACAAAATACCAAATTCAAAAAAATATTTTGATTATTATTACTTTTCTTTAACTCATCTTTGAAAAATGTGTCTGCTGTTTATCAGTGTCTCTTTTTTTAACCTACAGGTCTAAATGGGCACGCTTTAAATATAAAAACAAACATATTGTTTATGTTAGTTCAAAACCACAAAGCATGACCATTGTGACAAGCAAAACCACAAAAACATGCTATTGAAAAAGTCAAACCACAGCTTAGCTTTATATATATATATATATCCATGTACTGATTGCTATTTTAACCAATGGACAGTCGTTAATTATGCAAATTAGGTCAGACAAGGATGTGACGATCATCGTATGATTTAACCAATGATGTTGACACATATGATTGGCAGATCTATAATAGACCAGCAGGCTATTCAATCTTCAGTAGCCTGAGGTAATAGTGAATGCAGTCAAGTAAACATTCATTCAAAGCGAGAAAAAATAACGACCTGAAAAAATTAAGAAAAAAACTAAAAGTGAAATAAGAATACATAGGTAGATAAGTTTTGTTGATTGGTGTTTTACGCAACACTATTTCTAGATCTAGCATGTATATAATAAAGATGATTATCTTCAAGGTTAAGACAAGACAGTCGGATATATCTCCCTATGGAAAAAATATTGAAGAATATTTGAATACTGGGCCTACCCAGCACCCAGCTATTTGCAATCTATTAACCTGAAAGTTATGTTACCATGAAAACGACCAAAAATGAAAAAAAGTTCCATATAAGTTCCATATATTTTTGAACACTATAACACACAGGCACAGGGAAAATCTTCTAATAGTTTCAATTTCTGCTCCGGAAAACAAAAAGTTATGTATACATAAAAAAAAATTCAAAAAGTTGAAAACCTCAAAAGGTACATCTGCACATGATGATTTTTCCACACACAAAGTTTCATTGACTTATGTCTGATAGTTTTCGAAAATCGGGACTCACTGAGCTTATTTCAATATCCCCCCCCCCCCCCCAACTATGATTGACGGACGATAATTACTCGGGAGCTTTATGCGCCACTCAAGGTTTTTGTTATTCATTTTTATATACAGGACACTGGAGAGTACTCTAAGAAAAAAAATTGAAATACCAGCTGAGCATCTAGTATTTAATTTTTTCAAACTTTTAGTTACAACAAAGGTGTAAGGAACAGTGCTGAAATTCAGTCTGGGAGATGATATCCAGGTTAACCATGCCTAGAGCATCTTGCCTTCAAGCTTCATTTTTTATTGGCTAATTTACTTTTCATGACTAATGTAGATGTATGTAGTGAGGAGAGTACAAACTAACTACTTGTATTGAATAATAAAAGCCTCCCAAAAGGTTGATATGCCCCAGGTGTCTTATCACTAGTTGACCTGAAATCAGTTGAAAAGCAGGAAAACTGTGAGCAAACTGTTGTCTAGAATCATGAACAAATAGACCGATCCTGTTGGTAGACAGACTATGCGGGAAACACAAAACAAACCATCGTGCTATTCAAACTTAAAAACCATTTAACTTTTTTTTTCTCCATGAGTTGACATACACTTTTTTACTACAGCTGAGATTGAGGTTAATTAACCCAATTCTAAAATTTTGACCTGAATTTAGCAACAGCATTTCCCAACAATCAAAGGCTTTTTCTAAGGAGTTACTGCCCTTACAATATAGGAGGATTTATATGAAATACTATCATAACAATGGCACATAATGGAATTAGAGCTCAACAATATGTAAACAAACAGAAAAACGTCAGTACTATTCAATGTAGATCTTGTTCTCAGAGTGATTATAAACAGCATTTTCAAGTATTATAAAGAAAAATTTAAAAGAGATTATAGCATAATGAGTTTAGTAAAACATTGATTGATTGATGTTTTATGCCGCACTCAAGATTATTTCACTTATATGGTGGTGTTGTCAGGTTTAGTGGAGAGAAACCGGGCTCATCGCCCGGAGGAAACCCCTCACCTTCAGCGAGTACCTGGCAACTCTTCCACATACGGCAACCAAGTGAAAAATCCACTTAGAAATTATTCACATTTTATTTGGTCTGAATGTGATTCGAACCAGCGTCACATGGATGGAAGGTTTGTGTTTAATTTGAACATTTAAAAGGGGCATGAGCTGCCAAAATTCACATTTTTTTCTTAATTTCTGATTATCACGACAGTATGAGACTTTGAAGGCTATCGAAAAACTAAATGTTTGGCGTTGGAATGAGGAAAATCCATACAGTATGTGGCCTGTACGAACCGAAAACGTGTTCAAAAAGTAAACAAAATTTAAATAACCGGGACGACCATTCATTCATTCTAAGCCAAAGTTAGTTCAAAACAATACTTTATCGTACATTTTCGAGACTAGAAGCACTAAAAAGCTTCTGAATTATACGTCTTGGGAAAAATAGCCAATAATTTCAACATTCTGTTGTAACGTCAAAATATCAACATTTTGGCAGCTCATGCCACTTTAAAGATTAATCTTTGAATGGGCTTAAATACTGTTTGTCTCTGGAAAGAAAATAAATTTAAAATTGGGAGCTACCCAAGCCACTTTTCATTAAATTTAAGCCAAGATTTCATTTTTTCATTACCAGTAACAGTTAAATGCAATAGGGAAGTCTATTTACATCTTCTGTACCACTATATTTACTTTATACCTTAGTCATTAATCAAGCTGTCAAATAGGAACACACAGACATCTTAAGCCTAATAGGAAAATTAGACTAAGTTCAAAGGAAACCAATTGAGTTTTTACCAAAGTCTACTGAAATTTCCGGTTAAGGTATGAAGTGAGATTTCTAAAGATCAAAAGAGAAATGTAAAAGATTTAAACATTAGAATTAACCAAACACTCATTCCTAACTAAAATGCAGCTGATGACAGGAACATCTATACAAGAAAAAAAAAAGATGTTAAGCAAGGACAGTGTTAGAGAAACACAGAGTGTTCTTTTTATTGGGGGAAGAAACAAAGCTCTGTGCCCAGAAGATCACTCGGATTTCCATCTGGTACCTGGCAACCATCAAACAATCATATAGGTCAATAGGTTAGGCAAATCTCGTATGAATTCCTACCACGTTTCGTGATGACATTTTGGTGATATTGCAATTCCATTTGACGTAAAAATACTCCATAACGTCAGACGTTAACACAATGTTGGAGAAAAAAAGCTCAGCCACATGAACAATGCAACCACGGTGACAGGAATTAGTAGAATATGTACGAGACTTGCGCTCCTTATTAACTCAATTTTTTGACTGACTGGGGTCGTACCTGCAACCTATCACATAATGTAGATTTGGGTTAAGAGTCCAACTATCTATTGATATTGTCACGGAGACTGAGCTTTACTCTTGAAAGTTTGTTTCTAAAAATACAAGGAACATGGACCAATTGACATAAATAAGGTTACAATTAACAACAATGCGTCAGTTTAAAACTATCTGTGTACTTTGTTCTAAATGTGTTTCTTTTATTCAGAATGATTTACAATGACAGTTAACATCTGAATAGCTGCACAATGCCTCCAGGGCTTGAATTCTAATCAGAACACAACATAGCGAACTCAAAGAAGGAAATATATATAAATTGTATGTTTGTTTTTCATTGTTATTTGTAGGCTGCAGGTTGGCTTGTCTGATGTGCTTTACACCGTGGACTTTCATGATCATTTTACTCTGAATACGTCATTGCTAGGTTTCCAACTTACAACTGTCCATTGGCACCTGGCAACACTCTCAGAAAGGTCAATTAGAATAAAAAATGACTTAAAGGATTTATGAACAGGGCTTCAAGTTGGTTTGTGTTTGTAGATGGACTAAATGCATATTTGAAAAACATAAGTTGAAACGAAACAACCTTTTCGTTAGTTTCTGGTAGTCAAAAACTCTTCAAAAGCATTGAATTTTGTATGTTCTGCTACAGAAATTTCCCTTTCTTTTTGGTCAGACGTGCAAAGTACATGTTCTACAACACATTTAATGCAAATTAGAAAATATAAATAACATATTAGTAAGAAAATTTACTTTAAAATGTTAGAATTCTTTTCTTAGTTCGGGCGTTTTAAGATTCACTTCAGATTATATTCATATATGGTCATGTAATCTTACTTATTGGGGAGCCATCTGGCATATGCCCTAAGGAAACTCAGGATGACCATGTCTTGTTGGTAAATAGCATGAATCACTCATGAGGGCAATCAACATGCTTTTAAGTTTAACTCAGTGAGTGTAGAGTCAGAGACCCACTGGTGAATCCAAAATATGTCCAGTTAGGTTTAGAATGTAGAAATGGGGGTGAAAAACAAACAAAGAATCGAAGCCTGATTACAACAACAGCAATCAGTGTCGGTTAACGTGGTGTTAGATTACCCTCATTTCAGACCTTTTTGTCTGTGGTTCACACTCAAAACATTGTCGGCAGGCTTTTCGAGTCACTCATACCAGATCGTCAGTCTGTATTTCTCAGATACATATATTTATACTGTGTCGTTAGATCACTCACATGACTGAAACAGCGCTTGCGGGCATGTTCAGGTTCTGGGTTTGTTTACATTGCGGGTAATTGATAAATCTAATTTTCAATTAAAAACACTAAAGGATGCCAAAACTTTCTATTTCTATTCTTCCGTCTGGAAAAAATACAGAAAACCGCCCACTATTTTTTGTGTAAACAGTATTCTGGATTTTACAGGTGCCTTTAACTGGTTCAGATAAGAGTCATTAAATCAAAAATCCATTTCGAGGTGAATACAAAGTCATATTGTCCTGGTCAATGAGGCCAGAAATTAACTGTTAATGTGTTAGATGTAATATGATGAAGAAAAGGTAGGAGTTAGTTTACCTGGGGGCATATAAACTTAATACGACTATCAGAAGATCAAAGAAAACTGAAACTGGCAACTTAAAGCAGTTTCTTTAATGATATTTAGAGAGTGCTTTAGATGAATTCCCACAAATCATTAACTGTTTACATGTATCTATAATTTCCTACATTTCGCTTTGTACAGGTAAAGGTCTCGTTCCTACAATAGAAGATTTCATATAGAATTTTATATTACTGGGACACAGTGCTGTAGGGAAAATACACATTTTATGGTATGTCAAAAAGTATGACAGTACACAGATACAGACCCATACCATGCAATAAAAGCAATATATAACCCACTTTCAACTTTATGATATGTTTTTAGGTGAGTTATTATAACATGTCAAATCAGAGAAATGTATTCCCAAAACAGTTTTTCTAGTAAGTGTGTCACATTATATACATGTACACAAGGCATTTTCTACTCTTTAATCAAATAACATAGGTCCTCAATTTCAACATATTTAATATATGCAGAAAAAAATATGCAGAACATGGATCCATTTTTAGAATTTTCCTGGAAATAAAACTGAGTGTATTTTTTCTTTGGTGGCATTTTCTTGAAAAGAATCCCAAGAATTGTTCCGCTAAACTGTGCCTGTACATATCATTTGAAATATGGACTTTATGTAGGCAAAAACATTTTCAGTTGACTATGGAGTTACAGTAAAAATTCAGAAAAGGATGAACTTGTCTCCAGAATGTAGTTCTGTAGTTTAATGACGTCAATCAAAAAACATATGGTATATTTGAAGGGATCTGGCTTCACTACTAGCCTTTGAAGCTAAACACTATAGACTTCTATACTTTTCTCATCTACATGTATACTTTTCAGTGCAGAAATTTTTGTGTTTGTCATATTTCCTCTCCTAATGTCCCTAACCAATCGGTGTATTCACTAGAAAATACAGGTGTATATGATTTGTTCAAAACTAAATATGCTGCAGTCTCTATAATAGAGGAATCAATGGTCGTTGAATTAAGATTCTCTGCACATACCAAACATATCAAAGCGATGATACATTACAACAAGATAAGAAAAGTAAAGCAGATAGAATTAACGCCATAATACAATGTGAGATGAGCACATCACGTTTTGTCAGGAAGATAAGGTAAATAGGTCACGGGTGAACGGATGTGAATTTACCTTTAACACCTAATCACATCCATCTTTATAACAAATAATATCAGACAACGTAAAGCAGGAGTTACGCACATCTATTTTTATTTCTATTCAGCTTGCAAATTCTACTTCTGTTGAATAACGCACTAAGGGATGTACATTGTTTTGACAGATTGATGGATTGATATTTGAGTGTTTAACACCACACACAGGGTGATTTTGCTTTAATACATTATGCCATCCATAGTTAATTGACCTCTTCACCAGCACCTTATTGGCAAGGTCAATGTTCGAAAAGGCTAGAAACATTTATTGAAATGGCTATGTGACATCATAATATTTGTAACGCCACAAAGCCACAATGCTGGATTTGTCTAACTGAACATTTGGCCTGAACATTTGGCCTGACCACGGTTAAATAGGGACCAACAGCGCTCTATCCCTCCCAAGAGATATCCCTAAATCTTCCATTGACACAAAGCGCATTATTGTTGCTCATATAACAACCTTGAAAGTGTTTCAACTGAAGGTATAATTCTGCATTGACTGATAGAATATGAACTATGTCAAAACATCACCACCCAAGAAACCAAGAAGTTTTTAATGATAAGTAATTCTTTATGTTACATGTTCATGCAACTGCAGTTTTCAAAAGCCTACCATTTCAGAAAAAGGTGAGGATTTGTATGAATTTCTTTTTACAGGTAAGTTCCTGAGAGTATCAAGAATTTGTTTGAGAGAAGAATAGATGTGGCATCAAAGTGGCATGAGCTGCCAAAACACAAACTTTTTCTTAAATTCTAAATGTAATAAAATGTTCGGCTTTGGAATGAGGAATATACATAAAATCTATGTGTGAAAAAGTAATAAAATTATAAATAACCATGACCAACGTTCATTCATGCTAAGCCTTAGTTAGACAAACACGAGTTTAACGTACATTCTTCAGACTAGTAGCACTAAAAAGCTTGTGAATCGTGAAAAATAGCTGATGATTTCCGAATTTGGTTTTAATGGAAAAATATCAACCATTTGGCAGCTCCAGCCACATAGATCTAAAGTCTGATTAATTCATGAAGTCGTTTGTGAAGGAGAAAAGACAACAAAGGTCATGACTTTGAGGTCGAAATATGACATGATGATTGACATTTACACCCTTAATACATCACAGATTATGTAACAATACCATTACATAAATCATAAAATGAACTAGATCAAACATCAGAAGTATGTCTGCTTTCATTTCTGTAAAGGTTAAAAACTAGAGGGCAAAGTGACAAGCTTTATTGTTTTATAATGCATTGCTATGACTCAAGTCATTGAAGGTGCTTAGTTGAATTCTTGGACTCATTTGTTAAACTTGTTTGAGGGGCATATAGAAATGGAAAGTATAACATTAAACAAAGCTTAATGAATTTAAAACTTCTGTTATATTTAGGCGCAACGTTTCAATATCTATTCGGACATATGCTTGAAAACGATGTCCGAATAGACATTGAAACGTTGCAACTAAATATAACAGAAGATGTAAATCCAGAAAGAGCTTTGTTTAATGTTAAACATTTGTTTACATTACCAGTACCTTACAAATGAAGTTTTATAAAGACTTTGGTGGCTCAGCCGGGTTCAAATCTAATCAGACAGAATAAAAAGTGAACAATTTCACTCAATCGCCATATGTTGAAGAGTTGCCAGGTACTCACTGAAGGTCATGGGATTTCCTCAAAGCAAAGAGCCCAGCGCCAAACATCAATCAATCAATCAAATATAAAATGCTGTGAAAACATGCCAAAATTGAAATGTCCAAACTACTTCTATTACAATGAGGAAAATATCGATACAGAAAAGTTTTTTTTCTGTTTTATTTTTCAATGAAAACAGTTGTACTTTTCTTCAAATAGAGCGTTTAAATAGACAAAAAGAACTCTTTCCAAGTTGGTTAAAGCAACAGAAATACACTCCTACAATGATTAATTGATTTGGGTTTAACATCACACCAAACCAACCAAAATATCAGCCTTGAGCCCACCACACACACCGCCATGCACCTACACCATCTTAAATATATTTAATAATGAACATTAAAACACACGAGCACAGGGAAAATCTTCCTGTAGGCACGTTTCTAATTGTGTTAAAAAGAGGTATATTATTTGGACCTTTATACCCCATCATAAGTTGTTGTTTGAGATTGAACCCCATAGGATCATGAGAAAATCATCTTAAAGTGGCATGAGCTGCCAAAATGTTGATATTTTGACGTTAAAACAGAATATTGAAATTATCGGCTATTTTTCTCAAGACGTATAACTCAGAAGGTTTTTAGTGCTTCGAAAATGTACGATAACGTATTGTTTTGAACTAACTTTGGCTTAGAATGAATGAATGGTCGTCATGGTTATTTAAATTTTGTTTACTTTCGAACACGTTTTCGGTTCGTACAGGCCACATACTGTATGGATTTTCCTCATTCCAACGCCAATCATTTAGTTTTTCGATGGCCTTCAAAACCTCTTACTGTTGTGACGATCAGAAATTATGAAAAAAGTGTGAATTTTGGCAGCTCATGCCACTTTAAATATGATTGTCTGTCCGGAAGGGTAATAATGTACATTGTATTTGGCATGTACTAACGTTTCACATTGCAAGGACAGGAAATATGGCTAAAACAAAAAACATAATGCCCTAGGACATAGGGGTTGTCGTAATTATAGGTTAATATGCTTCTTCATTAGGCTAAGGGTTAAAAACGTTGCATTGAGTAAGCCAATAGAACGCACAGAAATGGGGGATTCAGGCCTGTAGTCTGCACTCATTGGTCAACTCAATATCAGCCACTGGGGCATTCAAATTCACAACTCAATGAAAGTAAATACCTCACAAAATTGGTGTCAAAGGTATTTTTGGACTTGAATACAATCTGTAGAATCAAGTCATTAAGCCACACATCATTGAATGCATTCAATAAATTTATCAAGGCAGAAAATGAAGACGTTTTTAACTCGGGTTATCAGATAGAGTATATTTACTGACTCATTTATTAGATTTTCGTACAATATTATCAAACTCCTAATATTTCAATGAAACCCAAGTAATTTATCAATGACACTGAAAATAGCCAAAGTCTTTGTAGCCATGAAACAGAAAAACACAATAGAATTATTAAATGATAGACAAGAGAACATTATTGATGCAATGTCAAATATGCTATTTTGTACCGTATTACAGTTAAATATTTTTAAAAAAAAGAAAACTTTGGGATAACCATCGATGCATGATTTGACAAGGCCTCTTATGCTATTATTTGCCCTTTAAAGATGCTATATGACGCCTGCTTGTATCCATGAATTACAAGTACACTCAAGGAAAGGCCATAATGACAAGATTTGGCTGACCTTGACCTAATAAATATTGAATACTATTTAACGACTTTGTCATAACTTAAATTAAATAATTTAAAATCTCACAAAGATGAACATATTCACATATTGTTCTGAAATACAAAATTTAGATCATTACATTGCCTGATTGATTGATGTTAACCGTTTTACGCCGCGCTCAAGATTATTTCACTCATTTTGGCGATGTTGCCAGGCTTAGTGGCAGAGGAAACTGGGCTCATTGCCCAGAGAAAACCCCCAACCTTCAGCAAGTACCTGGCGATCAAGTGAAAGATCCTCACGAAAGTTTTCAAATTTTTTTTGATCTGAGTGGGAATTGAATGGAAGGGCTGTGTCAGACAGAGGGACTATCACTCTAACAAACTGAACCATAGAGAAATACATTGTAGCCAAATACCGATGAAGCAGAAGAAAAGTCTCTTGTCAAGCTCTTGAAGTTTTTTTATCAGTTTTAGAGCAGTTATCGATTCCCATCATTTTTATTTCATATTGGAATATGATTGCGAAGCAGAACAAAAATAACCTTACATCGGACGGTGGTGATAAAACTGGACATTGCTTCATAAAACTGAGACTTGTAATTGAAATCAGCCAGTATGTGATATAAATAACATTCTTCCTAGAGCAGATGGAATATGATGCCATAAAATCTCTAGACGTTTTATGCAACATCTATATCAATGGTTAGCAAAACAATTTGATTAAGCTGTCATTTTCATAGGTATTTATTCATCTTTTTCCACTTAATTAATAGATGAAAGCCTTGCAGAAAGCTGACGCATCATACATCTCATAGGATAAAAGCAGTAGATGTACTAATAACAAGAGTTTTAGGAAGCTCAACATACGCCCTCCGTTATGACTGTATGACATGTCCATTATAGATCATATTTGTTTAAATTTCAGCAATTAAACGTTGTGCTTTACGAGCCGAAATAGTGTCTTAAAAGCGGGTTTATTCTAAGCCTAGTTGTCCAAAATAGTGTCTTAAAAGCGCACAAAATTATAAAAAAAACGGGGCAAATGTTACTTCATTCTAAGCCTAAGTTGTACATTCTCGAAATTTGTAGCACTGAAAAGCTTCAGTATAGCGCATCTGGAGAAAAATAGCTGTTAATGTTCACATTCTGCTTAAAAGGAAAAATATCAAGATTTTGGCAGCTCATGCCACTTTAAAGGGACATTTATTTGTGTAGAAATGTTTACATTTTTGCTACAACTTCTGCTAAATAGATAAATAAGATTTGATTGACTTTGGATAAAAGGCGGTAAGTCGATTTTCAGCGAAAAAAATAACTTCACAAGCAATTAGTGCAGATTTTGTGGTACATCTGTGGTTCATTTGGCTTAATGTAAACAGAAGTCCTACATGGATGAACCCTATTGTAGTGAGTTGTGAAAGCGTTACTAATATTCATCTATCTGATAAACTGTAAAAGCTAATGTTGAACAAAACCATAAGCCATCCATATCAAAACAAAGAAATAATTCATACTGGTTCATCAAAAAACATGATTTAAATCAATGAAGTGTTTGAAATTGTTAAAAGAAATTGTCCCAGATATAGTACAGAGATACACCCAGTGACCAAGAGCTGTACCAAGGGGAGATAAATCTCATTATCAGAAAGATCATCCCTTTAATTTCCTGTTGATAATTTTATAGAACAGGACAATGAACCTATGAATCAACCTATAGAATTAATCAAAAATAAATGAACAAAGGATTATTGATGACAAAACACAAATAATAATTCCCCCAGAAATCTTAACAAAAAAAAAACAAATGCACCAAAGCAAAGTCGTTTATTTACTACAGTACATGTAATTAATAAGCATCGTCAGAAGTCTATGAACATTCATAGACTTCTGGCATCGTGTATGAAGGAATATTTAGAGGCTTTTGGGGTCCAACCCTCTACCCTCCTAAAATGTATATTGTTAAGAAAATAATCACACAATGTTGAAATTCTAAATTTGACAGGGAATGGCAGTAGGCACACAGAAACAACCAATAAAAACAATCGACCTAGAAGCACATGGACAAATGGTACCAACAAACAGACATAAACTTTAATTAGAATAATCACTTAAAGAAATTCCATAAAATTTCCTCAAGTGGTTCAGGTGTTATCCTATGGGCAAATCTACATAAAAATAGCAATACGGTCAAATCGAACTTGATTTAGTGTAAAACTTGTTTCAAAATTAATGTTATTTGGCGTGACTGACATCGATAATTACAGCGTATGACTATCTATTGATCACTTGGAGTTAACTGTGAGTAGCACCCCCCCCCCCCCCCCTCCACTTCCTCTCCCACCCTCCTTTTCCCACAAGATTGTTTTTAGAACTCAGAAGCTATCATATCAGAATTTCTCACAAATATTGACACACTACTTGAGCAACTAGCTTTGACATGTATAATGTCAAGCAAGTTGGCAAATGGTCACAGGATGAATTTAAACCGAGGGTGACCTAAAAAAGTTGCCCCAGCTTTCAATATAGGGAGCTGTATTTCAAACAAGAGACATTTCTCATGATAAATTTGAGGTTCAGCTATATTTTAAGATGTTACATGTACTTGGAGCAAATCCTGTAAAAATATATTCACCAAAATAGGATTACTTTGTTTTTCTTTGGAAATTCAAATCATCAACAGACCAAGATTATTACAGTAGAAAGTAAATTAAGGAAATAAAACATAGCAAAAGTCAACAAAGTCTGACAAGTCAAAAGTAATAATATCCGAGAGAGCCGTTTGGGGGTTAACTTCAATATTTGAATACACCTAACTGAATTGAATAATGACTTGACGAGGGTAAATATTTGATTTATCATATTTTTAGAATATCAGATTGCATCCAAAATTCGGTCATACTTAAGTATATGTCATGAAGTACATGCATTATCAATTGCACAACATTCAATGTTATCCTTATTTTACGTATATCATAAAAAAGGTACAGGCATTTTTTAAATGGTAGTAAATATGTCACTTTCTTGCATGAGTTTTAGGAAGCCCATCAAACATCTGGCCTGGTATACTGGAACAGCTTTAAATAAAACCAAACCATTACACTGTTGATGACATTTCAACAATTATCCTATCTTATTTTTATAGAACACAAAGCACCATCTGATCATTTGGTAAATAAACTTCTAAAAAAAAAAGTCAATGTTATATATTAAATTAAAAAGTTATGGAGACAGAGGAAATATTACATAATCCAACATGGCTGCCATATTCTATTGCAGGTGATAGCAAAAATAGTCCCTTGAAAAAATCTTCACCACACAAAATCAAAGCAGTAGGAGTTTTCAAAGCAAGCAGGTCCCATACTATCATGGAAAGATTGCAGCAAGTTTAAGCAAATAGAAAAAGATAATTATAACAAGAATATACATGTATACCTAGAGAGCATCTGCCAATGGCTTTTTTCTTGTCTTTTTTTTAATAAATTGAGATAGATTTAGAAAATAATGAAAATACACTGAGAGATGATATGCTCCATGGAGAGCAAATAGGTCAAAGTACTTTACATTTTTAAGTAAATACATGTACATTTTTATGAAAGACAGGCATCAAAGAGAGGTAGACTGAATGCAAAATCGATACAGGGCCCATATACAGACTGGATAGAGGATGAATAAATCAGAGCATTGATAATGAGAGACTTTCAGATTTTCCAAGAAATGAAGTATAAGTTGAACCCATTAAATCTGAAGAGAGATAAGGCAGTTAAAATCTATGATAATGTTAGGAGAGTGATTTATACTCTTTGACCCAATAAATTCAAAGGGATCTAAAAGTACAATTTCTTTAACGAAATCTTCTCAGTATGAGCTCCCGAAATTCTGAATTTTCTCTCAAATGTTGATCGAGTCTGCCGCCCACAGAAATAAGATATGTGCACTGGAAACAGATTATTTCAGACAAAATTCTAATTATCGGGGTAGAAAGCCAGATTTTAGGTTTTATTGCACTACCCTATTCTTGAGATTAATATCACTACAGTACATTTTATTTACAGAAAATTGAGGCAAATCCAAAATTAAATGAAATATTACTGGCTAGTTGAGCACATCACTTTAAGCATACAGAGAGAGCAGATAAAAAAAAATCAAAATATTTGGACCAGTGAATGAATTTTCAGATATTTTCAAGAAATATGACCATATGTACATGTATGTACACATTAAATCTACATGTATCAAGAGATAAGACTATTAAAATCACTAATAACATAAGCTGGATCAGTTATTATACTGGCACACTAATTTATGAGTACAAATTTAACTCAAAATGTTTAAAACAAAATCTTCAATTCATGAGATACCAAATTCAGAATTTGAAAAATTCTGACAGTAAGAAAACCAAAATGGAGCTTAAATCATAATGAACAACCAATGTTGAAATAAAAATGTTGAGTAGTCTGAAACCCATACAAACCAAAAGTCAGGGTTTTCTCCGGGTTCGGGGGGGGGGGGGGGGGGGGGGGGGGGATTAAATTACAAAGATATAAATTCCCATTCTCCAGACCAGTATCACTAATACTTTGCTTGAAAAATTGTCAAATTATTTATTAAATAATTTCTTTTTCAGGAAAAAATATTGGCTGCATGTCATGATACTTAAAGCGTCCCAGGACATTGGATGAATGTGAACCTTAACAACAAAACCTTCAGTTGAGAGAAAACATTGAGACATTTCTCAGAAATAAAGTGAATGAGACTATATGTACATATTATGTCTCTAGACAGATAAGGGAGTTAAACATTTATAATATCAGCTGGATGATTGATAATGATTGACAGAATAAAAAGTACATCAAAAAGTGATTTTAGGTACAAATTTTATTTGATATATCTGGCAAAAAAATCTTTTAAAAGCTATGAAGTATGTTAACTCTAAATATGTTATCAAATAAAACTGGCTAATTCTAAAAAATTGAAAATCTTCATTTTCTTATATGGTAGCATATGGTAGTGCTGCCATGTTGTGAGTGAGGGTCAGAAAACAGCTATGGTCGAAGGATACCCTGGACCTTCATTGAGTACCTGGCAACTCATCCACATTGGGGGATGAGTTGAAAATTGATTCAGACTTTTTCAATTTTTTCTTTGCACGGTGTGGAATGAAAACTTGCAACCTAGTGATGGAAGGCTACCTATCTGTCCCTGATTACGTAGGAATCTATACATGTTTGTAAAAAAACAGTTGTGTTTGATGTGGAAAGTACAATCCTTTATTTCAAAACAACAAATACAGAAAAGTCTTTTTGTTGTGTTTAATATATATGAGAAACCAATGCTACTGTGTAAAAATTAAGGATCGCGATTACAGAAGAACAAAATGTGTCCAAAACTGTTAATTTTATTTCTTGAATGGAGTGACTTTTTTTCCCTCTAAAAAACAAAACTAAAAAAACACATACAAAAAAATCAATCGGTTGTGTTTAATATGAGAAGCAGAATTTAATATGTAAAAAATAAGGATCGTGTTTACAGGAGAAAGGCTGTGTTTAAATTTGGAAACTTAGTGGCAGTAACTGTCAGAGATGAATGAGTGAACTATTTGTTAGACGTACCATTATTCTGGGGCTGATCAACATGGTGACGTCAAACGGTGAACGAGTTCTCCCCAGGCAGACAGTTAATCAATATCTCCTCTCACTTTCTGCTCTTACATTTAGTTTAAGAAGAGGCGAAATAAGAGTGAGGGTTACTCCTCCAACATATAATTACCCACATAAGAGCTTTTGAAAAATTAATCTCTGTTCTTTACCCAATTTCCCCCTTTCTATCTCAGGGCTCTTACCATAACCCACGCAACCCACAGCTTGACAACCATTCTCACAATTTATTGATACTTTTGTGGAGATTTAAAAATAATTATCTAAATTTATTTTTATTTTGCCAGAGTTTTAAAAATAATTCTCTATTGTTATTTATTGCAGCTTCAGCTAAGGTTTTAAAATAATTCTTAATTGTAATTTAATGTAACTTCAGCCACGATTTGAAATAATCCTTTAAATTCATCGTTACTTTACACATAATTTGAAAATGATTAAGTTAAATTTAGTTACTTTATTCAAAATTTGAAAATAATTCTTTCAATTTAAACTTTTTTTTTAAATTCAAGATTGACAAATAATTCTTTAACTGTTTTTTTTTTTTAATATCCTCTTTTTTTCTTCATCTACCCATCAGCATAGTTTAACTGTAATATTGATCCATTTTACACAGGGCAGAGTAACCCAGGATATAGATTTTGGCTTTGTGTGACAAACAGAAACTGTCTAAAGGACCATAAACTATCATCAAATAATAATCCATGATCGGTCTGTTAAATTGAAATTATCTACGTACTAATTTTTTTTTTAAACAGGATATTCTTAAATAGATAAATCTTAATACAGATATATTTTGATAGACACTTAAACACCGTCTTCACTTATGATGATGACTGAATAAAAGTCGAAATATTGAGTGAGTATGAAGTTTTCTTTTTTTGGAATAACACCACTTGTGTACTACCTTAAACACATGGGCACAGAGAAAATATTCTTCACAAAGATAACCCAAGAGACAAGTTTCTAGTTGTGATATAACGTGAGTATGTCATTTAGATCTTTATACACAGTCATAGGTTTTTGTATTAGACCAAAATTCTTTAGGTTGAAGACAGACAGTGGTTTAGTCATTAAACTTTTTCTGAAATACTTTTGAATATATTGACAACATTACAGATCTTCAGCTATGGCAAGAAGTCAGGTAAACTGAAATCAAACAAAATATGATAATGGAAAAAGAAAGTGAAAATATGTAATTTGGTTGCTAGGTAGAAGATAGACAAGGGAGTTTACTCCTGACTAACAGATCTTTCAACCTCTTGTTCTTTTTTATTAGCAATGACTGGACATTGGCTCAGTGGTCGAGCTATTTTACTCTGAGGCAGTTTGTATTCTTTTTTTTTTTTATAATCTGTGCCATATTCATGCTGGCCTTATTATGCTGAAACACAAATGGTAAATACTTTTTTCACGTCACCTTCCGGGGTCCAAGTTCGAACCCAAATACAACAGAAATGTACACAGATATGGTATTCCCAGTGCCTGTTTTAAATTCGAAAATATTTGGTGTATCTATAAGATGCTAAATTATCAATGGTAAAAACGTGTTGCTATTCAATGCCACAACATTAAGCAGAGGGTCTTTGAGACTTATGTCTTGAATATTAGACACCTAAACATTTGCCAAAGTAGCAAAACAAGGGAAAAGTAATGATGCGACCAAACTGTAATTTAAGATAGCAATACAAGTGATTTCTTATTCGGTACACACTGCCTATCTAAAGAGACATACATGTATTGTATTTGATTAAGCTTATGGAATGTTCATCATTAAACGAAAGGCTAATTTCGAGGACTTGTGATACCATATCACAGGTATAAAACTAAAGCAACTATCAGGCCAGAGAGTTTGTTACCTGCATGTAAGTATAATTATCTGAGGTTTACTTTATTACAACAATTTATGATGGGGTATAAAGGTCTAAATGATATACCTCTTTTTAACACAATTAGAAACTTGTCTCAGTGGTTATTTTAGACAAGAAGATTTTCCCTGTGCCTGTGTGTTTTAGTGTTCATAATATAATTATCTGAGAAAAAATGAAATTGTTCTACAGGACAAAGAGGAGCTCTATAACATATCACGTTCTCGGTTCCCTGAGAATACTAAACAGGAAATAAAACAGACAATGATTTTGACAATGGTGGGAAATAATCTATACGCTCTAAAGGGCTAACATCCCAGCCACAAATCGGAAATCCTTAACATATGGCTGGACTAGTATTGATTTGTGTAAGGGTTCAAACAAAAACGTTATTCTATAAAACGCAATAAAGGAAACAGAGATCTATGTGTACTAAAGAGAAATAAGGTTAAACACACATGGATAATATTTAGTGGTTTGTTTACTTCAAAAGCTTATACAGCCCGTTTGGAAACCTCCTAACTTTACTGTGTCAGTTCAAAGGGATATTTGATGTTCTAATCAATGTGTTGTCATTCTATATTACAGGATCTCCTACTCAAGTATACATGAGATCAGTACTGATCATAATCAAAGAAAACTGGACAGAAGTACATGTATAATGTGCGTTTTAGACAGGAAGATTTTTCCTGTGCCCGTTTTAGACAAGACGATTTTCCCCGTGCCTGTTTAAAACAAGATTTTTAAAACAAGAATATTTTCCCTGTGCCCGTTTTAGACAAGATGATTTTCCCTGTGTCTGTTTAAAACAAGAAAATTTTCCCTGTGCCCGTTTTAGACAAGAAGATTTTCCCTATGCCCATTTTAGACAAGAAGATTTTTCATGTGCCTGTGTGTTTTAGTGTTCATAAATAGAATGTATGGACAGCAGTACAATGTATGATAAGGTCCTTACAGGTACACTGCGGAAACATACATTTCAGTGCAACACAAGCCAGAGTCATATTAACACTATTTTAAAATCTTCTTTTTGATTTGTTGAATGGTGTGAAATTTTTCTTCCTCTAAAAAAAAAAAAAACAAATAAAAAATAGGGTATCTTGTCTACGAAATTCTGTGAACAAGTTTTATGGTGGATGGGGGACTTTCGGGGTAAAAAAAATTTCTAGCTGTTGGTGGAAGATTTATCATGTCTGATTGATGAATAGAGCTAGCTATTTGTAATAATTCATGTAAGAAAGCGAAAGGTAACAAAAATATTTGGATTCATTGATAGATTGAGTTTTACACCAGACTCAATATCATTTCACTTACATCACAATACTAATTAGAAATGATTAAGACATCACCACGAAAAAATTGTTTGTGAACAACACAAGCTTTGGACACATATGCCAGTGTCTATCAAGCGTAATTTATTTTTCTCATTAGTTTGGAACCCACGGTCGTTTAAAGAGAGTTTCAAACGTTTCTAATATCACAAAGTCGTCTGGTTCTTTAAGAGGGAGGAAACCAGGCTCTTCAGTGAACGCTTCCGACTTTCTATGGTGCCTGACGACCATTTCACTATACGATGATCATGGAGGAAAAAACAGCAAGAAAATTTGTCAACTTTTTTTATTTTCTACCTACTGACCCACCAAGCCCCCCAAAACATTTGCACAGACAGTGTGGTGATTGACACTACTTAAAACACTTTAGACCACTTTATGATGATATATACTGTTTATGCACCTGAGAAATTGTGCTGACTGTGTAAAAAGTCTACGTAAGTATATCATTTATTGATTTTCCGATATCTCCAGTAAATGTCAGTGTGGATTTATGGAATAACTTTACACAATAACACCACAGACAGCTGTTCACATAGATCCATTAATGATAAAGGTCATTTTACACTCCTAGAAATATGTCACGTAAACCCACTAGATGTGTGGTCCGGACACTTGATAATAAACGTTATCATAAATTCTCCTTTTAATGAAAAATATTTTATGAGGGTTTTATTATTTTGACATATTGAAAAACTTTCAAACATATTTTTTATGAAAGAAATTTCAAAGAGCTAGAATTGAAAAGGCAGAAACATAAGATAACCCTTGGTACGAAAAAAGTATAGAAAAGGCATAGATAAATAGTTTATTTTAATGTCAAATAGATTGATTGATTGTTTGGTGTTTTACGCCACGCTCAAGATTATTTCACTTATATGGCGGCATTGCCAGTTTTATTGTGGGAGGAAACCGAGCTCTATGCCCGGAGGAAACCCACGACTTTCCGTTGGTAACTGGCAACCATCCCACATAGTAATGTCAAATAGAACATTTGTTTCTGTTGAAAATATTCATTGCAGCTCATATCAATGACCCACAAACATTTTAAGACCTCTAGGGCCTTTATCTGACCACATATGAAATAAGGTCTCTGGTCATACTAGTCATAATATAATCATAATATAATAATTATATTTAATTTCATCAAATGATATATTAATGTATAAATACAGAAATGGCATCGTTTTTCTTTCTTCTATGAATCTCATCTTTCAAACATAGATAGTGTTATGTTTTAATGAAAATATTTGACAGATTTATACTTTTATCATAACTGTTTGTCCCAACGTATTCAGTATGTTGATTTTCAATCTCAACTGAATTCAAACCTGGGGCTCGTTCGATTAAACTGGCGTTAAGTTACGTATAGGCTTAGAACACAAAGTTGCGCCTCCAGACTTACGACCATGCGCAAGTTCCTATAATTTAAAATGTGTTTGCGACTGGCAAATTTTATAAAATTTGCAACTTACCCCAGCTTAGTAGAACGAGCCCCAGGAGATTGGCTTAAACCCCCACCATAGCCTCTGATATTTGTGAAGAAAGTGAATTTATATGAGGTTACTATTAGTAAAATCCCTAAAATTAAACATGAAATAAATAGTATATGCCCAGATACATGTATGTTTAAGATGTCTGAAGGGTGGAATAAAGGCATAAGTATAAGTGAAGTCTGTACTTCAACCTATCAATCAGGTAGGTTCAGTATTGGATTACACTCATTTCAGAAATTTTTGTTTTTAATTTACAGTCTCAAACTTATGGAAAGGCGTTTTTGGGTCCCTTAGACAAAAACTATGGTCTGTATTTCTCCTGTTATGCCATATACTAGGTCAACTTCCAAATGTTTTAAAATACATTATTACGATTTTAGTCAACTACCGAGATTATGCACATATGCACACCGGGTTCGTTTTTTGTTTATATTGCGGCAATTAACAATTAAAATTTTCATTCAAAGACAACATGTAAAAATGTAAAATGAATTTTGACAAAAAATGAAAGTCCATAACTTTTTCTAACTGGGAAAGGGGCTTCGGTGAGTGGATTTTTCATTCAATCACTGTATGTGGAAGAGTTGCCAGGGGAAAAATACAGAAAGGCTCCTTTTTTAACATAGACAGTTTAATGGATTCTCGTGGCGAGTGGCCTTTAAAGGGAATATCTATTAGTATGATGATGATTTTATAAAAATAATTCTCAAGCTTTGAACAATGGATTAATGGATGTTTTGTTCCTATATTTGATTGATAGATTTTTTTTGGAATGCTTGGCATGGCCACGCTAACGTGGGAAGTCATCTCAAACCCCCTCCTCTCCTTGAAACTTTGGTGAGTATCTTGTAACTCTCCACATATGTGGATCAAGTGAAAAACACACTAAAAAAAAAACGCACTTTGTAAGATTTTGCGACTTTGCTATTAGTAGTGTGGAGTCTATGTTAGAACAAGGCGTAGGTAAAAAATCAAAAGCTATGAAATGCCTCCATTTCTTTACATCGGTTGAAACAAGACAAAATAACATTTTCCGATTTTATTCCAACGCTAAATATTTCTTGGCTAAATATTTCTTGTGGAAAACCAGTCAGCAGCAAGACTAGTCAATATACAGTGCTGGCAATAGGCACAGGTTCATTGGCCAACTACAGCTAGACCAAAATCCTAGAAGAATTAAAGAATTAGAGAGTGTCTTACCTTCAATAGTTGATGATTTTCTTGACAGCTTCAAAACATCTCCATTTATCAGGCATAAAAAAGGGTTCAAAGATGAGTGGAAAAGGAGTATCATAGCCACAGACCCTCTCCACTGGAGCCTCCAAATTCAGGAAACACTCAGACTGAAGAATAACCAAAGATGTACCTTTTAAGTTTCTGAGCAATAATATACGCCAAAGAGCAGCCAACCATTTATCTAGTATTAGACTTAAACATGATGTGCCCCTGGCACAACATTTCAACACTCTAGGTCATTCAGTCAAGGACCATTTTGAAATCATGCCTATTGAGAAAATAGCTTTTCTCACTTCCGATGCAGATACAAAGCACAAACGTTTAGAAAGGGAAAGTTTATGGATTCAAACATTACAAACTATTTCTCTTTTGGGTTTGAACTTGGACCCGGGAAGATGTCGTGAAAAAACTATTATACCATTTGTGTTTCAGTATAATAAAGCCAGCATCGCTATGGTTAAGATCATGGTAGAAGAATACAAACTACTTCAAAGTAAAATTGCTCGACCTCTGTCCTTTTCACCGTCTTTTCCCATGATCCTATGGGGCTCAATCTCAGTCTGTCAATATTCTTGCCATAGCATAAGATGCGTAACCATTATCAGTTTTTTAAAAAACATATACTGTACAAACTCGGCCAAACAGTAAAAAGAGATTTCTGTCGCAGAACCTACAAAATTCAAGACATTGTTTTTCTCGCAACAAACACTATACGGAAACTAATTAGCTTAACACTGTAAAGTCATAGTTGACATCTGTACATTACAGTATGCTTGTTGTGACGTCATACGCGACAGACTGAGTCAGAGGGTCTTCGCAATTGGTTGAATTATGATGAAAACGTTCAAAAGTCAAGCATGGCATCAAATTTGAAGATATTTCCAATTGATGACGGAAGGGCATATTTTCAGTCCCTTTTTTCTCTAATGCCTTCAAGCTTAATCGCTTTGTTTCAACATTTTTTTATACAGATTTTGTCAATTTACAGCTATCTCCCCATTAAAGAAATGTTTGAAACTCTCTTTAAACGTGGGTTCCATACTAATGATAAAAAAATTAAGACATCACCAAGTAGTTAGTTGTTTGTGAATATTATTAACATAGTTACTCTTGTAAACAATTTCACTGATTGGCCACTTTACACATGAGTTCTTTTCTTTAGTAATTATGTCAATATTTAGTTACACTTGACGAAGACACCGTCACACCGGTATAGGTGGCCAAAGCTTGTGTTGTTCACAAACAACTATCTACGTGGTGATGTCTTATTTTTTCATCATTAGTATCTCCCCATTGTTGAGAACGAACTTTGGCATTTATCCTTTAAGGATGATGTTCAATCAATCAGAATTTGAAAATGGTTCACTATTTTTAGAAGGGCAAATCAAAAACCTTCTGTTGGAATGAAGGTTCAGGTAGTGTTGATTTACAAAAGGCAACAGAATATCACCAGGAACTGCCAGACAATTACTAAGCACATGGCCCTATGGAATATGGTTCCTCTAATTTAGGAACAGACGGCCATTAATTTTGTAAAAAAAATACAAATTCATATTCTTTTTAATGTGAGCCAGATAGGATGTAAAACTGGTTAATTTTCACCACTTTTCAATATTTAATGCAACAAGAGGGACAATTTTTTTTCAGAATTAAAATAAACGTGTTAGGAGTTAACATAGACTTACTTGGATTGTGGCTGCTATTTCTGCCCCAAACCCCCCAGTCAGTGAGGCTTCATGGGCAATTACACAACGCCCTGTCTTAATCACAGACTAAACAAACAAAATAAATAGAAACTACAATCAAAATCTCTTAAATAGCCAAATGCTTTAAAAAACACAATAATTCCTCAAGATTTTCTTGGTTGACGGTTACAATTTTTTGGAAACAGTCTTAAAGGATTTATCATATGGAGAATTGTGGGCAAAATATTCATTGATTTAGGTCTCACATTTATAAAATAGATTAATACGAAGCTGAGAAACCCTGACAATGTAATTGTTTTGAGTTTATTCCATCTTCCACAATTTTGACTAATGGCAGAGTTGCCAGGTGTATTGGGAGAGGAAAGCAGGCCTTGGGGGAGGCCCCTACCTTCTTTTCTGTACAACCATCCCTCTTATGTGGGTCCATGATTATTGATTGGTTGATTGATTAAATATATCATATCTTGTTTTAGTGGCATTTAGCAGTCGAAGTTACATGAAGAAGGTAAACAAGTGAGGGGCAGCGTGTCTACCTAGCCCCTAAGATCATCTTGGCTTGATAACGATTCTAGAAGCTTGGTTGAAACACTGCCCTACAATATACCGAGAAATTACTATTTATAATTACTTGTTTTCTTTCTTCATAAATACATAATGTTTAATGCGACACCCAGGAGTATTTCACTAATTGCCAATTAAGTCAAAGTCAAGGATGACATTCAGCTGCTAGCATCTGGCAACATTTCCGCATGGTGATCAATTAGAAAACCAGGACAGAAATTAGTAAGATTTAAACCTATGATTCATTAATTGAAGGCTTTTTGTAGGCTAGGGTGACTATCACACTTTCCATAGAGTCATGGGGAACCCTGTGTGAAAGTGTTTGTGATTGACCTTTAAGTGGTCTGGGGGTCGTTTCACAAAGCAGTCGCATCGCAAACGAAGCCCAGTTGCCAATGGATACCATAGTGAAGAGATACGACGTCATGGCAACTGCGAATGATCGCACCGTGCGACGGCTTCGTGAAACGGCCCCCTGGTCTAACATTGGGAAAGTCTGGGAACATTCAGTAAAACCTTTCTTGTATATGGCATTTGTAACGACACAAAGTCGCCAGGCAGCAATTGTGTAACCGTTTCTTAGTTTTGGCTTGACTAGGTGTGCCTTGCAGGCAAGACAATTCATGGATGACATTACCTTACAAATTGTATCTACATCCCAAGGTACAATAGTCCTTAAATCAATGACCTCTGCTGAAACATTTAATTTCGCCTGGACCATTTCAGCAACTTCCTTTAACACATGCACTTGTGTACCCCAACCTATTAAAGTTATATCTGTACCTGAAAAAAATAAACATTTTCATTTAAAACTTTTTTTTTACAGTTTTTAATTCTCAGGAAAAGGTATAAAGTACTATAATTAACAGCAAAAGTTTATCATGGGAACTGTGATACGTTCCATTAAGCAGTATTTTGAGCATCGGTGCCTTTTGCCCAAAGGTCACCTTGAACAGCGCCCTCTCTAGTTAAGTCAGAAAACGTGGCTTTTCTTCTCTTCTTCCTTGAATGAACTATTATGGGATGCATAAGTAAAGAAAGATGACAAACACTTTCGCCGAGACTACAGTACTTGCTAGAGCAAAAGTTAAAGTTTCCGAAAAACTTCATATAGTTGAAAATGAGACAAGTTTGGGACAATTTGAGTCAAAATGGAGATATTGAAGTCATGAGCCAGTAAAAGCCAATGCATTCTACAAACTGTGGTTACTGGGCATGCCGATGGATATGTTACTACGTGGAGAGTGAATTTATTTTCTGATTTGAAATTGTGCAACCGTTGTTTGATTTCAAAATCTACCCCATATAAACGTCATATAATGTAGTACATGTATAAGCAGGCTAACGATGGCCAGTGCCCTGAATATGGGGCAATGGGACATTTCGCATGTCCCCATTCATAACCTTCTGGTAACTATGGTGTGTCTTTCACTTCTTCTTTCATTTCTCGCCATTTCAATTTTGTCTTACATGTTACTGTTGTTGAATGGCTTCACAAAAATATGAAAGATATTATGAGTGTGATGGAGTGAGTTAGCAGGTATGACTTTACTCTTAAAACGTCTTTCGAAATTGAATTTTTTTCCCGCTTGACAAAATTAATAATAGGATATTTTCATTTGTTTGTTTCAGTTATATTATAAAGAGATATATTTGTCTGACTGACCTTCCATTAACACCTCAGCCTGTGATAGAGGTATAGTATAGTCCCCAGTGGGCACCTGGTCAACAGCTGCCCTGTACAGAATTTTGGGTTCAAAGAAAATGGTGGGGTTAGGATCTCGTATACAACTCAATAAGAGGCCCTTAGCTTGTATTGGACCTCGAGGAATCACCAGCTGAAAGGATAAAAAGATTTGTACATTGTATAGAGCTCCCGGGAAAAAGAAGCCCTTAGCTTGTATTGGACCTCGAGGAATAACCAGCTGAAAGGATAAAAAGATTTGTACATTGTATAGAGCTCAATAAGAGGCCCTTAGCTTGTATTGGACCTCGAGGAATCACCAGCTGAAAAGATAAAAAGATTTGTAAATTGTATAGAGCTCAATAAGAGGCCATCAACTGTCGTTGAACCAAATCCACTTGGGAGATTTGTTTAGCCATCATTGACACGATCCTTAAAGACGCAATTCCAGTTGTCAGTGGAGATAAACTTAAAGCGACCGATATCAACTCCAAGGGAGTGCATAGGTAATTTGATTCGGACTGACTGGACATGTACTCATGGTTGTGGTATGAAGATGACCACATACATGACTTGTCATGTTTTAAGACATACGCGTCAAATCAACGTTCATCGTTTGAAAGACAATGCCGTTCTCTAAGTAAAAAAATAATAGTTTGTTGGAAGTTTAAGTAACATTGACCGATTGAGGTTTTGACTTTTAATTGCTTGAGTCATGTGGTAGAATTGTATCTATATTAACCTGTACCAAGTTTATTAGTCAGATACATTTTATAGATGCTTGACTTCCTAGTCTAAATCTAGGAAGTCTCAGACTTCCTTAAAATCAAAATATAGACAAGAAGGAAGTCATTGAATTCTTTGAATTCTGTATACTTCCATGTTTGGCTATGTTGGGAGTATATGACTTCCACTGCAAAATTCTTAATGGAACCCCTGATTGAACCAGTGACTAGTAATTACTTCATTAAATTGGTTTTAAAACCCTCAAAAGATTAACATAGTACTCAACGTATCACACAAAAACTAAAAGCTGGCTAAATATTATGATTATTAAAAGTGTTTATTTTTTCCTAATTAACCCTGTATTATATGTGAAAAAAGATAAAGAGTAAAGAAAATAGTGTAAGGGTTTGGCCAGGTGTTCTGCAGGCAGATGTTATTGATTTCTGTCTGAAGTGACGTCAATCTCTGAAACAGATTACAACGTTTATTTCTGCTTGTGTAACCGACACATGTAATCAGCGACCAGAGCAGCCTATATAAGCACACTGCCACAGAGAAAACCTTCTTGATTGAAATAACTGTCCAATAACAATCACATTTCAAATATTTACAGCAGTAATAAAACAACAATGACAGAGAATTTATTTTCTATTACATTTTAATATTTGCATGGAAAATGATTACTTAAAGCAGTTTTTCCCTCTGATTAACGTTAAAGTGCCATAAACTGTTGATATTTTTCCATTGAAACGAAATCTAGAAATTATAAAACTGTTTTTTCCAAGGAAGTCCAAATTTGAAGCTATTTAGTGCAACTACTCAAGGCTGAAGTAGTGTTTTGAACTTACTTAAACCAAAAATGAATTAACTGTGTCTCTATTATTTGCATTTAATTTACCTTTTTAACACTTTATTATTAGTTATAGGACGCCCCGCAGTGGGTATACGGGTAGATATTTGTTGTTTGGACATCAATATTTGTTCGAGGCGTAGCTGATTTCATCAAATACTACATTGGTTAGCAGAATATAAAACCAGGGTGTCTCAAATTAAAATTGTCACCAGCATGGGTGTCTCAAATAACCTAGACAATTTAAAATAATCATTACTTGATTCTAAGACAAGAAGAAATAACTAAAAAGAGTTTCAAACATTTCTTATCAACAAAGTCTACATCATCCCTAAAAAGTATAGAGACGTCACCAAGAAAAGTTTCCTTTTAGATTAAGCATTAGTTACATGTACATTCCCCCCAGCCCTTTAACAAATGACAGCATACGGTCTTTCTCACAATATCAATATCTCCCCTGATTTTGTAACAGGTATTGAAATCAATAATTTTTAGTTTCATCTATTGAGTTGTCACACAGAGGGGTTGAAATCCATAATAACATGAGGTTTGACTTACCTTAATTCCAGCACAGTGAGCAAAATACGCCTCAACACTTTGTGAGTGGTACATGGCCCCATGGCCAACAGCCCCTGAGGGCGTTCTTATCGTTAAACCTCCACAGTCAAATGTATTTCCAGATCTGTATCGGTACTTAGCTGCCTCATTTACTATCTGGAATCAGTCAAGAAAATACAAAATAGTTTGTCAGTCATGTATATATTTATGAACACTAAAACACACGGGCACAGGGAAAATCTTCTTGTCTAAAATAACCACGGAGACAAGTTTCTAATTGTGTTATTTACTGAACAAAAATGGAGTTTTACACCCAATGAGAACTAATGTATTTTTATTTATCTTTGCAGCAGAAGATTATTGAATAAAGTTTCCAGGAAGATAGGAAAAATCTATTTCAACCACTGAACAATTTATATATCCATAACAATAATGTTGAAGTTTAGAGATTGTACAATGCATATATCTTTACAAAATTTATAATTCTAAGGACAGGTTTCAATGTTTCAATGTTTCAGTCCCTTACCTGGTCAAATGCTGGGAATATATAATCAGCAAACTGTATTTCTGCAACTGCTGTGGCACCAGCAACTGCGGCCCCAATACCAAACGCTACTATACCCTGCTCACTTAGAGGGGAATTAAACACACGATCTTTCCCTATATTGGAGAAAAAATCAAGCATATTTTACAGATCTTTATAAGTTGATGTCTTGGTCCCAAACTCAGGATGTACATTTGAAGATTTCAGGTATATCATGGCATAAGGGAAGGCACACAAGCTCAATACCGAGAGACTGTCCACTCAGAATTTTTATTTCAGTTACATCATGATGTAAGGTCAGATTTTTATCATTTGTTTTATAGAAGATGGGTTGGGGGAAGGGGGTTGGGTGGGGGAGGAGATGAGTGGGCTTTATTCCTGCTGCAGGAATACCACTATGGGTAAGGGGAGGTAATTCATAACAACATAGCTAAGAAATAGATAACATGATTACTTCCCCATGCTTTCCATAGATAGTTACAGATTACAACTGAAGACTAAAATCGGGTGATCATTTTCATAGATACAAACCAAATTTATCTTTCAGGCCAACTGTACATCTGAAGACTCCACCAAAGGCCACATCTTCACCAAATAAAACTGTCAAATCACAGAAATGTAAATGAATAGGTAATCAAACTACAATCTATTCTGTCCATGAAAAGGTTTCATAAAAATAATAATAAACCTCACATAGAATATAATGATAATACAGTTTAATTCTTCCGATCAGCAGGGTTTTATATCCACTTTTTTATCCCCAGTCCTATTTCGAGTGGTATTGGGGACCTCCTCTCCACCTGCTTAGTCATGTACCGTATTTCGTCTAATGTTTCGCACGCCAGTTTTTACCCTCACTGTTCGCACGGCTGTTGATATGAAAGGAACCGCCCAGAAGTGGGGGGACATATTCACACCTCTGCTAACGAGCCCCGCGGTGACGAGTCGAGTGACTGCAAAGCGGCTGGCAGGGGAGCTAGTTATTCATCACTGATCGGTCAGTAAACGGCTTAGCCAAATACCAGTGAAGACAGTTACACTTACTTGATAACTGTATTAGAAACAAAACACCGAAACATCATATTTATATTAAATCCGTTCCAGAAGTTGTAAATAATGTATTTAAAATGAACTCGTCGTCCACAACAGCCTGTTTATCTGTAATTTAAGTGTGAAAGGTTTTTACAAAGCCGGATCACGCTGTCAGTGTCACACTACGCCGTACGGCGTACGTTATCCGTAAATAGTAAGAGTGAAAAAAAAACTGTTCAAATTAATTAGCGATTACTTGTACATTTTTATTGATTTTATTAAAAAATATTTCTCATAATTGATATTTTTGTAAAGGAGAATCCAAGTTTGTTCCAATATAAGGGAATTATTTTTAATAATCGGTCCCTGACGAAACTTTGAGTTTGACTTCGAAGTCGACTGAGTTGATCTCAAGTCGTGTCAAGAGTCAAGTTCACACTTCAAGCCAGTAACTGCTTTTTTCTTTCTTTTTAAAATTTGATAAAAAGGTACGCTTGGGCTTTTAATCATACTAGCTCTACAAATTTAATCTAAATGTCATTGATCGAATGGGTTGTTATACGCCGTACTCCGTGAATTTAATTCTTATGGTTTTCTAATTTGGACTGAGCCATCACCCCTATTATTAAGTAGACCGTTCCGTTTATACTTTGGCATTCTGCAGCTCCATGTATAACAAACAAGATTTCCGTCATTAAAACTTTATTTCCTCATGATCATACCATCTTTCTACATCGGGAATATTGTACTCGTGAGAAAAAACTTAGTTTTCCCCACAATCTTTGACTGCATGACATAAATATTGCAGCTCCGTAACGGACGTTGTTGCCGCTTCTACACTACGGCCGTGCTTAGTTCAATTTACCGAACTTATGGGGATATTACATATACCAACGTTCAGTCTGTGAATTCTGAAATGCTGCTCGGAAAACTCCGACAAACTTTTGTCGGAAATTACAAGCCATGAAAATAATATTGTAACTGCTCTGTATGGACAATTCCTACCCCAGACTTCTTTAGAACTCATAAAAGATTATTCTTTCCTGTTTTATTTATTTTTATTTATTTTATTTATTTGACATGCACCGTTTGACCCAGTTCGAACGTCGCGCAAAATGGCGGCAAAGTCTCCAAGAAATGACAGTTTGTTGTTGTTTAAGACCAGGTGTACGCCCTTTGGAATAGCTACATGTAATAAAAGCGGACAAGAATAATCTTTTATGAGTTTGAAAGAAGTCTGAGGTAGGAATCGTCCATACCGAGGAGTTACAATAATATTTTCATGGCTTGCAATTTAAGCATCATTTCCACCTTGTATTTCTAATTCGTATACCGAACGTTGGTATATGTAATATCACCATAAGTTCGGTAAATTGAACTACGGCCGTGCTGTACTCTGTACATGTAGGTCTATAGAATAAAGCGCGAAAAGTTGAAAACACTCTAAAAAGAAAAGAGAAGAATGAAAGTAATTTATTGTTTAGAAATTTACTTTTATAATCAATTTGGTAATATAATCACGCCTATTCTCACCAAAATAAGCAGCAATGCACATATAATTATAACCCGCACACGACTATAACCCGCAGGGCGTATTTCACAACACTTATTTTACGTATAACCCGCGGGTTATTTGCGTAAAAATTGCGTAGTCTTACTGGTTATAGTTAGGGCTGTAATATTAAAAGCAACTTCTCGTACATTTGCAATGTTACCATTACTTTTAATTAAGATTACTCGAAAGAAGAAACTTTAGTAAGTGCCGATAGCTTCCCTTTGATTTGTTCTTTATCGTGGAGGTATTTTTTAAATCAAAAGCGGACATTTACTAAAAAATTGTCATAGTTGATCTCGGCATTTCTCCACAATCTGTAAAGTATAATTTGAAAGTATTTAAGCCCAGAACAAAGACTTGACAAAGTGTCATTTTACTTATAATATCTGCTGTATAATTAAAACACTGGCAAAGTGTTCATCTATTGATTGTACTATATCTAGCTAATTGTAGTAAACAATGGTCTAACCGCTGGGAGCGGTTCGGACCTTGTAGAAGGGACGCCATTTTGTCTTAGTTACAGGCCGGGTGATACTGGAGCATCGGCCCCTATTTTGAATTTTCCTACGAAAAAATTGTTTACCGATGCAATAAATGCCTTAAAATGAATGACCAACCTTTTCTGTCTTAGTATCCATTCCCCTTTTGTCGAACTATAGGCTTGGGTTGTTGCATTCCATCGATATCGAAAGTGGGTTGGAACATTTTCCCGCGAACAGGCGGCCATATTGCCTGTGGAATCATGGTTAATTTTCGCAAATTTAATAATGGCTTCCTCCCGTAGCGTTCCGCCCTTCGGGCGTCACAATAGTCAATAACGCTACATACCGGAGCTATATATCTAGCCTACTTAGGCCTTTGTATACCGCCCACTGTGACAGTCGTCACCTCCGTGGTCCAATCAAGCGGTTCATTGTTTGGTGATTATAGGATTATCCCCTCGTTCCCCATACTCTCTCCAGGGGGTTATCGTCTTTTTTTGCGTGCGAAACATTAGACGAAATACGGTAGTTGTTAACCGTTGAAATATAGGTAAAAATAAAGGCATGGTTTGTCATGTTTAGTTTTGAGAACAAAGTTGGAAAAAGGTATCGTTCGTTAACACAGATTGCCATACATACATGTAAAAAAAAAAAACTTACTAGCATTAGGATCTGTCTGCAAAGTAATATCCAGGGCACTTGTTACGGATTGGAAAAGGTTCATGCGTGTAGTTTCACCTGGAAAAATTAATAAAATTACACAGTGACTTTGGTGGTAGTGTGATTACAGACGGTTCCATTCCAAATTGAAATACAATATATCATATTGAGCAAAGGGACTTTATTCCTAAATCTTGTAAAGGCTATAACTCTAGTTTGAACACCTTTTTCGGCCTTGATTTTGGGATAATTAGGGGCATCAATTTTTTATGTCGTTCCACGTCTTTTGTCCGGCTGGTACCAAATAACCTGGACAGTATGGACAAAATAATCTTCTCTAGGAACCCTTCCATATAGGGTGAGCGAGTGTTATGTTTGAACTTATAGTTGGTCTGGGTGGGAGACGGAGTTGAGCCTGCAATCAATTGATGTAATGCTTGTATTGGACAGTGAGACTAAAGCTCTACTGACTAAGGCCCCCACACATGACAGATTGGGTTACTGGGTTCCTCTTAAGGTTAACCTGATCAATCACCATGATCAATCAAAATCAACCTGGCTAAATGTTGTTGAACGTGATGAAGAAGAAAGTTGAATGTCACCTCCAACGTAATGGATATGAATATCTGAACAACTTTTGATGGGGTATAAAGGTCTAAATGACATACTGTACCTTTTTTAACACAATTAGAAACATAAACAAGGAGATACCTGCAACCAAATTACTGTTATAGTCACAGCCCTTGACATCAAAGGAGTGCAATTGTCAAACTCCTCAGCTCATACAAACAATAGGCCTGCAAGCCAGACAGGCAAATAGGGCCAAGCTTGCTGCAGTGCAGTCGTAAAATCTTTTAACTGAAGAAAAACCTGGATTTTCACATTGGAAATGAACTGTTTCCAATTATGAGTGAGTTAGTTACTATGTTTCTTTCAGAAAATGATGATAAGCCATGCCCATGATATAAGCGAAAATCTCTGTAGTCCTAATTTCCCTGAAGAAACCTGGGAGAAACTGTACTATGTCTCACCTAAAAGATCAAAATTATTTTGCATCTCACAGAAACATTTGCAATCAGAACATTCATGAAGTGCCACTGTGGCATTTAGAAGCTGGGATATGTACAAAAGGAAGGAAACCTTGCTTGTGGATAACCACTTCTTCATTTATTAGCATTCCAGTCAGGTTATTTAGACCAAAATCAAAAGCTACGGAATTGAGGACTGGAGATGAAAAATTTTTGAATTAATCCGATCCTTTTTTAAATGTTCCAGCTATCAGGCTTTGGAGAACATTCGGACTGTGACTGATGATGTCTTTGGATTACCCAGCACAAGGTTAAGCTGTCTGGCAAGTGTCTATTGTCCGTCCCAATCAACCCAGCCATGGCAGTCGGAGTAAAAGAAAGACAGATCTATTGTACAGATTTGTAATGTAATCCCAGCCGAGTTTGTTTTTCATGTACCAAAAGTTATGCAATATCTCGTATTACTATGCTAGTATTTAATCGGGCCACAATAAAGTCAATGAAACTTTATACATCTGCCTTTAAGAAATGACAATTCCCACATAACATGGAAACAAAGTTTCAACTGTCCAATTAGTGCTCTGACTTCCTATTGGTCTAGATTCTCTGCAACTCTGCATGTGGTGTCAAAATGTTTACATGACTGTAAGCTATGTCTCATTGAGTAACCCCTATTAAATTTGGACAGGGGTCATGTGATACTGAGAGACGAGTATTTCAGTTTTTTAGAAAAGAAAAATGCAAGACGATTTAAAGAGTTTCCAACTCAATAATAAATACATTTTTTGATAACAAATATCTTCAAAAGTCTTCAAAGAAAGGTTAGAGATAGACTGTTGATCAACTGTGAACCATTCAATCTGTATGAGGGTTTTTTAATTATGCAGCATCATACAATTGATGGCTATAACTTATAAGCTAAAACCCTTAGGTTATGTTTTATATTTATGAACACTAAAACACATGAGCACAGGGAGACAAGTTTCTAATTGTGCTAAAAAAGAGATATATCATTTAGACCTTCATACCCAATCATAAGTTGTAATAAACTAAAAGTAAAACCCATGATATTTCATTAGGTTGACATTTTATAGACTAATTTGGGAAATAATGCTGTAACGAGTGAAGTGACTAATCACCAGGGGCGGGTTGTTCAAAAAGAAAATTAGCTTAACGGCAGGTTAAATGACGTGACGTAACAAAGAAATTCTTTTGTGACGCAACGTCATCTAACCTGCCGTTAAGCTAATTTTCTTTTGAACAACCGGCCCCAGGTATATATATATCTAATTATTTCCAAATGCAAGACATTCCATGTGGATTTTATAGGAAAGTACAGGGAAGATGAGTTCACTTAATAATACAACCATTCAGTTTCCCGAATCACTCAGACTTTAAGTTTAAGTTTAAAATCAACAAATTGAATCTGACTTGTTATCTCCATTCTGATATTTACTGGTCGTCATTATGAATATCAGATTATTAAATAAGAAGACAGGTAACGAATTCACTGTTGGTGAATTACACGCCGCAATGAGCAGGTTGGGGACAGTCGCCGGTAGGCTGGATTGTCCATCGATCGGTGGGTGAACAGCCGAACGACGGAGAATAGACACATGCATTTGGCATTTGTTATTTGTGACTATTAATCTATAAGTCCTGTCGTGAACCATATCTTATGGCGGCCGGAGAAACCTGGATGCCGTGGGCATGTGCTTCCTTATTCAGATAATCCACAACCTTGAATTTGAAGAAGTGGCAGAACAACAACAACATAACAATCAGTCGGTTTGGGTCAATGCGTGTCCTTGAATGTTTATTTCATAGCTTACCAGCTGTCGGTGGCGGAGGATCGGGAACATACGTAAATGAGGTATTCGTTCGGGTTATGACATTGTTTAATCTTGGTGCCACTCGATTTGTAACCCGAGAAAGGGAACAGCGACTGAACAGCCTTTTGCCCACGTTCGTCGCCATTTTCGTCTGCTGCTGTCAGTTTTGGTTAGCGGCCCTTGTCATTCATAGGTCAAAACTCTACACACAAAAAATCAGAAAAACTGCTTTAAAATTATGTCCTGATATTTCTGTTCTTCAAGATCTTTTAATTGTAAATTTACTAATTTCCCCAGATAACGTCCCGCACTCAACTGCCGTTGACAAGAGTTCTCAGAGATGGCTTCACGGCTCTTGGAAAGTCCGTCTATTGTAGAATACCTTGCCGGCCACGAAGGATACAGATGTGGCTACTGTAAACAAGATGACACGAACTTCTCTAGGGGTACATGTTTGATTTTACCTGAAAAGTATTGCTTTGTGGAGAAAATCAGAGAAGAATGTGGTGATTCTAAAGAGTTAAATGTTTCATTATGGCACGTTCTCCAGCCCCGTTGGCCACACATCATCAATATACTTTGGCTACGGGGCTTGGATATCTCCAGCTAACGAGTCCTAGTCAGTGACAGTGACGCGGTCAATCATGCTAGTTTCACTCTCGCTATCCGTATCACTCGCAATATTATTGGGGGCCTTCGTGGCTCAGTAGATAGATCGTTGGACGCCCAATCCGAACAGCCTTCCACCAATGGGTCGCGGCTTCGAATCCCACTCAGTCCAAAAATTGGAAAATTTTCTGACTGGCTTTTCACTCGAACGACCTATGTGGGATGGTTGCCAGTTACCAGCGGAAGGTCGTGGGTTTCCTCTGGGCACAGAGCCCGGTTTCCTCCCACAATAAAACTGGCAACGCCGCCATATAACTTGAAATAATCTTGAGTGCGGCGTAAAACACCAAACAATCAATCTCAATATTATTGAGTTGCACTTTAGTTAAAAAAATTAAATCTTGTGTTCAGTTGAACTCGAACACTATATTAACAAACTATTTGAAAACACAAGAAATTCATATCAAGTGAAAAATGTCTCAAAATAAAAGCACTCACTGAGTGTCAGCTTTCGAGAAACCCATCTAATCGTATCAAAATTGACCCGATATTGGAAGTAGGCAGGTCGGTGACGTCATCAAATGTGGGTACAAGGTATTCGATCATAAAAGTTAAAAAGCAAATGTGAGTCTCAAAAGTTAAAAATAAAATAAAAAGTGTAGTCTGTATATTTTTTCAGGCGCCCTTTCACTGGACCCTGTTTGCTCATTTTCGCTAGAACAGAAAGATAACTACCATTCATAAAAATACTTGGAAAAGGCCCATATTTAGAGACAAAAGTTGTCTCCCCTGATTTATTAAATATCATTTTTCTAAGTAAATATGATCATACATGTCAAACGGAATTCTAATTACATCTTATAACTATGTGAAGAATAGTTTGGTATAAGTTTTAGAAACAAACTATGGATGATTAAAATTGACCCGACCTGCCTATTGGAAGCTACCTTGCTTTGGACCCAACCGCTTTGGATGCCAAGGCAGCTCGTTCAAGGGTTGTTTACTACAATTACATTTTGCATACCGTAATAAGTAAAGGCAATGTTTTGAGATTGATTTGGGCTTTATTTATTAAACCAAACATTGTCAGTTAATAAAATCAGCTGGACCTAGTCCAGAATTGTATTTTGGAGGCAGATATCAGTGCAGTAAAAAAAACAGGAAAAGACTACCAGCTTGCGAACTGTCAAAATGTTAATACTCTTAGCACGTTAAAATCATGATATTATCAACTTCCATTGTGTAAAAACGATCATAACTGATTCAGGAATAATTCAGCTACATGTACCAACCAGTGTCTCATATGGACCAGTCTAGTTTATTTAAAGTCACTTTTTTCATAAAAAGAAGAGAATTGAACATAGAGGAATTGATTATAGTCTAGACAATCATACATGATACAACTTATTACCTGTTCAATATAATATAATTTATACTTACATATCACAATATCAACCATTTGAATAATCACAGTCTGGTGTACAGCCCTGATGTCTCAGACCTTCTATTGATGCATCGCTGGTACGAATCCTACTCTGACCAAATAATTTAGTTGAAACACATTTGAGTGGAATTTTCCCTGGATTGCCAGGCTGCTAGGTACTTGCCTAAAAGCCTGTTTTTTTCCCCCACTAAACTTGGCAACGCCGCCATATACATGTCAATAAATTATTTTGAGTGCCGCTGTGCAGCGTGTAACATCAACCAATCAACTAGTACAGCCCTGCTCAGTGTCCCGCTGGGCATATCTATGTACATGTATTGTTAAAAACCCTTTGACTATAGTACGAGCCATATATCTTTGTGCAAAAGTCTATTAAAAGCTAAAGTTAAATCCAGTTCGTATGTCTAAATTTCAATAATTATTTTGTCTTCTTGCAGGGATGTGGGCTCATGCTATGACAGTAGAAGATTATCAGGCCTTAATTGATAGGGGCTGGAGGAGGTTGGTTTATTTACATTTTAGAAGTCTTTCATCAAGGAAATGTGGGTTTACAAGACAATAAAAAAAAGAGAAACTGTTATTGACTGAGCACTCACTAGGTCGAGTTAAGATCCGATCCGATTGTCTGCGATTGAATCTGAAGACCGTTCATGTCGACTGAGACTGTCTTATCATTTAGCCAAACGATTCCCGACTGATCAGTCTTAAACCCCACTCAGGTCGATGAGATTAGTTGATCGGAAGGAAACTTCGTCACCATATTCGGCAGACTGGCACGCCACTAGGAATGACGTAACAATACAACGTATTCGAAACGCCGAGAAAAAAATGATCACGTGATGAAGTATAGGTCGCTGATTGGCTGCGACCTTAAGACTGATTGGTAGAAAATAGAACATGTTTCTATCCTTACGATCGAAAGACTGATCAGTCTGAGACCGATCTGAAGAGTCTTAAGGCCGCTCATGTCGAAAAACGTTCTCCGACTGATCGATCACAGATTCACTACAGACTGGAGCTTACGACGATCGGATCGGATCTTAACTCGACCTGAACGGGGCTTTAGTTAAGGTAGTTTAATAAGTAAGAAAACTCCAAAACTGAACTCATATATCCAGGCTACATGTATTTGAATTTTGTCTGTTATGTGCACAAGTCAGGCTGTTCTAACAGGTGACTTGCTTTACCAATACCTTTTTCATACGCTTAACTTCTCTTGACAATTATGAATTTATGAAAATAGTCAGAAATTTTGGCAGCTCATGCCACTTTAATGAACGGAAAATTGTTCAGAAAATTGTTCAGCTTTAAATATGTCTCTTTCTTTGTTTGTATTCCTGTGCATTACAAGGAAAACTAGGCTGTCCCACTCTCTCACCACTATAAAGGAAAATAGAAACATATTCCACAGTTTAACATATGTATGGCGTTTTATTTATGACTAACAAAACACTTATTCTATTTTTAGAAGTGGAAAATATTGTTACAAGCCTACGATGGACTTGACATGCTGTCCACATTATACAATACGCTGTGATGCACCTCAATTCAAAATCAGTAAGAGTCAGAGAAAAGTGTTAAAAAGAGTGAACCGTTATCTTATAAATGGCGTGAAACCCGGAGAAACTTGTGCAGATAAGGATTTAGAGAAGAACGTTAACTTGTCACCAGAGATGAATCCTGGGAATGAATGTACTAAGGCTGAACAAAGTACATGTAGTTCCTCCAATAAAATACCTGAATCTAATCACATGACCACAGAAATTGAGCAAAGTTCATCTGTTACTAAAAGCACAGAAAAAACATTACCAAAAAAAGGTAAGGTGTCATCTTTCTTTTTTAAAAAAGTGGGAAGTAAAACATCAATCAATCAGTTTTTAAAAAAAAGATATTCTCTTAGAATTATAGATTGCTTGAAACTAAACCTGAATTTTAATCTGAATGCAAATTGTGGTTGTAAACTAATGAATCCTTAATCTAATGAGTTTTTTTTTTTTTTGTATTTGCAGGTACAGGCCCTGATCCTAATAAACCTCCTTGTAAAAAAGCTAAGGAATTAAGGAAAGAAAGAAAACTTCAGAAAATGGTATTAAAAGCGGATAGTTTAAACTCAGCCACATCAAAGAAAAATATATCTAAGTCTCAGGTATGGTATTGTTATATATGATAGCCTTTAATGAGTAAACCAACAGATATTACATGTTTCTCGGACTTGACGTGAGCTTCGTTGGCTCAGTCGGCATGGTGATAAAATTCATGAATTTGGCATAAATCACCAATCAATCTATAATTAAATGGTCGTTTAAATCAATCCAAAATTAGAAGTGTTTTCAATAAATTTCAGAATTGTAATTTACCTAAATCCCTGGAAGAATTGATAGAGGAACCATTTATAGCAGAAAATCCAGCACATTCCTTAAAGGTAACCTCAAACATATTTCTGAATGCTATACGTGCCTGTTTTATGTATTATATGGACACTTAATGTGTACTTTTGTGTCTAGAATGCTATTCATTTCTGTTTTATGTCCATTATAATAATAATAATCTTTATTTAATCTCGAAAAACCCCTGGGACAATGTGCCTCTTATCGTGCAGGTCAAGGACCAGTCCCTGGGTGAGATTTAAGGGTTTTGTCGAGTATCGTGTTTTCAAGCATTCCCAATTATTTCATTTAAAGTGCAAGTCGATTTGGAATTTGTCCAAAGGAATTTCCAGTAAGGTGAAGAATTACTTATGGGCAACAACTTCTTCGTTTATTGGGGGACGACGTTTCGATGTAGTTCTTACATCGTTATCAAAGTCAATGACAAACAACAAAATTATTCATTTATATAAAAAACAGATGAGAGAATTACAAGTTGGTACAGGTACGTACAGGTTTATCATTGACTTTGATAAAGATGTAAGAACTACATCGAAACGTCATCACCCAATAAACCAAGACGTTGTAATTCTTCACCTTATTTTAACCTTTCAACTTCGAAATGACATTGAAAGATTTAAATTATCAGTAATCTTGGAAGATTTAAGTTTTAGTGCTTAATTAAAGGATTAATTGGAACTTATTAATCAACTGTGTTAACTGGCGTCACACGTGGAATGCAAGTGGCATTTATCAAACATTTTTACTAGCACTGGGTTCTCTGTCTATTGTAAAAATGAAAAGGAACATTTTCTTGAACAGAATAAAATCACCAACAGATGGGATCTGTCTGTCAAACGGGAGAGAAATGTTGCTGAAATGTACTAAATATCTGAGGAAAAAAATTGTTATATTACAGATATTGTTAGTAAGGTCGGCTCCGAGGGGTTCACAGTTTGACCAGAGCTTCGAGGAGTCACATTCCGTCTATCATAAATACCAAGTCAACATTCACAAAGATCGGCCTGAAAAACCCAATAAAAAGCAGTTCACCCGCTTCCTAGTGGATTCTCCGTTACAGGTATTTATCCACATTTTTATGTTTTTCTATTTGATAGATTAATCTTGTGCGAAGCTGCCCACCATCGCCAGGCTATAAACAGACTGAGCTGGAATCATTCCAAGTTTTCAAGCATTATCAGATGTCAATACATAAAGAGAGTGAGGAAGAAACAACCATGAGAGGCTTCAAACAATTTTTAGTTGACTCACCACTTAAGGTTGGAAAGAAATTGTTATAAAAATACAGTAATATCTTGTTAAACAACCATCAATAAACTGTGATGGTCTCTCAGTCAGACATATAATAAGCCTCCCATCGATGGGTCACAGGTTCAAATCCCGCTAAATTCCAAAAAATAGAACAATTTCTGAGTGGAGCTGCCAGATACTTTTGAAAGGTTAGGAGTTTCCTTCCCCACTAAATCTGACGTCACCGTCATATAAGTGAAATTATTGAGTGCGGTGTAAAACATCAATCAATCAATAAACTGCCCAGTTAGTCCCACCCAATGAACTATATGCGTGGAATGGTCACGTCACATTGGTTAAATTGGATCTGGCGTGCTAAAATCGCGGTCATAACTATGGGATGTCTCTCTCAAAAGGTAAAATAACGTTCTACAAATTTATGACATCACGAATGAACGGTCAAAATTGACGTCACAAGAGTGATTTGTCATCGTTTTATGATGTTAATAAAGTAGTTGTCGTGTCAGGGCTAGTGACGTCGTTTCTTTCGTTTCCTCTGTAACGTCAGATCAGTAGTGCCATCTTATAATGATGGCAGCACTCTCTACAACTCAAACGTCACGTGATCTCCATTCCACGTATATAGTTCATTGATCCCACCTCTGTTTTAGGTTTTAGCATGAAATAAAATGTGTCGTCCAAAACTTTTATTTGTCATTTATAAGTGATACTCTTTGAAAACACACAAGCACAGGGAAAATCTTCTAAAATAACCATTGAGACAAGTTTCTTATTGTGTTAAAAAGGGGCATATCATTCCGACTATTATACCCAAACTTTGATTGATTGATTGACGTGCTTGATTGTCTTTTGTCTTTACAGAGCAGGAAACCTGGGAAGTTACCAGAAGGCTATGGGTCATTTCACCAGCATTATGTGTTAGATGGGAAGTTAATAGCTGTAGGAGTGATTGATATTTTACCCCACTGTGTGTCCTCCGTTTATTTATATTACCATCCTGATTTTGATTTCTTGTCTCTTGGAACTTACACTGCTTTACAGTAAGTTAATTCTCGGTCGCCATATGTGGAAGAGTTCCCATGTACTCGCCGAAGGTGTGGGGGTTTCCTCCGGGCAATGCCCCCATAAAAGTGAAATAATCTTGAGCATGGCATAAAGCATCATGATTTGTATTTGTATTTATTTATTCACCTCTTACATATTATGAAACGGAGTACAAAAGAAATGATTTACAGAAGCGGGATTAAAGCTCCAGGGAGCTTGTTCTATCCCTGAAGTACAAAAAAATGAGAATAGATATGGCATATCTTATAGGTGAGAATAGCATACAATTATTATTTTTACAAGTGCAACAGATTAGTGCTTTAGTTTCCAATCATAGAAATCAGATGTGATTTAAGTTTAGATTTAAATAATGACGACGAAAAAATAGTTTTCAATGAATTCGGTAATTTGTTCCACTCTCTGGGGCCTGCAGATTTGAAAATATAGAATGACAAGTTTGTTTGGTGAAATGGCCTATTGAAATCTAAGGCTTGAGCTCTAGTGCAAAATTGATGAATAGCAGATTGTTTCAAAAGGTAATTAGAGAAGCTGTGAGGAATTTCATCTGGCCGATAGAAGAATTTATGACAGAGTTGAAGATTACAATAAAAATTTATGGAAGGTAAAGGTAAAATGTTTAACTTAACAAAAATGGGTGCTGTGTGTTCTAAGGGTGAAGAAAGGGTGATTGCACGTACAGCTCGTTTTTGGAGTACGACTAATGGGTTCAGATGAGTAGAATACGTGCTACCCCACAAGATGTTACCATAGATAAGATAAGGATAAATTATGCTATAATACAGTAGAAAGAGGGATTTTTTGTTTAATGAATGTTTGAGATGTTGGATGATGCCGATATTGCGGGAAAGCTTCTGACTAATACAACCTATATGGGATGTCCAATTCAGTTTGCTGTTGATGATGATTCCTAAAAACTTATATTCTGTAACAAGATCTATTTCAGTATTAGCTATAATTATGGAAGGTATTGGTTGTTTTAGTTTATAGTTGTGAGGGAGGACTAGGAGACATTTAGTTTTGTTTAGGTTAAGGGAGAGTCGGTTGGCTGAAAACCAGTTGTATAATTTGTTGAGCTCTGTGTTCATGATGTTGATGGTATCAGTAATATTATCAGATGAGTGGACTGCACTAGTGTCGTCGGCAAATAAAAATAGATCCAGAAGATTTGAAGCACGGGGTAAATCATTAATATACAAAAGGAATAGAATTGGGCCTAGCACCGAGCCTTGAGGTACACCATATTCAATAGGTTTAAGGGATGACAGAATTCTGTTGTAAGAGACACATTGATACCGGTTGGATAGGTAACTCTGAAACCATATGTTGGATGGTCCCCGGAATCCATAGTGTGAAAGTTTATACAACAGCATGTCATGCTTAACAGTGTCAAATGCTTTTGCGAGGTCTAAGAAAGTGACCAAGCTGTATTTTTTATCCTCTTTAGCTGTGACCAGTTTATCGTAAAGGGATAGAGCTGCAAAAGATGTAGAGTGGTTTGTACGGAATCCAAATTGGTTATTACAAATGATATTGAAGGCGTCTAGATGGTTATGGATTTGTTTAACTGCTACTTTTTCCAAAATTTTACTGAGTGATGGGAGGACAGAGATAGGACGGTAGTTTTTTAGGGCATTACAATCTCCTGATTTATGGATAGGAAGAACTTTTGCTAGTTTTACGCAATCAATGATTCCCCTTTATAGCTCATTAGTTAGACAATCACACCAAGACTAACCTTTTATCGATATGTCGCAGGTTTGAATCCCACAATTCAGAGATTTTATATTCTCAGTGCTACCCAGACCAGTCATCTTGACTTTGCGTGCAATCAGTGACATTTATGTTTAAAAATACAATTTTTGGTGTACAATCAATCAAGTTTATAGTGTATAATTAAAAAAATGAATCCATTAATCAATTCACTTTCTCCAGTTAGTTTTAATTTCAAAATTCAATATAAAAGTTTTTATTGAAATTAATTCTGAGGAGAAGTTAGTTGTTTGTGAACAACACGGGTTCGAGTTTGTTTAACTCCTTTCTATTTTTAGAGAATTAGCCTTTACAAGAAAGCTTCACAAATTAGAGCCTCAGTTGAATTTCTACTACATGGGTTACTATATCCATAGCTGTCCCAAAATGAAATATAAGGTAGGTTATGTTATTATACACCTGGAATACAGCTTGACATTATCAAACAAGTGATAAGCTTTCTAACAGGCACAGTGCTCAGTTTTCTCACCCACTAACTTGATAATGTTGTCACATAAGTGAACAACCAAAATTTTTAAATTCTAAGTTATTTTTCTCAAGAAATTAGAATATTTTTCATGATACAAGTCTCGAGCATATAGGTTAAAGTAGTGTACAACTTTGGCATAAAATAAATAAAGTTTGTTGTGGTTATTTCAATTTTGTTAAAACTTTTCATGCACTATTCCGTTTCACACAGGCTACAGATTTTATGGACTTTCACTTTTCAATGTCAATCTTTTATTTTTTTCTTAATGAACTTGAAACATATTTATTATCTAGATAATCTGGATTTTAAAAAAAAAACAGGAATTTTGGCAACTCATGCCACTTGAAATAATATGTATTGCTGTGTAAAACATGTCTTATCAATCTAGTTTCTGTCATTTTTCAGTTCCAATGTCTTTTTTTGATGTAAAAAAAATTTGATTTACCCTCTTTTCCCCACCGTATAAGTGAAATAATCTTGAGTGTGGCGTTAGAAACTCCAATCAATCAATCAATCAATCAATCAATCTGGACAGTCAATTTGATGTTTTCCAGGGTCAATATGATCCCTCCTACTTACTATGTCCAGAGACGTTTACATGGAAACCAATAGAACAATGTGCTCTTAAATTAGACCACACGAAGTACAGCCGTTTTGAAGAAGATACAAACAAAGGTAAAGTTACGTGTGTGTCTGCAAACTAAAGATTGAGATGTTGCTGGAGCTTTGGATTGTAATATGGGAATGTAAAATATATATTTATTTGTTAAAGTCCTACATGGAAATGAAACTGATGTAAATCAGTGTTAATGCTATGGGAACTAACACCCGGGTCTCAATTTGATAATCACCATGTGTGGAAGAGGCACTCGCTTTCCTCGGTATAAGTGAAATAATGTTGAGTGTGGCATTAAACATCAATCAATTTATCCATCTTGTAGATAACAACATCAATATACAAATGTACACTGGGTGACTTTAAAGTTGGGTGTTAACACCAACACTAACACTAACACCAACACTTAAAGCCTGGTTCACACCATCTATAAGCTCGAGCCATGGTGTTGGTGTTGACACTTGCTTTCGGTGTTACCCACGATTATAGTCGGTGTTTGTTTTGACACTGAAGCTAACACAACACCCAACACCTAAAATGACACCAATTATAAGTTGTTATAAGAGTGTTGGTGTTGACACCTGGTGTTAGTGTAACCTAGATTTACAGTCGGAGTTTGGTGTTAGGTTAGCACCGGTTGGAGCATGAGGTGTTGAGTTGAACCGCAGTTGGTGTTCATTTCGGAATTCTTCCAATTGCTTTACTATTGGAGACAAAACTAACCCCTAAGGGTTAACACCAGACTGAGTTTAAAGTCAGCGGTATTAGCAGCCATGTTGTTTGTTGCAGCTAACGAGGCGGTTGCTGGAGAAAAAAAATCCCCAGGATTATCCCTGTTGCCCCCATGGATTGCCTTTGGACTGTCCGTCAAGTATGCACACACGGAAGTAGTGGAGACCGTTTACACCGTGTCAAAAGTTTGGATGGAAAGTTAACAGACAACCTGCTACTGTATGCTAATTAGTGCAAGATGTCAGGTCGGATATTACTGTACAAGTTGAACAGTAGAGTGATTGCAGCCGTGTCAAAACTGGACGGACACCAGTGTTAACCGCAAGTCGGTGTTTCGGCTTCAGGTCAACACTTTTCTTACAGACTATTTGCTAATTGAACACTAGTGTTAACACTGGTGTCTGTTCTGAGTGTTGACTCGATGCATGGTGTTTGGAGCTTCAGGTAGACACCAACACTAACACCAACACCCAGGACCAACCCAAACTCAAACTTTAAAGTCACCCAGTGTACATGTAGATGTCGAAAGCTCCTGTTCACAAAACTAGCTTTAATGTGACGTCTTAATTATTTGAATGAGAATGAGACCCACATTTTAAGAGAGTTTCGAACTGTTCTAAAAAAGCTGTAGATTTAGTTTCATTCATGTAAATGCAGTAATCTTGTGAAATTAAGCAGCATCTATTTATTTTATATCTTGCCTTGTTTTCTCTATTTGATTAACAGAAGATGAAGATGGAAAAGTTGACCTAGATAAGACACTTATACTTCATGATGGTGAAGCGATGTTATATAGAGTCTACAGATCACTGAACAAAGGCTCGGATGATACACCAGAAGTGCTACAATATTCAACCTTAGTCGGCAAGAAATGTGCACAACGAATGTTACTCTATAGAAGCTAGTGCTACATAATTTATCTTTCTGTAATTTTGAAATTAGACATGCATCAACTTCTTGGTTTATTGGGAGACGACGTTTCGATGTATTTGAAATCAATTGACTTTGATAACGATGTAAGAACTACATCGAAACGTCGTCACCAATAAACCAAGAAGTTGTTATCCATAAGTAATTCTTCACCGTACTGACATAATTGTTCCGCCCACCTCCTAAGCTTATAGTACTGACATACATGTACATGTAATTTGTCAGCCCCCCTAAAGAATTTAACCACTGCACCACCCCTATCACAATCAGGAAGTCTAAATCAATGTGATGTACTTTGCTAGCCTTACCCTGTTCAAAATATGTGATTGATGCTTTTGAACAAGAACTTTGGTGAATGAATGACATAGTTAAGAAAATAATGCTACATATTAAACTTCATTTATTTTCTTTAAATTTGGCTACCCAATATCCATCCAGCATGCAAATTTAATGATCGTTTGTGCCTTAATACCCGACTCATCATCAGTAGTTTTCAGGAAACGAAATGTACCAGCCAACAGAAAAAAATAATATGTCTACCCCACTTCAATGTGGCAATAAGAGTATACATGAAAGAGATGGTATACCTATTGTTCCTTCTGTTCTAGCAGAGACCTATATGTAGCAAACCCGTATTTTTTCCCCAAACAGCCTGCTTTTTGAACAGGGGTCGATTGTTCAAAAGAAAATGAGCTTAACAGAAGGTTATATGACGTGGTGTAAGAATGAAATTCCTAACCTGCCGTTAAGCTAATTTTGTTTTGAACAACCAGAAGAACAAACAGTACTATACTCTTCTCCCAATGGGTATATAGTCCCAAGCTAAACCATGACATCTGTTATAGTAAATTGTAGATTTAGGAAGATATTCCTACCGGGTAATCATATACATGTACATTGTGTGTATTTTTGTTATAGAGTTCCTATGTGATAATTTTGTTTGTGTGGGATTGTTCCATATCTAATATACTTTATCTTGTTTGTTTTAAATTCGTGTTAAAGATTATTTACTTTATTTATGCCAATTTTACAATGTATAAACATATAGAAAGAGTTAAGCTGAATTGTATATTTCTGGATCCACATGTCACTTAGTTAAATATGAAGAACATTGGGTGGGGTTTTATGCCTACCAGTTGAGGTACCTACAATCACTGACCTTCTCCAGTCAATCATGAGGAAATAAGTGCTTTTGTTTTAAATCTTAAGGAATGGAGTACTGGGGGGTATTTCATAAACAGGTTTAGAAGGCTAAACTGACCTAGCCGACTAGAATAGCACTGCTTTAACATTACTGCTTAGTCGACTATCTGTGGTTTATGAAATATCCCCCAGGACTATTGTTATTGGTACTTATTATATATATATAAACCTATGGCTTGGTTAAAAAATACAGATAAAACAAACTTTAGGTAACAGTATTTATATTTATTTCATCAACACCTATCATATGCACCTTACACTATATTAACAAAGAAAACTAAAACAGATTTATCTATTCAATAACAGGTTTTACAAGAAACATGTATCTGACAACATTAAGTACTGGATACCAATTACAATTCACGATCACTAACTGAACCACCGCAAACAAAATAAAAATGCCAGGTCATAGAATAATCTGGACATTTTTGCTGCCTGTATGCAGAAATATGGTCACCCACTGTCACTTTGATTCAAAAACTGACGATGTAAAAAAAACAATTGGCTCGTTGGCAATGATGGTCCTTTTATCTGGCAGAGGTCTTCCATCGATGCCTCAAGGGTTCAATACAAAAATTCTTATTGGGTTTTTCACTCGGTCGCCATAAGTGGAAGAGTTGCCAGGTATTTGCCAAAGGTTATGGTATCAGGGACTGATCCAGGGAAAATTTGGGCATACCATTTCGGTTCAAAATGTTCCAACAATAAGACATAAACAACATCTCTGGCCCAAAATTCCACATTAAATGCTATTTTGACATTAAAATCTGTTTGTTTGGGCGGATTTTTTGCTTTTGAGTTTGGGCGCCCATACCTGTATACAGGTATCAAAATGTCTCTGGATCAGTCTGTGGGTATTCCACCTGAGAAAGAACCTGGTTTCCTCTTTCAGTAAACCTGGTAACGTCACTAAAAAGGAAAATTATCTTGTGTGTGGCGGGAATCACTGAATTCCCTATTATGACATACTGTATTTTTATTGACCATCTTGACAAACTTGTACTGCTATAAACATAATTCATAACACAACCAGAGTGTTGAAAGGAACACCTTTCAAGCAGATGTCCCAATAAGATAAAACAACAATCACTTATCATATGAATTACACATGACAGCAAGTTTTTAGTAATAGCTTGGTAAAAAGTTTGATACATATACGATCACAACAGTTTTTATCGATATTTTCACCGAATGTCAAAGTTTGAAGAAAACCAATGGATACACATACAACAATCGATTTCAGATAGTGATTTAAAAAGAACAACAGAAAGTAACACATCAGATTTTGTTCTGTAATAAAATGGCAGTTTGTTAAAAAAAATTCTTGGCGAGCAGACTGTCATGATGTTGAAATTTAATACAAAGAGTGTTTAGCTATCTTGTTGAAAAAAGTAGTTTGGACATCCCATAAATATAAAAGTTAAACCAGTTGCCCTTCATAGAAACTTCTGTGCCAAAATAATAGGCTAAGTGTTCAACAAAAAAGCCTTTTGAAATTAAGGTTTAACACTAATCTCTCATTAATGTTAAAAAGCCATTAAAGGAATAACAACAAATAACCCTTCTTTGATGAGGATAACATTTATCCACTAAGAGTGACTAGACAATCCAATGAATCAGCAATTACACAATTACAGTCTGTGATTGGTTGAAAGCAGCTTCATCAGTTCCACTTTGAAAGAAATGCTGTGATTGGCTGTAGCAGTCTTAGCGGTCAACCAACAGTCATCCATTTGTTTTAAAATGAAATGAATTCACAGATTGGCTGAACAATAGCCAATAATAGAAACGCAGTAAAAGATATTGGTTTCATTATGAAAGCTATTCACTGATTGGCTGAAGCATCTTCATCTTTGTACACCATAGCCAATATAATTCTGTCTCTCATCAGTTTAAAAAGTACATAGTAATTACAGAGAAGCATCAAAGCCACTGAGATAATATGACTCCATTCTGTACATTGTAAAAGACGAATAAACAAATAACCAACGAGAAGCCAGGATAAAATCAGTAGCCAGTTGATAACTCGTACAGGCTTGTGAAACAGGAACTGCAAGGAAGAAGAAAAATTGAGATATATTCAAATGTAAATATAAGTACGTTAAGGCGGAGTCGTGCTAGTTTGAATAAAATTATCAAGCTCTGTTTAGGATGGCAACATTTTATTTTAAATTTGAAGATATTTAATAATAAAGTGTGTGCATAAAAATAATTGATTGTTTGAGGTCGTTCTCTTCTATTATGGCATCATGACAGGCCCCTTTGGTTAGGAACATTTCTGGCAGTCAAAGTCTAACTCAGATAAACGAAAACCTTGTACATCATATTTTCAAATTTCTTGGAGTGGATCTCCAACCTGCGAAACATTGGTGAACCAGAGCATAAACACATTATACACTTATTAACTCGCATCAGCGTCATTATCAGGAATACCGAACCTCAGTTGAGACTTATATGTGCAGTCTTGAATGGATATACCTGATCACGTTATATCTGTCGCCTGTTTCATTACCCAAACATGGCGCAGTTATCGTTTCGCCAAACTATCGGATCCAGGTCTGCAGATACTTCATGAAAATCCAGAAAATACATAATACACCGAAAATACTTCCAATATAAAGACATTGGTAAAATGAAACACTTATTAACTGGCATCGGAGTCATTACCATGAATTCCGTACCCTCGGCAAGACGCTGCCAACCTCACCTCGGCCTCAGTCAGGTCAGCTTGGCAGCGTCTCACCTCGCATCCGGTATTCATGGTAATGACTGATGCAAGTTAATAAGTCTATATTATACAGATTTCTTTATATTGGAAATATTTTCAGTGTGTTCTACGTTTCTCAGTGTGGTAAAAACGTACTCAATCCAACTTCTGTTCAGATCTATGTGTTAGACTCCATACCAGACGACTGATATCACATGATCAGACATATCCATTTCAGACCAAGCATATAATGACATCATGTTAAATGTCTGTTTCGGACTCCTCACATCATATAAAATGTCTGTTTCGGACTCCTCACATCATATAAAATGTCTGTTTTGGACTCCTCACATCATGTAAAATGTCTGTTTCGGACTCCTCACATCATGTAAAATGTCTGTTTCGGCCTCCTCACATCATGTAAAATGTCTGTTTCGGACTCCTCACATCATGTAAAATGTCTGTTTCGGCCTCATCACATCAAGTAAAATGTCTGTTTTGGACTCCTCACATCATGTTAAATGTCTGTTTCGGACTCCTCACCAGGGTATACATCGCAAAAAATTTACCCGGCAACGTGGAATAATATAACGAATATTAATAAGGCATGATAATTAGGGGATAACCGTGTTGAATTCGAGGATCTGAGGCGATTAATGCTTGATTTAACGGTCGCAAATTTAGTTTTACCGGCGACGCGTTAGCGGAGCCGGTAAAACGGGTATTTGCGACCGTTAAATCAAGCATTAACCGCCTCAGATCCTCGAATTCAATACGGTTATCCCCATTCTAATCCAAATCCACAGTTACATTCCGATAAGTTCGTTCAAAATGATGAAAGGAAAGATTAAAATGTAGGTCAGTTTTCGGAGATTCCCCAAGATTAGCCAAGTCACTCCGTCAGCCAGTGACACATCCGCACAATATAGTTTCTCCACAACGTCAAAATTGTTGCAAATATTTTATTATTTTATTTACTTGTAATTTAGGTTTTAATATCAACAAACAAAAAAACAACGACAGTGTGTTGATGCGTTTAGACGACATTTATTCATTTATCCAAAGAACGCTGGGTTCAGTTGCTAGGTAGTATGAAAGGAGTTATCCCCCTTTACGACCTAGTTTTCCTCGGACAAAAAACAATGAATAAATAAAATTAAAATCGTTCTTGTGTTCGTTGGAATCTGTGATTTTGTAATTTTTTAATCTGTGATTTGGGTTTCAAACCAACTTTACTACTTCAGATTCTACTTCACTACTTCAGGACGCTGCCTCCAGCTGATCAAGTTCGTCGCTTTGAAGAACACGAAAGCGACGGGCCTCGTCAGAAAACTGCCCACCCTCTCTCGAGGGACCATCTCGGGCGAACTGTCCTGCTTCCTCAGCGGACTCCCCTGACGGAACACCGAAGACTACACAAGCTGCGCCATCGTTGACCGTATCAAGGCAGTGAACGCGCGAAGATTCAAAGTCAACTATTGTATTCATTAATTCAGAGTCCGAATTCAATTTTAAGGATTCAAGGGAAATTATGAAATTTCCCATTTCGCATTCTTCATCGTTGGACTAATGTCTCGCTGTCAGCTGTAGCCGCCATGATTTCTTCTGTATAGCAACCGCAGCGACGCATAGTAATACCGATTAGTGAAACGATGGAACACAATTTGCGGCATATAAAGCTAAATTTATATGTCTCAAATTATCTGACGTTAGCCAATCAGAATACGCTAACACATTTATTTGGATTAGAATATGGTATAAATGACCCTATTACTCACATAAAATCTTCCATGCATGAAATTACCAGGCTCTGCTGTTACATTTACTCCATCTGCTTTAAATAGACCTCGCACATGTTTTACTAAAGCACCTTGAGGCCAAACTTGCAGCTCTGACCATCTAGATGAGAAAATAAATATACTTGTGGTAGATAAAACACTATAGAGGTCATATATCCTGTTTTTAGTTTAATTGGTTGGGTTTTTGTTCTCTACATTCATCATTAGTTCACCTGTAGGTCGACAGGTGAATTGGGGAAGAAAATTAAGCTCGATGCTCAGTGACTGATAAAAATTGTGAAGGTCTAGTAAATTCAAGTCTCTTGCAAAACAGAATATACAAACACAATTTTTAACATTTCTAAAGTGTCATGGTAATCAGCAGGTCCAGTAAAAATGAAAGTCAAGTGGATATATAAACCAACTAATGCTTGCCAAAATACTACCATTGACGGAGTTAATTGCAAATTATTTTTAAGATGCACAAACTTTAATTGTGTAGATTGGGATTGTTTGGTGTTTTACGCCACGCTCAAGATTATTAACTGTGTAGAACACAACTACACGAGTATAAAAAAATACCAAGCTTTACTCACGCATTATAAGGTACATGTGCATGCCTGCCCTCCACTTTTTGCCATCTGCCCAGATGTAGTGCACACTTATGTAGAAGATCAATGTATTTTGGGGTGAGAAAATGAGTAATAAACATGAGGAATGCTGACACCCATGTTAAACAGACGTGTTGACCAACCCACCATGTGTCGTAATATACTGTGTTCTGAAATGGTAAAAAACGGGTTTATTAATGGCAGTGCTGTAGCTGATGGTTTTCTGTATTTTTCCACACACAAAAGAAGTTAGGAAATTTTTATATGATCAAAATTTTAGATTGTATATGAAAAAAGACGCTAAAGTTACTTTTTACTTTCCATGTTTGCTTTTACACCGCTATTTATACATTTGAAAGATAACTGAACATAGATACCCCACATCCCCTATGCTTATCCCCATTGATAATTACAGTTTTGTAAAGTGCTTAAGATTATTTCACTTATACATCAAAATGATGCAACAAGGAAACTTATAACTCATAAACTGATGATAAAACTTTTGATGTGCTTATCTATAATCTTATCTCTGAAGATCATATCAGTTATGAGTGCTTATTTTACGCCTCATTCAAGTTTATTTCACTTAAATAAAGCTCTTCGAGGTTCAGCGGGGTAGGGAACTCTTCAACATCTATAGGTGAACAGGGCAACCTCTTCGCCTGCACTACATGTTTAGACTTTCAAAACCGCAAGACAAAGCTCTGTGAAGTCCTGCTATTTTTAATGTTACAAAGTCAGAGTTTGTCTAACATTTTCAAATGTTTGACCTAAACAATTGGATCTGGCAGAGGAGTCAACTGAGTGAAAACCGACTCCGTATTTTTTCTACGATTGAAGGCTTGCATCATCCTACTGACATAGCCATCGAGATCCTGCTCCTCGTTAATTATGGGTTCTTGTTACCAGTGCTAGACTTATCAGTTACGAACAGGTAACACTCCTACATGTACAAACATCTTTCAAATCAGAACACAGTCAAAACATTTTCAAATTTTTGCACAAACGACATTCAGATATCAGTTCTGAGCAAAGTGACCAAAGACATGAACATCTATGCAGGATTCCAGTGAAGCATGTGGCTACAAGAGCCTGTAACAAAATGATCAATTGAAAGCTCTTCCCATTTATATCCCATATTTTTTGATCTGATGACAGGCTAATGTTCTAACCACTAAGCTTCACAATGGCCAAATACGACCATTTTAATTCTTTATTTTAATTAGTTGAAAAACACCTAATAGTAGCAGCAGTTTGGCCAATCATAACTATCAGAGCAGATGGAATGTTTTTACACTGAATAGTTTGCACAGTACTCCACTGCACTCAAGGAAGACACCGAGAGTGAACAGAGACTTGAGGTATAAACATGCAAACAATTGGTTTTTCTTCATGCAGAGACAAACAGCAATTTACAAAACTTTTAACACAATATATGGACAAGGCTTTATACTTCCACAGTAAATTTCCAGTAAAGTTCAAAACAATAACATGTACTTATCTTCAACAGGCTAACAGCTGAATGTTTTTTGCAATTTGCATTCATATAAATATTCAATTTTTACTGAAGATCATAGCAACTTAACTCCCATCTTTTCTAATCGAATGATTGATTGATTGATGTTTTACAGCTGCACTCAAGATTATTTCACTTATATGGGGGTGATTACACGTAAGTGGGAAGGAAACTTTAACTTTGCTTTTTGCCGGAGAAAAGTTACGGCATTTAATCGATACCTAGTAATCCTTCCAAATAGGGCGGTCTAGGCAACCCTACTCAGAATCAGTCAAAACGGAAATATATAAACAATATAATATTCATCACAAGTACATGTATGTATAAACATAACAACAAACAAGAATTTCTTACATTCAAGGCCACAAAGCATAACTGAACCACACTTTTTTTTTTTTGGTCAACAACATTTAGGTTCATTCCAAAACTTACCCAACAACTATCACAATTATTTTGGACATGCTAAAAGAATGCAATTGTTAATAATTCAATCATAGAAACTTAGTATTAGTAACGAGTAAGGACATGGATCAGATTAGGGTGTGATCTTGAGTTGAATTCTTACTAATATTTCCCAATTCAGTCAGCTCCAAGTTCTAGGAAGTCTAGTGTGCACCAACACGAAAAAAAAAGCTACACATGTATCTGTCATCAGTCAGGCCCAAAATTTGTAAAAAAAATTCTCACTTGTCAAAAAAATGCTATACCAGAGCGTAGATAAATCCCGTTTTCATTTCCCAAAATAATGCCAATATGTAAACATTTATCTCCAAATCCATTGTCACAAAATCTAAATGTCAAAGGCAATAAGATGCGTTTTTAGGCCGGTTGCTCAAAGGTGTAGTAGGCTTGTTACTGGTTTATCCAGGTAACGTCACAATTCATTTTACACATATGAAGCCTAATACACCTTTGACCAACTCAGCCTGGACTACTCAAAAACTAAATGTTAGTTACACAATATGTTGAAAATTCAAGGCAAGGAGCCTGTTCCACAAAGCTATGTATCGCAAAGTTTTATGTAACTGCCATAACAGAGTATCTCTACAGTATGGGTTGTCATGACAGTTACGTAAAAACTTATACTACGCCACTTTGTGAAACAGGCTTCTGATGTAGAAATTACAGGAAATCGTTCAGAAATTCACTGCCTTACCTGTGCAAAACATAAGGGAACAAAAGCCATGTAATATGCCGTCAGCATTGAGTTGAATAACACTTGTTTTACTCGGCTGTTAAAGTCAGTTTTAAATGTCTCTACTTCTTCTCGAACCACATCGGGCATGAGCGTACAGGAGTGAACTAACGAGGGAGTCTTCTCACAGGCGTCTCTGGTTTTATTCTTCGCTTGGAGCATTGTTTTCTCACCAATAGCAGAAGGCCAGGCCATGGTTTTTAAAAATAATGGTTTTAAAGTTGGTCCAAATAGCATCAGGTATGTGGCTGTTCTATAGAAAATTAAAGAAACAGAAAAAGGGCTTTGATTTTCTCAGGTTCAACAATGTGTTTATTTCTATCCCAAATTGAGTGTTTATTGAGAGAGGAAACTGGGCTCTTTTTCCAGAAAAACTTTCAGTTGCGCCCAGCAGACAAAAAAATAAAATAAAAAACACTCTTAGGAATGTATTTTTCTTATGGTGGATTAGAACCCGGGACTCATTGTCAGTGACTATCAGTCTATCACTTCACTGACTGACGGGTCCTGTCTTAATTTGAAGAGAAATCAGATATTATAGGATCATTGTGAGACTAAATCATTCACAAACAAATAAGAAAAATTTTGTTAGACCGTAGTATGTATAATAGGTGCTTTATGTCACACTAAAGATTATTTCCTTTCAATGGTGGCGTTGTCAGGTTTAGTGGGGGAAGAGACTATATGCTTTAGCCGGATGTAACCGCCGACCTTTGAAAAAACCCTGGCAACACGTTGACATAGGCAGGTCAAGTTTTTCTTTTAACTGAGCAAACTGTTTCAAATCCGCAACCCATCTATGGAAGGCCTATGCAGGAGAGACTGAGAGACTACCATCCTATATTAATTTTTTCCTGTTTTATTACTTATAAAAAAAAAATTCCAAGAGTTTCAGCCACAGTAAGTCAGCTCGAAAATCTAATGGTTGCTATGTCCCAACAGAGTGTTGGGGGTTTCCTCTGGCCACTGATACAGTTTTCCTCCATCACTTAGCCATACAATGTCCCCTGGCAAAATGATTCCCCTCTTTCACTAAACCAAGCTACCTTGTCATGCAAATTGAAACGATATTGAGTGCAAGCAGTGTAAAATATATCAATCAATCAATCATATTTTTTACTACATTATTGAAATAAAAGACTCTTACGGGTAACAGAGAAACAGACAGTATAGCATTGAGTGTGTGAGAACCACATGGTAAGCTGTATAACAGAAGGCTGATAAAACAGCCACTACTACAACCCCCTTAACCATCTGTACAAGCCAAAATAGAAAGCCTTTCCGAGAACTTGATCCATATATCTGAAAATATAGGACATGTATATTTATGATCACTAAAACACACGGGCACAGGGAAAATCTTCTTGTCTAAAATAACCATTGAGGCAAGTTTCTAATTGTGTTAAAAAGAGGTATATCATTTAGACCTTTATACCCCATAAATTGTTGTAAAAAAACAAACATAGGACATATAAGTTGATTATAGAAGTAAGAAACAATATACATGTAGGTTTAAGTGGAACGAGCTTTCAAAATGTTACCTTTTTTTGCTCTAAAAGACATTTTTGAAATTAAAAACTTTTCAGTGATATTGGCCTCGAGAATGAACATCAAAGGAAGAAACAAACAATACATATTATTTAAAGCTAACCTCCTGAACAAAGCACCAAACCAGCCGTCGACTCATTAACGTTGCAAGAAATCCAACCAAGTTGGGATCGATAAGATAGAAATTCTGCACAAAAAATAAAGAATACAACATACATGATATTTTCTGCCATTCAAAAAGTAAAAACAGAACCTTTACAGAAGATCGGATTATTATGGCAAGGTAGAATTACAAACATACATGTAGAAATAGTTGGGTATCTCAGTCCTAAAGTATAGTCAAAACTGGACAGACTCAAAACTTGTCAAATTAAAGTACCAGTTACTTTATAGTTTCTAGTTGCTGGAATGTTAAATATTATATACTATATACATGTAACAATATATGTATTTCTGTTAAAGTGCTTGTCTAGCTGCTAAGCTATTAAAAACAGTAACAAATAGAAACACAGGTTAACCAGATATTTGAATTTGAGTGCTCTCCCTTAAATCCATCCCGATTATCACTAGCCTGATCTCTCTAATGATAAAATTGATCAAAACATTCTTTCGAAATGGCTCTAATATTTCTGTCCAATTCTAAACTGACAATTGATACACTTTTTGAACCCATAAGATTTCCCTTTAACGATCAATTACGGTAGCCTGTTGGCCTAAAACTGTGATAATCAAACCATGTAACTCATCATGAAGGGCCTGTAAAAAGGATGAGGTAATCAGGTATACCCAAATCAAAACTGATACCCCCCAGCTGGTTTCATCATTCAAAACTACAGAACCAATGAAATTACCATGCCTCACACAATGAACCGAAATAGGTTTTTCATTTGACAAATAAGCATCACTCACCAATGCTGTTTTCGCATGAGAATGGGGTAGCCACCAAACTGTCTTATAAAGATGGATATATTGCAGAAACATGACAATGATCCCAAACACATAGAGCATCAGTTCAAATGTTAAATTACCATCTCCTGGTATATCAGGGAGGTGAGCATGCTTGGGAATCACTGCCATGGAGGCCAGAGGAATCATGTTTTCTCGTTCATCTGGGTGGCTAAAATAGAAAGGAAATATGCATAGATTTACATAATAGGCACAGTAAATACTTGAATAGTGTTTTCCAACTGTACTTTTAAAAGTGTGAAACTACCTGAAATTGATTTATAAACGCTTAACATTTGGTGACACAAATTAGAGATACTTTCGAGCAGCAGTACTAGCTGTCTATTACCAAAGCTTGCAGGCCTAGATGCGCCATTTTTGATCTTCAAATTGGGATTGTCATTGCCATTATAGGCCTTACCTAGGTCAGTGATGAGCAACACTTCATTTCTTTTTATACAATACACATCGTTTTTAGTTCATTTAAAAACATTGTTTGATAACGATCTAATTTTTCATTACTACATGTACATGAGCTAAAACAATTTTGTTTCAACAAAAGATTCAATTCTAATATTTGGAAAAAATTATTAACGCTGAAGTCTTTGCCGGTGTGATATTGTAGTGAACTGCTCAAAATGAGTTTAAGTTTCTCCTAATCAGAACATAGCTTGTTATTGTTCGTGTTTGCATTCTTAGAGTAATGCGAGTCTCTAAGATTCTGAGTACTCAACCCTACAATCAAGATATGTCCTTTGCCAACGGCTCTCGTTCGGATCCTTTTTTCTTGCCGTTATCACAGTGTATACACAGAGAATCAATCCATTATTTCTTAAATACGGTACCCCACATGAAAACACAGACAAGGTACATTTGAGGCTCATACTTTTCTCTTTGTAAAAAGGCTATCTGTTGATACCAGTCTTGAGGAGACGTCGGAATGATGTCATGTCATGTGAAATGTGGGTATAACCTGACATTTAGATTTCTAAAAACATTAGGAATTCGCGCACGTACGTTTCTAAAGAAAACTCATTTTTAAAATTAAACAATTAAATAGGCCCGGTACCAGAGTCTTCTATGATCTAGTAGATTATCTAAAACCATCTATGGACAATGGGTTAAATCCCATTTACTCCCCAAAAAATCAAACAGAAAAAAAATACACTTGATCCAACTAGTGGAATCAATGGCTATTTGGTAAAGTTTACATTAATTCAATAATATCAAATGTCTACAGGTACCTCGTTATTTATGTTTGCATATTTATTGGTCGGTACCAGGTAGTTGACCAATAAATGTTAAAAATTACTAAAGGACGAAGACCATTACTTGAGTGAAGTAAGTAAACAGTCGAACCACCCATCTCCAGATCAGGAGTCTATATGTTACTCCGCACCAAAGATTATTTCACTCTTCAGCTAGGTTAGGGAAAGTCGTCGATCGGCGGGTTGTCCATCGTTTGATGGGTAAACCGCATGTTCTGTAGTTTTCAAAAAACGACCACGAGGTGTAAATCCACATGGACGAGCAAAGGACAACTGAGGCCAATCAGAAGAGTGATAGGAAGCCCAATGTTAGAGTTGATCGGTGGGTAAACCGCCAAACGACGGAGAATAGACTGTAGATCGGTGGGTAACCGTAACGTTAGGAAAAAAATAAAAATTTCCTCTCTATTTGCACTCGCTCGCGTTTTCGCCGAACTATTGAGTTCTACGACAACAGTGCATATTCTAAGCTTGTGGTGAATGGCTTGTTCTGCCTTCAAAGCCAACTCGCCACAAGCCGCCGAACTCGGTGAAATTTTTCTTAAAAGTGTAAAACAAATTGCACCATTTTGAAGATAGAACTAACCATTCACAACAAGCTTGAAATATGCACTGTTGTCGTAGAACTCGATAGTTCGGCGAAATCGAGAGTCAGGACAGATAGAGAGTCATTTTTGTCCAAACGTTACCCACCGATCAGCGGGTCTATTCTCTGTCATTCAACGGTTTACCCACCTATCAGCGGGTCTATTTTCTGTCATTCAACAGTTTACCCACCGATCAGTGGACAACCCGCCGATCGACAACTTTCAGTTTCCCCAACCTGACAAAGGCTAATGTTAAATGAACAGCTGGTCAGTGAAAGTTGTACACCTAAACTCCTTTGTCGAGTAATATCGCTGGATTTTAGCCAAATCCGAAAGGGGCTTATTACCGTTTCCCTAACCGAGTCACTATACTATAGTATAGTATAGGCTAGCCTACACTGGACTGTGGGAAATGCATGTTGTTGTTGGAGTTAATATGACAAGACAGAATGACAAGTTCACCTTCCACTCCCTCCACTTTTATGTGGCCCAGAAGGGTAGCTGGAAGCTGACTGAATTCTTGAGAAAATTCTCCTTCCGCCGGGCATGTTTCAGGTAGTTTCGCTTTCAGCAGAAACATGGACTTCAAACTGTCAAGTCCGCGCACAGATGTTACGAAAATTGATCCTTGTTAAATATATTGTTTTTAACTAGTACATTTCCCAAAATATGCATCTCTGAACTCGTGCATTGTTTGGAAAAAATTACTTGGAATCGAAAGAAACTCAACAAAAATTTATTACATTCTTACAATTTGTCATATCAATAATTTTTCGTATGTAGTAATTGGTTAGTCTGAGTTTTTTGAGTTTGACACCATTCAATAAGATCCTGTATGGTTTAGAGAGTACCCGGCCACGCATCCACGATGTCTGCAAGAAACATTATCAGCATTATGACACCTTGTTTTGCAATGTCAACACTTTCTTATTCTTGTATTTTTGAGTCTTATTTCACTATCGTAAAGCGCGCCACTACTGGATAGTTTTAGGTAAGAGTCGATGTAGGCTATCATACCAGTTAGAATGGCTTTTATCAAGTTATGACTGCTGACATTTCAATTTTCATGTTGAAATGAAACTGAAAGTTACTTAGTTAGACAAGTTATGTACAGATTTGAAATTATTTATAATACTATTTCAATAGGCCTATAAAAATTATATTATAATGTTAATAAATTAGATTTACATTAAGTGACGGACTGCAAAACAGTATGGTAGCAACCGTATTCACATCAACACATATTAATTGTAGTTTGTTGAATTAGAACATTGCATCCATATAAAGTATTAAAGATATAGAAAGTGAACAGTTCCCATCTAAAACTTTCATTGACCAATACAATTGATTGCATACATTTCAACCTGAGCCATTTCCCTCTTGATGTCCGATCACTCAGTCATATATTCGCAAATAAGTGCTTACACTTTGTAAACATTGACAGAGTTAACTTTTTACCTAGTTTTGCTACACATTCCTTCCGTAGTGTTTAGGTCTGCGGCATTCACATGAACTCTCTTTACTGTAGTTACACATAGGCCTATATAGTTCTCTGTCGAGTTCAGTAAACAATAGCAGAGTTACACCCCTTTGCAAATCCAAGGCGTTTAAGATTCATATGACAGTAAATGGACAAAAGCTCATTTTTGGCTGTTAGATAAAACTCGGGCCGGGATTAGCGATGAAATTATTTCAGTCATCGGGATTGATATTTTCTTGAACATACTGAAGCTAGAAGATTTTCCTAAAAAAGTTTGAAGGTTCGCTGAAATAAAAATGAATATCCCCTGTTTACTCCAATATTAAAAAGCCAATGCTTGCTGAGTTTAAAGGAAAGTAACTTTGAACTCTGTAGAGCCCTATATTTGTCGCAGATTTTCAACATTAAATTTTAGTGATGCAGAAGTGTGTAGCCTTAAAGCTTTATGCAGATAAACTTTGCCAAAAAGTAAGCTCAGCAGAAATCTCTGAGAGAAAATCTTTCAAGAATCATTAGCGAAGATGAGAATTTATTAAAATTGATAAAGAGTTCGTCGTTCTTAGAAATATCAACTGTGAATAAACTTAGTTATCAGCATATACACAAACAGAATGGTGGGTCTCTCTGCAGATATGTGGCCAGGTTTGAACTGTCGTACAATTTCACTTTCACTTCCAACCCCACAATATAAGTTAAAGAATCTTCATTTCTTGTTTAACAACAAACAATTAATTGTGCTACCTACATAGTAAATAACAACTTATGTTGGGGTATAAAGGTCTAAATGATATACCCATTTTTAACATAATTAGAAACTTGTCTCCATGGTCATTTTAGACAAGAAGATTTTCCCTGTGCTCGTGTGTATTAATGTTTATAAATTAAGTAAATAAATAGTGCAGGCCTAGTGCACTGAATTTGTCTTGCTGCAATCATAAACATATTTAATATTATTAAGAATTTCAGATTTCATAAACAAAAAAAGAAAAAACCTATATTTGTATTTATTTTATTTGTAGAGCCTATTACTGATTATGGCTGTCTAACGAGGACCAAGATTTTGGCCATGGGGGGCCATGGTCATTTCTACCTGACCAGATTTCTGTGATCTCAGACATGTGAACTGTGGTTGATCTTAAGGATCACGCTAGGAAACTTGATACTTTCCAGACTACCAAAGATTAATTATTTTCTCAGGGAATCTTATTGATTCAGTTTTGTGTATAGTGTAAAGTTTCTTTTTTTTTTAATTTAAAGGCTGCAGTATTTTGCAATTGCTGGTGATAATCCTCATTTAAGAGAAAGGGCTTTCTCCCCCAAGCAGCAAACTTGTACATACTAATATATGTTTATGATACAAAGATATTTGTGTGTTTTGAAAAAGGGTAATTAGGCCACCCCAACAGCTACGTTTGTGCATTATTTAAAATTAATGATCTGCATTTTGAAAGTTTTTGCTAATTTAAAGAAAAATATACCGTTTGAAAAATGAATCGGTCATATAACTCCAAAACTCTACCTGGACATTTTGAAATGGAATGTGGACAAAAGTGCAGGTCCAGAAAACATGCTCTGGAACTTAATGCCGCCGTTACACGTGGGACTTTGAAAGAAATCCAAGCCTATTTCAAACTGTGTAATAATGCTGGAGTCGTCACAGACACGTTCCATCGGTCTGCCCTACATATTGCTGCTTCGTGTGGGAAGATTGATGTAGTTGATTGGCTGCTTTCCGGTAAAAAAGTTGATCCTTCTATTAAAGATGATGAATCGTGGTATACAGCTCTTCATAGGTCTATTTTCTACGGACAACTGGCTGTCTCAAGACTACTTATACAGGTATTATAGGTATTATTTAGCTGATGATAATTGATGAAGTAACAAAAAAAAACTCCATGATTAAAGTTTTCGGTACAGTTAAAAAAAAATACATATAATGATTGGACCGCGTATACTTGTCAGAACGGCCATTTTTATGATTCTTTATGCTCATCATTTGAGTTTTATCTGTTCTATTTATTTACGGCACATTTCCATGATTGATTGATTGATATTTTTACACGGCTCTGAATGTTATTTCACTTATATAGCACCTTTGCCAGGTTTACTGGGGAAGGAAACCGGGTTCTTTTCCCGGAAGATACCCTGACTTCCGCCCAGTACCTGGAAACTCTTGCCTTATTCCAAATGACTCCCCTCTTTCTGTTTATATGCAGTATATATGATTTAATTCTTTTGTAGGAAGTTCCAGATTTAACTGTAAGAGATAGAGAAGGTTTAGGGCCCCTGGATATTATTGTGAAGGACAGGCCTGACTATGTCACTTTCTCTTTGTCAGGTAAGCCTAAGTTATTTGAGTTTGAACTGGTCAGCTTCTTATGAACTGATACTTATGGCTATGTACCGGTATATATTTTTGAACACTAAAATACACGGACACAGGGAAAATCTTCTTGTCTAAAGTAACCATGGAGACAAGTTTCTTACTGTGTTAAAAAGGGGCATATCATTTAGACGTTTATACCCAATCATAAGTCGTTATAATAAACCACAACCCATGATATTTCATCAGGTTGACAACAAGCTTATCAGTCCATACACAGGTATCAGGGCTTGCTAAAATTGGGCTCAATAAAGTGGCATGAGCTGCCAAAATTCACACTTTTTCATAATTTCTGATCGTCACGACAGTAAGAGGCTTTGAAGGCCATCGAAAAACTAAACGATTGGCTTTGGAATGAGGAAAATCCATACAGTATGTGGCCTGTACAAACCGAAATATAGTGTTCGAAAAGTAAACAAAATTTAAATTACCGGGACGACCAATCAATCATTCTAAGCCAAAGTCAGTTCAAAAATATACTTTATCATACATTTTCGAAACTAGAAGCACTAAAAAGCTTCTGAATTGTACGTCTTGAGAAAAATAGCCAATAATTTCAACATTCTGTTTTGACGTTAAAATATTAACATTTTGGCAGCTCATGCCACTTTAAATAAGAACTATATAGCCTAGTTAATCAAACTTTATGATAACTTCGAATGTGTCAAATTTCCTCAACTTGAGTTATATTTTGAAATACAGACATAGGAAAAGATTGGAACTACATGTACATGTAAAAAAAACATCTAAAAATGATCAACCAATTACTACACCCATGCTGCTGGGGCAACAGATATAAAAATTGACTATTTGCCAGCGCTGATGAAGGTGTTCTATGAATGCTAGTGGGAAAATCAATTTCCTGATCTCCCTACCACTTTTGGCCTTTATTATCCACTCGCGACGAAGTCGGGGAGGGGATATAGCGTTCCGTTTGTACGTACGTACGTACGTAAGTACGTACGTATGTTCACCCTTTGTCAGCGCTCTAGCGACTTCGTTTTTGAACGGATTCTGACCAAACTTCCTATATGGGTCCAGCATGGGAATACCTCGAACAAGTTCGTATTTCAGGGTGCCAAGGTCAAGGTCACCGTTACTATTTATAGAAAATCTTTGTCAGCGCTCTGGCGACTTCATTTTTGAACGGATTCTGACCAAACTTCCTATATGGGTCCAGCATGGGAATACCTCGAACAAGTTCGTATTTCAGGGTGCCAAGGTCAAGGTCAAGGTCACCGTTACTGTTTATAGAAAATCTTTGTCAGCGCTCTAGCGACTTCGTTTTTGAACGGATTCTGACCAAACTTCCTATATGGGTCCAGCATGGGAATACCTCGAACAAGTTCGTATTTCAGGGTGCCAAGGTCAAGGTCAAGGTCACCGTTACTATTTATAGAAAATCTTTGTCAGCGCTCTGGCGACTTCATTTTTGAACGGATTCTGACCAAACTTCCTATATGGGTCCAGCATGGGAATACCTCGAACAAGTTCGTATTTCAGGGTGCCAAGGTCAAGGTCACCGTTACTGTTTATAGAAAATCTTTGTCAGCGCTCTAGCTACTTCATTTTTTATACGCCCGGCTTGAAAAGCGGGCTGTATTATGGTATTATCTCCATCCGTCCAGCTGTCCGGCAGACTATTTTTAACATCACTGGTTACATAATATGGGAATTATATTGGATTATGTAATATTCCCTTCTGCTCCATAACTTCTAAAGTTTTGATTCCATCTGCACAATTTTTTCTGAGTATATACCTTATGGGTAGAAGGTGTGTCACAAACTATTTTAAACATCACTGGTTACATAATATGGGAGTTATATTGGATTATGTAATATTCCCTTACGCTCTATAAGTTTCAATGTTTTGATTCCATCTGGACAATTTTTTCTGAGGATATAGCTTATGGGTAGAAAGTGTGTCAGCTTCCTTGGATAATTTAGTGATAGCTATGGTGGCCAAAACCTAAAAAGTTTAGAATTAGAATTATTTCTCTGTTTTAAAGGCTCTTCAATTCAGTTTTATTACCCATATGGTAAAGCAAATATAGCTGCTTAAAGATATGTTTGACAAGGTTGTAAGTGTAAACAGATAAGACTTGTATATTTACACACCATTGACCATCTCAGAGATTAGGCTCTGTTCAAATATAGCTATATTAAATGTGGCAAACATCCTGGTCAGTGATTGAACCCACTGACCAGTCAGAATTAGCTGGACTCCAAGCTGAAGACCTGGGCATTTTAACACCAGATGAGATTTCATATTTGAAGGACCCATTGCATATATTCAAAAATATTTATATGGAAGGATTTGTTTTGGTATGGCTACAGTGACTGCCTTTCTGGGCGTATTTTGAGTTTCCCGAAACGGTTTGTGACCAAACTTCATATACATTGTATGTGACTATATTGCATTCTATATTTTTCTTTAATGGGTCTCCATCCAAGAAAATAATCATGTAGAATGCCAATTACACCTTCTGCACAAATGAGAATGCACTTAGATACATGCATAATTATAATCACTTTCACGAAATCAAGCTGTTGGTGTGATGCGTAACCAGATATTGTTGAATGAATAATAATATATACCATATTTATCAGGCAATTAGCCCATGCCTGATAAAATGTCTATTGCAGTTTAGTGCAAATGACAACTGATGTTATTTCAATGTCCTGCAATAACCCCAGCCCCCATTTTGCATCAGAGTTCTTGTGTTTGCACGCGAGGGGATTTGTATCGTTTGCGATGCCTTGTTCATTTACCTATGCCTATTTAGCCTTGCCATTGCCTGTGTATGTAACCATTATATTTTTCAATTGGTAGATTAATTGATTGATGCTTTAATCTACACTCAAGATCTCTTTTGAGAATTATTGCCATGCTTAAAAAAACCTGGCTCCTTGTTTGTCACTTAACAATTGCTAGGCAACAAGAACAGAGTGTCAATGTTCAGCTTGCCATTTTCTCGTTAAATAAGGTGTGTAGTTTATGATATTCTTTCAAAGTTTAATCTATTGATTTCAGATCAAAGTGAAGTATATTCATGGGGAGATAACTCTAACTTGACCCTTGGCCACTCAGTTGAACAGAGGAGACCCACACCAGAACCTATTGATACTTTAAGAAAGCTTCAAGTTGTGGTCAAACAGGTGAGAAAATGAACAAATTTGACAATGTGGTAAGAAGGCTTTTAAATAAAAACTTTAAAATAATGACAAGTAGTTCAAAAGATATCCGATCTTAATTTTTACAATGACATCTGACATGTGCATATATCAAAGAGTTTTTGGGAACCAGTTAAAAGTGTCCTGAGATACACAATGTACCAAAAGATGATATTTCACCCCAAATCAAACTTTTAGGATTTCTAAAGAACTACAGAATCAGCTTTAGTGTTACCTGTGTCAATAATGTATTTTACAGCTACAAGTAATTAGAAGTCATCTTGGATATCTAAGTGTAGTTTTACTTTTTTGAAAACCTTTTTTGCTTTTTTATCATAAGTATGGAGCCCACGTTTAAAGAGAGTTTCAAACCTTTCTTATTTCAGTATACGAAGGAACCAGATTCAGTTATAAACAAAATAGTTTTTTTTTTACTAGATTAGCAGCGTTGGGGGGGGGGGGGGGGGCTTAGGGAGTAGGGCAATGGTCTCCCAATCCAATTCAAGCCTTGCATCGATGGTTTGAGTCTGATCTCATTTAAGTGAATTTTTAATTCCATGGCATGTGTGCGAAAGTTGTCAGGTGGCCAACAGAAGACCAGGGATTTCCTTTGGGTAAAAAAGCTTTGTTTCCAGGCCAGATCATTTCTGTGTCGGTCAGAAACATTTAATTGATTCCGTGTATTGAAATGCTGGGAACCAACCAGTACTGATGCTAGCTCGGCTGTACATCATACAATATACTGGTTTTCATGAGGGGTAACAGATTTGCAGTTTAGAAAAACAGCAGCAATAGGCTAACGGAACCGATCATTATAGTGAAAGCCTCTAACCTGTTTGTGTATAATCTTGACTCAATCAATCTGTTGTTATATTGTCAGTGTTTTATTTACAGGTTGTCTTGTGTAAATACCACTCCGTATTTCTAACAATGTGTGGTAAAGTATTAACTTGTGGCCATGGACAAGGGGGCAGGCTTGGTCATAATGATGAGCAATCATATCTGGTGAGTTATTGACTCATTGTTTCCAACTTACTCAATACCAATATCACTGTACCCTTTTTTTATATCTCAAAAATAAAGGGCCCTCAATGGTCCAGTGGGTTAGAGTGATCGTCCCTCAGTCCCACACAGACCTTCCAGTGATGCGGCGCGGGTTCTAATCACACTCAGACCAAATAAAAATGAAAACAATTCTCCGTGGATTTTTCACTCGGTCGCCGTACTGTATGTGGAAGAGTTGCCAAGTTCTCGCCAAAGGTCAGGGGTTTCCTCCGGGCAATGAGCCCTGTTTCCTCCCCCGCTAGACCTGGCAATGCGCCCATATAATTGAAATAATTTTGAGTAGGGCGTAAAACATCAATCAAAAATAAAAAAAAGTTTTGCTTGAGTACTGAATGCTTACAAACCAGGAAGTATATTACTGTACTCAATGATTATTTACTGGTAAAATCCTTTATTATGTTAGGGTTATGTTTATTCAAGCGATAGTCTCTCAGCCCGACACAAGCCTTTCATTAACTGGCTGTTGGTTCAGTCTCCAAAAAAGGGAAATCTGACTATTCTTTTACTAATCACAGTATGTGAGACAGTTGCCAGATTCTGGAAGGTAAAGAGTGAGATGTTGATTCTTCCTTAAAGCATCGATCAATCATTACTGACACAGAGCACGCTTTCCTCCCCCATTAAACGTGACAACAATACAATATTGAGTGCTGCATAAAACATCCGGTATCCAGCGTCGGTCAATCAATCAATCAGGCTGTGAATTCTATCAAATGAATATTTTTTCACAAATTTACGGATGTTTCTTGTTCTTCCATTTGACCAGGTTCCTTGTGTGGTTGAAGCATTGGTTAAAGAGAACTGTGTTCAGATAGCTGCAGCCAGAGACCATACTGTATTCTTAACTGAAGGGTCAGTTCGTTTTGATACTATTTAAGACCACATTTGAAGGGGTTTTCAGGTCAGAGTTTACCTCCAGTCACAGAGCCTGGCTTCCTCTCAAGTATGCCAGTTAACCTAGCACAACCGCCACTTAAGTGAAATAAAGGTGGCGTAAATCATCAATTAAAAGATGTACAAAGTTCTCGTTTAGACACAAATATAGGAGCAATAATTTATTACTAAGACTGTGCAATATAAATAATTTTAAGTGTGACGTTTATTGAGAATGCTTTCATGAGTGTCATTTGATGTTTTACATTCAGATGTCATTGTCCTGTTTGAACCAAAAATGCTAAGCGTCATTTGCAATGAATTGTTAAATTTGTAGCGATATTGGCCCATTAACTCCAATAGAGTTCATTCATTTTATAAAGATCTACCTTAAAATAAAAAGTGCTGGCCTTTTTACAAGGTTCAATAACTTGTTTTTATAAAGCTAATATATATTTCCTGTTGTTTTCAAGTTTAATATCTATATTATTCTACGCTTCGTATTGGTAGGAATAACGTTTATACATGTGGACTGAATGATTGTCATCAGCTAGGACAACTTCCTCTGGTACCAAAATGTCTCTCACCTAAATTGGTAAGAAATGATTTTACCTTTCTACCTAGAAGTAAAAAATTACACATTAAACCGATTGCTTTAAAAATATATATGGCGGTCGATAGTATTTCTGCACTGAAAATATATATTTGTTAACAATAAAACACACGGGCACAGGGAAAATCTTCTTGACTAAAACAAACTCCGAAAATATAGGTGTAGAGTCAAATGTGTCAATACACAGGTTTGTGACAAAGCTGTCGCTACACAGTTTTGTAACAAAGCTGCCACTACAGTTGGTTAGAGTGATCGTCCCTTAACACAACACAAGCCTTCCATCGGTGTGGCGCGGGTTTGAATCCCATTCAGACTAAATAACATTTTTAGTGGATTTTTCACTAGATTTGTCAATGAGCTCAGTTTCCACCCCCACTAAACCTGGCAATGCTATCGTGAAAGTGTTGTGTGTGGCATAAAAATATCAATTCAATCAAAGCTTATGTGCAATTCTTTTTTTTTGTAAAAAAAATGATTAAATCCACATAGTGTTTAAAAATGTCTGCGTAGGTGGGTTACACACTGGGTTTTTGATGCTTTAAATCATTTAAAATTTTTAGGTAAATTCTAAAGTTTGGAAAGGAAGAAAAGTGACAGGTATCTATGCAGGACGTTTTCACACTGTAGTGACTACGTCGGGGAGTCCTGATGCCATTTATACATTTGGAATGAATGCAGGACAGCTGGGTGGGTATATTTGCTTTCCTAAACCAACCTTTTAAAGAAGTGCTGTTGTCAGTTTAAATTTATGAAAAAGACATAGTCGACATTAAAAGCTTCTTGAACATGTACTCCACCAGTGGGAATGAGGGCAAACCCTTCACATTACAGACCCACTTGTGAAAAAGAAAAAATGATCACCCTATGTGAAAGGTTCGTCTTTCTCCGGGAAAAGGACCCGGTGTCCTCATCCTCTGAACCTGGCAGCGCTGCCCTTTGAGTGAAATAAACTTGATTGGGGTGTAAAACATTAATCAATCATATACTTTTATGAACACTAAAATACACGGTCACAGGGAAAATCTTTTTGACTAAAACCATGAAGACAAGTTTCCAATTGTGTTTCGATCTTTATAGTGCCCAATCATAGGTTGTGGGAATAAACCAAACCCCACTATATTTCATTAGGTTGAAGACAAGACAGGAATTTTCTGGAATCATATACATTGTACGATTCCACTTACCAGTGAAGATCTAATGAGCAACGATCCCTGATCTCTCATTTAAAAACCTGACGATAATAATTCACTCTATTCACTAGGTTTGCAAATTGAAATGTTGATTTATTTGTTTCCACAGGACATCCTAAAGGAGATAGATACCAAATGACCCCCAGACTGGTGGCCTCACTGAATCATCCTGGTTTCACATTGCAACGTGTTGCGTGTTCAGATGCCGCAATTGTTTGCATGACAACAGAAGGCAATATATACGTGTTACATGAGTACCAGTGCCGCAAAATTGCCAATAGGTGAGATTTGGATTTAATGTTAACTTGAAGGGCTAGATTTTATATGATTTATATACAGGACTATTATACTCACCATATCGAGGGGAGTGGTCAGGGTGAGGGAGGGGGCGATCAGAAGATTAAACGTTTGAGCAATGGTGATCGGTTTGTATCTTTGAAGCCGAAAATGGTAGGAATAGCATTGGGATTAATGATCAAATATCATTCTTTTGATGATATTTACTTGGTCCATCTGTCTTACATGACCATCAATGTGTTAATCCCAGTACAAACACCAGACATGTTCTGTATTTCTCAGAGTCAACATTCACTATTTACTAGGGGAGATAATCTACAAGGGGAGATAATTTTACAAGGGGAGGTATCACAGGAAAAGCCATTCCAGCACCTAAATCAAAAAAGTTTAACAATTTTCCAACTGGGTTGGTAATATCAGATCAAGTCACCCTATGCAGGAAGCCCACAAAGGCTCAGGATTTCCTCCCATAGACTGAGCCTTGTTTTACTATTGACTTGTACTAATTGACAATTAGCACGTTTGTTGTTGTATTTCCCAGATGGCAGGAGACAGTAAAGATCTGTGTTAGTGGAGGTCATTTAGATCATCATATTGACCAGGACGTGTTGAGAGAATATGGTGGGACAAAACTGACCATTGCTCTACTAAGTACAAATGGCATGGTAAGATTGCACTTTTTAAAATACTATTCACATGGAAAGAATTTTAATTAAGATTTAATCCTTGATCAGATTTTAATTAAATCTTTCTTTTTAATTCAATCGGATTTCTATGAATTCTATGATCAGATTTTAATTAAATCTAATTTTTATAAGCTTTACTTAGCTGTAAATCTTCGCAGAATTTTGTCCACGTTGGTTTGATAACGAACTGTTCAGTATTGCAATGGTAAGGAGAAAGCATGTTCTATTTACTGACTCCAAACCACTTGCAGAAAATCATGCTTATTATGTGATAATATTTTCTTGATGTCTTCATGATGGCTTGTTAAGCAGTGCCAACCTTCCTATCGATTTTTCTCAATAACGATTTATCGGTTGGAAAAGAGAATGCTGCCATATCAGTGAAAAATGTATCAATTGGTCAAAAAAACTCAATCAACCAAAAAGAAGTCAAAATGATAAAATTCTTGGTAAAAAATCTGAAAAAAAAAAGGATTTTTGTTTCACTAGTGATGAAAATTATTGATAAAGTAGGGAGCGAGTGTATCATGAGAATTCCACAAATTGTGCATGTGGGGAGCCTTTTTTGTTCGAATGTGACGCTCAATTCTGAGGTTTTAGAACAAAATACGTCAATCGCACTGACGTCATCAAAAAATGTCATCTGTCACCGGATATTGCAAAATCTCTAGGGAAACTCCCAGGTCCTTAAGCAATTTCACTTTCCCTCCCCAGGTATTTGTGTGGAGAGATACATCCCACACTATAACCCGATGTCAGTGGGCAATTCGCCGCCAGCTCTATGTTCAGGATATTTCTCTCAGCTCTCAGAATATTGTGTTTATTACTGAAGATGGAGAAGGGTTTATAGGTCATTATAGCCAGAGGAAATCGTATGGTCAGTCAACAAAAGAGAAGAAAGGCCAAGGTAACATTTTCTGTATTGAAAGATGACGAAAGTAAGAGGTTGGGGGTTATCTCAAGGTTATGTACCTCACTATGCCTGACACCGCGGCCATATTAATAAAATTAATAGAATATTGTTTATTGCTGTATCAAATCAATGAAACCATTTACCTAAATTATACCGTACTGTACCTAAATGTGTTATTAAGCCCCAGTAAATCTAAATCATGGGTCTGTATATTACAGAATTGGCCCCAGGTGATAACTTTTCATCAGCCACGCTATTAGACTTATTGTTGAAAGATGACGTAGAGGAATTTCATGTCAACCGGATCCCTTACATATATCGTGCTACGAGTGTCACCACTGACAGGAAGGGCAGTAATTATGTTATCACCCAAACATTACCCAATGCCAGGTAAACAAGATGACAAATATGTCCCTTAGTAAAACACACACGCTACTGATTGGTTGACTGTTACCTTCATTCATTGATGTTTGGACTCAAGATTATTTCAATTACATGGCGATATTGCTAGGTTTAGTGTATGTGGAAACCTGCCTTTTTGTCTGGATGAAACTTATGGAGAAAGGTTGTCCTGTATTTGTCAAAAGTTGAGATTTCCTTTGAGCAGAGGTTTTATCCCCCTGAAAAGTTCACACATTAACTAAAGAACTTATTAAACCCTGAAAACTTGCCACATTGTCATATTAGTGAATCAATCTCAAGTATGAATTAAAGCATCAATCAGTTGTCCGGCAATGAATCTTATGACAAAAAGCATTAGAGAAAAATTATACTGAGTTTGGATTAAAACTACCTCAAAATAAACAATAGAGTGAACTTCTGTGATTGCCCATAATGTCTTAATATTCATGTTTGCATTAGGTCATAGCATGACACAATAGTATTAATTGACTGTGCAAGTAATTACTTTGAATACTACCTTCTAGGGCAGTATCTTGTTGATGCACCGAATAAATTCAACAAATACATATTGACATAAATGACCTTCAAATCAAACAACTTGTATTGTCTTTTTACTGTAGTTTGATTGATGTCCCAAGCGTGTCTCCGTCCACCATGACCTCTGACCTGGATGTACTTTTTGAGGAGGCTGATGAGTTTGACCTTATTCATGATATCATTCTCAAGGTAAAAACTTGCATTCACAACTTTCTGTCGACTATTAGAAAAATATGCATAGAACATTTCTATATATATAAATTGAAAGCTTTTTTTCCTGTCAAGTGCAAATTAAAATATTTACACTGATACCAGCCTCTTTTAATGTTTAAAAATAAAAAAAATGAAGGTTATAGAAATTGTGTTATTTTTCTAACACTACTTTGGCTTGTAACGACTGAATGGATATATATCTTATTTTAACCTCGTTTTTGTCTCAACAATCAGTATGTATGAAAAAAGTGTGAATTTTGGCAGGTTATGCTCCCAGATCAAATTAAACTAATGTAAGTCTATTCAGAGTGATGCAGAGGTTTAATTATTTTTTTCTAGGTTGGACAAGAAGTATTCCCTGCTCACAGATACATCTTGGCTTATCGCAGTGAATATTTTCGTAAACTCTTGGAGCAAGAATCTCAAGAAAGAGTTGCAGAAATAAGAATTGACAACGATATTTCTCCACACCTTTTTCGACAGCTACTGTTGTTTATTTACACAGATACGTGTGATCTACTTAAAATTGGCTCAAAATTTAACATGGATATTGTACAGTATGAAAAATCTGAACATAATGGCATATTTCACTTTGAACACCACGTCGATGTTAACGGTTCTGCCGCATTTGAGACACTCTCTAGTCAAAAGAAAGGGAAAAAGCAAAAACCAAAGAGGAAGAATGGCCTCAATGTCACTGAAATGGGCGACGGACCCCAAAAAACTGAAATGTCTAAAACCCCAGTGAAATTGTTACAAGATCTCGCAAAAAAATATGGCGTCAAAAGTTTGGCCAAAAGGTAAATTACTAGAAGTTCTGGTTAAAGTTTAAAATTTTTTTATTTCTTTACATGAATTTATTTATGTTGCAAATGGTTGCCAGTTACCACCGGAAGGTCGTGGTTTTCCTCCAGGCATAGAGCCCGGTTTCCTCCCACAACAAAACTGGCAACGCGGATTGTTCACTCGGTCGCCGTATGTCCGGTACTCGCCGAAGGTTAGGGGTTTCCTCTGGGCAATGAACCCGATTTCCTTACCCACAAGACCTAGCAACATCGCCATATAAGTGAAATAATCTTGAGTGCAACATAAAACATCAATCAATCTATTGAAAGCTGAGTGAAATCAAATATCTATTCACTGTAAGTTTTCAATGTTTATATCCAGATAGCTCTTTCAAAAAACCAAAGATACATATTTTTTATCGTTATTAGCAAAGCAATTTTTCAGAGATATATGTGTATTTATATGTTTTTTTATCCATTTAGATTGGAATCTGTGAAGCACTGTGATGGTGTCATTCAATCTACAGGAAAGTCAGTCACTAAACCAAGCATTAGATTTGAGCGGAAAAAGTTGTAAGTTTGACAGACCAGTTTTTTCTTTTCATTATAAAAGAGGCACTACCTAGGGGTATTATGGTATCGAGTTTAAATTTAAATAAAGTTTATTATTAGTAGTAGTATTATACTTTAAATCCCCAAAAGGAGACAAAATCTGTGTGGCATAAAATCTTGTCAAAAATGAGCAAGTGACATAAAATAGCATAAATCATAGAAAAAATCCTTCAGTTTAGTTGGTAAAAATTTAAAACATCACCACATGAGATTACTCGCAGGAAATTTACTTTGACACAATATGAAGGAAACACCATGGTTTATATCTGGCTTCCCGATATGACTAAATTAGATTTTCTCAACATTTCTCAACAATTTTCAACAACTTTTGATGGAATTCAAATTTGAAAATACTGACAATGAGATGTCCAATCTGTTATCATGTAATATATTTGCCTGTCCGTCCCATTTCAAAGAGGGAGTTGGTTAGAGTTTTGGATTTCAGCTCCTCCCTCTATATGTCGAACGCCGCCATATAAGTGAAATAATCTTGAGCGCGGCGTAAAACACCAAACAATCAATCAATCTATATGTCAATCACCAATTTATAATGTGTTCTAATTTTTACATGAAAAATTCACCCTCATCAATTCTGATGTGTCAATTTACAAAATTTAGTTTTCTTAAATGTTCCTTTCAGCCCTTCCCTGTATGATGTATCAATCTGCTCAGAAGATGGACACACTGTACATTGTCACAAATGTGTTGTTGTTGCCAGACTGGAGTATTTCCATAGTATGATGGCCAGTGGCTGGATTGAGGTAAAATCTTAGTTAATATCATTTAAACTTAACATAAAATTGATTGATGTTTAACGCCTCACTCTAGATTATTTCACTTTTAAGGTGGCATTGCCAGGTTTACTGTTGGAGGAAAGAAGGATGTTTCCTGGAGGAAACCCCCGATCTTCTGCGAATCCACTCAGAAATGTTTATTTTTTATGTTATATATAATCACAAATTGAGTTTCAATTTATATTTTGCTGGACTTTCATATGACCTAACCCAGATTAAATGTTGTGTCTGACTTTCTCATGAATGTCTAGAGGATACAGAAGTTTGAAGGTTGTTGAAAAAATAGTGAATATCAAAGATGTATGTATTTTGATTTCGTATTTCAATTTCAGACCTCGAACACATCATCTCTATCTCTTCCAATTCCGGGAGACATTTTGGAAACAGTTCTGGATTTCTTATATTTAGGCGATTCTCCTGACATGAGAGGTAGGTTAATTGGCTATTACAGTTATTATGAATGGGAGCTGGGAGTGGGTGGTGGTGACCCATCCATCAGAGAGATAGTCTCTCACAACGACTCAAGCCTTCCTTCCAGGAGTTCACTCTTGAGCACCGAATGTTTAAGAGTTACCAGATACTTGCCGAACGTCGCAGGTTTCCTACAAGCAAAGAGATCGCCCACACCCACCTACACACTAATGCTGCCATATAAGTGATATTATCTTCAGTGTGGCCTAAAACATCAATCACTCAGTCAATGAGCCCAAAGAAAAACACCTTCTGATTTTTCATTAAATTGACTTATGTCGAAGTTTGACATTTGACAGATTCTGAAAAGCCTTTCTCTACCTCCTTGGATTAACATTCTTGTTGAACTTTTGGGTTTAATTTTTCCACTTTCATCAACACATTTAATAAGATCATTAAGATCATTCTGGCTTTATTTTCAAAAATAAAATAACAACTAAATAATTATTTTACGAAAAACAGCATTGGTGGTTAGTGTTCATTTCTTTATTGTGTGTATTGATTTTTAGGGCTTTTACTTTTCAACATTAACAGATTTTCCACCATACATTTCTATAGTTATTCAATATTTCTTTTATTTTTCAGATTGTATGAACACGGAGAGATTATGTAATGTACTAGTTGTGGCAGATCAACTACTAATAACTGTCCTCAAGGAAATATGCGAGGTGTCTCTTGTAGCATTGGGTAAGTACATATATTCAAGTGCGTATTTATCTGGTAAAACATAATTTTGAAGTTATCCGCTATTTTTCTCAAAAAGTTCAAATTAGAAGCATTCCAGTATGTACGTTAATTCAATGTTTTGAACAAATCAGTGTTTACTTGTCAATGACTAATTCTGTTTGCACAGGACACAGACTGTGTGAATTTCCCTGATTACTCATTTATTGTTTTCATTTTGGCAGAGGGCCTCCAAAAAAAAAGAAAGATTGGGAAATTTTCTGATTTGGTTTTCACTCGAATAACCTATGTGGGATGGTTGCCAGTTACCACCGAAATGTTGTGGGTTTCCTCCTGGCATAGAGCCCGATTTCTTTCCACAATAAAACTGGCAACATCGCCATATAAGTGAAATAATCTTGAGAGCGGCGTAAAACACCAAACAATCAATCAATCTCATAAGATCAGGCATTGCTTTTTAACTTACTTTCATTGAAGTGTTTTGTTCATTTTTGTTTTAATTAGTAGATATATTTACTGCTTTGTCTATTTAGAAACACATATTGTTTCTTTTTAGTGACTTTGAAGAATGCAGCAGACATGTTGGAGTTTGCCTCTATGTACAATGCTGCACAACTGAGAAGTACATGTCAGCAATACATCTGTCTCAACCTGGCTGCAATACTAGAGGCAAGGTAGGTATAAAGGCAGACAAACCATTCTGTTTCTACCTACAAAATAGCTAGTTTTACACTTGATTGCCCTATGTGGGAGAGTTGCCAGCATTGAGCTCCTTTTCTTCCTCCATTAAAACTAGCAACGCGGCTTTAGAAGTAAAATCCTTGAGGGTGGCGTAAAATATTAAACTATCCGCAAAATAACGGCATGTAATATGAATTCAAATATAAACATATTCTTCCAAAACTAAGCAAATGAATATGACTGCCAATATCACTGCAGAGCTGAAAGCCTTCATGTACAATGTAAGTAAAGTATCTAAGAAAGTGTTGTACATCTATTTAGAATCGCAACTTTTCTCATGAAATTCTAATTTTGATGTCAACATCTTTTACAAAAACATTTTCTATTGCACCTCTTTTTCTAATGGGGACCACAGTGACTTAATCGGCAGAATGCTCCAAACACAGAGGGGGGCCTCCGAGGTCCAGTAGGCAGAGCGTTGGACGCTTAATCTGAACAGCCTTCCACCTATGGTCGCGGATTCGAATCCCATTCAGTCCAAAAAAAAATTGGAAAACGTGGCAAACAATCAATCAATCCAAACACAGAGCTCAGTTTCATTCCTCACTAAAAAATTTGTGAATTTCTTTTTTTCGATAATCTACTTTTAATGATAACTTTTGGTGTATCATTGAACCTCCATCAATCGATCAATGGAAGATTCTGCTTAAATGAAAATCCATTAAATCTATATTTTGTAGGGGTCTTGATAGCTTGAGTGACGAGGTGATTAACGAGTTAACAACTTACTACAGGAATATGGTATGTATACTTTAGATCTCATCCCAAAGCATGCTTACTGGAAAGGACCATAGAACTTTCATGCCTTTTTGGTAATTGTCAACCACAAGCAAACAGCTAATTCAGATAATTAACCAGTGTTCCTTTATTTGATTGGATTTGTATTCTTACTTCAAGGTTCTTTAACTCTATCCCAGCTCTATTCTAGAATATTTACTGACCTGGTTCCAGCTTATTAGTAAAGAGCCAATTTGCCTCCACCACTAAACCTGTCAACGCCGCCATATAAGTGGAATAATCTGGAGTACGTCGTAGAACATCAATCAATCAGACCTATTGGTGAAGAGCTTGTCCAACCCCCCTGTCGCATGATGCCTCAAAGTATCTTGTCCTGTATGTGAATTTATATTTATGAACACTAAAACACACGGAAAATCTTCTTGTCTAAAATAACCGTAGAGACAAGTTGTGAATTTATACATGTACAATGTAACCATGCATAATTGTTAAAACAAATGAACGTTGATCCAGTTTGTTTGAATTTTCTTTTCCTTTCTAAAATGCCTAAGTATGCCTAAGCGTTTGTTTTAATGGATAATTTTATTTCAACTTCATTTTGTTTTGTTTTTTCATGACCTTTAAACCCTCATAATGTCTTGACAATCAAAACTTATATTAAGAGTGACAATAGAGATCACATGTATTCTGTGATATCCAGTGACAGATGATGCTATTAAGAACGTTTCTGGTGACATTGCAATTTCATTGGATATATTTTGCTCCATGCCATAAGATGCAAACGTTCTGTTAAAACGTAAAACGCTCACCCACATGCCCAATGCATGGCCAGTGCCAGAAAACATGTAGAATTGTTCTCCCTTTGTAGGCACCTCATGTCAAATTTGATAATTTCATCAACCATTAAAATTACATCTATTGATTAGTTTCTTTGTTGGGATTTTTCACGTTTATCTCTTTCCTCGATCAGATCCCGGCTATGTGCCGTCGACAGATCACTCCATGGGACGAGGGGCCTGATCGAGAATACTTAAGTGCTTTAGCTGCCGAGTTCCCGGAAGAGAATGAAGATATTCCAACTGGGGACCCCTTCAAGAAAAAGTCAAAGCCGAAGAAAAAACGTAACCGTCAGAGAAGTTTGACTGAGGATTCCGATCATATATCAAGCGCTTTACCAAAAAGGCCTGAACGTCAAACATCCATTTGTTCAGAGACGAGTATCAAATCTGAAGAGGAGGAGAATGAGTTACTAAATATAACTCATGAAGAAGACGAAATTTTATCTCAGGTATAGATTTAGGAACGAGGAATATATATGCGTTCAAGTCATGTTGTTCAAAGAAAAACTGAAAACAAACTGTATGTTTTCACTCGATGACTATATGAGGAATTGTTGTCAGGTACCAGCCACAGATTGGAGAAGAGAGGCAAAGAAGGATCATTAGGATCAGATCAGCTTTTCCTTAAAATATCACACTGAGAAGGTTTCAATTGCTGAAGTTGAGCTTCTTTAAATAAACATTTGAAATGGGCTCATGGTGCTTGGATTTGTCTAAACCTTTCTTGTTTCTGCTCCTTCAAAATTCAACACAAATCAAGAAAAATGCCCTGGTAGTAATTCCGCTGTACATATCTCTTTGTCCATCATCATTTCACTGCATGTAAATTTACCAAGTTAGGTAACTGGCTGTGTGTTAAGCTTCAAGCAACATGCTATTTTCTCCTTATTCTGTGTTCCAATCTTCTGATGCCTTGACACCTAACCAGGCTTACATATACATGTAGATGTAGCATGAAATACTTCAGAAGATAACATATTAAAAATAGGAGCTTGGTTCAATGCAATACCCAAGAGAAAAAAACAACATTTCAGAATGCTTGACAACGATGTTAGTATCGATTCCGAAACGTTGCTGTTTTAATGAATAAAAGTTTGTTTTCCCATAAATTTGTGTTACTTATCATATCTTCATCAACTTCTAGAATGCCACTCAAACAACATTTCATCTCTTCAAAATTTATCATTTCTCTTAGCCTACAGCTACATATGTCCGGTTTAATATGTGTTGTTTGTTTTATCTTTTCTAGGATATTGTCAATAATAAATCACCCTCTGTAGTCCTACAAGCCAGTGTGACAAATACCGGGCCGTGGGAGGTGTCACCTATATCCCCATCTCAAAATGGCCGCGACACAACTTCCTTAGTAACCGGGTCAGAGTTCAATATCCGATCTGTTGTTGCACATGATCAGAAAGAGACGAGTGAGCAAAAATATAAAAGGTAATGATAATAAGCCCCTTTTGGGTTTGGCCGAAGTCCCATGAGATCCCACAAGACCTGTGTTTAGGTGTATAATTTTCACTGATCGGCTGTCCAATTAATATTAGTGCTTATGGAGATCGGCTGTTACTCTGTTGTTATAAGATATAAATAAACAAAGCCATTTTTTTTTTCGACAGACAAAAAAATTTATTATTTCTAACATAAAAATAAGACCGTGTAGTTGTGTTTTCCACCATTGGTTTTTGAGAACTTTGAAGCGTATTCACACGGTTTAATTTATATTATAAATATTTTTATTGACTGTCAACTGACAAAAACGATACTGATAGCTTCCAGTGTGTTTCACAAAACAATTTGTATTAAAGAAATGATCTATAAATAAAGAATTAAAGAAAAAATTACATGATATGGGCTATCAGCATAAATGCTAAAAGGGGCTTATTCCTTAGAATGTATGACTTTTTTTCTTAGAAAAATAAATGCATCTGATTTAAGAGATATTGAAAATAATTCTGCGATTGATTATTTTGACTGACATACACACGCACATACACAAGAATGTAGAGTTTATTCTGTCCAATACAAATTTGTAACTTCTTCTGCATTGGTTTTGAATCGATATGTGTACGTCAGAATTAAATATCCTTCATTTTGACATAAAACATGGACCGATCAATTTAAAAAATCTAATTTTTAAAAACATTTTAACAGTGCAACTCCAAAGAAATCCACTAAACTTTCCCAGAAGGAGAGGAAACGTCTGCAGGCTTCTCAGACCCAGAAGTCCCTGGTCATAGAGACATCACCTGTGAAAACCACTACCCCCGGGGCATGGGGCGATGCCTCTGGACACGGGACAAGTCCATCTGTTGCACCATGGTATGATGCCGACTCTTTATTATAATTTTTTTTCTTTCACTTTTTTGCATTATTTTTGTTGTTTCACTTTGTTAATTATTGTGGTTTGTTTTCGCTGCTGTGCATATCAGCAATTCCTTCAATTCAGACTTAATCAGGATGTGTTAAGAATAAAATGACTTTCAAAATAATTTAAAAGGATACAGCACTTAAGTTTGTTGTGGTTCTCCGTTGACCTTCAGATTATTAGAAAAATACAGAGTGATCAATCTCGGATAAAAGACTGCAAGTCGACTTTCCATCAAAAATGTACCTTTTACGAGTTAGTTGTCTATTATCTCCTTCTAATAGAAGTATTATTTAAATTTTTTTCCAACATCTTATATACAAAATTAAACTTTAAACCTAGCTAGTTAAGGCATAAAGAATTGATACATTTGGGGTTTTTTACCATAGGAGTAATGTAAATCCAGTAGTAAAATCCTTCAGGGATTTAATGCTGGAGGAGAAGGAGGTGTCCAAACCTGTACAGATACCTGAACGCACTCGCCACGTCACCTCACCTATTGTCAGCCCAAATACACCAGTCACCAAAAATAAGTTCAGGTAAGGATGTTGTACATCTTGCAAGGGCCCTGGTGGTCCAGTGGGTTAAATTGGTTTTCCCACACAGACCTTCCATGAGCACTGGATCGAATCACATTCAGACCAAATAAAAATTGAAAAGCCGTATGTGGAAGAGTTGCCAGGTACTTGCTGAAGGTCGAGGGGGTTCCTCCAGGCAATAACACACCCCCACCCCCACTAAACAAGGCAACATATTTCATATGTCATATAAGTGAAATAATCTTGAGTGCGGCGTAAAACATCAATCAACATAAATTATTCATTTTACTCCAATAAGACAAATTTCTTCAAACTCATCTGTTCAGTTCAAAATAGAGGATAGCTATGAAACAAAAAGACGACAGCCTCATAATTTTCTAAACATTTTCGGAAAATGTTTTATTCTGTTTTTTACATGTACACATAGTTGGGGCCTTCCTATGACCGCTGGCAATAGACCACTCCCTACAAGTGCCAGTTCGGGGGCACAACCTTTGTCCCCATCTTCCCCTGAAGATAATCCATGGCTAGCCAAATCCCCACCATCTGGTGCCGCTGCAGCTTCCATCAGTTTCTCTGATATCGTCCAGGATGAGAGACAGCGTCATGACAACATGGTGAAAAACATCAAAAAACCGCTGTCTTTAATTCAGGTAGGTACTGGTAAACTTTGTGACAGTTCCTCAATCAGCAGCAGTCATTGACATTTGGGGGGCCTCTGTGACTCAGAGGAAACCAGGCTCAATCCGAATTAATTCTGACTGGGTTTTCACCTATGTGGGATGGTTGCCAGTTACCAACGGAAGGTCGTGGGTTTCCTCCGGGTATAGAGCCTGGTTTCCTCCCACAATAAAACTGGCAACGCCGCCATATAAGTGAAATAATCTTGAGCGCAGCGTAAAACACCAAACAATCAATCAATCATTGACATTTGCATAGGGTGAAGGAGGGTGGGGGGAATCAAAGTCGTGATTATGCATTGATAACATGGACCTTTGATTTCTAGCTGTAGCCAATCAGGCACCGCTTGTTTAAAAGAAAATTAGCTTAACAGTAGGTTAGATGATGTCGCGTCAAAAAGGTATTTCTTTGTTACCTCCCGTCCTTAAGCCTACCGTTCAGCTAATTTTCTTTTTTAACAAGTGGCCCCTGAATACTTTACATCAATGGTTTGAGGCGGCCATTTACTCCAAATGACATGTAATTTCTTTACCTGCTCTTTACATTCAATCAACCTATGTGAGATTTTGGCTCCCAATATAAAGCCCAGTTTCTTGTCGTTCCCTGCAAGGCACCCATCCACCATTTCGAAATTGCAACATAAATCAATCTATTCCAACTAACAGATTTTTGTATTTGATAGATTGAGGAACGAGCCATGCAAGAATTACTGAAGCATTACAAAGCAGCTGATAAACTAGATGAACGAATTACGGTGGAAAGGGTTTCCACGGCAACAGCCACACCTGTCTGGGATGTCAACAGAAAGTGACTACACTTGTCCAACACCATGTTTATATCATCAACATATAACACTTTTTTTTAGCCCAATACTTATTGATTGCTAAAATAAAGTCTTTATGGAATGTCTACATGTACAATATGTAGGACTTCAAATTCTGAAAATATGAAAATGGTATTCAATATGATATCAATTAGTTTTCTAAGGTGTCTTCGCTCGCTATTGGTTTGGTATTCACGTACCTAAATCCCCATCTTCTTGAGCCAAGTTAAAATCTTTGTGGAACCCATTCCATGTTTTACCTTGGCGGAATACTCCACTCCAACCCGTAAATCTCTGAAGTTTCAGAGTGTCCGATGGAATGTCAGAGTCGACCAGTAGGAAGCAAACACAGTCAAAGTCTGCTTCACTCCAACACGTAAATCTCTGAAGTTTCAGAGTGTCCGATGGAATGTCAGAGTCGACCAGTAGGAAGCAAACACAGTCAAAGTCTGCTTCACTCCAACACGTAAATCTCTGAAGTTTCAGAGTGTCCGATGGAATCTCTGAGTCGACCAGTAGCGAGCGAAGACAGCCGAAGTCTGGTCTGAATGGAATTTCAGCTATTCTCAGGGTGGACTGGCAAGCCCTCATCAGGTGTCAGAGTCCAATAGCAAGCCGAACTGCTGTGATCTCACTGGCTGTAATACAAAGGCATTTCATATCCCTCCAATATTAATCCCAGATTTAACACTTTTTGCTGACAATCGACCTTCCACATTTCATCCAAAGTCAATTCACTCTTAGGATTCTATTTAGCAGAAGTATTATGAAAAATGTAAGCAATATTTGACCCCAAAAAAGACTAATTTGTTGTTGCAAATCTGAATTTTTGTAGCTGGCTTTCCTACCTGTATGGAAAGACAGTTACAAGTTTGAAAGTGCCATGCATAGAAGTTGAACTACATGTAATCAACAATCTTTTTATACTGTTTTTGTGTGTATACTAAAACATTTGTACATTTTGTATATTGTTATTTGTAAATCTGTACAAAGATAAGAGAATCATGACTTTTAGGGTAAATCATTCAAACTTATTGAATGCTGTAGTATTAATTAAAATTCTAATTGATTGATATTTTACACCGCAGTGAACCCTCAACCTTCGGCGGGTACATGGCAACATACGGTGATCAAGTGAAAAATCTACATTTTTCAATTTTATATAGTCTGAGTGGAATTGTATTACACCCTGCATCAATGGAAGGCCTAAGGCCCCACTAAGCATTTAAATTTCCCAAGGCCAGTAAGGTGCTCTGTTGCTCAGTAGGTCTGTGGAGCATCATTTAACAGCCTTCCAGTAATGGGGTTACTCAAGGTACATAGTACCTGTTATAATGCCGTGTATTCTTACCTTCAAGCGCTAGTCCCAACTGCCATGATGCATTTGCATGTGATTTGACCTGCGGGTAAGTAATGTCTAAAAGTGCTGCTTGGAAAGTTCATTTTTAAGGAAGTAAACATCATGTTATTATTTTGTATGGCGGGCATGAACCTAACTTTTTAACCTGGCTGTCACTCTAAACCTATTTATCTAATGATAAAATAACTCCAGGGTACATTCAGGATCCATGTCAACACCCCCCTCACCCCTACACCTCTCCCCATGGTTAATTTTTTATCATATTATCAGCAATCCATTTTGCATTTTGAAATTTCCTTTTCAGTTTTTCACTCAGTCATAACATTTAACACCATGTTTCTGTTGATGTCATTTTTTATCATGTGAAAGACAAAAAGAACCTTGAAGTTCTTACAATGCATTATGTATCCGGTGCTGGTTGACTTAAGTTCAATTTAACACACGTTTTCTTAATTATTATTTTCATTTCATTTGTATTTAATTTTCATGGACTGTAAACTTCTCAATAACTTGATATTATGTATACAGTTAACTTGTGGTATACTTTTTTCTGTTAATAATGTGTAAATAAACATTTATTTTCAAACAAAACTTGGCTTTTTTGTAAGTCACCTTCAAAATCCTTGATTGCTGTATGTCATCTGTAGAGTGTCTTAAAAACTACTGTTTTTGACTGCTGGGTGGGTAGAAGTTTTGCTTAAAACAGATAAAATTTACCGTTCTGGCGTTTTGATTTTCCCATAGAAATTTTGTTCAAATTGTATGATTCAAAATTTACTGTTATTGTTTTAAAAAAAACAGAGCGCTGGACTCCCAGTAGAATTTTATAAAAAAGTTTTGGTCTATATGAGGAGACGTTGCCAACCTCCCCTCTATCTCAACAACAAAGTCGAAAGTAAATAAAAACCCTTTTTTCGGATTTTCTAATTTTATTGTTGCTATTCCACATCAGCTGCAAAAATTCAGATTTTTTTTTTACAAATACTGGTTGTCAAGAGAAGTTCGGCCTGGGAAGTACCTAGAAAAAATAACCGATTGGCATTGAAATAAGTAATATCGGCTAAGTCAGTAACGCGTACAAACCGAACGTGTTTGCAAATAACGAACCAAATTTATTAGTTTTAGCGGCCAACTGGAGGTGCGAGCATAAGAAGTGGTAGAATCGTGCGTAAATGTAGGCAACCATATTTTGGTAATACCTGTATAAAATTTAAAAAAAAAAACGCCGTGGTTGAGAAGTCTCCATTGTCAAACATTTTTTTTCCAAATAGGTTAAATAATTTATGCGAATTTTCTAACATGAATATTTTTTGCCGGCAACATAAAGTCGGATCTACCCTATATGCCCACGACCTTGGTTACAATGTCTTGCTCGACAGTTCTCAGAAAATAGTTCAAGATCATGATTTGATATTCAAAGAAATATTTACTACCGGTCGTATCCATTCTAAAATACATCATAGAAAACTACATATTATCTAGATCATATTCTTCTGCCAAAGGTGTTGTGAAATAGAATGAATATTTGACAGCCATCTGTGAATATCAAGAAAACAGTTCATTGGATCAGATATTAAATATTTTAAGACCTTAGACTGGGGAAGCTTGTGCTAAACATTTGCAAGAAAATTCAAGAAAAAATTGACCTCTGTAATTTCAAAATGCTAATGTTTACAACTGAAACAAGGCCTTAAAAGTCGCACGGAGACACTAAAAACACAATGAGTGAAGATCGGAAATTTCCACCAAACACTTGCTTACTGAACCACTCTTGCACGAGGGTGGCATCAGTTGCTCGTGGAACAATTCCGACGTCTTGTGAGAGGTATGACAGAGGCGACTGCAAGCAAGTGTTTGGTGGAAGTTTCCGATCTTCATTCATTGTGTTTATATTGTCTCCATGCGACTTTCAATGGAATAACTGGATTGGGCACTTCCTGGATGTAGATACCCATGTCATATTGCCTTGTATGGTTACCAATGCAGCTCTGTAAAAGTCAATAATCTACCACTTTTAACTGTTTCGGTCATTCTGCCCGGCATCTTCTGTTGCAATGGATAAGCTATTACATAACGGTCTTTTTCTTTGGCGATCTTGACCATAAGATAATATTTGCAAAATTCATGTCTCACACTTTGAAGTTCCACTTTGGCGATCATTTCCTCGTAAAAACACGAGTTTCCGATTGATTAACTACCTCCAAGAGCCGTTATGAATGATTTACATTTTGTAACGCACTAATGGTTTTCATTTGGGGATGCAACACTTTTCTAACATCGTGTATGTTATTCTTGTGACTCCTCTAACATCGTGTATGTTATCTTTGCGACTCCTCTGACATCGTGTATGTTATCTTTGTGACTCCTCTAAAATCGTGTATGTTATCTTTGCGACTCCTCTAACATCGTGTATGTTATCTTTGTGACTCCTCTAAAATCGTGTATGTTATCTTTGCGACTCCTCTGACATCGTGTATGTTATCTTTGTGACTCCTCTAAAATCGTGTATGTTATCTTTGCGACTCCTCTAACATCGTGTATGTAATCTTTGCGACTCCTCTAACATCGTGTATGTTATCTTTGTGACTCCTCTAACATCGTGTATGTTATCTTTGCGACTCCTCTAACATCGTGTATGTAATCTTTGCGACTCCTCTAACATCGTGTATGTTATCTTTGTGACTCCTCTAACATCGTGTATGTTATCTTTGTGACTCCTCTAACATCGTGTATGTTATCTTTGCGACTCCTCTGACATCGTGTATGTTATCTTTGTGACTCCTCTAAAATCGTGTATGTTATCTTTGCGACTCCTCTGACATCGTGTATGTTATCTTTGTGACTCCTCTAAAATCGTGTATGTTATCTTTGCGACTCCTCTGACATCGTGTATGTTATCTTTGCGACTCCTCTAACATAGTGTATGTTATCTTTGCTACTCCTCTAACATCGTGTATGTTATCTTTCTGACTCCTCTGACATCGTGTATGTTATCTTTGCGACTCCTCTAAAATCGTGTATGTTATCTTTGCGACTCCTCTAAAATCGTGTGTGTTATCTTTGCGACTCCTCTAACATCGTGTGTGTTATCTTTGCGACTCCTCTAAAATCGTGTGTGTTATCTTTGCGACTCCTCTGACATCGTGTATGTTATCTTTGCGACTCCTCTAACATCGTGTGTGTTATCTTTGCGACTCCTCTGACATCGTGTGTGTTATCTTTGCGACTCCTCTAACATTGTCTATGTTATCTTTGCGACTCCTCTGACATCGTGTATGTTATCTTTGCGACTCATCTAACATTGTGTATGTTATCTTTGCGACTCCTCTAACAGCGTGTATGTTATCTTTGCGACTCCTCTAACAGCGTGTATGTTATCTTTGCGACTCCTCTAACATCGTGTATGTTATCTTTGCGACTCCTCTAACATTGTGTATGTTATCTTTGCGATTCCTCTAACATCGTGTATGTTATATTTGCGATTCCTCTAACATCGTGTATGTTATCACGTGCAAAAAATATCGCAAGCAATACGTCGGAGAAACTCAGAATTCTCTGCGACAAAGAGCATCCAGCCATTTATCTAGTATTAGACGTAAACATGATGTGCCCGTGACACAACATTTCGACACTCTAGGTCATTATGTTAAGGGCCATTTCGAAATAATGTCCATTGGAAAAATCCCTTTTCTCACTTCCGCTGCAGATACCAAGCACAAAAGTTTGGAAAGGGAAAGTTTTTGGATTCAAATGTTACAAACTATCTATCCTTTTGGTTTTAACTTGAACCCGGGGTGATGTCGTGAAAAAAATAAATACCATTTGTATTTCAGTAGAGCACGGCCAGCATCGTTATGGCCAAGATTATAGTAGAAGAATACAAACCATTTCAAAGTAAAAGGCCAGCTATTGCTTGTAAAAAGAACAAGTGTTTGAAAGATATAGTAGGTTTAGTCAGGGCTAAACTCCCTTTTCTGTCTTCTACGTAGGTTTTTCTGGGGGAAACCAATAATTTTTCGCTTTCTTTTCCCATGATCCTATGAGGTTCGATCTCAGTCTACTGATATTCTAGCCATAGCTGTAAGATGCGTAAGCATTGCCAATGTATTACAAAGTGTTTCAGAAAATTCTACTGACTACGGTCAAGCTCCTGTCAGTCGTAAACCTTTTGATGGGGTATAAAGGTATCTCTTTTTTTAACACAATTAGAAACTTGTCTCCATAGTTATTTTAGACAAGAAGATTTTCCATGTGCCCGTGTGTTTTAGCGTTCGTAAATATATATTTATATATTTATGAGCACTAAAACACACGGGCACAGGGAAAATCTTCTTGTCTAAAATAACCACGGAGACAAGTTTCTAATTGTGTTAAAAAGAGGTATATCATTTAGACCTTTATACCCCATCATAAATTGTTGTAATAAAGTAAACCTATGATATTTCATTAGGTTGACGACTGACAGGAGCTTGGCCTTAGTCAGTAGAATTTTCTGGAACACTTTGTATTGCATTGACAATGCTTACGCATCTTAAGCTATAGTAAGAATATCGTCAGACTATATATTATGGGGTCATGGGAAAAGACAGTGAAAATTCCCCCATCCCCCCCCCCCCATACCCCTTTCCCAGAAAACCTAGGTAGAAGGCAGACAGGGGAGTTTAGCCCTGACCAGTATGTCTTTCAAACTCTTGTTCTTTTTATAAGCAATGACTGGCCTTTGGGTCAGAGGTCGAGCAAGTTTACTTTGAAGTAGTTTGTATTCTTCTACTATAATCTTGGCCATAGCAATGCTAGCTTTGTTATACTGAAACACAAATGGTATTATAGTTTTTTCACGACATCTTCCGGGGTCCAGGTTCAAACCCAAAGGATAAATAGTTTGTAATGTTTGAATCCAAAAACTTTCCCTTTCCAAACGTTTGTGCTTGGTATCTGCAGCGGAAGTGAGAAAAGGGATTTTCTCAATAGGCATAATTTCAAAATGGTCCTTGACCGAATGACCTTGAGTATTGAAATGTTGTGCCACGGGTACATCATGGTTAAGTCTTATACTAGATAAATGGTTGGCTGCTCTTTGTCGTAGAGAATTCTGAGTTTCTCCGACGTACTGTTTGCGACATTTTTTGCACGTGATTACATACACGATATTAGAGGAGTCACAATTAAGATTCTCTGCCATTTGATATTTGTCGCGAGTTTGTTCTCCGAAAAAGGTACCGCGATCGGGTACGTATATATCGAGTTTGCATCGCGTCTTAAGGCATTTCATTGATGTACCTGAGAGAAATGTTGGACGGTAATGGTACACTCGTGAAGGGGAGGTAAGCGTATCGGGGGATGAAGGGGGAAACATGATTTGTCTTACTGTGTTAGATTTAATCCTTCGGAGTAATCTAATAGAATACTTCCTAGGGACAAGAGCTTTAAAAAGAACAGAACAAGCCTGGTTAAAAAAATCTAAAAAACTACAGTTTCTATAGAATCTAAATATCTGAGATTTAATGACTCCCTTGAAAGTGTGAGGAGGATGGTATGACCCAGCATGTAGCAGCTGATGCGTGTCAGTAGGTTTGAAGAATACTTTGTAATCTAGATACCCAGTAGTATGATATGTATGACCCTTGTAAATAGTTACATCCAAAAAATCCACAGAAGTGTGATCAATAGTAGGCTGTAATTTAATGCTTGAGTCGTGAGAATTAAGAGTATCAATGAAAATATGAAGGTCTTCCAACGTATGTTGCCAAATGATAAAAATGTCATCCAGATACCGAAGGTAAATAAAAGGTTGTTTGTGACATTTGTGAAGAATGTCACTCTCCCACTCAGCCATAAAAATAGAGGCAAAGTTAGGACTAAAACGTTTCCCCATAGCACACCCTTTAATTTGCTGAAAGATCTCCCCATTGAATTCAAAATCGTTTCCTTTTAAGCTGAGTTCCAGCAATTCTAAAATGTCTTTATCCGGACGACGGTGGTCAGTATATTTATAACCGTTAATCGTGCAGTAAAAAAATATTATAACAAAACAGCGGGTAGCGTCCGTGGGTCACACACGGGATCGAACCCATGTGTAGGGTTTTTTAACATTTTATTATTTTTAGGTAAACGAAGTATCCACTGGACTATGAGCCGCTGCGATATAATGTGATAAAATATAACCTATATACTTTCTCCGACTGATCGACGTGCTTTGTTAGACTGCGTGACCTGATTAGTGCATGATATATTTATCACGTGACAATATTTACTGATCATGAGTTCACAAAAATTGTACCATGCAGTTATATATACATCGAAAGATTAAGACAACTGAAATAATCGATGTTTTACAAAAATGCCGTTGCAAGAAGAAACAAACTTTTCAGGCTTTAATGTGTTTCCATTCCTAAGGCAGCAAAGACACTTCTGTGATTTCTTTACGCTGGACAGTGAAGTTCAAATGTTCATTTACACAGTCAGCTTGAAACCCCTGATTTATTTTCTAATTAGAATTTTATTTTAATTTTTTGACACACATAAAATGTCACGTCATTTTTTTTTTAAGTATTGATTTAAAAAAAAACTAAATTTATGATGGCCCCGGGCGCCCAAAGACCATTCTTTGCCACTGGGTAAAATACACAATCCACATTACTAAAATTCCGTCTTTTTTACTATGAAGAGAAAAAAAAATAGCAGATGGCGTCCGTGGTCAATGTGGGATTCGAACCCACAAGTAATTAATTGACTCAATCACATATATAGTCCAAAAGGCCGTACGAAGTAACCACTAGACTAACGCTGCTACGGCTATTTTACGATAAATACCGGATCCATTGTTAGCTGCCAGTTTCTGTGATTATGTTGTCGTGGGTAACGCCGGGTAAACAGTCATACAAAGCTGGTCGTGTATTCGCGAGATCTCCTTTTATATGTGGCTTGCATAGACATCGGACGCCTTTACACGACATACCGATAGAATAATCACATAGCGCTGGAATCATCACATCACATATTTACTTGGAATTTAAAAGAAACGTATAATAAGTACTGAAAACGGAGATACAATTTCACAAAGAAGTCCCATTTTGGCGACGTCCCCAGGCACGTTGAACTGGCCACTGTTATACGCTCCAGGAGGTGTCTCCAGTAGTTGCCAGTGTCTGAAATGTTTGATTGATTCATTGATTGATTGGAGTTTTACGCCGCACTCAAATGTTGGATGTAACTAACGATATCCCTTTGGAAAGGGGGGGGGGGGGATAGAAACTTAGAAAGTGGGTAAATTTCTTGATGTTGTCGAATAATTAAAAGTCATATGATCAGTTGACCTCGTTTAACCTGATCTGAAGTAGATCTAATTTGGAAGTATTTCAATGATTTCGTTTGGATCGTGGGACTGCATGTGGGAGTGATTATTTCCCTATCATTTGTTTTTTTTTTGGTTTCAGTCCTCATAGTGATCATGTTGGTTCATTACCTCGCTGGAAAGTCAGTAAGGCGAACTGAGTAAAATTTCAGTGTTGTGAGGATCGAGAAAGATGGTCTTTGTAGAGATAATATAGAGGAATTTCATCAAAACGTTGACATCAATGAGGCTGTTAGTATCTCTATACCTCAAACTTCTGGCAAAAGAAATAACAAAGCGCCTGTACCTTGGTGGAATATTGAATGCTCAGAAGCCGTGGTATTTGGCAAGAAAGCTAAAAACAGAGCGGAAAGATCATGCCTATAACCTAATAACTTAACTTAAGAAAGCTTAAAGACACATGCTCAAAGAACTATTAAAAAGACACAAAAAGATTACTGGCGCTCATATTGTTCTAGAATTAACGGCAATAACCCTCTTTCAGAAGTATGGAAGCAGGTTAGGGCTATTAAGGGAAAAAACGCGTTAAATTCGGTCCCAAGCATTACATGAAACCGTTTGTCATATGACACTAAAATGCGATGTCATAGCTGATCATTTTCCTATGTTTCTAGCACAAGTAATTATGATCCGAAATTCATTCATTCTAGGCCTAACTTGGATTTACCCGAGGATGAAATATCATTAAATGACGATTTAATATGCTTGAAAACGATGTCCGAATAGACATTGAAACGTTGAAGTTGTAAATCCAGAAAGCGTTTGTTTAATGTGTCGACAGTATTGTCTACTCTATGATTAAGGCTCCCTACAAAATGTTTAAATGTCATTTTATCGCTTTATAACAGTATTCGGTCGAAGATGGTTCTGCCTGCGGCGTGGAAAAGGGCAATTGTCATTCCAATTGCTAACGCTCAAAATGATCCAACCCTCGCAACTTTTTATAGACCGATAGCATTGACGTCTGTTCTTTGTAAGCTCATGGAACGAATGGTTAATTACAGGCTCATTTGGTACCTTCATAGAATAAAAAATAACTTACGTTCTAATGTACAGAGTGGACTTAGAAAAAAATCCCAGGATCATGTTGTTACTCTAGAAACGTCGATTAAAATCTCGTAAAGAATGTAATTTAGCGGTGTTCCTTGACATTGAAAAGGCCTATGATATGCTTGTCAAAATGAGAAATATTGGCATTGGGGGCCGGATGTTCGGATGGGTCAGGGACTTTCTATCCAATCGCAAAATCCAAGTACGTATAGGCACGTCTTTGTCACGATTTGTCGTTTTAGAGAATGGTACGTACGCCCCAGGGGTCGGTTATTTCTCATACACTATTCAATATTGCCAAGTCCGAAGCTGTATTGTTTACCAGACGACATGTACAGATGTTTCCAACATTAAAGCATGTAATCAGTTCAAATATCTCGGGGCACTTATCAGCCACCGTAGAAATACAACGTATTAGAAAGTGTTATTTTCAACTATATTCGGCTCGAATACAAGGGGCCTGACCTTGGGTGCCAACTACCTTTTCTGCAGTCTGACAGAGATCCATATCTTACCGTGCACAGCTGTAAGTGTAAAAGCTGTTATTTCACATTTGTATTATTTCAATGATATAACAAAATAACTTCATATGATCCTAAAAATACCGCATATGTTAAATATATTGGAACATTAAGTAGTTACTGCCTTTGGCCAATGGTGTATGTGTGTCAGAAGAATGATTTATATACTCAGAGTAGAATATCAATAACTATTGATATCTGCCATTGCTTATAAAAAGAGCAAATATTTGAAAGATATACTAGCCAGGGCTAAACTTGCCTTTCGTCTAGCTTGGTATTTCTGAGGGAACCAAAGTTTTCATTTTTTTGCTCATGATCCTTTTGGGTTCAATCTCTGTGTACTGATATTCTTGTCATAGCTGAGGATATGTAAACATTGCTGAGGATATGTTAACCTAATGTAATATCATAGGTTTTAGTTTATTACAACAATTTATGATTGAGTATAAACTGGTATAACTAATGTTTACCCAATAGAAACTTGTTCTCTTGTTTGTTTTAGACAAGACAACTTTCCCTGTGCCTGTGTGTTTTTGATGTTCATGAATATATTAATATCGACACATTCAGCGGGAATAATTCCACTCTCAGTTTTTTCGTTGTTATTCCCATGTCAGACATGCCAACTAAATGCTTCTACAATCGCCATGATTGTATAGCCAGACTGCTCTTGGCCAATCCAATAAACAAAGCAATCACGTACACCACAGGCTATACACAGAGTTTTTAGTAGCCAAATGGTCGGACGCATATTCATGATCATATCCACCATACACCTTTGCATTTTACATAAATGTATGACTGTATGTCCCTGTGTTTTACATCTTATACAGTTAAAACTCGGGAAATCTTTGAATAAATGTCTTTGTCATATTTTAGAGGAAATTCAATACAGACAAATGAATCACATACAGCTCAAATGACTCAACATTTGCTCTCCACTTGTGATTTCGTAGCATTCTGATACTCTAAGTATGCAAACATGAGTGGAATTTTGTCCGCACATGGTTTTAGCAGCAACGCTAATCTTCACATATTTAACGAATACGCTAACAATAGTGAGTCTTTTAAATAGCATCCCCACGCCAGGAGAACGGCCTTTGTTTTGCTTTAGGCCACCATTCACGGAACACGGCTAACAGTAGAATACCAAAGCTCTAGTCCAGTTTATATGATCTAAAGGCATCTCTGGTCAAAACGAGTATCTAGCTTTACACCAAATAGTAATTGCACTAGCTTAGCGGCAAACCCAGTTAAACATGTGCGTTGGGGGATGATCTTAAGTGCGGTGTTTAACCAATCAATCAATCAATCACTAGCAATTCTAAGACACGTTCAACTACTTTAGCATTGTAGAAAGAAGTTGGAATTGGAACGGTGTCTGCGTTGTTAGCGTGACAAGGTCTGTGTGACTCTCAGTCCGCCCAAATATCTCTTTCCCAATATCTGGTATGGATGGATAAGTAAAAAGAAGCTGATGCACATAATCAATTGCAATGAAGGATAATATAATAACAAAAATCCACACTTTAGACATGATGCATGAAACTTCTTTTATAAATTTCTTAGCCTTTGTTTACAGATCATTCACGCTTCAGCTTGGGGAACTAAATTCACAAACTACAGCGGCCCAGATGCGGTCCCTGAAAAAGAAGATTAATGCATTTTATGTTCATTTAACTTGCATAAAAGAATCTTTCGCCTATAGAGAAAAATTCGTTGAAATACATTGAGCCTATTTGTCGTATTTTTTAAAAAGAATTACAAAATATTTAAAAGTCACCAAGGTGAAAAGCACATCTATTATCATATTTTTTTAAAAGAAATCGGTTTATACCATAAAATATGAAGCTGTAAAGTAATATACATATTTTCATATATTCCTTTTGGAAGGGGGGCCTCCGTGGCTCAGTAGGTAGAACGTTGGACGCTCAATCCGAACAGCCTTCCACCAATGGGTCGCGGGTTCGAATCCCACTCAGTCCAAAAATTGGAAAATTTTCTGACTGGGTTTTCACTCGAACGACCTACGTGGGATGGTTGCCAGTTACCAGCGGAAGGTCGTGGGTTTCCTCCGGACATAAAGCCCGCCATATAAGTGAAATAATCTTGAGCGCGGCGTACAACACCAAACAATCAATCAATCCTTTTGGACGCTATTTTTGGAGATCATTTTTAATATTGCATGTTTTTTGTCCTCCAAAACAGTGATTTACACCCTTTTAAACATGCTTCATGAATTTATTTTCGTCCTTTTTATTTCTATTGTATTTTTATGTAAACGGGTCGTTGTGAGGAAAGCTCTTTTCGTCGCCATTTAAGTAAAATAATATTGAGTGCGGCCAACCAATCAAATCAGACTGAATTGGATTTGAACACTTGCCTCATTGATGGAAGGCTTTTCTCGGACTGAGAGTCTATCACTCACCCGACTGAGCCTTTCCAACATTTCGATTTAGAGACATGATTCTCCTTTAAAATACTCTTGATTTCGAAGTTTAGACTTATGAATTCCTTCGAATTTGTTTAGCCAATAATGTCCAAATATTTTGAAGCGGCGCGGGTTTGAATCCCACCCAGACCAAATAAATAATTAAGAATTCCTGAGTGCATTTTTCACTCCGTCGCCGTGTGTGGAAGAGTTGCCAGGTACTCGGCGAAGGTCGGGGGTTTCCTACGGGCAATGAGCCCGGTTTCCTCACCCACTAAACCTGGCAACGTCGCCATAAAAGTGAAATAATCTTGAGTGCGGCGTAAAACACCAATCAACTAAATATTTTGATTTCAATGGGAGTTCTTATATACTTATGTTTGAAATGAATTTTATCTGCAAAGTTATGCAGAAACATATATGTTACAAAGCCAAACAAGATGCCATGTAGGCCTATGTATGCATGGTTAAAAGAAAATGTGTTTTATAGTGAATTATGTTTCTGACATCCCGGACATTTGTTAATTCCAATTATACCAGCCAACTTGAGTAGATTATACTAATTACTAAAGTTTTTGGTGATACTCTTTCATAGACTCTGCGTCGGTTTTAACCAATCTATATTAGAGATTGATCCTACTGGCATTTGTTGAGATATCAAGTGTATCGTGTTGAAGGTCTCGTAGAATGGCACGAGATCTTGATTGGGGTTTAACGTCATCTTCCAGACTAGCTTTAATGCTTTTCGAATCACTATTGCAGTTTAAAAACGTGTTTTTTAAATTGGTCAAATAGAACGGATTTTAAATTCTTTAAAAGAAATATGCCTGAAAATAAGTTCAATAATTGAAATGTATGAACAAATATTTGAATTTCTTATATAATTCGAAGAAAAAAATGTTGGTAAGTTTATGGGCTTTCAGAGGATAAACACGGACAATTGATACAGTAACAAATTGTCGATGCTGGAATCATTTTTAACACCTAATAACTTAGCAGCTCAAAAATTAAAATTCGTAAGACTTTGAATTATAAAGTGTCTTTTAATTATAAAGGACAGGACACAGATTTAATACCTATTATGCTAATTCTATAGAGCACAACATAAGAGAAGATTCATCATTCCATAGGATCTGAAATCCCCACACTAAAGATAAGCAGCAGAATATGTCAACAGAAGCGACAATGTTCATATCAATGGGTACAAAAACACTGATTTTGTTGCCAAATTATCTTTTCCAGAAATTCTACTGACTTGGGCAAACTCCTGCCTGTCGTCAACCTAATGAAATACCCAATCTCATTCTCGCGAGATCCCCTGCTACTATGTGAACGCGATTGATGAAATACCATGGGTTGTGGCAATCGAGATATCGTGCCATTCTACGAGATCTTCAACACGAGACATGGTATCTCAACGAATGGCAGTAGGATCAATCGTTGTGGTTTATCATAACAACTTATGATTGGGTATAAATGTCTAAATGATATACCCCTTTTTAACACCAGAAACTTGTCTCCATGGTTATTTTAGACAAGAAGATTTTCCCTGTGCCCGTGTGTTTTGGTGTTATATTATGTATCAATGGGTATGCCTACGGTGTGTTTATTAAAGTGGCATGAGCTGCCAAAATTCACACTTTTTTTCATAATTTCTTATCGTCACGACAGGAAGAAGCTTTGAAGGCCATCGAAAAACTAAATGACTGGCGCTGGAATGAGGAAAATCCATACAGTATGCGGTCTATACAAACCGGAATAGTGTTCGAAAAGTAAAAAAATTAAAAGCCCACTTGCCGCCGTAACCTGTTTGACATTTGTTAAGAAAACCAATTTGCACCAGCTTACCACAGATAAAACCACGTTAAACCAAGTTAAACATAGCACACATAAAGCATGTCCAATTAGGTTTAGAATGTATAAATGAGGGTGAAAAACAAACGAAGAATCGAAGCTTGATTACAACAACAACACCGATCAGTGTTTGTTAACTTTCGTGTTCGATTACCCTCATCCAAGCGTTTTTGTCTGTGGTTTGCACTCGACAGGCTTTTATAGTCCCTCTTACTAGATCGTTAGTATGTATTTCTTAGATAAAGTTCGTAAAATTATACTTTGTCGTTAGATCGCCCACACGACTCAAACCATTACGGCACTTTTGCACACGACCCGGTTCGAAGTTTGTTGACATTACGGGCACCTAACAATTCAAATTCAAATTATAAATACAAAATGACGTCCAAACTTTTAAATTTTGGTAAAAATAGAAAGTTCCTAGTGGGCCTTTAAATAACCGGGACGACTATTCATTCATTCTAAGCCAGAGTTAGTTCAAAACAATACTTTATCGTACATTCTCGAGACTAGAAGCACTAAAAAGCTTCTGAATTACACGTCTTGAGAAAAATAGCCGATAATTTCAACATTCTGTATGTACGACAAAATATCAACACTCCCCACAGGGCTACAGCTGCCCAGAGCAAGTCACTGGATTTCATTAAATTTTTTTTTTATTTTAGTTATAACACCATTTAGAGATTCCAGAATTAGCATTAAAACCATTATTGCAATTTGAAAACATCTTTTTTGAAAAAGAATCGGTCACGTAGAACAGATTATATATTTACCAGAAATTAAAATTTTTGAACAACTACTTATAGAAATGATAAAAAAATTATATTGGTATATTCTTTCTCCTCTCGTTAAAGGGGCATGAGCTGCCAAAATGTTGATATTTTGACGTTAAACAGAATGCTGAAATTATTGGCTATTTTTCTCAAGAGGTAGAATTCAGAAGCTTTTTAATGCTTCAAGTCTCGAAAATGTACGATAAAGTACTATTTTAAACTAACTTTGGCTTAGAATGAATGAATGGTCGTCCCGGTTATTTAAATTTTGTTTACTTTTGAACACGTTTTCGGTTCATACAGGCCACATACTGTATGGATTTTTCTCATTCCAACGCCAATCATTTAGTTTTTCGATAGCCTTCAAAGCCTCTTACTGTCGTGACGATCAGAAGTTATAAAAAAACTGTGAATTTTGGCAGCTCATGCCCCTTTAATGCCTTTCATAAGATATAAATTTTTTTAACATAAAGAAATTTTCGGCGAAGTCATAATATTTTAAACAGCATATATCTCCAAAACTATTTGACTAACAACAAGCACAATAGATATTGTGTCAGGTTTTTGAATAAAAAAATTACAGAGCATATACTTTAACTGTTTAGGACAAGAAGTTAATTAAGTATTTTTCACTTGTCCCAATATTGCGGCCAAATCGTTGGTCCAATCAAAAAATGGCTGGTTAATTGGGTTTCAAAATTCCCTTGTCTATCTAAATAGCAATGTGTTTCGTTCTATCTATAATATTAACTATATAGTGCTAAGATTTTTAAATAATGAAAAATTCAAAATGGCCCCAAAGTCATGTGACTTGTACAAATACCGGACGGATTGTATGCGTTAGTGTTCGTTGTAGGCTTCGTATATACAAAGTTTCATTGCATTTGACAAATCAGTTCTGAGTTCTAAGCATTTGAAAAATAATGCGTGACGTCAATCTTTGGACCAATGGAAATCCTTGCTGGTTTTGATGCCATGGTGCCCAAATCTGGCCTTAAGATGCGCTCGAGTGACTTAGTGATGTATGCAAAATTTGATCCGGATCCATCAAGTTGTTCCGAAGAGAGAAGTCATTTATGGCTTTGCAAGGTTCTAACATGGCCACCAAAGTGGAAAATACCCAGACGTCTAATTAATTAAAATTCTGTCGGGAAATCTGAAGTTTCATAAAGCTCAGATTCTTAGTTTCCGAGAAATTGGCTCACAACATTGGGGCAAGAAAAAAAAAAGAATATAGAAGAAGCAGAATAATAAACAGTACAAAAAAAATTGTTTCACTTTGAATCTAGACGAAAACAATAGATTCAAAGTGATAAAAAAATTCAAAGTTTTACTTAGAATCTAATAAGTAAAAGTAGCGGATTGCGTCAGTGGATCTTATGGGATTCGAACCCATTCAAATTTGTGAGCCATACAAATGTAGAATCATTTCTAACGAAGTAACCACTAGACTAAGGCCGCTACACTTAAATTGTGTCTTAACATTGTTACTTATTTCGAGCAGCCAAATGTTGCTAAACAGGTACCTTAATTCATCAAGTTAAATTTTTAAATCAGTAGTTTGTAGAATCGGTGTATAACTTTATATATTTATGAAGAGTCCATATACATATAGTCTTCTTGTACTAGGTTACCTGTCATTACATGACCTACTTAGAACACGAAAACGAGGCTTCCGTGTATTGCATTACTCGTTATTTTGACATACATCTAAAAGCATATACATGTGCATGTATGCACCGTTTATAAATGCCTTCCATATAATATGTTAGCAATGTCATTTCATCTCTCAAAAAATATATATCTAAAACGATTTGCTCAGAAATTCGAAACTGTCAAATCACAAGGATAGCATTGCCACCGCAGTGAAAAATGTTCCCAAAAAACGTCTTCATCGCCGCCGAAATTCAAGAGATTTTCATGTGAAAACTTTTCTCTGCGGTGGAAAGGTTTACACCGCGATGGAAATATTTTACGTGGGGTTTAGCAGATTTCACTCGTTTTTTCGAATTTCTCTGCATGAATTTCTCTGCATGAGTTTTATGAAACAAGCTTGATTTTCTGAGAGATACTGAATATCTCGCCCTGACAATACAGTAAGTTGGTAACAGCAAGTTTCCACTTAAACTTAGGCTACATTAAGACTTTTGTAAAATTCTAACTCTTATCCTCATAAAAAACCCACCAATGTCGATCGGGCACTATAAATTATGCCGTAAATATGGTATTGGTAGGCCTTATTATATTATAAATATAATGGGCCTTCGTACATAAAGTTAAACCATTAATTATGTAATCCTCTCTTTGCTTTGTATTTTTTTGGTGTCATGGCTAGGCTGCCACAAAGTCTTTACAGTAACAAAATACTCCGAAATCCTATATAATTGATCATAAATATATATAGGCCTATATAATGTAGACCTAGTAAAAACTGTTTGGTCGAATGCGAAATAGTACTAGAGCCTCTCTCTGAAATCGAAATGTACTTCCGGTGGCCGTAAAATTGTTTGTTTTGAAAGTGTCAGCAACAAGGTTCGGCTCTTCAAACTTGTTTTTTTGACGATTTTAAAGTCTTGTTGTAACACTAAATAGATATCTGTAACATCCAAAGATCGCGCTATTAGGCGTCTGCTAGTAAACTGTTAAACTAATTACCTTACTTAATTTGGATTTCATGACACTTCGATCAACTTGTCAATACTGCAACAACAACAACACCACGCTGGTTCACGCCCATATGAACGAAACAGGTTGGGGATGGGGGGAATCGTTACCCTCAATCGACGGACAGTTTTATGGCAAAATAACAGATAAGCACCTATCTAATTGTAGAAAACAATGGTCTAACCAGCTGGGAGCGGTCACCATTGTAGAAGGGACGCCATTTTGTCGTAGTTACAGGCCGGGTGATACTGGAGCTCCGGCCCCTATTTTGAATTTTCCTACGAAAAAAATGTTTACCGATGCAATAAATGCCTTAAAATGAATGACCAACCTTTTCTGTCTTAGTATCCATTCCCCTTTTGTCGAACTATAGGCTTGGGTTGTTGCATTCCATCGATATCGGAAGTGGGTTGGAACATTTTCCCGCGAACAGGCGGCCATATTGCCTGTGGAATCATAGTTAATTTTCGCAAATTTAAAAATGGCTTCCTCTCGTAGCGTTCCGCCCTTCGGGCGTCACAATAGTCAATAACGCTACATACCGCAGCTAGCACCTATCATAAACGATGATATTTCTCAGTAGGCAGGTCAGGTCAATTTTAATCATCCATAGTTTGTTTCTAAAACCTATACCAAACTATTCTTCACACAGTTATAAGATGTAATAAGTATTCAGTTCCACATATATAATCATATTTACTTAGAAAAATGATATTTAATAAATAAGGGGAGAGAACTTATGTCTCTAAATATGGGCCTTTTTCAAGCATTTATATGAATGGTAGTTATTTTTCTGTTCAAGCCAAAATGAGCAAACAGGGTCCAGTGAAAGGGCCCTGAAAAAATATACAGACTAGACTTTTTGTTTTATTTGAGACTCACTTTTGTTTTTTAACTTTTATGACCAAATACCTTGTACCAACATTTGATGACGTCACCGACCTGCCTATTCTCAGCACTCCTTAGTCCTTATTCCTCTCTGGGTTTTTTTTTCTCCTTTTTATTAAAGTGGCATGAGCTGCCAAAATTCACACTTTTTTCATAATTTCTGATCGTCACGACAGTAAGAGGCTTTGAAGACCATCGAAAAAATTAAAGGATTGGCGTTGGAATGAGGAAAATTCCAACAGTATGTGGCCTGTGCGAACCGAACATGTGTTCGAAAAGTAAACAAAATTTAAATAACCGTGATGAACATTCATTCATTCATTCATTCTAAGCCACAGTTAGTTCAAAACAATACTTTATCGTACATTTTCGAGACTAGAAGCACTAAAAGGCTTCTGAATTATACGTCTTGAGAAAAATAGCCAATAATTTCAACATTCTGTTTTAACGTCCAAATATCAATATTTTGGCAGCCTTGGTGTAATTTAGAGTGTTACAGAAAAAAATGTATCTATATATTTTTTAAAATTTGCAAATGTAGTATTATCGGCGAAGTTGGAACTGTAACTTTTGCAAGGCACAATTACTAATGTTATTGTCACCATTAAAATGAGTTGCTGTACAACTTCAACTTAAACTCATCACCGTGTCATTAGTCTTGAAAGGCTGTTGGTTTACCATCTTCATACAACTGTTTAACTAGTTTCTTGACTGTCTTTTGGATTACACTTTTTAAGATGTTTTATGGGATAAAGTAAAGACATACTCAACAGACATCGAGTGATGCCTTTTTCTTCTTGAAATATGGATTTTCTGATAGTTGACAAAACACTGTGAAAGCATAGCATCACTACACAAACTACACAACAGAAAGTTACAAACAGGGCTTCACCTGTCTGTCGGTCATTTCGACGGGCAGTACAAACATATTGACTGGGAAAAATTTGTATGACCGGTTTGAAGACGGGCAGAAAAATTTGACCCAAATTTAAAATTAAATGAAGTAGAAATTTCAACCAAAGGGGAGTTTCTGTAATATCCGTTGGTCAATTACTACGAATATGAGCAATGACTGATAATACGTAGCGGTAAGCTACTCAACTGCCTTTACAAGCGACTACATGTAGTTTATTTGCCGTCATTGTCGGTTTACCCTTACCATACTTTGCTGCCTGTCGCATGGAAATATGGTGAAAAAAGATTGGGGTTCCTGTAGATTGATTCATTTTGTTATTTTATATACAGGTCTTCCATTGATGGGAAATTTCTGAGTGGATTTTTCACTTGGTCGCTATATATATATATTTTTTTTGGTCACTATACATGTATGTGGAAGAGTGGCCAGGTACTCGCCGAAGGACATGTTTTTTTTCCGGGCAATATCAGCCTGGTTTCCTTCCCCGCTAAACCTGGCAACGATGCCATATAAGTGAAATAATCTTGAGTGCAGGGTAGAACATCAATCAACCATCCATTGATGGGCCATGGGCTCTAATCCCACTCAGTTAAAAAAAATTTCACAATTTCTGGGTAGGTTTTCACTTTTACAGATTATTGGAAGAGTTAAAAGATACTCGCCATTAATAATAAACCGTAACACGTCGCCATTTTTCAATTTTGTTATTTGATATCTTCAGGGGTATGGATAAGCTAGAAGATCTACATGTGGTACTTTGACCTTGAACTGAAGTGGTGTGTGTCAATTGACTAACTATGGAGCAATTTAACTTATATGCTGTGATACTCTCCTTAACTGTGGCTGTTTGCTATCATAACTCTTTGGAATGTGGCTTTGTTTTTGATGACATGTCCGCTGTTGTGGAGAATAAAGATCTCCGACCTCATGTTCCAGTGACAAACCTCTTTTGGAACGATTTCTGGGGAACTCCAATGCAAAAGGTAGGTTTTTTGTGGAATCAATACCAAGATATTAATTGGATTCATTATACAAAGCATGTATTTATTAAAATTATTCATTTTTTTTATTCCATCTTTTTATTAGGACTGCACACTGTTCTGTGCAGAATACTTTACATTCGCCATGCCAAATCTCTCCTAATACCCTGGTCATTAAGCAATTGATTTATTTGAAATCTGACCTGAGATTTATATCTGACAATGGCATTGTCACTGAATGTCTGAACTAGCATGCTACATGTATATCTGCTGACATCTTTTTGTTTGGTTTTCAGGAGAAAAGTCACAAATCTTATCGTCCCTTGTGTGTGTTGACATTCCGTCTGAACTATGCCATTCATGAATTAGAACCAATGGGCTATCATTTAGTTAACGTCATCCTTCATGCAGTTGTCTGTGTTATGCTTCTCAGGTATGTGTTTCATAGAAGCTCAAATTAGTAGCGAGCTGGGTATTTAATAATGATATTTCCTTGATAAGTTAACTGAAATTCATTCTTTTATGGGGTGAACTGAGTTTTTATGGTCATTTTGAGACAGATATTCAGTCTCAAATCTTGACTTCCAGGAAACCCTGGTGTATTTAGCATTTTCTTCTGTATTTCTGTTATCAGTTATGAGTACTACACCTAGGTAAAATAGTTAACAAGCCTTTAGCTGGGCCCACAGCTCACAGGCAAGCTTGATCGTACGAGGCGACTAACCTTTGACAAATTTTTCAATTTATGGTATAGACCAATATGTTTTTAAAACATTCTAAGAGATGTATTTCTTTAAATAAATTGTGTGAAGATGAAAACAAAGTTATTTATATAGAGTTTATATTTCTATGACATGCGTGGAAAAGTTTTGCGGTCTTAGGAGATTAATGTGATGTGTTTGTTTTATACTTCAAAAATAATTTGCACCTGTTTTACCAGTTTTTACTATTTTAAGTTTCTGTAAATTTTTGTTTAAAAATGTAGTTTTTATGTTAAAGGATCTGCTTAATCCTAACTTCTTTTCGCGGCCATAGAAGTCAAATAATCGTGAGCGCGGCGTAAAACTCCAATCAATCTATCTATCTTTGAGATAATTGTAGATGCTGCGTAAAACTCAATCCACCAATCTCCTATCAAAGGCCGTCCATGTCTTATCAAGTAGACTGTTTGGTTCCCATCCATCAATGTTTTTCACACCTCTCACATGTAGATTTTAGTTTTGTCCTGACAAAAAATTATAATAAAGGAAATATAAAATTTGTTAAACAAAATTAAATTAGTTAATTTCTTATTAAATATTGTTTGTTTAGCTTTCAATTTGATCACCCTGTGTGCATTGGTTTGCTGATACTGACCAATAACTGTAAGAGGTTGTTTCCTTTTGGCATAGTTGGGTCTCTGTGTTTCAGTGGGTTAGCCATGCATCGATGCGGTGCGGGTTCAAATCTCATTCGGACAAGATAAAAATTGAAAGAAATCCTGAGTGGATTTTTCACTCGATTCTCGTAGGTACTCGCTGAAAGTCATAGTTTTCCTTTGGGCAAAGAGCCCGGGTTCCTCCGGTCCCTCACTGTATAAGTGAAATAATCTTTAAGTGTGGCATTCATCAGTCAGCCTTTTGTCATGGATTCAATGTTTCTACTTAATAATCCAGACAATCTTATGACACATCATTTTCATTCTATGTATTTATACTGTTTGTTAATGCTTACTTCCAGAGTGTATTCAATGTTTATTTGTGAAACCTCCAGTTTTGTGGCAGCCCTTCTCTTTGCCGTTCACCCAATACATACAGAAGCTGTAAGTTTTTGACTTTCCCCCTTTTATAAAACACGCAAATACATCTTGATTATACATACATAAGTGAAATGATCTGTGTGAATCCTGATTAATTTATCAATCATTTTAGATTTCGTCTGCATTAAGCGTTCACATGTTTAAAGTTATATAAATATTTTCCACTTAATTAAAATCTTTTGCCTCTGAAAACATCTGTCCGCTGACACTTAATATACATGTAATACTTCCTTTCATTAATTCATCAACGCCGCCATATAAGTGAAATAATCTTGAGTGCGGCGTTACTGCCGTAAAACACCAAACAATCAATCAATCAATCAATCAATCAATCCTTCATTAATACTTCCTTTCATTAATACTTCCTTTCATTAATACCTCCTTTCATGAATACTTCCTTTCATTAATACTTCCTTTAATTAATGATCCCTTTCATTAATACTTCCTTTCATTAATGCTTCCTTTCATTAATACTTCCTTTCATTAATACTTCCTTTCATTAATGCTCCCTTTCATTAATGCTTCCTTTCATTAATACTTCCTTTCATTAATGCTCCCTTTCATTAATGCTCCCTTTCATTAATGCTCCCTTTCATCGATGTTTTCTTTCATCAATGTTTCCTTTCATTAATGCTCCCTTTCATTAATACTTCCTTTCATTAATGCTCCCTTTCATTAATACTTCCTTTCATTAATACTTCCTTTCATTAATACTTCCTTTCATTAATACTTCCTTTCATTAATGCTCCCTTTCATTAATACTTCCTTTCATTAATACTTCCTTTCATTAATGCTCCCTTTCATTAATGCTCCCTTTCATTAATGCTCCCTTTCATTAATGCTTCCTTTCATTAATGCTTCCTTTCATTAATACTTCCCTTAATTACGTCAATCCCACTGGTGAGATTCTAGATATTACTGTGCAGAATTGTTGATTTAACAGAATATTCCTGTCTGTTTTTAGGTGACGGGTGTAGTGGGTAGAGCCGAAATGTTGTCGGCCATATTTTACCTGGGCGCTTTATCCACCTATGCAAGGTGTTCTGGGAAGAAAGCTCAAACAGGTATTTAACTGTTGTCCAAATTTATGACAACTGAAACAATAAATTGAGAACAGATATTTTGAAAAATTGTCAATTTAATTTCTATTCTGGTCATAAAACTAAGCTTTTATGTTACTGATATATACAAATACTTTAACTTTTTACACTTTTGCAATTCTAGTGTCTTCTCATAAACTTGGCAATGGCACCACATACATGTAGAACAAATGAATTGATTGATTTGTTTTTCGTCACGCTCGACCTCAAGATTATTTAATATATATGTGGCTTTTGCCAGGTTAAATGGGGGAGAAGCAGGGCTCTTTCACCAGAGGAAACCCTCAAACTTCAGCGAGTACCTAGAAAATTCTTCCACATGCAATGTAGGGTGATCAGATGAATTGAGGAGAAAGTTATGAAACTTTTTATGTTTTTTTTTCAAGGTTGGATGTGGTTGTGTTTGACTGTTGTCCTTGTAACCATAGCGATGTTATGTAAAGAAGTTGGGATCACTGTCATTGGAGTTTGTTGTGTTTATGAAGTATTTATTGCTCAAGAGGTTTGTTTAAATTTAACGTCAAGTTTCTTTTTATTTATCTTTTTTTGAACAACATAGATTTTTTTTATCAATCAGCAGAGCTATCATTAAGTCCTAAGGGTTTTTATTCTATGCATTTATGTGTGTGTTATTTCTTTTTCCAAGTACTTAAATTAAAGAAGTCATCATTTTGTAAACTTTCTCAAAAGATTCTAGTTTTCTGGAACATGTGGTCAGTACTAAGAATTACGTTAGTAAATAATAAATTCATTTCTCTTCATACAGTACGTTTGAATTGACTATTCCATTTTCGAAAGTTTACCTGGCAAAGAGTCTGGTTTTCTCCCTTTCTATACCTGGTAACGCCACTATAAGTGAAATAATCTTGAATGTGGCGTTAAACATCAATTAATCTTTTCCATGGAAATGTTTGTCTGTTTATGTCACTTTGGCTTGCATTATTGAGAGACGGTATCCAGGTATTTTTATAATGTTAATTATTTTGATGATAATGAGGAGGCTGTATAACTATTTCAGATGACATTACCGGAAATCGTGGACATTTTAAGGAGTTTCATTCGAGGAAAACCTAATTTCCCCTCTTGGTTAAAACAAGCAGCAATGCGAGCAGGATTTCTGGTGGGAAGTACTTTGTTCTTGATGTTTGCTCGAATCAAAGTTATGGGTGCACAGCTGCCAGTGTTTACAAGGTAAAGAGTGAAGTTTCCCCTCACAATTAATCTGAAACTATGGCTGAAAGGGGAAATATGCTGAGTGTGACACAGCAATATGCTGAGTGTGACACAGAAATAAGCTGTGACACAGCAATATGCTGAGTGTAATATAGCAATATGCTGAGTGTGATACAGCAATATTCTGAATGTGACACAGCAATATGCCGAGTGTGACACAGCAATAAGCTGAGTGCGACACAGAAATAAGCTGAGTGTGATACAGCAATAAGCTGAGTGCGACACAGTAATATGCTGAGTGTGACACAACAATATGCTGAGTGTGACACAGCAATATTATGGGACACAACATTATACACTGCAAACAAAACTAAACCTACAGTATTCATATGCCTTTTAACCCATACAGATTTCATTTTAAGTTTGTATTAGTATAACCAAAAAATATCTATTTCAGGTAAGATAAAGAATGCACCCATTATAATACCCCCAAAAATCAGTTGTGTTTTTCCTAAATATTTCAGAAATTATAAAAGAAGCTTTTGTGTAAAGTTTTGTCTATTTATTCAAGTTAATATAAAGACCTATTAAGACTAATATATGTAAAACAATAAAATTCTGTATAAAATGAAAGTAAATAAATTTTAAAGTATAAGTATGCTTTATTTTTCTTTTAATTTTCTGTAAAAAGAATTTCTTTACGGTTGCCGTCTTATTCTTTATTTTCAATTCTGCCTGCTACAATTTTATTGTTTTCTGATTCACAGTTTTGACAACCCTGCGTCTGTTTCACCTATGCCAGCACGTCACCTGACATTTAACTATCTCCTGCCAGTCAATCTTTGGCTCCTCCTCTTTCCATCTGACCTGTGCTGTGATTGGACAATGGGTACCATTCCATTGATAACATCCATTATTGACCCTAGAAATCTGGCTACACTGGCTTTTTATGCAGGGTTTTGTCTCCTGGTGAGGTTTTGTTTGGCTGACAGAGGCAGAAGAAACCGATCAGTGATAATGGTAAAATGAATGTGTATTTGTGTAGTAAATTCTAACCTAATGATAAAAAATTAAGACATCACCACGTAGTAAGTTGTTTTGAACACCTGTACCGGTGTCTTTGTCAAGTGTAACAATTGAGTTACACTTGACAAAGACACCGGTACAGGTGTCAAAAGCTTGTGTTTTTCAAAACAACTTACTATGTGGTGATGTCTTAATTTTTTATCATTAGTATGGATTGATTGATTGATTGTTTGGTGTTTTACGCCGCGCTCAAGATTATTTCACTTATATGGCGGCGTTGCCAGTTTTATTGTGGGAGGAAACCGGGCTCTTTGCCCGGAGGAAACCCACAACCTTCCGTTGGTAAATGGCAACCATCCCACATAGGTCGTTCGAGTGCATTAGTATGGAACCCACGTTTAAAGAGAGTTTCAAACATTTCTTACAAATTCTAACCTGTCACGTGTGTTCTGAGAAGGAAATTGGCAATGGCCTTGATTATTCATACTTCATTTGCACTAGCTGTCTGTGTGGGTTTTCTTTATTTCTATATTACCACACAGCCAAGAACACTTTAACGTTATTTTTTGCACATAAGAAATGACTACCCCGCCAAAAAAAGGCAGCGCAAATTTCTTATAAAGTAAGCAAAGAATACATTATTATTATTTATATTTATGTCAATGTTTTTGAAATAATAAATTCAGTTGTAGGACATTGTTATAGGTGTTGAAAGATTGTGTTGTTCACAAACAACTTGCTTCGTGGTTATGCCTCAATCATTTCTCATTAGTAAAACAACATACCGGTACATGTTTATCTTCAGTAGTGTGACCTACCTTATGGCTATTGTGTAAAGAATGCTAGAGAATGTTGTCATATAAGGGAAATATTAGCTGTTGTCTTACAGGGGAAATATTTGTAAGCGTAAAACATACAGAAATCAACCAGTCCATGTAATAATTGGATGAAGACTGAATGGGCTGTTTCTAAATCAACTTCAAATAAACTTGACTGTGTATCCCAAATTGTGCCCTCCAATTTAGTGATATAGGTTTTGGAAGATGGATTGTATGGTTTATGAAATTCTTCATTAGTTTTATTTACCTAATTATATTTGTATTGTAACTTCAGAGTTTGGCCTTGATGGCGATGCCGTTTGTTCCTGCATCAAACCTTTTCTTTCCGGTTGGCTTTGTGGTTGCTGAAAGGATCCTATATACACCCAGTATGGGATTTTGTTTACTGGTTGCCCTGGGTTACGAAGTGCTTTCAGAAAACCGAAAGTAAGATGGATTTATTTATTTTCTTCTCCTGTACCATCACATCTAAATATCCATTATATAAGATATAAGAACTGTTTGAGGCTCTATTATAAAAACTCAATCCGTGGCGATGTCTTAATCTTGCTAATTCAGATTTAGTTATCTGTTTTTCTCATAATAATACTAGAGAAGGTCTTGGTTGTCGAGAAATTCCATGTCAGACCAATAAATTGATTAATTGATGTTTTACGCCCCACTCAAGATTATTTCACTTATATGGCGGCGTTGCCAGGTTTAGTGGGGGGGGGGGGGGGATCGGGCTCATTTCCCATAGGAAAAGCCGACCTTCGACAGGTACCTGGCAACTGTCCCACATACGGCGATCAAATGAAAAATCCACATATTCAAAAATGTTTGTATGGTCTGAGTGGGATTCAAACCTGCACCGCATCGATCATCGTTGAGAGGCCTGTGTCAGACTGAGGGACTATCACTCTAACCGACTTGGCCATGGAAGACTATTTATGAAATAGTAGATTTGATTGGTGTTTTACACCACACTCATGATAATTTCACGTATATGGCGTCGTTTCAAGGTTTAGTGAAGGAAGAAACAGTTACGTTTTACAAACAAGGAATCCCCTGTTGAGTTCAGTGCAGACTAATCTCTTACTGAGAACAGACCTTTAAACGTAATTCTACCTTTTTGCTTATGTAGCATTTTGTTATATTCTTTTTTTTTTCAGACATCTAAAACATATTGTTATGACATTACTTGTTTTCCTTGTGGTAACCCATTCTTTGAAGACCATGGTACGAAACAAAGATTGGTATGTAAACGAAAAGTAGCTTTCAGGTAGTAAGGTGTTTTGGGTCACTTGCCTATCCGAAAAAGTCTTCCACCAATGGGTCGTGGGCTTGAATCCCACTCAGTTTTCTGACTGGATGTTCACTCAAAGGACCTATGTGGGATGGTTGCCAGTTACCACCGGAAGCTTGTGGGTTTCCTCCGAGCATAGAGCCTGGTTTCCTCCCACAATAAAACTGGCAACGCCGCCATATAAGTGAAATAATCTTGAGCGCAGCTTAAAACACCAAACAATCAACCATGTAAGATCAGCATAATATCTTTAAGGATTATCTAAAGTTTTAACGCCTTTTATTTATTTATGTTTTTGAAAATTCTGTGACACTGATAGAAGGATATTTTTGACCTCAAAGGCTATTTAGACCAGTTTTGTATTAGTAAATTGTCTTAAATCGCCTTTAAACCTTTGAAGTTGTTCATAAATCCTGACTTTGACTTTAGTAAAAGCCTGATTATTTGGAAATTTTGACCCAAAAAAAATGTTTATCATGCTTTTTCCATTATAGAACATTTTCAATTTATAATTGTGGATTTGTCTATTTGCTCACCAGGGAGTCAGAATTCAGTATATTTAAAGCAGCATTGAGGGTGAACAAAGATAATGCCAAACTGTGGAACAATGTGGGGCATGCTTTGGAAAAGGATTCAAAGTTTGACGAGGCATTGAAATACTTTACAAAAGCAGCCAGGTAAATGGTACCTCTGTTAACCTCAGCCCTCACAATTTGTCCCCCGCTATAGGCAATTGTACAGTTATTGTGGCTGTGAAATCACATTATTGACAGCAGAAATATTTCCACAGACAATCTGATTTTTAGATATTTTAATAATATAAATTATAAAATGCAACATGGAATACTTTTGTTGCATCAAATCTGCGATATTGCTGTGATATATTTGGCGTAGGGAAATCTGAATAGACCCTTTCGGCTTAAGAACGTTTGCCGTAGCCTCGGTTTATGGCAACATGACACTACGTTGAGTTTTTGGTCTAATCTAACGTTGAAATTATACTCATCTTATCTATGACTCAATGTACTAATGCACATCACAGCGCTTGCAGCAGAGAAACAATGTCGTAAAAAACATATTCCAAACCGAAACGGTCTATTGTGAGAGTTGAGTTGAATATGTCAAAAAGTACTCAGTAGATCTACTCATGAAATTTAGAATTTAGAAAAAAACCTACTAATCCTACTTTGTATGATTTTTTTTACAAATATATATTTGAATAATAAGTAGAATAGAATGAAAATTTAAGGTTTTGGCAACTATCTACCATTGACACAAGATGGTCGTAAAATGTTTCAATTGTTTATGCATGGGTGCTCCATTGGTCACTCTGGAGATCTAAATAAACAGATCCCACTGGTCCTCTAGCAATCACATAACAGTTCTACACTTGATTCTCTTGTTGATCAATGTCACTGCTGTCAAAAATCGGGGGTTCTCCATCCACCCCAGTCCTTGTGCCGTGAGGGGGCCTCAGTGGTCCAGTGAGTTAGTGATCGTCCCTTAGTCCCATACAAACCTTCCATTGATGCGGCGTGGGTTCGAATCACGCTCAGACGAAATAAAAATTCGATTCCAGTTGATTTTTCACTCGGTCACCGTATGTGGGAGAATGGCCAGGTACTCGCAGAACGTCAGGGGTTTCCTCAGGGTAGTGGGCCCAGTTTCCTCCCCCTACTGAACCTAGTAACGCCGCCATATAAGTGAAATAATCTTGAGTGCCGGGTAAAACACCAATAAATCATTCAATCCTTATGCTGTGTTGTCAGTATTCAGCAGCGAGTCCTCATTTTTTTATTAATTCTCAGTGTACAACCAGATGACATTGGTGCCCATATAAATGTGGGAAGAACCTACAAAAACTTGAATCTCAGCACAGAAGCGGAAAAGGCTTACAGAGATGCTCTTAGTTTGCTTCCCCCTGTTAAACCGGGTTAGTCCACCTTGATGTTCAACCTTTACGTTTTATTATACATGTATACAACATTTTCATTATACTTTCCATAAACATTGTGATACAATTTTAGATATTTCATTTGATGGTAATAAAGGATATTTTACTATTAAATCAATGTCTGTGATGAACTGAAGCTCAACTTCTTTTTCGATAAAAACTTGTTAATGTCCACTCTTTGAGTTCTAACAATACTATAAATGAGGCGCTTTTTTTTTTTGTGTACTCTCCTAAACCAGGGAATTTAGATGACAGTTATAGAAAATAATAACATCTAAAGAAAGTTGAAATAAGCATTTTTTTGTTTCATTATATCTAGGCGTTTTAGGTTTTATTATATTTTGAAAATTAATTTTACAAGTTGACTGCTATTTTTCTCTAGAAGTGCAAATTAGAAGCGTGTTAGAGAATGGACCTCAAACAAGATGTTAGAAATAGGTAGAAACGTTTCATCTTGGTTTAAGAAATTTTTGTTTACTCTCTCGAGTATACATTTTGTTCGCACCGGCTGCATGCTATATGAATATCTGCTATTTTAAATTCAATGATTTAGTTTTTCAGTGAAACTCAAACTCCTCTATGGTCTTAACAATCATAATTTCTGACAAAAGTAGGATCATTGTAGTTCATGTCATTTTGAATATGCTGCTTGAACCGTTACCTAAATATTTTCTTAATTAAAACTAAATTTGCTCAGGAAACAGATATAATGGGTATATGTAAATTATCAATCATGTCTATGGCTAAGTTTTTTGGTGAACTTCAAACCCTTGATGAACAGAACATATGAAAACAGTACAAATTGCTAATGTCAATTTAAGATGTGATTTATTGTCTGAACAGGTCAGAAATACACCACTCGTATTGCTCCAAATCATCTGAACGTGTTTCTTAACTTGGCAACTCTCATCTCCAAAAACCAGTCCAGGCTACTGGAAGCAGATCAGGTAAAAAGTCTCTGAAGGGAAGCTTCTTTTACAGACTACAACTCAGGATTCATTTTAAAGAAATAACCTTTAAATAGCGTAAATCACAATTCTATAATCACAGATAATTATCTGGTCATTTACTTGTACCCTTGAACACCAGTGGATCTTAAATTGAAAATGTTCAGAAATAGAGTTTTGGTTCTCAACCTGTATGTTGTAGTTGTATCGTACAGCCATCAGTATGAGAGCGGATTATATTCAGGCTTACATCAACAGAGGAGATATCTTGTTGAAATTGGGAAGGTAAGCTAAGTCAATTAACTTACCATATTACAGAGGCTTCTGTCCATCTCAGACCAAATCAAAATTGAGTGGATTTTTCTCTCAATTGCCGTATGTCAAAGAGTTGCAAGGTACTTGCCAAAGGTTAAGGCTTTCCTCGATGCAAAGAGCTTGGTTTCCTCCCTGACTAAACCAGTCAACACTGCCATATTAGGGAAATACTCTCGAGTGCGGTGTAAAACATTAATCTATCCATCTAGCATCAATCAAGCAATCAATCAATCAACCAATCAATGAATAAACACATTGATTAATGAACTGGTGCTCTTATATCTTCGAGGTGCATCACAAGTTCTAGCTAATATCCATTGATTTACACTGCATACTATAAAGGTCTTTGACGGCTCAGGTCTTCCATGTTTGGGTCACGGGATCAAATCTCACTCGACCCAAAGAAAAAAAAAATGAGGTCAGGGGTTTCCTTCCAGACTGGAATCTTCTTTGAATTACACACGCAGGTTCACCCTATTGTCTAGTTGTGCAACATATATTTTTTGGGGCAACCATTTTGTTTTTATTCTTTTTATCACTTATCCTAAAGTAATGAGAGGATCTTCGTAAAATTTAGTATGCAGGTTAACCCTATGGTCTTGTTGCGCAATGCACTTTTTTGCTCTTGTTCCACATGTATGGATCAGGTATATGAAAGTACCCTTTTCATATTACAGACCACAAGAAGCTCAACTGCAATATGAGACAGCCTTAAAGTATGAAGCTGATAATGCTGATGTACACTATAATGTAAGCTTTTACTTTTTCAACTTAAAATGAGCTATAACATTTTTACATATCATTTGTCTGTTATTTATAAAAATATATGCACAATTTTATATTTTGTTTGGTCGGGGTAGTGGTTTCAGATTGAATGCCAGAATTTGAGGGGGACTCCCTGGCTCAGTAGGTAGAGCATTGGACGCTCAATCCGAACAGCCTTCCACCAATGGGTAGAGGGTTCGAATACCACTCAGTAAAAAAAAAAAATGGAAAATTTTCTAACTGGGTTTTCACTCGAACAACCTGTGTAGGATGGTTGCCAGTTACCACCGGAAGGTCGTGAGCTTCCTCCAGGCATAGAGCCAGGTTTTCTCTCACAATAAAACTGGCAATGTTGCCATATAAGTGAAATAATCTTGAGCACAGCGTAAAACACCATACAACCAACCAACCGGAATATAGATAACTAAAGTTAATTGGCTTCATGGAACATCTGTATATAGCTAAAGCATAGCCAAGTCGTGCATGTATTCCCAAAAATCACTCTCATTATTTGCTAAACCTCTACCTGAAAACTCCTTCCCCCAGATTCCCATCTCTGTCTACATCACAACTGTGCATGTCTATCCTTCTACTGACTAAGGCTAAGCTCCTGTCAGTCGTCAACCTAATGAAATATCATAGGTTTAGTTTATTACAACAATTTATGATGGGGTATAAAGGTCTAAATGATATACCTCTTTTTAACACAATTAGAAACTTGTCTCCATGGTTATTTTAGACAAAAAGATTTTCCTTATGTTTTGGTGTTCATAAATACATAATAATATTCTAACCTTTATTATTATGACTTTTTCTTATCAGCTGGGTGTCTTACAGCTTGAACAAGGCAATAAGAAGGCGGCTTTAAAACATTTCAATACAGCTTTATTTTATGACCCCAACCATGAGGTGAGATTTCTACATTTATTACTATCTCTATATAGCCTGAAAGAACCCAAAGCATCATAAATCCACACGTACATGTAGTAATATCAGGAGTCCAGAAATGGATTTTCTCATAAAACTGGAAACTCTTTCAACTCTGATTAGTTAATTTCAGTGTGTGGTTTGAACCTTCAGTAGAACGTTTATAGGGGGATATGTTTTTTACGCCACGTCAAGCTTTGCATCAATTTTAATTATGCGATGAAATGATAGCAAACTACAGTGTATAATGACTTTTGGCAGTCTTTATTCAACCTCACACAGATTTGGCTGAATCCAAACATTATTTCTCATGCCACTTTAAACGAATGGAGTTAAACTTAATTGGGGAATTTTTCAACAGTGTTAGAAAATTATTTTACAAATTTTCTTATATTTTTTCAGCAATCTTTATTTAATTCAGCGACATTGATTGAAGAATTAGGAGATGTGAGTTTGAGATCAGAGGCCTTAGAGAGGTGAGATACTTTCTTCTTATCGCACATATCCAGTTCATTGGCCAATGAAATGGCCGCGCTTAAGCTAAGCGCTAAGGAGGGCATTTGGCTGAACTGCAAGGCACACATGGCCGAGGGAGCAGAAACAAATTTTTAGCCGGCGCCTCTCATGTGCGCTAGGCTTAAGGTGTTATACATGTATAATCTATACTTCATGTCTAAGTGGATTATGATTGGCTGCCACAGAATCAAATTGTCGAAAAACATGAAACATAGGCGACAATGAAATGAACAATCCTCATTTCCAGGAAATAATAATAAAGAAAGAACCGTACATCTCAGCCAGATGCACAAGTTCTGTGAAGGAGGCAGATCAGAGGGTTACATATAAAGAAATAAGCTCCAACTCTCTGAGTATAAAACCTATATTTGTCTCCTTTCAATGCTATAACTTATACTTAAAACATTAAATGTAAAAAAAGTATTGGCTATTTCTCAAAACATTTACCAGTATTCCCATCATAGCTATTGTCTGGTAATAATGAAGGTTTATAAGTTAAAATGAGAGGCCTTGCCTTAAACTTACCATGAGAGTTAGGCCTTTCGTTAGACTGACATTAGGGTTAACTTTCTGAGAAACAATCCCATGGTTGATATATTATTAGCTTCTGTTGATAAATTCAACCAGTTAAACAAATCATTAGTTTTTTTTAAAAGGGTTTAAGAAATAGATAAAAAAATAATTATAAAACAAACTTTTTTCCAGGTTAAACAAGCTACAGAAAATGACTCCAAAGGATCCCAAGATTTATTTAAAACTGGCCATGTTGGCAACCGATGAGAAAAATTTTGAGAAGGCTGCCATGTATTTCAAACAGGCTATAGAGGTTTGTATACTAAAGCTTGTAACCAAAAAACCCAAGATAAAAACTATGAGATAAATAATAGCACCAATGTCTTTCAAAACATTCTTTATGTGGTGTGATTAAATTTACCAAACAAAAAATATGGAGTACAGGATGTCTTCAATTTTGACAAAGCAATGGAATTTTACTATCACCAATCATCAAAGGCAATCAGACCTAGTTTCAAGTACGTTCAAATTGAACTTAAACGAAAATACATTATACTTCATTTTAAATGCAATTTTAGATATAGGTGATATAACGAGGGCCAGTGTGTTACGATGAATATTACTCAAGCCTTAGGCCAGTGACTTAAAAATTAAGAAATGAGAGAGAGATATCCATTGTAACATGCTGGCTTGAGTTAAATGATCTTTTTCTCAAACTACACAAGAAATACAGCATTTTATTTGGGTTGCTTTTTTTAAAAAAAGAGGTGAATCTTCTCTGCCATATGTAGATAGGCTGATTGTAACCAAGGAAATGTTATAAGTTTACCTTGGACATAGAACCTAGTTGCCTCAGATGTGAAATAATCTTGTGTCTGGCAGAAGACCCCATACAGTCAGATTCATATACATTATACAGGACTTTCAACATAAATTAATGTATATATATAAATATTCATCTCTATTTTTCACAATATGTCACACTGTACATTTGAACTTGTACCCATACAAGCTTTGGCTTCTTTTTTCACAGTTACAAAATGATTTCCGCACTGCTCTGTTCAACCTGGCGTTGTTGTTGGTAAATGACTTAAACCGACCATCAGAGGCCATTCCTTATCTGGAAACTCTTTTAAAGGTATTTCCTTGGCTTTCTGTTTTCTGTGTGTTTTTTTTTCACTCTATCGCCATATGTGGAAGAGTTGTCGGGTACTCGCTGCAATGTTGCCATATAAGTGAAATACATGTAATCTTGAGTGCAGCTTAAAACATCAATCAATTAATCAACCTTGGCTTTGTCCCTATTAAAAGTGGCATGGGCTGCCGAAATGTTGATATTTTCCCGTTGAAACAAAATGCAGAAATTATCAGCTATTTTCCTCAAGACCCGCAATTCAAAAGCTTTTTAGTGCTACTAGTCTCAAGAATGTACATTAAATTAGTCTTTTGAAATAACTTAGACTTAGATTGAATGAACGTTTGTCTCAATTATTTTAATTTTGTTTACTTTTCGGACACTATTTCTGACATACAGCGTAAGTCACATTTGTGGGATGCACTAGTTTTTTCACTTTATTCATTTGATTGAGCATCTGGGCCCTTCTTCTATTCTAAAACAGACCTCCATATAAGGTATTTTGTGGTGATCAGGAGATCATTATTTTGCTTTTGACATTTTGGTGTGGGGTGATGAGTTTTCAATTGCCCAAAATCTGGTGAAATACATAAACTATCAGTTACACTTTAAAGCCCAATATGATGCTGTGAACAACTTTCAAATTTATCTAAATTATATCAATGCAAGCAATCGCTTTTTAAAATGACAAAATTTGTCTGAAATGGACTAGAAGAGTTCATTTCCCAGCATTGACAAACCTTTCACTGTGGATGGACAAAGTGCTAACAAAACACATTTTTGTCCATTAAAAACTGGTTAAGATTTGTGATCATAGCAATTAAAATACATGTAATTAACAGTTATTTGTTTCTCCAACTTTCAGCACTACCCTGACCATGTAAAGGGTTTAACATTGATGGGGGATATCAATATTAATGTGAAGAAAGACCTGACAGCTGCAGAACAGGTAGGCAGAAAACAGACAGCAGATTGATTGATTGATTGTTTGTTTGGTGATTTACGCCGGGCTCAAGATTATTTCACTTATATGGCTTATGATTGGGTAATTGGGTAAGCTTATGACTTACAGCTTATGATTGGGTATAATGGTCTTAATGATGTACCCCTTTTTAACACAATTAGAAAATTGTCTCCATGGCCTGTGTGTTTTAGTGTTCTTAAAGATAATGGTTTCATTATTATGTTTTGATTTTTCAATGTACTTTCAACATAAGGCTACAACCAGTCACAGACTTATATATGCTGTAAATGTTTTCAGAAGATCAAGTTACATCCATGGTCAGTTTATCAAAGGTTCACTGGTTAGACCAATGGATGCTCAATCACAAACAGGTTTTTGCTGATGGGGTAATAAATTTCATTAAGAATATAGGAGTATCCATCAGCTTTATGACAATAATTCTTGAGGATTGATGATATTTTCATTTTATTTCACAGAATTATTTGAAGATTATGGAGTTAGACCCTAACAATGTCCAGGCCAGACACAATCTGTGTGTGGTATATGTGGAGGCAGGGGATCTGCTCAAGGCCGAGCAATGTCTCCAGGATGTGTCCCAGTTAGCTCCCCAGGAAGATTACATCAAGAAACATCTGGCCATCGTTAGAGGAAAAATACAGCAAGTCCAACAGACCATGCAAGGGAAAAAAGACCAATCAAATGGAGCCTCCTCCAACTCAGCTCAAAAGAAAGCCCCATCCTCTAGACCCCCTTAATTGCCTATACGTTGATTTGTTTTTAGCTTTCTTATGCAATATGGTAGATAATCGATCCCGGTTGTTCAAACAGTAATCTGTCAATACCGAACGAGTAGTTAATTTATTGAAATTTGTACATCTATCAAAGACAATCTCACCTTCAGTCCATCAAAGTGTAAAAAACAAAGACCATTCCAATGGAACCTCGTTAAAAAAATTTTAATGGAAAATATCCAACTAAATGGCCAAAAGGGCATGACATGGCAACCCATAGAGTAGATGTTATTGTCGTAACAATTGCAAAAAAAAAAGTGCTTTGTTGAACAGGGATCCAGGCCATCATAGATGGAATTTGTAACTGATAGAAAATGTTGTTCGAAGAATTTTTTTTGTGATTTTCTGCTAATTCAAGCAACGCAACGACAAGACTCTCAGGGTATCCCAATGGATCCTTTAGTTTTGTCACTCACACCCATTAAAATTTCCATGAAAACAAAACTCACATCGTTTAAAATGTTTCCGCAAACATACAGCGGTACAATCCAGTGGGAGGAACCCTTTATTTACAACATGTAAAAAGTAATGGGAGAGCACTCTACTAGTGATATTTTCAAAGTGTTTTCTTACTTGGGCTGCTATACATTCTGCTCAAAATAAAACCCTATACTCTGTACCCCTTGTGTAAATATATCACTGTGTTTTGGGTATCTTATGCAATATTGAAGATATTTAATGGATTCTTGCAATTCTAAATTTAAAAGGATTGAAAAAAGTCCAACATAAACTTACGCAAGATAGTTAAGCGACTTTTTCTACAACAGTTTTCTATCTTTTGTGCATTGGCAAATCTCCTTGATGAAGTGAATTATGGATGGTTATAATGGAGGCATACATAGTTCTATTTCTAATGACTTTTATACTATCTTACTAGAGAGTTGTGAATAAAATATGCAAGCTTTAAATGGAGAAAATAGGCAATAATAGGTGAAAGTTTTCTCTGTATACTCTTGATCATGAGTGAAATTTCGATTGTTTATACTTTTTATTGGTTGTAGGTTTCTAATACAATAATGCCTCCATTTCAAATTCCTTGTTGATAATAATTGTAAATGAATTGATATTGTACATGACTCGGTAATATCACCTTTGTTACTCTATCCCTGTCACATGTTATTAAGATTTTAATTCGTTTATGTAAAATGTAGTTAGATCTGGGAAATGGCACTGGTGACAAGATCTCTGACCTGTTAGACTATTTTTTCTGAAGGGGTGAAAATTAGAAGTTGATAGTGTTACCAATCTCAATAATTCAGTGTAAAGAATGGTTTGCAAGTAAACAGTGTTCATAGTGAATGCAGAGTTCCTTAGTGTTAATTAAGTTTGTCTCATATGTCTTATGCTCAATTTGTTCATTTTTATTAAATGTCATATCATTTAGTTTTTCTTTGAAATTCTGTCAAAATAATGTGAATATTGGCAGCAAGAACCCTCCTCCCCCCAAAAGTGCTTATGCCCCAAAGAGGTTTTCCTTTGTCGTATGTTAGATAAAATGAACAGTTGCCGGGCTGGTCATTACTCCAAGCAAAGGATTTGTGCAGTTTCTTCTGCCAGGGTAGCTGGTAGCATGGATACGAGAAATAATCATGATTAAGTGGTAAACTCCAAAAAGTCAGCACGTTATTTCCATAACAGTGTATTGTAATCAAGGTTTAATAATATGTTCTTCCAATGTTAGATTTAGCATTCGTAATTAATAATAATTCTGTCTCTTTTTATGTTAGGAATGTACATATGATCTAATTTTTCAATTGTAAATAAATCGTTAACATTCCAGCTATTTAGATGTTTGTAATAAGCGTTTCCTGTTAAGACGATTTTTAGTGGTAAATTTATAGTTTGTATTATCCACCATAGTTAACATGTCACAAGATATTAGGACTTAATTTAAGCTACAGGAGCCCATTTCACGAAGCGGCGTAGTGTCAGTTTTTATGGAACTGTCTTAGAAACACGTACTGTAGTTATACGTTACTAAGAAACACCTGCGCTGTTTAGTGAAACAGGCTTCAGTTTCATGAGTAGTTATGTTGAAAAATTTCACTGAATTTGTTAAATTTTTCTTTTTTTGATAGTTTATTTACACATTATAAGTAAGCAATCTCAAATATTGTCGCTGACTTTGATATATCAAGAGCCATCTGTCAAGAGCCAAAAACAATAACTTTTTTTTCTCATCATGCCTTTATCGTCTCGGTTTTGGTTTAAAGTAGCATGAGCTGCCAAAATGTTGATATTAAGTGATTCTAGTCTCGAATGTACGATACAGTATAGTTTTGAACTAACTTTGGCTTAGAATGAATGAATGGTCGTCTCAGTTATTTAAAGTTTGTTACTTTTCGAACACTATTCCGGCTCGAATAGGCCACATACTGTATGGATTTTCCTCATTCCAACGCTAATCATTTAATTTTCCGATGGCCTTTAAAGCCTCTTACTGTCGTGACGATCAGAAATTATGAAAAAAGTCTGAATTTTGGCAGCTCATGCCTCTTTAAACAAGTTTTGTATAACACAATGTTTCTTGTCCGGATGATTTTTCCCCAAATCTTGCTCATTTGGACTACAAAATGTAATCCCCACCTCCCCCTCACGTTAAATATTTTAAGTATTTCAGTCTTTCTGTACAAGGTATTGTATTTTTGTACCCATAACTGTTTTAAGCATTTTCTGAAATCTATGCACCTCGAAAGCTTTTACTATGTGATACTGTTAATAATAAAAGAAAGTAAACTAGCTTGAAAATCAGATCTGCGAAGAAAGTATATTTTATCAAAGTGGATTTGTGTGGGAAACATTGTACATGTCTTGACCTCTCAATGTTGTGGTTGAGCAGGACGTAAAACCCCAATCACTCACTCACTCACTCAATGTTGTGGTATTGTACAGCCCTTTTCTACAGCTTTTGGGTCACACTATTTTTGTATTAGATTAATAATGTAAGTCTTCTTACGATATCTGTCCTGCATGTATGCTTGCTCAACTCTTGGAGGCGCCTTTCCCAAAATTTCTTAATCGTTGATGCGCATCACAAATTAATGATTTTCTTAATCAGATATTTTCTTTCTTACCTTTGTGTATGTAAAGTTCATGTCAAGGCAATTATCATTCAAGTCACTGCAGTGAAAGTTCATACTGCTTTTATATATATATATATATATATATATACGAGTATTAAACTGGTCAATATCTATAAGCCCTGGGTTTCTCAAATGGTTTAAGCATGTACATTACAACCAGGCAAAAAGTTATAAGAAATGGTGGTTTGACTTTATTTCCATTTTTGTTAGATGTTTATACGTTTTTATAATCTTAGCATTTATTTATCTTAATAAAGACATTTCCATTACAAATTTGAGTTCCCCCTTGTTTTTAATGTAACTACTTAGCTACCAAAATGTGGCTATGTTCTCTTTATCCAGCAGTCCATCGGAGCTAGGAAAGTTACCAATGGCAACCTCATCTTTATGTTGACAACTTAAAGGAATAGCACCCATTTTAACGATTTTCTTTTTACTGGGTCCGGGAATGTCCCTTTAAGTTTTCAAGTTAACAAATATATACTTAGGAAAAAAATATTGAAGAATACTTGACGAACGGTGACTGATAACCTTTATGAAAAATCAACCTACCCAGTACCCAGCTTTTAGCAATCTTTATTGGACATACATTTGATCTGATTCTCCTTCAGATTATAGCATTTCACCCCTCCCAAGTACCAAATGATTGAAAAAGAGGAGTTTCTAACTTGAGAACATACACAAGTTTTCGAGTTCTTCTCCAGAAACAAATTTTTCAAAAAGTTGAAAACCTCAAAAGGCACATCTCTACATGATGATTGTACCACAAACCAAGTTTCATTTAGTTATGTCTAATAGTTTTCGAATTCTGCTCCGGAAACGAAATCCGGACAGATGGAGCCCATTTCAATAAAAAAATAAAAAAACAGTTTCAAATATTGCTTTAATCATATAACAGCTGAGCATGGTCTTGTAGGACTGTGAGCATTCACATCATCTTAAGGGGTGGACACACTAGGCGAATTTTTCATGTGAATTCACTGCGAATTTATTCGCAGCGTCAATAGCCGGTAAATTCGCCTAGTGTGTCCAAGTCGCCGAAGTTCGGCCGAGATCGCCCGAATGCATTCGCAGACATCAAGCATGTTTGATATTTCCATGAGAATTTACATTGTTGACAGTGAATTCGCCCAGTGTGTCCACTTCAGCGAATTTTTGTTAAGCGAATTTAGAACGCAAGATATTCTCAGCCAATAGCAGACACTTGTATCCTCACGTGACATAAATAAACGTGACCTTCATTACATTGACGCATGCCTCAATATATTTGTTGTCAAATCGCCGGGGATTCGCATGAAATTCGGCTGTGCGAGTTTCGGCCGAATCACCGGTGAGTAAAATTCCCCTCGTGTGTCCACCCCTTTAGTCCAAGACAATTTCCAGAGTGGATTTTCCACTCGCCAACCAAAGATCAAATAAAATGTGAAGCATTATTTCAAAATTTGAACATAAAACATAAGATAGGAAAGAAAAAAAAAAAAGAGGGATTCCCAAAATAATCTTTAATATACGTGAAAGGAAATACATTTAACATACTCTGTTTCACAGAATAAAAACACATTTATTAGAAAGACGCCTAACTTTATAAATGCTAAGATATTGTTATAGGCATTTAACCATTTGTTCTGACAAATGCTTTAGGTTTGCAGAATGTAAGCTTACTGATGTACATACAAATGTTAAAGATTTGATCATCCAAATGGCTATTAAACCAGCAAATTCTAATTATTAGAAGATCAATCTGTATCATTGATATGCATTTTTGTTAGAATAATTTATTTGATATATTTTTGGAGATTGCCTAAGCTAAATCCCCCCCCCCCCCCCCCCCCCGGACAAAAAATAAATAAATAAGCTAGACATTACCCTGACAATCAAACCATACCCAAGTGTTTCTCTGAAGAAAAAAAGTACATGTTATAGCTGTAAAAAACCATGTTATTTGATAGCACTTGTAAACCAATAGTTATAACAACAATAAGGCTGAGGTTATGCAAAAACATTGTTTAAATCTTTGATATTATGGTACGACTAGTTGTGTGTAAGTGTTTTGAGAAACAGTTAATTTAGCATGGAAATACTAAATTTTGGGTAACTTAAACACCTGATTGCACTTAAAATAAACTAAAAAATTTAGGTTTATAGCAAAAAAAATTTGAAATTCTATGAAACCCTGAAAATTCCACTGTAGCACTGTCATAGTAGCAAATCTTTGATATTATGGTACGACTAGTTGTGTGTAAGTGTTTTGAGAAACAGTCCCCTGGATTAACGATCTTAGACTAAACCAAGATTATTTTATTTGAATGGCGGCATTGCCAGTTTAATTTTAAGGGGCGTTGGTGGCAGGCTTGCTGAATTAAAGGCATTACCCTCTCCCAGTGGAGAGTGGATGGTAGGGCCCCTAAAATTTACTTTTGACAAAGCCAACAAAACTTTTAAATCATAAAAAAAAAGGATTACAAAATTGCTAGATTTTGTAGAAAAATATAGTTAGTTTAGAGACCAAAACCTAAATATGGTCAATATATATTATATATGAACAATTTTAGAACAGCACCAGAAAAAACCAAATTGTTTGGCCAATCAAATTAGACCAGTCAGAAAGAGAACATTATAAATTTGTACTAATTGACCTCTCAAACACAACTATGATGCCAGCTTCAACGTTCAAAGAGGTTAGACAAACTCAGTGAAATAACTCTGTGATGACATGATATCTGTAACCTCAGAAAGCTAACACTCTCGGTTTGTCTTAGTTTTTCAAAACGGTTTGCATATTTTTTTACGGCGCAGTCCATTGGGACATAGGCTTTCATTATTGACTTGAGACAAAGATCCTAATTTAGTAAGCTTAATGTGAACATAATTATACAAAAAATATGGCACTTCTATATACAATATATGTATATACCAGATTACACTGAGAATCTGTAGACCAAGGTCAATAAAAGGGTATACAGGTCAAGGTCACATTTACAAGGTTATACAAATAAAAGTTAATAGACAATATACATATTAACAAGTACACATATTTACCACTGAAGTGGTGTGGCACAAGGAAGTATTGGTGTGGCACAAGGAAGTATTGGTGTGGCACAAGGGAATGTCACTGTGGTTAAGTAATATTATGGTAAAGTGAAGTATTCATGTGGTAAAGTTAAGTACTGATGTGGTAAAGTCAAGTATTGTTAAGGTAAAGTCAAGTATTGTTAAGGTAAAGTCAAGTATTGTTAAGGTAAAGTTAAGTATTGTTAAGGTAAAGTTAAGTACTGATGTGGTAAAGTCAAGTATTGTTAAGGTAAAGTCAAGTATTGTTAAGGTTAAGTCAAGTATTGTTATGGTAAAGTCAAGTATTGTTAAGGTAAAGTCAAGTAAAGCTGTATTGCTGTGGTGATGTGATGTGGCAAAGTCAGGTATTGCTGTGGTAAAGTTCGGTATTGCTGTGGTACAGGCAAGTAATGCTGGGGTAAAGATAACTATTACTGTGGTAAAGTCAAGTATTACTGTGGTAAAGTCAAGTATTGTCGTGACAAGAACAAGTATTGATGTGGTAAAGTCAAGAATTGTTAAGGTAAAGTCAAGTATTGTTAAGGTAAAGTCAAGTAAAGCTGTATTGCTGTGATGTGGCAAAGTCAGGTATTGCTGTGGTGAAGTCAAGTATTGCTGTGGTAAAGTCAAGTATTTCTGTGGTACAGGCAAGTAATGCTGTGGTAAAGTCAAGTATTTCTGTGGTAAAGTCAAGTATTGCTGTGGTGAAGTCAAGTATTGCTGTGGTAAAGTCAAGTATTTCTGTGGTACAGGCAAGTAATGCTGTGGTAAAGTCAAGTATTTCTGTGGTAAAGTCAAGTATTGCTGTGGTGAAGTCAAGTATTGCTGTGCTAAAGTCAAGTATTTCTGTGGTACAGGCAAGCATTACTGTGGTAAAATGAAATGTTGCTGTGGCACAGGGAACTTTTACTGTGACACCAAGGAGCAATGCCTTTTCTACCAGAACAGAATATAACATAACCAATATGGGTGGGAATCAACTGTAGTAGGCTCTATGCCAAAACAAAACAAAACATTCAGCTGGTATAAAAATTACCTCAGCATAATAAACAGTTGACTCCAATTTCAATGCTGTCATTTCATGACAAAAAACCCCTTGTACATGTAGTTATCAACACCCCCCCCCCCCCCACACCTCTTTAAAATAAGTGCTTAAGTCACTCATCAAAATGAATAGAAGGAATTTAAGAGCTCCTTTTCAAAAATGAAATCATAACATTTTCTGATCTGATTGTCATATCACATGTAACACTAGTGTCTTTTTGACTTTCATGATATATGATTGTCACATTGACGATGTGAATAACGTAATATTATTTCTTTGGGCAATTTCACTTTCCTTTTACAATGCATAGATCATCTATATCACAGTATACTGTCTTTAGTACTTTGGTTCTGTTTGGGTAATCAGACTAGATAATAGATCATCGTCTTTTCTTTGTTTTTTTAATACATTCTCGAAAATTATCTGGTGAAATTACAGGAGTGATTTTTTTCCGATTTTCAGCATTGGACAAAAGAGCTTTCCAATCTGCACTGATCTGTAAATAGAAATATGAAAAACAAAATCAATGAAAAGCATAGTTTATGTTCCAGGATGCAATAGCTATCTCCATTTATTTTTGTCTCTGATTGATTGGTGTTTTACACCGCACTTAAATTATTTCACTTACATAGCGGCGTTTTCCAGGTTTAGTGAGGGAGGAAACGGGCTCATAGCTCAGAGTAAATCCCCGACCCTTGGCGAGTAGGGGCCTGGCAACTCTTCAACGGACGGCGACCGAGTTGAAAATTCACAATAAGGTCAAGAATTACTTATGGATAACAACTTCTTGGTTTATTGGGTGACATAGTCAATAAACCAAGAAGTTGTTATCCATAAGTAATTCTTGACCTTATTGTAACCTTCCAACTTCTAAATGCCATTGAAAGATTTGAAAATTCACTAAAAAATTTTTCAATTTTTGTTTGGTTGGAGTGTGATTCGAACCCGTGCCACATTGATGGATTTTTTGTCTGAGAGACTACCATAAATGATCAATGACATAGTTAATATTATTTTTCTATTACCACATTATTCGAAGGTGCTATAAACATGTTATCTGGGATCTTGGGTGCAATATCAAACTGATATTGGCACAGAGTCTACCTCAGTGGACCCTTTATACTCATATCAGTTATCTTATTTTCTATTGTGAGTTGGGAGTGAATTTTTCATCCGGTCGCAGTAATTGAAATAATCTGGAGTGTAGAGTGAAACATCAATGAATCAACCAACCAATCACACCACTTTAACAGGCTTCCTTCCTACCTGCAAAGATTCGACACAACCAACAATAAATAGAGCATGTCTAGCTCGTGTTAGGGACACATTCAGACGCTGTTTGTTGCTGAGAAATCTAAAAATAAAACAAAAACATTCGATAAATGAATCATTACCAGCAGTTTAACGGGATAGATCTATGAATAGAGCAGTTTGTTTTATGAAGTCAGTCATACAAATGATTGACCGATATTTTACGCCGCAGTGAAGATTATTTCACATAAATGGTCTCATTGCCAGGCTGAGTTTCCAAACTTTGACTGTACTTCAAGGTCTTAACGAAAATTGTAATATCACCATGCTTTATTCTGGCATTCTCAAAACATTTCTGTCTGATTTACATGTAAGTCTCGGTACCAATTGAAAGTTGTTCCTACCCGATCTTTCCATTATGACTTTTAGCTCGAACACATGATAGAATGATGACATCTTTCTCTCTTCCTTGAAACCCATCCACTGTATTCACTTCCACTTTAATATCTCTGAAAGCAAATAAAAAATGAATCACTTATGATTGATTGTTGGATATTGTATGCTGTCATCAGATGTTTCCAGTGGAGACCGTGGTAGGTTTCTTGGCAGTGGAGCATTGTTTAGTGTCCGTGCAGAGCTACAGGTAGGGGATACTAATGCCAAAAGACACTGCAAACGCCTTCAGAAGAACAAATAACAGGGTGTAAAATGTACCCTTAGAACAGAACTGTCCTATCCCTGGTGAGTTATAGGGTTAACTTTCCTATTAAGAGAAACTGACAACTTGGAGCCACAAGACAGCTGGGAGGACTGAAATACACACATTATATGCTACTTTTGTATTAAAGCACGGATACAGGTATTATATCAAGACGAAAATTACTTATGGATAAACAACTTCTTAATTTATTGGGTGACGACGTTTTGATGTAGTTCTTACATCGTTATCAGAGTCAAGTTGTTTATCCATAAGTAATTTTCGTCTTGATTTGTACGCCCAACTTCTAAATGCCACTGCAAGATTTGACAGGTATTATACTTTAGAAAAAAACTATGCAATTATTAACGATTTCAAAAACTATTTTGCCAGATTTGTTTCCAATTGGTTACTTTTTTGTTCTGGCAAGTAGAATTTATTGAGTGACATCATTAGGCCTCAAGTCAATTGATCATGTGATGGGGGTCTTTAAGGGGTTGTAACCCTAAGTACCAGGGACCCTTTCCATAGCAGCAATAGAAACATTTATAATCAATCAGGAACATGTCCCTGTGCCAGTGTGTTTTGAATAAGATAACATATAGTCAGTTCAACAGATTTTTGCGAAATCTCCCCCCAAAGTAGCAAGTGCAGCATGTAAGCATGCTTTAAAGCTGCATGTAGCCTAGGTAATTCCTTTTGCCAAAATCTTTCCATGAACTTTGTTTCTTTTTATCTGAAATAAATTGTGCACGGAAAATGTTCTGAGTGAAAATCTCCAAAATTTCTTACCAAACTTTGTATTACAAAATTGATCTACCGTGCTGTCTGACTACAGGAACATGAAATTCTACATTCAGGATAGCACATAAATAAGTACAAATTTAAGTAGCATGAGCTGCCAAATATACGGAAAATTAGGTTGAAACAGAAAAGAAAAGACTGCTGATGCTAAGCTTGAAGATTTAAGTAAAGGGAGTTTTATAAGCAGCTGAACCTCAAAATGGACTCACATATCCTGGCTATTTGAATTTTGTTCGTTATTAGCTTCCGTTTGTCTTTCATTTGAGAACTTTATCAATATTTTTTAATTTAACGTCATTGCTTTCATTTTTCAAGGCACACTAAACACTGAAATTCTCTTAACAATCAGAATTTAGGAAAAAAAGTTCAAATTGTGGCAACTCATGCCACTTTAATGAAATAAAAATTTGCAAATTTGCAACTATGGCCTCATAAATAACAGGGCGTGTTAGCATTGCGTGGATTATTGTTTGTGTTCTTGGTTCAGTGATTTTCGTTTGTGAATAACCCTCAGCTCTGACATTGTAGAACGTAAATCTTGACTGATTGACTAATTACCCAATACTCAAGAGTATTTTCCTTATATGGCAGTAAAAACATGAAATGAAGACATTAAAATGTTTTTACCAATCATCACCAGTAGGATACTCTCAGAGGATCCACATAGCTTAATGGTACACATGGTAAGAAGAGGTCAGGAAAGGGAGATAGTCTTGTAGAGAGTAGAGTGTAGGCCTATAGCTAGGTTGTTGTGTTGTGAAGTCCTGACTGACTATAAGGAAAGTTAGTGCAGTTGAATTTTAGTATTGTAAGGTTAAAAATTAAGTGTAGGCAAAATTGCTAAAGTAAACATCCTGTGATCATTAAGGACACAGTGAATTTTGATTTTTCAATTTATTTATTTTGAGGACTATTTACCTAAGGCTTTCATAGTGGAAAGGTGACTCTGTGAACACAGACGTTTCAGCCTGCCTGTGTAAAACAGTTAATTACTTACCTTGTGCCAATTCTCGTGAGACACACCTTTCCTCACCGGTTAATACTTACCTGTTACGTGGATGACTAGATGTCAGTTTTTTCTTTGTGCTTCGCCTTACCTGTGTGAAACGAATTTTACCCAAAACCAAAGTGTTCGCTACTTATCTTGTGAAATCTTGGATTACCTTTAAGAACTATTTTGTGTGTCCCTCATCTGATTCGTGATACTCAAGTTCATGGAATTTACTGTTTACCTGTGTACTGAACTCTGCGTATAGTACTTATCACTACAAGGATATACTCGATTCGATGCATGCCCACAAATCCGGTACCGGTAAGAACTGTACTAACCCAATGTTATGTTTTCTTCACTTTTCCTTTATGCATCTTTACTGGCCAGTTTATTTTGATTCGTTGCACATGTGACTCGATTTGGCAATCACTGGATTAGTTATGCTTTATGTGAAGACAGGCCGTTTCCTAATTAGTGACTTGTCTATGTATGAGTAAACGTTGAGCTTTAATGAATTGTTATCTAGCCAGTCTTCACTGTTGCGTAACTGAGGCATGTGTTGCATGTTTCTGATGCTATATTGTACTCTTTTGATTTCAAATACATATTATTTATTTTTCAAATCTTCGTGTTTGTTTGGATGTTGGCCTTCCGAGAGTACGCTCGCATACCATAATCATTAAGGAATTTTGGGATGTGACACTAACCTTCTCTTTAGTGACCTCGTTAGCAAAGCCTTCTGTGAATTGTAAGGGGCTATAATGGCAATTGTGTCATGGAATATTTTCCTGTCTGTAGTAAGGTACAAACACAACTCAACGATAAAATCAGCCTCCACCTGGTTAAAAATGGCCCTGAAAGGAAAACACAAATTATATAACATTTAGAAAGGCATTCAAAAAAGAATAAATCCCTGGTTTGTATACCAGGATATTGAGGGCTGCTCAATGCACTTTTTACCCTGTATTTCATCTCTGAAGAATTGTTATGCAATACCATAGCAGTGATTAACCATATATAATTATAGACACTAAAACACAAAATGTTGACTAAAATAACCATGGAGAAAATTTTCTAGTTGTGTAAACAGAGGGTATGTACATGTACAAGGTTATCAACTGCGTAAGCTTTACTCTGTGTCTAGAGTATTTGTGAGCCGTGGTGATTTCATTTCCTTAAAGTGGCATGAGCTGCCAAAATTCTCATGTTTTTTCATAATTTCTGATCGTCACGACAGTAAGAGGCTTGAGGGTCATCGAAAAATTAAATGATTGGCGTTGGAATGACGAAAGTCTGTACAGTATGTGGCCTGTACGAACCAAAAACGTGTTCGAAAAGTAAAGAAAATTTAAATAACCAGGACGACCATTCATTTATTCTTAGCTAAAGTTAGTTCAAAACAATACTTAATAGTACATTTTCGAGACTAGAAGCACTATAAAGCTTCTGAATTATGCGTCCTTAGTAAAAAAAACTATGCAGAGTATTTCGGTGTGCAGAGTATTCCTGTGTGCAGAGTATTTCAGTGTTCAGAGTGTTTCTGTGTGCAGAATATTTCTATACCCAAAGTATTTCTGTGTGCAGAGTATTTAGGTGTGCAGAATATTTCTGTGTGCAGAGTATTTCTGTGTGCAGAGTATTCCTGTGTGCAGAGTATTTCAGTGTTCAGAGTGTTTCTGTGTGCAGAATATTTCTATACCCAAAGTATTCCTGTGTGCAGAATATTCCTGTGTGCAGAGTATTTCAGTGTTCAGAGTATTTCGGTGTGCAGAGTATTCCGGTGTGCAGAGTATTCCTGTGAGAGGAGTATTTCTGTGTGAAGAATATTTCTATACCCAAAGTATTCCTGTGTGCAGAGTATTTCTATACCCAAAGTATTTCTGTGAGCAGAGTATTCTTGAGTGCACAGTATTTCAGTCTGAAGAGTATTTCTGTGTGCAGAGCATTTCTGTGTGCAGAATATTCCTGTGTGCAGAGTATTTCTGGTCCTTAACGATTTCTGTACCCAGAGAATTTGTTGGTACATATAGGCCCAGATGGAAACCCTTCCAAAATTTGCTTGACCTACATGTAACATGTAATTTTAAGAGCCACCCAACCTGGTGGTTGGACAGCAGCCCACACACATAAGAAAAAGCTCCCGCATTGAGCAGCAAAGGAGAGGCATAATGACCGTGGCCAAGTCTGAATCCTGTCCTGTCACATTCCTTGCACTTTGTAAGACTCAATGCTTGGAAATACCAACCCAATTCCAGAGTTTTCTTCCTGACCAAATCTTAGATCAAACACCATATAAGGAACTACTGGATAATCTTTGCTCCTTTCTGACACACTTCTATGAAGAATAAACAGAAAAACCAAAATAAGATATATCATTCTGTATTTATGTATTGTAAGAAACAATGATCATTTTAATCAAGCTACATACGTTTTTAACATCTTAAATTTTGAATATTTCAAATTGCATGTTCCTTTACCATATATAAACCCAGACTATTCCCTGTCAAAAACAACAATATCAGTTAGGTTATGCAAAAGACAGTTATGTTAAAAAGAGAAACGATACATTGATTATAAGCAAATGAAAACAAATATATTCAACAAGTTTAAAACCTAGGCTAGGATGTTGTAAGTTATTCATCATGATCAGCGGGCTGAATAAGTACGACAAACAATCTTAGAATAACCGCTGCTCAAATGAATTAAGGCAGGTGTGTTCTTTCCAATGGCAGGGCTGGGAGATCCAGGTTGGGTTGAGTCAGACCAAAGACTCTAACAGTGGGAGCTGCAGCTGCTTGGCTTGGCGCTCAGCAATAGGAGTTGGAGCAGCGACTGGTTGACCCGGTGTCAGCATAATGTGACTGGGTGAGGGGGCTTGCTGGGTGTCTTCAGCAAGTCGTCTCGGTGAGGCAGCACCAAATAAGAGCAGTGGAAATCTGCCCTGCCACAAGGAGACAACGTCTTCATATTACTGAAATACTGTTAAGCAGGACATAAAACCCAAATCACTCACTCTTTGATACAAGCAAAATAATCTTGAGTGTCACCTATAATAGCAATTGACCTTTCTGCCAGTGCCCCTTGTCCAGACCAAGGTTAGACACACTCAGCAAAATAGTTCTGTGACGTTTTTATATTTGTAACGTGACAATGCCAGCCCTCTCTGTTTTTGGAATGTCTGTCTAAACCATGTGGCGCTGGCGAAGAAGTCAATTGATCGCTAAATCCTTTATTCCAATAATAAATAATTAAGGCATCACTACTGACAAAGTCTGTGTTATTAAAGTGTTCCCTTAATTATTTCTGATTGGAATAAAACTTGGTTTAAATAGAGTTTTAAACAGTTGTTAAATATTTTAATGGTCATACTTGTCAGTTTTGAGCCTATTGCTGTACACATGTTCATTTGGGAAGTTACAGATTTCTTTATCCATCCTGTACTGTGTGTCAAGAAAGAGAATAGGATTATCTCTTCCTATAGCCCGAAATTGTAGATGATGAAACAACCGTTCAAACAGCGACGTGCAAAACTTGTTTTCTTGGGCTTTCTGAAAAATATATATATATAGCAATATTAATATTTTGACAACAGCATAACTTGACGATAAGTAAAAATATGCAAGCTGATCATCAGTAAAGTAAGATTAGAATTTAAATTGAGACCTTTTTACTTTTATCCACATTAAGAGACAAATAATATTTATTCTACTTATTACCTTTGAAAGGACTGTGGCAGGGAGTTGTTCTGGATCCCCAACTAAAACCATTTTTGTAATTCCAAACTGTAATGGTATTAAACAGGCCAACTCTGTACACTGTGTGGCCTAGGGACATAACACAGCATGTTAAATCACACTAATTGGAAAGAAGCATTCTTGCCGGACCAATAAGTTACAAAGATCAAATGAGAAATTAAGAATCCCTAATGGATACCTCATTTAGTTTTACACTTTTACACAGACTTCTTTGTCAACTTACTTCATCCACAATGACACATGTAAAATGACTCAAGCCTTGTTTTGGTGCGAAGATATTCATAAGATTTGGGTTGCCGATGCCACTGAGAGTACAACCAACAACATCAGCATTTAGTAGGATTTCCCGACGACAATCAAACTCCTGCTTGGCTGTCGGTTTCAGATTCTCAGTCTGAAATTAAAAAATAAAGAGTGCTTTCAGTATCTGAAAAAGAAAACTTCTTTACCAATAAGATATTGTCTGTCTTTATTTCTTACTTGTATTGGATGGGATTGCTCTTCCTTGCTTAATGCTGAGACAACAAGAGGTAAGTCAAAGAGATGCATATACAATGTACCCATAAGGTATATAATCTAAGAAATTTTTCAAGATAGAGTCAAAATTTAAGAACATATAGACTAAAACAGAATATAACATAAATAAACATGTATAATATAGAATGCAGACAAGGATGTCCTAAACGATTCCGGACAAAACATATAACACTTTACAGGTATATACTCTGAAAATGTTAAGATCACGTCACAAATAAAGAAGATATGGACTAAAATACATTATCACCAATGAAAGAAATAGACCCTTTCGGCTTAAGGATTGACGCTTGCGCAGAAGCCTCGTTGTATGGCAAAATGACGCTAAATTGAGTTTTTGGATCAATCTGACGTCAGAATCGTGTTCATTTCATCTATGACGTAATGCAAAAGAGGCGTGTCACAGCGACCGCAACAGAGAGATGACGTCAATGCCATACAATTCGAACAACGTCATAAACACGTCGTTCTAAGCCGAAAAGGTCTATTTCTTGGCATTTGATTGGTCGAAATGCCCAGAATGTGAGTCTGCATCGGAATGCTTTCCGTGTATAGATTTGATTCTGTATAACCCTGGAGTTAAGATCTTAAGCGCTGCTATTACCACAGAGTGAAGGTCTTGGTGCGTCACAGAATTCTTCAGTGAGACGAAATCCTATTGTGACGTCAGTTTAGAATGTTATTTCGTCACCATTGAACGCTATGCTTGTCTCAAAGATCATGAAAACCGCTATAACTTTGCAACGTCACAATATAATATATTTGTTTTGCGACGTCATTTAGACCTTGATCAATACACTCAACCCATGCAAGACATTTTTGTGAACTTATCGAATAAAACAGCTGATTATACTCAGTTTTAAGTAAACAAGCTGCTCTGGATGGTGATAAATTCGTTATATGACGCCCTTGCATGGGTATACAGGTAGATATTTGGCATTATGCAACCGAGGATGTCATAAATGGTTGACTACACACCATCTACTCTTCAAGTTATATGTGCACGGTGAAAGGGAACCCAGATCGAATGGACTACATGTACCAATTAGGCATATACATGTACTGAAAAAAATTGTAAAGATCATGTCAAATCTCTTTCAATTATGAAGCTGATGGCCAAGATATAGACTAAAAGAGAATATAACATAATCCAATATACATGTAGATGCAGTATTATGCAACCGAAGATATCATAAATGGTTGTTGAGACAGCATCTACCCAAAAGGTACAGTATATGCTGAGAAAGAATTGTAAAGATCGAATCAAAACTCTTCAAGTTATGGAGCTGAAGGGAACCCGGGACGGACAGAGGGCGTTGGGTATAGAGTACTATAATACGACCTACTTTATTAGAGTCGGTGTTTAAAAAAAATTCATACTATACAAATTCCTTCCAGTGGGATCAATTTAGCAGCATAGAAGAATTTTACATGCATATCAAAACCTACCATGCTAAGAACGTGAGTTCCACAGCACAATGACCTTGATTTGCCCCCCCCCCCCTACCCTGCCATCACCGTCATATGAGTGAAATACTCTTGAATGTGGCGCTAAATATAAACCAATCCATATAAAACTCAAGCCAAACGAAACCCAATATTTCTTACCACATTTTGTGATACATCAAATTTGTGTTGGATGGATGATTTCTGCCTCTGAAGATCTTTGATGCTGGCCTCAGTGTTCGTATTCTAGCAAAGACAAAAATAAAAACTTAGACTTATTTTTTATGGTGGCGATTGTTATAATCTTAACAGAAAAGAGTAAAATAACTCTGCTGACTTAATTTTGCTTGAATGTTTCATAACTGAATAGACAGTCATTCACGCCATGCTTAAATTGTAGGGCATTAAGAAACCGGATTTTGGAGTCAGCTAAATTTTGTCTATTCAAATCATACTTACTGTGTTTTACCTTAAAGGCACACTTCACAGTGCAACCGAGGCAAATTACAGATAAATAAATTCACACATGTTACTGTCGTACACATATTTGTAAGGTGTTGGGATAATTACTTGTAAACTTCTTTCCCCTGATAGACCGTTCAATACAGAGTTTAATACAATTTTTGAATTGAATTTGACTGCTGGGTTGGACTGAAAAAAGTTTCGATTGATGTTTTTCACCACACTGAGATGAACAAGGTTTTGATTGATGTTTTTCACCACACTGAGATGAACAAGGTTTTGATTGATGTTTTTCACCACACTGAGATGAACAAGGTTTTGATTGATGTTTTTCACCACACTGAGATGAACAAGGTTTTGATTGATGTTTTTCACCACACTGAGTTGAACAAGTTTTTGATTGATGTTTTTCACCACACTGGGATGAACAAGGTTTTGATCAATGTTTTTCGACGCACTGAGTTGAACAAGTTTTTATCAATGTTTTTCAATGCACAATGAGATGGAAAAGGTTTGTCAGAGATAGCTACTGTATCATTTCATTCATAAAGGTAGGCAGAAATTCACTAAAGTCCACCATTTCTTGAAGTCCACCTTAAAGAATATATGAATAGTTCTAAATGTGATTTATTTGTACATGTAATTGTAAATTGACTGAATATTCTTATATATATTAAAAAAAAACCAAAACATATCAAGCTTCCTTTAAAGGCCTGTTCTCACTGTGCGATTTGTCGAACGGACTTGTAGCATGGGATTCAAATGGATGCATTTGATTGGTTGACAAATCTTATTGACCAATTAAAAGCATCCATTTTAATCGCATCCTACAAGTCGGTACGACAAATCGCACAGTGAGACCGGGCCTTAAGATCACCACGCACCAAAGAAAACCAATTAAAAACGTGCATATTTTCCATTAACACTCCACAAACATGTATCTGAAGTCAAAGTTGACGGACGCAAGAGAGGTTGAGTATGGTTAACAGCACTGAGTGTGAACTAAGTAAATCATTTCCAGATGTTATAGAGAGTAAAAGAAGGCTTTGAAAGTTGTAGGTTTTGCGACAGAGATTGCATTCTCTATTTGATCAAGTGCGTTCAGTACCTATTTTCTGAGAAATTGATCACAAAATGGGAGATCCTTTAAAAGGATATTTGAATGTGTCACTGGTTCCGGGGATCTCCCTTTAAAAGGGGAAATGATCGAGAGACGCCATAAAACATCACTCAAGTCCATGAGTGTGAATAAAGTTAATAGAAAATACCTGGTTACTGTTTTGTAACGTGTTGATCTTTGTTTGGATCACTGTTAACTCGGTCTTCAGAGATTCCAACATTTTACTGTTCTTTTTCTTAGAAGCTGCAATAAATAGATTGAAAAATTGAAGTGCAGATGAAAGAGATACGCAGTCTTGGATTCATGGGGCTGGGATTTTTAAAAATGTGCCGTACTCAATTTTCCTTGAACATACTCCTAGAAGTTTGGATCAAAGATCAAGATTATAAAACAACTGAGTTTTCAAAAAACAAAACGAAAAGCTCTCTAGGAAGGGAGTTTGTTTTTGTGTAGATTCACTTTAGTTAAGTTATCGGCAGTTTAACCATTAGGAAATTAGTTGATTGATTGATTGTTTGGTGTTTTACGCTGCGCTTAAGATTATTTCACTTATACAGTACCGTCGGCGAAAGCAGGCAAATTTCATGCGAAAAGACTCGACGGACGGCCCTCGATCCGTTTCGCGAGAATTGAAAAGGGCCTATTCACGGTCTTAACATGAGTCCGCTAATGAACGTAGTCCCGTATGAAATGTGTTCTGTAAGCTTTATTTTAAGTTTTTGTCACTGTAAAAGTTACCCGATAGTGATTATCTACTTCTTGTTACACTTTGAACAACATTTGATTTGAAATGTTAACCTTGATGTTATTTTTGTTACTTAGCAAACCATCGTAAAATGCGCAGTTACTGTACCCTGGGACAGGCAGACGGCGGTGTCTTCAGTGGATTCCAGCAGAGCGTGTCACTTGATTACTGAACACAAGTCAACCCCTGCGGTTGGCGCTAGTTACCTTCACCCCTTGAATAATCATAGCATGCGACTGTATGAATACCCTCTTACATTTATGTTGTTAAATCAGTACTCACATTTCTCAAAAATAATTCCTGAAGGTCAATCAAGCAACGGTGGTTATAGAAAGGCTGCTGGTTATGTATAATTGCCATAACTAATATCAGCAGAGTGGTGACGATCTTTAGATTTTGCTTTACTGTTCACCGATCAACCTCCTGTAGTTTGAACTCAGACTGTGAACATCTGTTATATTGACACTCAAAGAAGTGTTTTTCTTTCGGTTTGTTTTTTAAATGCGTGAATATAAAATAAATGCATAAGGTTTAGACAACTTAACAAGTCAATCAATGAATTTTAGCAATGTCTATAGGACAATATGAAAATAAAATATATTTTTTCTTTCCGTTTAGTCTTTGAATGACCATTATCATTTATCTGTTTTATACGAGTGTTTTTTTTATTCTGACCTAAATACAAGTTGTAGAAACAAACTGAACTGGAATGGTGACTCGGACTATATCGGCCTAATAAGAGGAAGAAACTCGCTAAAAAGGTAGGCGTTCGCCCTTTTGCTGTTGTGACTTACAGAAATAAAGGAAATATCTCTGCTGGTGTTTCTATAACAACTGTTTTAGCGTATACATCTTTTCATCCTAGGCCTTCGCCCGAATTTAAATTCTTATTTTGACGATTGAGCAAGTTGATAACACAGCATTTATTTAAAAAGTAAATTACGATAAACTAATGTGGAAGGAATCCGGGAGAAAGTTGATGTAACAGTTCTGAATCTTTCAAATAACCCATGTGAAGTTAAACGTCAGAAAATCAAATGATAATTTTTTGTGTTTTTCTCAACAGGTTGTGTTATCAAGAAGCCGCTCAATTATGTTGGAGGGGAGGGGGCGGGGGTATTTATGGGCTTATACCTCGTGTTAATCCTGGAGTCTCAACAGCTTATACCTACCATAATTCATTCCTCTTCATATATTAGCATTCCTTTCACTGAAGTTGTTGATTTTCTTCTATGCTTTTCACATCAAATCAAAATACTTACTGTTCCTGCCAGGTTTCTTCATTATTACAAGGTCGGCATTTAATATACGCCACGCCTCGTAATGTATACATATATTTATTTGATAAAACACTAGTATGTACAGTCTTCAAATGGTTATTTGATTTAAGTTTATATCAATAAACAACAGATACAAAAATCATGGTGTTATATTTTGTTTAAATCCAGACTCTTTTCCATAGCTGGCTACAGCCATCGTTACAGCTTCTACAATCTGCAGGTTTAGACTCCTCCAGAGGTACGTATTTCAAGAATTAGTTGCTCCTGTTTGTCTTCCATGAGGACACGGACTGGAAATACAACCAAATATTGTTAAATTGCAGAAGATTAAATGGAAAATATTGAACAAACAAACGAAAGGTCAATATGTCAGTACTCCTGCAGTAGTTGTCTGCCCACGATATTTTGGTACACTTCCATGTCCATCATTCTGATGTGCACGATATGCCACCTCAGACATTGACCTAAGAAAAACAAAACAAATAAAAAGAAATGAATGAATTATACAATGTCACAAATAACTCAACCTTCTTGCTAGTTGACTTTTTAGAGCATTACTCAGTGACCGACTGACATTAGACATGTGGTACAGTCAACCCACCCAAACCTAACATTGTACACAATCAAACAAATAATTCCTGCACAGCAAATTATTTAGACTGATTTTTAGTTTATCCACATTCAGTGAATTATTTGTTATTTACCAGGCTTTCTTTCTTAGTGATAATCTTGAGCGCGGCGTAAAACACCAAACAATCAATCAATCAATCTTTCTTAGTGTCTGAATGGTTTCATTTTCGGATGAACTTTCGATTCACTGTCTGTAGGGCCTATTTTAGAAAACGATTGAAACCCTGCACTGTAAATATACGAACTGAACTCTGCTCGCATGAGTGACAGAGGTGAATAAACCAGACAACTACATGTAATACTCTTGAATCTCATAATAAATATAGAAAGTCTTAGACCTATCGGTGATATAAAAAATACAATATTCATGTCGGTACTGAAATTAATTGTCCATCCATCAAAATGTGCAGTGAGAAGGAAATATATTAATCGCAATGCTAAGGGTTTGTAAAATATCGACCGTTAAATAAAATATTGGGGTTTCGCAACAACAAATAGGGTCTCTAAAGGTCACCTTCCATTACCGTAGGTCTATATGCCTAGAGAAATACCAGCCATACTCACTTGGCAAAATAGCCAATTCACTAAAGGTAAATATGTTACCTACTTATTTTATAATCTGACATTATTTGGGTATGTTTATCGACCAATACATATCAGAACATCAACGTAAAGGTAGTATATACTTTAGTTGAGTTAAAACATTGCCTTCGTTGCTCAATAAAACAAAGCGTCCCTGGTCCTGCCTGCTCCGTAAAGTATGTGGGATGTCAGGCATAAGAAAAACGGCTTACACGGTTTATCTGTTAATAATTTTGATGACATTCCTTTGTTTACATTTTATGAGAATAATTGGTCAACTGTTGAATCAGACACGTTTTTCTTTATTATATTCTTTTTCTAATGCATCGTAAAGTTTCGGAGTTCACTGTCTTGTTTTCCATGCGGACCTCATTTACACATCGATCGTTGACACAAAACAACAACAACAACAAATTACAGCGGGTGAACAGAAGCTTTGAAAAACATTGTAAATTGACACAAATCTGTACAAAAATAATGTTTTTCTTGAAGAGATTAAACACATCTTGTCATCTTGTACAACAAACCGATTTTGTTGGCAGTTGGAGTGAATGGACTGGCTCCGGCGATAATCTGTTTATTGTCACGGCGGGAGCTGACACGCTTATAAATACTCGCCTCACCGGGCGGCCCGAACTACTTGCAAAATTTGATATTACCCTCCGCTCATTAAGTCTCATCCAGCTGTGAGAATTCACGTGAATTCAGGATAATTCATGCGAATTTACTGCATTGGCATTTGCCTGCTTTCGCCGACGGTACTGTATGGCGGCGTTGCCAGTTTTATTGTGGGAGGAAACCGGGCTCTATGCCCGGAGGAAACCCACAACCTTCTGGTGGTAACTGGCAACCATCAGGTTAAGGTTAAGAAATTAGTAAAATAAAGGATTTATTATTGATAAATAAGTGGAAATAAAATATCATTTTCACTAAATATGGATTGCAAAACCTCTTTAGAAGGCTATTCTACGTTGTCTAACTTGGAACAAGGTTAATAGCTTACTCAGAATTTACTTCTAAGCTGAACACTGAAATGAACTTGAAAGTTCTATGATCTTAACTTTTGATGTTGGGAATTTTGCGTTGGGCACAAAAAAGTATAAGTGTTAAAATGTGCAAAGTTTCACAAAATTGAACTCTTACTCTGTGCAGAGTCAAATTGCGAAAAAAGCAAAAAAACAAATTGCAGTTATGATACGCTGCAAATAGAGACTATTTGACCTTGTGTGAAAAGAAAGGTCAATAACTCTACAAAAGGCAGATTTCTGCATCTGATCACTGTGTATATTAAAGATAATTTACCAAATTATGAACATTACAAGAAAAAAGTTGTACTTTACCTAGATTTCTTTTCACCAGTTCTTGTATGCTGTAGCTACACACTGCATGATGAATGTCATTAAGTTTGCCTATCCTTACAAAGTTTATAGGCCTTTCACCTGAGGGATAAAAACATAAATGGAATTTTATGGGTTTTCATGCTCGTGTCAGTATTAAGCATTAAAGAGTCCAAACATTCAAACAGGTTGGAAAAGCTCCGTGAAATAGCTCTGTGACAACATGATATTTGTAACCTCAAAAAGTCAACACTCTGCGTTCTTCTAACCGTATGGAACATTTGGCCAAAACACATGGCGTGGTGAGAAATGTCAATTCTAGCAAACAGTGGAAATCCATTTAGATGAAACATGGGAGTAGAAAATAAAAACTTGATTTTTATAATCCAAACTGTCGGGAAAACTCTCCCTAAATGCCTTCTTAGTAGTTTCCCTAGTTCTCGTTTATGGCACACTGGCCACTATTAAAGAGATTTTGTTCTATTTTTCCAAGATAACAAAACAATTATACACTTTTTATTTTGGCATCATTTTACAAGATTATTGAGGCAGTTAAAAAGAAATTATTTTTTACCTGTGTTTTTTTTCAAGACCCTGCGTCTGTCGGATACGAGTCTCTTCATGATTTCATCCACAGCATTATGTGATGGGGCACACAGTAGTATCCTTGCCTTATTGCCCGTGTCCTGATAACACAGATGTGTACAAGATACACATATTTTAGGTTACTACTTGAAGGTATCAAGGGGTGGTAAGTTTAGGGAGCATATCCAATTATCGTTCGTCTTTTGATCGTCTAAAACGATTGAAAAAGACGATGCTAAAGACAATGAGTGTTGAATTCAATCGTCTTTTAAAAGACAATCGGTAATCTGACTGCCCGTGGTGAAGCACGTATGAAGACGACTCAGACTGACAGTCAAAGTCTCCCGTGGTTAACAACAACAACACAGCGATAGAGTTGTTAAACGTTGACCGGTTAGTCAGGATTTGCTGTAAAATTACAATAAAACTAATTTTTGACTATTTATGTGCCATTTTTATCTATCCATGTGGAAGCAAAATGTTTTAAATCTTATTTTAGTCAGAATTGATCTTTAGGATCCTTTTTAAGGTTCCACAACTTTCTTGATTTCGGGGTGGCTTGATTTGGTTTAGATATTACGTACATATTGGCACATTCGGTTTAGTTCAGGTGTATTTGCAACTTTTGTTTTTTGTTATTGTAAAATCCAATGACACTGTCGAGCTAGAATGGCATAAATATACTGGGAACACATCTACACGCGGTGGCAAAGATGAAGGCAAAACAACCAATAAATGGCAATCCTTCATTTCGTATGCGGGGGGTATGTTGTTTCTTCGAATAAACATCGACTTTAAAAAATAATCAGTCCCAGGAAATCTCTTAACTGTTAATAAATATTAACAGCCTTGTGTTTTGTTTATGGGTGAAAGATTGAAGGGTTACTTATAGTATCATCGTTTCTTATGAATGACACTCATATCATTCACTTTGTTTAGTGGATAATACTGAGATTAACTCATGATGTCTTGTTTCAGAACGCATATTATCCTACACAATAAGAAACTTTTGGGTAAAATGTTCATAAGATTGTTCAAGCAAACTTCTACGTTTCGTTTTATCATGCATATCAACAATTACACAAAACACAGGTATAATATCATGCTGTATAAAATCTGATGAGGAATTAATTTAAAACAGCTGAAAGTTAGCAGTAAAAATAGCAAATTTTTATCTGGAGTCAACACAAACAGGAAACCAGGTGTTGGTAATTTTTTTAGAAACAGCACGTTTACACAATCCCTGATTGCAACAAAAACCTTTCAAAGAGGCCCCCATGAGTTGTGTCCCAAATAATATTGTCTGTTGTATAAATTACAATAGTCCGAACAACAAAGGTCTATACAAAGATAATCAAAGTAAAGGGTTTTATAACTAATTCTATCTGGCAGGGGGTTTCTTTCCTGTTTTGACAACTGTTAAACAAGCCTCAACTAAAAATAATCTTTACAAACACACAGTAATGATCGTTATAATTTTCCTTCAATATAAATACCACATACGGACTTGGTTTTTTTTTTTCGGGAGAGGGGGCTTGGGTTGTGTAAAACAAACTCACTCTTTGTTATGTAAAGAAGGGGTTTAGCTTAAACATATATATTTCCAAACGAAAAAAAATTCGTGTGTTTGGCAGTTTTATAGATAAACACATTTCTCTGGAATTCGGGCTTAAAATTAACATGACGTTTCTAACTATTCGCCCGAAACAAATAAATGATATACATAATTAAAAATATCCGAATAAATTGCTTTATTATATCAATGCTTCGGCCTTGTGAAGACACACTTTATGTCTTTGGCATAAGAAATTGTGGAAATTGACTTATTTTTCTCTGTTGTTTTATGGTCAATCGCTTGGATCATTTGAAAGCAAAACAATCCCCGTTTTATTCACAGTGCTTTGTGCGTTTAACGAAAAATACTTGCTCTAAGTTTCTAGCGGCATAATTTATGCATACTGCCTTACAGTGTTACGTGCTCTGTTAAAAGTATATCACTGTGCGACCAAGTGTCACAGGCTGTATGACATATTATCGTCTTTTTAAAGCGCCGCGAAACAAAAGACGATGACCAAGCCGATGGGTGTTGTCTCACATCGTCTTTTAAACGATTGAACAAAAGACGATAATTGGGTACTCTCCCATACTTTGATTGATTGATGTTTCATGCTGCACTCAAGATTATTTCCCAAATATGGCAGCGTTGCCAGATTTAGTCTGGGGAGGAATCTGGGCTCTTTGCCATGAGGAAGCTCCCAAACTTTGGCGAGTATCTCTCTTTCTGCCTAACTCTCTGAGAGATATGGAGATACCCAATGAACAGTGATTTTATTGACAAACGTTTAGGATGGCAATGTTCATGCAGAGAATACTGTACATGTGTGATTCACAGCATTCGATCTGAATGTGTCACCAAAAACACATTTGCCTAAACATTTGTGAGATCTCGTTGAGGCGATACATGTCTATTCTGGGCTCTTTTTCGTGGTAGAGGTTGTAAAACCATGCTGCTGGTCTGAATCACACTCACATTCATACAATTTTCACTGTGTATTCTTTTTGGGTGGATTCAAGCAAATCTGACACAAATCTGAGTGAAAATAATCCTTTGCCAAAAAAGCTTACATTGATGTTACGTAATTTTTAAACGGACCTTACCTTAATGATCTTTTTTATAATTTCCACAATAGTGTGTGACTTTCCGGTGCCGGGGGGCCCCTGTAGGATAGTTATACGGGGAAGGGTTGGCGCCTGTAGACATAAATGAGCAGCCATGTTCACAGCTAACTGCTGAGAGGAGTTCAACCGATTCTGAAAATTATTAACAAAAAGAGGTTCCAATTCATGAAGTGAATATTTTTGATTAATTGACTTTTATTTTGATGAATGATTGATTGGGGCTTAGTATCGCTTTCAAGAGCTAAGGTAATATGATGACAAAATTACTAATCAACAAAAAGATCGTATTCTCAACGCCATCTGAATTTGAATATTAGGCTCCACAGACTATAAAACATGTCTAATGTATTTGGCATACTTAATGTTCCGCTTTGCTAGGTCAGCAAATATGGCTATAGCAAAGCCACAATGCCCTATGTCTGAGGGTCTATTCATTGGGGAGGTAACCATGCTCTTTGTCTGGAGGAAATCCCCTGATGTTGGGGAGTACCTAACAACTCTTACACATCTAGCGATAGAGTGAAAGACCCACTCAGAAATATTTCCTTTCGGATGAGTTAAATTGAAAGCCCTGACATACCCTGGGCGCAAGATATTCTCTGAACTGAATTATTCCAGTGCAAAGTATACATAACAAAACAACTCGCAGCTCCTGAGTATGCATCAATACCAATTACCAAAGATGTGAAGTATAACTCAGTGGGGATTGATTAATGTTTAATGCCACTTTACCAATTTTGGTTCTTATGCCACACTTCCGAGCTCTTTCCCTTTACTGCTCAGGCAAAACGAGGAAACCAAGTACTGTACGAGCAGGATAGCCATGCATTACTCCTTGAGGAAATGGGTTGAATGTATTGCAGGCAAATGTCAGGAAATTGCCAGACTACACACTCTATGGATTGACAATAGGGAGCGGGAGTAACGTGACAATTCCACAAATTTCCTGTCGCCGACGTCGTCATTACGCATGTGGGGAGCCTTTATCGTTCGAATTTGACGCTCAATTCTGACGTGGTAGAACAAAACTGAAGAATTGGGGGGATAATTCTCATATTCCCCCAAGATCTAATACCTACAACTGTCCAAACACATGCCTTTCGCCCCTAGAAGAAAGAGCAACGTGCATTTTAAATAATAAAATTAAAAATCTTGTCCTTACTGTTCTATATATTATCCTATGTTAATGCCCTGTACTGGATGTCCATTTATACGCACTGCGCATGCGCAGCCCTTCCTTTTCAACTTCCTCTTTTCAACGCTTGTGGGTGTATTAGTATTAGGCTTAACTGTTTGCACAGGTAGGAATTATATCTTGGTGGAATATGAGAATCATCCCCCCAATTCTTCAGATTTCCATAGATAATACCTACAACTGTTCAAACACATGCCTTGAATGACACAGTCCAGAGGAGCGACTAATACGCAGTACAGTGCATGAAATTTTTTTTACCAATTAACATACTGCTGATTGCCAACTAGCATCAAAAAGTCATTTTGGTATAAACTGAAGTAACAATTTCAGTCAAAGTGGAGTTTCTGTAGGTAGTTGGTCAATAACTACAAATGTAGTTGAACTGGAGACGAGAGGGGCGGAATTCCGAATGAAATCACGTGTCCGACCGCATCCTCGTGGACGTTCGATCCGTTCGCGCAGAAATACGCGTGTATCGTCAAGGTCAAAGGTCAAGCGGCAGTACATTTACCCGGAATAATCTAAGATGAGCCTTGCAGATTTCAGCGCTTACGTCCAATAGACCTGACATGGGTGATGGGATTTAGCAGTGAACTACTCAAAACGCCCCACAGATGAGTAGATATCGATTAACCAATCAAAGCTCGTTTTCCTTACTGGCATGGGAATTCATGAAGATGGCGGAAAGCGGATAATTTCCAGCAAACTATAGAAGGACATAAAACATCTTTAGTATGGAATACGCTCAAACTTATGAACTGCAGGCAAACAGGTATTTTGTTCTTAATCTGTTTTTGATAGAACTGGCTCGCAAACAAGTTGGCGAGCAATTTACCGAAGATTAGCTGATAACCAGGCGCCAGGTGAATGGAGGGTGTTCACAGTTTAGACTGGCTATACATGGCCTCTGTTATCGGGGATCCAACTTGATTCGTACCTCTGTTAATGTGAGAGAAGAATCAAAGAAATAATAGTAAGTTGTCCTGATGTATTGTTGGGAAACCAAAACAGGGTGTTATTAATTTTACGGCCCTGTTGCAGTATTAGGATACATCCGTGTGTCGCCGAGATAAAATAGCAGTCAGTCTCGATTGATTGTTTTGTGTTCTACTCCGCGCACAAGAATATTTCACTTATATGTTTTATTCTGGAAGGAAACCGGGCTCTATGCCCGAAGGAAACATATGACGGTTATCCTTGAATGCCTGGACGGAATCCTGGCGAGCCGTCCATCTTAAGGCATGCTGTCCGGACACCAGCGGATCTGACGAGTGTAAACCACTTTACACTAATGTCAAGCCTCGTAGGTTTGATGGAGGTCTTTACGCCACACCCACGATTATTTTACCTATATGGTAGCGTTGCCAGGTTTAGTGGGGGAGGAAACCAGGCTCCTGCCGGGAGAAACCCCGACCTTCGGCGAGTACTCTCCCACATAAGGCGACCAAGTGAGGAATCCACTAAGAAATTATTCAGTTCTATTTGGTCTGAACGTGGGTACTCTCCCAGATAAAGCGACCAATTGAAAAATCAACTAAGAGATTTTTCAGTTTCTATTTGGTCTGAACGTGATTCGAACCTGCACCGCATTGACGAGAGGTCTGTATTGGACTGAGGTCGGTTGGTTGATTGACGTTTAACGCCGCATTCAAGATTATTTGACTTATATGGCGGCTTCGCCAGGTTTAGTGGGGGAAGAAACCAGGTTTATTGCCCAGAGGAACCCCCTGACCTTCGGCGAGTACCTGGCAACTCATCCACATATGGCGACCCAGTGAAAACTCCACTCAGAAATTTTTCAATTTTTATTTGGTCTGAGGGAGATTCGAACCCACGCCGAATCGACGAAAGGTCTGTGTGGGACTGAAGGCTGATCACTCTATGCCACTGGACCACCGAGCCTCGAAGGTAGTATGCTGCGTAGGTCAGGGGGCCTCGAACAGTAATCCTTGTAATGTCCGACATTGTGGGTTAATGGATGAGAATCCAGAAGGCTGCCACGGCCCTGATTCCCCAAAAAACTAGCCCTCACCAAGGTGGCCGCGGGAAGATTATTTCAGGCCATGAGGGCAGGGCATCCCTAGAGAATTCCTGTCGTGATGGGCGAATGGTAGTAAACCGTTTAAATAATTACAGCACCCAGTGTTCGCAGGTGTTCACCCATCCAAGTACTAACAGGGTTTGACGTTGCTTAACTTCGGTGGTCGGACGAGAACCGGTGTTTTCAACGTGATATGGCCGTAATCTATTAATTGCTGTTTTCTGCCACAATCAAGGTTATTTCACTTACCTGGCAACGTTGCTAGGTTTAGTGGGTTTCCACCGGTCCAACTGTCTGATTGGCCAGTGTCTGTTGATGCAGCATTGCACTGGTCTTAGATTGCGGCGCCTCCAGGGGGTCCCGTATTGCGCCGAGATCCATGCCCGCCATCCCCTCCCCTTTTATCAGGGCTGTTCGGATGGAGGCAAAGGACTCCATACGAAAGGTCGGTGGAGGGGCCAGGAATAGTCTGTTTAACCCTTTTAGGATGATAACTAAGCGCCCGTCTTTTGAACCTTCTTTACTACCAGAAAGACGGTGAGAAAAACCCTGGGGACTGATCGGTTTTGAGGAGTTCGGTAACTTGACCTGGGGGGTGGACTGTGAAGGATTTCGATGGGGAAATTCTCAGGGTTGGAACTTGAGTGAACGGCGCTCAATCCGAACAGCTTTCCACCAATGGGTCGTGGGTTCGAATCCCACTCAGTCCAAAAAAAATTGGAAAATTTTCTGACTGGGTTTTCACTCGAACCACCTATGTGGGATGGTTGCTAGTTACCAACAGAAGGTCGTGGGTTTCCTCCGGGCATAGAGCCCGGTTTCCTCCCACAATAAAACTGGCAACGCCGCCATATAAGTGAAATAATCTTGAGCACGGCGTAAAACACCAAACAATCAATCAATCAATTGAGTGAACGGGAGACGTAAGCCCCTCGAGATAATTTCCAAGGCCCAGCGTTCCGGATGGATAGATTTCCAAACCCGAATAAATTCCCACAATCAACCCCCACGACGTCCTCCGGTTAGATCAAAGGAGATGTCAGCTGACTGGGCGAATGGATTATCGAACGTGCGATGCCCTGCACACGGACGGCCCCCTCAAAATGACTGCCTACCCCTTGGGGCCCCGCTCGAGGTCCGTGTTTTTTGGGCCCGAGGTCGGGAGCTCGGAGGTTTGCGACATTCTGGGCTGCATGGGCGGGATGCCTGAGGATTATTCCAGAATAACTTTATGTGATGCGTCTGCAAACATGTTTGCTGATACTGGTGAGACTTGTCTCAGCGCCCGCTTTACTCCCTCTGGGGTCCATAGTGGAAGGCTTCTTCAGCCTGAACAGTCTTTTACTAGGAGCGAACGGCCGCCTTGATGACACCCTGTCTAGGGGACCGACTTGGAGGGGTCTACCCCTGCGTTTATCCGCTCAACTACGTCTGTCACCGCCACTGATGGGGGGAGAGACGATCGATATTTAGACTGCGCAGGTATTCCCGCCATGGATGGAATCCTAGCGGACCACACATTGGGTGGTGGTCCCAAACTCTTTTGGGAGTCAGACACCGGGGACAACCAACCATGGAGGGCAATGATGTTCTTCACCTGCGGAGCAAGCGCCACCTCAGGTGATACACAAACGGCTTTCCATAAGTAGTTCGTAACAATATGCAAATAAGGAAACCCAAGGGCCCAAGAGGGGTTGAGGTGAATCGAGAGTGAACCATAACGACCCAGCAACGCAACCATGTGACCATGTGACGCAACGGGTGGAAAGTACAAAAAACCCTCAAATATCAAAAATATAAAACAATTTCTGGTCAGAGAACCTGCCGTAGCCTACAGGGGGGGGGGGGGGGGGGGGGGTCTAACCGCTAGGGAAAGATACATTTTAAATTCCAAACAAATTAGATTGGAGAAAGTACAAGAAAAATATACTCAGAATTTTTTACAATGCTGCTTCAATCAATGCAGAGTTGAAAAGAGGAAGTTGAAAAGGAAGGGCTGCGCATGCGCAGTGCGTATAAATGGACATCCAGTACAGGGCATTAGCATGGCTGGCTGGACAAGAGCAAAGTTTCTTTGGTAGAAAGTGGCTGTAATCTGAAAACTCCAAACCAAATTTCCTAAAGGATTGGTCAATGCCAAAAATGCCAAAATGGATTTGAGAAAGTAAGATCCTATAAAGACAAATAATATAACTAAAGAGGATGTAGTTCTCTTGGAATCGCGATCACAAGAAAAGTTTACAGATACCGGACGACGGACCACGGACAAAAAGTCATTTGATAAGACCACCATGAGATCATGGTGATCTAAAATGTCAATCAAACTGACAATGTCATCAAAAAACGTCACCTGTCACCGGATATCGCAAAATCTCTCAGTAGACTCCCAGGCCCTATAACTGAAGTTCATGGCATTCATCTTAAGTGATTGAAATTAAAACAAAACATATGAAATGTGAAAATTGATATTGCTTACTGCTGGTTTACAATGTCTTGCACGAACAACTGCATCAGTGAAGTCAGCAAAGTTTACAGGGCGGAGAATATCTCGCACAAGGGGACTGTTTTGCAGATATACAAGAGCCTGATATTCACGGATCAGCATTACAATCGAACCAACCAACTGAAAAACAGATTAAAGGTTCCGGATTCATGATTAAAAGAATCACAAGAAATGGATAAAAAACAAGCTGAAGGGATTTATGAACAAGGTTTTAAGCTGGTTTTGTGTTTGTATATTGTCTATTTGACTAAATGTCTATTTGAAAAACATGAGTTGAAAAAAAAAAAATTTAAGAGGCATAGACAATGCTGAGATTATTTATTATATAATTAGTAGTGAGATATTGAGTTATACAGCTCTGATATAAGTGATATCACCACTTTTACCGATAACATTTATATCATCACTGCCAGTGCCGGAACTATTTTCATTGGAATTCTCATGATGGATTCTTTAATTTGTGAAAATTGCTAAAATTTGTAATCAAGTCTACTTTTATATATTATTGAACACTTCTTAGTATTATAAATTGGGTGTTAAACAATTTTACACAAACCAAACATTTTTTTCGCTTTGGCCTTTCTGTGCTCGCCGGGGTACTATTACTATTAGTATTACTTAGGCCTGGGCCAGCAAGATTCGCTAAATTATATGAAAACGTGTTGTAAGGCTACCCCACTTTATAGGGCCTAATGCAAAACAATGTGGTACACCTGGAACATTGAAATTGATTATTTTCAAGAATATAGAAAATGTATCGAGAACCGACGCAAATCATTGCAACCGAAGACAGTGGGATGTGGTCTGAGTGCCGCCTGATCGTCACGCTCGCTCTGGGCGGAAATGCCAGTGTGAAAGAAGCAACTCGATTGATTCTGGTAACGAGAAATTCAAGATCTAATTTATCCTAGCACATTTCAACACACTTAATCTAGTAAATCTTCATTTTAAAATAACAATTTAAAGGTTTAATTAGAAACTGAAGTGTAGGAAATGTCCAACTTCACCGTCGATGACAGCGAACCTCGATGTTTGTTGTCGCACGTGCACTGTGTGTCCTTCCGCACAGGCAAACGCAGGTTGTTCTCATGAAATAAGTATTTTGTTCTAACTGTAACTTGTTTCATTAATTACATGTATGAATTGCAACATGAACATAATAATTTTCGATGCAAATTTATATGTTTTTGTTGTGTTGAACCCCCAAACAACGCGCTATTTTTTCCTACGCCGTACAGGCCTATGAGTGATGTGTCATTTTCTAGGTCAAGTGACGACCGCGAATCATTCAGTTTGTCGAGAAAACACACGAAAATCTCACTAATAATTATATAATAAATAGAATATTTGATGTATTATCGGTAAATATCATTTATATTACATCTCGTGGATTAAAAAATCTTGTATTTTCACTCTTGGCTTCGCCAATCGTGAAAATACATATTTTTTAATCCACTCGATGAAATATAAATGGTATTTACCGATAAACAACAAATATCCTCTATATATCGTATTAAGTCAGCACTCTGAGAATCCGTGTACAACGTAGGTCTTAGAGGAAAATGAAATTTGGGATGCAACTTTTATTTTTCCAATAAACACTACATTCATATACAGACACAAACAAATGCAATCCTTTTGCCAGGTTTAGTGGAAGAGGAAACCAGGCTCTTTGCCCAGAGAGGACCCCCATCTTTGGCAAGGACTTGGCAACTCTTCCATACAGGGTGAGTGAAAAACCCACTCAGCAATATTTTTGGGAGTCAAACAAGCCAAGCATGACCCTTGGACAGAAAGGATAGCGAATGTATATAATAACGTTAGAAAAAACGATAACTTCAGAATATATTTGAATAAAAACAAGAGTTTTAGTAAACTCAACATACGCCCGCCTTGGCAAAGTCGAACCGCTACGATTAACAACTTTACATTTAATATAACATTTGTTTTAATTTCATCAATTGGAATTTCTTGTTCACATTAGAGGTTTTTCTTTTCTGAATTTTATGAAGCTGCAACTAAATACCGGTACGTTATAGTACACATATGTTATCTGTTCAGGTAAATTCAATCACATTTTAATTGCAAAAACTTAAATATTGTGGCTGTTTTGACATTGTTATTATGTTCCATAATTGGGAAGGAGCAATCAATGCAATAGCTTACAATTCTTGAATATTAACAGTTTTGACTTGGACACTGTTCTATTGGACTTGGCTGAAATAGTTTTAGTACAAAGCAAACAATCTTCAGGCTGACCACAGATATCATGGTGTGTAAATATACAAACCTTGTGTGCACTTCAGTGGCTGTCATTGTCCCCTTATCTCTATTTAAACAGCCACTCGGATAAATACCAGATGGGTAATAAAGCTGTGGTCTTTTTTGTTATTATAGCGCACATTAAACTATCCAAGAAAACAGTCTCAGAATGTATGAATTAATTGGCTTCCAGTTTTACTCTGGACCAAGTATACTCAAAAAGGCATTGAGATATATTAATATATATCATTAAACATCAGGTGAACATTTCTGATAAAAAAAAAACTCTTGAAAACACACAAAAAATATGTGGACCCAAATCAAATTTGGTATGCGACAAATCATCTACCCATGAGGTATATACTCTGAAAGAATCGTCAAGATCGGATAAGAACTTAAGAAGTTATGAAAAGGAAGAGAATATTACATAATCCTATATGATTGCCATATTATACAACGAGTGAAGTCAGAAATGGTACACGACATACCGTCTGCCCATAAGGTATATACATGTACTCTGAAAGAATTGTCAAGATCAGATCAAAACTCTTCAAGTTATGGAGCGGAAGGGAACGAAGATATAGACTAAGACAGAACATTACATAATCCAATGTACAAGCCATATTATGCAATCGACAATGTCCTAAATGGTTCATGACACACCTTCTACCCCTAAAGTATATGTTGTAAAAAAAATTGTAAACATCGGATCAAAACTCTTCAAGTTATGGAGCAGAAGGGAACGAAGATATAGACTAAGACAGAATATTACATAATCCAATGTAGAAGCCACATTAATCAATCGACGATGTGATAAATGGTTCATGACACACCTTCTACCCACAAGGTATATGCTGTGAAAGAATTGTAAAGATAAGATCAAAACTCTTCAAGTTATGACGCGGAAAGGAATCCGGGCCGGACGAACGGACGGCGCTGGTGATACCATAATACGACAGACTTTTTTTAAGTCGGGCGTATAAAAATTACTTCATACCTCAATTTTCGTTAGAACATCCATGGGTAAAATTCGCCGATATCTTGTCAACACATCAAATGATAAGCATTGGGGCTGAGAGGTTTCGAATTCAGGAATCTGCTCTGTTTAAAATACAAATAGTTCGTGGGCTACAAGCTTTGTAATGGTTGATTGATAATTTAAGCTGCACTCAAGATTGCAACGGTCGATTGATATCTTATGGTGCACTCAAGATTGTAACAGTCGATTGATATCTTATGCTGCACTCAAGATTGTAACAGTCGATTGATATCTTATGCTGCACTCAAGATTGTAACAGTCGATTGATATCTTATGCTGCACTCAAGATTGTAACAGTCGACTGATATTTTAAGCTGCACTCAAGATTGTTACGGTTGATTGATATTTTAAGCTGCACTCAAGATTGTTACGGTTGATTGATATTTTAAGCTGCACTCAAGATTGTAATGGTCGATTGATTGATATTTTAAGCTGCACTCAGATTGTAACGGTTGATTAATATTTCAAGCTGCACTCAAGATTGTAACGGCCGATTTATGTTTTATGCTGCACTCAAGATTGAATTGATCAATTGATGTTTCATGCTGCACTCAAGATTATTTCAATTACATGGTGAGGTTGCCAGGTTGAAAACTCGATCTTAGGCGAGTACCAGGCAACTTTTACACATACATGTATGGCAATCAACTAAAAAAACTAACCCAGACTTTTACTTGCCCATGAGTGGGATTCAGCTCAACAATGGATGCCTGTATCGGACAGAGGGACTATGGTTCTGCTGACTGGGCCCCCTGCTTTGAGTTTCAAACATAATGAGGTATGCCTCACTTGTTTGGTCAGGGACAATTTTGAAGGAGTTCTATACTGTACTCAAGATTATTCTTTAACACGTTGTATATATAAGACGGGCATGTTTGTTGGGGGTTTAATGATATCGATATTGATAGAAACCTTCTCGTCCAATTTAAAATTTAAGTTCTTCAGGCAGACTAATATGTTTGGCATATGAAACATAACAAAAATTCCCCTGTACTCTCCTTTGCTTGAGAAATGTTTTTTTTTACTTACCAGGGGCTCGTTCTACTAAGCTGGCGTAAGTTGCGCCAATCGCAAACGCGTGTTAAATTATAGGAATTTGCGCATGGTCGCAAGCCTGGAGGCGCAACTCTTTGCTGTAAACCTATGCGTAACTTTGCGCCGGCTTAGTAGAACGAGTCCCAAGGTTTCTTATCTAAGAAAGATCAATGACCTTACAATATTTTCGATAAAAAAATGTCAATGATTTGGTGAAAAGGCAGTTTGAGCATGAGGCTAAGGTGAACAAAATGGCATTGTAAACTTTGGAAATTGTAAAAAAGGTGAAAATTAAACACTTTTCTTACTGATGTCAGGCTTATGCTTCGCGACTTGAAAATGGGCTCCTCTTCCCATAATCTTATATCTCTCCACATATCCAAACACTTGGTACGTTTTCTTTGTATTATCAGGGCCCTTCTCCACAAGGTGAAGTATCAAGAAATCTCCTTCAGTGATAGAACGTTTTGATGATTGTTCTCTTGAAATTACAGCTGAAAGGAGAGCAGATACATGTATACCTTATTCCCAAAGCTTCATTGTACTATTGAAAATATTTTTTTTTTAAATTTTGGTTTGAAATTTAACAGGTGATTGTAAAGCGATCCTGAAAAGGAAAGGGATTAAAAAAACAAATTCTTCCTGAGTATTAAAAGAAAAAAGCATAATGTTTTATTTCCATAACTCTTAATAAGTAAAGGTGCATTTGGTGCTGTGACTGACCTACAGTCTACATGTACTTGTCCACAGTTATATGTATTAAACAAGAATGAGATTAACTGGTTGCTTGAAATTTGATTGTTTCATAACAGTTCACTCCCCTGTCAATGTGCTGTTTTTATTATATTTTTTTTCCAAGAGTTTTCCTCGAAACCACATATATTATTCTTCATTCATATTTTCTTCTTGGAGTTAAAACTAATACATGTCAAATAGACCTGCAAGGGGGGAGGGTGTTCTTAGTTCATTACAAGGTGGGTATACATAGATTGTTTGATGGTTTACACAGCACTCAAGATAATTTCAGTTATATGGCAACGATGATTCAGTAAGGAAGGAAACAAGAGGGAAACCCCCGGCCTTCGGGAAGTGCCTGGCAACTAGCACTTAGACATTTTTTCCTTGGTCTGAGTGCGATTCGAACCGACGCCGCAGCGATGGAAGACCTGTGTCGGACTAAGGGACAATCACTCTAACAGACTGAGTAAACAAATTGTGTGCAGAAATTACAATGAAAGTGTTTTTTAAACTTTCAAAGTGTGGGAAATTCAAACAAGATCTTTGTCACTTTTATTCACATTCATATGTTATTGATGTGGCTGTGCAAATTCCAAATTCATCAAGTCAGATAAATTTTTGCATTGTTGCTCATATTTAAATTTTTCATTCTGATTGATAATCCAAAGCCCCAGTGGAATAGTTTGAGCTTTCTGTTAAATTTCCTAGACTTGGAACTTTATTACTGTGCTGGAAAAGTCAAGAGATAGTGAAACAATGTCTCCTCTAGTAAATATTGTAGTAATTCTTCCTAGACTAGCACAATAGAGGAAATGTAACATATATTAACTCACTGTGCCAGGAGAAGCGCATGAGTTTTCTGGCAGTGTCAACTTTGTCATTTATAGAGCCTATAACACCCTGGATAGACTGACATCTTTTACCAAGGAGAGACCAGGCTTGGTATACCTTTGAGAAAAAAAAGAGAGCAGAAATGAGTCATTTTTACTTCCGCTTGTGACATCTTGTTGACCTTGAACGATCTGCATTGTTGGCTCTGGTTATTTGAGCGTGAATTAAACAAAATGACGGCAAGATTGAAAAAATTTGTTTTCTAAAAAAACAAAAACAGTTATATTTTCCACACCAATATGTATATCTAATATAGGCCAATCCACAGTATTTTTCATATATAGGCCTATAAAACAAGGTTGTGTTAAATACTGACCCATTCCCATGTTTCAATCACTTATCATGTATACACCTATAAAATAAGGACATCTAGGTTGTGTGAAATACTGACCCGTTCCCCAGTTTCAATCACTTTTCATGTATAGACCCTTAAAATAAGGACATCTAGGTTATGTGAAATACTGACCCGTTCCCCAGTTTCAAGCACTTTTCATGTATAGGCCCTTAAAATAAGGACATCTAGGATGTATAAAAGGCCTAAGGAAGGCATTGAGGTTATGTGAAGTACTGACCCGTTCCCAGGTTTCGAGCACTAAAAGTGGCGTCATGATATCCACATAATCTTTGTAAGAATCGTAAGAATCACATAACGGGTAGATATGTGTCTTGTCGACAACAGGTGGCATTTCACTACTCTGAGTGGCATTCAGTTTATCTGTGTACATGAGAAAAACAAAAAGTTATTTGACAGTACAATTTAAAGTGGCATGAGCTCCCAAAATTTATATGAGTAATCGAAGTACCTTAAAAACTAAAGGATTAGCGATGAAATAGAAAACAATATCACTAACCCGTTTTGAAACAAGGATGTGAGACAAAAAGACGCAAAATTCAAATACCATAAATTATGTATGAGTATATTTAAAAACATGGTTATTTTACACATGAGTGTTCGTGTGTTTTCTTGTCCATAAATATAATTTGGGGTTTTGTTTGCTGATAAGAACTATCTTAAAACATCAACAAGATTTAGTATCCCCTGAGAGTTTTTATTTGTACTTTGAAAAATGACCAGCAATTATCTATTTCTGTTTCAAAGAAATATTTGGCAGTTCCATGCCACCATTAGAAACGTACATGTCATTAACAACCGTCATTTACAGTTGTATTTTTTATTTCGTTATAATATGTATAGTATGGCAATATTGAAGTTCAAATAGTGTTTACAAGGCATGAAATGTCCAACCCATATATGACTAGGGCTGATCAATTGGTTAAATGGTATTTTTTATATCAACGTCAATATTTTCAATCAACCGTTCAAATTGACAGATGCTTAAGGCAGAAAAAAAAACTGAACATTCAGGCAGCATAATGTGCCATAAATCTCAATTTGAATATCATCATACTTCTTCACTAAAGTTTTCAGTGGGAACTGGACATCTTTTGTGAAATCAAAATCTATACTTTAAAAGCTTACCTTGTTCTTCAAACCATGACACATTCCACTTCAAAATATAAGGAAGAAATGTGAAAAGATTTATGGAGAGTTTGCTGAGTTCAGGGGGTGCAAAAATTCGTGTCATTTTCTGTCCTGTAGAAATTAACGGAGCAGAGGTTGTCGGTGCAGAAGTTGACCGAGTAGAATTGGACAGTGCAGAAGTTGATGGAGCATAACTGGACAGTGCAGATGTTGACGGGGCAGAACTGGATTCAGTAGAAGTTGACACAGTAGAACTAGATGGAGAAGAAGTTCTCTCCCCTATATCAAAAATAATACAATAAGAATTTTTCTTAAATTCCACTGTAGAGAATCCAATAACAACTGTTTTGAAGTAAACTAATTTGAACAAGATATGACTCAACTACACAGGATAAGTAATGTGAGTGGAACTGGAACCCATAGGTGAGGAAACAGTAAATGTCTTACCATCAGTTTTGGAGAAGGTCACAGTTTTGCAGGACTTGTGACGGGATTCGGATATCTTGGATTTCAAATGACTGTCGGAGGAAGTTAATTTGGAGCTTGAGTCTCGTAGGCTGCTTTTGGAATGGCTGCTGGTAGATTTGGAACTAGACTTTGATGATGATTTTTTGGTGTCAGAAGTTGTTTTCGATGCAGCAGACGAGTGCGATGATGATTTTGAAGTTGCTATTGATGCATCCGAAGAGTGTGACGATGATTTTGATGCATCCGACGAGCGTGCCGATGATTTTGAAGTTGCTATTGATGCATCCGAAGAGTGTGACGATGATTTTGATGCATCCGACGAGTGTGCCGATGATTTTGAAGTTGATTTTGATGCTTCCGACGAGTGTGCCGATGATTTTGAAGCTGCTTTCGATACATCAGACAAGTGTGCCGATGATTTTGAAATTCTTTTTGATGCATCCGACGAGTGTGACGATGATCTTGAAGTTGATTTCGATACATCTGACGAGTGTGATGATTTTGAAGTTGATTTTGATGCTTCCGACAAGTGTGACGATGATTTTGAAGTTGTTTTTGGTGCATCCGACAAGTGTGACGATGATTTTGAAGTTGCTTTTGATGCATCCGACGAGTGTGACGATGATTTTGAAGTTGTTTTTGATGCACTTGTCACTCTGGTGATTGTTTCTTTGACTACAGAGGATTTTGTATGCACTACAGCTTTACTCTGAGAACTTCGCTGAGAATCTTTAGAACTACTACTGCCATGGGACCTAGAGTTTGATGAGGACTTTAAACCATTGGATGACTGTAGGAAAACATTTTGATTGGTTAGTATATATTGACTATGAAGTTTGATGCATTTTGATACGCTTGCTCTCAGAATGACTCGAGGAACACAAAAGTGATTGGTCAGTTTATAACTTTTAGAAACTATTAACTCAAGAGGTTAATGGATTGCAACTTCTGTTTATTTGTAAAGCGACGTTTCGGTCCAGATTCTAGTACCGTTATCAAGCATAATGCTGGATAACGGTACTAGAATCTGGACCGAAACGTCGCTTTACAAATAAACAGAAGTTGCAATCCATGAACCTCTTGAGTTAATATTGTTACCTCAACTTCTAAATGCCTCTTTAGAATTTTAGAAACTAGTCAAAAGTTTTGTGTTAATTCCTTAATATGTATTTAACTGGCTTCAGACTTCGTATCAATTGATTGGCGGACACCACTTTTTACTATTCACCGAAATTGCCCTTCACTACTCACTAGATCATCATAGAGGGTACCATATTTAACATACTTTTAAAAAATGTTCCTTATTTTGAGAAGAAATAATATACCCACTCCCAGACAAGTTTTTTAGGCAGCCCTGGGCCCAGCTTATTATTTGAAACAGTTGTTGTAATGAACCCACCTTTTCGTTTTTGTGATTATTCTTCCGAACAGGTTCAGTATTAAGACCCTGGATAAAGGCCTCTGTCAAGCCGGCTGACCTGGATGAGAATCTCTGTTCAACCGCTATAGTTGTTTTCCGTTTGACTGTCTTGTCATACTGTAACAGAGGTAGGCCCATCTTCATAACTTCCTCTTCATTGGGTGGTTGAACATCACTGTCCTCCGTCAAGGCTGGCTCTGTAAAATTATTTGTTTTACCATTTTTTTTATAGTAAAGTGATTAAATATGTTTTCATAGACAACAGTAAACAACGAATTAACACCATTTGGGCAAATACAAATTAATGAAACGTGATTATATATCACTTATTTATCATGACCCAATGCCAGTTATTTATGCATGTATTGATTGATTGATGTATTGATTGTACGTCACATGGGAGGCCTTTATCGGACTGAGGGACAATTACTCTAACCGACTGAGACAACCCCCCCTCCCCCAAGTTGTGAGGTACTCGTCGAAGCAGTTTTTCTATGTAGTAATGTCACCATGGAAGAGAAATAATGTTGACAGCAGAGTAAAAGCATCAATAAATCGGTTTAGAGGGAAAGATAGTAGTACTTGACTATAATCCAAGTGATAATTACCTATTTCTTCTGGATTGTGATGACGAGTAGCGTGTCTATCCTTGAAACTCCTTTCATACATTTTGTGTTTGGCAGCAGATATTGTTTGGGTAAGTGATATGGGCCGCTCTTCTGATTTATGTCGCCTTCTTTGCCTCTTCTCTTTAACTGGTTTACGATTAGTAGTTGATAACCACGAGCTTTCTCTTGAAGAAGTTTTATGTTTTGTGCTTGTGGTCTTCTCATTTTTGTGAGAGGAATTTTCAAAGATGGTGTTCTTTTTTGGTTTCTCAGAACTGCTTTGTTTTGCCAGGAAAGACTCATGACGAATTTCACGATAGCTTTTTAAGCGTTTGGCAGGTATGATTGGGACTGAGTTCAACCGTTTTGAAGCCGAGCTGAGAGGAGGCACAGACTTTTGTCTATAAAAGTTACCAACAAGGTGCATTGGTGGAGATTTTTGTAAAATGTCTTCTGACACCGTTCTTGTATATGTTCCACGTTGATCATTGCTTCCTGGTTCTTGGTCGTCAGTTGAGCTAATAGAAATATGCGATGTGTTGATTTGGGCATCCATCGATACATCACCATCTTCTACCTCTTCATTACTGGAGTCAATCTCATCTTCCACAGCTTTTGGCGGATCAATTTGTGTTGCTTCAAAGTAAACATCGTCATCATCATCAATTTGTCCTTCATGACACTGACCATCGCTATTGATACCACCATCACTAAAGGAAATGTCATGGTCCTGTTTTGGGGGATCAATCTGAGTAGCTGCAAAGTATAGATCATCATCACTGTTAGACGACCAGCCAAACTCTTCATCAGCGATAGCAAGATTTTTGGAGGACACTAATTTTGCGTTGATTTCTTTATTCTTCTTATCGTCATCTAAATCAACACTCGGACTAGTTGTCTTTGCCTTTGGAGACATGGAAGACATCGGTTCTTTAGACAGCATAATTTCAAGAACTTTTTTCTCTGTTTTCCCTTTTGAAGACCCTGTTGATATTTCTTCCTTTGATAGTAATACATTTGGAATCATTTTCTCTGTTTTCACCTTTGAAGACCCTGTTGATATTTCTTCCTTTGATAGTAATACATTTGGAATCATTTTCTCTGTTTTCACCTTTGAAGACCCTGTTGATATTTCTTCCTTTGATAGTAATACATTTGGAATCATTTTCTCTGTTTTCACCTTTGAAGACCCTGTTGATATTTCTTCCTTTGATAGTAATACATTTGGAATCATTTTCTCTGTTTTCTCCTTTGAAGACCATGTTGGTATTTCTTCCTTTGATAGTAAGACAATTGGATTCATTTTCTCTTCAGAAACAGCCTGTTCTTTATCAACACTTTTTGGCCTTTTGAGCAATAATTTTTGTGCAATTTCTTTGCCCTTGTGAAAAAGTGAACTTTCAACAGAATCAGTTGGGGGCTTTCGACATATTTCCTCTTTTAAATGGGGTTTTGAATTTTTGTCGTCTAAAATTTCCTTGCCACTTTCCGTTGCAGGCTCTCTATCCTTGATGGCTTGAGGAAAATATGGACTCCTTTGCTGCTCTCTTGGCCTTACACCTTCTTCTACTTCAATATGTGTAGATTTGGTTTGATGAAGAGAAGAGTTCATACCAGTGGACATTTCCATCAATTCGCTACTCTTAATAGAATGAGATTCGATCTGTATGTCTTTTTGGTTTTTAGAATGCTCCACTGCATGAGGCAATTTAAAACTATTTTGCTCGGCAGAACTTTTGCCCGCTTCTGAGGCTGTTGTGTCCACTTCTGTCGCTGCTGGCTTGATAATTTTGTCACAACTGTTGTTAATAACAGGATCTTTTTGAGTGAGATCAAATAATAGGTCATCGTAATAATGATTATCTATCCTTGAGCTGGCTTCAGGTGCGTCTTCGTCATAGAAAGCAGCCATTTCTTGAATGTCTTCAGGAACTTCTCCGGATGAGAGCTGAAAGATTTTGCACAAAGCCTCGTCATCAGCGGCATCATATCCAGCATCTACAGTCTCTCTATATGCTGCGTTTTCATCCGTTAAACCATCGTTTCTGTCATCATTCCATTCATCAGGATTTTCATCATCTTCATCGCTGAGAAGGATGATGGACTGGGAAAATTCGTTGAACAGATCGTCATCGTCTGAGTCGTAAACCATAATGACTTCATCAACCTGGGTGAAACCTTTGAAGTCTTCTTCTGGCTCTTGCTTCACTTTAGTCACATCAACATATCCCTGATCCTCCTCCTTCTCTTTCTTTATGGTAACGCTACCTTCACCTACACCAGTAGAGGGAGGAGAATCAGATTTGGATGCAGATATGTATTTCTCATTGACAACAGGGGCCATAAATGGAGGAGGCTGGGCTTGATTGTCGTTGGCAGCTCTCCCTAGAGCTAAAGGTGTAGAATGACAAAGGTTAGAATTCTGGCTTGTTTTGCTGTTACTATTTGGATGTGTTACAGGGGATGAAGTATAAGGCATTCCTGTTCTCGGCCCTGGTAATGGACTAACATTAGTGTCAAGGGGCTCTTCTTTAACTGTCTTCGGGAGTCCTGTACTCTGTACAATCTCACATCTTGCAGAAGCTTCACAGTATATATTCGCTTTAAGATTGCTGGCAGGGGACTTTGCTTGTTCTCTGATGTCTCCACTTTCTTCCAGTCCATATGGCTGTGTTTCATTAGAACATTGAGATAACATTTCAGGAGATTGGCTAGATGTATCCTTCTGTTTCTCATATGGTTCAGTATATGATACAGGAGGTGTGAAGCGAGAAAAATATGGTGACTGTTTCCCTGATAAGGCGTCTTTCTTTAATGATTTGACTGGCTGTATTTGAGCCCTGTTTGATTTCTCAAAGTTAATTTTCTGATTGATGAATGGTTTGAACTTTGAAGAACTTGCCTTATTCTTATTGACTGTTGATTTCTCATTTAACTTTAGTGGGCTGCAACACGGGTATGCAGGGAGATCATCAGAGTCAGAGCCTGAGGAATCCGGAAAGTCATATATGCTTGGGACAGCCTTACCAACTTGGGTACTGTCACTCTCCTTTTTAACACTAGTTATTTTTTTATCAGACAAGCTATTCTCTAACGGATTCATCCAACGTTTTGAAGACGAAGGCGGGGAGCGACTTTTAGCATGTGGAGAAAAATGTTCGTCTTTACTCTTCACTAGTACAGTGGTTTCATTAAGAAGGCTTTGTCTAACAGTTGTGTTATCTTCAGGTTGGCCAGATTCATCAGAGCCGAAATCTGACTCACCAAACAAAAGTGTTTGACTTTGCCCCCGTAACAATGTAGGATCACAAGTGAGAATCTCAAGATCATCATCATCATCATCATCCTCATCATTTACTTCTTTTTTGATATCATAACCCATATCATGATTGTAAGCCAAATTATCCCCACGTAAAGATGAAGGAGAGTCTGATATTCCGGGCAAAGTAACATCACTATCATCAGCAGAACTTTGCAGCTCCAGGCCTTGATGGTCCCACAGTGTTTTACCTTCCTCGGAGGAAACTTTTCGCCTTTTTGATCCAGTAGAACCACCCAGTAAGAAATGTTCATCATCAATTCTGCAATGTCTTTTGTCGGAAGCTTTGCTCCTTTTTCTCATCCTTTTAGCGGAGGGTCGTTGTAATTTACCGAGTGGAACATCCGAGTCAGAGCTTTCAGAAATATTCTTGGTGTTTTCTGAAGACTGCATTGGATTTGCTACTTTTTTTTCTGCTGCCAACCAGGAATGTTCTTTTTTAATTTTAATTTCTGTCTGTTTCACAGGAGTGATGGCATCTACTTCACTTGCAGTGGAATTAGCGAGCGGTCTTTTTGCTGCCTTTTTATTGGGGGCAATTAACATATTTCCAGTCCTGCTGGAGGCTGGATCTATAGAATCAATATCAAACTCATTAAATAAATTTCTCTTTTTCTCGGACGGTAATGTCTTAGAGATGTTAGAACTTTTAGATAAAATAATACTCGGGCCCTCGGTGGATGATTTGGGTTTTAGTTGCAAACTCAAGTTTTTGCTTTCTGATACATTATCAGAGTCAGACGTTTCAAACACCTGTTTTATCTTTGTAAAAGACAGCGATTTCTTTTTGGCACATAGGTTCTTTTTTTTATCGATGACATTGATAGGACTGGCTCTCTGTTTTACCATCAGATTTGAGTCAAGGTCGGATTCTAGGAATTCAAATGGCTGAGTATCAGCGTCAGAATCGCTGGAGGCATTTTCTTGAAAAATTGGCCTTCTCTTGATTTTTTGGGGACCCGTCTTCTGTTCAGTCCAAGAGCAATTATGCGCTGACCATTTCTGAGGATTCTTGACAGTAACATGACAGCTGGAGCTTGAGCCGTGGTTTGGTTCATCACTTGTAGAGTAACTTGATACTGTAGAAGTGGACGGCTCTTGTTTGGGAAATACTTGGCGGGGCCCCACTATCTTGTCCTTTACCAAGCTGGAACCTTGTGGAATTTCCCTAGATAGGTTGCCCCCTGAACCTCCATTTCGTGCCTTGGTGTATTTCAGTTTAGTCTCACTTGAGGAAGAAGAATCTTCTGTGAAAGGTCAACAAAAAAAATGAAAGAGTTAGAATAATATGGTACTGATTTTCTCATTTCTATAAGGCTCAAATCTGATGATATGTGAAAGAAAAATCACAAAAACCTGACAGTAGTTGCGGAAACTCATAATACGCCCGCAAGGGTAAGTTCATTGAAGCACACATTTATACTCAATATTAAAGATAAGCTTTAAACAGAATTTCGGCTGAAAGAATCTTTCGTTGCCTAAAAAACACTGAGGCTTGGTGACACCACTAAGTTGTAAGGATGTATATCAGCCTGAAGCCATACAGCCAGGAAGAAAAAATGTTATTTGTGAACAAAAGATCCTATTTATAACTTTTTGTTACAAGTGACGCAGTCAATCATCGGTCCAGACAGACAAAAAAAATAAGAAGCTTTCTGATCTGTATAAACAGTCATTTAAAAAGCTCCAAGATAGATAAAAACAACTGTAAGCTTTAAAAACTCAAGTTAAATAACATTGTGTACTTGACCTGCTGTCATGTTTACGGAGCTTTGAATATTTGGTCTTGAAGAGTTGGTAAACAGCTAATCTTGTTAGACTAATTTTGTTTACATAAAATTAAACTACAACATGTACTTAAATATATGGGGTGAGTAAAAAAGGCTAATGCCTCGCAAATATGGATTTTACTAACCCCATACATTTCCGTATTGGGTCACTAACAGACTGTGTAACTAATAGTATCTAAACTTTAGCTGCACTATATATATACATGTACAGGTATTATAATATAATGATATTTGATACCGTGTTACCGGTCTTAATGACATGTACATGTACATTTGAACCAATGATCTGAGTGAACAGATAGATTAAATAAACTATTATCTGTAAACTGAAAGGAAGCCTATACTGCTATACACATACATTCTCCTTGATAAATGTGTTTCATGTAGGTGGATACGACAAAAACAAGTTTACAAAATATTTTACTGATTGATTGATTGATGTTTTATGCCGCACTCTTGAAAGAGTATTTCATTAATACGGCGGCTTTGCCAGGTTTAGTGTACAGGGCACTTTGCTAGGAGGAAACCCAGGACATGGCAACTCTTTCACAATGGCGATCAAGTGAAAAATCCATTCAGCAATTTTTTGTGATGGCAAAGAAATTTACAATTTATTTCCCATTTTTGCCAAATACAAATTTGACGTCCTCCTGATGAGTGCTTGGATGTTGTGTAATCAACCTTCTTTTTCTAAACTTAGTAATATTTTTCGGGAACAAGCACACCATCAATTATTAATTAATATATACCATAAGGAGGACATTCAAAATCTTAGATCAAAGAAATCAGTTTCGACATTGGCCTACCGTATATTTCGATCTCGGAGTCGGATGACGACCCCAACAGATATGTTGTAGGCTTTCTGTTAGGCTTTTTTTCAAATGCTGGCGGCTTTTTCTTAAGTTTTTGATCAACTCTGTTTTTGGGTTGTTTTATATGTGTGTAGGTATTTCCTCCATTAGTCCTAAAATTATGTCTGGACTCCAAGAAATCATCCTCCGAGTCTGAGAGCTCCACGATTTCCATGGGAAAGTATAATCTGTATTAACATTATACATCTACAGCTGAGGGAGGAAAGAAAAAAAATATTTAAAATTTACACTAAAACACACTGGCACATGGAAAACCTTCTTGTATAAAATAACCATGAAGCCAAGTTTCTAATGGTGTTAAAATAAACCTTTATACTGGAAAGTCCCATAGACCAATCATAAGTTGTTGTGGTAAACTAAAACCGTTACCCATGATACTTCATTACGGTAAGATCTCCGCTAATTCAAGTACTCTAAAAAATTCAAGGGCCAGAAAAACATTAACAAAAGTACACTTAAAATTCAACTTTTTTCGTTGAGAGTCTTACCACCTGGAGTGAGCGATCAGATAATCCTATTGAACGATCGCTGTTGTTGTTTTTATAGACCAAATGTGGCAAATAGCAATGTAATAATTCGTTATTTTCACATCACTGGTCCTTGAATTAGCGGAGATCTTACCGTATGTTTAGAACACACAGGAGCTTGGCCTTAGTCAGTAGAAATTTTAAGAACACTTTGTAATATATTGACAATGTATATTGGTAAACTGAGATTGGACCCAATAGGATCATGCCATGGGAAAAGAAAGTGAAAATTTTCCCCAGAAATACCTGAGGTAGAATACAGGCAAATGAGTTTAGCCCTGAAAATCTTAAGAGAATTGAGCCGGAGATTTCGTGGAAGACAATTTTGTTTAAAAAATTGGCAATTGTATGTACATGACTATTGACTATTAATACATACTGTATATTTCAATAAAAAGTAATTTAAAAAAAAGGAGCAGCTTATATCCTCAGTTCTAACAGGATGCTCTATATATGATAACATATAATGCATACCACTGCTCGGTGCAAAATCATAGAAACCTATCTAAGAAGCTCTCCAAGTCAAAAAGATAATTATTTTTTAAAAAATATCCCTGTGCCCTTTGCGATTTTGTTTTCCAAAACCAAATTTTCTATTTTTTTAAATAGACAGGATATGACAAAAATAATCTATGTTGGAAAATTGGGACGTAAGAAAAATAGTGTAGGCCTACACCGCAAATAAGCACTTGTCGAGCGACATTATAAATTCCTATTAAACTATTTTGCCTCAAATGATTTTTTTCTCAACCCATCCAAATAATCCGATTTGACCTATTAAAACCCAGTCGGATTAACTTTTTATCTTAGGTTTGACATTTTTTTCAACAGGCAACTTTATTAGTGTCTGGAATAATAGCCTGGAATTCTGCACTTCAATTCTGCAGTTCATATATCAATCATTGGTCACACATCATCAATTTATATACTTTGGCCACGGGACTTGGATACCTCCAGCTAGTATTTAAATGTAGGAGTTTTTGACTGGACAGTGGACACTCGCCCATTTATAAGCCTATTTTTTAATCTGAACAAATTTTACGTTTTTTTTTTTATTTCATCAATAGCAGTTTTACTTTTACTAGTTTTAGCCAGGAATGGCACATCAGCTTTGACTCGTTTGAGTTTGAAATGGAAAGTTTTGGGGAATACTTTTACCTGTTTACACCCAAGTTACCACGTACTGCTTGTAAGTTGCAGCCACAACTTAAACCGTAACTCTAGGAATTTCAGTTTGAGTTACTCACTGAGTTAGTTTTACTAATTACAACAGACACTGAGAAACTCAGTCTCAGAAAGCAGCCTGCAATGTGCATGGCAACAAAAGCCAACAAGGCAACAGAAAGAAAAACAGGGAAAATTAACAAAACATAATAAAGACCGTATACCGTACACAATTTCCACATCATTTGAAATATCAAATAATAGTCGTCTTTAAGTTCATCCGTATACTTGGAGAAAGACATTGTTACACTACAGTCTTGTACAATTATTTCAACTTTCGTTTTCAACTTTTCGTTCAAAATTTTTGTTGACGTTAACGTTATATTCATAACTGGAACAATGTATGACATTATAGTTTATTCCTCAGATATACTGACAATTTTTGATAATCGATCTTTTTACAGAACCTATAATTTATGTAATATGTACATAGAAACCGCATAAAAATATTAGCCAGTAGACATTGGGCAAATGAAACTACAATGGAAAATATCAAAAACTAGTCTTTTTCGGGACTTTGTCAAGTTATGCTTCTTGATAGGCCTGATTCAAAATGGCAGCCTCCGCTCTCCGACGAGGTTGTAAGATTTGTTTGTCAAAACAACCAGCATCAAGTAAGTTTTCGAAGACGGGACCATCTGACAATTCAATTTATTTCCACTGGAAATAGTAATGAATACCAGGTGAACGAAGTTAGGCGGAGCAGCCGCGGGAAAGTTTTTTAATTGGTTCTTGACTAACTAGCCCGTTTAGCAATACTCCCCAATACTCCAATCAGGTTGTAGCCGCACTCGTGTGTCTCTATCCTGGTTTACTTACTTTGCCGGTCAGGTAGAGCCACACATTAAACCGCCATTATAAGGGTGGGATAACTCGTGTAACCTCATTAGGCCAATTTTATGCTATGCTTTACAAAGAGCGATTTAACAGTTTAACAACGGATTTCGAAAAAATCAACTGGTTCAGTGAAAAGAGGAATGTTTCAAAGATATGATAGGCGGTAATAGCTGAAAGGTAGTTGAGATTAAGGATAGTTAAGACTTAGCTTCAATCTGAAATCCGAAGTCCTTCCAAATAATTCATTTAAAAGCCGTAACTAATCAGGTTGGGGAAATGTGCCGAACGGGAGTCCACTCCTCAACGGGAGTAACACTCCGGAACGAGCTATAGGCCGCACTCTTGATCGGGAGTAGGGTGGGTGAAAAAAACAAAACACGCCTCCGTTCTCCTCAACCCCTACCGTAATGCACGCTTTGCAGAGCAACAACAACGCAGTAGACTTCAAGCTTTGCCTCCGTGTGTTTTTTTCTTTAAAATTATTTATCGTCGCATGCGCTGACCACTTCAAAGAATTTCACACAAACTGCAAAAAGTGAATTCGCCATTTTCAACAAGCCAAAGCAGCGTCAAAATAAATGTTTACCTTAGCCATTGATGTTTCAAATTAAAGACTGGTGTCTGTAGTGTTGCATGCTTCCCACGTGGTGACAGTCCGTCGTTCACCCAAGTCACTGACTCGGACGCGCAAATTTCAGGTCTTTAAATATTGCCAGTCGGCGCGATTATACGGTGGTCATTAGTGACCATCGATGCATCTTTATTCTGCACACATCGTGTTTAATTCATTTTAAAACTGTTTGATAATAAAAATCTTTTTTATTTACTTCATGCACTAAAACAGTTTATTTGTTAATTGTGTATTTAAGTTGAATCGTAAATTTTAGATGGCAGCACATTTACAAGACTTTTTGCATCTCGTCGTGTTATTTGTCATAAGGCGTGTTTTCCGTAAACTGAGTGAATGTGTCGGATGACGTCAGAATTTATTCATATCCGAGAGGTCAAAGGTCAACTGTAGCAAAATCCGTCAGTTCAAAGGTCATATGAGAGCTGAATGCCCTTTGAACTGACGGATTTTGCTACAATTGACCTTTGACCTCTCGGATATGAATAAATTCTGACGTCATCCGACACATTCACTCAGTTTACGGAAAACACGCCTTATGACAAATAACACGACGAGATGCAAAAAGTCTTGTAAATGTGCTGCCATCTAAAATTTACGATTCAACTTAAATACACAATTAACAAATAAACTGTTTTAGTGCATGAAGTAAATAAAAAAGATTTTTATTATCAAACAGTTTTAAAATGAATTAAACACGATGTGTGCAGAATAAAGATGCATCGATGGTCACTAATGACCACCGTATAATCGCGCCGACTGGCAATATTTAAAGACCTGAAATTTGCGCGTCCGAGTCAGTGACTTGGGTGAACGACGGACTGTCACCACGTGGGAAGCATGCAACACTACAGACACCAGTCTTTAATTTGAAACATCAATGGCTAAGGTAAACATTTATTTTGACGCTGCTTTGGCTTGTTGAAAATGGCGAATTCACTTTTTGCAGTTTGTGTGAAATTCTTTGAAGTGGTCAGCGCATGCGACGATAAATAATTTTAAAGAAAAAAACACACGGAGGCAAAGCTTGAAGTCTACTGCGTTGTTGTTGCTCTGCAAAGCGTGCATTACGGTAGGGGTTGAGGAGAACGGAGGCGTGTTTTGTTTTTTTCACCCACCCTACTCCCGATCAAGAGTGCGGCCTATAGCTCGTTCCGGAGTGTTACTCCCGTTGAGGAGTGGACTCCCGTTCGGCACATTTCCCCAACCTGCCAATAGCAGGTTGGGCAAACGTCCCGATCGAGAGTAACACTCCCCAACGAGCCATAAACCGCACTCCCGTACCGGAGTGGTTGAAAAACGCAAAACACACCTTAGTTCTCCTAAACTTCTACATAAGCGATAAACCGCCGAACGATGGAGAATAGACGGGAATGGTAAAGAATACATGGTGAGCCAATGTGAGAGGAGCAACCGTGGGAAAGTTATTAATTAGTTTACATTAGCTGTATTCGACTGGTCATTTTCGAGCAGCTCATTCTTCTCAAACTACACATTTTCTATTCGACTGGTCGCATGATTTGCACGTGCACGCTCGAAGTGCTCGCTGATTTTGTAAGAGCAGAGAGAGGGGAGCTGGTCACGTGGCAAAGTAGTCCGAAATATCTGCGATGATGATGTAAGACATTTTCTGACAGATAGGCCATCATCATCTGATGATGGCCTATCTGTCAAAAAATGTCTTACATCATCAGCGCAGATATTTCGGACTAGTGGCAAAGTATTAGTACTTTCACGACTCCAATTATATAATTCTTGGCCTGTTTTGACTATTTTTAAGCATGCCTGTATTCCGAAACTAAAATTACTTATAATTAAACCCTGACACCCTAAATCTCAACGAATAAATGCTATTGTTTTTCTATGCAAATAGACCAATCACGCTTCGGAAGTCTACTTAGCCGAATTTACCCAAATCAATGTACTATAGGTCTGAAAAATTATTTGCAGTTTTCCTAGATCATTGACAGAAATATTTCATTTTGATTGCAAATATATATTTACTCAAATCCGTGTTCGCACGCAACCCTCTCCACGCCTACCAGTTGACCTTTACTTGAAGAATACACCTTGTTGCTAAGCAAACGACCCACACTTTCCTCACTTTACTCAAATTCGTTCAATTGGTACTTTCCACAGCAGTTAGTTTGAGTTGCTGCGCAGGTGGGCGGAGCTTAAATTTACTCCTCGGAAAACGACCAGTCGAATACGCCTATTCATTGGTTCTTGACTAAACGGTCTATAATGACAGTAACAAAAGTAGTATACGGGGACGTTTGGAAGCGTCAACTGTTTCTTTCATCCTGTTTTCTTGCTGTATACAACAGTGCCACCTAACATCTTACGGTAGACAACTCCCTTCACTGCAACACACCCAAGTTAATAGATTATTTTTTTTCTATTTAATTCCGCACTCAACGGGTCTCGAACCCCTACCTTTCCAATCTGAAGCTGCGCAGAACCACATGCGCACTCAATTAGACCGTAGCATCTTTCCACTAAACTAACTTCCAACACAGCGTTAGAGGTATTAATTTCTATGTGTTACCTGAACTGCGATACACGCATGTGCACTTCATATTTATATACCCTTTGACCTGCGATGACGTATAATGTATTTGGACGAATCCAAGAGGATCCTTCGGCTTTGTAAATAAACATGGCTAAACCTAACCCTTTTCTGTCAATAAACCCCGTCCCTAACCCTAAGCCCTTCTTTAGCGTTGTCAATAAAAGATTCCAAAACCTAACCTTATTCTGTCAATAAACCCCGTCTCTAATCCTAGGTTCGTCTTTGACGTTTTGTCAAGAAAAAAAGCTGTTGACAATTGGGGCACACCATAGTGACCCTCCGTCTCTGAAGAGCTGGCATAGTGCCAAAGGCCAACAGTCATCGACCACAGCCACACCTTACGCACAGTGGGGCCACTTTATCAATGAGTTGACTGATCGCAACTTTTACGTTACCTACTATTCTTTACCCAAGCCGGGAAAGTCGCAGATCGGTGGGTTGTCCATTAATCAGTGGTTAAACAGCCGAACGACCGAGAATAGACCGTTTGGACAAAAATTTCCTCTCTATCTGTCCTCACTCACGTTTTCGCCGAACTATTGAGTTCTACAATAAAACTAAAAGTGCATGTTCCAAGCTTGTTGTGAATGACTAGTTCTACCGTCAAAGTCAACTCGACGCCTGCTTCGAAGCCGATGAAATTTCTTTCTTAAAAGTGTAAAACAAATCGCGGCATTTTAAGCATGTGTTTTAAAATACACCGAAATATCTACTCCCATGCTTCACCTATCCGCATGTAGTGCACGCTCCGTAGTTTCCCAAAAAATGACCATGAGGCGTAAATCCATGACCAAGTAAGGCAGAAATTGTCGAAAGAACTGGTTATAATCTACCAAAAATGGAACAGCAAAGGTCAACTGAGCTCAATCAGAAGAGTGACAGAAAGTTTCATGTTGAGCTGCACGCTTCCAGTACTTCAACAATTTCCGCCTAACTTGGGCATGCATTTACGCCTCGTCACTCGTGGTAATTTTTGGAAACAGTCAACTACAGAGCTTGCACTACACGTGGATAGGTGTTTTGTGAATGTTTATATTGAAATGGTCCCAGCAAAGATTCCAGCCATTAATTTGCATGATATTCTTTTTTTGTTTGAGTAGCAAACTAAAAGATCATGAAGTAATCTTCCCATATCCCCATATTGTTCATAACTTTAATTACTGTATTGTTCTGGCCATGTTGTTTTTACTTTTTCTCCGTATCAAGCCTCTCTATATGTCTAAATAGTATACACTTTTTAACACAATTTGAAACTTGTCTCCATAGTTATTTTAGACAAAAAGATTTTCCCTGTGCCCGTTTTTTAGTGTTCGTTAGTATATACTGTTATGCTCTTCACTCCTTATTATGGTTTGTAAATATACCGAAATATTGAGTTTATATCTATTACGTGTCTTTCTTCGGATTGCTTACTCTACTATATTAAATTGTAAGTCTTTATTGATTTCTACATTATGTACTCAAGACAAAAAACACATTAACAGACAAACAGCCACTCGGCCAGGCTATAGGCATTCAACAGCCAGCCCTAAAGCCTCTGAAAATCTTGTCCAGCTAAAACTAGAAATAACAAATCAGCCGCAAAACAATTAGAAAATCGTTCTAAACTCATCATAACTGGTCCATCAGGGGAAAAAAGTTTGCCAGTGATCCTTCCAACACCATTCAATTATGTGTACTACAGTAATATGTGCGCATGTCATTTTTAAAATCTGTTATGTTCCCTAGACGGACTGAGACCTTCAAAATAATAAAAATTCTGGTCCTTCTAATTTCCGTAATGAAACTGAAATTGGTACAACGGATAGGAGAATGGCCTCCAATGGAATTGAAAATGAATACGAGGCAGCCTTCGATTTGATGCAAACTAGCTTTGTATTTGGCCTAGAAAAAATTATATATGTAATGTATTTCAATTTTGGTTTAAATTTTTTTTACAGCATGTCACAGACTGTTACAACGTCCTGTGACAGATATACAAACCAAAAGAACAAGTGCTGCATATTTGACTACAAAACCCCACCCATTCTTTACCATCATCCCCAGATTTATACAAAGCAGACAAATGGAAACCTCCACAACATCAGGCATTCCTAACAGGGCTGTAAGGTCAGTTTTTATTTCTTGAATCTTTATTTATTTAGCTTTTGAGGGATAAAGACAACAAAAATAATCTTTAAATTTGATGGTTTAGTACACAACAAGTTTAAACCAAAGCATAAACGCAGGAAGCCTGATTTGAAGGAAATCATATGAAGAATTGTCTTCTCTTTTTGCTATATTTTACGATTTGTACAGAAAAAAGCAGTGTGAGTTTGTATTGATTCGATCATAGCCACTGATGGGATTTTAGTAGCTGCTCTCAAAATCACATAAAACGACCTATGTGGGATGGTTGCCAGTTACCAACGGAAGGTCAAGGGTTTCCTTCCACAATAAAACTGGCAACGCCGCCATATAAGTGAAATAATCTTGAGCGCGGCGTTAAACACCAAACAATCAATCGATCAAAATCACATAAATATGCAGTAACACCATCATGTAGTAAACGGTTCCTATATGTTGTGTCTCAATCAACTTTATTCCAATATTGTGACAGAAAGTCCCGAGATTTTTTTTTTAATAATCAGTTTTCACAATTTCATTTGGTTGCCTGTTTTTTTTAGAAAAAAAACCTGGTTTCTTTCCCTGATAAACCTAAGAAAGTAGGTGAAAATTATCTGGAAAGCTGCTTAAAACACCAATCAATCAGCCAAATTCATGCTGCTGACTTAACAACCCTTTAGGCAATAATATTCTTCTAATCCTCTTTATTTTTACTTCAGTGTGGAGTCGAATAGTGCTCTTGAGTCTCAACGAGAAATTCCTACAGAAGATTTTAGCCTACTGCCTCAAGATCCTGGTAGGTATAAAATTTGCTGCTGAATCTATAAAAGTTTTCCATAGTCATTCGTAAAACCATTGTGGCAAATATTGTTTATGTTAGGGTTCGAAGTACACAGACTATGAATTTTTCTCATAACAATGGTAATCATAGTAGATAACTTTCAAAGCCTCTTATTGTCAAGACAATCAGAATTTACGAAAAAGTGAAATGTACATTGAATCAATCAACAAATCATTTCATTTTATCCTTTTTAAAATTTCAGAAATAACTAACAAAGTAAACACGGCTATCAAGGGAGAGAATCTTGGCCGATTGTTCGCTGTTATTCATATAGCGGGTTCACAGTTTAAAATCACTACAGATGATATCATTATGGTACAGGGTTATTTCCCTCCAGTCATAGGCGAAAGGATACGATTAGAAAAGGTACCGATGCATTCTATTTTGTGGAAGGATTTTACAGATCTGGGGCTCGTATCACAATGCAGTTACATCACAAACAAAGTCTACAATGTAGTTGCCCTATTGAAGAGATATGAAGTGATGGCAACTACGATTGATCGTACTGTGCGACAGCTTTGTGAAGCGCTAAATTGTGCTACCAATGTAAATGGAGAAATGTGAGACTGATATCAGGGCAATCCATATTCTGGTTGAAAATTGAGCCCTGCAAATATGTGTAGGGCCATTTTTTCTCTGTATGTCAAGTTTCGCAAATTTTTTTAACAATATCTGATATGTAATCATGTGATCTATGCTGCGGCATTGATTGGACAAAACAGCTTGTTGACTGACTTTTAATGGTATAAAATCAAACTCTGTTTGAATTCCGGTGATTATTGCTGTGGCTATAAGCTTTGCACTCTAGACTCTAGTATTCCTTTAATGCAGGAAAAATCATCTGGTGAGTGCCAAGCTTATTGCCAACAATAAAATATTTTGAAAAATATTTCAAAAACATAAAAGCCCAGTGAATTGGAACAATGTTTCTGTTATTCCAAGACTTGGCACTGAAACATTACAGGTTTGAATGCAAGCTGGGACTTGACCTAATGCCCAAATTACTGTAGTCCTGAAAATGAAACAATATTGAGTATGACATAACAGCAATCAGTTATTTGGCTTTATAATTAACGATAATCTGTATAATGTAATTCCTTCATTTCAGGTTCTACTTACTGGAAGTAAAGATTTTACCCTTGTTGGAAGGCCAATGTTAGAGTAAGTAAGCACAGCTTATCTTCATGTCAGGACCTACAGGTGTATTCACCAAACTGTGGTTAAACACAGAGAGACTTTATTTGATTTTGCAAGTTATCATAGTTCAATTCACCGAGGGTAATTCAATTTCTAACTTGACATTGAGCAACGGGTGACAAATTAAAAATCTAGTGTATTAATAAATTCTATCACGTCACTGTTTTTGGTTTATTGAACACCTCAGACACCATCGAAATATCTCAAGCAACATGTGTTTTATAATCTTGGAGAGAATGTTAAGTAGAGAATAAAGCTTACAGGTGGATCGGAGGCAGCTATCAGGTTTAACTCTTATGTTTATGTAAGTTGTTGCATCAAACTCAAATAAACCCAAACCATTTATCTATTATTATTTTTAACTCCGAAACTTGCCTCCATGGGTACATTTTCCCTCGGTTGCTGTATGTGGAAGCAAGTGGGTCGCGGGTCCAAATCCCACTCAGTCTAAAAAAAATTGTAAAATGTTCTGGCTAAGTTTTCACTCTGACGACCTATGTGGGATGGTTGCCAGTTACCACTGGAAGGTTGTGGATTTCCTTCGGTCATAGAGCCTGGTTTCCTCCCACAATAAAACTGGCAACGCCGCCATATAAGTGAAATAGTCTTGAACGCGACATAAAACGCCAAATAATTAATGTATACATGTGGAAGAGTTGCCAGCTACTCGCCGGCAACCATGGTTATATCACTTCAGAAGATTTTCCTTGTGCCCATGTGTTTCAGTTTTAATAAATATATCTATTATTATTTTTTACTAGTCGCAATCTTGTGCGGATCGAAGCAACTGTCATAGAGAAAACCCTGTCCACCCCAAAAGTTAGATTCAACTATATTAGACGTAAAGGACATCGGAAGTTTAAATGTAAGATTCTTTTTTAAACATCTTTGCCTCTGGAGGTAGCATGGATGATCCAATAAAAAGAGGTTTTGGACTACTGGCCCAATGTGGGAGAGTTGCCAGATATGCTGCTCGCCGAAGGCAGCAGGTTTCCTTAGGAACACGGTGATGAAATAATCTTTAATGCATGAAAAACATCAATCGATCCAAGAAAAAAACGCTTACAAGTTAGAAAAAGGAAAGCCTGTAAAATTTGCTGCCTGGCTCCTATTCCATCTGTCGTATGTGGAAAAGTTGCCAGGCAGGTACTCATCAAAGGCAGGGGGTTTTCATTTCCTCCAGCACTAAACCTGTCAACTTAGCTGTATAAGTGAAATAATCTTTAATGCGGTGTAAAACATCAGTCAATGAACCTATTTCATGGTGTTTTGTGGAATGGCTGCCAGGTACATAGTTGTTGGTTGAATGATTGTGAAGTAAAACCTGATTTACTTTTAAATGAAACCTAATAAAGTAACAAAGTGCTTTGAGTTCAGTATCAATACCAATCAACCGGTTTTTACCCCTCGGGCAAATTTTGCCCGAAGGGTATTGTCGTTGCCTCCGTCGTCCGTCTGTCCATTGGTCCTGGGAAACACATTATCTAAAAAAGTCTTTAACTTACAACTTTGAAACTTCACACATTTGTTCCATACAGTAAGTACAAGAAGCTTATTTAAAATCAACGCGCTCGGATGTTTTTATCAAGAGTTATGCCCCTTTTATTACCGCTGCTATAAAAAGCCTCGTAAACACATTATCTAAAAAAGTCTTTAACTTACAACTTTAAAACTTCACACATTTGTTTAATACAGCAAGTACAAGAAGCCTATTGAAAATCAACGCGCTCAGATGTTTTTTTCAAGAGTTATGCCCCTTTTATTACCGCTGCTATAAAAAGCCTTGTAAACACATTATCTAAAAAAGTCTTTAACTTACAACTTTAAAACTTCACACATTTGTTTAATACAGCATGTACAAGAAGCCTATTGAAAATCAACGCGACGGATGTTTTTTTCAAGAGTTATTCCCCTTTTATTGCCGCTGCTATAAACAGCCTTGTAAACACATTATCTAAAAAAGTCATTAACTTACAACTTTAAAACTTCACACATTTGTTTAATACAGCAAGTACAAGAAGCCTATTGAAAATCAACGCGCTTGGATGTTTTTTTCAAGAGTTATGCCCCTTACATTACTGCTGCTGTAAAAAGCCTTGTAAACACATTATCTAAAAAAGTCTTTAACTTACAACTTTGAAACTTCACACATTTGTTTAATACAGCAAGTACAAGAAGCCTATTGAAAATCAACGCGCTCGGATGTTTTTTTCAAGAGTTATGCCCCTTACATTACCGCTGCTATAAAAAGCCTTGTAAACACATTATCTAAAAAAGTCTTGAACTTACAACTTTGAAACTTCACACATTTGTTTAATACAGCAAGTGCAAGAAGCCTATTTAAAATCAACGCTCTCGGATGTTTTTTTCAAGAGTTATGCCCCTTTTATTACCGCTGCTATAAAAAGCCTTGTAAACACATTATCTAAAAAAGTCTTTAACTTACAACTTTGAAACTTCCTACATTTGTTCAATACAGCAAGTACAAGAAGCCTATTTAAAATCAATGTGCTCAGACATGTTTTTCAAGAGTTATGCCCCTTACATGACTATCAGACAAAAACCTCCTTGTAAATGTGATGCATGTATGTGGAGTAGTTTTTCACTCACAACAAATTGTCTGGAAAATAAATATATCTTTGGTTTCTTTGGCCCAGACCCGAGGGGTCCTGATGGCGACAGCCACTTATATAATTTAGCCTGCTTGTGTTATCAATTTCTAGTAACTTTAAAACTTGCATTTTAAAGCCAGAAAAAGGAGAATGTCACTCTTGGGGGTTTTTTTTGCCTGGCAAAGAGCCCGGTCTCCCCCACTAAACCTGGCAACACTGTCAAATAAGTGAAATATTATTGAATGTGTCTTAAAACTCCATCATTTAATTTGTATGCCCGCTCTTGAAGCATTGATGACATCAAACACAAACTTTTTTTTGTGTTCTGCTGAAAAAAATCAGCTAAATTGTGAACAGCAATGATATATTACATACTGTTGTCAAGTTAACAAGCCCTCTTTTTTTTAGTGAATAGTCATACATGTTCATGTTGACATGACTTCCTTCAACGGGTCACAGGTTTGCACCCCGACAAATCTAAAAAAAAGTTGAAACTTGAAAAGTGGTGTTTCCCTTGCTCTCTTAATTTGGAATGGTTGCCAGATACATGTACCTTAGGAAGGTATGGGGTTACCTCCGGGCACAGATCTCAGTTTCTTCGGGCGGCTCTCTCACTAAACATGTCAATGCCTCATTTTAAATAAAATGATAGTCAATCATTAATCAATCAAATCATTTATTTTGTTTGTAGAGTATATTAAGTGTTTTGTATTTTGTTTATTTTCAGTGCGTCAGATTGAACAGAATATGTTGCTGATTAACAATATTGAAGTGTCAACAGTTGATCAACATTGAAATCAAAAGTGAAACTGAAAGTGCTTTTAAACTGAAACGTACACCGAAGAATGGAGATTTCATTTGAGAATTATAACAACATACGGCACTAACAAAGTGCACTTGCGGTGAAAGAATGAGTGTGGCGAATAAAATACTGAACAATCACTGTCGCAATTTGACGTCTCCAACAAACTTTTATTTTTGGGATTGTGTGTTCATATATTTAGTCACGGTCTTTGCGCAGCTGTTGTAGTTTTAAATGGAAAAAAAATGTTACTGCACATAAATGGTATCCTCCGATGCATACAAATGTGCATGGCAACGTTTCTCTATAAGGGAAATAATTTTGAGCCCAATTGGTCTATTTGCCTACATGTATTGCCCAGCAAGTTACTTTTTGGCAAATCAATTGAGAAATATATGGGAACAGTTACAATTATCTTGATTTGTAAATAGATTTATTAAAATGTACCCTGTGTGAAATACAACTCTTGCTTTTTACATCTTTCACCTAATATATCCTACCTTAGTCTTAGCAATTCAGTTTTAGTGGATTCGCTTTTTTGAATTTGTACTAAAACATTTTGCCAGTAAATGCACTGTGGGGTCACAGTCATCTAAATCGGCGTGGCAGAGGTAAATCATGCATAAATAGATTATTTATCATTACGGCCCACCTCATAGAATTTTTACGTTCACTCAACGAGCTTGTTGAGGATTTATCCCTGGGCGTCCAAGAATGGGCCTCCTTTGCCAGTCGCATCAGCTGACTGGGTGAGGGCACAAAGATGTGCGTAATTTGTCATTGGTGGTGTGTCTGACAAGGGGATGCATTATCAAAATATCTCAATTTAAATCGAAACTTATTTAGGGAACCATGAAGACCACAAGTTACAATATTAAAAGATTTAATGGCTTAAATCTAGTTAAGGTTGTGGAGAGGAGGTGTCAAAAGCTATGCCCAACTTTATATGCATTACTGCGATATAAGTTGGAATATAATGGTGAATTTCACTTGTTTAAAATATAAAGGGTATTAAGGCTTTCCTGCTCGGAGGGTAAATTTCTTTGCCATTTTCTCCATTAAACTCTGTTTTATACAAGATCTGCTTGTCCCTTGATATAAATATTAAAGTTATGGCTGAGGCAAGAAAAAACAGAACAGCTACCAATGTAAATGTCATTAAAACAAAACCAAGCCAGGTTACAAGCTCAAAGAAATAGTGGGGACAGGACACCAATTCGAACAGAAAACCACGAGGTATAACATGGCGTGAAACTGGCTGTGGGCTATCTCTGTCCCCTGTAGCACTCCCTTGACTGGCAGGTCTCCGCAAGTTCTTCAGCATGACGTGACAGATACAGTTTCCAATCTCCCCTACGGCGAAGAGAAGTAAGCCAGGACAGTAAAATCCTAGATGAGGGCTGAAGTATCCTATTTTGTAATTAACTGACCAGCCAATAAAAAATCCAAATGCCCAGTAGTACAAAGGGGCACCAATGCATTCAAGCCACGCCATTTTCCTCTTGTATTCGTGAACAAATAACACTTCTGTAAATCGCCGAACGAAATGTTCACCCCAGAGACCCATTGTTATGTATGTGGGGATATTATTGTTAATATAACACAGTGACAGTGGTAGCCACGCGGTGTAGCTCGGATGACTTATCTCTGGCAAACCTGAAATGTTACTCCCAACAAAAAACGTAACCATGGCTCCTAAGTATGTTACGGAATTAACCAAGACTGGGTCCAAACCCTTCGTCGGGTCTGACCTCAGAGACCCCATCAGGCCAACTTAACTATTTCTGTTGATGTAAACATTCACGTCTCGCTGCCCTATTCTCGCTTCTGTTGTTCAGATATATTTTCTTAACTGTAAAATATAGAGCAAACTACGGTAATCGAATCTCACGTGACGGGATATAGGTCAAAACAGTTTGGACTATATATAGGTTTCTCGTTGGGGAATATTAGCACTATGTATAAATGAAGCAAAATTTTACATTACAGTGTCGTCAGTATAACGCCTAAGAGTTGTGGGTTTTAACTCCGCTAGGTAACGTCTTGGTAGGCAGGAAGCAAAGAGTCTGATAAATTGCTCCACAAACTGGATGACGAATCCTGCTAAAATGTACTTTAAACGCCCTAAAAAGTCTGTCGTATTTTTTATACCTATCGCCGTCCGTCCCGGGTTCCCTTCCGCTCAATAACTTGAATAGTTATGATCCGATCTTTACAATTCTTTCCCAGCACATACCTTATGTGTACATGTAGATGGTGTGTCATCAGGCATTAGATTCTGCAATATTGTCTTCTAAGTCCATATCTTCTTTAGTTTTGACTTTATCTTGACCAAGGGAAGATGGTGTGTCGGGAACAATTTAGGACATCTCTGGTTACATAATACGGCATCCATATATGTTCAACGAATAGAGAAATGAAAAACTTTGACATGAACATAGAATTTCAATTGCTGAAATTTAAACAAATATTTTCTATAACTTAGAGTAATAAGTCGTAGGTAGCGCGTTTGTTGAGTTTGCTATAACTCTTCTTGATGTTTCAGATATAGCCAAGAAGTTGTTACCCATTTGTAAGTTGTCTGTGGATTGATAATCTGAATTCATGAAATAATTGACATTTAGCCAGCTTTTATCATTGGTAATCGGAATTCATGAAATAATTGACGTTTAGCCAGCTTATATCATTGGTAATCTGAATTCATGAAATAATTGACATTTAGCCAGCTTATATCACTCATAATCTGAATTCATGAAATAATTGACGTTTAGCCAGCTTATATCATCGATAATCTGAATTCATGAAATAATTGACATTTAGCCAGCTTATATCATTGATAATCTGAATTCAGGAAATAATTGACATTTAGCCAGCTTATATCATTGATAATCTGAATTCATGAAATAATTGACATTTAGCCAGCTTATATCATTGATAATCTGAATTCATGAAATAATTGACATTTAGCCAGCTTATATCATTGAAACCAAAACACATAGGACAACTTGTACTACTTTGTACATGGTGATGTTTTAATATGAGCTTTCGAGAGAAACTACTCTCATCATCAGAAATTACAGCAACACAACGTCGGCATGGTTATACAGGCATTATATACACAGCAAGAATGAACAAAACAAATACAAAAGTTATAATCACTGATAAGTTGTGATTCCTACACTGTAGTTGAAATCACCACAATCTAAGGTAAGGGAGGGGGGGGGGGGCAATCCTATTACAGGTCAAGAGTTAACTACATGTATTAAGATATGGAGGACATGGAATAAGCAGGTGTGCTGTAACATCAGGATATAGCACAGACGATAAGACAACCTTATCTTTAGAATGGAGACAGTTGGTTACACATTGAATAAGCGGAGAGGAACGGATGAAATTTGAACATTTAATATAGGATTTAATTTTGAGATATGAAGGGACTCTTTGTATGCTAAGTTAAGCTTGTTCTTAGCCTGGTCAATTATCTCACATGACAATGTGTTGGGATTGTGATTGTTATTGTAACAGTGATTTGCAACTGCAGAGGAGCCACTGTTTTGGTGCATAATGTGATGCTCGGAGAACCTCTGATTAATATGTCTGGATGTAAGTCCCACATAAGATGCAGGGCAATCACCACATGTAACCTTGTAAATAACATTACTTCGAAGTTTTTCATCTTCGCGATCTTTGTAATTAAAATAAGAACTGATTGTGAAAGTTTCGCTTAAAGATACAAACTGAACTGTCGGGACAAGGTTTTCAAGTGATTTTAGTTCTTTAGATAATTTCATCGAGGCTGGTCCAAGAAAGGGTGTTCTGATGAAGATTTTTTTTTCTTGGACCAGCCTCGATGAAATTATCTAAAGAACTAAATTCACTTGAAAACCTTGTCCCGACAGTTCAGTTTAAGGTTTAAGGTTGTCTTATCGTCTGTGCTATATCCTGATGTTACAGCACACCTGCTTATTCCATGTCCTCCATATCTTAATACATGTAGTTAACTCTTGACCTGTAATAGGATTGCCCCCCCCCCCCTCCCTTACCTTAGATTGTGGTGATTTCAACTACAGTGTAGGAATCACAACTTATCAGTGATTATAACTTTTGTATTTGTTTTGTTCATTCTTGCTGTGTATATAATGCCTGTATAACCATGCCGACGTTGTGTTGCTGTAATTTCTGATGATGAGAGTAGTTTCTCTCGAAAGCTCATATTAAAACATCACCATGTACAAAGTAGTACAAGTTGTCCTATGTGTTTTGGTTTTAGTAAAACCGCTCCATAGAAGAATCTATTATATCATTGATAATCTGAATTCATGAAATAATTGACATTTAGCCAGATTATATCATTGATAATCTGAATTCAGGAAATAATTGACATTTAGCCAGCTTATATCATTGATAATCTGAATTCAGGAAATAATTGACATTTAGCCAGCTTATATCATTGATAATCTGAATTCATGAAATAATTGACATTTAGCCAGCTTATATCATTGATAATCTGAATTCAGGAAATAATTGACATTTAGCCAGCTTATATCATTGATAATCTGAATTCAGGAAATAATTGACATTTAGCCAGCTTATATCATTGATAATCTGAATTCAGGAAATAATTGACATTTAGCCAGCTTATATCATTGATAATCTGAATTCATGAAATAATTGACATTTAGCCAGCTTATATCATTGATAATCTGAATTCATGAAATAATGGACATTTAGCCAATCTATATCATTGATAATCTGAATTCAGGAAATAATTGACATTTAGCCAGCTTATATCATTGATAATCTGAATTCAGGAAATAATTGACATTTAGCCAGCTTATATCATTGATAATCTGAATTCATGAAATAATTGACATTTAGCCAGCTTATATCATTGATAATCTGAATTCATGAAATAATTGACATTTAGCCAGCTTATATCATTGATAATCTGAATTCATGAAATAATGGACATTTAGCCAATCTATATCATTGATAATCTGAATTCATGAAATAATTGACATTGAGTCAGCTTATATCATTGATAATCTGAATTCATGAAATAATTGACATTTAGCCAGCTTATATCATTGATAATCTGAATTCCGGAAATAATTGACATTTAGCCAGCTTATATCATTGATAATCTGAATTCAGGAAATAATTGACATTTAGCCAGCTTATATCATTGATAATCTGAATTCATGAAATAATTGACATTTAGTCAGCTTATATCATTGATAATCTGAATTCAGGAAATAATTGACATTTAGTCAGCTTATTTCATCGATAATCTGAATTCATGAAATTAGTTACATTTAGCCAGCTTATAGCATTGATAATCTGAATTCATGAAATAATTGACATTTAGCCAGCTTACATCGCTTGAAACTCGAATCTATCGATTACATGGTTTTACTCTAAAATGACTATTTTCATGATGCATGGAGATTTCTACAATAAAATTATTTTAAAAAAAACCCCGACGCACATAGACGGTCAGCTTGTGGCGGGATATTGCGTAGCTATGTACGGTTTTAATAATACTATTACAATTTTCCTCATATATGTGAAAGACTATAGAGTATTGCGAAAAACACCAAGTATTCAGAGGCCTATCAATATTAAATGACCATTGTTATTTTAGACAAGAACATTTTCCCTGTGTGCGTGTGTTTTAGTGTTCAAAAATACTAAGGGACAGAGCAAATTTATTCAAATGATTACTGTATGGAAATGCTGGGTTGAAACTTTGCTTTAAGGAGCCATACTTTACTTTCCTTGGAAAATTCTACTGTCATATATTCTATTGTCAAGATATTGTATAAGGAAAATTCATACATTCCAAAGGTTTTGCAGTTATCGATCGAACGGTTATGATTATTTATATGTTCTGGTCAAATTTATACCTCCCGTATTTTAATTGATGAACCAATATAAGTGACAAGGCTGTAAGTTAATAACTATAGCGAAATACATCAATTTTACCTTTAGTATATTTCATAGAAAAAGTATTAGTCCTGTGCCAATTAATGGATTAAAAAGACCCTCTCATCCACCCCACCCCCCTACTCCCCTCCCGAAAAAAATAAATCACGAATTTTTTGCTCGAAAACTTCGTGTTTTCTTAGTCTTGCCTTGATTTAACCAAGCGAAAATGCGAGAACAAGAAATGGCATAAATCAGCCACCATACGACTGGGCCAGGATAACCGATAAAATATTTTAAAAAAAAGAATAAAAAATGATTCTATGAAAAATAGCAGATGGCGTCCATGGACAACTGTCGGTTTCGAACCCACATACTCAGAACCCAAATCCTTGTAACGATGTATCCACTGGACTAAAGCTGCTACGATCTCTTTAATATAGCCTATATAGTTATATACTATAACCTATCACCTGTCACAGTGACCTAAATTTTGTAGGCTATCCACTATCTATAACTTGAAGTATTTTTCTTTAGGTATTTGGCCTTTCTAACACACGTCCCGATGCTGACGGCGCGAGAATCCCGTATACAACTAACTAGTGCCGCCGTTTTGTTCGTAAATATTTGAACCTCATGTACAACTAACTTTTACCGCTGTCTGGTTCGTAAATGTTTGCCGGATAGTAGCCGCACTCGTGTGTCTCTATCCTGGTTTACTTACTTTGCCGGTCAGGTAGAACAACACATTAAACCGCCATTATAAGGGTGAGATAACTCATGTAACCTCATCAGGCCAATTTTTATGCTATGCTTTACAAAGAGCGATTTAACAGTTTAACAACGGATTTCGAAGAAATCAACTGGATCAGTGAAAAGAGGATTGTTTCAAAGATATAATAGGCGGTAATAGCTGAAAGGTAGTTGAGATTAAGGATAGTTAAGACTTAGCTTAAATCTGAAATCCGAAGTCCTTCCAAATAATTCATTTAAAGCCGTAACTAGCCGGATCGATGTCCTGGACATAATATCTAACCCTATCATGTTATAGATTAAAGCTTCATTCGCCTACAGGTTTTACAGTTAATGAGACTGATTGATTGGTGTTCAACGCCGCAATTAAGTTTCCGTTGGCTCGACACCCATTGACAAGCTTAAATTCCACATTTCTTCTCTCAAAATAAGCTGAGAGTGTAGCGGAATTTTTAAAACATCATCAGATAGATTAAGCTCTGTAAACCTCAAAGTTTGATCTTATGAAATGCACTAATCCACCTTTTGATCTGTGAGAAACTGATTACATGGCAGAAGAATTTCGTCTCCTTGCATTGAAAAATATCCTCCCAGTTTTTTATACTTATACCTTGTGCAAGCATGGGTTTGTTTTATAAATCTTTTGCACTGATTTTTTAAAATCACGCTGCAACTTATCTTTTAGATTAGCAACGTTCAAAGGAATATTTCTTTCTTTTCTTTCAAGCCACGTTCATTAGCTCCGTCAAATTGTTCTATTTAGGCTACCTTTACAATGGAAGAAACGTTCCAACGCTGGTAGGATATCCCACAATTCCATGCTGCCTTTGAAGAAGGATTAATTCTTGCTCGGATTACACAAGCCAGTGTGTTGAATGTTAGGTAAAGGTTACACAAAAGTATAAGCCCAGGAAAGTCTTTCACAATCTTATTCATCAAAGACAAACTCTCAACGAAAATGTAGAAAACCGTCAACAGCAAAAAAAAAAGATCCATTTCAGTATTTTATTCAGTTTAAAGAAGTTAGAAACTTCTTCCAAAGTTAAAAAGTTTGGACATCATTGTGTATTTTTTATTTAAAAATGAAAGTTTGATTTGTTAGGTACCCAGAATATCAGCAGGAGCCCGAGAATGCACGTCAGCGCCTTCAATGACTTTAATCAAAGCAATATTTTTAAACCAGCTGGCCGTTTACCTGACAAATACAAACCACGGTTTTGGTTTGAGGGACACAAAAAGTCGTCCCATCAATTTGAGAGTAAATTAAAAACAAAACAACCCGAAATGTGTGCAATACAACATAGTTAGGCTACCCGGTTTTCCTATTCATCGGTTGACATTTGGACTTTAGTTTAGGTAGGCCCTGTGTATTTTCATTACCTGTCCGACATTTAAACATAGCTGGGCCCTGTTTCACAAAGCGGCGTAGATGTATTTTTGCGTAACTTTCATACTAACGTATCTCTACAGTATGGGTTGCTATTGCAGTTAGGTAAAAACTTACGCTACGCCGCTTTGTGAAACAGGGTCCAGGACATTTGTAATATGTGTAAATTTGCTTTCTTGAAAGATGACCAATTTCTTTTACAAATGCGCTATGGTCCTTAATAAACTTCACTGGCGGTTGCAAAAATCGGAAAATAGGCCTACCCAGTATGTATTTGATAACACTGGAATGAAAAAAATAATGAGCTGCTTCCTCTGAAATTAAAAGTGTTTTCCTCGATTATTTCACTTTTAATGAGATATAGGGAATACAGTAAATGTATAAACTGCGGAGTAGATAGATTGAGGGCGTAGGCCTACGCTTCTCGGGTATAATTTGGGGGTCTATGCCGGTTTGCAGAATTTAATGTATTTTTACGGCGTAACTCACGCCGTGTAACGTCAAAACGTTACCTCCCTTGGAAGGTTTACATGTCAACGCCACTCAGTGGCGCGACAGTCAATCTATGTTCTTTTTGACGTCATTTGTTAACCAATTACGTAACGTTACCATAACAAGATAACGATAAACAAATGCAAATCATGGCGATTAGCTACACGCAAATGTATTCCTCTCCACAGAATTGGAGAAAACAAAGGAACAATCCCAAGCCAAATAACAAATTTGATACCAAACGCTTCATAACTGTTCATGCCGTTGGTGTGAGAAGTTATACCCCGAATGCTTATCAAAGAAAGAAGGTAATTAAAGATTTAGTTTTAGTCTTGGAAAAGGCTGAATATTAGATATGGCTTTAAGCTTTATAAAAATATTGGCATATTGTTTTGGAAAATTATAGCTGAACCCCACAACAATTTTACAGAAAATATGACATTTTTGAAGAGATATTTGGCTTGTCATTTTATAAGCACTAACAATTTCCTTCCGTAAACCTGTTATAGTCTGTGAGAAATTTAGAATAACTGTAAACCTATACTATTTTACTTAGCACACTAAAATTCTCCTCCATTGCATTAACATGAAACGTTTACTTCGTAGACCAAAGATATTAATAAAGTTTGCCTTTCTGTAAAAAATGTTATCGGTATTTTAACAAATCACTTCACTAAAATTTACCAACTGTATTTATTTTCTTTTGACTAGGAGAACAATGGCAAAAAAGTTAGGACATCTAAAACAGTGCCAAGAAACTTTACCTATGGATTGCTCTCTGAAAACCGCAAGAAAGGTACCAAAGGTCAAGAATGCTATGAACAGAGTGAAAAGGTACGGGTACTTTTAATCATTGCAGTTATTTTTCCATTTGCATTAATATTAACGTTTGTACTTCCAACACCTTCCCTAATTTTCACACATTTGGTAGGTGACTTAAGCAACCCTTCGGTAGTCTCTTGAGCAGAATTCGAACATAACGACAGTTGACAACTTTCATATCACTGACAAGGGTTATCACCCGTTATCAACGGATATCTCCGTTCTTTCCCAAAACCGTTAACAAATGCCCAGAAAATGTTCAAATCACAATTAATTTGGAGAAATTATAACAGATTTCTGGCTGGGCGACGAATGCACCATAATGACCATAATCCATAGTTAAGATATTCTAATATCTATAAATGGATTATGTTTATACATAGAAATATGTGCTTGTATTGAAACTGTGAAACAAACACTTAGGCACATACATGCTTGTCTTGGAACTGTAAAGCAAGCCATTAGGCACATACGTACTATTCTATGTACTATTCTATGTACATACGTACTATTCTAATATCTATAAATGGATTATGTTTATACATAGAAATATGTGCTTGTATTGAAACTGTGAAAGAAACACTTAGGCACATAAGTGCTTGTATTGAAACTTAACCCCAAGGCACATATGTGCTTGTCTTGAATCTTAACCCCGAGGCACATATGTGCTTGTATTGAAACTTAACCCGAGGCACATATGTGCTTGTCTTGAAACTGTGAAACAAACAATTAGGCACACATGTGCTTGTATTGAAACTTAACCCCGAGGCAAATATGTGCTTGTCTTGAAACTGTGAAACAAACCCTTAGGCACATATATGTGCTTGTATTGAAACAAAGTCTTAGGCACAAATGTTCTTGTTTTGAAACTGTAAAGCAAGCCCTTAGGCACATAAATGCTTGTCTTGAAACTGTGAAACAAACCCTTAGGCACATATATGTGCTTGTATTGAAACTTAGGCACATATATGCTTGTCTTGAAACTGTGAAACAAACCCTTAGGCACATATGTTATTGTATGGAAACTGTAAAACAAACCCTTAGGCACATATATGCTTGTCTTGAAACTGTGAAACAAACCCTTAGGCACATATGTTATTGTATGGAAACTGTAAAACAAACCCTAAGGCACATATGTGCTTGTCTTAAAACTTAACCCCGAGGCACATATGTTCTTGTATTGAAACTTAACCCTTAGGCAAATGCGTTCTTGTATTGAAACTGTGAAACAAACCCTTAGGTCCATATGGGTTTGTCTTGAAACTGCGAAACAAACCCTTAGGCACATGTTATTGTCTTGAAACTGTAAACCAAACCCTTAGGCACATATGTGCTTGTCTTGAAACTCTTGAAAGCAAACCCTTAGGCACATATGTACTTGTCTTGAAACTCTTGAAACTGTGAACTAACCCCGTAGGCACATTTGGGCTTGTCTTGAAACTGTAAAGCAAACCCTGATAATTGTCTTGAATTTATGAAACAAATACTTAGACCCATACGAGCTTGTCTTACAACTGTGAATCCTGTATGGGATTATCTTGAAACTTTCTCAATGTGAATAAAAAATAATTTTCGATAGTGAATAAAAGAAATGAAGTGAATATTGGGCTAAACAAAATTAGATAGAAAGAAAAAACTTGCTGGTAAAGATTTATTTTCTGTTTTTAAACAACGCTGTATTTTTGTTTCGTTTCAGTATTTATTTCTTAACAAATGTTAAAACAATCTAAAGCAATGTGTAATTATGTTTTCCTTTGTTTGCAGATTGTCACTGAGACGAGTCCTTCATCCCGATGCTCCGTGAATTCGGAGAATGTAACCCTTTTAGCTACCGGTGATCAAAGACCAGTAAATTGCCCAGCTGCAAACGGCTTGATCCATTCTCATCACATAGCCAAAGAAACGGTATCTTCTACATCATCTCGAAAACGACCTGCTTCTAAAAGTCCTCTACTCAACACTCCATCACCAAAAACAACTAAATTACAACCTAAATCCACCAGTAGTTTGTCGAAGAGGACTAAACTACGCCCAGGATCAACTGGAAGTTTGTCCCACACCCCCTTGTCGAAATCAGCTAGGCTGCGCCCCGCATCCTTAGGGGATTTAGACCTAAGTTCGGATGTCAAAAGTGACAAGATTGAGTACGAAATCGACAACGATGTGATTTGCTTCCTAAACTCAGATAAACGTAATTTGAACTCGGAAGATTTTGGCTGTACCCAAAAGCCAACCAATGAGTCTGAATCACAACCAATTCTCAGCCAATCAGCTATTTTGGCCCTTGAAGAAGAATCGTTACCTAAATTATCCTATGATCAGATCACTCTTCAGTGTAATGAACAAGGAGAATTAAAAATCCTGGGAGAAGGGATGTTTGGAGCTGTATGCAGAGGAAAGCTTTTTCAAAATGGACGAAGTCACGACATTGTCGCCAAGATATTCAACCCCAAAAGAAGCTATAGTGATGACGTTTTTTGTGAGGCAATAGCACTTCATTATCTTTCGTGCACAGGAGCAGTTCCCAAACTATATGGCATCATTGAAGATGATAGACTCAGTGAACTTCCTGTCATTGTGCAAGAGTGTTTTGCTGATGGCCAAGACTTTTACAAAACTATAGACAAGGGCTATGTCTCCGATAAAACGTGGATCAAGGCGTTCATCAATGCTGCCTCTGGCTTAGCCAAAATCCATCACGATCTTGTGTTGATCAATGATATAAAACCTGACAATGTTTTAATGAGTGAAGATGGTGAAATCCGATATATAGATATGGGCATGGCCACATTGAACAGAGGGATGCGGCAGAGGTTAGGACCTTCACTGGAAAATTTTGTGCAACTTTCCCCTGAGACACGTAGAGGCGAAGAAACAACCACATTCTCGGACATATATAGTTTTGGAATGATGCTACATGATGTTGGTAATGAGACCGGTTTTGACGAATTAGTCGAACTCAGCAAGTTCCTTACTAAAGATGAACCTTCAGAGAGAGAATCTCTACAGGCAATTCAAGATAGATTGAAAGAATTACTGAACAGATTCACCGACAATTAAAGCTTTGGCCAAACTCGCATGCTATTTTTTGTACAATTCCATTATTTACATCACGATATATTTTCTCAAAAATTTTACCTTTTTCATATTTTTCATATATCGTCTTATATTTGTTTTTGTAATAGAACGATTTTCAGTATTTTAATACAGAATTTTTTTTTATACATAGATACGTCTTTTGTGTGTTGTTTACTTCCTTATTTAATTGTTCTAAAATTTTGCAAAACCACAGGTAATTTTGAGGTACTTTGGCTTCTTGGATTTGGTAATATAACCTATAGTTGAAGATTGGAATTGTTCTATCCTCATTTTCAATAAGGAATTCAGAATTAGATTGATTTATTGATGTTTTACGCCGCACACAAGATTATGTCACTTATATGGCGGCGTTGCCAGGTTTTGTGGGGCAGAAATCTGGGCTCATTGCCCGGAGGAAACCCAACCTTCGGCGAGTACCTGGCAACTCTTCCACATACGGCGATCGAGTGAAAAATCCACTCTGCCGCAGCGGATATTTCTTCCTTCGCTCAACACACCCTATGCTCCAGTCTAAGCTCTCCTTTTCGATATTGCAACATCTAGCAAGTAAAACCTATCTAAATATCAACCAATGAAACTTGTCATACCTTAACACTTTCGGCCATGAGCGGTTTCATTGAGAGCTCATCATTTTTTTATGAAGATGTTGAAGTCAGGTGGTACTGTTAGCCAAGGATACGATCGACTGATATGAAATTTTAGAGCAAAAACTGGAAGTTATCAACTCTGATTGGTGGATCTCTTAATTTTCCAGCGACAATGATTGCTTAGAGCTGGAGCAGCGGACGTGTTGAATGAAATGAATCGAAGTATCCACTGCCAATACATCTAGAAGCATTTAGAACTACGGTACATATTTTAATCGCCAAGCCAGGGTCTTCATCTCCTGCTCTGGGGCCATAAGGGCAATACGTAAAAAAAATCCTCGAAGAAGTCCTCTCAATAAACTAAGAGCACTTTAACTAAAGAATCGCCGATTCATTTTATACGAATACCAAGTACGAATAGTTAACCACGAAGTGAAGTGTAAAGTGACAATGTGAGGACCTGCATTTGTATAGATCTATAGTTTGTATATTCAGCCGCCAACGAGTGATATGCCTTAGCAATATCGAAGAAGACTATAGATTATAATGTTAATTCTGGCCATATCCCTGAGATGGACGCTGGAACATAAGCTCGGGGAAATGGTGGCATCTACTAGTGCATTAGACAAATGCTTCGAGCTATAATCTGAAGACTTAATTATCATCAGATATTTAGACTTTAAGGTTGAAAACACAACGTTTTTATTCAGTTTATCGTGACGAAGAAATTTCCTCCGGATACAAAGTTAGATACTAAAACACGAGTTACTATTAATAGGTATTTCAACGTATCATTTTATGCACAGCAAATCCGATGTTAAACTACATAAGTGTGATAAAAACTACTCTTCCGGCTAAATTGGGAGATTTGCTATTTCTTCTTGTTTACTAGAGAGATTACCTTCCCGGGTTCAAAAGATTAATTGATTAATGTTTTACGCGGTCCTCGAGATTATTTCACTTATATGGCGGCGTGGTTTAATGGGCGGGGAAACCCTCGACCTTTGGCGAGTACCTGGAAACTCTTCCACATACGGCGATTGAGTGAAAAATCAACTCAGAAAATTGTCAATTTTATTTCGTCTGAATGGGATTGGAATCGGCGCCACATCGATGGAAGGCCTGTGTGGGACTGAGGAACTCTAGCCAACTGAACCGCCGAACCGTCACCTCACAAGAAATCATTGTCACATTTGTAACTATTCCCAAATGTATAAGCTGGATGAATTTAGTAACGTTATATACTAAAATAGAAAAGTATATCAAGCGAATGCATGGCTTCTGGGGAGGACGCGAGATTTCCGCCTTATCTCTAGTCTTTCAGCGTTTATTTTCCTTTAAATATTTCAGCGTCGATAAAGACCACCTCGTCTGTCCATCCAGATTCTTGTACGGGCCATATCTTGGTTAATACTTATAAGGATTGTTTTGAATAATGCCTGGTATACTCACTACCAGTTAATTGTACACAATCTAAAATTAGAAGTTACCCTAGTCCTAAAGGCCAGATTTAACCTCTAAGGGCAATGGTCGACATTTTTATCAGAAATATCCATTGGAATGGGGTTGGAAAGTTCACATAAGAGGTCAATTGATCATGTGACTTGCAAGTTTTTGACAAAACAACAACACCATGGAATGTTGCCTGGCATTTGCTCGCATAGATCTACGTGTTTTTCAATTATCCTCTTGCACTTAGGTAGAGCTATTGTTAGTTACATCGCACATTTCAACACTAGCAGCTATTGGAAACGCCCCGTGGAACCTATCACAGTCGCCAGTTCAATGTGAATCGGATCACAGACACACGGAGTGCTCTCCCTTATACACCCTCTGTTATACTATAAATATGGACAGTATAACAGAGGGTGGATAAGGTAACCTCGCACAGGCACGGGAGTATGTAACAAACAAGTGGGGTTCTTATTTACAGGTATACTCAGACGCATCTAAGTGCCCTGTAACTGGCAAGGTGGGAGCAGCCTACTGTGTACCCGAGATCGGCCAATGTAAGAAATTCAGATTATCCGATAACCTAAGTGTGTACACAGCTGAACTTTTTGGAATATTAACCTCCTTACAATTTATTGCTGAATTTAAACCCCTCTATTCCGTTATTTTAACTGACTCCTTGAGCGGTCTTATGTCACTATCTAACTTGGTATGGGATTGTTGTCATCCGATAGTTTCTGAAATCTGTTATTTAGCCACAAGTTTATTTTATGAGCGTCTCCATGTCTCCTTCGCTTGGATACCAGCCCACATAGGTGTTCATGGTAACGAGAAGGCGGATCAACTAGCGAAAAACGCGCTACTTATATATTGTAAAAGTTAGACCTTACTGTCCCTGAAATAGTAAATGTGGCGAAACCATAGTTCAGGACTGAATGGTAAAACATATGGCAGTCGTCCGAAAAGGGAAGATATTATTACATGGCTCATCCAAACGTTGAAACACAAATAACAACTCTGTCATCCAGGTTGTTGGACATTTTGTACTTTCGCTTAAGTTGTGGACATATCCAAACCAATTCATATTTATTTAAATTTGGCTTAAGAGACTCGCCCTTATGTGACGTATGTGGAACAGAAGACACAGTTGAGCATTTACTTTTGAACTGCCAAAAATACACCCAAATGCGTAATCGATACTATCGACTACTTTCAGAAGCTGGACTAGTCAACATTAACCTGGAATCGGTACTCAACCCTAGGGGAAACAAAGCCACGATAATGAGATACACAGCCGAATTTGTGTCCATGACTAAGAGGTTTTGATTTCACTAAAGTATGTTAAAATGTTAACTTAACTTTATTAAACTGGTAATGTCTTGGCGCGAATCATTCTTGTAGAATGGAGTCGCCAATCAACATTTATAAGAAGAAGAAGAAGAAGAGGGTGGATAAGGGAGAGCACTCCGTGTGCCTGTGATCGGATTGACAGGGGACGTCGCCGTTTTGCCTGTTTTCGTCAATACGGTTGAATTGTACAGTGTCACATTTTACTTCTGCATGTAAAGATATTTTCTTTTTCTTGCTGCAATTTGTCAAATGTTTTGAGTATTGGTTTGAAAGTTAACTTGTGTATACTCATTATCAAAACGTTGTTTATTATCCATTTTCCCATTCATTATACTTATATATTTATTAATGTATTTCATATGCTTCCAAAACATCAGAAAACTCATATGTAGGTCTAACATTTTCTTTTCCGATTTTGTTGAGAGGCGGGATATAAAATTAAACAATGCTTCATTCCCTTGTGGTTCCTCACCCTGACACAAGCTTGAAATCCATCAATGATGATAGATAATTGAACATTTTCTGTATACAAACTCTTTGATGGCTACATACGATAACAGTTTTATCATGTTCCTTGAAGCCAAATAGTTCTATCTTACAATGTTATTTGAGGTCATGTACAAATAACGTTTTCACATATTTAGCATCCGTCAACAGTTCCAGGGTATTTGTTTGCCCCTAGGCGAAGCCAAACGACTCATTGCAGGCTAGGTTAGTTAGAAACCCTAGGCTAAATTGTATTAATGTAGCGATGGCTAGCATAACATGAATATACTTTGGTAATGAAGTAAGGATATTCCAAAGCTAGATATAATTGTTTTGACAAGTTATAATTGGAATTCATGGTTTATCTGTTGATATATCATTCTATTTAAATATAAAAATAAACACAAGGAAGTAATATCAAATTATTCCTGTTTTCGTTTGGTATTAATAGTAAATCCTCTCACATAAAGAGAAACGGTTAAGGTATCAGCAAGCACGAAATTTCGTGAAAAGCACCAGCTTTCGACACCTATACCCATGTCTTCGTCGAATACAATTGACAAGAAGAGGTCATTCGTGTAAATGTTGAAAGTTCGTGGTGGTGCCTGAATTATTTCTCATTAGAATAGAATGTATTCTACAAATATCAGGTGGGCCAAAATGTGACCCACACTTTTTCATGATACATAACTCAAAACAGAGAAGTCCTACTCTATAAGATTTGGCACACGTCATAAGAGGCAATTTCGGTCATGGTGCTATTTTCAGCGATATATCTTTATATCGTTAGACACAGTAAAACAAAAGAAACTCGACGAGGAAAATTACGAGACCAAGCACACTTCTATTGGCTATGTTATGCCCAATAATGGAAAAGGGTCAATATGGGACTAGCTCCATATAAAATACATCATTGTTATCGGATAAAATCTCTTTTTTTATTATAAGAAACATCATGCATCTGAAAACTATGGATATAAACTGGTTGTTGATGACATGTGCCAAAAATTTTATTGAAGTTAATAATTAGTTTTTGATATAGTTGTAATGAAAATGGGGGGTTGTGGATACTATGGGAATCATAAGACTAAATGTATTACCTCCATACATGTACCGTTACACTTGTTTTACGATAGAAATATAGATGAATAATAAAACATTTCGTCTATTGTTTACCGGTAAATCATTGAACGTACAAGTTGTGGCGACAAACATTTGTCATGATTATACTGGAAACACCAATGGTTGGATATAGAGTACAAATGTTAGGAACTCTTAATGGATATAGTTTTGTTTGTTGTACGGAATATTCTGGAAGCGCAGAATTAATATTTTATATAGCCTATACGCCTACGGACAAGCACAGCCACAGGAACGCAAATCCGAGGTTTGCCGCTTGCAGACCAACGTACCGAGACATGTCCTAAAACTTAATTGACTAGAGAGTTCTTTATACCAATACATTATATTTAAAAACAAAGTTAACAAAACCTCGCCAAGAAGTTCTGGCGAAACCTGACTGGCAAGCACCAGTCAATGGGATACTCGTCTCAACGGGAACGGGATAAACAAACCGAGATTAACGTTATAAAGCAGAGTACAAAACTATTTTCGTAATAAAGTCGTATTCAAGCTGCATTTAAAATCTTCTGTGTGCCACGTTTTTTCGAATTATTCCTGTTTTCGATTGGTATTAACAGTAAATCCTCTCACATAAAAATAAAACGGTTAAGGTGTCAGCAAGCACGGAATTTCGTGAAAAGCACCAGCTTTCGACACTTTTACCAATGTCTTCATCAAATACAATTGACAAGAAGAGGTCATTTGTGTAATTGTTGAAAGTTCGTGGTGGTGCCTGAATTATTTCCCATCAGAATGGAATATATCCTACAAATATTAGGTGGGCCAAAATGTGACCCACACTTTTTCATCATACATAACTCAAAATAGAGAACTCCTACTCTATAAGATTTGGCACATGTCATTAACAGGCAATTTCGGTCATGGTATCATTTTCAGCGATATATCTTTATATATTTAAATATAAAGAAACTCGACGAGGAAAATTACGACACCAAGCACACTTCAATTGACTATGTTATGCCCAATAATGAAAAGGGTCAATATGGGACTAGCCTCATATAAAAAAACATCATTGTTATCGGATAAAATCTCTTTTTGTAATAAGAAACAGCATGCACCTGAAAACCTTTAAACTGGTTGTTGATGACGTGTGCCAAATGTTTTTGAAGTGCAATCATTAGTTTTTGATATAGTTAAGGCTGGCTCACACGTGCCCGATTTCTGCCCGACTATCTTCGATTTGGAAATCGGAGATAAATCGAAGATAATCTGACATATGATCGGAGATTATCAAAGGTAATCGGAAAGGATAGAAAATAATCGGAGAAATTCGGCCAACATTCGAGTACAGTCGGTTACGGGCTTACAATTTTTGTGCATGTTGAAAAATAAGGCCGATTTTTTTATTTCTGGGGGAAACTTGAGGGTGTTTGGAATTAATAGAATATGATCGAAGATGGTGTCGAAGATGACTGGAGATTACTCGGGGATTGATTGATTGATTGTTTATTCACCAAACAAATACAAAATAACTTTTAAACATTGCACCAGTTGTGTTCCTTTTGGCGGGAATAAAACCCTATTATCGAACATAATCGGAAACAGATTTCTACCCGACCATCTTCGACAGTACTACATTATCTCTGATGTCAATCGAAGATGGTCGAAGTAGTTCTTCGACTATCTTCGACTATCTTCAACTATAGTCGGAAATATGCGGAAATAACCGAAGATGGCTTCTCCGACTACCTTCGGTTTTAACACCCGACTGTCTTCGATTGTTTTTGAATTAACTCGAATACCTCCGATTGTATCTTCAAATGACTTCGACCGTCTCCGATTATATCTTCGAATAACTTCGATCTATTGCGGTTACCTCCGATACTCCTCGGATATCTTCGATGGTCTCCGATCATGCCTTTGACTATCTTCGACTATTTTCGACGTGCGTTTTTGCACACGGCTCTTCGATGAGGCGCGAATATCCTCGATATAAGTCGAAGGGCGAGGCTACAGCTCCATTTGTTACCAGAGATTTCACCAAGAACACAACTAGATTATTTCAACTTTAAAGGGGCATGAGCTGCCAAAATGTTGATATTTTGACAATGATACAGAATGTTTAAATTATCGGCTATTTTTCCTAAGACGTATAATTCAAAGACTTTTTAGTGCGCCTAGTCTCGGGAATGTACGATAAAGTATTGTTTTGAGCTAACTTTTGCTTAGAATGAATGAATGGTCGTCCCGGTTATTTAAATTTTGTTTACTTTTCGAACACGTTTTCGGTTCGTACAGGCCACATACTGTATGGATTTTCCTCATTCCAACGCCAATCATTGAATTTTTCGATGGCCTGTAAAGCCTCTTACTGTCGGAACGATCAGAAATTATGAAAAAAGTGTGAATTTCGGCAGCTCATGCCTCTTTAATTATTTTTATTACATAAATTCAATTCAATTCTACATACAGAAGATGCCCAAGGCCAAAGGAAAGCCCAAGGAGGAGAAGAAGCCCCCCCCCCGCCCGTGAAAAATGGGCAGAGCTGAAATTTAAATGTTAACTGAGGCAACCTGAATAAAGAATGAAACAAATTTATTAGACAAGTGTATTATTCAGTATATATTTGCTTTTGTTTAAAATAATTTATAAATATATATTTATGATCACTAAAACACACGGGCACAGGGAAAATCTTCTTGTCTAAAATAACCATGGAGACAAGTTTCTAATTGTGTTAAAAAGAGGTATATCATTTAGACCTTTACACCCCATAAATTGTTGTAACAGACCAAACCTATGATATTTCATTAGGTTGACGACTGACAAGAGCTTAGCTTTGGTCAGTAGAATTTCTGGATTCATTTTGTAACACATTGACAATGGTTACGCATCTTAACTATGGCAAGAACATCGGTGGACTGAGATTGAACCCCATAAATTTTGCTTTCTCCACCCCCCCCCCCCCCCCCCCTTTGGGACAGACAAAACTATGTAACAACCAACGAACAAAACAACCATAAAGCAAACAAGGCTATGAACTCCATCTCATATCCTACAACCAGCACAAAAAACAAGGTTATATCTCATAACCTTTCTCTAGCAAACAACAAGGTTATAAACTACATCTCATAACCTACAACCAGCACAAATAACAAGGTTATAAACTCCATCTCATAACCTTTTTCTAGCAAACAAGGCTATGAACTCCATCTCATATCCTACAACCAGCACAAAAACAAGGTTATATCTCATAACCTTTTTCTAGCAAACAACAAGGTTATAAACTACATCTCATAACCTACAACCAGCACAAATAACAAGGTTATAAACTCCATCTCATAAGTGATTAAGGATAGCAGTTCTCTCCTGCCATGGCACACTGCCAGCCTCACTCAGGAAGTACCCCTTAAGGTAGTTGCGGAAGGCCTTCCCCTTGTTGGTGGCATGGTTCCCCCATCAGCTGGTCCAAGGCCTCCATCTGCTCCCCTTGCCGCCACTCCCCATCCGGCTGGATCTCCCGAGTCACTGGATCCTCACGGTCAACCAGGTTGTTGGTAAGATGCGGATAACGAGTCCGCATCAAGTTGTGCAAGGAGCAAGCGGTCATAACAACGTTATCCGCTCGCTCTGGAGAGATCAGAATCTGCTTGCACAACACCCTCCAACGGTTACCGAGGATCCCAAACGCATTTTCAACCATACGTCTTGCCCAGACAGTCTGTAGTGCGTTCATCGTGACTCAGGTTCCTGTAGGGGTACGGCTTGAGGAGCCAACTCTTCAGGGCAAAGGCGTCATCAGCCACGATGCAGTGGGGGACGTCCTGGTCATCATGGGGAAGGGGGCAATCAGGGGGCAGATCCAGATCGCCTGCCACAAGCGCTTGCTTGAAGTCTGATGTGTCAAACACACCTCCATCAGCGTTCCTTCAAAAATAAAATGCATAAAAAATATATGAATACACTGTTTCTGCTTGTCCTGGGTCTGGGTCTTTTGTCCACTCAATTTGGCTCAGAACCTATCAATATTAAACTACATTTTACCTTCCTGGAGCTCCCACGTCGACCCACAGGAACCTGTACTCGGGGTCGACCACCGCTATCAATACAATGGAGTGGAAGCTCTTGTAGTCGTAGTACAGGCTTCCGGAAGACCTGGGCTTGCGAATGCGGCAGTGCTTCCCATCTAAAGCGCCGATGCAGTGTGGAAAATTCCACCTCTTCCAGAAGCCATCAACCACTGGTTGCCACTCGGCTCTTGTCGTCGGGCACTGAAACATTGCATAAAATAATTTGAAAAGGCAGAACATCATAGGTCAGTGTTAATAACATGTTTCTGAGAAACATAATGTATTATTTTTATACTACAAATGTACCTTGAAATAGTCATCCTTGAGCACCCTTGTGATGGCTTTCGGGCACGATGCCACATATTGTGTTGCCAGCCACCCTAAACCCAAACATGTGGCAATTGTAGTCTTCGCCGGTGGCGAGGTAGCGGAGGGTGATGGCAAGCGCTCCTTCCTAGCTCGTTTCTCGGGTGCCTCCACCACCTCCTCCACCTGCCTCTTCCTGCCCCCCCCCCCACTTCCAGCAACTCCCTTGCCAACACTGCAGCTTGAGCGGTGACCTCCAGCAGTTCCTGGAATGCCAAGGCCTTCCTCCTACCCTGTGAACCAACACCTGACAAGAAACTCATCCTGCTTTTGTGAATATCTGGGAAAAAGTATCGAAGCAACAACTGTGAAACAAGTTCGGAATCGATAATGGCGCACTTCTGGTATTTTCGAGAGCTTTTTGATCGAAGATGATCGATAATGATCGCAGATGACCCCTCAAATCGGACTCTGTCGGCCATTTTTCGACCGATTTCCAAATCGAAGATAGTCGGACAGAAATCGGGCACGTGTGAGCCAGCCTTTACAATGAAAATGGTGGATGGGGATACTATGGGAATCATAAGACTAAATGTATTGCCTCTATACATGTACCATTACACTTGTTTGACGATACCAATATAGATGAATAATAAAACATTTCGTCTGTTGTTTATGTCACTGAACGTACTGTAAGGTATGGCGACAAACATTTACCATGACTATACTGGAAACATCAATGGTTGGAGTACAAATGTTAGGAGCTCTTTACGGATATATTTGTGTTGGTTGCGCGAATTATTCTGTGAGCGTAGAATTAATATTTTATATATCCTATACGCCTATGGACAAGCACAGCCACAGGAACGCGAATCCGGGGTTTACTGCTTGCGGACCAACGTACCGAGACATGTCCTAAAACTTAAGTGACTAGAAAGTTCTTTATACCAATACATTATATTTAAAAAAAGTTAACAAAACCTCACCGAGAAGTTCTGGTGAAACCTCACTGGCAAGCACCAGTCAATGGGCTACTCGTCTAGACGGGAACAGGATAAACAAACCGATATTAACGTTCTAAAGCAGAGTACAACACTATTTTCGTAATAAAGTCGCATTCAAGCTGCATTCAAAATCTTCTGTGTGCCCACATTTTCTCGAAGAACATTCAGTTTTACCGTGGGCCGGGAATGGCTTAGTAAATCAATCAACATACGGTCAATCTTCAGCTTTCGATTACATAAGAAACGTGAGTTCACATAAAAGCGTACCAGATACACAAGGACGAATATAATGGGAAACACATTATGGATCTGTAGCCAGTTATATGACGAGGATGTATTAGAATGATAATACATCAAATGCTTTGACATCTATTTACTACTCCATTGATTGTTATTCTTCAAAGGAACCGCCAGATTACTAATCTGTCCAGTAAGAAATGTACGGGGGCGATATCTCAGTTATTGGATAGTATTAATTGTTTCACGTCATACCGCGATTAATCTTCTGGAAATATATACACTATTTTCGACCTAATCATACAGAATGACAAAGACAAGCGTATTTACGTAACCTGTTCTGTTGTAAGCAATGTCATAAACCTTTATACAATTATTAAATGTTTTAGCGCACAATAACACAGGGAAATTAAACAGTTACTGCAACACGGTTCTCTCCAATCTTTGTAATAAAAGCACATTAAGCATGTAGCTTTACATAGGTTAATTGTTTGGCGATTTCATTACGTTGTAGTAAACAAGGTTAACGCACACATCAGGAAATTTAAATAGTTACTATATCACCCTTATTGCTCTATTCTTTGTACTATATACCCATTTGTTCCGTGATTGGTTTTCTAATCGGGGATCCCGATTGATAATTTTGTACCCATTTCTCTACTCTTGTTTAGATTGATATTGCATGGCCAAACAACTTATCCCCATTGATGTCTATATCAATTGTTTGGACAGAGTACTTTCATTTCACTAATTGTTTCTCTACAAGACCTCAGTGTATGTGACCCTTCATTTCACATATCATACAAGGTCTAGTATAATACGACTATAAACCGGTGAATAACAGATCATTTATCAAAAAGTCTCTCCAAATAAACCTGTTTATGGCCTAATTTATAAATGAAAATCGTCCTTGGTATTTGGATCTACCATACGTCATTTTGATTCTTAACGCTGAACAAAAAATCGTCTCCAAATATATCCGGCTGATAGTCTTTTAAGTGAAAATGGTGTTTGGTTGTACGGTTATCTGCTCTAGAAGTTTATTCTTAAGATTTACATAATTAGTATTTAAGAACCATCATTGAATCACATCTGATTTATATGCTTCCTAAACATCAGGAATCGCATAAATAAGTCTAACATTTTCTTTTCCGATTTTGTTGAGAGGCGGGATATAAAATTAAACAATGCTTCATTCCCTTGTGGTTCCTCACCCTGACACAAGCTTGAAATCCATCAATGATGATAGATAATTGAACATTTTCTGTATACAAACACTTTGATGGCTACATACGATAACAGTTTTATCATGTTGCTTGAAGCCAAATAGTTCTATCTTACAATGTTATTTGAGGTCATGTACAAATAACGTTTTCACATATTTAGCATCCGTCAACAGTTTCAGGGTATTTGTCTGCCTTAAGCCAAACGATTCATTGTAGGCTAGATTAGTTAAAAACTCTAGGCTAAATTGCATTAATGTAGCGATGGCCAGCATAACATCAATACTTTGGAAATACAGTTAGGATATTTCAAACTAAGGCTAGATATAATTGTTTTGACAAGATATAATTAGAATTCATGGTTTATCTGTTGATATATCATTCTATTTAAATATAAAAATAAACACAAGGAAGTAATTTCAAATTATTCCTGTTTTCCTTTGGTATCACATAAAGAGAAACGGTTATGGTATCAGCAAGCACGAAATTTCGTGAAAAGCACCAGCTTTCGACACCTATTACCAATGTCTTCATCAAATGCAATTGACAAGAAGAGGTCATTCGTGTAAGTGTTGAAAGTTCGTGGTGGTGCCTGAATTATTTCTCATTAGAATGGAATATATCTTACAAATATCAGGTGGGCCAAAATGTGACCCACACAAAACAGATAACTCCTATTCTATAAGATTTGGCACACGTCATTAACAGGTAATTTCGGTCATGGTATTATTTTCAGCGATATATCTTTATATCGTTAGACACAGTAGAACAAAAGAAACTCGACAAGAAAAATTACGACACCAAGCACACTTCAATTGGCTATATTATGCTCAATAATGAAAAAGGGTCAATATGGGACTAGCCCCATATAAAATACATCATTGTTATCGGATAAAATCTCTTTTTTATAACAAGAAACAGCATGCATTTGAAAACTATTGATATAAACTGGTTGTTGATGACGTGTGCCAAATGTTTTTGAAGTGCAATCATTAGTTTGATATGAAAATGGGTGATGGAGATACTATGGGAATCATAGGACTAAATGTACTGCCTCCATACATGTACCATTACACTTGTTTTAAGATAGCAATATAGATGAATAAAAAAACATTTCGTCTGTTGTTTATATCACTAAACATACAAGGTATGGCGACAGACATTTACCATGATTATACTGGAAACATCAATGGTTGGAGTACAAATGTTAGGAACTCTTTATGGATATAGTTTTGTTTGTTGTACGAATTATTCTGAGAGCGTAGAATTAATATTTTATATAGCATATACGCCTACGGATAACCACAGCCACAGGAAAACGGCGAATCCGGGGTTTGCCGCTTGCGGACCAACGTACCGAAACATGTCCTAAAACTTAATTGACCAGAAAGTTCTTTATACCAATACATTATATTAAAAAAGTTAACAAAACCTCGCCAAGAAGTTCTGGCGAGTCCGGCAAGCACCAGTCAATGGGCTACTCGTCTAGACGGGAACAGGATAAACAAACCGAGATTAACGTTCTAAAGCAGAGTACAAAACTATTTTCGTAATAAAGTCGCATTGAAGCTGCATTCAAAATCTTCTGTGTGCCCACATTTTCTCGAAGAACATTCAGTTTTACCGTAGGCCGGGAATGGCCTAGTAAATCAATCAACATGCGATTACATAAGGTACGTGAGTTCACATACAAGCGTACTAGATACACAATGACGACTATCCTAGGATACACATTATCAATCTGTAACCAGCTATATGACGAGGATGTATTAGAATGATAATACATCAAATGCTTTGACATCTATTTACTACTCCATTGATTGTTATTCTTCAAAGGAACCGCCAGATTACTTATCTATCCAGTAAGAAATGTACGGGGGCGATATCTCAGTTATTGGATATTATTAATTGTTTCACGTCAGACCGCGATTAATCTTCTGGAAATATACACACTATTTTAGACCTAATCATACAGAATGACAAAGACAAGCGTATTTACGTAACTTGTTCTGCTGTAAGCAATGTCATAAACCTTTATACAATTATTAAATGTCTTAACGCACAATAACACAGGGAAATTAAACAGTTACTGCAACACGGTTCTCTCCAATCTATGTAATAAAAGCACATTAAGCATGTAGCTTTACGTAAGTTAATTGTTTGGCGATTTCATTACGCTGTAGTGTACAAGGTTAACACACACAACAGGATATTTGAATACTTACTATAACACTGCCATTGCTCTATTCTTTGTACTATATCCCCATTTGTGGTATTAGTGGTGATTGGTTTTCTAATCGGAGATCCCGATCGATAATTTTGTACCCATTTCTCTGCTCTTGTTTTGATTGATATTGCATGGCCAATAAACTATTCCCCATTGATGTCTATATCAAATGTTTGGACAAAGTACTGTCATTTCACTAATTGGTTCTCTACAAGACCTCAGTGTACGTGATCCTTCATTTCACATACCATACAAGGTCTAGTATAATACGACTATAAACCGGTGAATAACAGATCATTTATGAAAACTATTTCTTAATATACCAGATTTATGGCTTTATAAGTGAAGATCGTCTTTGGTTATCTGCTCTAGAAATTGATGTTCAAGATGAACTTAAGAGTATTATTGAAGAATCATCTTTGAGTGACATATGACTTAATGCGCTTTTATTACAAAGATTGGAGAGAACCGTGTTGCAGTTTCTGTTTTTTCAGCCAATGGAAATTGATTTTGTTAAGAAGTGGCTTACATAGCGATAGCGATAGTTTTTAAACCAATTTTGAAAAGACCAAACTTTGCCTGAGAATATGTAAACCTAAAACTCTCAAAATGGCGGCGCCCATGTTGGATTTTGTGTAGCGTGAAACGGGCATGCACTATGTCAACTTTATTTGATTGTAAAGGATGTCGCATGATCTATTTGAAAATAGAAAGGAAAGGCCTCAACGAGATATAAGTAATTAGACACAAATCTAAACGTTAACATTACCGCAAATTGGAAATGAAACTGTATCCTGTAACCGATAAACCTAAAAAGATAGTATGCAGAATACTCCCTACATAAACAAGTAGCGAAACAATCAACATACTAACAACCCGGATGTTGATAAAGCATCTTGGTTAGATTTTTACTTTGTTCGAACAAAGTGTGTCTCGATTAAATACGCTGATAGACATTAAAAGACAGTATGAAAAATACAGATAACTAAACCCACGATCTATTTGAACGAACCACAAAAAAAAAAGATATTTATCCAAATGAGCCAACTTTCCATTTTAATAGAATGTTAAAGTAAATGTTAAAGTAAAAGATCCGGGATATTCAGGGTAATTATTACAATAAAACATATAGCCTATACATTTAGGCCAGAAGGTAAGCTGCTTATCTCTTTTGTTGGCGTCGGAAATATTGGAAAAAGAAAACACCCCTTTTGCGATAAATCTCTTCTTTTAAGAAGTCAAACAAATATTCAGATTAGTATCCGCTTAAAAAGACTTCTTTTAAGGTTTCATTTAATCAACATAAATAATTCAAAGAGATTTAATTCGGCGGAATGTTCCGCCGTGGAACCTTTCCTGAATCAGCGGCTTCTCGTCTGCAAGTTGTATTGGAGTCACCAGCCGGGATCCGCAGTGGATCCATCTCTGGATCCTCAATCTGTTTTTCTGGTTTACTTTTTAATTGCTCCTTCTTCCGGGAGTCGATCATTCTCTGTCTGTCTCTTTCTTTGCAATTACCGGGTTGGGCCAGTTGTAAATCCTCAGACGATTCATTTAAATGTTTGCTTGCTTGGTTCAGAAGTGGTTCATGGCTTGTCGTCTCACATTTTGCCCGGATACGGTGTTGTAAACGTCCGGGTAGGGTTCGGTAAGAAATTGCAAAACGCTCATGGATATGACCTGGCAAACAAGGTACTGTTACAGTATGGTTTTGGATTGCTGACGTTCCCTCAGGGCGGTCTCCTACCTCGACCAGTTTACTAAGATGGGTGCATTTGTCAGGTTGAAGAAGTTTCCTCTCCAGGTTAAGAATTCGTACCGATATTTCAGGCTTCGTCTTCACAATAATGGAGTCAATATACACCTCCCATATGAAGGAACCCGGATCAAACACCATACTCTGATCGTCAGTTGGCTCTATAATCTTTTCGCTTTCAGCAGGGATGGTGACATCATCCACAAGTGTTGCTCTGGAAAATGCCGATGATGCAGCGTCGCTGGCTTGGCCTGATAAGAGTAGCCCTTCAATTAGCAGGTCACCCTGCTTGGCCAATACAATAACATCGTTCTCACTTAAAGGGGCATGAGCTGCCAAAATGTTGATATTTTGACGTAAACACTGAATGTTGAAATTATCGGCTATTTTTCTCAAGACGTATAATTCAGAAGCTTTTTAGTGCTTCTAGTCTCGAGAATGTACGATAAAGTATTGTTTGGAACTAACTTTGGCTTAGAATGAATGAATGGTCGTCCCGGTTATTTAAATTTTGCTACTTTTCGAACACGTTTTTGGCTCGTACAGGGCACACACTGTATGGATTTTCCTCATTCCAACGCCAATCATTTAGTTTTTCGATGGCCTTCAAAACCTCTTACTGTCGTGACCATCAGAAATTATGAAAAAAGTGGGAATTTCGGCAGCTCATGCCCCTTTAAGAAATCCATACCTAAACGCACTTGGTCCCTTATGGGTGCCACAAACACATTACTCTGCCATTCCTTATCAGCTACTCGGAGTGTCGCAGTGACATCGCCAAACGCTATCATTTCGGCACCACTTTCGGCGTTGAGCAGTTTGCATGTTTGAGTTCTACTAACATCTAAACCAGCTTCCTGTGCACATCTGGTTGACAAAACTGTTGCATCAGCCCCAGTGTCTACAACGGCAGATGCAAACAATCCGTTTACAAGAACCGGCACAACAATGCTTTTATACGAACTACCCAAGCGAGTAACTTACACAGTTGAAGAAGGGTCAGTGGGTGCTAGGGTGGGGTTTATTGTCTTGACATTTCAGTACTTTTGTGTTACATTTACCCCGTTATCGTTCCTTTTCTTGGTTACGTTTATATGTATATTGCTGGGGGAACGTGATCTTACGGGACAATCTTTGCGGAAGTGGCCAGTATTTCCACATCCATAACATTTAAAAATCTGGGGCACCTGTGGTGGTTCTGGGGTTTCTTGTTGAGTTTTGAATTTTGCCTCCACCGTGTTACAAAACTTAGTAAACATATTCTCTAACTTTGTGATGCGAGCATCAAGTTGTTGGACGGTAACGTACGTCGGCGTTTGAACCCGTTGTACGGAGTAAACATCGTCTTATGAGTCAATAGAGTCGGCCCAACTAACACGTCTGGTTCTTTCCCTGCGACTGGATTCGTCACGACCAACAGTTGCACGGTAATTATGCTCTAAACGAGTAACTAATTCAATGGCATCATTTAGATTTAATGGATTTCTGTTCAAAACCTCATATGCTATCCTTGGTCTCTTGTAACCTCGTAAGAAAGCTTCTGCGGCCAATTGGTCCTGCATCTCCTGACCAACGCCAGGGTATGCTTTGGAAACTAAACGACTGATTTCTTCCGCAAATTCTTCATTGTTATCTCCCTTTTGTTGCAGTTCCATTAACTTTCGTCTGGCCGTCGTTGGCGGATCTCTATCACCAAAACGATTAGTCAAATTACCCCTCAAAGCAAAGTAGTTTTGTGACACTTCTCGTGGAAGAGAGCATACAAATCGCATGGCTTTACCTTTAAGAGACTGATAGAGACGACCAACCTTCTCTTGTTCCCCCCACGAATGTCGATCAGCCATACGCTCGAAAGGTGTTAGAAATACATCGACCTCTTCTGTTCCATCGTAGGTCGGCAATTTTGAGCTGGGGGCGCCATAATATATGGCGTTTTGTCTGGATTCTGGTGATCTTTCACCATGAAAAGAACCGTAACCAGGGGTTCGCCGTTGATGTCGATCAATGACGTGTAGTTCTGGAGCAAAAGGCTGATCAGCAGTCAACTGATTGGCTCGAGAGCCGCTCATTGGATTATATCCGTCAGGTCGACTAGACGCCCCAATAAATGGAAGGGGTGGTGGGCTAGCATGTGAAATGTGTTCATTTGAATCATTTTCGTTAGCCGACGATGGTCTTCAATCGATCAGTTGTATGTTCAAATTTTGAAAGAAAACTTGAAAAAATAGACGCCATTCCAGTTTCCGTGGCACTGCCATTCGCACTACCGACTTCCTGTGGATTAGATTCGATCGGAAGCTTACCACTTCCTCCGTTCATTTTTTCTTACTTATGTTGATATAAATATAATGAAGTTACATCTGAGATTGATACAAATCGAGGCAATACTTGTTCGCAGTGAACAATGCACAGCTTTCCAAACAGGTTTTTTTTTATTGTTTCTCAATTTCTTATATGCACCACAGGACTTGACCAATAATGCTGTCTGTGTAACCGGTTAATTGTGTTCACTTTTAAGAAAAATTATTTCCAAGCTCGTCTTACTATATTATATTGATATTAACTTGTTTAAGAAATTTATCAAAAACTGGAACTAAAATCAATGGCTTACTAGGCTTAGTAACTAAGTTATTGTGGTTATCTAGATCCAAAACTTTGAACTGAATTCCAAAAATAGTTTAAAGGGGCATGAGCTGCCGAAATTCACACTTTTTTCATAATTTCTGATCGTCACGACAGTAAGAGGCTTTGAAGGCCATCGAAAAACTAAATGATTGGCGTTGGAATGAGGAAAATCCATACAGTATGTGCCCTGTACGAACCGAAAACGTGTTCGAAAAGTAGCAAAATTTAAATAACCGGGACGACCATTCATTCATTCTAAGCCAAAGTTAGTTCAAAACAATACTTTATCGTACATTTTTGAGACTAGAAGCACTAAAAAGCTTCTGAATTATACGTCTTGAGAAAAATAGCCGATAATTTCAACATTCTGTGTTTACGTCAAAATATCAACATTTTGGCAGCTCATGCCCCTTTAACAAAACCAACAGGTTTAACAATTATAAGGTCGAATTTAAGTTAACTTTAAGGTATTTACAAAAGCTTTGTTTCATTATATATTGACATAAAAGTCTCATTAAATTAGAGATTATAAAGCAAAAGTAGAATATTTTGTTTTTAAAGAGCGAGAATTGTTGAACAATATTACTGCCGAATGTAACTTCAAAAGAGATTTATATGAGTTTGTTTATATAAAGATTACACAATGACGAAAGCCGGTATAACTTTTCGCTGTGAACTGTAGCCCCGGTTTGCAAAAAGGAATAGAAATTACGATTAATATTTTACTTACATTTAGATTACCAAACAGAAACTAACTACGGCAAAGGGAGCTACAACGCTCAACAATGTGCACAGGTTATCTGTAGTTCAAAGTAGCGATTTGCCTTGATGTGGAAATGTTTTGTCACAAATGTTTCCACAACAGTAGGCCTAATACAATTTGGAAACAGCTATGAACAGTCAACACGATTTGAAAACTATGTTTCATCACTGAAACAAGGCACTTTATTGACGAACCATTTGGCATTCACCAGTTGGCATAAAGCCAGGCGTACATCGGCCTAAACAACTGGAAGCAACCAGTTGTACACGGTGTTAAATCAGCGCGTACACCGGGAACAGAGACGGCGAGGAACTGAGCAGTCCCGGTTGCCTCCAGTCCCAGTTGCGCACACATCGACATCGACTGGCAGAGACTGAATTGTAATCGATGAAGAGCACACCAGGAGGCGCTTGAAATCATGTGACCTATTCAAGATGGCTGCGCCCACAGTTAGTCGTATTCACATGCAAATCTTCCACATTTTCACACTTTATCATGTTATATATGAATGAACTTTAATAATGCGTTTGACACCGTCGTATGAAGTCGGTAATAAATACGTTCAGTGCTGCATCACACCAGCCACTCGCCATTTTATTGTGTTCCGGTGTAAAATTGCGTCACATGACCAACATGTACCGGGTCAAAAGGTTACCACTGGTTTTAAGGGCGCGTACATCGGGGTAGGCCAATGCGACTGAGTGGAACCAGTGGCGAGAAAGTAGAACATGTGGAACTGGCAGCAACTGAGCGATCGGCTGTACACTGTCAGTGGTAAGAGGACGCACATCGGCCAGATTCGAGAACTGATCAGATCCCCCCAGTTGCTCTCAGTCGCAGGTAGCTCGCTGACGACTAGTTGCTTCCAGTTCTAAGGCCGATGTACGCCTGGCGTTAATGCTAGCTGTTGTAATCGTTCGGTATTCAGATGCTGAGCGATTATTTAGAAAATCCACACTTAGTTATAACTTACATATATGTGGTTATAAAATTGTTCAAAGCACACGTGAGGCGAAATCCAATTTTGCCGTCACTGACGATTCAGGCAGCTGAGACGGTGACTGACTTGGCTGTCTACTTGTTGCCCCGGCGATACGCGCTAGTGTAGCGAGAGTCAGCAAAGGCAAGCTGGCGTTGGTCGTCAAAATTTCTTTGAGAAATTATTCCGTTTCTGACACCAATTGTTACGTTTTCGTCGTAACAAGCGAGTTATACTATCTATAGAAAGACAACCAGTAGCACAACCACACCTTTAGAAATCTATAAACCGAGAGAGCGAGTCGCCCGGATGTGCTCAAGCAATATACATATAAACGTAACCAAGAAAAGGAACGATAACGGGGTAAATGTAACACAAAAGTACTGAAATGTCAATTGAAAACTGAATAAACGCGTCCAACATTACAATATGCAATATGAAGATCGACTAAGAGCTTTGGGGCTACCAACACTTCTGTACAGACGAGAACGAGCAGATATGATTGTTCAAGATAATGCATGGCTTTGATGTAGTCCGCACAAATACTGTGGAAATTGCCCAATCAAGAAATACCAGAGGTCATAACCTTAAGCTCAGCAAACAGCACTGTTATACTTAAATCATGACCTTAATTTCAAGGTAAATTCAAGGTAAATATAATTGGAATTCATGGTCTATCTGTTAATATATCATTCTATTTAAATATAAAAATAAACACAAGGAAGTAATATCAAATTATTCCTGTTTTCGTTTGGTATTAATAATAAATCCTCTCACATAAAGAGAAACGGTTAAAGTATCAGCCAGAACGAAATTTCGCGAAAAGCATCAGCTTTCGACACCTATGCCAATGTCTTGAAGACAAGAAGAGGTCATTCGTGTAAGTGTTGAAAGTTCGTGGTGGTGCCTGAATTATTACTTATTAGAATGGAATATATCCTACAAATATCAGGTGGGCCAAAATGTGGCCCACACTTTTTCAGTATACATAACTCAAAACAGAGAACTCTGTAAGATTTGGCACACGTCATAAACAGGCAATTTCGGTCATGGTTTTATTTTCAGCGATACATCTTTATTTCACTACACAAAGTAGAACAAAAGAAACTCAACGAGGAAAATTACGACACCAAGCACACTTCAATTGGCTGTGTTATGCCCAATAATGGAAAAGGGTCAATATCCGACTAGCCCTATATAAAAAAACATCATTGTTATCGGATAAAATCTCTTTTTTTTAAATAAGAAACAGCATGCATCTGAAAACTATTGATCAAACCTGGTTGTTGATAACATGTGCCAAATGTTTTTGATCTGCAATAATGTATTGCCTCCATACATGTACCGTTGCACTTGTTTTAAGATAGCAATATAGATGAATAATAAAACATTTCGTCTGTTGTTAACTGAACGTACAAGGTATGGCGACAAACATTTGCCATGATGATACTGGAAACACCAATGGTTGGATATAGAGTACAAATGTTAGGAACTCTTTATGGATATAGTTTTGTTTGTTGAACGACTTATTCTGAGAGCGTAGAATTAATATTTTATATAGTATATACGCCTACGGACAAGCACAGCCACATGAAAACGGTGAATCCGGGGTTTGCCCCTTGTGGACCAACGTACCGAAACATGTCCTAAAACTTAATTGACCAGAAAGTTCTTTATACCAATACATTATCTGAAAAAAGTGAACAAAACCTCGCCAAGAAGTTCTGGCGAAACCTGACTGGCAAGCACCAGTCAATGGGATACTTGTCTAGACGGGAACAGGATAAACAAACCGATATTAACGTTCTAAAGCAGAGTACAAAACTATTTTCGTAATAAAGTCGCATTCAAGCTGTATTCAAAATCTTCTGTGTGCCCACATTTTTTCGAAGAACATCCAGTTTTACCGTAGGCCGGGAATGGCCTAGTAAATCAATCAACATAAGGTCAATCTTCAGCTTGCGATTACGTAAGGTATGTGAGTTCACATACAAGCGTACTAGATACACAAGGACGACTATCCTAGGAAACACATTATCAATCTGTAACCAGTTATATGACGAGGATGTATTAGAATGATAATACATCAAATGCTTTGACAACTATTTACTACTCCATTGATTGTTATTCTTCAAAGGAACCGCCAGAACACTAATTTGTCCAGTAAGAAATGTACGGGGGCGATATCTCAGTTATTGGATATAATTAATTGTTTCACGTCATACCACGATTAATCTTCTGGAAATATACAAACTATTTTAGACCAAATCATACAGAATGACAAAGACAAGCGTTTTTACGTAACTTAATCTGCTGTAAGCAGTGTCATAAACCTTTATACAATTATTAAATGTCTTAACGCACGATAACACAGGGAAATTAAACAGTTACTGCAACACGGTTCTCTCCAATCTATGTAATAAAAGCACATTAAGCATGTAGCTTTATATAAGTTAATTGTTTGGCGGTTTCATTACGTTGTAGTGTACAAGGTTAACACACACAACAGGATATTTAAATACTTACTATAACACTGTTATTGCTCTATTCTTTGTACTATATACCTATTTGTTCCGTGATTGGTTTTCTAATCGGGGATCCCGATTGATAATTTTGTACCCATTTCTCTACTCTTGTTTTGATTCATATTGCATGGCCAATCAACTATACCCCATTGATGTCCATATTAATTGTCTGGAAAGAGTACTTTCATTTCACTTATACGTTCTATTTTCATTAGTAGAACTCTTCAAAGGGGAGGTGTATTTGGTCATTCATGTGTATTTGGTGGTACGAGTGGGATAGCCTCTTCTCGTTATAATGCAAAACTGTACAAATAATGAAAGAGATCTATTTACAGATAATTTCGTTAGGTTTTATTGAATTATTTATATCTTTACATTTTCATTTTTATTATCTGAGGTAAAATCCAAAGAAATATTTTGATCTTGTAGCCTGTCAAGTTTTCTGTACAATTCCCCATTCAGTTAGCACAAGGACCGTCCCAGAAATGCTTCCTCCTCTCAATAGAGAGCACAGCAAGGGGAGCAACTTTTCCTTGATGGAAATATAACGTATTGGTTCTCTACAAGACCTCAGTATATGTCATCCTTCATTTCACACATCATACAAGGTCTAGTATAATACGACTATAAAACGACGAATAACAGATCGTTTATAAAAAAGTCTCTCTAAATAAAACGTTTTAGGACCTAATTTATAAGTGAAAATCGTCCTTGGTTTATCGATCTACCATTTGTCATTTTGAATGTAAATGGTGAAAAGCTGATCATAAATTTATGCAAAAAAGTCTTTCCAAACATCAATCAATCTATAGTTGAAAAGAACATACCTCGACTTCAGTCAGATTGGGGGATCGAGTGAAAAGGCCACTTTTTATTTCGTCTGAGTTAGATTCGAACCCGTGCCCCAGCGATGGAAGCGCCGTGTTTGACTGAGGGTTTATCACTTTAGCCGACTGAGCCACCGAACACCCCCCCCCCCCCCAACACACACACCTCCTTAAAGAAAGACAATTAAATTATCAATTGTGAGTAGACATAAATATTTCAACAAGCTATAAGCCTAAAAAATACTCCCTACAGAAAACAGTGACGAGACAATCAACGAACTGAAAGCACGGGTGTCGATTAAGCATCTCTATAAGATATTTAATTTTGTTTTAATTGATTGAATACGCTGATATATGTCATCTGATTCAAAGACAGTATGAAAAATACACAAAACTAAGTCAGCTTATCTTTTTGTAGGCGTCGGAAATATTGGGGGAAAAAACATTCCTTTTGCGAAAAATCTCTTCTTTTAATAAGTCAAACAAATTTTCTTTGAGAAGATTGGTATCCACTTGAAAAGAACTTTAACATGCGATTCTTTTTAAGGTTTCTTCCAAACAACATAAATAATTCAAAAAGATTTAATTCTCTTACTACTCAAAATATCACATTATTCGCGTTGCAACCGTGATTTTATCATCATTCGGCTCCTAACATATCTTTAAAAAAACTATAATTTGTTTGTATGCACTCCGCTGGGATGTCGTACAAAGCCATCGGGCGTCAATTGGGCTACCGTTATATAGTGATAAGCAGATTGGTGAGAAAACACGGTGAAACTGGTGCTGTGAAGGACCAACCACTCTCGGGTCGACCACCTGCAACATCACAGCGTGAATATAGGGCACTGATCCGACTGGTACGACGTCATCCATTTACATCCGACTGGTACGACGTCATCCATTTGCATCAAGTCCATCTTTGAAGCGGCAATGGCTACCCAACCGACGTCTGTGCACAAGAACCGTGAGAAACCGATTGAAAGCTGCAGGCAAGGAGTGCCATCAAACGCCCCTTATATTGTCAGATCGCCATCAACGGATACGTTTGGCTTGGTGTTTAGCACGACGAGGTTGGAATTTGAGGACCTGGCGAAGAATCCATTGGTTGGACGAAACTCGAAAGTCGTTTCTTGCTCAACGTCACGGATGGGCGAATGAGGGTTTGGAGGAACAAAAACACAGCGAATACACCCAAAAACATCCATCCATATGTCCCTTATGGAGGGGGCTCTGTAATGGTTTATAGGTCAGGGGAGGGGAGAAGGGGGGGGGGGGGCAGGCAATAATCAAAGTAGGGGGACCAGACCTATCTTTGCCCCCCCCCCCCACAATAATTGGCGTATTAAAAAAATTATGGAGTTTTCAAACACGATAGTTAGGCTTAAGGGCAGTTAAGTGATTAAAGGGCAGAAACAGTTGCATCTGAGATTAATACAATAAATATACAGTTTCTAAGGGTTAAAAGAACAAAACCTCGCCTAACTACTCAACTTGTCTTGATACTGGGTTGTTTTGTGATAGTCCACCGTCTGATCGCAAGTTTACAAAAATCTATATCTTTGTAGGCTAGAAATGGCTTAGGCAGATGTCGGCGATTTAGTACCCGCAAGCTTCGAGCTATAATCTGAAGACTTGATAATCATCAGATATTTAGACTTTCAGGTTGAAAACACAACGTTTTTATTCAGTTTATCGTGATGAAGAACTTTCCTTTAGATACTAAACACGAGTTACTATTAATAGATATTCCAACGTATCATTTTATGCACAGCAAATCCGATGTTAAACTACATAAGTGTGATAAAAACTACTCTTCCAGCTAAATTTGGAGATTTGCTAGAGAGATTACCTTCCCTGGTTCAAAAGATTAATTGATTGATGCTTTACGTGGTCCTCAAGATTATTTCAGTTATATGGCGGTGTTGTCAGGTTTAATGGGTGAGGAAACCCTCGACCTTCGGCGAGTACCTGGAAACTCTTCCACATTCGGCTATTGAGTGAAAAATCCACTCCGAAATTTTTTAATTTTTATTTCGAATCCGCGCCACATCGATGGAAGGCCTGTGTGGGACTGAGGAACTCTATAGCCAACTGAACCGCCGAACCCTCACCTCACAAGAAATCATTGTCACGTTTGTAACTATTCCCAAATGTATAAGCTGGATGAATTTAGTAACGTTATATACTAAAATAGAGAAGTATATCAAGTGAATGCATGGCTTCTGGGGAGGACGCGAGATTTCCGCCTTATCTCTAGTCTTTCAGCGTTTATTTTCCCTTAAATATTTCAGCGTCGATAAAGGCCACCTCGTCTGTCCATCCAGATTCTTGTACGGGCCATATCTTGGTTAATATTTTAAGGATTGTTTTCAATAATGCCTGGTATACTCACTACCAGTTAATTGTACACAATCTAAAATTAGAAGTTACCCTAGTGCTAAAGGCCAGATTTAACCTCTAAGGGCAATGGTCGACATTTTTATCAGAAATATCCATTGGAATGTGGTTGGAAAGTTCACAAAGGAGGTCAATTGATCATGTGACTTGTAAGTTTTCGCCAAAACAACAACACCATTGACATTAACTGGTATTTGCTCCGTCTACGTGTTTTTCTATTATTCTCTTGCACTTAGGTAGAGCTATTGTTAGTTACATCGCACATTTAAACACTCGCAGCTATTGGAAACGCCCCGTGGAACCTATCACAGTGGCCAGTTCAATGTGAATCGGATCGACAGGGGACGTCGCCGTTTTGCCTGTTTTCGTCAATACGATTGAATTGTACAGTGTCACATTTTACTTCTGCATGTAAAGATATTTTTTTGTCTTGCTGCAATTTGTCAAATGTTTTGAGTATTGGTTTGAAACTTAACTAGTGTATACTCATTATCAAAACGTTGTTTATTATCCATTTTCCCATTCATTATACCTATATGTTTATTAATGTATTTCATATGCCTCCAAAACATCAGAAAACTCAACTGTAGGTCTAACATTTTCTTTTCCGATTTTGTTGAGAGGCGGGATATAAAATTAAACAATGCTCCATTCCCTTGTGGTTCCTCTCCCTGCCACAAGCTTGAAATTCACCAATGATGATAGATAATAGAACAAGATGGTTCTCTATACAAACACGTTGATGGCTACATACGATAACAGTTTTATCATGTTGCTTGAAGCCAAATAGTTCTATCTTACAATGTTATTTGAGGTCATGTACAAATAACGTTTTCACATATTTAGCATCCGTCAACAGTTTCAGGGTATTTGTCTGCCTTAAGCCAAACGATTCATTGTAGGCTAGATTAGTTAGAAACTCTAGGCTAAATTGCATTAATGTAGCGATGGCCAGCATAACATCAATACTTTGGCAATACAGTTAGAATATTTCAAACTAAGGCTAGATATAATTGTTTTGACAAGATATAATTGGAATTTATGGTTTATCTGTTAATATATCATTCTATTTAAATATAAAAATAAACACAAGGAAGTAATATCAAATTATTCCTGTTTTCGTTTGGTATTAATAGTAAATCCTCTCACATAAAGAGAAACGGTTAAGGTATCAGCAAGCACGAAATTTCGTGAAAAGCACCAGCTTTCGACACCTATACCCATGTCTTCGTCGCATACAATTGACAAGAAGAGGTCATTCGTGTAAATGTTGAAAGTTCGTGGTGGTGCCTGAATTATTTCTCATTAGAATGGAATGTATCCTACAAATATCAGGTGGGCCAAAATGTGACCCACACTTTTTCATGATACATAACTCAAAACAGAGAAGTCCTACTCTATAAGATTTGGCACACGTCATAAGAGGCAATTCCGGTCATGGTGCTATTTTCAGCGATATATCTTTATATCGTTAGACACAGTAAAACAAAAGAAACTCGACGAGGAAAATTACGAGACCAAGCACACTTCTATTGGCTATGTTATGCCCAATAATGGAAAAGGGTCAATATGGGACTAGCTCCATATAAAATACATCATTGTTATCGGATAAAATCTCTTTTTTTATTATAAGAAACATCATGCATCTGAAAACTATGCATATAAACTGGTTGTTGATGACATGTGCCAAAAATTTTATTGAAGTTAATAATTAGTTTTTGATATAGTTGTAATGAAAATGGGGGGTTGTGGATACTATGGGAATCATAAGACTAAATGTATTACCTCCATACATGTACCGTTACACTTGTTTTACGATAGAACTATAGATGAATAATAAAACATTTCGTCTATTGTTTACCGGTAAATCATTGAACGTACAAGTTGTGGCGACAAACATTTGTCATGATTATACTGGAAACACCAATGGTTGGATATAGAGTACAAATGTTAGGAACTCTTAATGGATATAGTTTTGTTTGTTGTACGGAATATTCTGGAAGCGCAGAATTAATATTTTATATAGCCTATACGCCTACGGACAAGCACAGCCACAGGAACGCAAATCCGAGGTTTGCCGCTTGCAGACCAACGTACCGAGACATGTCCTAAAACTTAATTGACTAGAGAGTTCTTTATACCAATACATTATATTTAAAAACAAAGTTAACAAAACCTCGCCAAGAAGTTCTGGCGAAACCTGACTGGCAAGCACCAGTCAATGGGATACTCGTCTCGACGGGAACGGGATAAACAAACCGAGATTAACGTTATAAAGCAGAGTACAAAACTATTTTCGTAATAAAGTCGTATTCAAGCTGCATTTAAAATCTTCTGTGTGCCACGTTTTTTCGAATTATTCCTGTTTTCGATTGGTATTAACAGTAAATCCTCTCACATAAAAATAAAACGGTGAAGGTATCAGCAAGCACGGAATTTCGTGAAAAGCACCAGCTTTCGACACTTTTACCAATGTCTTCATCAAATACAATTGACAAGAAGAGGTCATTTGTGTAATTGTTGAAAGTTCGTGGTGGTGCCTGAATTATTTCCCATCAGAATGGAATATATCCTACAAATATTAGGTGGGCCAAAATGTGACCCACACTTTTTCATCATACATAACTCAAAATAGAGAACTCCTACTCTATAAGATTTGGCACATGTTATTAACAGGCAATTTCGGTCGTGGTATCATTTTCAGCGATATATCTTTATATATTTAAATATAAAGAAACTCGACGAGGAAAATTACGACACCAAGCACACTTCAATTGACTATGTTATGCCCAATAATGAAAAGGGTCAATATGGGACTAGCCTCATATAAAAAAAACATCATTGTTATCGGATAAAATCTCTTTTTGTAATAAGAAACAGCATGCACCTGAAAACCTTTAAACTGGTTGTTGATGACGTGTGCCAAATGTTTTTGAAGTGCAATCATTAGTTTTTGATATAGTTAAGGCTGGCTCACACGTGCCCGATTTCTGCCCGACTATCTTCGATTTGGAAATCGGAGATAAATCGAAGATAATCTGACATATGATCGGAGATTATCAAAGGTAATCGGAAAGGATAGAAAATAATCGGAGAAATTCGGCCAACATTCGAGTACAGTCGGTTACGGGCTTACAATTTTTGTGCATGTTGAAAAATAAGGCCGATTTTTTTATTTCTCGGGGAAAGTTGAGGGTGTTTGGAATTAATAGAATATGATCGAAGATGGTGTCGAAGATGACTGGAGATTACTCGGGGATGATCGAACATAATCGGAAACAGATTTCTACCCGACCATCTTCGACAGTACTACATTATCTCCGATGTCAATCGAAGATGGTCGAAGTAGTTCTTCGACTATCTTCGACTATCTTCAACTATAGTCGGAAATATGCGGAAATAACCGAAGATGGCTTCTCCGACTACCTTCGGTTTTAACACCCGACTGTCTTCGATTGTTTTTGAATTAACTCGACCGTCTTCGATTATATCTTCGAATAACTTCGATCTATTGCGGTTACCTCCGATACTCCTCGGATATCTTCGATGGTCTCCGATCATGCCTTTGACTATCTTCGACTATTTTCGACGTGCGTTTTTGCACACGGCTCTTCGATGAGGCGCGAATATCCTCGATATAAGTCGAAGGGCGAGGCTACAGCTCCATTTGTTACCAGAGATTTCACCAAGAACACAACTAGATTATTTCAACTTTAATTATTTTTATTACATAAATTCAATTCAATTCTACATACAGAAGATGCCCAAGGCCAAAGGAAAGTCCAAGAAGGGGAAGAAGCCCCCCCCCCCGCAGAGCTGAAATTTAAATGTTAACTGAGGCAACCTGAATAAAGAATGAAACAAATTTATTAGACAAGTGTATTATTCAGTATATATTTGCTTTTGTTTAAAATAATTTATAAATATATATTTATGATCACTAAAACACACGGGCACAGGGAAAATCTTCTTGTCTAAAATAACCATGGAGACAAGTTTCTAATTGTGTTAAAAAGAGGTATATCATTTAGACCTTTACACCCCATAAATTGTTGTAACAGACCAAACCTATGATATTTCATTAGGTTGACGACTGACAAGAGCTTAGCTTTGGTCAGTAGAATTTCTGGATTCATTTTGTAACACATTGACAATGGTTACGCATCTTAACTATGGCAAGAACATCGGTGGACTGAGATTGAACCCCATAAATTTTGCTTTCTCCACCCCCCCCCCCCCCTTTGGGACAGACAAAACTATGTAACAACCAACGAACAAAACAACCATAAAGCAAACAAGGCTATGAACTCCATCTCATATCCTACAACCAGCACAAAAAACAAGGTTATATCTCATAACCTTTCTCTAGCAAACAACAAGGTTATAAACTACATCTCATAACCTACAACCAGCACAAATAACAAGGTTATAAACTCCATCTCATACCCTTTTTCTAGCAAACAAGGCTATGAACTCCATCTCATATCCTACAACCAGCACAAAAAACAAGGTTATATCTCATAACCTTTTTCTAGCAAACAACAAGGTTATAAACTACATCTCATAACCTACAACCAGCACAAATAACAAGGTTATAAACTCCATCTCATAAGTGATTAAGGATAGCAGTTCTCTCTTGCCATGGCACACTGCCAGCCTCACTCAGGAAGTACCCCTTAAGGTAGTTGCGGAAGGCCTTCCCCTTGTTGGTGGCATGGTTCCCCCATCAGCTGGTCCAAGGCCTCCATCTGCTCCCCTTGCCGCCACTCCCCAACCGGCTGGATCTCCCGAGTCACTGGATCCTCACGGTCAACCAGGTTGTTGGTAAGATGCGGATAACGAGTCCGCATCAAGTTGTGCAAGGAGCAAGCGGTCATAACAACGTTATCCGCTCGCTCTGGAGAGATCAGAATCTCCTTGCACAACACCCTCCAACGGTTACCGAGGATCCCAAACGCCTTTTCAACCATACGTCTTGCCCAGACAGTCTGTAGTGCGTTCATCGTGACTCAGGTTCCTGTAGGGGTACGGCTTGAGGAGCCAACTCTTCAGGGCAAAGGCGTCATCAGCCACGATGCAGTGGGGGACGTCCTGGTCATCATTGGGAAGGGGGCAATCAGGGGGCAGATCCAGATCGCCTGCCACAAGCGCTTGCTTGAAGTCTGATGTGTCAAACACACCTCCATCAGCGTTCCTTCAAAAATAAAATGCATAAAAAATATATGAATACACTGTTTCTGCTTGTCCTGGGTCTGGGTCTTTTGTCCACTCAATTTGGCTCAGAACCTATCAATATTAAACTACATTTTACCTTCCTGGTGCTCCCACGTCGACCCACAGGAACCTGTACTCGGGGTCGACCACCGCTATCAATACAATGGAGTGGAAGCTCTTGTAGTTGTAGTACAGGCTTCCGGAAGACCTGGGCTTGCGAATGCGGCAGTGCTTCCCATCTAAAGCGCCGATGCAGTGTGGAAAATTCCACCTCTTCCAGAAGCCATCAACCACTGGTTGCCACTCGGCTCTTGTCGTCGGGCACTGAAACATTGCATAAAATAATTTGAAAAGGCAGAACATCATAGGTCAGTGTTAATAACATGTTTCTGAGAAACATAATGTATTATTTTTATACTACAAATGTACCTTGAAATAGTCATCCTTGAGCACCCTTGTGATGGCTTTCGGGCACGATGCCACATATTGTGTTGCCAGCCACCCTAAACCCAAACATGTGGCAATTGTAGTCTTCGCCGGTGGCGAGGTAGCGGAGGGTGATGGCGAGCGCTCCTTCCTAGCTCGTTTCTCGGGTGCCTCCACCACCTCCTCCACCTGCCTCTTCCTGCCCCCCCCCCCACTTCCAGCAACTCCCTTGCCAACACTGCAGCTTGAGCGGTGACCTCCAGCAGTTCCTGGAATGCCAAGGCCTTCCTCCTACCCTGTGAACCAACACCTGACAAGAAACTCATCCTGCTTTTGTGAATATCTGGGAAAAAGTATCGAAGCAACAACTGTGAAACAAGTTCGGAATCGATAATGGCGCACTTCTGGTATTTTCGAGAGCTTTTTGATCGAAGATGATCGATAATGATCGAAGATGACCCCTCAAATCGGACTCTGTCGGCCATTTTTCGACCGATTTCCAAATCGAAGATAGTCGGACAGAAATCGGGCACGTGTGAGCCAGCCTTTACAATGAAAATGGTGGATGGGGATACTATGGGAATCATAAGACTAAATGTATTGCCTCTATACATGTACCATTACACTTGTTTGACGATACCAATATAGATGAATAATAAAACATTTCGTCTGTTGTTTATGTCACTGAACGTACTGTAAGGTATGGCGACAAACATTTACCATGACTATACTGGAAACATCAATGGTTGGAGTACAAATGTTAGGAGCTCTTTACGGATATATTTGTGTTGGTTGCGCGAATTATTCTGTGAGCGTAGAATAATATTTTATATATCCTATACGCCTATGGACAAGCACAGCCACAGGAACGCGAATCCGGGGTTTACTGCTTGCGGACCAACGTACCGAGACATGTTCTAAAACTTAAGTGACTAGAAAGTTCTTTATACCAATACATTATATTTAAAAAAAGTTAACAAAACCTCACCGAGAAGTTCTGGTGAAACCTCACTGGCAAGCACCAGTCAATTGGATACTCGTCTAGACGGGAACAGGATAAACAAACCGATATTAACGTTCTAAAGCAGAGTACAACACTATTTTCGTAATAAAGTCGCATTCAAGCTGCATTCAAAATCTTCTGTGTGCCCACATTTTCTCGAAGAACATTCAGTTTTACCGTGGGCCGGGAATGGCTTAGTAAATCAATCAACATACGGTCAATCTTCAGCTTTCGATTACATAAGAAACGTGAGTTCACATACAAGCGTACCAGATACACAAGGACGAATATCATGGGAAACCCATTATGGATCTGTAGCCAGTTATATGACGAGGATGTATTAGAATGATAATACATCAAATGCTTTGACATCTATTTACTACTCCATTGATTGTTATTCTTCAAAGGAACCGCCAGATTACTAATCTGTCCAGTAAGAAATGTACGGGGGCGATATCTCAGTTATTGGATAGTATTAATTGTTTCACGTCATACCGCGATTAATCTTCTGGAAATATATACACTATTTTAGACCTAATCATACAGAATGACAAAGACAAGCGTATTTACGTAACCTGTTCTGTTGTAAGCAATGCCATAAACCTTTATACAATTATTAATTTTTTTAGCGCACAATAACACAGGGAAATTAAACAGTTACTGCAAAACGGTTCTCTCCAATCTATGTAATAAAAGCACATTAAGCCTGTAGCTTTATATAAGTTAATTGTTTAGCGATTTCATTACGTTGTAGTGTACAAGGTTAACGCATACAACAGGAAATTTCAATAGTTACTATATCACTATTATTGCTCTACTCTTTGTACTATATACCTATTTGTTCCGTGATTGGTTTTCTAATCGGAGATCCCGATCGATAATTTTGTACCCATTTCTCTACTCTTGTTTTGATTGATATTGCATGGCCAATCAACTATACCCCATTGATGTCTATATCAATTGTTTGGACAGAGTACTTTCATTTCACTAATTGGTTCTCTACAAGACCTCAGTGTATGTGACCCTTCATTTCACATATCATACAAGGTCTAGTATAATAGGACTATAAACCGGTGAATAACAGATCATTTATGAAAACTATTTCTTAATATACCAGATTTATGGCTTTATAAATGAAGATCGTCTTTGGTTGTCTGCTCTAGAAATTGATGTTCAAGATGAACTTAGAGTATTATTGAAGAATCATCTTTGAGTGACATATGACTTACAGATTGGCTCATACATTTCGAGAATAGAATTGTATACATTACGTTGCAAAGGGGTTGCAAAGTTCCAAGTACCAAACTCTAATTGGTTGTACTGGTTTATAGAAAAAAGTAACTGGCTACTACATAAATTATTAATTCGCCCTCAAGTGGCATATACTACCAAACTTTGTACTCTCTTTCCGATCGTTGAAAGAATTTGTTGTTTTGGAGTTTAAGTTTAATCGAAAAAGTTTAATGATTGACGTTGGAATTGAAGAAATTCATCGAGCTTGTTCCTTATACAAACCGTAAATGTAAACAAAGTATATACAAAGAGGATGTACATTCGTTAATTCTCTCCTAGAACACTTTACGTTTACGTACATCATCGAGACCGGTGACAATAAAAGCATACTTCTAATTTATATTTTTGAGAAAAAGAATAGCTTACGATTTCCTATTCTTGTCTTAAAGAAATATTAATTGATTGATATTTTACGCCGTACTCAAGAAATATATCACTTATATGGCGGCGTTGCCATGTTCAGTGCAGGAGGAAATAAGACTCTTTGTCCCAAGGAAAACCCCGACTTTCGATGAGTACCTGACAACTCTTCCACATGCGGCGATCCAGTGAAAAATCCACTCAGAAATAGTTCAATTTTTATTTGGAAGAAGTGGGATTTGAACCCGCGCCGCCTCGGCAGAAGGCCTGTGTCTATGATGACCGAGAAGGGACATCCCGTTATAGATACTCAGCCAGGCTAAATCTAAATCTAAGACGCGATGAAAAATATAGCAAGATTTATTTTCGTGTTATACTTTATGAAATGGCTCATTTGCTATGTAATTGTAAAACACGATGAAAAATACATATCATTGCGTTTTACTTATTAAACCGGCTATATTTTGATCTCAGAAACACTATGGAAATGCGATGGTAAAGCGATGGTAAATATTTATCATCGCGTTTTTATCGTGTTTGAATAAAGCTTGGTTCTATACGTATTTGCGATAGAAATTAGGATCGAAAGGATTATCACTGCAACTTACTTTATGGACTGGGTTTTCAAAGAAAATCACAAACACGATGGAAACGCGATGGTAAATATTAACCATCGCTTTACCATCGCATTTTTATCGTGTTTGTGACTTAGATTGAAGGAAGATTTGAAAGTAAAACGGGATGTCCTTTCTCGGCCATCATACGTTAAGAAGTGGCTTACATAGCGATAGTTTTGTATCTGGGTTATTTGAATATTGGATTGAAACTAATACATGTCTACTGTACATATTTTAAGCTTTCAATTGATGGTGGTTGAAGATTTTTATGGATTTTTTTTTAAAACTTTAAACCAATTTTGAAAATACAAAACTTTGCCTGAGAATATGTAAACCTAAAACCCTCAAAATGGCGGTGCCCATGTTGGATTGTGTGTAGCGTGAAACCGGCATGCACTATGTCAACTTTATTTGGTTGTAAAGGATGTCTCATGACATATTTGAAAATAGAAAGGAAAAGCCTCAACGAGATATAGGTAATTAGACACAAATCTAAACGTTAACATTACCGCAAATTGGAACAGAAACTGTATCCTGTAACCGATAAACCTAAAAAGACAGTAGGTAGAATACACCCTACATAAACAAGTAGCGAAACAATCAACATACTAACAGCCCGGATGTTGATAAAGCATCTTAGTTAGATTTTGACTTTGTTCGAACAAAGTGTGTCTCGATTAAATACGCTGATAGACATTAAAAGACAGTATGAAAAATACAGATACAGATCTATTTGAACGAACCACAAAAAAGATATTCATCCAAATGAGCTAACTTTAAATTTTAATAGAATGTTAAAGTAAATGTCCTAAAGATCCGTGTGATATGCAGGGTCATCATTACAGTAAAACATATAGCCTATACATTTGGGCCAGAAGGTAAGCTGCTTATCTATTTGTTGGCGTCAGAAATATTGAAAAAAGAAAACATCCCTTTTGCGATAAATCTCTTCTTTTAAGAAGTCAAACAAATATTCAGATTAGTATCCGCTTGAAAAGCCCTTTAGGATGCGATTCTTTTAAGGTTTCATTTAAACAACATAAATAATTCAAAAAGATTTAATTCTCTTTCTACTGAAAAGATCACACTTTTCACGTAGCAGCCATGACTTTATCATCGTTCGGCTCATAAAATGTCTTTCAAACAAACTCTATTTTTTCAGTGTATTAATGAAAAGTTATCTTATTCGATGATATAACTCAAGTCTTGAGGGACACTGAGTCTGTTAAACTACGGCATCATGCACCGAGTTAATTAAGTTCTTGAGAGGTCGAATTTTGTATGTGAGGCGCTAGAAAGTGAGTTTTCTTTTAGTTTTGATTAAAATAGAAGGTATATTCAACACTGTTCACAAAGTTTTTAATTGTGTTTGAGTAAATTGTTTTTCATTCAGATGACAGCGATTCAGGCATTATAAATGTAAATGGTTCGGATCCTTTGATTTCCAATTTTTTGTAACGCACATATCAATGTCTTGTTCAGTGTGTGTTTGACTGGTGTTGTTTTAATATCAGTGGACCGTGTGTTATTACATGTTTATTACATCGCTCGTGTATGCAAAGCAAATATTACTTAATGGTCTTTTGAATTGTGAATCTCTTTTGTTACCAAAGGTTGGACACTTAAGCATATCCTTTGATGTTTACATGGCCGCACACGTGATTACGTCATTTTGGTAAACTGCAATAACTAACTTGAATGACCTAACCTTAAAAGTGCACGATGTCTCAAAGCAAATATCTAAGTCGTTAATACGTTTAGATGGTTGTAGGCCTACTTGATATAGCGATAGCAGGTCGGATGAGGTGTGATTCTAGGTTGACAAGGGATGTAATTTATCGGTTACAACTCGCCTATTGTGGTCATCTATATTTTAATAAACCAAGCATATAACAATATTAGAGGCCACTGAGTTCAATAAGATGTGTACTCGTGTGATTTCTTCTTTAGAATAAAGCATTAAGAACATAGGGAAATTAAACCATTTAGGTAACTTTGATTGATTCATCCCTCAAAATGATTTCACTTATATTGCGGCGTTGCCAATGGGGGAAGAAAGCGGGCTTATTGTCCGGAAGAAACCCCCTACCTTCGAAATTTTTCATTTTTTTTTGGTCTGAGTGTGATTCGAGGTGACTTTGTGAAAGGAAGTGTCTATAAGCAATAGTAACATTTATGGATAAATTTAAATGAAAAAAATGGACTAGTCCTGTTTACATTAAAAGCAACAAACTGATTTCTGCATTTTCCCCAGACTGAAGGAATTTAACAGGAACATTCTCTTTTTGCAAAAAAAAATAAATCAATGCTTTGGTATCATTTTATATTTTTAATTGAATATACGATTTGTGTGAAGAAACTCAGAGTTGAGCACAAGCCCTCATATGATCTGAACCTGAATTAAGCTAACTGTAGAGTAAATTTACGAACTTAATCAAAGAAATATAGACGATGGATTTTTTTGGAAAGTAGCATATAAAGACCTGTCAGTAAAATTGAGATTGCAAATTAAATCAAATCACCGATCTGTTGATGTTCGATATGCTTTTACACTATCACTTTCAAACATTATTCGGATATATAAGATTAAATCCCACGTTAAATTTTGGTACGCTTGTGTAAAATTTGCTTGTGTAAGTCTGTGTAAAAGTCTATGGTTTTGAAGAAAACCGATTTCGATATGCCACGGTGATTTAAAACGGTGTTTATTGAAATGAGCCAACCTTTTTTTTTACCAAGAATCCATCACTTTCTCCAATGGAAATGACAGCTCATGCTCATCCAAAACTTTGAATCTTATGTAATTCATTATTATCAGCATATGAGGTGAACATCCGCCAACATTCTGCTTACCATTTGTCGAAGATGTCAAAGTCGCTGATGAGACCGTGGGCAATCCAGACTATATATAGGGAAAGACTAACTGGTAGATAATGATTTCACTAATATGTCTTTGAGACTTGTTTTTCTTGAAAGGTGCAGCCGGTCTTCACTAAGCGGCAACTAATAGTTGATTGAAAAAGTTGATTATAAAAATTAGCCATGTCAAAAACAAACGATATTCTGCTCTTCTTCTTTTATTTACCATGGTCTAAATTCAATCCCCATGGAGCTCTAATATGTATGCTGGGAATCCAATAGGACTCTCTCTCCCCAACGTTTGTGTTCAGTTTCTAAAGTTGAACTCAAATGTAGGATTTTCTATATTGGCAAAATTAAAACTGGTACAGCTTGTTTTAATTAAATGTCAGGAAAATGATTTGCAACTCTTTGTCAGATAGAATTCTGAGTTTCTCTCCAAGATATATGGTATCAGAGGAATAAAACTTCTGCTTCTTTCCAAACACACATCTCAATTCACAGTTAGACTGATTTTTCTTGTGTTGAGATATCAAACCCCAAAATAATTTTCTTTTGAGCTTAATTATGTCCCCTTGACTATAGTGTTCAGGAGGAGTCACTTCCGCAAATTGTCAACAGTATCACGTGACATCGGCAGGGGCCTGACTTAGTTTGTTACTCCACCATCCAGAAATTTATAGATTACCAGGATATGCGAGTGAGGAGTTTAATCGTCCAAAGTAAAAATAAAATCCCTGGTTACTGTTAACAATGGCAATCAAATAACCTAAAGTCAAGTCATGGGCAGTACATCTCTATCTAACATACATATTTCACAAGGTGTTGATTTCCTTTATCTAGTGAAATGGAATTTTTACTACAAAGCGATAGACATTACAGATCAATATGTTTTTACTGTATTTTGTTTAAGGATGTTTGAGAAAAATCGATTTTTTTTAGCGGTTATTCTCTTTATCTAGATTCCACAGTTTTTATCCGGTCTTAATGTAGGCCTAATCAGGAATAACCTTATTCTCGTTATTTTGGGATTACACTTTCTTGAAAATATGGCAGAAATTCCTCTACCGATTTTTGGGTGACGCCCGAAACGGGAATCGAACCCTGGTCCCAGAGTATGGCACTTATCGCCAGCACTAAATGCCGGTTGCCTTATCCATTCAGCCAACCGGCCTCCTCTAAAACAGGAGGTACCCATCTGGTAACGTAATTGACACAGCTCCCATTGATGAATGCACGAGTTAAATTAGTTAGTGTCTTTTAGAAAGTGAGTATAACAGTATTCTTGTTATTTTGGGATTACACTTTCTTGCAAATATGGCAGAAATTCCTCTACCGATTTTTCTCTAGTAAGTGAAAACGGTACATGACTTTATGGCTGTTATATTCATCGTAAAGCCATTTTGCTGTTTTGCATCTGAAATTCTCAGAAGTGTGGATTTCATAAGACGGACTAACAATTTCAGGCACGCATGTTCCACAAACACCCAACAATGACCAATCGATGGATTACCCGATGGAATGCACATAGATATAGAGCCAAGGATCCGAAGGAGCTCTGCTGTGCCAATGGACAAAGCTTACTGTGTCTATATTTATATTAAATTAAGTACACCTTGACCCTTGTTCCACTGATTTATTGATTAATAGACCATTTGCCAGTTTGGCGCGCAACAATGAAATGGCAATGCGGCATCAATCTTACACCGGACAAGCCCAGTAGTCATCTTGACTTCAAATTCGGTCAAATTCGGTCAAAATCCGTTTTCATCCACGATTTTTTCACATTTCTAGTTTCATTCGGATATGAACTGTTCGAATATACGTATTTATTTCTTATATCTGTTGTGATATACCGAAAATTTGAAGTTAAAAACACACGGATCCTTTGTCCGGTCTACTACTTGAGGCAGTAATTGTGACGTCGCTAAAAAACTTTATTTGAAAGTAATTGGCAAATCATCTATTAAGTTATCGATAGCGCCATATTATGTTAGTTACAGCTTTATTACACCTGTGACATAATTAAAAAAGCCAATATCCGATATTCCTAAATGTCTATATCTGTAATTGTGGGATTACGATGTGTTAAATTTATAACTTTTATTTGATTTGTTGATGCTGTGAAGACAAAATAACATTTATTTTGAAGACCAAACGTCTGAAAATCGTCAAACTGATGAATACGTTAACGACACACTCGTATAACCTATAATCTTAGTAACTAAAATGCCTTTTCCCTATAACCCGTGGTTTACCAAAACGGCATTTACCATTACCACCCGGATACCACAAACCACCATGAGACAATGACTTCATTCCATGCTTACACAAGCACACAAAGTGATTACGTCACATTGATGAAGAGGACAACACCGTCAAATAGCCTTACCTAAAACATGGGCCGCCGAATGGCAAAATGTTCTATCAACTATCAGAATTGTTTGTGTTCAGTGGTTATATACTTAAATTGTTGCCCATAAATAGGATAACAACATAAATATCAAAGGGCTTAAGGTGGGGGCGATGATTTCTCCCAGAGTATTGTGAAACGTTTTGTCCATTCAAATGATTAACCTTCAACACAGACAGAACAAGGAACAGTACTTTAGCGTGAAGCAATTTCTGATTACTAATCCCTTCTTTGATCTCCATGGACTGGGAACAGTCTGGTATTCTTAGTTCCTGTATACGTATAGTCTGAGAGTGTCATTTGAGGTCAATTTATCAAGAACTATTGTCTAATGGTAATTGTTCCCTCGAGACACTTCAAGGAACGTCCTTCCTTTTCAAACAACAATTTCCCTCACACAGTCCCCGTCTTTCTTTAGCAGTTATTCTCTCTATCTAGATTCCACAGTTTTTATCCGGTCTTTCTATGTGACCAGAAATAACCTGTTTTATAACAAGTCCATGTTGAATCCACCCGGACGATCTACGCCCATGTTGATCTTCAAACGTGACAGTCCTAGTCAGTTAAAACGGTAAACGGCTCTCTGGCTGTTATATTCCTCGTAAAACCATTTCGCTGTTTTGTATCTAAAATTCTCAGAAGTATGGATTTCATCAGACCGACTAACAATTTCTGGCACGCATGTTCCACAAACACCCACAATGTATCTCAGACTGGCATTTCGTCAAACAATGGTCTGAGTTCTGGATTGGGAAGACTTTACTTGCATATCGTACCTTTTGATACAGTAAAAACCACTGCTCCAACAGAGTTTATGACAAATATATTTTTTACCCTTAACCAATGATTTATTCTGATTTTTTCTCTTAATCAACAATAAAGCTATGTGCACTAACTTAAGTGTCATGATCTGCAAAAATTTGGACTTTTTTCATAAATTCCGTTCAGCGTTTGAAGTAGCCTGAAAAACTAAATGAAAGTCCTTGAAATAAAAAATATTGGCAAAAGCAGTTACCCGTACGATGTGAAACTGTGCGCTTATAATAGGTAAAATTCAAATAGCTGTACAATTGACCGATTGCTTGATGACGTCACTTGGAAATTACGCGCAAAGCATTTCGGGAGATTGAGGGAAATTCACATAATTTTACAAAATGGCCGAAGGAATAAAACTGTATCGTAGAGGACGTAAAAGGTGCCAGATCTTTCGCCGGCGTTTATCTGTCGTGCTTCTGACTTGAAGACACAACATGTTGTTTTCATAACTCTATCAGCATCAACTTTCAAATACCCCCCGGTACGTGTCATCAATGTGTTCCATCAATGGAAGTGACGTCTTGCTATAACTTTGTACCGGTTAACTAAATGGCGAACTGAGGTACATTTTACCCAGAAATCTTTGCGTAAATCTGTGTGACGTCATCAGGCTCGGCGGTAATTGGGTGTGTATGTGTACAATTGGGGTTTTATTGTTGGGTAAAAAAACTACCTAAACGTACATTTCCAAGATAATATGTAATATCAACGAAAACCTCTTATTTTGTATGTATAATGGAAGATCTTTGTCTGTTTGTTTTTTTCATTTTAACTAATTTTAAAAATATCACAGTTTGGCTGAGAATTCGAGTCTTTGGAATGTCAAAAAGGCCATGTTGTACCGTGTGTACCATGCATTCTGTTCACATGTCTCATGTGTTGATCTTTTTGAAAATAGAAAGGAAAAAGGACTTTTAAGCAACGAAAACGTTGACATTGCCACAAATATCAAATGAAACTGAAGTCTATAACTTTTAACTGAGAACTACAGAGTTAAAAATAACCTTTATTTCTGAACTGTGGCAAAACCGCAATCACATACATACTAAACATTTGGGTAATATTTTCCTGTTTACCAGAATACTTTCCGTAATAATACAATTGTGGAGACAAGCCCCCCCCCCCCCATTCCTCAAATAGTTTGCGTAAAATTGGGAAAATTCACTTTTAAATAAACACAAAACGAGAGTTGTGATATAAGCTGGCCGAATAATTATCCTATTAGTCGGATATTGAGGGAGCTGTGGATTGCCCTGAGGTTGGTTTTTGTTCTACTGTAAACGACATTCGAGTTGAGGTGCGCCATTTTGTCTCATTTTTCTGCTCCGCTAGACCACAAAAGCCAAGTTTTGATCCCAGGTGACACGAGTTAATCGAGATTTCAAGAAGCCTCTTTATAAGCTAATTCAATCGATAACCTGTTTTATCTACCTGGTTAGTTTCTGATAGCCAGGCGTGTAGGGTAAATAGCGCCCCTGGAGAGTTCTAAAGGTTCGCCATCAGTATCACTGTAGTCGTGGACAGAACGCGTAGAAAAATAAGTACTTATTAAAACGCCCTTTTCAACTTTGTATTCATCCAATGCGATTGAATTAGTGAGGAAAATAGCGTCTTTGAGTTCCATCCTGGTAGGTGAAAGTGATTTACTACTGTCCAGATAAGTAAGTTCAGAGCTGCTGCTGTGGGCGGACTCGGCCCGGTAATGTGGATAGATGAAGTTAGAATTGCTTCTCTCCATGCACTGAATAACAGTCCATTTACGCGCTAAAACGCCAACTCACAAGGTCCATGTAAAAACATAACCGTAGGATGCAAATTCGGAGAACGATTACTTTTGGATATGAACTCCGTGTCTGATACATGTGAAGGTTTTATTTTAACTTGAAGCATAAAAGGAAAAGGAAACTTGACTCGACGTAGGTTGTAGACCACGGCGCCGTTAGTGATAGATTTGTCCAACTTTATTATATCAATTGACGTTTTTTTTCCCGCTAGTTTACCGTAACTATGTCTCACAGGAATTATCCAGGACTCTTGAGTTTGGTGTCCATTTTATTGTGCCTATATTCAATTTCTAGCCAAGCCGAAGGTAAGAAACAAGAATTATTTTATCCAAATTTTCACAGTTTTAATTATGTATTTTTTTAACAGAAACGTACATAAACTCTTTATGTGATCAATTGTGCGGTCTTTTCTTTCATTCTAAGTTACCACCTAATTGAAATAAAGGATTTATTTTTGTTTAATTTGAATTCGTAAATAAACCCGTTTGACGGATAACAATCCTTGGACAAATTAGTTAAATTGTTCCATAAGCTATATCTTTTCTCAAAGAGATTAGACCTATATTATTATAAATCTATTAATTGTTCTATATAATGTTCTTCCACCTAAGTAGTTTCAATTAAACTTAGTCAATTCGGACCGCCGTCGATAGGGCTACCGTCCCAAGGCATTGTACACACCTCCTCATCCTCATAATGAAAATGCCCGAAGAATCACATATAATTCATATAAATCTGTTTTGGATGATTTTAACGAACCGACTGCACAGGAAGCTGCATATTTTTTGCTGCAAATATGCATCGACAGCACAATGCTAAACATTTTGAATTCTGTACTTAAAAGAATGACCAATTACCCAGGGAAAGTAATTCTCAACGTAACTTTTAACTGCAACATAAAACGGGAACAAATTTGCCGAGCTGAATCCCTATGGGGGACTTATCTGAAACTGAAGACGTATTTATATCGCACACAAACAACTGATTTACGAAAACACTTTTTGCAATTTAATTGATGTATTTCAACTTCCTGAGGCTGTTGCATTGTGTATGATTTGATCAACAAAAACACCATTCTCTCGTCATCCTTCCCAGGGTTTCCAATTTGTTTATTTTTCTATTTTAACTTCAGAAACTTATTTTCTAAAGCCATTCATTATCAACATACGACATGATATTAATCATTTCCACGTCTCGCGTTATCTTATTTACTATTTACTCGTCATCTGTTTATGTGATACGGATCCTTATCACTAGAATTCACCATAGTCGTTGTACCCTACGTTCTTAAACGGGTCCTTTAACAAGTTGGTCAAACGCGTACGAAACACTTGAATTCATTATTATGACTAGTACGTCTTTATTTGTGCATGGTCAGAAAGTGGCGTGTAAATGGTTGCGCGAACCCGTGCGAAAAGCTGAGACTTAAAATCTTAAACACATCCCCAATATGTTATATTTGAGGTCAGAAAGTTAGTACAAACTGTTCGAAAAACTGTCATTCAATCCTATCCCCCCAACCCAGAATGCAAGTAGTCAACTTAACAACTTCTTAAAATACGCTCGAATTTTTTTTCTTTCATCATATATTGAACTTATTTATATTTAGGCTTATAACCTGTTCGTGTTTTTTGCTGTCCCAGAAATCCGTTAGCGTTGTTTATTAAATTTGGTTCTACATTGAGTTTGTTTACACGTTATTTCATCTGATCATACCATTCGTTGATTTAGTACACATGTGTGTGTATTTTGTGTGGATACACAAAATAAAACTATCAAGTACAGAAGCACATCTAGCTTGTTGCGGTCTTGGGCATTTAAACAGTGTGCTGATTTGGTTTCGAAGATGTATCAATGAAACACTCCGGTTAAAAAGCATCTTTCAAGTGTGACATTTCAATCCCATGATCCGATCGATACGAATTCAACCTTAGTGCGATGCAAACACACCAATCAAAGAATCATTTTAACAAATAATTGACAAAAATGAAGATTCACCCTCTTAATTGCTCTTAATACATACATAACTGTTATAATATACATTTATGATAATATAAGAAATGTTTGAAACTCGCTTTAAACGTGGGTTCCATACTAGTGAGCCATAGAATCCGTAGGCGTCGAAAAACTACTTCGTGGTGATGCCTTAATTGTTAGGGATAATATAGTTATGTCAGACCAGTATAATTGGCGTTAGATTGTCTTCCAAAAATGGTCACTGAAGATGGTTTGTAAATAAACCGAAATCAATATGTCTTTCTTCGGATTGCAAACTCTATTATATCACGCAAAGCTAGTGATTGAAAACTCTTTCTCACAGGGTTTCATGGACTGGTTGGTTGGTTGTTTTAGCTTATTGGCGCGTCTATTCATTCCTATGAATATGAACGCTAGTTTCATGGGATGTGTATTACTCACAAGTAAAGAAATCAATAAAATACCAAAAGGTTTCCTATGGAAATATAAAACCTAACAAAATCATAATTTACCTATAGCGTGTAATTCTAAACTATTTATGTGCGGTGGTAACTTGATATTTAAAAACCATATAAATATATTAATACAGTTGGAATTTCCTATAATAATCCGATTTTTTTCTTCAGCTCGGTGTATTTATGGTTTCATGGTCAGCGCTTTTGTCAACTTGACATGAGAAAAGCTCTAATTATGGCGGTCAAATTAAACCCTTTTCCACGACATCCCGTGTGCATAACATCGGAATGTCGACCAACCACTAAGCCTGTGTCTTTATTCTACGGCGTTCTGAATGTTTTCTTTTCGGTGAAGATGGGGCATTTTCGTTATTAATCGTCTGACATCTAAACATCCGTTAGTTTTAGAGTACCATGCACTGCTTTTCTGTCCAGCTAACCTAACTGCCAAATATTTGATAAAAATATAACTCATGATTTGTATATTGTGTATACATGTATTTTGGGAGAGAAGCCTTTAGGCTTATCCTGTAAATAAACTCACTCACTCACATCGAAAGTTTCCACGATTCGGATTCAATCAATGAACTCATTAGACGATTTGTCTATATTTATGACAGATCGGATTATTTCCCTTATGTCATACTTAAACCTATTGCTCGGGTGAGTTTCGAACCCTTCACGCATTGTTCAAGACGCAATCCCGAGCAACCATTGCAGTTCCGTCGTAATGTTTAATGTGAATGCATGGTTAAACTCACCACCAAACGCTTCAATTCACCGGTGGTTTTGCACTATCAAGAACGCCCCCTTATCGACGTGCCGGTAAAAGTTAGCCACAGTTTTTCACTTTTAAATCCATCTCACCACGTTCGAGCTCAATGTTATCTTACAGAAAAATTACTTGCAAAGTCAATGGATGCTTTTATTTATTTATTAATGACTGTCGCCATCCTGGCTTTTCCGATGAGGTTTATAACGAACTGAAAACGAAGCTTCCTTTCATTGAGCCTGGAGATTAGAAATCTGTGTTTGAAAAAAGGCGTTTCATTCTTTGGTGATTTTCAATCTGATTAAGTAGTCTTTTATTTCTCTCACGAAAGTGTGAGAGGACTTAACATTGATATATCATTTTTTCTAATCCTTCCGCATGTAATCCTCTGTTTTTGAAAAAGAGTTTTTTTCGGTGTTCCTTATCTCTGTAAATAAATTATGAAAAAGAACCCGAAGTTGATGTTTATTCATAGAAGACTACGCTTCAATTAGAGCTGCCATTTCTTCAGCCAGAAGCAATTTTGTTTAATTTGAAAAGCACAATTAGAAATGGTTTTAAAAGTAATAAAATGTTGTTTTATTTTATGAATCTGTTTTCAATGTTTTAGTTCAACTGATATTCACTAGATTTTAACGCACAAATAGATACCGATGAACTTTCTACTGACAAAAGTGGGTTCATTGTGCCTTCTATTATTGACACGCTGATATCTGAGTCGAATCCAAAGAACAATTCCATCGTGGGGAATTCATATGCCCTTGTATATGTGTATGGGTGAAATCAGAAGACATATTCTTCGACTATCGTCCAAAATTGGTATGCTGATCTTTGGATGGATTCAGAAGGCGTTTCGATCGTCCAAAATTGGTTCGCTGGCTTATGTCAGGATTCAGAAGTCCTATTAAACTGTTCAATTTTGGTATGCCAATCTATGTATGGATTCAGACAATTTGTATGTTGATTTACCTATGGATTCAGAAAGCCTGTTACATCGTCCAAAATGGCTACATTCATCTATGTATGGATTCAGAAGACATATTACATCGTCCAAACTTGGTTCCCTTGGTCTTTGGGTCCATTCAAAAGACGCCTTTATTGTCTAAATCTGATACGCTGGTCTATGGACGGGACAAATAGGTCAGTCGATTAAAAAGGACGATTTTATCAGTTAAATGTACTTTTATGCCCACTCACTGAATAACAAAATGTAGTTTTCTGTCTTGAAGAAGTACACAATTAATCAGAAAATTAGGCGATAGATTAAAAATACTTTCTTGAGCTTACCGTAGAAGATATTATTGGCCTCTATTTTGTGCGGAGGATGAAACTGTAGAATGTTGGTAAATTCGAGATAACAAAAAAAAGAAAGAGTTTTCGTTTATGAAGCCACGTTAGTGGGAATGTTGATAGCCACTTTCTTCCGCTGGCCGTAATCCAATAAAACATCCTGAATTAATTTGTCTACAGGGATTTTCTACCAAATTAAGGCTTCCCGAATTTAGACAATGAGATAAGTACAAGGAGAAAATCCTACGTTTTTCTTCAGAAACACTATTTTGTTACTTTAGGGTATTCTAGTTATTACGTTAATTTAAGAAAAAAAGGTTTTGTGTTTTATTATGAGAGTAATATAGGTGATATCATTTCAAGTGGTTTATTTCCTGAGCTTTATTTTATTTTAACTAGCACGTTTCCAAGAAAACGATCTGAGTAATAGGTCATTGTTCTGATCTCAAGTGTTAGGTTGAAATTTATTTGTGCCGTGGGACAAAGATATAATGTCTTGAAATCAATGCTAGAATTTGTCCTTTAATTCTTCTCGTAAAAATCCTAAAATCGAGCTTAAATAAAAAGTGTAAAAATCGAAGGCCCTGGTCGTTGGGTTGATTCTACTCTCTTGAGCGGAAATCACTACTAGTCGAAAGGGCCTATATATGTAACGATGAGCCTGATTGTTAGAGAGTCCAATTCTAACCACAAAGAAGTTTGAACAAAAAACATATGACGTTTTCGCCAAAGCATACATAAACTTACGTGAAGCCTCCACAAAATGACCTGTATGCTATAGCTCCAATAGGGCATGATCAATATTTTAGCTGTTTAACTCCTAAAGCTAGTGTGTCTGTCCATCAGTTTGTCAGTTGATAAGGAATAAAGGAAGCAACAGCGTACTTGTTCTGATTTAAGCTTTCTCATCGTGGCCTTTTCGGAAATATTTTTTGAAAGTGGTTTAATTTTATTGGAATTCAAAAATTACGCGTAAAATGGTTCTAAGCATGTATTTACATGTGCTTTAAGTACGAAAACAAAACTGAAACTATTATTTTGTCAACTACTATGAAATAATTTGCAGTTTTAACGATTGGTTGTTTAGACTTGATCCAGGCCAACGCGATGAAACATACAGTCCACGTAAATCGACCGTTCATAGCGGAAAATGTTAAATTGAACTTTACGTTCGTTTTTGACTGCAGACAGCAGCACAAAATCCAACAGGGTTGGCTTATTGACTTTTTAATAAGGCTGGAGAGCTAAATTGTTTATTCTGTGTTTATTTGATGAGGAATTCGCGCTGCCTTTTTTCTAAGCGGTACGGAGATCAAGAGGTCAATTTTTAACATTGGAGGTGATGTGGACTCGGTTTGATATAATAGTAGCCGGGTCTATTTCTCTTGAAACTTGCGTCCTTCATGTTACAAGTACTGAAATGCTTATGGGTACTATCATGCTGATTAGTGTACTGATCATGGGTCACAAGCCAATTAAAATTGCAATACATTAACATCTCTGCTAAGTCGGCTACCTGCTGTTTGTCGTCTATCTACCGTTGGTCGGCTGTAAGAATTTAACGAACATGCCATGTAGCCTAGAGACTTTCTATCTTTCTTAATAACATCGAACTCTAAAAACCTTTGGTTGTCTTAGATTCCACATAATTGATAAATGGGAACAAATGATTGATGTACTAAATTTTCAATTCTAGCATTTGCCCTAAAAGCGATTTTTTTTCACCCTTTATGTCTTTAAATAAGTGTTATGTTAAAGTCGACAAAAGTAGCTAATGTTCTTTTCTTTGTAACAAAGCAACAATAAATAAAGTATTTGACATTGGCGGTATAAATGTATGTGCAATGTCAAACGCCAATAGTAGAAATATTTGCGTTTCTCTGTATGTCCTTTTTTACTTTAAACCCTTAAAGTGGCATGAGCTGCCAAAATTCAGACTTTTTTCATAATTTGTGATCGTCACGACCGTAAGAGGCTTTGAAGGCCATCGAAAAACTAAATGATTAGCGTTGGAATGAGGAAAATCCATACAGTATGTGACCTGTATGAACCGAAAACGTGTTCGAAATGTAAACAAAATTTAAATAACCGGGACGATCATTCATTCATTCTAAGCCAAAGTTAGTTCAAAACAATACTTTATCGTACATTTTCGAGACTAGAATCACTAAAAGGTTTCTGAATTATACGTCTTGAGAAAAAAAGCCAATAATTTCAACATTCTGTTATAACGTCAAAATATCAACATTTTGGCAGCTCATGCCACTTTAAGCTGATAAGAACAATCGGGTATATTTAGTCACATAAACAACTCTTGGTCAACGATGTTATTAATTCAGAACTAATACTGACGAAGGTAAGGTTTGTTCTTGTCCTAGAATTAGGTTATATTTCTATTCATCGTGTTTAGTTAGAAGAAAAAAATCACAGGGATATTGGTTTATTCGGTCGTTGTATTTTATTACAATAAATATTGTTGGAAGGAACAACAAAGGAGAAAGCAATAATGTGGTAACTGAGAATTTAATGACTTTTGAGGGAAGAAAGACGGGTTATGTCTGGTGGGAACCCATTAATGGTTGGCTTCAAAAAAGAACCTTGAGTTCAACGTTAAACATCAACAATCAACCAGTTCAATCAATAAATCAAGAAATCAATTCAATCAATCAACCAACCAACATAATCAATCAATCAAGCAATCAATCCATCAAAGGAAAACTGACTCTCGATAAAACGGAGCTCCAGTGTTCCTTTTTCTTCTCTTTGCTTTACACTATTGTTTCGTTTCGGGGCGATGGTCTTATTGTAAGCGTAAATGGGTTGTGGGATGAAATCTCAGATACAGAGTACAGAAAGAGCGTGTTAATCGCGCCACGTAACCATTGGTATGGTTTGTTAAACACGCCAAGATCAGTTTCGTCATATCTAAACTTTTATCCTTACGTGATTAGCTGGGATCTTAGAGGCCTTGGTCGATGAATATTGCCTTTAACGTGATTCTCTCTTCGTAAGTTCCGCGGACACACATTTCGCGTCGGATCGCTGCGGCAGAGTTTAAATAAGGTTCTTAAAAGCAATAAATACTGGACTTTATCGAATTAGATACTTGTATTGTCATCTTTATTCAGCAAGGGGTACACAAAGGTGATCTAATTCGACTCAAGGCTAAAATTTATATCCAAGTAAAACTTTAAATATAGTGGATTTGACATCCTGGTTATTACGTTATAGGGATAGAGTGATACATTATAACGGAATCATGTTTTCCCCAAAGACAAGGTTTGGCTTTGTGAGGGAGAGAAACTTGTAAATAGCGTCAACAAACATTTCAGTAAATGTACGTGAATGCCATTGGATGGGGTTCGTCCACTGAACAAGTCCATAGAAGTCATTTCTCAACTGGCTTCACACGACGTTAAGGTACTAGATAAGCTGGAACCTTCGTTGAAATACCAATAAACCTCGAAAGAACCCATTGCAATAAAGTCCTCAATATTTAATTTTTAACGATGCTTTGCATTTAGACGTGAAGCTCTAAATGAGGAGGGGCCTTGGTGGTCCAATGGGTCAGAGTAATCGTCCCTCAGTCCCTCAAAAACCTTCCATCGATGCGGCTCGGGTTCGAATCCCACCCAGACCAAATAAAAATAGAAAAAATTCTGAGTGGATTTTTCACTTGGTCGCCGTATGTGGAAGAGTTGCCAGGTACTCGCCGAAGGGCGGGGGTTTCCTCCGGGAAATGAGCCCGGTTTTCCCTCCCATTAAATGTGTTAAATGTGACAACGCCGCCATATACGTGAAATAATCCTGAGTACGGCGTAAAACATTAATAAATCAAATCAAATCTAAATGAGAATGTGTTTGCACGTCCGCCAGTTAGAAATAATATACACTTTGTTAAATAGATTGTTTGTGAGGCGATAGTCCGGTTTTAATAGGTTGAGTGCAGTAGGCTTAAATAGAGGTTCAGTACATTTGTTGTAAAGGATAAATACTTGGTTCTGTAAATTGGTTAAAGATGTATTTGACTTTATACCTAAGTTTTAAACGCTTTCGTCGTCATTTCATTTCTTTGCTGACTTAACGTTGGTCGTGTATGATGTCATCACACTGATAATATACGTATACGATAATATATGTCAGAGGTCAAAAATGATGTCACGGCGCTAAGATTATTAATGTAGAGGTCGTACAGAGAAAAAAAATGTATTGATTTTTGTAGGTTTTGTGCCAGAAATGTCATTATCGCTTTGGCCGAGTTCGCATAGTAAACGCTCTTAAACAAATTTATTACAAAATAGGAGGTATGATCTTTACCTTGTCATGTATCCTTTTAGCAACAATAAATATTTTTAGTTCCTCTGTCGTAAAAGTAAAGTGAACGAAAGAAAGCAAAACTTTCTTAACATAACCATTTATTTTCTGTAATCTGAATGATTAATTTCGGTTACAAGCGGCTTGGGAAAGCGGGATACAAGGTTGCCCTCTGAAATCTCCGGGATTAGATTCTTGTCGGGATTAGTAGCATTTGTTTCTGTTTCGAGATTTCTCTATTTACTACTGAAGGTCAGGAATTCAGCTTTCAAAGGAATGAGATTGATAAATATTTCACAGGATGATCTCAAGAACCAGATATAAACTCATGTTTTTAATGAAACGTAAACCTTAAACAAGAGGGACAGATAGATTTATCGAAACTAGTGAATCTTAATGGATTTAAGTGTCCGACTCTTTAAATTATTTTATGTAGATTATAACAATGAGGAATCCACTAAGAAATTGATTTATGGCTATTCGTAGAAAATATATTGTTATGGGGTGCATACGGTTCATATTTGACCATATTTATTGTTGGGCAATAAAAAATAAAATAGAAAAATTCCTAGTAGTAGGCCAGTAAAGAACTTTCTGTCATCTTATGGAATATCACAAGGACCAAAAATATATGAAATCAAGCTGCATGCACATTGGCAAAAGGTACTAGAAAGCGATTGTCCGTTAAACAAATACCTTGTGAGTGAGGAGAGGAATCTTCTCAATTCCTAGCTTGACCACGTGATATATTTAGACAGATGAAACCCTTATGTTGTCTTACGATTCTGTCCCTTTTATAATTTTTACATTTTGGAGCTGACAAAAAGAAATTGTTTTAGGTTTTGCACGAGGAATCGCTGGGAAATGATGTTATTGTTTTTCGGAAAGTGAATCTGTGTATATTGCTATCCAGGATTCTGCTGTGAAAGTACAAAACTATTGGATTGTCTGACTGGTTGTCTGCTTTCAATAAAAGATGCTATTTTGTCGCAATAAATATCATATTACTGTACGATATAGAAGCGAATAATAAAGTAGCGATCATCAGTAAATAACCTGCGATCTCTAAAGGACGGGTTACGTCAGGGATTAGCCGTAAATTCATTACTGATCGGTTTAAATAATAACAAGACAACAATAAAAACCGAGCTCGAATATTGCTCTTCTTTTTTTACTTGCTGAAGGTATTTCTGTAAGCGTTAATTGATTGCCAGACGTAGTTTTATCATATGGTCTCAGACACAGTGACCAGAGAGAACGTTTTAGTTGCACTACGTAACCAATAGTATGCTTCATTAAAGTGACATGAGCTGCGAAAATTCACATTTTTTTTATAAGCTCTGATCGTCGCGACAGTAAGAAGCTTTGAAGGCCATCAAAAAACTAAATGATTGGCGTTGGGATGAGGGAAATCCATTAAGTGTACGGCCTATACGGACGGAAATAGTGTCCGAAAAGTAAACAAAATTGAAATAACCTGGACGACCATCCATTCATTCTATGCCAAAGTTGGTTCAAAACAATACTTTATCGTTCATTCTCGAGACCAGAAACACTAAAAAGCTTCTTGAGAAAAATAGCCAATAATTTCAACATTCTGTTTTAACGTCAAAATATCAACATTTTGGCAGTTTATTCCGCTTTAAACATGGCTATATGAGTTTTAACGGGTATAAAAGTCCATTTTTACCTGATTAGCAGGAATCTTAGAGACTTCAGTCAACTTATAAGGCTTTTAACGTGATCTTCTCTTCGTGACGGATATTTTGCATCGGATCGCTTTAGCAGAGTTCAAAGAAGACAGAAAGAAGCAATATATATTGGTGTTTTGACTTATATAAGATGTTTATGTCATCTTTATTCAGCCACAGATGCGCAAAGGTGAACTAATTCGGCGTAATGCTAAAATTTATATCTACGCAAGACTCTAAATACAATGGTATTTGACAGTAAGGTCATCGTGTTATAAGGAAAGCGTTAAGTTATAACGTAATCTATGGTATCTAGGGAACATTAAATTCTTAGAAATGCTCGCTGGATGATCGAAAGAGATTTTGTTTATGGATTAGAGTCTTAAGAATATTCTTAATCAATTTTGCATGATGTGAATTTCGCTTTTGTCCGTTTTTAATGTGTGTCTGGGATGGTGAATGTCGTGGATTATTTCTTTTACAAATAAAGTGTCTTGGTTTGAATTTCGTTTTCGAAGGTCAACCTTGAGATGATAAAGGCAAGTCAGCTGTCCATTGTGCTACATACATCCTATGTAAAAGTAACAGACTCAAATGGAACACTTTGTGTCTTTATTATGTAAAGATAATCCTCTTATGTAGGTTTAAACATCTGAGACAAGTCACAAGTTTATAAAGTTCATAAAATAACTTTCCATCTCGAAGATAAATACTAAGTCACTAGTTTATGTAGTAACCGTTCATAAAAAACAGTTTTAAATTTCCATCTCGAAGATAAGTACTACGTCACCAGTTTATGTAGTAACCGTTCATAAAAAACAGTTTTAAATTTCCATCTCGAAGATAAGTACTAAGTCACCAGTTTATGTAGTAACCGTTCATAAAAAACAGTTTTGAATTTCCATCTCGAAGATAAGTACTAAGTCACCAGTTTATGTAGTAAACGTTCAAAAAAAACAGTTTTGAATTTCCATCTCGAAGATAAGTGCTAAGACACAAGCCTTCCATCGATGTGGCTTGAGTTTGAATCAAACTCCAATATTTCTGCGTGGATTTTTCACTCGATGGTCTGTGGATAAATTGCAAGGCAATCGCCGAAGGTCGGGGATTCCCTCCCCCCACTAAACCAGGCAACGCCGCTATATAAGTAAAATAATATTGAACGCTGCGGAAAACATTAATCATTCAATCAATCAATCAATTGTAGAATCAAACAGACATGCTTCTCGCAAGTCTATCTCTTATACACATATTTCAAACATAGCGTTTTGGCACAAACGTTCATGAAAGTTATATTTTAAAGATGACGTGTTACTTCCACAGACAACTATTTCTAAAGCATATTGAAAATGTCAATTATTTACGGCAATTCCAATGTATATAGAGAAGGAGGAGGTTTACCTTAACATGACGTTTGACGTGAGAAAATGTCCGTCTTCTATTCTCAAAATGTTCGGTAACAATAGATTTAAGATTGTAACGTTATTTTATCGTATATTTTGTCTGGTCTCATTGATATAAGTCCTGTAATTCTATGAGTTTATGAGAACAAAGATTTTATTTCTGTACCAATCTAAACCTGTGAGTTTCAAAAGGAACTGTGGTATGTAGACAGATTAGCTATTACCGGTCTGGCTGTTCCATTAGTTGGTATTTCAATCTGGCACTTTGGTCACCCATAACTGTTTTCCCCAAAGACAAAATTGGCTTTGTGAGAAAAGAGAGACTCTGCAAACAGATATTTGAGTAAATGTACGTGAATGTCATAGGACGGGTTCGTCAATTGAACAAGTCAATAGAAGACATGAGCTATGGTAATGGGTTTACGTGACACCCTCCATCCCACTGCAAGGAGGTTTTCAAGGAATATTGGCCAACACTATCGCTGTCGTTACAAAATACTTTCCTCGTGTGTTCCATAACTTCGGGGGTTTTGATCAGATCTAAAAAAAATCACGTTATATATTTATGAACACTAAAACAGACAGGCACAGGGAAAACCTTCTTGTCTAAAATAACCATGGAGATAAGTTTCTAACTGTGTTAAAAAGAGGGATGGCATTTAGACCTTTATACCCAATCATAAGTTGTAATAAACTAAAACTCATGATATTTCATTAGGTTGACGGACAGGAGATTGGTCTTAGTGAGCATTTTCTGGAACACTAAGTGATATATTGACAATGCTTACGCATCTTCAGCTATGGCAAAAATATCGGTAGACTGAGATTAAACCCAATAGGATCATCGTGCAGAAATACACGTTATATATATATTTATGAACACTAAAACACACGGGAAAATATATATACATACATGATACCATACCTGATGACCAAGAAGTGTGCAAACCATTTATGTTGTCACATGTTGAATAATATGGCCACCATGTTGTATTAAGAAATTCATTACATTACAAATCTTTGTCTTGTATGTATAATAATTAATGTTCAGTGGAGTTTAAACCATTTAAATTGCAATTATACAGAGTTGATATTTGATTCCCAAATTACCAGTGCTCAAATAATCTTTTGTGCAAATTTTCAAAGATGTGTTGATTTTGGTTAACCACACAAGTTTCATCAGGAAAACCCAAGTAGGAGTATATGACGAAATGAAAGATTAAGTGGGCTGCATTTGCTGTGTTATACCGGGCGTATTTTGGGTTTTTCTGAAGTGGTTTTGTTTTTGGCACCAAGTAGTTTGGACTTGTGTATCCTTGTGTATTCAAAGCCACCAGTCTTTGACTATGAATGAACACGGATATTGTTTTGCCTGTGTTTTGTCTGTATCAGGTTGTTTGTCACAATACATGTCATTTGATTGTATAATAAAGGAGTATATAATGAAGTGGTAACGTATGAGGTGACATGGGCTGTAAAGAACGGAAAACTCATCAATGGTCATTTTTAAATGTGAATAAAACTGAGAGAAAAATAAAGCTCGAATACTGCAGCATATTTTTTTCTTTTCTAACAAAAGTGTTTCGTTTTAATGACGAAGGTGTTTTTGTTACTCAAGTTTAACTCCACAATACTGTGTTAAACACGTTATGTTTATGTATTAAATGCAACTAGTTAACTGTATGTTATTATGTAACATCTGCCTTTTGGTAGAGAGGCCTCGAGGTTTGTTCCTGTAATAAACTGAACTGAACGTATTGGCCATATTGAAAGGGTTAATGAATTGTTCAATGTTATTTCTGTCCCAAAGGTCCCAGATTCAGTGATTATATAAAGATCTTTTAATCTTCCACGTAAACAATATTATGGTTTGTTAAATGACGGTATATGTGCTTAAACGAATCTAGAATTTCTTCCCTGGCGGGATTAACAAGAATCTAAAAGATTTCCATTGATGTACATTGCTTTTAACGCGCTACTTTCTGTGCGAGTTCTCTGTGGACATATGAGAAGGATTTCGCGTCGGATCGCGCTAAGAGAGTTCAAAGAAACTCTAAACAAGCAATAAATATCGGTGTCACGTTCTGTAAGAGACTGTTATTGTCATTTTTATTCAGTAACTTGTTCACAAAGGTTTAGTTAACCAAGGCAGCGATAAAATTTATAGTTTAAAGTCTTTTACATTCCGGTTATTACGTTATAATGTGGAATAAAGTTACAGCAGAATTTTTGTTAATGTGGTTTATAGTTGTCTCGTGATGTTGATAACCGTTTTCCTTCGCTTTTCGTAATTTATTGGAACATTCTCATTAATAGATTGATTTGTCTCGATGGATTTGTTTTAAAATTACGGCTTCCTGTTTTCAGGAAAAGTTATAAGATATTCCAAATAGAAAAAATATTTATATTAAAAGGCACTTTTTTGTTACTTTTTGGTTTTCAATTTTCTGCATCGACCGGGAAAAAGTTTACGGTTTGAATTGCACGAGGATTAAAAATGATAAAATTTTGATTGGATTACTTCTTGGACGTTATATCTTCCCTGCTACTTTTCTTTTCTCTATAAAACAAACTGATTTTATACAAATATTGAATTGTTGTGTTGAGATTTCTGTAAGGCGTGGGAGTATGATGATATCGAGTAATCAATTGTAGGATTAAACGTAAAAAAAAACCTCCTTCTCGTAAAATCTTATCGATTATATAAAGGAGGTTATATAAATAGTATAAAATCAAGGGAATAGCCCATTGGCTGATTTCTACCTCCTTAATCCGAGAGCTCTGCTGGTCGAGGCCTTATATGGGATGACATAAACATGTTTTGGCATAAATTAAAAATTATGCGTTATTTCATTAATGCTGATTCTATATTTTTACACGGCATTTTGGCATAAACGACATAAGGTTTTTTCATGCTGTTTCCGGCCATGCTACGGTTTTTGTTGATGGCTAATTACCCAAATCTCGTCACGTTTTCAGATTACCGTTGCAAGTAGGCTGATATATTCCAAATACAAAAGACAAATGGCGTACATCATTCATACGAATGGACGCGCCATCAAGCTAAAACAACCAACCAACCAAAAGACAAAGTCAGTACTCAGTGCAGTCTACTTTTCTGCTCTTCTACAAATATGATTCCTCCTATTTTAGTAGGCCTATGTTTAAACCGTTGATTCATATAAAAAACATGTATTAGTAAAAACACATTTATTAAAAATCCACCTCTCCTTCAATTTCCATTCGGTCATCATTCATGAAATGTCAAAGGGCAGTTTAATTGTTGTGCTCGTTTTTAATCAACTCTGGCATAACAATGAAAGTTTTTATAATTGGACTTCTCTGCTATTGGCTGAAAAGAACAAAGCCTGGTTATACAACTTATAGTTCGTTTTTTATATTGGTGTGTTTTCTCTCATTGTTATCTGACATTTCAAGAATTTTATATGAACAATAATTTTATTTCTGAACCCATCAACAGGTTGGCGGTTGAAAAGAATGTTACAAATAGATTAGCTATGCCCGGTATGACTGTGTAGTGAGGTGAACGGAACAGTCCATGTGACATTGTCCACGATCTTGGTTGGGACGGCTGATACTGATAACATTGGTTACAGCCGCCTATTGAATCAGATCTCCGTTTTTTTTATGGTTTAGTGATTTTGTTTGTGATTCCGTGTTTTCATTTTGGACATTTGGACAGCACAGAGAGTTTGGAACTTATATACCGGTATTGACATATTGACCACAATTAAAAAATACTCTTAATAACGCTTAATGTTAATTGATGTACTTCTGAAGGCTGTAAGTTCTCAATCACCCCGAAGAGTTTTTCTGAAAAAAGTGAAATTGAGCTTAGATGCGATATGTATCTGGAGACCATGTTATATCATATAGCAACCGACATTGTTTAAAACCAAGATGGCGGGTTGCCATGGCGAATAACGTCACACGTCGGCTCTCCATTCATTATATGGAATGTGTGACATTATAAGCATTTTATCGTCATTATAAGGATTCCAACGTCAGATTGTTCCAAAAACTTGACATAACGTCACTTTGCCATACATAGAGGTTACCGCGCAAGCCGAAAGGGTCTTTTAGAATTCTTCTATCTTGGCAACGTCCCAATCGAATATCTGTGTGACATAGGTCGGTTGCACAAAGGTGTATTAGGCTTAAACTTAGTACACCTTTGTACAACCGGCTCCAGGACCTCTTCATAAACTTAGGGAATCTAACCACATCGCTTGTCATACATTTCAGTATCCTCTTTCTTTTCCATTCTGGAGCTGATAATACCGCTTTTGTGTTGCACGAATGAATGTTTAGGAAAGATGATATTGCCTCGGTTAATCTATTCCTTAATATGAATGTGTGTAAAATAGCATTCAATGTGTGCTGTGTTTGGTTCTTAAAGTACACACTTATGGTTTTGTCTGGTACGGAAGCGTATTAGGGCCAGGTGAAAACAAATTTTGCTAATTTGGAGTAGCTAATTAGGACTTAGTGACTCCGAATTAGCGAATTTGTTTTTCACCTGGTCCTAATAAGTTTCCGTAGTCTGGCTTTTGTTGGTTTAAATAAAAGAAAATCTTTTGTCACAATAAAGTATTATAGTATTATATAATAAAGAGGCGTATAATAAAGTAGCGATCACGAATAAATAACTTATGAGCTATAAAGGACGGGTTGAGTCTGGTATTAACCGTTTATTCATTACCGGTCGGTTTCAAACTAGAATAAAATCGCAATAAAAACATATTGGGATATTGGTCTTCTTCCTAACCTCATTTCTCTTTATTTAGAGACGTGTTTAGTAGCGAAGATCTTATTGTTAGCGTTAATGGATTGTCGGAGGCAATTTCTGTCTGAAGGTCCCAGATACAGTGGTCAGAAAGAGTGTTTTACTCGCACACCAAACCAATAACATGGGTTGTTAAAGAAGCCTATATTAGCTTTAGCTGATCTAAAAGTCGCAGTCTTACGCGATTAGCAGGGATCTAAGAGAACAAATATTGCTTTAAAAATATCCCTTCTTTGCGAGCTTTCCGCGAACACAGAGTTCAGAGAAGACTCAAATAAGCAATAGATTCTAGTATTGGTATTTAGTTTTGAAAGAGACTTTATGGTTATCTTTATTCAGCAACAGGTGCGAGTGAACTAATTTAGCTCAAGGGTAAAATTTCTATCCCGTTAGAATATTAAAAATCATTTCTTTTGACAGTGAAGTTATAAGGAAATTTTGGACATCTAGGAAACACAAAATCACAATTTTTGGCCTTAGTCCGTAGAATTTTCTGGAAAAGATAACTTGGCAACAACTCATCAGTGTTTTTGGTAAAGCTAACATGCCGATTTATGTATTTTGGGAGGAAATCTGTGGTCTGCATTTTGAATACAGACGTACAAAGTGAGACCTGACTGACTATTTTAGATACATTGTCTTCCTCATCAGCAGTTAAGAAGCAAGAAAATCGCTTACCAAAATGGATCATCTGTAGTGAAATGCATGGTGTCGAGACACCCGTGATGGATTGATACAGAATAGTCCCCGCAGTGCTAAAATGGGAATCGAACGTTCTATTAACACCACTAGTTAATTTACCTCGTTGTTGGTGTTTTATCCAGTTCTCCCTGTGTAAGATGTGTTTTAGCGTTGCCTTATTAAAGATGGTGATACCTTAACTGTTTTGATGTCTGTACAGCTTTTATTATGGGGTTTCTGTTGTGTCTTGATCTAAACAACTCAGTTGCAAATAAGAAATGTTTATAACTCTCTGTAAACGTAGGTTCCATATTAATGAGAAATGATTAAGGCATCACCATGATGCAAGTTGTTTGTGAACAACACGAGTTTTAGACATCTATACAGATGTGTTTATCAAGTGTAACATTTGATAAAGACAGTTACACTTGATAAAGACACCGGTATAGGTGTCGAAAACTCGTGTTGTTCACAAACAACTAACTTCGTGGTGATGCCTTAATCAGTTCTCACGAGTTACAAATGTTAACTGGCATTATTCCTTGTATTGTATTTAACATATTCTGCGATTTTTCAACTTCAGGTTTTTGCATTTTAGCATACAAACAATTGACCTAGGAATTGTGAACTAGTCAAGCGAGTTTAACGTAATGGGAAACTTGGACAGATTTTATTGCGAGAAGCAATGAAGCAGCAATTAAATAATGAACAAAGCATTTGACAAACATAACTGTTTTTATCAATTTCATGGAAATAACTTCCATGAACTCAATAAGACGTCCAGTTTCGTATTTTCTCGATACTTAAAATATTGAATATTACATTGAAAAGCCGGCGTAATAACGTTCGTTCCCCAACATTAGGTGTTTTTATATGCTTGCAAGTAATAGTTTACATGCATATTGAGTCAGCTCCAGGCGGAGAGATGTTTCTTTTTAGATTCTGTCCTCTAGAGAAATGCAGAACGCTATAGAATGAGTCGGGTGTGTTAAGGTATTTCAAATGGTATAGAGTTGACAGGGATGGTGCTGGGAAGCTATCATTGCCAATCTACCGATCTACTTTGCCGTCATTCTCTTCTCTATCAATCATTGATACGATGAAATGGACTGATTATGAAGGATTAGCTTTCCCCGTGGGAGTCAATCCATTACAAACCCGGTGGTCGTGCTGACCACAGCACTTGTAATAATGTAGAAAAAGCCTCTCAAAGTTCCATTACTGCTTTCTTTCTAGGTCCCGTGAAGACCGCTTCAATTACAAACACCCAATCACCAACAGGATAAATGCGATATTTTGCCATTAAATTTCCCAGCAGAAAACTCATATGTTTATCAGCTTAGCCGGATGCCTTACTCTGTTATCGCTGCTCCTGCGGTGTTAACAAAAACTTTACTGATCAGCTTTGTCGATGCATTCTGCTGACTTAGCCAAAACCAATTATTTCCCGTCGGAATTAGCATAGAGGTCACAGAACCACCCTGGAGGTTTCTAACACCTCCAAAGCGATACTTCAATTTCCAATTATGATACATAACGGAATCCTTTATGACTTTATTTAATATTCAGAATAAATACATTGGCCCTAATGGGTGGGTGCTGCTGTAAAAATTGTTTTACTGCTTCATAATCGGTTTAAATAGACCAGATAAAAAGCAGCAAGGTGCAACTTATGAACGAGGCTAGTTATCATAAGAACATTTTTTACATCCCATATTTGATTATAGAACTTGTAAAAATACATTAACATTTTAGGCTGGCGAAGAAAACTTCGGTGGCTTTATTAGCGATTTTTTAAATAATTATTTGAATTGTATATATTAAACAAAATCAAACTTTCAAATTTGGATTTTATCGGCGATTGCAAATTGTTTTCGTCAACCTAATGAAATATCATAGGTTTGGTTTGTTACAACAATTTATTGGGTATAAAGGTCTAAATGATATACCTTTTTTTAACACAATTAGAAACTTGTCTCCATGGTTATTTTAGACAAGAAGATTTTCCCTGTGCCCGTGTGTTTTAGTGATCATAAATATATACGTTTTGTTCACTTTTCGGAACCTGCTTCTTTCAGTATTAGTGCGGATTTCCGTATCAATGGATAGTATTGGATTTCAACGTTAAATCCAAACTCTCTACTTCTCACGGCAAACGGAATGGATGAAAAAGTCTTTTATAATTTCCTTCTATTGATCCACAAAACTCATAAAAGAACCTTGCCATGCATCATATAATACAAACAACCGAAACACATCTCATGGAAAAAAGGAGATATAAAAGTTGGTTGGTTGGTTGTTTTAGCTTATTGACGCGTCCATTCGTATGAATGATGTACGATTAAGAAAACTGTAATGTTTTAGCGCATATATTGAATATCGAGTTAGTACGCTAGTAAGATATTAAAACATGCTTACACACATACATGTATATAATTTACAGATATGCAAATATGCAGAGGTGACAACGGGGAAGATAGACAGATTGGTCAATATTTGTTAGTCAGGTGTCCCTGACGTGCTATACAGTCGTAAGAAGACATAAAATATGTGTGTACCTTGTACTTCAGAACTGATATATATATGTATCCCATCTCCAACTATCTCCCTTTTATGTCTGTGAGTTACATGACTTGAAGGAAGTTTAGCAGCAAATATTGCTTGCGTATCAGAATTTGCTATTTTCATGTGGTCTGCACGAACCGAAAACGTGTTCGAAAAGTAAACAAAATTTAAATAACCGGGACGACCATTCATTTATTCTAAGAATCTAAGCCAAAGTTAGTTCAAAACAATACTTTTTCGTGCATTTTCGAGACTAGAAGCACTAAAAAGCTTCTGAATTATACACCTTGAGAACGTCAAAATATAAACATTTTGGCAGCTCATGCCACTTTAACTTATTCTGTTTTATCGAAATTGTTTCCTTTATTTGGCAGCTCATGCCACTTTAACGGTTTAAAGGTAGATGGAATTCAGACGTCATAATAATGATAGAGAAGTTACGTTTCTATCAACGTTTAATGCTTTACGACGGGGTTTTAGCGTTTTGCCTTTGAAGTGTTTTTGTTGTTTACTCTTTGTTAGACAAGTCACTTTTTTCTCGTTGTATTTGTGTTGTATTTTAATTGAGAATTTGGCTTCATCTAAGAGAATACCAAATTCGTGTAACGGCCTATGCATTATCAATCAGGTCTCCTCAAAGATCGGATCATTTTTACTTGACGTTTTTCTTTGACGTCTAGATTAACATTGATGACTTATTACATCGACTGTAGCACGTTTTACAACTGCTTGAGTTGCTCTTGGCTTCATAAAAGAAACGTGTAATCTATGACTACATAGCAATTGGCATGAGCCAGAGGATTTTTGAGCGACGTCGTTTCTGATCTGATCGATACATCTGTCTTTTATTTTTCACTTTGATCCTGTTCGATGGCTTTTTAGCTGACTGCCCGACAGGCTTTACGACAGCGAAATTCGTGCGAAAGTGTCCAACAGTCACAACTCCTTGTGTTTTCTATGGCTCCATAACGATTTATTATTAATGACTATTATCCCGAGTAACTATAAGGTGTTTATGAAGCTGAAATATAAAGAGCATATCGGAATAAGCAAGCAAGCCTTCTTCCAGGGGATGACTTCGTTTTAAAATCCACGAGCTGATTCGATTTATGTAAAGATGTGCTTTGGCTATAGCCTACAAGCAGACATAAAACAAAACAAACATATTAATCGTCCACTCAACGTCAATGAGCTCACAAATCCCCATTCTCAGCTCAAACTGCGGTCTAACATCCATCAATTATATTTAAAACTTTTTATAGGGATAATAAGTACAGGCAACTTTAGAAATAATCCCTATATGTAGTAAGCAGTCATGCTACGTATACAACCCACAAATTCTGCCCTTATATGAAAAACAGCCGATTTGTATGTACCGTCTTACAATTTGTGGCCATATGTATAGTTTTAATAATGCATTATTTGACTGAGCTCGGTTTTATACAATGGTTTCCCAATATAATATTAAAAAAAATTCATTTAGTTTTTTTAAATGACGGACGCCTAACCAAATACCGGACTTTGTATTAATGTGTAAAAGTTTCCTTCGGACTAGTTTTTTCGCCTCTCCTTTTAGTTTCGCCTTACGTTTTAGTTTCCATTTTGTCTTATCCAGTTACCAAAGGAGAATTTTTACACAACAAACAGTTTGAACGTGAATTTAACATTCAGAGTGGTGGTTTGAAAATATGAACACACGAATACACAAAAAGTGGACTTTTTCATAAATGCCCATTGTCATGAGAAGTTTAGCAGTTTGAAGTACCTTGAAAAAATACAGGATTGCCCGTGAAATAAACATGTCGGTAAAGCCAGTTAATGATACAAACATAAGACATGTGCCATTAAAGGATGGCATTCGAAAAGCAAGGATGTATGAGTATATTGAAGGTCTAAATGATATACCTCTTTTTAACACAATTAGAAACTTGTCTCTATGGTTATTTTAGACAAGAAGATTTTCCCTGTGCCCGTGTGTGTTTAGTGATCATAAATATATTGAAGAAAAATTGCTTATAAAATCTACCAAGCGAACATCTCCACGATTGGTATCAATGAAAAGCTCATAGTTTGTAATTCTTGCTAATATTGTTTGTATCAAAGTTTCTTTATATTTGGCAGCTCATGCACTTTAAGAGCTAGGATGAAGAACAGCTCATCGTTACTTATTGTTTACGTTGCCGTCTTTATTCCTTTAATATCAAGGCTTCGGTTCGGACAGACCAATGTGTTAAGATATCCAACTATACCGGCTGAAGGCGAGTGAATAAATATGGGTTGACTCTCCAAAAATAACCCGACTTTACAGTCATATCACTGAAATAATCTTCAGGTAAAACTAAAACCCTCAATCGATTTATCTATTTTACCGGAGAAAGGTTGTGGTAACTATTCTATCATTTAAACTGTGTAAGAGTTACATTCTGACGTGTTCTTCTTCGAAATCCAAAATCATTTACGGAATTCATCATGGTACAGAAACTCTTACCATGTAAGGTTTAAGTTAATATAAATAAAAAAACACGAAAAGGCATTAAATTAAAAGGCATTACCTTTTTATCCTGTCATGCAATCGATGCCTGTAGAAATGAAACATATTTTTCTTTTAAGAGGTTTTTTAAATTTCAACAATGAACAGAGGAAATGCAGAAAAGAATGCTTTTTTAACTGCCAGATTTTCTGCAGGCCTACTTTAATCCCCGTTTTGTAACCAGCATAAGATGAGAACATTTATTCGGAAGCGTTTTTATTAGAATTTTGCATTTTTACAAATGGCAACAATACATTTGTACCCGGGAATATTGATGGCTTCTAGAATTGATAAGCTGCTTGAAAAGGCGAGTTTTGCCTGAGGACTGAGTGACTATAAGAGATACCTTAATTAAATGTCAGTGGGAGTGCTGGACATCTCATCCAAGGCGGAAGGATAAAACTCTTAACGCTCTTCTTAGACTTTCATTTCAGAGAAACAAGTAAAAGGGGTGATAAAGCCACGTTAGATTTGTCAGTTGAGATGTTTCCCGTGCACCTGATCTGGAAGCGATGTAGTTGATATGAGTCTCCAATTTTCTTCTTGAAGTTTCTCGATATACTCAATAACATGGAAGAAAGACAAAATTAATCTTTTGCAATGTTATAGCAAATAGACTCCGACCAACTAGCTAAATAAACTTATCAAATCGAAAATGGATTTCTCGAAATACTCAATAACATAGAAGAAAGACAAAATGAATCTTTTGCAATTTAATTGCAAATAGACTCCGACCAACTAGCTAAATAAACTTATCAAATCGAAAATGAATTTTTAAGATTCTTGTAATAAAAAGAATTAATAAATTAACTAAAGAAATGAAAAGAAAATATTGTTATGAATATTTATGATTAAGATGACGAACTTAATATGGACAAGAACTTCTTACATGAAGTTAATAGTTATCGAACATAAGATATTTAGGCCATCGCTCTCATTTGACAACATCCAACCATGGACACTGATCGATCAGGTATATGTACATACTTACATTCATCCTTATAGCAGAATCAGGGATTTGGGAGGGGAATTTCAATCATAGTTGAAAATAAAACATTTCTTATAGCCCTTCACTAATTACTTCCTTTCTTTTGATACCAATACTGGGCTTTCTCATAGAAAAGTCACCTTCTCTTTACTATTATTCGTTTTAACAAATATCTTCTATCTGTTGATGAATGACCTTTATTAGATATGAGAGCGCTATTGATAGCCAGAGAATACAGTGGACAAATCTCCAGTTAGCCGATTAGCTATAGAGGCTCTCTAAAGACGACGCATTCCTTTGATGTGTGTTCAAGCTGAAACCTTTCACGAGCCAGAAGATAAGCGACAAAAAACGTCTTCGTATAAAATTAGCGATCTTTTAGTTCAGAAACCTGCATATAGCCCCTCTGATTGGTTTTCAACATTTCTAAGGATGCAATAATCGCTACGTGTCTTTAACGGTTAGGGTAAAAACTAAACTAAAGGCGATAGTGTTTAGAGCAATAGGTCTTGTCGCGTGAAACCTCAATGTGACTTGACTGACTTTTGAAAATAAAACGAATCAGCTAGCATTAAAACAGAAAACGCTGAATATGTTTGTGCAAGTTGTTCGTTTCATTTCAAGTAATATCTTGTACATAGCACTGCGGAAGCCTATATATTGTTTCTGTATTTTAAACTTTATAATTTATTGGAAAATAATTGAAAATATTCTGTCAATTTTACGTCGTTCACAAACGTTTCAGAATTAGCTGAATGCTAGTTGTCGACTCATGAGATAACTAGCATTCAGCTAATTATCCCGATATTCTCTTTATTGTGAAACGCTTTGTGAACCAAGTAAAATTGACAGAATGAGATAACTAGCATTCAGCTAATTATCACGATAGGCTCTTTATTCCAAAACGTTTGTGAACGACATAAAATTGACAGAACGTGATAACTAACATTCAGCTAATTATCCCAATAGGCTTTGAATTTTTAAACGTTTTGTGAACCACGTAAAATTGATAGAATGATTTCAACTATTTTACAATAAATTATAACATTAAAAATACAGAAACAATACCTAGGTCTCCGCAATGTTATGAACAAGATATTCGATACAGTTCCAATCGCATTCCGCCAAAAAAAATAATTTCAAAATTCTCAGTGAGATTCTCTCAATTGCTTTATGTGGAAGAATTACTAGGTACTCGGCCCAGGTCAATGTATAACAAGTGACTAACTGTACTTGAACACAATTTTATGTAGCTTACTTTAAAAGCACACTTGCCGAATAAATCCAGAATACTGCTTACATAAAAAATATTGGTCGGTTTTCTGTATTTTTCCAAGAGAGAAGAAGTTAGGAACTTTCTATTTTTACCAAAAATAGAAAGTTTTGGCACCATTTAGTATTTTTAATTTGAAATTGAAAATAAGATTTATCAAGTACCTGCAATGTAAACAAACCTCTAACCTGAACATGCGCACAAGCGCCCTATTGTTTGAGTCGTGTGAGTGATCTAACAGCACAGTATCATTTTACATACTTTATCTGAGAAATACAGACTGACGATCGGGTAAGAGTGACTCGAAAAGCCTGCCGACAATTTTGTGAGTGTAAACCACAGATAAAAAGCTCTGAGATGAGTTCAATCCAATCACAAAGTTAACCCAACACCGTTCGGTTCGATTCCTCGTTTGTTTTTCATCCTCATTTCTACATTCTAAACATAACTGGACATGTTTTATGTGTTCTATGTTTAATTTTAGTGGTTTTAGTCGTAGTAAGCTCATGTAATTTGTTTTTCTTAACAAATGTCCAACAGGCTACGGCGGCAAGTGGGACAAATGGGTTTACTCTTGATGATTGAGAGTTCTCGGTGCTACCTTTAATCGTGAATCGTGTTTTATATCGCAAAACGTTTATAACGTACTTACTTACCATTTTATAAGAAAGAGGAGATTCGTTTTTTGAATCAATAAAGCAAATGATGTTTAGAAGAGCCTCGTTTATTGGGTGGAATATTTTCTGGATATTCCCTTTGGCGGCGACAAAACAAAACTAAAAACCGCAACAAATAAATTCTTAGAAATACTCTTCTTATGCTGTTTGTATTGGCTCACCAAATGCTAATACAAAACCATATATTCGCCAACTTAAGTTCTATTTTTCGACTAAAGAATGACGTAGACTTTCACTTTCAGCTCTTGGTGTTTTTTTTTACGTGTGGATATCTCTGGAATCGATGTTATTGATGGCTGAAAATCGATAAGTGGATACGGACAGTTACCAAAATAAATATACCTTTCTCCATTACCGTTGACTGCACACTGTTTGTGGCCAGTGGCTCTCATCTGTCATCTCATCAACCCTGGAAGACCTATCAACACCCTTGGTGGCAATGACTCCAACCTTTGTTTATTTGTCCAAATAAGCCTTTATAGATGCTATTGACTAAAAATCTTTGCACTGGGCCAGATCGGAAATGAGAAAGCGACGCCGTGGGAGAGAATCTAGTTAAGCAAATACACGATAAGCATTCTTTAGTGACGTTTTGTTTACGCTGACCAGTGTTTTGTGACGGTTTGTCAACAGCGGTTTGTTAGGGAGGCGGGTTTCTTTGTACAGGCGATTCGGAGTCCCTATCATTTTGTATTGATTATTTAATGGCTTAAATACAGACCGGCGTCAGAGTCCAATATAGTTTGAATGTGTTTGGTGATACATGAAAAAGGGGAACAAAACTACTTCTGAAGTGCTGACTGAGCTTCATCAGAAATAACACACAAAGCATTCGTCCCATCTACAGCACTAAGTAAATACGATTAACTCTAGTCAACTGACCGATGCAAGTCAATACATTATCTACACCGTACAAAGAAAGCACCAGAAGAAAATTGTCAGGGCTGATAATGGACTTTTGATGATAGGTTTTTTATGTCTATGTTAGTAAACCTGAGTGGCCTACTGAAAGGTGAACTACTCACAAATTAGAAAACAATACATTAAAGAGCATATAAGAGGCGTTTGAACATTTTAATGTGTAAGTTAACTAGATGAATTAACCTACCAAACACTCCAAGGGGAGTTTATAAAGGGTCCATATTTCGTTACCAAAACTAGTTAATAATGTAGATTATGGTGGTTGACACGGCCTTTGTATTTTTATCTATGACATGTGGATTGGTAGATGTAGATATTTTTGCTACTATCGAATAGGCTTACTGATACAGTGGTACAATCGGTAAAGGTTTCATCGTAAGACGACGCGCCATGTCAAGTGCTTTATATCCTGTTTAACAATGAGCTTTGGTCATCCGTGAACTTAGTTATTCTACGTCCTTTTAATCTCATCATTTTAAGGTAGAACCTCTTTCTGTTAATCTTGAACTTCAAATCTTATTTAGCTGAACGTAAACTCATCTGGTAAACACAAAACATTAAAACTTTGTTTCTCAAAAAAGTATCAGAAGCCAGCGTTCCCATATTTTGCATAGTTTAGGAAGTAAACCCAATTTTGGTTTTATAAGGTCACACACATATCGGATATGACATGTAAGTGATACTGTTAACCCGACAACTGTTGCGATGTTTACCAGGAATGACATTCTTGTTATCTTTGTGATAGCGGATAAATTAAAATTAACTTATCAGGAAACCAAAAGCCGTGTCTTGTAATTACGGCCTAACGAACAGCTTTATGGTTATCTCAAATGATAAAGGAACATTTTTGCGGGTTAACTCATGAAATGCCACGGGTTCACAGATAGAATAAAACTCAAATCCTACCAATAATGCCCGCGATTATCTAGACATATCAGAGTAACTCGATCTCACTTCGGTAACAACTAGCCAAGGTTAACTCATTGGAGCAATAATGGATTCCATGATAAAAGTTGATTTTCCAATCATTGCTCACCACACGACAGTGTGTAATGATTGATTGTTTGGTGTTTTACGCCGCGCTCAAGATTATTTCACTTATATGGCGGTGTCGCCAGTTTTATTGTGGGAGGAAACCGGGTTCTATGCCCGGAGGGAACCCACGACCTTCCGGTGGTAACTGGCAACCATCCCACATAGGTCGTTCGAGTAAAAACCCAGTCAGAAAAGACAGTGTGTAATAAAGAGGGACAAAGCAAGGGATCATTAACAACCTTTTTTAAGTGGACATACTGTACTTGTGCTGTCCGTTGTCTGACTCAAGCTACTAGGACTTATCTATAAGACATCTATGGAACCGTTGGCCGATTGTTGATGATATTTTTGTAGCTTATTAGTGAGCTGCTTTGTAATTGATGTTTTCATCGGTTCATTGTCGGTAGAACATCTCGAAAACGACTTGTCAAAGTTTTCCTAAAAATAAGTAGAGTTTTATTGGTGGGATCTTTTGCAGTTGATCAAGCGTGCCATCTGTTAGTTCTGTCCACTTACCCTCCAGTTCGATTATTTTCATTGGTTGCTGTTTTTGGCAGAACTTCTTGTTGCTCTTTTCTGGATAGGAAGACATATGTTTTGGTACCAAAACCTTCTAGTTCATGTTGTTTTTGCAGTATTACTTCGATGGTGCACTTTTCTGAGGGGTCTGCGTATGCGTTCTTTCGATGTGAACAGACTTTTGTTTCATTCCAGTAGAGTTATGCTAATAGATAACTAATTTGAGCCAATGGCTGGGCAATTAAGCTACATTTAGAACGATTTCTGGATTTCTTTCTTTTTATGTCAATTGTGTTCTTGCAAAGAAATAAGATTGACAATTGCGACTGTGGGTGATTTTATCAAAATTTTGATAACTGAAACCAAAGCACCATGTGGGGCAAGGATCTTTATTAATGTCAGGAACTCACAAAGGGGTCACGAAAAAACGATATCATGAAACAGAAGATCTGAACGAGATGTATCCACGCGCAAAACATCCCCAGTGTAAGCCCAAGGATTTTAGTTTAATCATGTATTATCCGCACCAAATTTATATTCCTTGGTTGTTTTCATAAAGGAAACATTGAGACCAAGTCTTTTAGAGTCAAAATCTCAACAAAGAATAATGTATGTAGTTTTGTACTCTATTTTTAAATGGATTTAGCTTGTCAAAACAGTATATATGGGACCCTGCATCTGCAGCATTTTGTCAATGAGTGACTGGTTTGATCCACGCTTTGAGCCAGTAAATGTTCCAGACATACGCGTTTGAAAATAAATTTAAGCAAAGATACGAAAATACATGTTACACCAAAATGATATTGTAATATCGTTTTTTTTATCTTCAGAATATTAAAAAGGTTTCACGCTATATTCAAGATTAAATCACAGGTTGGCACATTTAGTGGAGAGGAAACCGAGTTATTTCCATAAAGGATACTTTTGATTTCCGCCTACCACCGGGCAACTATTAAACTCCAAGCGAATTTTGTATTAGGCAATGCGATTTTCTCCTCTATTTGGATCATCTGGGCCCCACAATGGTGAAAGACAATAATTCTTCCACCATCAAACCTTTTCCCTAGGTCGTGAGGGTGGTGGTTTGTCTAGACAGTTTCCTTAGATCTGATAACGGCAACAAGTTTAGATTTGAATACACGCGATTTCAACAACCTCGAAAACGATTGGTTTATATTAGCTACAATATAGAATTGCCTGCTTAGAGTCTTATTCCAAAACAGGGAAATAGTGTTGTATATATGGATATATATTCAAGAAATAATTAATCCGTTCCCTGATTGAGATAACTGCAAGATATATCCACCTGAACCCGCTGCAGATAACCACATGTAATGTGCTCTGTATCATGTGAAGAGGAGAGAAAGGCATGTATTAAGCGTTAGTTGCACTTGTGAAGGATATGAAACAGGGCAATAGATTCCGCAAACAAAAACCGGATGATAGTCAGCATGTCCATCAAGCTTCGATTTAAATCCGATAAAAACTGGGGGAGGAAATGCGATGACAAGCACCTATTGTCTATGTCTTCCTACACTGTCGGAAAAGGGGCAGGACCTCTGAAAGCAATGGAACCAGCGCAGCCAAAATAGGAGGGGTACATCTGCGCATGATATCCAGCATGTCCACCAGGTTTCGAAAAAATCTGATAATAGTTATGGGGGAGATACGATGACAAGAAACGATTACGGACAGACAGACACACATACAGACGGGCAGATATGCTGATCGTCCATTGTTGTTGGACAAAGGTCGTATAGCTGAGTTTAAAACAAGTAACCACTTCCTTTTTTCTTGCCGTTATAACAGCCGATACGCCGAGAATTGGTACATTATTTTTAATCTAACACATTCACTTTTATATAAAGAAGAACTGCTCTTGTTTTTACTTATCGGAGGTGATGGGAAAATTAACTTGTCTTATTTCAATTGCTATAAATTCGTTCTATGAGTTTATTGTTTCAATTATCGGGGTAAGGACCGAGCCGAACTCGAAATGGATTCGCTGGCGGATTCTGAAGGGGCCAATTCTGTCACGAAAAAGTTTGACATTTACTTTAAAAGTAGATTGAATGGTGGACCAAAAGCCGAGGTCGTTAACGTATTCGTTCGCAAAAGGGTACTTTCAATTGTTCGGGTTCAACCAGTTAAAGTGTCTGTTACAGCGGGATATATAAAACTAACGTTCATTTTGTCATTGACAGTAGCAGAAGCCGTTGAATTTCAAATAGTGTTGGAAGCGTTTGAAATTCGATCTAATGTATGTGGTTACTAAGTACTGTACTAGGTGTTCGTGTCCATCGACGATAGTTCAAAGGGAGTTAGTATGAATAAAACAGAATATGAGAGCAATTGAAATCGTAGATCACCTTTGATAGAGTACTCTCTTTAATGAAAAATTAGTTTGACCTTGTATCAACTAAACAACCCTATGGAAGATAAATGAGCTATAGTAATTTGTATATTACTTATCTTTGTTCTTTGAAAAATGATCGCGAATAGGACCAGACTGTATTTTGTAAGGAGAAGAGTAACCTTGCACCTTAAACGTTCAAATATCAGCTTTATTTTCAAGCTTGATAAAAAATGACTTTCTTTGGCGAGTAATCCGCTTTGCTTGTGGGTTTGTTAACCTCGGATGACAATGGATTTGTTACAAAACATTATCCCCGGGTTATATCACAAGATAAACTTTCAGAACGGACAGTTCAAAGAATGCGGAATTAAATTGTTTATCTGAGGGAAAAGTTTAAAGCCTCGGGGGTTAAGATTTAGTTAAAGCCGTTTCTAGGAATTCGTGCATTTAACGGCCTTTTACAAGCGACAATACTTCTTATTGATACAAAACGTTAAAATCTTGGCAAAGGGTATTGTGCAAACAAGACAACAAATAACATAAGAAATAAATCACCCTTTATCATATGATGCTCTTGGTCAGCAAATTGCAAGTAAGAAATTGCTTTTGTTATCGTTTAGGGAAAAGTTACCCAAAACCTTTTTAATCCGTAGTCTAGAAATGTGTTAAGTGCCATGAGTTACCAAACCTTGGAATTTTTTTCTCATAAATTCCGCCTGTCATGAGAAGTTGCGCGTTTAAAGTACCTTGGACAACTAATGGATTGATGTAAAAAATAAACAAAATCGGGAAAACCAGTAATCCGTACGAATCCGAAGATGAACAAAACGGAATATAAGAGTTATTTTATATTTTATCTTGGGAGGAGGTTGTTGTTTTTAAAACTACCCATACGAACATCTGGAAGTTGGGTATCAACGGAAAGCTCTTATTTTGCACTTTCTGATAAAACGACTAACAAATGGGCATATCCTGTATCCCTATAAATTGCATGGCTCTTTAATTTCTAGCAATGGTATTTTTCTTTATTCATTGCACGATAGCCGATCGCATATACCTCGGCTTGAGTACTTACCTTTACCCATCAGGGACCTTACTACAATTGGTCCACTGACCAGTTAAACATACAAATCATCCAATTGACCAGTCGCTAGGGGAAACAACTCTTGAGTTTGATCAGTCCAAAATCAATTACAAAGCCTGCCGAGCAGGATATTTGTTACTGTTCCACATCAAATAAAAAGTAATTATATCCTTTGATCAAAACAGTGGCTGGTCAGTTTTTCAACCTGGGACCAATCTGTGTTGGCTAAAACAACTGTAGACGTAAAGTACCCTAAAGTGATACCAACCACTTTTGTTCCAGTGAGTTGTCGCACTCAAGCTTTTTTTACTTATTGGGGGAGGGGTGGGGGATCTTTGTCTTGACTCTCGGCGAATCCACATGCACTGTATTTGTCAATTTCGTTTGTTTTATGTGGGATTCAAAGCCACGCCGCATACAATGAGCTGAAGTCATTAAACCAAATGCCAAAATTCCTAAAGACAAGTGAAAACAAGCGTTTTGCATGTATTACTTTCATCGTACCGAAAACACCATCAAACCTTAAGTTGGAAACAGAATGTTATAAAAAAATTATAAACAATTGTCGACAGAGTGCAATATAAAATCTCTGATATCGTATTAAATATTTATTGAAAACATTGATGGCCAAACTGTGACAGAAGCGCTATTTGGCTCCAGGAGACAAATTGTCAAAGTGAGACAAACAATTAGAAACGTGTTAGAATACACACACTCTCGTTCAGATCATTGTGTCAGACCAAATAAAAATTCACGGCATACATATTTCATACTAATGGACGCGCCAATAAGCTAAAACAACCAACCAGCAACTCAGTCACCGTATGTGGAAGAGTTGCCAGGTACTTGCCGCATACAATTATGTGGTATTCCCATTTGTTTCCTGTTGTGTGTTTCTTTTTATAAATAGTTCAAAATCATGCAAATTTTAAGATGCGTTTGATATTTATCCTGTTGGATATTTGATTCGAGGTTAAAGTGGCATGAGCTGCCAAAATTCACACTGTTTTCATAATTTCTGATCGTCACGACAGTAAGATGCTTTGAAGGCCATCGAAAAACTAAATGATTGGCGTTGGAATGAGGAAAATCCATATAGTATGTGGCCAGTTCGAACCGAAAACGTGTTCGAAAAGTAAACAAAATTTAAATAACCGGGACGACCATTCATTCATTCTAAGCCAAAGTTAATTCAAAACAATACTTTATCGTACATTTTCGAGACTAGAAGCACTAAAAACTTCTGAATTATACGTCTTGAGAAAAATAGCCAATAATTTCAACATTCTGTTCTAACGTCAAAATATCAACATTTTGGCAGCTCATGCCACTTTAATAAAAAGTTTTGTTGAAGAACCAAACCCTAAATTCAAATTACTCCTCGTGGAATCAATAATTTCTCTCTTGTCCTTTACGTAAGAACAGCTGGGTTTAACACTTCCGTGAACAACTCTCCCCTCTCCCATCCCAAATCCACTTTGTCCTAAAGAAATCGCCACTGGCAAACAAACATTGACATAGATTTATTATTATATCGAAAATTATATATTAAGCAATTCTTCTGCTGTTTACAAGGTGTGGCAGTATTATTGTTCAAATAAAGATTAATATTTGCTTGAAAGTAGATAGCTTTTAAATACACAAAATCAGAAAACGTTTAATGGAATCAAACGTCACTTAACTGTTTACCCTTTTGACCTGGGAAGGTGTCGAGAAACAAGTATTATACCATTTGTTTTTCAGTATAACAAGGGCAGTATGAATATGGCTTAGATTTTAACGAAAGAATACAAACTGCTTCAGAGTAAAATGACTCGACCTCTGAGCCAACGGCCAGTCATTGCTTATGAAAAGAACAATAGTTTGAAAGATCTATTAGTCCGAACTAAATTCCCTTGTCTATCTTCTACTTAGGAACCAAATTACATATTTTCCCTTTGTTTTCCTATTATCATATTTTGTTTAATTTCAGTCTACCCGACTTCATGCCATAGCTGAAGATCAATACAACTTTGTCGATATTTTGCAAAGTAGTCCCGAAATTTCTACTGACTGAAGCAAAACTCATGTTTGTCTTTAACCTAATGAAATATCATGGGTTCTGGTTTATTACAACAATCTATGATTGGGTATTAAGTTCTAAATGACAAATCCCCTTTTTGACACAATTTGAAACATTTCTCCTTGGTCAATTTAGCCAAGAACAATTTCCCGGCGCTCGTGTGTTGTAGCGTTCATAAATAAATCAATGGGGTGATTTGGCTATTCACTGTGGTTTCAGAACTACTCTCGCGAAGGGAAGATATAAAACAGTTAACACAACCGGGATGTGTTGGCTTTTATATAGCCAAAGTAAGCTTCATGTTGATTTGAAGTTGGCCAAGTTCTAAAGGATATTCAAGAATTATTCGAAAAAAAATTATTACCTGGATCAAAATCTGCAACAAAAACTAGTTTACATATTTTATTTTAAACAGACACAAATATTGTTCAATAAGTTAAACTACATTATATTTGATGTGTATTCAAAACATATATTTGATATTTGCTGAAACTATTAAAGACTATTGTTTGACAAAATCTGAAAATGAAATCTGAATCTTTGTAAATACTATAAGCTCCGGCTTCAACAACGTGCAACTTTCTTTACACCTTTTAAAATGGTACGTCCAGACACGTAGAAATATTTGCAATATTGATTTGGAAATAGGAATTTAGGCGGCTAACAATATCTAGATCAACACTAATTTAAAAACGTCTAGACTCAATGACACTTTAAAAATGGTTACAATAAAGATGGATAATGGAGAAAATTGAATGTAAATGCTTTCAGATAGACAAACACAGATTGATGTCATTTCAAAGAAGCCTCTTGGAGAAATACATTTAAGACTGTGAGTCGTGTCAGAATGTGACCGATGAGGGTTTAGCTTTTACTCGCGGGAACACTGTGTTTCAATAACCCTCATCACAAACTAAGCCGCCATTTTGAATTTTCTATTTAACTTATCCATTTTCGTTAGCAATACGTATTTCACACATCGCTAACAGATAAATTGAGGTCCGGAGGAAAAGTGAATAGAGAGCTGTGAACAAATAACCCAGTGCATCACCAATTATCATGAACTGTAGGACATAAAAAGAAACGGTTTATCACGCGATCAGACCTTGTCAAAACCCATCTAGTGAATGTTAAATCGTTTTTCAAAGGCACCATCGACAGCTGTCTTGCTGTATTCATTTAGTAATACCAATACCTAGACGCCGAGTGACAGACGCTTTCCTTTAGGCATCACGAAGACGAAATTTGTAAAGGGCGGAATTCACTTAAACGCAATGAGACTCACAACCGACATGAATAGACAGATGATTAGGTAAACAGCTCCATTAATTGATTGGGTCGAGATGGAATAGTCCATACATCATAGGCTTTAAACGGAATAGTCAGCATCATAAACAATCGTTGCTTTTAATAGCTTCCGAAATTTATCTTCACAGGTACATTAGTAAAGTCACATCTTCTTAATATAATATGCCATATTCATATTATTATACAAGCCATTAGAAGTGGCGGCACAATTGAATGGACTAAAGGGTTAAAGGGTTGGTAGTATTAATTCATAGACCTTGTTGTAAACAGATTTTAACAAGCAAGTAGGTAACGTGTACTGCTTGGAATTCCTTTCTCAGAGGATTGAAAAATTTCTCTCTGGGAGGATTGAAAAAGAAACATGCTACCCTAAGTCCACGTCAGTCCCAGATATAATGACATTGTGTTGAGATATATTTCCGTTTCTTTAAAAAAAGAAATAGATTTAACCTTGTTCAAAACTAGAGGAGGATTATTTCACAACCTGCCCAAATCTGGTCTCGTGTTTGTTCGTTGGATGGTCGTTTTTATGCTTTTATAATGCTAAATACTCTACATACGTTAAATGCCTTTACAGTTGAACATAACTCTTTCTCAATTGAATGATGAGAAGTATACAGTATACCCTTGATAGATAATTACTTCTCAAGAGATTGACTTCGTTGTAAAATACTTAGTGAAATATATAGGAAATTTACAAATACGTCAACATAATATAATATCAAGTATCTTTTTTTGTTTTCCAGCTAAATGTTCAGGGCAGTGGTCATTGCAGGCTTGTATGGGTGGTAAGTAGAAAACTTATTTGGTGAAATAGAAAGTTGTGAGATTTAAAAATGTTGAGATCTAGAAATCTATCTTGAGGCAAACGCTCAGCAGTAAGAGTGGTATACATTTAACTTACATTGCATGTAACCAGTTATCACCGTGCCTAGCTTCAACAAAACTGTGTCACCTAACGTTCATTTATCGTAAAGAAAGGGGTGCATTTATAATTAACAAGTTTTAAAACTACATGAAAATGCGTTATTTTATTACATATGTGATCTACTGGCACATTGTGACCCTATCCGGAAGTCTAGTTTTAGTCAGGTCACTTGACAAGTGTCTGTGTACATCTTCTTAGACAGAATATAGGCCATGACGGCAGTTAGCCACTTCCTACAAATTGCCAATAAACAATTTCTTTTCAAACGCCTCCATGAAACTAGAGATGTCCGTTCAGTGAAGTGTTTCCGAGATAAGGAGCTTTTCAGGAAGTTCCAAGACGGGGTCTATTTTCTTCTGGTTTATTCAGAGTAGAACGTTTGTAGATTGTTGCAGCGGTTAGTTAACCAGAGTTGTCTGCTCTTCATTGTTCTCCAAGAAAAGTACTCTTGACCGATTTTATGGTTGTCTTTTGTTAACAGGAAATGGCAAACGGTCAGGCATGGATGACTTTTCAAAGGACGGTGATGCTGGGGATTCTTTATTCTTAAAACGACTCCTTTATCCAGACGACACTTTAGTTGAAAGTTACCCGGATATTGAGAGGAATGGACTTGCAGGTTTAGAAACTTGGCCAGAGCCAGAGCAAATTAGCAAAGATAACCAACTTTCCCGCGAAGGAGTCATGTACCAATTACAGCACATACTAGGGAGGTTGAGAAGGGTAAGTGGATTAAACAACCCACGTGACTGGGATACATCCAGCGTCTTTCTGAGGAGTGTATAGTGCTACAAAAACAAAGGGGTGGGTTCACCAAACAATGTCGGAGGTTTAGCACCTGAACCAATTGTTTGTACACCAGATGACTCGATGTTTCTGATTTTGAATTGATAACGATTCCCCAAGATTAGCATTACATCGGCTGTACTTAAGTGAAATGATCTGAAAAGGGTCTGAAATCAAACAATAAGTCCAAACACAAAGTAATGCTTTGATTGTCAGTTGACCTATTCGTGCGGATAATCTCATCCAGCAGTGTAACTTCATGTGATATTGTCACAACGCTAGTGATTGATTGATTGATTGTTTGGTGTTTTACGCCGCGCTCAAGATTATTTCACTTATATGGCGGTGTTGCAGTTTAATTGTGAGAGGAAACCGGACATAGAGGCCCGGAGGAAACCCACGACCATCCAGTGGTAACTGGCAACCATCCAAAGCTAGTGAATAACTGAGATTAGTTTAGGTTATTTTGTCCACGAATTCAAAAATTGGAAGTCTCTAGAAAGTCACCATGTGAACAGCCATATTTGTTCTCTAATTTCAGACGAAAGTTCTGCGAGACAAAGTCTACGGGGATATTTTATGACTGACCAACCACTTAGGCGCCGTTCCAGTCGCTTGCCTTCTGTCCCTTGTCCTTAATGTGAACAGATTCCTGACTTATAATTTTATATCCTCAACAACTGATCTAATCAATTCTGTTCTTGTTTGAATCCGTCTATTGAGTTGCATCAACAAAAACAATTCACTGGTTGTGATGTTACAGGTTTTAAAAAACACAGCATATTGGGTTGATTTTATATACCTGTCTTTCTTGAAGTGCATTTTTTCTATTCGTTATATTTCTCATGTTAGATGTGTTTTTGAAATGATTTAGTGTACTGAATAATCTTTCTTAAATTATGTTTGTGAGACAGAATGATACATATTTATATTGGAGAATTTCGTTCTGTCGCAACCAGTTCTAGTGGTCAATTGACCGATTGCTTAATGACGTCACTTGGAATTTACGCGCAAAGCATTTTGGGGGATTGAGGGACAATTTTAAAATAAAGCGAAAGAAATAATACTGTATCGAGAAGAAGACGTAAAAGGCGTGAAGTTACAAGAAATGTGTGGATAAAAACAGGTTATGTGATCAATGTTTTCCAAAAAAGTGACATCTTACCAATTAACAAAATGGCGAACTGAGGTACATTTTACCCAGAAAGCTTTGCGTACATCTATGTGACGTCATCAGGCTCGGCGGTAATTGACGACCTTGCATAGTAGGTGTTAAACGTGCTACTCCAACAAGGGAGTTGTTTATCATTTGAAAATACTTTGAGAGACATTTGCAAATTAGATAAATTTTAAAGATGGAGAACAAGTCTAAGGCGTAATATACGCCGTTTCGTTAGAAACCAAATATAATTGGCTAACTATATGACTAACTGCAGTGTATTTGCTAATTTCTACTGGCTCCAATCAACATTGACGCAACTGTCTCTCTGTGAATATTTTAGTTATCACCATCTTCTAATGTCCTTCAGATGTTAATTAGCGTGGAAGATACGACATACAAAAGTGCCCAAGTTTTGAATTTTGAACACAAAGTGATACACGGATGCTAGTTCTAGGTATGAAAAAATGTATTTTGCTAAGATTTAATTTTGATGTTATCAATGTTATCAACAGTATGAAAATAACAAATGGTAAATTAGTTGTGTATAGGAACACGCACACAAAATCTGTAGTTATTTAAAACTAGTAGAAAAGTTCCAAAACCGTTGTTATGGAAACATCGACAGTGTCCGGGTTATTGTATAAATGTCGAGATTTTGTGAGAGCAATTGACAAAGTGCCAAGCGCCCGGATGTTCTTAGGCGGCCACACAGAAGACCATGTCGGCTTAATCCGAGATGAGGCTCTTCTTTCCCGGAATTTCCTATAATGACCCAATAACTTCGCCAGCATTCCTTTCTATAGTCGTCATTCTCGGTATGTCGTTGAAATAGATAAAACACCAAAAATCAAAAGAAAAATTGTAGCCATTGGTGAATATATCTCTATTACTAATTCAATTAGTCGCTTAATAGTTCGAAAAAAGTTTTACTTGAATTTTAAGGAATAGACCGACCAAATAAAAACGTCGCCGGATTCTGGTGCAAGACAGTGTGGGCCATTGTTAACTATATATAATGCTCAGATGTGATGCCCAGTACATGTTCTTTGACCCCCCCCCCCTTCCCCTATACACACACACACTAAATTAAAGAGACACATCTGACCAATAAAACGGCCTGTATTAATAAAGCCACGCACATGAGATAAGAACGGTAGAAGTTCAATGTTGGATCCAGTAGTTTGTTTTCGGTTTAACTCTTTTTCAAAAAACATGCCAGGGAATATTTATCTGCAGCTCGTTTAAAATCAACATGGCGAACGACACCCTAGTAACACCCACAATGCAATACCCTCTTCAGTGTGACGTCGCATTTCCGCTATGGCATTATTATGTAATATTGATGATTAAAGTCTCGCATGGTCGAATTTCGAGAAGTGTGAGATCCACTTTAATGTATTAACAAGAGATGCTACAAATGAATCTATCAGTTATTAATTAATTGTCTTTTCTGAATGCTTAGATCTTCTCATTGTTTGAGCTTTTCTCAATGATTTTGCATGCCTTGAGTAACTGTTAATATTTTTGCTGTTTACAAATAACGATCTCATATTAAATTATATTGTCAGGAATCTCAGTTTTTTTGAGTTCTCTTTTCCCCATCACCTTATTTTGCGATAAAACGGTTATAGGAAGACAAGAGGTTAGATTGAACTTATTTATAGAACATGTATGATTGATTGGTATACCTTTGCACGGAACTCAACATTATTTTGTTTGAATGGAAACATGAATTATTGAATACATTAACTATTGAAGATGAAAAAAATTCCCATTAATTAATTAACTAATTAATTCCATTGACGTACATTTCTGTAAGTTGCATCAATGAAAAGATTTCCAAAATATACTTTTCTTGAACCTGACAACCAATAAATCAGCAAAAAACTGTTTGAGCGAAATATTTGCTTTTGAAACTTTAACACTTTAAACACAATTTATAAATCCCGTCAACTTAAAGTAAACAAATCTACACATATTTAATTCTTCTTGTTCTTTTTTTTTTAACGAGTGGAAAAATGCTATCTTAATTGTATGAAATCTGTATTGAAATGGTGCACATCATTCTACGGAATGGAGCGCCAAAAACCTTTAAAATAATAATAATAATAAATCCCGTCATCGAAATTACAAGTGTACAATTGAGAGGGGATGTGATTAAAGCATACCTCAACAATTATCGCCTGTGTTCAATATGACGTTTTTAGATTGATTGGTTGTTTAGTGTTTTACGCCGCGCTCAAGATTATTTCACTTATATGGCGGCGTTGCCAGTTTTATTATGGGAGGAAACCGGGCTCTATGCCCAGAGGAAACCCACAACCTTCCGGTGGTAACTGGCAACCATCCCACATAGGTCGTTCGAGTGAAAACCCAGTCAGAAAATTTTCCAAATTATTTTGGACTGAGTGAGATTTGAACCCGCGACCCATTGAACGTTTTTAGAAGGGCACGATTTATCATTAATGGATCCTAACTACGTATGTCAAAGCTGTCCATAACAAAGGGTGTGTCTGATTGATACGGTCATTTCAATCGAGGACGTGTTACATGATTGTATACACTAAACTTAGAGCACGTTATTGAAGAACAATTTACAAAAAACGTACGTAGACGCTAAAAATGAGCGATAATTCAAATTAATTGTTTGATAATTTCCGCCATAATCAAGATTATTTCACTTACATAAACATTACCATATTGAAAGGTGTATTGAGAAATGAAATGTGTAAAGGAAACTCTAGCCGAGAAATCTGGGCTCTGCCGATTTTTTTGATTTTTTTTTTCTGTAGGGGGTGATTCACATTACCAGCCAAATATAAAATAACTCGCCCTCTAGACCGAAAATCCGGGCTAAGGAAACTGGAGATATGATCAGCTAATGTCTCCTCGGAGCATTATCAATTTGACAGAGCGTGTAACAAAGCTATCATCACACACAAACAAATAGGGACACAGGTTCAAATGTAACCTTTTGTACGATATATTTAGCATTTCTGTTTTTAGCATTACCGTTTACCATGATGTAAGCCGCCAACGTCTTCTGGTATGTTCTTGAAGTATAAAAGAAAAATAATTCTAATTGGTTTACAAAAAATAAATAGCTTCTGAACCAGTGACAAGAAACGTTTATTTCTCTCTATTTAGTTGTATTTCTAAGTGAACAGTATACAGGATAATTTGATGTCTGCGATTATGTAACAAAAACGTTTCAGCTGGTTCAAAACTCCTTTAGGTTGAGAACCTATGTGAACAAATAGCAAATACATTTTTTCATTCTTGAATTCTAGTTTCTAAGAATGTGTAGTTGTTCAGCTTGGTGTGTAGACGTCCAACTGCCATGACAGTTTTAAACCACTGTCTTCAACAGACTGGTATTTTGTGTCTTAATTTTTATTTGATTATTAATAGGCCTACATCTTAACGATATCACTCGAGAAATTATGTGATGTTTAGGTGGTCTGACCGTTTCGTTAAAAGCCCTTGCATCAATACACTTGACTCAACGCTTAAACCTTTCAGTGCAGTGCTTCTGATCGGACAGTTTGCGGTCAGATTTAGACAGTAAATAACAACATAACTAGCTCAGATAGTGTCATTACGACATTCATGAATAATTTAGCCTTTTGTAAAGTGAAATCAACGTTTAAAAACTGAAAACCGTTAAACAGTGTTACGTCATCAATGGCGGAGAGTTTGAGACTGGAGAAGGCAAAAGTGAATTCAGGGAAAGAATAATGTTTACTGACCGATCTTTCTCGTTCATTTCAGGCACTGGTATGTAGTAGAAATTATCCATGAACGTGATTATGACCGTTTATACACGATCTGAGTAGGGTATATTGCTATTTCGTTGTCTTAATCGGACCATATACTGCCCGCTTCTGAGAGGGCAGCCAACTCCGGCTTTTTTATTGCAATGCAATTTTTGACTCCAAAATACGGCCTTCACTATAAACAAATAGTAATTTTGGAGACAGAAACCCGTACTAAATGTTTCAGATCTTTGGGAAGGTACTTGGAAAGTTACGCTCGACAAAGTGTGAAAATGAAATCTCTCGCCTGGTAAATGCCTACTGTAAAATTCAGACTCAAGTTAACTCCATTTTCGGTTCACTCCTCTGAGTTAAACATAAGTATTAATTATCCTGAACATTTAGAAACCGTTGAGATATTGCAAAAGGCTATCACTGATTACGAAATTGGGTGGTGGGGGCTGACACAATCTAACACAATTTACCGACCTCTTGACACAAACATCAATCAAGAGGGTTGACATATAGATGGATATTTGTGAAAATTCAATACAAATGCCTTCAGTAAGACAAACAAAGATTGATCGCATCTGTAGCAAAACCCTGTTGGTGAAATGCACTCAAGACCGAGAGTCGCGTCAGAATGTGGTTTTAGCCTTTACCTATTTCAATAACGCCACCCTCACCACAAACGGTCACAATCTTGATTTTTCTATTTAACTTAAGTATTTCACACATCGTTGACAGATAAATGGAAAGCCTCGAGCCTAGTGCATCACCAATTACCTGGAACTGTCTGATATTAAAGGAAGCGGTTTATCACGCGGTCACAACCATTTCTTAAAGGTACCATCGGCAGCTGTCTGACTGTACCCATTCAGTAACACCAATGAAACCGAATGACTGAGTACGCTAATGCAAAGACGAAATTTGTAAAGGGCAGAATTGACGACTTAACCGCCATGAGATTCAAAACCGGCATGACTAGACAAGAGCTCCATTTATTGATTGGGTTGAGATGGAATGGTCGAAACATCGTAGACATTAAACGGAATATGCCACATCATAAACATTCAATAACTTTAGTTCATTTAGAAACAACGTTGCTTTTCTACGCATACGGTCGTGACGGACGAGCTCACAAAATCGCCAACAAATACAATCGTTGACAACTAGCACACAAAATCAATAACAAAAACGCTTGTGGCCGACAAGCACACAAAATCACCAACAAAAACGGTTGTTGCCGACAAGCAAACAAAATTACCAACAAAAACAATCTTTAAAAGCCAATTATAAGCATCATTTTCCCAATAAAAACTAGCATAACGTATAGCCCTAAACTTTCTATCAGCGAAAAGCTTTTATTTTGTACTTCTTGGTAAAATATGGAACATTTAGCTTAAATTTGGCTGCTCTTGCCACTTTAAATAATCTGTGTAGGCTTCAAATACTAAACGATCTCTCCTGAAACCTCGCCATCTGTTCACATTTCTATGTTTGTATCAACTATCAACAATTAACAACCAGCCTACGCTTAATCAGATATATCCCGAAACAGACCAGTTTGCCTCCGAGATACGCCAGTAGGGGGCTTCTGTTAATCTATGATTTATTTACTACTTCTGTCCTCACGTTCCGCCATAAGGCTTTTGGCGACACTTTGTTTCCTTGTTTTGGAAATGAGAATTTATTTCAAAGTTGAAAAATTCAACATGAAGCAAAAACAAAAGACTTCCCGCAGTAGAGAAATTTTAAAATAAATTCGGAACTTAAACCTGGACATGTAAGCCATATATGCAGTTCGTGTCAAAAACAATGAATACAGGTCTATTTATACGGTTCAGATGGTTATGAAATATTGGTATTGAATTAAGCTAAACAGTCAAAAGAAACCAAACGTTCTTTCCGATTAACAGACAAAAGTCAATAACCGGTAAGGACATTCGATTTTTTGCTGTGTATAGGTTTCCAGAACCTTCTTTACATACATTTGCGCACATTTAAAGTTTTCATGTCCTAATTTATTGCAATTAAGGGCATTGCGCTTCATCGATGCTGTCAAACCCACACAAAAGAGCAATCGAAACAGTGAGTTGAGTCCAATGCTTCTAGAGCTGGTATGTCAATGGCTGCTAGTAACCGCGTGTTGAATATCACCTTGATAGTTTATTCAGACTTATCAGATGGAGGCCAGATGGACTGTGTACAACTTTCAGATAAGCCCGAATTAGTAAGGAGCCAAATGTCAGACGACGAGACAAAGAAAGTTGTTTAGCTTATCGTGAAAATAGATACAATTTATGCGTGTCAATGGGAATAACAAATTTCCCCGTCTTTCAGTTTAGGCTGTGCTTTTAATGTATCATTTAATAGACAGTGTGTAAGCGTGATTCGATGTTGTAGCTTTCTAAAGGAGATGAAACTATGCAGTAATGCTTAGTTGAGTGTTGTTAAACACACAACTGTCGCCAAGCATGTGAAGACGACTGGCAATAATAGCTAGATTGTAAAATGTAAAAAAGGCAGTGCCCTTTAATTGGAGAATATGAAAACTAATGTATATATATAAACCTGGCCAGTTCTTCCACGGACAACGGGAGTCGCCGTGGCTCAGACGGTTAGATTGATAGTCCCTCAATCCGACACAGGTCTTCCATCGACGCTGTGCTGGTGAGCATCCCCCAGATATGTTTCACTCGATCGTATGTGAAAGAGTGGCCAGGTTTCCTGCGGGCAATGGACCCGGTTTCCTGTCCCACTAAACCTGGCAACGCCGCCACATGATTGAAATAATCTTGAGTGTGACGTAAAACGTCAATCAGTCAATTAATCATTCCACTGAAAACGTTTAGCTAATGCTGATTTATGACGTTGGGAAGCCATTCGATTAAATTATTTTACAACTACTTTTATAAAAGCCTAGTTCAATCTTTTCACAAGTCTTGTTTTCTGGCCGTCTTTATTGGTCTGTCTTGTAAGATATAGGTCATCTCGCTGACTGCCGAGAGTTGTTAATAAACAATTTATCTTCCGAAGACTGCGTGAGATGTCCATAAGGAGCTCTTGAGTATGTCCCAAGAGGTACGTTTTGAGAATAGCTTCCGTTGATTATTTTGTCGGTTAGTTAACCAGAGTTGTCTGCTCTGTATTGTTCTGGACTCAGGCCACAATTACCTACTTCCGGTTCTCGGTAGGTATATACTAAAGAAATTCCGGATATTTTTATTTGTGTGCGTTTTTTTCTTCTTGTCCTGGCCCTTGGATTTTTGTCTGTGTTTTTGTAGCTGTAGAGTTCTGAAAATGATTTTAGAAGCTCAATTGAGTGTGCTTTGGCCGGTTTACATCCGGCAGACAATGTGCAAAGTGACCACTATTAGCTGGTTCTGAGAATAGTGAAAACTTGGTACCTTTATGGCCTGGATAAATACTTTTTAAAATGACTGCTGATGGCCCCCACCAAAGTATTGGGTTCAACGAAAGTTAGGGAAGGTGAGGGCAGACATTAATACGCAAATACGAATAAAATTGTGGCCTGCTGCCTTCTCCAAGAAATAGTCTTACGGTTGCATTAGGGGTTATGCATTCATTGACTATAAGCACTAAAAAGCTTCTGAATTGTGCGTCTTGGGAAAAATAGCAGAAATTTCAACATTCTGTTTTAAAGTCAAAATATCAACAATTTGGCAGCTCATACCACTTTAAACTATTAGTCTATTAGTACATACTGTTTAAGACCTTTGGGGACAGGAACCGGTTGCACAAAGGTATATTGAGCTTAATTCTGACTTATCAAGGCAACGTCACAATCAAATTCCTTTGTGACGTGACGTATTTAAGCCTGACAAGCTTAATACACCTTAGTGAAACTGGCCCGTGGTACTTGGAAAGTAACGCTCGACAAAATGTGAAAATGAAATCTCTTGCCTTGTAAATGCCTACTGTAAAATTCAGACTCAAGTTAACTCCATTTTCGGTTCACTCCTCTGAGTTAAACATAAGTATTAATTATCCTATACATTTAGAAACTGTATAGATATGGCAATAGGCTATCATTGATTACGAAATTGGGTGGTGGGGGCTAACACAATCAAACACAATTTACTGACCTCTTGAGACAAAAATCAATCAAGAGGGTTGACATATAGATGGATATTTGTGAAAATTCAATACAAATGCCTTCAGTAAGACAAACAAAGATTGATCGCATCTTTAGCAAAACTCTGTTGGTGAAATACATTAAAGACTGAGTCGCGTCAGAATGTGGGTTTAGCCTTTACCTATTTCAATAACGCTACCCTCACCACAAACGGTCACAATCTTGATTTTTCTATTTAACTTAAGTATTTCACACATCGTTGACAGATAAATGGAAAGCGGTTTGTCACGCGGTCACAACCATTTCTTAAAGGTACCATCGGCAGCTGTCTGACTGTACCCATTCAGTAATACCAATGACACCGAATGACTGAGTCTTTCCTTAAGGGTTTACGCTAATGCAAAGACGAAATTTGTAAAGGGAAGAATTGACGACTTAACCGCCATGAGATTCAAAACCGGCATGAAGCTCCATTAATTGATTGGGTCGAGATGGAATGGTCGATACATCGTAGACATTAAACGGAATATTCCACATCATAAACATCCAATAACTTTAGTTCGTTTAGAGATAACGTTGCTTGTGTACGCACATGCACGGTCGTGACGGACAAGCTCACAAAATCGCCAACAAATACAATCGTTGACGAGCACACAACATCACTAACAAAAACGGTTGTGGCCGACGAGCACACAAAATCACCTACAAAAACAGTCGTTGCCGACGAGCAAAACAAAAATCACCAACACAAACGGTAGTTGACAAGGAGCAATTCAAATCCTCAACAAAAACGGGCGTTGCCAACGAGCAAACCAAATCACCAACAAAAACGATCGTTGCCAACGAGCAAACAAAATCACCTTAAAAAACCGGCCGTCGCCGACGAGCAAACAAAATTACCAACAAAAACAATGTTTAAAAGCCACTTATAAGCATCATTTTGCCAAATGATTTAATGAACAAATACATTATCAAACCAACGCGTTTGAGTTGAAAATACGACAAATGAAATATTCATCTATTTAATCATCAAAGTACCCCGCTATACACAAATAAAAACGTTTACAAAAGTCGTATTTTACTAGATATTATGTTTAGAATTTTATTTTATTTCTATGTCTAGCATCAAATTTTGAGGTTAAATATGGCAGCTTGTGCAATGTGATGATCTGTGAAAAGATAAGTACTGTAAGTGTTAAGAATCTTTAAAGTAGCATGAGTTGCCTAAATTCGGACTTTTTCATGAATTCCGATTGTCGTATGAACTTGGGCGTTTGAAATATCTTGGAAAATTAAAGGATTGACGTCGAAATAATAATTATCGAAGTCGATCACCTGTGCGAGCCGAAGATATGTGTTAAATAACGGACAAATTTTAGATAGCCGGGATGTATGAGTATATTCTACTGTAGTTTGCTTATAAAGACTACCTTAGCGTATATCCCTACACTTTCTATCAGCGAAAAGCTGTTATTTTCTAGTTCTTTGTAAAATATCGAACATTTAGCTTAAATTGGGCAGCTCTTGCCACTTTAAATAATCTGTGTAGGCTTCAAATACTAAACGATCTTTCCTGAAAAACCTCGCCATCTGTTCACATTTCTAGGTTTGTATCAACTATCAACAATTAACAACCAGCCTACGCTTAATCAGATATATCCCGAAACAGACCAGTTTGCCTCCGAGATACGCCAGTAGGGGGCTTCCGTTAATCTATGACTTATTTACTGCTTCTATCCTCACGTTCCGCGATAAGGCTTTTGGCGACACTTTGTTTCCTTGTTTTAGGAATGATAATTTATTTCAAAGTTGAAAATTGTAAAAGGAAGCAAAAACTAAAGACTTCCCTCAGTATGGAAATTGTGAATTAAATTCGGAGCCAAAACCTGGACATATAAACCATACATGTATATGCAGTTCGTGGCCGAGAGATTCATACAAGTTTGTCAAAAAGAATGAATACAGGTCTATTTATACTGTTCAGATTGTTGTGAAATATTGGTATTGGATTAAGCTAAGCAGTCAAAAGAAACCAAACGTTCTATCCGATTAACAGACAAAAGTCAATAACCGGTAAGGACATTCGATTTTTTGCTGCGTATAGGTTTTCAGGACCTTCTTTACATACATTCGCGTACATTTAAAGTTTTCATGTCCTAATTTATTGCAATTAAGTGCATTGTGCTTCATCGATGCTGTCAAACCCACACAAAAGAGCAATCGAACAAGGAGTTGAGTCCAATGCTTCTAGAGCTGGTATGCCAATGGCTGCTAGTAACCATGTGTTGAATATCACCTTGATAGTTTATTCAGACTTATCAGATGGAGGCCAGATGGACTGTGTACAACTTTCAGATATGCCCGAATTAGTAAGGAGCCAAATGTCAGACGACGAGACAAACAAAGTCGTTTAGCTTATCGTGAAAATAGGTACACTTTATGCGTGTCAATGGGAATACCAAATTTCCCCGTCTTTCAGTTTAGGCTGTGCTTGTGATGTATCATTTAATAGAGATTCGATGCTGTTGCTTTCTAAAGAGATGAAACCATACAGTTATGCTTAGCTGAGTGTTTGTTAAACACACAACTGTCGCCAAGCATGTGAAGACGACTGGCAATAATAGACAGATTGTAAAATGTAAAAGACAATACCGTTTAATTGGAAAATATGAAAACCAATGTATCGATAAACCTGGCCCGTTCTTCCACCGACAACGGGGGCCTCAGAGGCTCAATCGGTTAGAGTGATAGTCCCTCAATCCGACACAGATCTTTCATCGACGCGCTGACTAGGATCCCCCAACTAAAAATTTAAAAGAGTCGACTTTTCACTCGATCGCCGTATGTGAAAGAATGGCCAGGTAATCGCCGAATGTCGGAGTTTTCCTCCGTTCAATGGGCCCGGTTTCCTCTCCCACTAAGCTGATTTATGACGTTGGGAAGCAATTCGATTAAATTATTTTACAACTACTTTTATAAAAGCCTAGTTCAATCTTTTCACAAGTTTTGTTTTCTGTCAGTCTTTATTGGTCTGTCTTGTAAGATATAGGTCATCTCGCTGACTGCCGAGAGTTGTTAATAAACAATTTATCTTCCGAAGACTGCGTGAGATGTCCATAAGTAGCTTTTGAGTATGTCCCAAGATGTACGTTTTCAGAATAGCTTCCGTTGATTATTTTGTCGGTTAGTTAACCAGAGTTGTCTGCTCTACATTGTTCTGGATTCAGGTCACAATTACCTACTTCCGGTTCTCGGTAGGTATATACAAAAGAAATTCCGGATATTTTTTGTGTGCGTTTTTTTTCTTCTTGTCCTGGCCCTTGGATTTTTGTCAGTGTATTTGTAGCTTTAGATTTCTGAAAATTATTTTAGAAGCCTAATCGAGTGTGCTTTGCCTGTTTACATCCGGCGGACTGTGTGCAAAGTGACCCCTATCAGCTGGTTCTGAGAATAGTGAAAACTTGGTACCTTTATGGCCTGTATAAGTACTTTTTAAAAGGACTACTGATGGCCCCCACCAAAGTATTGGGTTAAACGAAAGTTAGGGAAGGCGAGGGCAGACATTAGGGGTTATGCATTCATTGAAAAAATTGCTATCCGAAAGCAACACGTGTGGATGGAACTTAAAACGTTAAAATGGCCGCCAAAGTCAGCCGTCACCACCAGACTAATAGGGTTTCCATACATGAATATAACCAAAATCAATTTCTTGGTGTGGCAAGTCTAGTACAAAAAACTTTACTAATTTGGCTAAGTATGAAACAATCAATTATTCACCAACGGCTATTGAAAATCTCTGATATTGTTTGAATAAATATTGATAGAAAACATATCGCCATGGGCTCGACTTTGTCACCGGTTGTATTAAAGTGTTGGATGCCATCTCTTTTCATACCACAGCAGTTTCAAACTCATAGCTGATTAAACAGGCTGATTAAAAGAATTATAAATAGCCAAAGATAGGGGCTTTAAACAGTTAGGTCGCACACACACCTCTTGTAAAATCTTTGAGCAATTTCGCTTGTGTTACTATTAGTTATATAACATTCTTCGGTATACAGGATGATATATTGTATCTGTTGACCCTATTTTTGGAAGCAATATTATACATGTAAGCAAGGCATCTTTGATAGAAATTCACGTAACTCACGTGTGAGGCTTTAAAGTAAACGTCATTCGTTAAATATATTGTAATTCACCTCAATATTTTTCATTGTTTACCTAGTCCTAAAACAGGTTTCATTATTTATCATCATTTTTCTACAAAAATGTATATTTTTTTGTGGTCAATTAAATGGCGTCAGTTAACTAATGTATGACAAAGAGGTCTCTGGTTATTTTAATCAAGAGTGTTTGTAAATATAACAAAGAGGAGTATAGGAACTTCATATTTGTTGAAAATATCAACAAAATATTGGAGCCTGATATCATTTTGCTGTTGTTGCAAATCTGTTTGATCCCCGTAACCCATGGTAACTTTGTCCCCCCTGTACTTTCTAACTGAAGTGACCCAGTGGCATAATTTTGATTGGCCGTAGATGTGTTACAGAAAGAAATGGAAACCAGGACATCGTTTCTAAGGATGAGGTTTGCTTTATTTGTCTTAAAAGGGTTCACTTTAGAGTAGAACGTCCTGTCAAACACAACGTAAGCTTCGTTGGAAAAGATTTAACAGAAGTGTTCGTCATTGTATTCACCATTACCAAAATAAGAACCTCCCGTTGATAACATTCTTGCAAATGCACTCATAGACTCTTTAATTAGCAACAAAATGTACCCATGCATCCCAGCTGCATCTATGTAGTTTTGTCCATTATTAGCACACATCTTGTTCTCGAACGGGTTTGCTGGCTTTACCGATATTTTTTATTTGAACTTCTTTTTTTCAATGTATTTCAATGTATTGGAATTTACGCGCAAAGCATTTTGGGGGATTGAGGGACAATTTTGAAATAAAGCGAAAGAAATAATACTGTATCGAGAAAAAGACGTAAAAGGCGTGAAGTTACAAGAAATGTGTGGATAAAAACAGGTTATGTGATCAATGTTTTCCAAAAAAGTGACATCTTACCAATTAACAAAATGGCGAACTGAGGTACATTTTACCCAGAAAGCTTTGCGTACATCTATGTGACGTCATCAGGCTCGGCGGTAATTGACGACCTTACATAGTAGGTGTTAAACGTGCTACTCCAACAAGGGAGTTGTTTATCATTTGAAAATACTTTGAGAGACATTTGCAAATTAGATAAATTTTAAAGATGGAGAACAAGTCTAAGGCGTAATATACGCCGTTTCGTTAGAAACCAAATAGAATTGGCTAACTATATGACTAACTGCAGTGTATTTGCTAATTTCTATTGGCTCCAATCAACATTGACGCAACTGTCTCTCTGTGAATATTTTAGTTATCACCATCTTCTAATGTCATTCAGATGTTAATTAGCGTGGAAGATACGACAAACAAAAGTGCCCAAGTTTTGAATTTTGAACACAAAGTGATACACGGATGCTAGTTCTAGGTATGAAAAAATGTATTTTGCTAAGATTTAATTTTGATGTTATCAATGTTATAAACAGTATGAAAATATCAAAATGGTAGATTAGTTGTGTATAGGAACACGCACACAAGATCTGTAGTTATTCAAATCTAATGGAAAAGTTCTTAAACTGTTGTCATGGAAACATCGACAGTGTCCAGGTTATTGTATAAATGTCGAGATTTTGTGAGAGCAATTGACAAAGTGCCAAGCGCCCGAATGTTCTTAGGCGGCCATATAGAAGACCATGTCGGCTTAATCCGAGATGAGGCTCTTCTTTCCCGGAATTTCCTATAATGACTCACTAACTTCGCCAGCATTCCTCTCTATAGTCGTCATTTGCGGTATGTCGTTGAAATAGATAAAACACCAAAAATCAAAAGAAAAATTGTAGCAATTGGTGAATATATCCCTATTACTGATTAAGTTAGTCGCTTAATAGTTCGAAAAAAGTTTTACTTGAATGTTAAGGAAGAGACCGACCAAATAATGCCAAGGAATATTTATCTGCAGCTTGTTTAAAATCAACATGGAGAACGACACCCTAGTAACACCCGCAATGCAATACCCTCTTTTATAGTGTCACGTTGTATTTTCGCAATGCTATCATTATGTAATATTGATGATTAAAGCCTCGCATGGTCGAATTTCGAGAAGTGTGAGATCCACCTTTATGTATTAACAAGAGATGCTACTAATGAATCTATCAGTTATTAATTAATTGTCTTTTCTGAATGTTTAGATCTTCACATTGTTTTGAGCTTTTCTTAATGATTTTGCATGCCTTGAGTTACTGTTGATATTTTTGCTGTTTACAAATACTGATCTCATATTAAAGTTATATTGTCAGGAATCTCAGTTTTGTTGAGTTCTCTTTTCCCATCACCTTATTTTGCGATAAAACGGTTATAGGAAGACAAGAGGTTAGATTGAACTTATTTATAGAACACGTATGATTGAACGGTTACCTTAGCACCGAACTCAACATTATTTTGTTTGAATGGAAACATGAATTATTGAATACATTAAGCTATTGAAGATGAATCAAATTCCCATTAATTAATTAGCTAATTAACATTTTAACATTAGCATTTCTGTAAGTTGCATCAATGAAAAGAATTCGCAAATATACACTTCCTGAAATTGATAGTCAATAAAGCAGCAAAAAATTGTTTGAGCGAAATATTTGCTTTTGAAACTTTAACACCTTAAACACAATTTATAAATCTCGTCATCGAAACTACATGTGTACAGGAAATGTGATTATACCTCAACAATTATCGCCTGTGTTCAATATGACGTTTTTAGAAGGGCACGATTTCTCATTAATGAATTCTACCAACGCATGTCAGAGCTTCCCATAATAAAGGGTGTGTCTGATTGATACGGTCATTTCGATTGAGGACGTGTTGCATGATTGTATACACTAAACTCAGAGCACGTTATTGCAGAACAATTTACAAAAAACGTACGTAGACGCTAAAAATAAGCGATAATTCAAATTACTTGTTTGATAATTTCCGCCATAATCAAGATTATTTAACTTACATAAACATGACATTGAAAGGTGTATTGAGAAATGAAATGTGTAAATGTGTAAAGCCAAATATATAATAAGTCGCCCTGTAGACCGAAAATCCGGACTAAGGAAACTGGAGATATGATCAGCTAATGTCTCCTCGGAACATTACCAATTTGACAGAGCGTGTAACAAAGCTATCATCACACACAAACAAATAGGGACACAGGTTCAAATGTAACCTTTTGTAAGATATATAATTTCTGTTTTAGCACTACCGTTTACCATGATGTAAGCCCTCAACGTCTTCTGGTATGTTCTTGAAGTATAAAAGAAAAATAATTCTAATTGGTTTACAAAAACATAAATAGCTTCTCAACCAACGACAAGAAATGTTTATTTCTCTCTATTTAGTTGTATTTCTAAGTGAACAGTATACAGGATAATTTGATGTCTGCGATTATGGAACAAAAACGTTTCAGCTGGTTCAAAACTCCAATAGGTTGAGAGCCTATGTGAACATAAAGCAAATATTTTTATTTTTTTTCATTCCTGCTTTCTAGTTTATAAGAATGTGTAGTTGTTCAGCTTGGTATATAGATGTCCAACTGCCATGACAGTTTTAAACCAGTGTGTCTTCAACATACTGGTATTTTGTGTATTAATTTTTATGTGCTTATTAATAGGCCTACGTCTTAATGATATAACTCGAAAAGTTATGTGATGTTTAGGTGATCTGGCTTCGTTACAAGCCCTTGTATCAACACACTTGACTCAACGCTTAAACTTTTCTGTGCAGAAATTTTTCCGCCTCCATGTTTAATTTCTTCTTATATTCCGATAACGTCATTAAAGTGGCATGAGCTGCCGAAATTCACACTTTTTTCAAAATGTCTGATCGTCACGACAGTAAGAGGCTTTGAAGGTCATCGAAAAACTAAATGATTGGCGTTGGAATGAGGAAAATCCATACAGTATGTGGCCTGTATGAACCGAAAAAGCTCATACCACTTTAAACTATTAGTCTATTAGTACATACTGTTTAAGACCTTTGGGGGCAGGAACCGGTTGCACAAAGGTATATTGAGCTTAATTCTGACTTATCAAGGCAACGTCACAATCAAATTCCTTTGTGACGTGACGTATTTAAGCCTGACTCAAGCTTAATACACCTTAGTGAAACTGGCCCGTGGTACTTGGAAAGTAACGCTCGACAAAATGTGAAAATGAAATCTCTTGCCTTGTAAATGCCTACTGTAAAATTCAGACTCAAGTTAACTCCATTTTCGGTTTACTCCTCTGAGTTAAACATAAGTATTAATTATCCTGTACATTTAGAAACTGTAGAGATATGGCAATAGGCTATCATTGATTACGAAATTGGGTGGTGGGGGCTAACACAATCAAACACAATTTACTGACCTCTTGAGACAAAAATCAATCAAGAAGGTTTACAAATAGATGGATATTTGTGAAAATTCAATACAAATGCCTTCAGTAAGACAAATAAAGATTGATCGCATCTTTAGCAAAACTCTGTTGGTGAAATACATTAAAGACTGAGTCGCGTCAGAATAGCCTTTACCTATTTCAATAACGCTACCCTCACCACAAACGGTCAAAATCTTGATTTTTCTATTTAACTTAAGTATTTCAGACATCGTTGACAGATAAATGGATAGCCTCGAGGAAGAAAGAAATAGAGAGCTGCGAATCAACAACCTAGTGCATCACCAATTACCTGGAACTGTCTGATATTAAAGGAAGCGGTTTGTCACGCGGTCACAACCATTTCTTAAAGGTACCATCGGCAGCTGTCTGACTGTACCCATTCAGTAATACCAATGACACCGAATGACTGAGTCTTTCCTTAAGGGTTTACGCTAATGCAAAGACGAAATTTGTAAAGGGAAGAATTGACGACTTAACCGCCATGAGATTCAAAACCGGCATGAAGCTCCATTAATTGATTGGGTCGAGATGGAATGGTCGATACATCGTAGACATTAAACGGAATATTCCACATCATAAACATCCAATAACTTTAGTTCGTTTAGAGATAACGTTGCTTGTGTACGCACACGGTCGTGACGGACAAGCTCACAAAATCGCCAACAAATACAATCGTTGACAACGAGCACACAACATCACTAACAAAAACGGTTGTGGCCGACGAGCACACAAAATCACCTACAATAACAGTCGTTGCCGACGAGCAAAACAAAAGTCACCAACACAAACGGTAGTTGACAAGCAGCAATTCAAATCCTCAACAAAAACGGGCGTTGCCAACGAGCAAACCAAATCACCAACAAAAACGATCGTTGCCAACGAGCAAACAAAATCACCTTAAAAAACCGGCCGTCGCCGACGAGCAAACAAAATTACCAACAAAAACAATGTTTAAAAGCCACTTATAAGCATCATTTTGCCAAATGATTTAATGAACAAATACATTATCAAACCAACGCGTTTGAGTTGAAAATACGACAAATGAAATATTCATCTATTTAATCATCAAAGTACCCCGCTATACACAAATAAAAACGTTTACAAAAGTCGTATTTTACTAGATATTATGTTTAGAATTTTATTTTATTTCTATGTCTAGCATCAAATTTTGAGGTTCAATATGGCAACTTGTGCAATGTGGTGATCTGTGAAAAGATAAGTACTGTAAGTGTTAAGAATCTTTAAAGTAGCATGAGTTGCCTAAATTCGGACTTTTTCATGAATTCCGATTGTCGTATGAACTTGGGCGTTTGAAATATCTTGGAAAATTAAAGGATTGACGTCGAAATAATAATTATCGAAGTCGATCACCTGTGCGAGCCGAAGATATGTGTTAAATAACGGACAAATTTTAGATAGCCGGGATGTATGAGTATATTCTACTGTAGTTTGCTTATAAAGACTACCTTAGCGTATATCCCTACACTTTCTATCAGCGAAAAGCTTTTATTTTCTAGTTCTTGGTAAAATATCGAACATTTAGCTTAAATTCGGCAGCTCTTGCCACTTTAAATAATCTGTGTAGGCTTCAAATACTAAACGATCTTTCCTGAAAAACCTCGCAACCTGTTCACATTTCTAGGTTTGTATCAACAATTAACAACCAGCCTACGCTTAATCAGATATATCCCGAAACAGACCAGTTTGCCTCCGAGATACGCCAGTAGGGGGCTTCCGTTAATCTATGACTTATTTACTGCTTCTATCCTCACGTTCCGCGATAAGGCTTTTGGCGACACTTTGTTTCCTTGTTTTAGGAATGAGAATTTATTTCAAAGTTGAAAATTGTAAAAGGAAGCAAAAACTAAAGACTTCCCGCAGTATGGAAATTGTGAATTAAATTCGGAGCCAAAACCTGGACATATAAACCATACATGCATATGCAGTTCGTGGCTGAGAGATTCATACAAGTTTGTCAAAAAGAATGAATACAGGTCTATTTATACTGTTCAGATTGTTGTGAAATATTGGTATTGGATTAAGCTAAGCAGTCAAAAGAAACCAAACGTTCTTTCCGATTAACAGACATAAGTCAATAACCGGTAAGGACATTCGATTTTTTAATTTATTGCAATTAAGTGCATTGTGCTTCATCGATGCTGTCAAACCCACACAAAAGAGCAATCGAACAACGAGTTGAGTCGAATGCTTCTAGAGCTGGTATGTCAATGGCTGCTAGTAACCATGTGTTGAATATCACCTTGATAGTTTATTCAGACTTATCAGATGGAGGCCAGATGGACTGTGTACAACTTTCAGATATGCCCGAATTAGTAAGGAGCCAAATGTCAGACGACCAGACAAAGAAAGTCGTTTAACTTATCGTGAAAATAGGTACAATTTGTGCGTGTCAATGGGAATAGCGAATTTCTCCGTCTTTCACTTTAGCCTGAGCTTTTAATGTATCATTTAATAGAGAGTGTATAAGCGTGATTCGATGTTGTTGCTTTCTAAAGGAGATGAAACTATGCAGTAATGCTTAGTTGAGTGTTGTTAAACACACAACTGTCGCCAAGCATGTGAAGACGACTGGCAATAATAGCTAGATTGTAAAATGTAAAAAAGGCAGTGCCCTTTAATTGGAGAATATGAAAACTAATGTATATATATAAACCTGGCCAGTTCTTCCACGGACAACGGGAGTCGCCGTGGCTCAGACGGTTAGATTGATAGTCCCTCAATCCGACACAGGTCTTCCATCGACGCTGTGCTGGTTAGCATCCCCCAGATATGTTTCACTCGATCGCCGTATGTGAAAGAGTGGCCAGGTTTCCTGCGGGCAATGGACCCGGTTTGCTTTCCCACTAAACCTGGCAACGCCGCAACATGACTGAAATAATCTTGAGTGTGACGTAAAACGTCAATCAGTCAATTAATCATTCCACTGAAAACGTTTAGCTAATGCTGATTTATGACGTTGGGAAGCCATTCGATTAAATTATTTTACAACTACTTTTATAAAAGCCTAGTTCAATCTTTTCACAAGTCTTGTTTTCTGGCCGTCTTTATTGGTCTATCTTGTAAGATATAGGTCATCTCTTGAAGCTGAACTGCCGAGAGTTGTTAATAAACAATTTATCTTCTGAAGACTGCGTGAGATGTCCATAAGGAGCTCTTGAGTATGTCCCAAGAGGTACGTTTTGAGAATAGCTTCCGTTGATTATTTTGTCGGTTAGTTAACCAGAGTTGTCTGCTCTGCATTGTTCTGGATTCAGGCCACAATTACCTACTTCCGGTTCTCGGTAGTTGTAGGCTACACAATGTATACTATAAAAGAAACTCCGGATATTTTTATTTGTGTGTTTTCGATTTCTTTTCCTCGCCCTTGGATTTTTGTCTGTGTTTTTGTAGCTGTAGAGTTCTGAAATGATTTTAGAAGCTTAATTGAGTGTGCTTGGCCTGTTTACATCCGGCGGACTATGTGCAAAGTGACACCTATCAGCTGGTTCTGATAATAGTGAAAACTTGGTACCTTTATGGCCTGGATAAGTACTTTTTAAAAGGACTGCTGACGGCCCCACCAAAGTATTGGGTTCAACGAAAGTTAGGGAAGGGGAGGGCAGACATTAACACACAAATACGAATAAAATTGTGGCCTGCTGCCTTCTCCAAGAAATAGTATTCCGATTGCATTAGGGGTTATGCATTCATTGACAAACTTGCTATCCGAAAGCAACACGTGTGGATGGAACTTAAAACGTTAAAATGGCCGCCAAAGTCAGCCGTCACCACCAGACTAATAGGGTTTCCATACATGAATATAACCAAAATCAATTTCTTGGTGTGGCAAGTCTAGTACAAAAAACTTTACTAATTTGGCTAAGTATGAAACAAAAAATTATTCACCAACGGCTATTGAAAATCTCTGATATTGTTTGAATACATATTGATAGAAACATAGATTAGGTGAGATATTGCCATGGGCTCGACTTTGTGACCGGTTGTATTAAAGTGTTGTATGCCATCTCTTTTCATACCACAGTAGTTTCAAACTCATAGCTGATCAAACAAGCTGATTAAAAGAATTATAAATAGCTAGATAGGGGATTTATACACATAGGTCGCACACACACGCCCTTTGAGCAATTTTGCTTTTGTTACTATTTGTTATATAACATTCTTGGGTATAAAGGATGATATATTGTATCTGCGACCCGATTTTTGGAGGCAATATTGTAAGCAAGGCATCTTTGATAGAAATTCACGTAACTCACGTGTGAGGCTTTAAAGTAAACGTCATTCGTTAAATATATTGTAATTCACCTCAATATTTTTCATTGTTTACCTGGTCCTAAAACAGGTTTCATTATTTATCATCATTTTTCTTCAAAAATCTGTATTTCTTTTTGTGGTCAGTTAAATGACGTCCTTGTTAAATGATAAAGAGGTCTCCATGGTTATTTTATCAAGAAGGTGTTCACTGTGTTTATAAATATAACAAAGAGGAATATAGGAACTTCATATTTGTTGAAAATATCAACAAAATATTGGAGCCTGATATTATATTGCTGTTGTTGCAAATCTGTTTGATCCCCGTAACCCATGGTAACTTTGTCCCCCCTGTACTTTCTATCTGAAAGTGACCCAGTGGCATAATTTTGATTGGCCGTAGATGTGTTACAGAAAGAAATGGAAATCAGGACATCGTTTCTAAGGATGAGGTTTACTTTATTTTTCATAAAAAGCCTCACTTTAGAGTAGAACGTCCTGTCAAATACAACGTAAGCTTCGTTGGAAAAGATTTAACAAAAGTGTTCGTCATTGTATTCACCATTACCAAATAAAAACTTCCCGTTGATAACAATCTTGCAAATGCACTCAAAGGTTCTTTAATTAGCAACACAAACCAACAAAATATACCCAAGCATCCCAGCTACATAGTATTCCGATTGCATTAGGGGTTATGCATTCATTGACAAACTTGCTATCCGAAAGCAACACGTGTGGATGGAAATTAAAACAAGCCCTCTACTTTCACCCTCTGTATTCATGGGGTTACCCCATGAATCCTAGGGAGACTGTAAGACTTGTTCACTCACAAGTCTTACAGTCTCCCTAGGATTCATGGGGTAACCCCATGAATACAGAGGGTGAAAGTAGAGGGCTTGTTCTCGATCTCACCAGGCCTCTTCCATCTGTTCCCTGTAATATCCCATACCTTTTAAGGTGGTTAAGTTTCCAATGATCCTATGGTCAGGTAATTCGGGTATGTCGGGTATTTCCTCGGGTAGTTTCTTCAGGAGAAGTGGACTTGTCCAATAATAGGGAGCTAGTCACTGAATCTCTCAAATTTCCCGCCTTTTATACTTGTCAAATGAGTACTCTCTACACAAAATGGATTCTTAAATAAAATGTGTTCCTAAATATAGGCTTTTCATAAGGTTCCTTTCCTTACATTTTGGTATTTTAGCAACTGGACATAATAGTGTAATTGTTATTGTAAAAATAAACAGTCAAAAGTACTATCTTTGATAGTTTTGAATATTTAGAAATAAGATGTCAAGTTTAGAGAGTATTCAAACATGGCTGACAACCTTATGCTACAGTCAAGGACATTAACCTGCAGAGATTTCAATTCAACTTTGTTGACATACTAAAGCTGAGAACGATTAACCATTATGGTAAGATGTTTCTTTTATACTTGAGGATTCTATCTCCAGTTTAAACAGGTATAACTTCTTCAATTTAATTGTTAAAATTCACATTAAAGATAACTAGTACAACAACAACGCTAGTATGACATCAACAACAACTAAACAACATAGGATAATTAGTTTTCAATATACGTCTTGCGACAACACTTTAATAACTACAACAGCACAAATAAAAACAACTATTACTTCTAAAAATCATTATGTTAGGTTTGGGGAATGATATAATTAAAAGAAATGTCAATTGTTTCATTACCCCCAACTTAAGGTGAAACGTCCTCGTTCACCATAACCTATCCAAAAAAATTAAATCACAGTTGAAAATGTTTACGTTACACAAATATACAATTAAATTTCAAAATATCTACAAATTAATTTTCAAAATATTTACAACATAATTGCAGTCCATAAGTTCTACCTCCTTGAATTGCGAGCACGGCTGGTATAGCCGTAATTCTTTTGGAAAGGGCGACGAGGTGTGGGGCAATGAGGACGAGCTCGTTTACTTTCAGGACTCAAACCACTTTCTTCCCGACACCGTTTGCCAGAGCTGGACTTTGTCTCTCTGTCATGAGGAACACACTTAGACAAGTTCTCTTTACCCTGTTTCTCTTTTTGTAGAACATCGACAAGTTGTTTAAATATCTCCGCCTGAGTTTGTAATACTTTTGTTAAACTCAGGTTAGAATCTACAACACCCTGCATCAGCGGTTTAAGCGTATTTGTTTGGTTGAAAACAGATTCCTGAAGTTTATGGCTGGTCTGATTGAGATCGTACACAGTTTTGTTCAACCTACTTAGTTCGATTTTAAGATTTGAAAAACAGTTTGGAAGTTCTTGCAATGACTTAGAAGTATCCTGGAGAGATTGGCTCCTAGCTGCCAATTCTCCAACATGCAGGTTGGTAGCCATCAGCTGGCTCACAATTGGACTCACATCTAGTTCGGGCCTAAAGGCTTCCTTTTGCATAGCTGAGGTCTTCTCCAAAATGCTGAGAACTTTGTTCATTGGATTACATGTATCTAGGCTTGTTTGTACCCCTTTATTAGTGTTTTTGATGGTAATTTTCCGACTTTTCTGCGGTGTTGATTTCAGAGGGGAAATTATGGTTGTTCTGCTGCACAATTCTGTTATTTCTTTTTCACTGGGATGGAGCTGTAATGTTTCTGTTGGGTGGTTTGGTGAGACTTGGAGTGGTTTGATTGGAAAAACGGATTGATGATGATGTTCAAGAGGTGATTTTTGAATGAGTTGGTCAATATGACACACTTCTGAAATTTCCAAATGAATGTCCTGTTCTTGCTTAACCGTGTGTACTTCTGATTTTGGTGGAGGTGCCACTGGTACCTTGATTTCCATTGTATCAAATCCTTCTCCAACAATAGCATTGGGAATGGGGGTACCTTCTCGATAGTCTGGCAATCGGGAATTAGATCCAGGAGATACTTCTGCCACTAAGCATCTTTCTTGATAATGCAGGAGAGATTCATCTTGAGATAAAATGGTTGCATCAGAAGCATCCAAAATATATTTCCTCTTACTACCCCCAAGGTATGTCTGAATGTCATAGTCAGCGTGTTTCGACTCCATATGTCTTTGAATCTCATCTTTCCTAACTCCTCGCTTCCCACACACTAAACACATGAACGGGATGTCCTCCTGTTTTGCATGTAACAGTATTACATGCCTAGTCATCTGCGGTTTGTCACCTCTGTAAACACAGTGTTTACATTGGAAAGCCTGGCCTCTCTTCTGCAATGCTTTGATTGCTTTCATTGCTTCCTGCCTTATACTTGATTGGGCTGCACGTCTGTAACAAAACAAATACAAGGTACAAAATGGCATTATTTTAGACAAATTTGCATTTGAGGGAAATTCAACAACTAAATCACTGCTCAATCACCAATTATATGTTAGTGAGTGTCTTTTTCTAGTGACTGTATGTAAGTTTTTGTTTTCCCTTTTGATGTTTGTCTACCTCCCGCTTTGCCCATTTCAGGAGTGTGTCCCCTTGGTATGGCTTCAGTTTATTGTGATGTACCACCCGTTTTGTCCCTGTAGCATCCATTTGGATTATATAATCCAAATCATTCAGTTTTTCCAAAACAACAAATGACCAGAATATGGTCGCATAAGCTTTTGGCTGAAACCCTTCTTCTTCAATTCCTGGAAATACCAAATATATTCCCCAGGTTTGTAAGTATTCAAGGATTTCTTGCCATCAAAAGTCTGTTTTTGTCGTTTTGCCATAACTCGTGTTCGTTCTCGAACAATGTCATGTGCTTGTTGCATCCTCTCTCGCAACCCGTGCACATAATTACCATATGTTAGCTCTGTATCTTCTTCAATGTTTCCCGGCTTGCCGAAAACAATCTCAGCTGGTAGCCTGACTTCGCGTCCCAGCATTAGAAAATTAGGGGTCAAACCGGTCACTTCATGTGGTGTGGATCTGTAAGCAGAAGCCAGACATCCAAGATGAAGGTCCCAGTCTTGTTGTTGATCTTTAAGATAAGATCGTATCATCCTAACTAAAGTCCTGTTAAAACGCTCCACTTTCCCATTACACTGGGGATGACGAGGCGAAGTTTGTGTTTTTCTAATCTCTAACATTTCGCATAACTCGGCAAAAACTTCACTTCTGTAATTTGAACCCTGGTCAGTGTGAATATCCAAAGGACATCCAAACCGACAGATTACATCATTTAATATCTTTTGTGCGCATGTGATAGCTGTCTGGTCTGGAACGGGCAGTACTTCCACCCAGTTAGTAAAATAATCCATGACAACAAGCACAAACTTGTTTCCCCTAGGTGTCTCTGGAAAGGGCCCCATTATATCTGTGGACAAACGATCCATTGGTGCTCCAACTCGCATGTCTCCAAGGGGTGCACAGGGCATTTTAGGTGGTGTTTTGTTTGCATTACAAACGTCACATCTCCTTACCCAGTTATCCACATCTTCCCGTATTCCGAACCAGTAAAAACGCTGTATAGTTTTTTCCTTGGTTTTCTTTCTTCCTAGGTGACCTGACAGGATAGAGTTGTGCATTTGTGTTAACACATACTCTCTCATAGATCGGGGCACTAGGAACTGCCAATAATCTGCGCTTGCATCCTTCCGCAGAAATTTCCTAAAAAGAACACCATTCTTTAGCTCAAGGTTTTCCCAGTTGTTCCAGTAATGGCGTGTGGTTGGACTTGATGCACATATCTCTGTACCAAAAGGCCTTTTTCCACTTTCAAACCATTTTAACACTGGGGCTACATCTGGGTCTCTAAGCTGCTTGGCTCGAAGGGCGACCATTGAATACCCTTGAATCCAAGGAACATCAATACTCCTGCAGGTAAGTTTTCTTAACTTAATTCGTGGATTCCAAATCCCGATCAGCCGATGCTTGCTATACTCACCAAGAGTCATAGACTTCAAAATTTTCTCCTGCCATGCTCCATAGCATAGCTTTACGAACTTCCTTAACTCCGTATATTGCCTGAAAACAAAATCTCCCAAACCACTGGGCAATGTTTTGATAGCAAATACCATAATGGCCAATAAAGACAACATAAATCCAACAAGACAGGTGTGTAATATTTTTATTGACACAAATGAAGGAATGGTCCCTTGACCAAGTTTCCTTATAATACTTATGTTTTCTGCTGGGCTCTTCGTAAGAGCACTGCACATCTCTGTGGTCCGTTTGTCACACTTATGACAAGGACCGCACCTAAGAGTTGTCCCAAACACCTCATCTGGACAGACACACTGCCATGGGTTTGGGCATCGAGACATACCATCAGCATTGCCATGACTTTTTCCTGGTCGATGCTCGATCTCAAAATCGAATGCCGAAAGAATCTCTATCCAACGAGCAACTCTGTTCTTTGGTTCTCGAAGGCTGAACAACCATTTTATTGCTTGATGATCTGTCCTCACCAAGAATCTCCTTCCAAGCAAATAATGCTTGTAATACTCCATAAAATGTTTCACTGCGAGTAGTTCCCTGTCCGTCACACAATAATTCCTCTCTGCCTTATTTAACGTTCTGCTCCCATAAGCAATAACACGCTCTCTTCCATCCTGAATTTGTGACAGTACTGCTCCAATGCTTACATCACTGGCATCCGTGTCCAGAATGTATTTCCCATTATCGTTAGGATATCCCATTATCTCCGGGCTGATAAGGATATTTTTCAATTTTTCAAATGCACTTTGGCACTCTGGTGACCATTTGAAAATACAGTTCTTCTTGGTTAGCTCTGTGAGGGGCTTCACAATCTGGGAAAAATCTTTTACAAACCTTCTGTAATAATTTCCCAAACCAAGAAGTGCACGAACGTCTGTCACTGTTTTGGGGGTTGGCCAGGCAACAAGTTTCTGTACGTTGTCTGGATTAGGTAAAATCCCATCACTTGATATGATATGTTCCAGGAATTTCACTTCCCTCTTGAAAAGTTCACATTTAGATGGTTTTAGTTTTAAATTAGCTTGTCTTATTCGAACGAGTACCGATATTTTTTATTTGAACTTCTTTTTTTCAATGTATTTCAATGTATTACAATGTATAACAAATGCTCTACTTAAGCTGACTATCGGATCTTCAGTGTTTCAGAAAAAAGAAGATTCTGATTAATTTATAAATGAGCTATTTCAACAGATTTTTTCATTATTCAAGATGTCCTGTTTTAAAGATCAGACAATCGTTTTTTTAATGCTAACATTTCAAAATAAGAGAATTAACAGCTACAAATAGCTGGACAAATATTTATAGGGTTTTTAAGAGAGAAAAAAAATTATCTCATTTATATGTGAAAGCCAACCGACCATTCGTCTGACATTCGTGATTGCCTAGTTTTCTAGAAAATCAATTGTCTTGTTTTTAAATACACGTACCATAGAACTTCCAATGGTTTGAAGTAAAAGTAAAATTGACCAAAACAGGACTTGTGTTCTCTGGTGTATTGGCTTTATTTTTTAAACATAACTATTCCTTTTTTAAACAAATGCATCAGTTTTCAATAAAACCTATTCGTCTCCATTAGCTAAAGATAATTTCCTATTTCACACATTGTTGACCGATAAATGGAAGTAACGATGAAGAAATGATTTTGAGAACTAGAAAAAATTCAAAGATATATCATCAATTACTTGACGTTGAAACGCTTGACATTGAAAGAAACAGTTTCTGATGCGTCTTGAGTCTTTGAATGCCAGCATCTGAACCTCTGAATCTCTTTCAAGCCGATATCTGAGTTACTTTATACATACATGTACATTGATTCCATCACTAGACTTGGGGTTAGAACAGTTTCCTGAAAACGAAGTCTAAAAGCGGACACGGCGGAAATGACTTATATAAACCCCAGCGAGACTCCTTAAACGGAACGAATAAACTGGTGGACATGACTAATTAATTGATTGGGATGCAAATGTCTGACTGATAGGCATTTACGGATTCAATTGTGGATCCTGGTCAAAATTATTTCACTAATATGGTATGGCATTATTTGGGTGAGATGATATTATGGAACTTCCTTATTTTCTTTTCTGATGTCCAACACTTTTTCCTTTGATTACTATTTATGAAGGGGGGTACTTGTTCGTTTTTAGAACTCGGTCCCAATCCCATTGATCTTTATGCCAATAAGTTCAATACAGATAATCTGATTCTATGCCGGTAGGAAATCTAAAATCTACCACATCCGGCAAACACCTACCATGGGCTGGTTGAAAAGGTAAAACAATCACATTTTTTTGCTTTTCAATTTCTTTTCAATTTGAGAACATATGGAACATTATTAGAAGGGGACTATAGGTTTGCGCTCCGTCCGTCCGTCCGTCAGTCAGTCAATCAGTCCGTCCGTCAGTCCGGTAAGTCAGTTTTCCGAACTTTTTTTTCTATATGCTTTCAGATATTCGATTGATTTGTTGTATGTGGGTCCACCATGGTGGGTTACAGATCAAGTTTACGTTTTGTTCCGCTCCGTGCATTTTTACCGAAGTTATCGCCCTTGGACTTTAGAAATGTAAAAAAATAACAGTTTTCTGGACTTTTTTTCTATATGCTTTCAGATATTCAATTGATTTTTTGTATGTGGGTCCACCATGGTGGGTTACAGATCACGTTTACATTTTGTTCCGCTCCGCGCATTTTTACCGAAGTTATCGCCATTGGACTTTAGGAATATCACAAAAGTAACAGTTTTCCGGATTTTTTTTCTAGATGCTTAAAGCTACTCAATTTTTTTTTGTATATGGGTACACCATGGTAGGGTACAGATCAAGTTTAAGCACGTTATTTGCGCAGCTATTACCCATGGACCTAAACATTTTATACAAATAACAGTTTTTCTGACTTTTGTCAACAAATGTGTGATCCATCTCCATTCATGTGAGATCAAACATTAACTGTATTATGATAAAGACAGGCCACTGAAAATTTGTTTTAAAACAGTTTGATATGAAAACAGGACATTGGATGTATTTTATGACATATAAGTTTCTGTGACAACGTGCCTAATATATTGAATTCGTCCCACGATAAAGGACTGTGGCTAATCAGTAGTTACTGTTACTGTATAGCGCTAACTCGAAATCGCATCTCCGAATTTGTAACTCTAAGCACGGTTTCTAGTTTGATAATTTCCTTGTGGAAACAAGAAACCCCTTACGTAGAGTTAAGTGCCGACAATGGTCATCCAAAGCCCTGTGGTCTGATGTTCAAGCTTGTAAAGCCCAGCGCACATGAGAGGCGCGGACTGTTTCACCCGCCTGCGCATATATAATGGTGAGATTTTCACCTCTCGAGGCGGTAAGGAAAGTATCTAGCTTGTTTGATATTTTCTGCCTCTCGTGGCAAGAATCTCACCGTGTGCGCACTACGTGAGCTACCAGCTGAGTTGAGAGGAGGGATGAGCAATCGAGTGTGCCTAATAAATCATGTGACCACTTAGAATATTACAGGCAGTGATATTTATGTAGCTTTGTGAACTTTGGCAGGAACTTCAGCCGAGAGTTCATCGTCTGCGCTGAAATCTGTAGCTGCTCCCTGGGCCACGCGTGCCTTGTAGCTCCGCCGGCGCCGGCGCATTGAAACGTTTCAACTGTTTGCATTCAACTAATCGGGCCTTCAGACTGTCTGCACCTATATTTATCGGTACCACAGGCACCAGACTGAATGTTTCTGGTCTCATTCTGTTTTACTTGCTTTGTCGGTCAGGAAGATACTGGTTGGTCAGTGTCCTTCGACCGCTTTGTGCGGTGATTTGTAAAGTAAGCACAGCTTTTAACATGTAAATATACCTTTTTGAAACTTTAACTTTGGCATTTTTTTTACATTTAGCAATGTGACAAAGCACTTTTTTAAGTTAGACCAAGAACCTTTCCGACTAAAACGTGTTCCTTAACCTTGAAGCTCACATATTACGTCATCTTTATTTTGGGATATTTACTTACGATTCCGGACGTAGAGCTCAAGGAATTGTGAAAATATTCATTTCACGCATCGCTGATATACATATGGAAGTACCGACAAAGCTATGATTTTGAGATCCACTAACAAATGAGAAAATATTTTGAAATGTTTGAAGCTAGAAGTTAGAAGAAACAACTTTTCTATATCTGGAACCAACGAAATTCTTTGTGTGAATCATCTCTCAAAAGGGATTCATTAACTCATTAACCTTTTTACTAATATCCTTCAGGTTGTTGAAGAGTTACTGAATTAAAAGCTAAAATGGTGTTCAAGATGACAAAAAGAGAACATAAAAATGCCCAGAAAAAATACAAGGGGCGGGGGAAGTGACAAATATGTACTAAAATAGAAAAACATCTTATATCTTTCATCAAAAGGGAAGACAACACATTGCATATACAATCAAAGTTATCCGTTTCCATTATCCGTTCACTTCTATTTCACACATTTTTGACAGATAAATGGAAGACGTCAAGAGGGAATGATTTCGAGAACGAGGAACAAATACCAAGATATATAACCAATTACTATGAAACACTTGACTTTGAAAGAAACGGGTTTCTATGCCTCAAGTCTCCGAAATTCAACGGCAAATTGTTATAAAAATAGAATCTTGCGCTGTCGTTCAAAGGATTAAAAAATCTGTTATTTTGCTGTAACAATTAATCTAAATTACAAGCTTTCAGCCTATAAAGGCCCGTTCACACTGTGCGATTTGTCGTATCGACTTGTAGGATGCGATTAAAATTTTGATTGGTTGTTAAATCTTATTCACCAATCAGAAGCATTTGTTTTCATCGCATCCTACAAGTCGATACGACAAATCGCACAGTGTGAACGGGCCTTAACAGAGATATTCCAAATGCGAGGTTGTCTGATTTATTCTAGATGTTGGTGTCAGCAGCGAACTAAATAGTTGATTGAGAGTTTCAAACTGCAACATTGCGAGGAATAGAAAAACAGAATTTGATTCGGAATGTTGAAATTTTAAATAGGAACATGCTTTATGATGATAGCATGCTGTATGCTAAATTGGAAAACTGTATCTGTCTTTACACTTGAGTTATCCTGCTAACATCGATATTTGACATACAGACCGACCGACGGACCGACAGACTGACAGGCAGCGCTGATTCGCCAAATGGAAATTTGTCCAAAAAAACAGATTGCTATGTAAACAAAACATTGGATGCATTTTAGGACCAATACCACCATTTCCTGTGACCACTACCTAATATATTTAATTTGTTCTGCGATAAAAGTTTTTGTCTATTCAGTAGTTGATGTAATTAACCGCATAGCGCGATGTCAAAATATCATCTCGAAATTAGGAAGTCTGAGTACGCTTTCTAGTTTAATGCTTTCCTTGTGGAAACCAGAACCCTTTATGTGGATTATCGTGGTGATCAATGTTCTGTGGTCTTTTTGGTCTGACCTACCTACTTATATCATAAATATGGTCAACCAAATAAAACATTGTACTGATCGGTTTGAAATTAAGATCCAAGCCGTTCAGTAGTATAGCAGTTTCTCGGCTGAGATTGTAGTGTACATTTGTACTTCGTGATCTAAACTTGTCTTAAGGTGAGTGAATTCAAACCAAATACAAGTTAAAGCAGAAATATACTAAAAATGCCATTCAAAACTCGTGCGATATTTTTTTTATAATTCCACTCTCAATATCTTTAAAATCTACATTTGTACAGTTGATTCAGTTGTTTTCGTGTTCAATTTGTTTATTTCCTTGCACTGTCTAATCATTCCCTATCGTCAACCAGTTTGTGCGCGGCAATTAAGATACCCAAAACTTGACATCACGTAAGGTGACCTTGACTTATCACCAGCAATCTAATTGAGCCTTTAGACTGTTTGTACCTGTATCTATCGAATCAATGACTGTTTAAACACAGGAATGGAATCGTGTGCATGTCGCTCTCAGATTGAAGTTTTGGATTGTGTGCCTTAAACTCTTTTAAAAACGGATTTATAGATTATTGTAAAGGTTCACTAGGTAAAGATACATGCCAGTAACATTGAGGAATGGATGTACAAATTATTTTAAAGGTTCACTAGGTAAAGATACATGCCAGTAACATTGAGGAATGGATGTACAAATTATTTTAAGGGTTCACTAGGTAAAGATACATGCCAGTAACATTGAGGAATGGATGTACAAATTATTTTAAGGGTTCACTAGGTAAAGATACATGCTAGTAGCATTGAGGAACGGATGAACAAATTATTTTAAGGGTTCACTAGGTAAAGATACATACCAGTAATATTGAAGAATGGATGTACAAATTATTGTAAAGGTTCACTAGGTAAAGATACATGCCAGTAACATTGAAGAATGGATGTACAAATTATTTTAAGGGTTCACTAGGTAAAGATACATACCAGTAATATTGAAGAATGGATGTACAAATTATTTTAAGGGTTCACTAGGTAAAGATACATGCCAGTAACATTGAAGAATGGATGTACAAATTATTTTAAGGGTTCACTAGGTAAAGATACATGCCAGTAACATTGAAGAATGGATGTACAAATTATTTTAAGGGTTTACTTGGTAAAGATACATATTGGTAAAATAAAAGAGGCATGAGCTGCCAAACAGTCCATTGAAAAACTAAATGATTTGGAATGAGGAAAATCCATACAGTATGTGGCGTGTACGAACCGAAAACGTGTTGGAAAAGTAAACAAAATTTAAATAACCGGGACGACCATCCATTCATTCTAAGCCAAAGTTAGTTCAAAACAATACTTGTACATTTCTGAGACTAGAAGCACTAAAAAGCTTCTGAATTATTCGTCCTGAGAAAAATAGGCAATAATTTCAACATTCTGTTTTAACGTCAAAATTTCAACATTTCGGCAGCTCGTTCCACTTTAAAAAATGGATGCACAGATTATTGTAAGGGTTCACTAGCTAAATATACATAACATTGAAAGATATGAGGTTTTCGTCATAATTTATAAGTGAATTAGAAAAAATCAACGTTTTTAATGAGTTAACTAAAACATGGATTAGTTATTATGAAACTAAATTTTCCAATATAAATGATATCAGAAATGGAACGTGGGAGTTTACGTTGGCTTCTACATTTTTTGGCGGCACTTTGGGGGCAACGCTAGGCAGAATTAAATTTTGGACGCGGTACATGTAAAATTCAATGCTACATTTACCGCTCCAGATGTCACTTCTGACCATTTTTATGTATATTTTATCCTCATTCTTTTTTTACTACAATGCAACTAACGCGAACAATGTTCCGTTTTAACTTCAGTTTTTCAAATACACATTTAGTCCACATTTCTATCTAAGTATAGCTCATGACACGCGTATTATTCCTTTGGGGACTTCGGTTTTCAAAAGTGTTCACATTTTGTTATTGATCTACACAGCGTCGCATGCGAACCCATTGGCTATGTTACACAAGCAGCCTTTCAGTTATATCAAGAACTATTCCGCGTAAAATGCGGTCTTTAACTTTAACTTTCACTAATCGCGTGATCTTTATTTTAGGATATATACTTAGGATTCCAGAAGTAGAACTAAACACTGTGACGTAGAAAAAAATCAAAGTCCATTAGGGAAAATGGGATATTCTTAAAGAGAATTATAAGAAATATGGAAATTGAAAAGTATGGATAAAAATGCTTTTAGTTTTACAAACATGGATTGATATCATCTGTCGACAAGCATCAAGAGTTATGTCCAAACAATTAAGAGATGTGCCAATATGTGACTGATAAGAGGCTTAGGATTTTTGCTCGCGGGAACAGTGCTTCAATAACCGTCGCCGTAAGCGTAGACGCCATATTGAATCCTCTACAAAAAGTATCCGTCTCCATTAGCAATAGCTAACTTTCATTTCACGCATTGCTGCTATATAAAAGAAAGTCCTGAGTCAGGCTCCTAACTCATATTGAGATTCCATACACATCAGCAATTGTTTTGAAAAGCTTCAGTTTGCTCATCAACAGAATTTATATTGGTCTGGAGTCTTTCATCACGTGATCGATCTTTCGAAGATCTTGAGTATCTGTGTTACTCCATTTATTGACTCACATAACGATCCTTCTGGTTAAGAGAGTTTCCTGAATGCAATGTTAACCCGTGGCTCATGACGTATAACATATTATCGAGCTTCCTAAACGGAATAAATTCAGCGCTGATTAAGAAGCAGTGTTCAAATACAGAAAAAAGAATTGCTTGGATTACTTGGAATTTACGCGCAAAGCATTTCGGGGGATTGAGGGATAATTTTAGAATATAGCGAAAGAAATAATACTGTATCGAAAAGAAGACGCAAAGGGCTTAAAGTTACCAGAAAACTGTGCCGATAAAAACAGGTTATGTCGTCGTTGTTTTCCAAAACAGTGACTCTTACCAATAATAAAATGGCGAACTGAGGTACATTTTACCCAGAAAGCTTTGTGTAAATCTATGTGACGTCATCAGGCTCGGCTGTAATTGTACGCTCAATGTAGTTTTCACTTGAATGACGGTGATGGTAGATTGGGAGAGGGAGAGGGGTGTATTTATTCATGGAAGGCACAAAACAATATAAATAGACGCCAATTAGAAAAGTTTCACTTGTTTTCGACATACCGAGATGCGAACGCCGGACCTATTGGCGGAAGGCTTTTAGAATGGGCGTCTATTGTTTACCATTTCCTATATTTCCAAAACGAAATGCCCTTGCCATGTTTAACGATTTATTTACGCTTGACTTATAGAAATTTCAACAAAACAGGCTGCAATGCATATACATATCTACGGAAACGCCAATTTTATGTAGGTACATCCAGAACCAAATGCCGTATACAGATGTGATAAATCCAACGGATAAAAGACTGTGTCTGATCAGTAGCTAATACGATTAGTCGTATCAAGTTGGATCGTAATTACATTTCCTAATTTCTAATTCTAAACGAGCTATCTCATTTAACCGACTCCTTGGGGAAACGAGAGGCCACTTACGTGGGGTAGTGCTGGTCAATCTTATCTAAGTCTCTAGGGCCCAATCTACCCACCAGGAACGTAATACAACCAATTGAAATACCTTACTGATTAGTGTTGAATTTCGTCCCAAAACCTGTAAGTAGTATAATCTCTAGGAAATGGACTTTTTGTTAGTGTTAACTTTAAGATTGATTGATTGGTGTTTTACGCCGCACTGAAGATTATTGCACTTATATGGCGGCGTTGCCAGGTTTAGAGGGGGGGGGGGGAAACCGGGCTCATTGCTCGGAGGAAACCGCCAACCTTAGGCTAGTACTTGACCACCCTCCCACATACGGAGATCTAGTGAAAAATCCATTCAGAAATGTTCTCATTTTATTTTGTCTAAGTGGGATTCCAACCCGCATCTCATCGATGGGAGGTTTGGGTGGGACTGAGGCACTATCACTCTAACTGACTGGGCCATCGAGCAGCCCGTTAACCTTTAGACGAGAGAGCTAAAAATTGCAGAATATTCAGCAAAATATATTTTAAAAATCGGAAAATCGTTTTCGAAATTGTACAGGAGAGGTTGAATGGTAACAATTTGCTGATCTGATTTCAATTCAACTGTCGTATTTTCTGAAAATGATTAAGTAAAATGATAATATCGCAGTACAGAACAGAATATTCTTTTAGCCCGACATTGACCACAGGCTTTTCCGTAAGGTAACGTACTTAAACTGTCCACATCCTTCATCTGTATTTGTCGTTTAAATGACTGATACCTTAATATATCCTTCTTGGTGGATGAGGTTTGGGTTGGTACTCTCGCACCGCCGCCGCCACCACAATGTCAACTTATGCCTAGTTTATTTATTCTAAAACTGCGAGGGTACGTTCATGACGTCATATGTCACTCAGATAATTAACTTTCATAAGCATTGCAGAGTGGCAGATGTAGCATTGAAATTTATATGTTCTGCGCCAAAAAGATATAACGTGCATGTACAAACTTCACGCAAATTAGACAATATTGTCAAAGGTTGTTCGTAAATCCTTTAAACCGTTTAGCGTTTCTCGTAGATTCGCACAGTGGCACATTTTGGGAATTTGAGCCCAGAACGTGTTGCTAGAATATTAACAGAAATCGAAAAAATCAAAGTGTGCTATAGATTGCATTGGGACCCATTTTATACAGCAGCCAAGATAACTAAACTCAGTCAGTGGACCAAAATGACCAAAATGTCTTTTTAGTGGAATACGCAGGTTCAGTTCTATTTATCTCTATGTGTAAACTGTGCACAGCTAGAAATCCGTTCTGTCATAGGTCCTTTTATTTATTAGTTTTAATTTTTCAAATATGTTAAATATCGCAAATCTACTTAATATGTTGTAGCTGTTCTTCGATCAAACTTCTGGAACATAGGAAACGAACCATGCTTACATTGGAGTTCTTTTTGTAACTTAAATACGTATAGAAGTTCTGAAATGTAACATTGATAAACTTGCATTGAGTTCGTGTGGAGAGAAAATTGCGTAAGAACAATTGACAAACTGTCTTCTTGATGAATTCCTTCCACAGTTGCCCGGATGTTCGTGGGCGATGTTCAGAATGTTTTGTAAAATAATCTGAGGAGATGGGGATTTTCCTCAACCTGTCTTCTTATCATTTCCACAGTTTTCTATGCATTGGCCGCATACCTTTATACAAGTCGCATCAGGCTCGGGGGCTTCCGTACCCGAACGGGGCACGTTCTGAACGAAAAAATTATCAATGGGAACATACCTGGCTCCAATGAACCGCTTTTACTTAGGGAATTCATATTCTCCTTTGTTATTGTTTTGAGTCAACATTTAGCATTTATAGAGAGAAAGAAAGGTGTGCTTCGCCTTTCTATCCAAATGTCCTATGCATTTTTGGTTATTATTTTTTATGAAGCACGGAGAAGACCAATAACAACAAAAAATGTCCTCGTAACTCTTTCAATATAAAATCGACTTGATGTCCTACATCCAAGACGATTTCTTCTTCTTATAATTTCAAGGTCAAAAGACAGGTATAGAATTCCCCTGGTGAATACAATCTTTACTATATTTCAAATATAGGTTGATTGATTGGTTGATGATTTACGCCGAACTCAAGATTATTTCAGTTATATGGCGGCGTTGCTAGGTTTAATGTGGAAGAAAATCGGGCTTTTTGCCCGGAGAAAAATCCCGACCTTCGACAAGTACCTGGTAACTCCTCCACATACGGCCATCAAGTGAAAAAATCCACTCAAGAGTTTTTCTCAATTTTTATTTTTTTGAGTGGGGTTTGAAACCGCCCCGCGTCGATATAAGGCCTGTGTCGGACTAAAGGACTATCACCCTAACCTGTCCCTCTTAATATGTAGGAAAGATTTTGTTGAAACAGAATTAAGTAATTTTCGTCTAATTTATCAAGAAGTACAAAATATGAATTTTCCGTTGACACCAATATACGTAAAGCTAACTTTTATATATAAAAAAGTTTTTTTTTTTTAAATGGAGTCATACATCCAGTTTTTTCATAACAATCAAAATTTATTAGAAAAAGTGCAATTTTGGCGGCCAATGCAACTTTAAAGCAAACATTACATCTTTTGACAATAGAAAGGCATTATATAGCTCTCGAACAAGCACAATATCGAACCTAGAAAATGTTCACTTTAAGGCATTGGAAACTGATAAAGCAAATCGATGGTTAGAACATGATGACACGATATAGTAATGCTGTCTTCAAAACACATAAAACTGTTTATACGTCCTGATTGATTGACATCCTAGCCCAGTGAAATAAATAATGGGCCAGTCTGACTTAAACTTGCCATTATTTAGACGTTGACTCGAAACCTTGGATCGCAGTCTCCATACTGACTGGCAAGACAAACGAAGGCCGTTATCCGCTGCCATATTGGTAAAGATCAATATCACAGTTTTACTTAAATCCGAATTAAAAAAAAAAATATATATATATATATATATACACATATATATATGTATATGTACATATATATATATATATATATACATATATATATAAATATATATATATATATATGTAAATATAATTCTGTAGTTAATTTATGCTATACATGAATAATGGCCCAGAAATGGTTTACGGACGTGAAAATTTGAACAAATGTTTGAATATGATCTTGCCGATAGCCATAGCTGATTAAACTATTTCACCTGGGTATAGCGCAATATTTAATCTATATTGTACATAACCCTTCTGTGTTACAATGGCTCGGAAATATTTCCGAGGTTTAAAATCCCATCCTTTAAAGAACTGCATTGATGGGTTAATGCCAATAAACCAAGCATGCGGCTCTTATCAATTAATGGATGATAAATTTGTTGTCGTTTAAAATTAATGATGTACTTACATCTATTAAAAGGTTTCTATCGGAATGAATTAGTTATCATAGCTGGAAGGATATTGACCTCTGGAAACATGAAGTCTAAGAGAAGGATAAATAAACACGTGTGAAATTACACACAGCTTGTCGTTATCACGTAGGGTTATCATTTATAGATGCATGCTTGACTGAAGCAATATAGATTACATCTTATCCTTCACACTTTCTGTGAACCCCGATAACCTATTCCCAAGAGACATTTAATTGAAAAGATTCTGAGCTTCTGGGGACATGATATTAATTTGCATAATAGAAAAACGTATTTAAGGAAAGAGAAAAGAAATTAATATATTTTTTTTCATTGTACCACCGGTGTTAATGTATATGTTGGAACGACTAAAGTCTAATAAATTACGTTTGTACAGATCTGTCAGAGAAGAAAGGCAACATAAGATTGAATAAAGCCTAAACGCATAAGACAACTTGTACTACATTGTAGGCTACATGACGGTGTATATTTATGAGCTCTCATTATCATATATTACAATATTAAGGCCAGGCTCCTGTCAGTCGTCAACCTAATGAAACCTCATGGATTTAGTTTATTACAGCAACTTATGATGGAGTATAAAGGTCTAAATGATATACCCCTTTTAAAAACAATTAGAAAATTGTCTCCATGGCTATTTTAGACAAGATGATTTTCCCTGTGCCAGTGTTTTTAGTGTACATTAATGTACACACAATTAAACAGTATAGTACGAGTTGTCCAATGTGTTTTGGCTTTAGTGAAATCACTCCATAGTATAATTCAAGATTGAATAATTGTAGTTTACAATGTATGCATGTTATGGATTTAAAAGAATGATTGGACGTTTAAGGGAGAACATAAAAGACATAATGATTGTTTGATTTAAAAATAACTGGTTGATGTTTTACGCGGCACTCAAGATTATTTCACTTTTATCGCGGCGTTGCCAGTTTTAGGCGATCGAGTAAAAAACCAACTCTTTTCAACCTTTTTTTGGTGTGTGAAATTCGATTCCGTGTCACATCGACTGAAGGCCTGTGTCAGACTGACAGACTATCACTCTAACCGATTGAGCCACACCGAGGTCCTCTAAAGGCAATATGACAAGAATCTTCACAAATGTTTTAAAATATCTAAATTGATTATTGGTTGAGTGTTTTTTTTATTTAAAAATCCCCAACAGGTTTTCATTTCGTTCGATTCGCAAGATAAATACATGAACAGGAAATGCAACTGTGCCAACCCAGGCCTATTGGCAACGATTCAAAGTCGGTCACTCATTCAACAGTATCAATATCATAATTGAAAATTCATGTACCATTTTGCCCAACAAATTGACTTCCCACAGGTCACGGGGTTATTAGTGGGAGGCTTTTGAGATCGATATCATATCATACAGTTTTAGCACATGTAGTTATAACACAAATATTTAATCACAGTCAATGCCAATGCCCTTGTAAAGGTTTCTGTAATTATAAATAGTACTGAATTTTGAATGGATAATTGTTTTGTAACTCAGTTAATATTTTACCGAGGCATATTCTTAAATTTTTTTTAGATTTTACAAAGGTAAATTCGTCAAATGCTGTCAGTTTCTTTTCTTTTTAGGAGTACATGTTTAAAACCCTCCTAGTCGCAAGTATGTTTTGTATCTAATCTAGCATTTAGGATGCTGGCCACACTTTGGGAGCAGGGTAAACAGTCCTTTCTTGGTTTAATGCCCCCTTTATATGATCGAGGTATAAAACAGAAGGGTGAGAAATCTCGACAGCACAAGGGTGATATTCTTATCTGTTGACTTTGGGGTATCTTTATTGTCATTTCTAATCAAGCATGCATTTAACGTAAAGTGAGTGTCACATGTTCTAGAGGTAATTTGTTTGCACGCACCCAAGAACATTAACATGTGGATATATAATATATAAACTGTAAAAATACACAAACAGTCAGATAGACGGGTTATCTTTGTGTATTCTAGTAATATTGATTTTGTCTTAATAATAAAACTTTCTTTAGGCTCTTGGACGATGACCTATTTGCTAGAGGCGTTTTATATATACCTGGATGAACTTCTGTACACCTTTATCATCATATTTTACAGTCATTCCTAGGAATCTAATTGGTTGATTCGCTTTAACTAGTAACCTTGTGTCAAAGATACTTAGTTAAGTCATTGTCTTTGCTTAAATTGTATTATACATGTGTATAAAAAATGTATATGATAAATTCGTAATATATCGTTCTGTCTTTTGTGTGCGAACTAGTATATGGTGTATTTTGTCTTAGCTATCACTACTAAAAACTATTAGCGTTAGACACCATCTTTCAGGCCGTATATCCGTGCAAGAACGTTATATAACCTACATTGTATGTTATTTTGCATTATAAAATGTGTGTTTTTGCAACGAAGCAATAAAGGGGACATCGTTTGAATTCATATACATGAATTATATATGTTGTCGACCGTCTACGAAGCATATCCTATGCACATGCGGTGTTTTTCTTTAAATTAATTAATTGATTACTTTCTTTAAGCAATAAGATACATAAAATAAGTTATGCGTTATGGTGATAGGATGCCGTAGGAAAAATCGGAAACTGTATCTGACTTTGTATTTGAGTTATCCTTACAGAGCTGCTAGTGGCGCAAAAACAGACGGAATTTCCGATTCGCCAATGGAAATTTGTCCAAAAAATAGATTGATATGTAAACAAAACATTGGATACATTTTAGGACCAATACCACCATTTCCTGTGACAACTACCAAATATATTTCATTATTTTCCGCGATAAAAGATTGTGTCTAATCAGTAGTTGGTGTAATTAACCACATTGCGCGATGTCGAAATATCATCTCGAAATCAGGAAGGATTAACGTGGTGATCAATGTTTTGCAATATTTGTGGTCTGACATACCTACTTATATTATAATTATGGTCAACCAAATAAAATCTTGTACTGATCGGTTTGAAATTAAGATCAAAGCCGTTCAGTAGTATAGCAGTTTCTCGGCTGAGATTGTAGTGTGCATTTGTACTTCATGGTCTAAGCTTGTCTTAAGGTGAGTGAATTCAAACCAAATACAAGTTAAAGCAGAAATATACTAAAAATGCCATTCAAAACTCGTGCGGTATTTTTTTTTATAATTCCACTATCAATATCTTTAAAATCTACATTTGTACAGTTGATTCAGTTGTTTTCGTGTTCAATTTGTTTATTTCCTTGCACTGTCTAAGCATTGCCTATCGTCAACCAGTTTGTGCGCGGCAATTAAGATTCCCAAAACTTGACATCACGTAAGGTGACCTTGACTTATCACCAGCAATCTAATTGAGCCTTTAGACTGTTTGTACCTGTATCTATCGAATCAATGACTGTTTAAACACAGGAATGGAATCGTGTGCATGTAACTCTCAGATTGAATTTTAGTATATACTTTTAAAAACGGAAGTACAGATTATTGTAAGGGTTCACCAGGTAAAGATACATACCAGTAACATTGAAAGATATGAGGTTTTCGTGATAATTTATAAGTGAATTAGAAAAAATCAATGTTTTCAAAGAGTTGACTAAAACATGGATTAGTTATTATGAAATTAAGTTTTCCAATATATATGATATCAGAAATTGTACTTGGGTGTTTACGTTTGGACTTACATTCTTTGGCGGCACTTTGGGTGCACTCTGTTTTATTATTTAAGTTGAACGCTGGTCGCAATTAAATTTTGGACGGAGTACATGTAAAATTCAATGCTACATCTACCCCATCCAGATGTCACTTCTGACGACTTTTATGTAAATTTAATCCTCACTTTTTTTTACTACAATGCAACTAACGCAAACATTGTTCCGTTTTAACTTCAGTTTTTCAAATACACATTTAGTCCACATTTATATCTAAGCATAGCTCATGACACGCGTATTATTCCTTTGGGGACTTCGGTTTTCAAAAGTGTTCACATTTTGTCATAGATCTACACAGCGTTGCATGCAAGCCCATTGGATATGTTACATAAGCAGCCTTTCAGTTATACCAAGAACTATTCCGAGTAAAACGCGTTATTTAACTTTGAAGCTAACTAATCGCGTGATCTTTATTTTAGGATATATACTTAGGATTCCAGGAGTAGAACTAAACATTGTGGCGTAAAAAAATCAAAGAAGTCCATTAGAGAAAATGTGACATTCTTAAAGAGAATTATAAGAAAAAGAAAAACTGAAAAGTATGGATAAAAATGCTTTTAGTTTTACAAACATGGCTTGATATCATCTGCTGACTACTAGCAAGAGTTATGTCCAAACAATTAAGAGATGTGCCAATATGTGACTGATAAGAGGCTTAGGTTTTTGCTCGAGGGAGCAGTGCTTCAATAACCGTCGCCGTAAGCGTAGACGCCATATTGAGTCCTCTGCAAAAAGTATCCGTCTCCATTAGCAATAGCTAGCTTTCATTTCACGCATTGCTGCTATATAAAAGAAAGTCCTGAGTCAGGCTCCTAACTCATATTGAGATTCCATACACATCAGCAATTGTTTTTAAAAGCTTCAGTTTGCTCATCAACAGAATTTATATTGGTCTGGAGTCTTTCATCACGTGATCGATCTTTCGAAGATCTTGAGTATCTGTGATACTCCATTTATTGACTCACATAACTATCTGAATGCAATGTTAACCCGTGGCTCATGACGTATAACATATTATCGAGCTTCTTAAACGGAATAAATTCAGCGCTGATTAAGAAGCAGTGTTCAAATACAGAAAAATAATTCAAATTTATGTCATAAAATTTTATTGATATCTTTCATATCTAAATTGTACGCTCGATGTAGTTTTCACTTGAATGACAGTTATGGTAGATTGTTAGGGGGAGAAGGGCGTATTTATTCATGGAAGACACAAATCAATATAAATAGACGCCAATTCGAAAAGTATCACTTCTGTTTGACATACTGGGATTCGAAGGCCGGACCTACCGGCGGAAGGCTTTTAGAATAGGCGTCTATCGTTTACCATTTAATAGATTTCCAAAACGAAATGCCCTTGCCAGGTTTAACAATTTATTTACGCTTGGGCGACATTGGCTAATAGAAATTTCAACAAAATAGGCTACAAAGCAAATAAATAATTAAGGAAACGCCAATTTTATGTAGGTACATCTAGAACTAAATGCCGTATACAGATGTAATAAATCCAACGGATAAAAGACTGTGTCTGATCAGTAGCTAATACGATTAGTCGTATCAAGTTAGATCGTAATTACATTTCCTAATTTCTAATTCTAAACGAGCTATCTCATTTAACCGGCTCCTTGGGGAAACGAGAGGCCACTTACGTGGGGTAGTGCTGGTCAATCTTATCTAAGTCTCTAGGGCCCAATCTACCCACCAGGAATGTAATACAACCATTTGAAATACCTTACTGATTGGTGTTGAATTTCGTCCCAAAACCTGTAAGTGGTATAATCTCTAGGGAATGGACTTTTTGTTAGTGTTAACTTTAAGATTGATTGATTGATGTTTTACGCCGCACTGAAGATTATTGCACTTATATGGCGGCGTTGCCAGGTTTAGAGGGGGAGGAAACCGGGCTCATTGCCCGGAGGAAACCGCCAACCTTAGGCGAGTATCTGACCACCCTCCCACATACCGAGATCTAGTGAAAAATCCATTCAGAAATGTTCTAATTTTTATTTGGTCTAAGTGGGATTCCAACCCGCATCTCATCGATGGGACTGAGGCACTATCACTCTAACTGACTGGGCCATCGAGCAGCCCGTTAACCTTTAGACGAGTGAGCTTAAAATTGCAGAATATTCAGCAAAATATATTTTAAAAATCGGAAAATCGTTTTCGAAATTGTACAGGAGAGGTTGAATGGTAACAATTTGCTGATCTGATTTCAATTCAACTGTCGTATTTTCTTAAAATGATTAAGTAAAATGATAATATTCTTTTAGCCCGACATTGACCACAGGCTTTTCCGTAAGGTAACGTACTTAAACCTTCCACATTCTTCATCCGTAATTGTCGTTTAAATGAGATACCTTAATATATCCTTCTTGGTGGATGAGGTTTGGGTTGGTACTCTCGCACCGCCGCCTCCACCACAATGTCAACTTATGCCTAGTTTATTTATTCTAAAACTGCGAGGGTACGTTCATGACGTCATATGTCACTCAGATAATTAACTTTCATAAGCATTGCAGAGTGGCAGATGTAGCATTGAAATTTATATGTTCTGCGCCAAAAAGATATAACGTGCATGTACAAACTTCACGCAAATTAGACAATATTGTCAAAGGTTGTTCGTAAATCCTTTAAACCGTTTAGCGTTTCTCGTAGATTCGCACAGTGGCACATTTTGGGAATTTGAGTCCAGAACGTGTTGCTAGAATATTAACAGAAACCGAAAAAAATCAAAGTGTGCTATAGATTGCATTGGGACCCATTTTATACAGCAGCCAAGATAACTAAACTCAGTCAGTGGGCCAAAATGACCAAAATGTCTTTTTAGTGGAATACGCAGGTTCAGTTCTATTTATCTCTATGTGTAAACTGTGCACAGCTAGAAATCCGTTCTGTTATAGGTCCTTTTATTTATTAGTTTTAATTTTTCAAATATGTATATAGGCCTACATGTTAAATATCGCAAAATCTACTTAATATGTTGTAGCTGTTCTTCGATCAAACTTCTGGAACATAGGAAACGAACCATGCTTACATTGGAGTTCTTTTTGTAACTTAAATACGTATAGAAGTTCTGAAATGTAAAATTGATAAACTTGCATTGAGTTCGTGTGGAGAGTAAATTGTGTAAGAACACTTGACAAACTGTCTTCTTGATGAATTCCTTCCACAGTTGCCCGGATGTTCGTGGGCGATGTTCAGAATGTTTTGTAAAATAATCTGAAGAGATGGGTATTTTCCTCAACCTGTCTTGTTATCATCCCAGAGTTTTCTATGCATTGACCGCATACTTTTATACAAGTCGGATCAGGCTCGGGGGCTTCCGTACCTGAACGAAAAAAAGATCAATGGGAACATACCTAACTCCAATGAACCGCTTTTATTTCATGTCCTTCTTTGTTATTGTTTTGAGTCAACATTTAGCATTTATAGAGAGAAAGAAAGGTGTGTTTCGCCTTTCTATCCAAATGTCCTATGCATTTTTGGTTATTATTTTTTATGAAGCACGGAGAAGACCAATAACAATAAAAAATGTCCTCATAACTCTTTCAATATTAAATCGACTTGATGTCCTACATCCAAGACGATTTCTTCTTCTTATAATTTCAAGGTCAAAAGACAGGAATAGAATTCCCCTGGTGAATACAATCTTTACTATATTTCAAATATAGGTTGATTGATTGGTTGATGATTTACGCCGAACTCAAGATTATTTCAGTTATATGGCGGCGTTGCTAGGTTTAATGTGGAAGAAAATCGGGCTTTTTGCCCGGAGAAAAATCCCGACCTTCGACAAGTACCTGGTAACTCCTCCACATACGGCGATCAATTGAAAAAATCCACTCAAAAGTTTTTCTCAATTTTTATTTTTTTGAGTGGGGTTTGAAACCGCCCCGCGTCGATATAAGGCCTAAAGGACTATCACCCTAACCTGTCCCTCTTAATATGTAGGAAAGGTTTGGTTAAAACAGAATTCAGTAATTTTCGTCTAATTTATCAAGAAGTACAAAAGATGAATTTTCCGTTGACACCAATATACGTAAAGCTAACTTTTATATATAAAAAAGTTTTTTTTTTTTTTAAATGGCATCATACATCCAGTTTTTTCATAACAATCAAAATTTATTAGAAAAAGTGCAATTTTGGCGGCCATTGCAACTTTAAAGCAAACACTACATCTTTTGACAATAGAAAGGCATTATAAAAGGAAAGCAGCTCTCGAACAAGCACAATATCGAACCTAGAAAATGTTCACTTTAAGGCATTGGAAACTGATAAAGCAAATCAATGGTTAGAACATGATGACACGATATAGTAATGCTGTCTCCAAAACACATAAAACTGTTTCTACGTCCTGATTGATTGACATCCTAGCCCAGTGAAATAAATAATGGGCCAGTCTGACTTAAACTTGCCATTATTTAGACGTTGACTCGAAACCTTGGATCGCAGTCTCCATACTGACTGGCAAGACAAACGAAGGCCGTTATCCGCTGCCATATTGGTAAAGATCAATATCACAGTTTTACTTAAATCCGAATTAAAAAAAATTAATATAATTCTGTAGTTAATTTATGCTATACATGAATATTGGCCCAGGAATGGTTTACGGATGTGAACAAGTGTTTGAATATGATCTTGCCGATAGCCATAGCTGATTAAACTATTTCACCTGGGTGTACCGCAATATTTAATCTATATTGCACATAACCCTTCTGTGTTACAATGGCTCGGTAATATTTCCGAGGTTTAAAATCCCATCCTTTAAAGAACTGCATTGATGGGTTAGTGCCAATAAACAATGCATGCGGCTCTTATCAATTAATGGATGATAAATTTGTTGTCGTTTAAAATTAATGATGTACTTACATCTATTAAAAGGTTTCTATCGCAATGAATTAGTTATCATAGCTGGAAGGATATTGACCTGTGGAAACATGATGTCTAAGAGAAGGATAAATAAACACGTGTGAAATTACACGCAGCTTGTCATTATCACGTAGGGTTATCATTTATAGATGCATGCTTGACTGAAGCAACATAGATTACATCTTATCCTTCACACTTTCTGTGAACCCCGATAACCTGTTCCCAAGAGACATTTAATTGAAAAGATTCTGAGCTTCTGGGGACATGATATTAATTTGCATAATAGAAAAATGTATTTAAGGAAAGAGAAAAGAAATTAATATATTTTTTTTCATTGTACCACCGGTGTTAATGTATATGTTGGAACGACTAAAGTCTAATAAATTACGTTTGTACAGATCTGTCAGATAGAAAGGCAACATAAGATTGAATAAAGCCTAAACGCATAAGACAACTTGTACTACATTGTACATGACGGTGTATATTAATGAGCTCTCATCATCATATATTACAATATTAAGGCCAGGCTCCTGTCAGTCGTCAACCTAATGAAACATCATGGATTTAGTTTATTACAGCAACTTATGATGGAGTATAAAGGTCTAAATGATATACCCCTTTTAAAAACAATTAGAAAATTGTCTCCATGGTTATTTTAGACAAGAAGATTTTCCCTGTGCCAGTGTTTTTAGTGTACATTAATGTACACACAATTAAACAGTATAGTACGAGTTGTCCAATGTGTTTTGGCTTTAGTGAAATCACTCCATAGTATAAATCAAGATTGAATAATTGTAGTTTACAATGTATGTATGTTATGGATTTGAAAGAATGATTGGACGTTTAAGGGAGAACATAAAAGACATAATGATTGTTTGATTTAAAAATAACTGGTTGATGTTTTACGCGGCACTCAAGATTATTTCACTTTTATGGCGGCGTTGCTAGTTTTAGGCGATCGAATGAAAAATCAACTCTTCTTCAACTTTTATTTGGTGTGTGAAATTCGATTCCGCGCCGCATCGACTGAAGGCCTGCGTCAGACTGACAGACTATCACTCTAACCGATTGAGTCACACCGAGGTCCACTAAAGGCAATATGACAAGAATCTTCACAAATATTTTAAAATATCTAAATTGATTATTTGTTTTTTATTTAAAAATCCCCAACAGTTGTTCATTTCGTTCGATTCGCAAGATAAATACATGAACAGGAAATGCAACTGTGCCAACCCAAGCCTATTGGCAAACAATTCAAAGTCGGTCACTCATTCAACAGTATCAATATCGTAATTGAAAATTCATGTACCATTTTGCCCAACAAATTGACTTCCCACAGGTCACGGGGTTATTAGTGGGAGGCTTTTGAGATCGATATCATATCATACAGTTTTAGCACATGTAGTTATACAACAAACATTTAATCACAGTCAAGGTCAATGCCCTTGTAAAGGTTTCTGTAATTATAAATAGTACTGAATTTTGAATAGATAATTGTTTTGTAACTCAGTTAATATTTTACCGAGGCATATTCTTAAATTTTTTTTAGATTTTACAAAGGTAAATTCGTCAAATGCTGTCAGTTTCTTTTCTTTTTAGGAGTACATGTTTAAAACCCTCCCAGTCGCAAGTATGTTTTGTATCTAATCTAGCCTTTAGGATGCTGGCCACACTTTGGGAGCAGGGTAAACAGTCCTTTCTTGGTTTAATGCCCCCTTTACATGATCGAGGTATAAAACAGAAGGGTGAGAAATCTCGACAGCACAAGGGTGATATTCTTATCTGTTGACTTTGGGGTATCTTTATTGTCATTTCTAATCAAGCATGCATTTAACGTAAAGTGAGTGTCACATGTTCTAGGGGTAATTTGTTTGCACGCACCTAAGAACATTAACCTGTGGATATATAACATATAAACTGTATAACTACACAAACAGTCAGATGAACGGGTTATCTTTGTGTATTCTAGTAATATTGATTTTGTCTTAATAATAAAACTTTCTTTAGGCTCTTGGACGATGACCTATTTGCTAGAGGCATTTTATATATACCTGGATGAACTTCTGTCCACTTTTATCATCATATTTTACTGTAATTTCTAGGAATCTGATTGGTTGATTCGCTTTAACTAGTAACCTTGTGTCTAAGATACTTAGTTAAGTCATTGTTTTTGCTTAAACTGTATTATACATGTGCATAGAAAATGTATATGATAAATTCGTTATATAGCGTTCTCTCTTGGGTGCACGAACCAGTATATGGTCTATGCGCGACACTTTTCTTAGCTATCACTTCTAAAAAATATTTAAAAAAAAAATGGCCCCGATAGCTCAGTCGGTAGAGCGTCCGCTTCACGCCAGGGAGATCCAGGTTCATGCCTGGGTAGAGTCAGACCAAAGACTTTAACAGTGGTAGGTGGTTGCTGGTTGTCTTCGGCAGGTCGTCTCGGTGAGGCAGCACCTAAAACTGCGGTGGATATCCACCCTGCAACAAGGAGACAACGTCTTCATATAACTGAAATACTGTTGAGCAGGACGTAAAATCCAAATCACTCACTCACTCTAAAAAATATTATCGTTAGACATCATCTATATTACTCTAAAAAATATTATCGTTAGACATCATCTATAAGGCCGTATATCCGTGCAAGAACGTTATATAACCTACATTGTATGTTATTTTACATTATAAAATGTGTGTTTCTGCAACGAAGCATATACATGAATTATATATGTTGTCGACCGTCTACGAAGACTGTCCTATGCACATGCGGTGTTTTTTAAATTAATTAATTGATTGCTTTCTTTAAGCAGATTTAGTTAAGGAGAAAACCGGAGAGTACCTGGTAGCTCTTCAACATGCAATGGGATTTTAGTTGTAACGAATGTTGGATTAGTAGCAGATAGCAGTCATTGGGAATACCCAAATATCGACATTCCGTTCAAAGTCGGTCATTTATTCAATAGTATCAATATCGTAATGGAAAATCTGTGTAACTTTTTGTCCAACAAATGTGTAAATGAAAAGGAAGTACACATCAAAAATTTTTACGAATGATAAAAATAGAAATACAAAATATCCATAAATTTAGCAAAATGCTAAAAATCATCCCTAAAGTTATTTGTTTATGCATGTTATTTAGCCCGGAAAACCACATCTACATATCTAGGTTTCTCCAATGCTTGAATCAAAATTGATCAAGGCTGAAAGTTAACAAATTGAGGGTTTTGTTCCTTCACTCACTTTTGTTTGGCATCCAAAATATATGATAAGGGTTTGTTTTGCGGCTACCGTTGACGTCGCCACATTCAAAATAACCTGCTTCCTACCAGAGTAGAGGGTGTTTCACAGAGTATGGTTTTGTCCAAAAAAAGTATCAAGATATATGGCAAAATTTTCAAACGAAACACACTTAAAAAAATACTATCCTAAAAAAAATAATCCAAGAAATACACAAAATTTTACATCATCGATACATATAATTATACTAGTATCTCTTTTTTATTTATTACCTCTAAAAATTGGTCCAACACTTGCAACTTTTCATTCCACTACTTTACCGTTTTTACGTTCAACCGTTAACGTGTTTTTTTTCGTTCAGCTGTTGAAGTGTTTTTTCGTTTAACCAGTGAACTGTTTTTTTTCGCGCAACTGTTGAACCGATTTATTGTTGACCTTTTTTTTACATGGTTTTGACATCTCGCGCAAGAAACACGTGACTGTTTCTATACAAAAACTGATGACGTCACAGTATCCATCCGCTGTCTGCTTGTGCCGCGAAAACTAAGACAAAATGGCTGGTGGCGGTCAAAGTTTTGGAGATCTTATGAGCGATTTGAGACGGAGAAGTAGGGGTGCACCCGAAGATATTCGTCGGATTGTCACCCAGTTGGTGACCCATCCATGTGTTAACCAGCTGACGGGAAACAACAACACTGTGACGTCACCGTCACCGTGTGACCACGACTAAGTGTCACGTGCTGCGAGAAATAATTTTTTTCTCTCAACTAAAAAGTAGTTCAACATTTAAGGGGAAAATCAGGTCAACATTTTACGGAAAAACACTTCAACGATTGGACGAAAACCAGCTCAACAGTTGAACGATAAAAACTGTTCAGTGGTTGAAACGAAAAATCGTACGCCTTGAACCAAATTTTAGAGGTAATGCATTTTTAAAAATCTTTTGGATGAAATAAAAAAGACATGTTACGCATATAAAATAACACTAAAGCTGGCTGTAAAAATTGATGTACCGGTATGATAATGTTTTGGATTATTTTTTCAGATGCATGTGGTATGATTTTTTTTGGGTCTTGAATGAAATAGACGTGATTTAAATATAAAATAACATAGAATTGAGCCACAAAATATGATCGTTGACAAAATTTTTAACGAATGTTGAAAAATATTGTTTTGTTGAACAAAAAATCGAGATGCTGAAGGTAAAATTGCAAATGTTGAATTTTTTCCGCTTTGGCATTCCATAAATAGCAGACAAGCTTCTTTTTTAACGAGATTCATGACTTGGTTTCATTGACACCTCCTTTGAAGAACAACATTCCACGTAAATCATAGAGGGCCTAATCTTGTGATAATGTCCTCAATACTCGAAAGAGCTTGAAACACATAAGAAACGGCCATTTCAAGATTTATTCCTAACTAAATATCATGAAGTTTATAATCACGACATTAAAAGAATTGTGTTCGTGAAAGAGCTTGAAACACATAAGAAACGGCCATTTCAAGATTTATTCCTAACTAAATATCATGAAGTTTATAATCACGACATTAAAAGAATTGTGTTCGTGATAAAGCACCCGTTAATCGTTTGTAATGTTTCATGGTTTAGAAAAAAAAACATCACAGACAAAAAAATGTTTACATCCGTCATTTGTCTACTGCGTTTTTTTTTTTATTTTATTTTTTGTTCTGTTCTCATCTCAAAAAACATATTGATCATATTTCGTTACTCTATAATTGGTTTTCACCTCGGTAGAATATCGCAATTTCAGCCAATTGATGCTCGGTTATTCTCTGTCTGGAATTACAACAACACCTGCGTTCAGGAAGAAGCCCAAAGTCATTTGGTGTAAGGGTACTCTACCAAAAATAAAGTATAGGGCTTATTATCGAACATCATTTGAAAACACATATTGTAATTTTCACATGACATCAACATGTACAATATATAGTGTGGGTTTTTTTGTTTTGCATTGTTTTAGGAAACGGTCGAAACGCAGAAAATTACAGTTTAATATAGTGTGTGTTCCATTTTTAATGAAAATTTGTAAAATTTTGATTACCTTTTTGTTGGTCGACTGATGTTTTACGCCGCACTCAAGATTATTTCACTTACATGGCGGCGTTATCAGGTTTAGTGGGGGAGGAAACCGGGTCCATTGCCCGGAGGAAACCCCCGACCTTCAGCAAGTACCTGGCAACTCTTTTACATTTTATTCCCATTTACATGTTGCGGCATGGAGTTATAAGACAAGCAACCGCTTTTTTTTACTAGTATATAGTATAGACAAAGAAAAAAATTAAGCAGCTTCATCCTCACACGCTCTCGGTTCTCGAGTCCCTCGGCCGATGATCAGTCAACTCAATCTCCAGAAATTTCTACAAGGCTCTCTTCAAAATGCAAACATATCTGGCGGTACATTTGATTTTAATTTCCACTGTTAAAGTTCACCTTACTCCGTTGACTTCACAAGACTAAATGTCATTCAACAAGTTTTTCCTTGAGCGGCAAAATGTCGTTCACGTTGATTGGTTTATACGTTTTACGTTCTGATTGGCTAAAGCCTTTACCCCCTTTACGATTTCATCACATGCTATTCCAGCGCGTGCCGAACAAAATGACTTCGCACAAAATTGCGGGCTGGAACAAGTTGTTTTGTCAATAAAACTTTACATTTAGTCCTTAAAATTGAGTGAACTTTCGGTTTTCTGTATTAGAATAGAAATAAAGGACGCCCTGGTGACCTGTGCGTTGTTGACTAAAGGGTCAGTTGCGGAATTTACCACACACAGGTCACCAGGGCGTCCTTTATTTCTTAAATCAGACAGCACCGTGTGCCTCCAGTCAACGTCCTGAATTTGAAGCGATGTATCCTCGGGGAATGGGAACGCCTCATTCCCAACGTCATCAGACGTTTGACGTCATCAGTCCGAAGGCGTGTTCTGGCATGTATTGATGCTCACTGTGGACATACCCGCTACTGACTTGACTTTGAAACATGTGGTGTGACATTTCCCGTTGTCTCTGTGATCAGTACTCTAACGATATGTTAATTTTTCGACCCCACCCATCTTTAAAGGCTTGCCATATTGAGTGTACTGATTTGATTAAAATGAATTTTGGTTCAGAGGTTGTGAAAAGATTTCTCAAAAGAATGACACCAAAATTTAACTGCATGGTTTAGTTTTTATGTCGTTGCAAACATGTGGTATCGTTTCTTTTGGACACTAGTGTGTAATAGGTAGCCCAAAAATCGGTCTCTATGGTGCTGAGAATCTAACATACACGTTGACGAATTCGGACAAACCAAAAAATATTCGGCACAGTGTTGCAACGATTTTTGTCTCAACGTACGAGTTTTATTCCAACTCACGAGTTTTGTTACAAGGTCGACGAGTTTTGTCACAACTCACGAGTTTTGTCCCAATCTTGACCAGTTTTGTTCTAGACACGTCACGTGTTTTGATACAAACAGTCGTCAGCTTTTGTACCAAATTTTACATGTCACGAGTTTTGATACCAACAGTCGACAGGATTTGTAACAAATGTTGGCTGATGTTTATAACCTTTTTTTAAAAAAGTAGATGGAGTTGGGAGTAAATTAGATTACCATAATTTATTTTGGAAAGGTAGTTAAATCAACACAAAGAAAAAAAATCAAATGCTGATTATTGATATTCATATGAACGACCAATCAGTTATATGTAACATAGGCCTAATCCTGGTGACATTGGAACGTTCGAAGTTGCCATAGGTTTTATTGTTGGGTTTTTTGGCTATATTTAAAGTGGCATGAGCTGCCAAAATATAGATATTTTGACGTTAAAACATAATGTTGAAATTATTGGCTATTTTTCTCAAGACGTATAATTCAGAAGCTTTTTAGTGCTTCAAGTCTCGAAAATGTACGATAAAGTATTGTTTTGAACTAACTATGGCTTAGAATGAATGAATGGTCATCCCGGTTATTTAAATTTTGTTTACTTTTCGAACATGTTTTCGGTTCGCACAGGCCCCATACTGTATGGATTTTCCTCATTCCAACGCCAATCATTTAGTTTTTTGGTGGTCTTCAAAACATCTTACTGTCGTGACGATCAGAAATTATGAAAAAAAAAGTGTGAATTTTGGCAGCTCATGCCACTTTAAATTACCTAGTATCCAATGTAGACAAAAAGAAATTGCCGAATTACCAACATGTAGACAACTTTTCACCAAAAGAACGAAATAATCCTTCCCATAAATGGATCTCGAAGCCGCGATGTGTAGGCCGACCTTGTTTGTCGGTATTAGTATGCTGAATTTCTAAATAAAGCCAAGCCAAATAAAAAAAAAATACCCAAATAAACAGTAGGGGAAAATTGTGATTGGCATACCTTCAATAGTTGCCCGATAAACCACAAAGCGGCTTCTAATTCCACTTCAGTACGTCAATATAATTATGTTTGTGGTTAAAATTATGGGATTGAACGGCTGCTAAGAACAGCCTGGCTAGGGAAAAGGGGAACGGTGGAATTTCCCTGCAAAGCTTTGGGAACGCGACGATGAAGAATAATTCATTTGGGTAAAATCGTCTTCATTTGGGTAATTCGTCATATGCCTACCTGCACAGGCTAACAGGTATAAAGTTAAATCCAAGGAAAAGCTTTTTTTCGTTCACTTTGGGTAATTCAACATAATTGTACCAGGTAGCAGGCAAACCATATCACGGTTCCATTTCTACTTAAAGGCACACTTGCCGCGAAAATCCAGAATACTGTTTACATATAAAAAAGTGGGCGGTTTTCACAGTTTTTTTTTTCCTTTGATAAAATTTATTCCATAAACAATTTGATACATCCTATATCTAGAGTGCAGACTTTTCACATATTTAAGGTATACATAGTCAGTATTTAATAAACATTGTTGTCACAGCATGTTAATATCATAAATTAAACCAAAATGATAATCTAGGCACATCCAAAAGTTGAGGGGGATTTAAACCTCTATTTCTCTCACCTCAAAAAAAAATTGAAAAGTTACATCGAAATATGGAGGAGAAAGCAGATTATGCCCTGAGTGTCAGTGTAGTGCCCCACCTCCAATCTTGAGAGGGTGAATCCTCTCAAGGATGGACGAGGCGTACCTTACCACTAATCAGAAAGAAATGATCATAACATGATGGGATTTCATTGGTTTTATTTAACAATCGGACGATGTCCTTTGTTTTCAACTGTTTTCCCAGTTGGGAACTTTCTTATTTTACCAAAAATAGAAAGTTTAGGCATCAGTTAGTATCTTGAATTTGAAATTGAAACTTAGATTTATCAAGTACCCGCAAGGTAAACAAACCGCGAACCTGAACATGCACACAAACGCTTTAATGTTTGAGACGTGTGAGTGATCTAATGGCACAGTATAATTTTACGTACTTTATCTGAGAAATACAGACTGCAGATGACGATCGGGTAAGAGTGATTCGAAAAGCCTGCTGATAATATTTTGAGTGTAAACCGCAGATAAAAAAACCTGAAATGAGGGTAATCAAACACCTAAGTTAACACAAACTGATCGTTGTTGTTGGATTCAGGCTTCGTTTCTTCGTTTGTTTTTCCCTCCCATTTCTACATTCTAAACCTAACTGTACATGTTTTATGTGTCCTGTGTTTAATTTTAGTGGTTTTGGTCGTAGTAAGCTCATATAAATTGGCTTTCTTAACAAATGTTCAACAGGCTACGGCGGCATGTGGGCCTTTAAACCAGTATAATAATCAGTGTTAGTTTGAGAACAGATTATTCGATCTCTTCAAATCTTTGTGTCAGTTGAGAGTTACAAAAAGTTAATGTCAAGTAAGCAATCGGAGCACACTTCGGCAATCTCCGCTTGCTACCGGTCGGCTTTGACACGCCTCGGACGTTTCACGGCTACCTTGTAGGTCGCCACATTCAAAATGACCTGCAGTCTATCAGAAGGTATTTCACTAACGTAAATCCCCGAAGTTATCAGACTGTCAAGTAAGAAGTCTATTTGGGACAGTATTTTACGCAAAACATGAGTAATCTGTTTATATTCAACTGTTTTCAACCATATCTGGTGTATTGTGTTTGTTCAATTAAAAAAAACGCCCGAACAAAATATAAATTTCAATCTCAGTTCTTATTTTTGTTATGAATTGAAAGGGGGTGGGGGTCATATTTTATTGTGTAACATTTTTACTATACGTAGACGTCCCTATAGGCCTGTAACCAGACTTAATTCCTGTTAAAACCACGGAACTGAAAACCGAAATGAAAATGAGCCCGTATGCACTGTTTTATAATCTCGTATATGTTTAAAAAAAGATAGCAATATCGTTTTACCAACGGGATAGTGAACGGGTTGTTTGTTCATATTGAAGTCATGACGATCGCCCTCATTAATGATCGATGGGGACAGGGAGCTTGCATATATCATAAGAAAACCAACCCACTTATTTTGCTGATAGTGCAAATCTCGCTTTTTTCCAATCTACGTCCTGAGTGTTGTATTAGTTGAGTAACTATTTGTTCCAAGAGAAAAGCTCACACAATCTAAAGCATATTAGGACGAGAATACCCTATCTTATATATATGCACAAGAAATTTGACAAAATACGAGAAATACCGGGGCGTGGCCAGGACAAGGAATCATGACGGACGGACGGACTCACGGATGGACAAGGTGGCGACTAAATGTTCCGTCGAAAGTTTTCGGAGAGCAAAGCTATCAGCCACTATAGAATTGCCTACGGCTGACATTTTGGGACAAAAGCTGTTGACTATTTGTATCAAAACTCGTGTCCTATTAAAATTGTTAGAAAAGCTGTTGACGGTTTGTATCAAAACTCGTAACATTAATTTTGTAACAAAACTCGGCAGGGTTGGAACAAAACTTGGGACATGTAACAAAAGCTGGCGCTCTTGTGACAAAACTCGTAACCTTTTGTGACAAAACTCGTCAACATTGTAACAAAACGCGTGAGTTGGAATAAAACTCGTACGTTGTGACAAAACTCGTTGCAACAACAGCCCAGATTTCTCGCCAAAAATAGTAGGGTGAATAGTTTCAGTATTCGTAGTCATTATTTTTAGATCTATCATAGGCGAATCGTCTGGTGAACTCATCTTTTCGGTATCCATATGAGTTAGCAATTCTCACAGAAAGCCTCTATCGACCCCCCCCCCCCCCCCCCCCCCAAAGTGAACTTGACATTACAGGTGTGTCCATTTGTCCTTAAACAGAAATATATACATCGTAAATTAACGTATACCGTATTTAAATTGCCAAAACAGCCCCGAAACCTCCACTGATTGAGGAGATAAAGTGAAACTTTTAAGTATTCTTTATTAATACATGTTTTTGGCTTCATTTGGTCCTTGGTGTGTTTAACGTGTTAATTAACACGTTTTAATAACAGGATGACAGGCAAATGTCGGTAAAACATCCGTAAGGCTTTTTTGAATCCTATCTTTCTTATGATTTATAATTCATGACGTACTGACATATATTTTTAGATATTGCTATCAGAGTCAATTAGGATATTGACTTAATGTGTAAAACTGACAAAACCACATTTATTCTGGTCAAATCCAATAGATTAGCTCTACAGATTAGATGTAAGACATCAATTTAAGAATAAAATGGCCTTGAGTCGTTGATATCCGGTACGATTACAAAAAAGAATATTTTTTATCAAAGTCACGCGAAGCAAGGTAGTGAGGTCGGGGGTGGGGGGGGGGGGGGGGGGGGGTATCAATGGTGTAGAGGGCATAAGCTTAATATAATATATCTACACAATATTCTACATATATTCTATCCCTTACACCATTTATGTCCCTTACACCATTGATAATTATGAATGGTGTATAAGCTCTAAAGAATATATATGGATAATATTCTATCGAGCTTATGCCCCTAACACCATTGATAATGCTCCACCATTGCTTCGAGTAACTGTGATTTTTATGGAGCGTCAATCAACCCATCAACTGCTTTATTACCTAACGCCACCCTTTAAACCCAAGTCTGCTGAGTCGCAACTTTGTTGTAGCGTTAGACACGAGGCTTTATTTTTATTTCTTGTTATTTATGAACAAGCATACAGAATTATGTAAATCTTAACCAAAAAAGAGACATTTATCAATTTCGTTAAAACCGAAAAAAATTCAATAAATTTATTTTATTTCTATAAATTTTTGCTTTTGCTGTCTGTTAAATTACATAAAAACTTTTAAAGGAGAAGGAAATGAAAGAACTTAATAAATACAGTTCAGGCGTGCTGAATTTTCCTTTCTAACGGGACCAAAACCATATCTCTATGATTTTTCCTCGCCAAATTGTGCTTTAAGAAAGTTACCAAGCGTTATCAGAGAGCGTCTAACTGACTCGGCAGCCATCTTGACGGCAAAGCTTAGCTGGGGGGTATTTCATAAACCACATATAGCCGACTACGGTCAGTTAGTCGACTAAGCAGTAATGTTAAAGCAGTGCTATTAAACCTGTTTATGAAATACCCCCCTGGTCGACTCTGAATGTCTGCCATTCAAACCTAGGTTAATTTCGATCATTTCGAGACTCTAATAACAAAAGACAAACACTCTATAATCTCTATAATATATACCGTCTTGTTAACCAACCTTTTTGTGAACACATGACAGGCTGCATTTGGTGTCTACGCGACTAGTGGGGGTCGTAGAATTTTCAGAAAAGGTAATCTTGCTGCTGACATTCCAGGTTAAAGTCATAAAAGATACGGTAAAATCACGAGGGAAGTAATCTACTAATACTTCTTCCTGTCAATTTCAAAATGTCAATGGCGCGCTCCATTGACGATCGAACACAAGTTTGTCTGACAGATTCATTTTCAGTGTATTTTCTCACTGTATAGTGCAAGATTGTCCCCCTTTAGTGATTCACGAGACTGATACTTCCGTATTTCTAACATGTTTATGCTCATGTACGTTTTCAACTTTTTGATTTGACAAATAACATGTAGCCTGTATTCATTGTGAATCCCTCATAAAATAAATACATATTGACAACATTTACGAACTACCAACTCAAAGTGGAATTTTCTCCATATCAATATCGTAATTGAAAAGCCGTGTACCTTTTTTCCAGGAAAATTCACTCTCGAAGTTTACAGGACTACTTGTGGGTGGCTTTGTTTGCCTTTTGGAAATCAATATCACACTGCAAGAATATGTCACACAGCGGAAATTTACCAAACGCCGAGTATAAAAGTTTCGATTTAATAAGAGATTATTTCAATATTTCTGATCTTTTTCAACATGGGTCTTTGGAACAAGAGTATAAAAGATTCAACAAAAAAGCTCCAAATGTTATTACCCCCAAAAATTCATTAATTCAGTATTTGTCGCACATGATCGTACGATTTGATTGCATACCTAAAACGTTTTTCAAATTTGTTCCTGTTTATAGACTAAATGTATATTTGAAAAACATTAGTTGAAGCGAAACAACCTTTGTGTTAAGTTCCTGATAGTCAAAAAAGAGTGATTAGACAATATGCATAATTTCCGTATTTCTCGTAGCTACTCTCCAAAAGTGACGTGCACGACCTTCGATGTGTACAAACTGTCACAAAGACGAACTGACACAGCAGAGATCGTGTATTATGTCACCACTGTGAGGGCACGTACACAAAGGAGGTCGTGTTTGACGCCATGTCTCTGAGATGATAAAGTTCCGTAACAGTTGAAGATTTTTTTTATGTTCTGGGTCACAAATTGAATTTTCTTTATGATCAGACTTGTGAAGTAAATGTTCTGCAACACACTAATAAGAAAATAGTGTAAAAAGCTGTAAATGATAAATTCAAAGTGGAAAAAAAGTATAAATTAATGTTTACCCAGCCACACTATATGTGGTTTAACTATTTGTCAATTTCTTACTGCTTTTTGTACGAATGGACATTTCTAACTAATTAAACTGGTAGAGTTAGTCTGGTTTTACTTTTCAATGTTCACGGAACACGAAGTATACGAAATGAAAAAAATAAACGCGGATACAATTATAATTGCTGAAATTCCGAGAAAACAATGAATTAGGTATTAGAAATACATATTTTACTGATTTGATTCTAGAGTAGAGGAAATATATACACACCTCACAAGAGAACCGTTAGTAGTATAAGCTAGACCTTTGAAATCGAATTTAAATTCCTGTTAGAGCAGACTTTAGGGACTTATTTCATAATTTCCGATTGTCAAGAGAAGTTGAGAGTTGGAAGTATCATAAAAAATGACTGATGTTGAAATAAAAAATATAGATAAAGTCATCAACGGCGAGACCACTTTATAGATTAATTATCGCATCGTCTTTGAAATGAAATATGTATCATAGAGTGACCTAAAATGACTGTAAAGACCTGGTGTATGTTCGGAATTCAGTACCACAGAGTAGCATAAACTAGTGACTGTAAAGTCCGTATTCCGTATCAGTTTTTCTCTTCTTTTTTGTTCCAGGTCCATTAAAATCATCTCATTGTTGAATTGGTTCATTTCGTGTTTTATAGAAAGTCACTGAAGCTGCTTTAAATAGAGATTTGATCAACTTGTATAGGAAATTGTTAAAGGCAACGAATGAGTGCTTATAGCACAGAGAATGTACACTAAAGTAGTGTTTTAAACTAAGGGTTATAATGAGGCTGCGTTCGTACATGTCACAGACTGTATAAATGGATTTTCCTCATTCCTACTTTAATCAGTTAGTTTGTCGATGACCAAAGCCTCTTACTGTTGTACAAATAAGAATTATGAAAACGTTTCGGCGGTTCCTGATACTAAAAATATATGTTCAAAGGAGAGGCTTGTGGTGTGGAATGTTAACCCTGTAAGTTGGAGAATAGAAACTTCCGTCGAAGGAATATACACAATCGACAGTATTCCATTTATGGGCACAACTCTAATGTTAATTGGATTCAATATCATCAAAGACAATATCATTTACTCATGTATGTAGAGTTATAACCGCTCCATTAATTTTCACTATTCCTTGGAGTCTATTATACGTGATAAGAGTAGATCTATACCAGCTTGATTCCCAATAAGTTAAGCATGTGACCAATTCTTAACTGTACAGGCACTGGCCGAGATTAACTTCATAGTTCGTGCTGGAAAAATAGGCTTTTATACTAAAGACACCCACAGGAATTGCGGGTGACCCTTATGACTACTACATTAACCAACTAAATCAACAACAAACTGAATTGGGAAATGGTCATGGTAAAAAGGCATGAGACAACGATTTTTCTCTCATGGGTTGTCTTGGAGATATAACATACTACGAAGCAAACAATGCGTTTTTCTCAACACTGTATTATGCAGTGTATATTTGTATATCGGTAAATCTCAAACGTACTAACATATACTCCTGTACAAAGATATTAAATATATTGTGTCAAGACACCACAGTTTTCTAAATCACTCAAGGTAATAATTACGCGCCAATGAGCTAAAACAACCAATAAAGTGAACAAGCAAAATTTCAACCTCGTTTTAAAACGGCTGCTTTCCATGGTTGTAGTTAGAACTCCAAAAAACACGGCTGAAGCCGCAATAGCGTTCGAAAAGTAAACAAAATTTTAATAACCAAAACGAAAGTTCATTCATTTTAGGGTTGAGATAGTTCAAAACACTACTTTAACGTGCATTTGCGAGACTGAAAAGATTCTAAATTGCCTTTCTCGAAAAATGTATAGCCAAAAATGTAGTTTTTAAAAGGAAAAATATCAACATTTTGGCAGTTCAGGACACTTTAAGAAAAGTTACATGAACACAATATTGATATTATCTTCTTCAAGATGTAAATGATTTTTTCAAACATATATATACACAAAAAGTCTGCACCGACCGATTGGTGAAGGGAGATTGTTGGCAAACTGATGTTGCAGAAACGATCGTAATCATACAGGGCAACATTCTGGTGATAGCAAATCACCATTAATGGCAATAAGCTATACAATTTATTCAGGATGTCGTTAGCCAAATCGAATGTGCATTTTAAGAAAACAAAGATGCTTGTCCATCTTGCTTCACAGGGCGAACATATTGAAGTAAAAAGGTCCCTTTGAGTGTGTAGAACACATCCCTAGGGCAGTCAATATCGCGTATAGCCTCCATTAGCTTCCAACCTGCGTTTCAACCTTCCAGAGACCCTCCAGAACCCTGTTTCACAAAGCGGCGTAGCGTAAGTTTTCACGTAACTGCCATAGCAACCCATACTGTAGAGATACGTTAGTAAGAAAGTTACGCAAAAAATACATCTACGCCGCTTTGTGAAACAGGCTCCAGGTCTGTTGAAGGGATAACTCCCGCCAATACCGATGTAATGCGGCTTCCAATTCCTGCAGATTTTGTACAGGAGGCTCTAGGATTCAAATCAGCACAGTTACCCCTTCAACAGACCCCCTCACTGGAGGGTTGAGACGCAGGTTGGAAACTAATGGAGGCTATATGCGCTATTGACCTTCTGCTCTAGGGATGTGTTCTGCACACTCAAAGTGACGTTTTTACTTCAGTAGGGCCTATATTCACCCTGTGAAGTCAGATGGCTAACGATACCCAGAATAAATTGTATAGCTTATTGCAATTACTGGTGATTTCTTAATAGAATAACGTAAGCACTCCGAAAAATAACAAAGACTTCATGTTAACTCAATATTTCGGTTTATTAGATCAAACCATCACTCCTGATGATGGTTTGATCTAATAAACCGAGATATCGAGTTAACATGAAGTCTTTGTTATTCCTAGCAGTGCTTACGTTGCTCTATTACGCTAGACTTATCAGTGAGAATTCGAATATTTGGTGATTTCTTATCGCCAGAATGTTGCCCTTTATGATCACAATCGTTTCTGCGACACCAGTTTGCCAACAATCTCCCTACACCAATGATTTTATCGGTCGGGGCAGACTTTCCAGGGGGGTGTTTAACTTTTTTCTTTGTGTATATTTCTAATGAAAATGAGGTTCCTGGGTTCAGTTTGATGACTAAGGAGCCAACTGTTTAAAAGATCAACAAATTCAAGAGTCCAAAAGTAAAAAGTCGAATAAATAATTAACAGATAAGCGATTCCTACCGGAATACAATTTAACATGATTCGGATATATCTGATATCTACGGCCCATTGAAAAGTCAACAGAAAATTAAGGGAACGTCGGGAAACTATCGGATATTCCAATACAGCAAGACACCCATGTCAAGTCCGTTTATCTTGTCGAGCAAGGTGTATAGACCATTTCCTGTTTACGTTCTTAACGCGTTTAACTTACCGGAGAGTTTCACTTTAGTTCATTGTCTTAAACTTACCCCAACTGCTGTCTGTCTGTGGAGCGGTACCAAGCTAGTACACCCGATCTGAGTAGTTGTTTCCGTTTGCTATTTGACAAAAATACCTGTTGATTGCTCTTATTAATCTATCTCACATTGTTTGAAATATTGTTAAGATAGAACTCTTTAGAGACAAATGTCTTTGATTTCAGATATGGACTTTATTTTAGTGTTATAAAAGACAAACACTTTATTTCCTACGACAAGGCTGAATTCCTTAACAGTACATATACATATATGTAATACATAATAGAAGGCATTTCAACGTTTAACTAGAATTAAATTTCATTGGATCTCAAGAAGAAGGTGTGGGATTTTTTGTGAGTGTCCGCTGTCTAGATCCCATACGGCAATATATTAACTGCCACGTTCTAGGGGTGAAGCTAATAAATTTCATTTAGCAGTGCTTCGGATAGAATTGGTAAAATAGTCAGGATCTAAATTGTTTGTTTTGTATTTCACACCCAAAACTTTGTCTTCTGCCAGTTTTGTTACGAACATTCAATGGTAGAAAATGGGACTCGGGAAACAAACATATTAGCAAGTGATAAACCAGCAATAGTACTTTTCACTAATTTTGAAAATTTGATTTATATTTACAGAATTAATCTTTATCCAGGTTAAATCTGAATGTACCAGACAATCGTTCAGGGTGGACATATATCTCTGTCTGGACCTCCACGTTCAACTGGTCTAACAGTTCACACTGTAATTCTGTAGATTGATTGATTGTTTGGTGTTTCAAGATTATATCACTTATATGGCGGCGTTGCCAGTTTTATTGTGGAAGGAAACCGGGCTCTATGCCCGGAGGAAACCCACGTCCTTCCGTTGGTAACTGGCAACCATCTAATTCTATAGAAGGGCAGACCAAAACAACGAACAACTACTGTTGTCTGTCTCAGCGTTCAGCCATTTTACAATAACACAATCTTATCGGAAAAACAACTTTGAAGATTAAGAACACAGTCATGTTAGTGCAACGAAACACTACTTTTACATAAATTATATGGAATCAACTAGTGTAGCCTTTTGATTTTCCGCCATTCAAATTTTGAATGTTCTTTACATGAATCCTTCCAGCACACGAGCGTAACCATGGCACTTTGTGTAATGAAACTAATTACTAAATCAAAATACCCGTCAAATAATAACCTCACAAGTGTTACGAAGCCTTATAGGAATGATCACCACCAGTTGTAGATGTGCATTACGTACGTTACAGACATCTTCCTTCGTTTGCATAATTTAGGCAAATTTTCTTCGTTTTTCATCTCCATCTTTTGTTCCTCTCATAAATCTCTTAATAATTATGTTAGTGTTACAATACTTTACAGAGATAATCACTACTGAGTGTAGATGTGCCTCTTGTACGTTACGGCCATCTACCCTCATTTGCATTTAGGCATTTTTTTCATCTTTTGTTCGACTCATAACTTTCACAATAATAATGACAATGTTATGAAACTTTGCGCAGATAATTACTGTCAGTTATAGATGTGCCTTTTGTACGTTACGGACATCTACCCTCATTTGCATAATTTATGCAAATTTTCTTGCCATTTTGCTTTTATCCTTCTCATAACTCTCACAGTGGTAACCGTTATGCCATTGTCACTAAACATTGCACGGGCACACACTACCAGGTGTAGGTGTGCCTTTTGTAACTAAACAGACATTAACTCTCATTTGTATAATCTATGAAGATTTTCTTACTTCTTTTAAAGGGATCGAAGAAGCAAGGGTAGTAAATCCTTATCAATCTTGTTATCGCAGCGTGCATTTGCTCTAACTGTGATAGTGTGTTTCTCGTCTGTTATTTTATTATTCATAATGTTTGTGTTCGTGACACGTAGTGAACACCTGAAACGTGGGAGATCCAACAAAAAATAAGTGTTAGTAACTCCAAATTAACCAACTGGAACTAAATAACTCCATATTAGCAGTTAATTCGGAGCTAATAAATCCGAATTAAGCGCTCTAATTCGGTGTTAGTATCTCCAAATTAAGAGATAGTAACTCCGAATTATAAAAAAAGTTCACCTGGCCCTAATAGGCTTCCGTAATATTCTATCCTACTAATAAAACAAAGTTTCTTCAATCTTTTATACTACAATTTGACTTGATATGATGAAGATCTGAAGTAGATTGAACTGGAAATCGTTTATAATTTTATCCCTGTCAAGGCAATGTTTTCTTGTAAAGAAAACCTGTGGTTAAAGTTGCATTATGAAGTTCTAAGACTCTTCAGGGATGGAGTTTCTGCTTTGTGCATTTTGACACATTATTCCAAACATATGAAATACAAGATATCTCTATATTGTGGTACATGTATCTTGCTTGCATACTTGGTCAGTTGAAAGATCGACCACCTTCGTACCAAGAGCCAGAAATCTTTACCAAACACCAACTTTAATGGGCTTTAAAGACCCTTGGGTGTGCTTGGAATACAAACATGAAACGGCCTCGGTGGAATTGTGAATTACCTCCGTCCAGTGTGGTGAACCCACTATAAGGTCGATGCGACGAGAAGCATCTTAATTTCCTGTCATTCTAGTCAGCTTGATTTCTATAGGTAGCTTCGGGAACCTTTACAAATATTTAGGAGTCTTACATTTTTTATTTCCGAAATTATATGAACAAAATCGCAGCTTAGTGACGGGGAGTGTGTCATACGCCACATTTGCTATTATTGGAAATAAATATGGACGTTTGTGAAATGATATATCATATACAGATCTACACCGAAACCGTTGACCTAGATCTACATTACAGATCTACACCGAAACCGTTGATCCAGATCTACATTACAGATCTACACCGAAACCGTTGATCCAGATCTACATTACAGATCTACATCGAAACCGTTGACCCAGATCTACATTACAGATCTACACCGAAACCGTTGACGATCGGGAAAAGCCATAATCTGCCTTATCGTATTCTAGAAATCTTCCTAACATTACAAAATGATGGGAACTGCTGTTCTCTTAACACAGTTTACCGTTCGGTTTCACAGTTTTGAAAAACCCATTAAAACATATTTATTTCTCAAAAGGTTAATTGATCCATTGATGTTTTACGTCGCGCTCAGATTATATTTGTCTGACAGGGGCATCGGCAGGAATACTTGCGGAGGAAACTGACCACTTTGCCTGGAGAGAACCTCGACCTTCGATGAGTGATTGAGTGAAAGGCACACAAGAAATTTTTAAATGTTTGTATTTGGACTGAGTGGGATTCGAACCCGCAACACATGGGCATAGGGCTTTATCGGACTATCGCCACCGAGACCCCTTTCTCTAAAGGAAATTAATCATTTTAGTCTCACGACTACGCAGATCCCAAAATCAACGAAACGGAAAGTAAAAGTACAGGGATTGTAAGTAAATAATGAATAGATAAGCGCCTCCAGAATGATCCAAATCCGCTCTCCTTCTCAATTAAGTACAATGTTTTAGACCGCTACTGATAATATCTATGTAGTTAACTTTCTTAATTAAATACTGGAGATTTATACTGAAGCACAAGTTCAGTGTTACGGTCTTGTACCAGAAGAGTCCCACTATTCTGTTACCCTGATAAAAAGATTAATACCGGATGTTTTTCATGTTACGAATGTCTTGTGGTTTTAGTCGAATGTTAAAAATGTTGACAAAACATATCATATAAAATCCCTTTTTTTTTAGAACAACAAAGAATAACATAATGTAAATAAGTTAGGCAAAGAACACACATCTACATAAACCAATAGTTTGAAAAGAGTGACTGTTGTTGCGTTTGTTCCATCTTTGATGCAATTTCTTCGATTGTACTGGTCCTTACAAAATAATATAGAAAAAGACGTGTCCCTGCTTAAGTATTTACATGATCCTATGCCAGGTGAATTATACATCTTATACACAGGAACAGCCAAAAACTGCACCCTTGGTTATTCTCCATCGATTTGATTTAATAGAGGTTAACTGACGAGAGCCCCTTTGTTACGATGAATATCACTCGAGTCTATTAATTTTCAAAGTCACGAGCCTCTGGCGAGTGACTTTGGAAATTAATAGATGAGAGTGATATTCATTGTAACAAACGGACTCGAGTTGGTTAATCTTTTTCTCACAATACACAAAAATACTGCATTTTATTCTGAATCGTTCAATCCACATCAGTCAGACCGCTTCACCGAGTTGACCTGGAGACTATTCATTAAGTATGTCCCCCATGGTTACGAGCGACGATAGGAGCGGCACTTCCGGAGTTCCGGTACCTCGTATCGAACTCGTGGCCAATCGTATCAACTCTTATCAGCTCGTACCAGATCGTGGCCTGCTCGCAGGCCCTCAAGAAAAAGTTCAACATGCTGAACTTTTTTTCAAATTGGGCGCCGAGCTTCACTGCTCGTATCAAGCTCGTATTAAACTCGTAACTACTCGTATCAACTCGCACACCTCGTATCTGCTCGTAAAAACTCGTATTGAGCTCGTATCAGCTCGTGGACAACTCGCATCATCACAGGACATACGAGTTGTCCACGAGCTCAATACGAGCAGTTACGAGTAGTTACGAGCACTTACGGGACAATACGAGTAGGATACGAGCCATTTACGAGTTAGATACGATTTGTTACGAGTAGATACGACCTGATACGAGCACGCAAGGGAGGGGGTTTGTTTGGACAATTTCTGTATAAATACAGGCCAGCTCGTATCTGCTCGTATGTACTCGTATCCTCTCGTAACTACTCGTATCCCCTCGTAACTACTCGTATCCTCTCGTAACTACTCGTATCAACTTGTATCTGCTCTTATGTAACTCGTATCTACCTCGCAGCCAACTCGTATGAGCTTGTACCACCTCGTATCTACCTCGTATCTCTCTCTTAGTCCGCTCCAATCTAAAATAGAGATTGATCCTACTGCCATTCGTTGAGATATCAACTCTAAAACGATCGAGTGACATGTTGCTTTTACACAAAGGGAGACCACTGCTGTCCACGTCCTAAAATTGTAAACAACGACACGTGACACTGATAGTTGACTCGGTTGTGTAGAGAGATATTCGATATAATTAGGTAGGTAACGTTTAAGCCGACGACAACCTGTTTTGTTATATTGATTGCTATACTCTCCTAATACATATATTATACCTTGAAATACCCTGAAGTCCATATCATATTTTGCCTTGACATCCATGGGCGCTGCCATCTTGTTTTAGAATGTATTTAAGAGCTGATGTAGTGCCGATTATATTTTTGATTTTTAACAAGTATTTCTGCCCCAAGAACCTGCACTGCAGCATATTATGATAGGGTTACATGTTTGCGAACAGAATAGAACAGATAAATAAATAGTTTATAGATTGAAAATTCTCAGTAGATTTCTTGCAGTTAACTATGCGCAAAATGGAGTGCGACGGCTCTCGAGTCATGTCTCGAGTTGAAAATCTCGTAGAATGGCACGAGATCTCGATTGAGTCAGCTCGCATCTCTTCCATCTCGTACAGGAGGCCACGAGTTGTCCAAAAATGGCTGCGAGCCGGGCTCGGCCGCGAGTTGTGGTCAGCTCGGCATCGTGGGAGAGTCCCTTTACGCTACACAAGAAAGGTATTTAAAATCAAACAGTTTTGTTGCTCACGAATAAAGAGATAAAATATTTATCCTCCAAATGATGGACACTTCTTGAATAAAACAAAAATAAACATATCAATAGTTCAATGTCTGCAATCCAATGACGAAGCCATGTTTTGCTGTGACCTCTAAACCGACACAATTACGATAACTAGGTCAATGCATCTGCTTTGAGAAATCTGCGAGACGCGAGTTTGGGTAGATTGATTGATTGAAAGTTTTAATTATCCCGTGTTTAATTATTGATACAGAGAGTGTCGTCGTTTGCAATTAGGAGTAAATACGGCTATGATATATTCGTATTCAATCGTAATTTTATTAGAAAAACGGAAGTAAGCAGACGAAGTAGTTTGTTTATGTCAAGAAGTCTGCCATGTACATTCAAAGGCTTTCCTGATATGGAAGTAGCTATGACGTGATCGTGGGAAAATCATACTATTTTGCATAAATGTAGTCCGTTGTATGTAAACCATAACATGATTGGCTACCGACTCGCATAGTTGTGAGCTATACTGCCAATCGCTTGTAATCTAACAAGGATGTCTTCAAGTTATTACATAAAAGGAAAACGAACGTATTATCCCTACGCTGAGGATGCAAGCTTGTATTTTGATTAGTTGAACTTGGAAAATCATGTTTGTTAACCAATCAGCAGCAAGTTGGGCCATAATTTCACTTGTTGGTTATGACAAAAATAACACACTGCCTGAGAGTGAAATTATGGGGGGTGTAGTGTGAGAATATATTTTAACTTAGCGAATTTGTTAAACATCAAATTCATTAAACACATCCGTTGCCGGAAATGTATTATTATCCAGAAATGAGGATTGACCAGAGGCCAATCAGTGCTACAGAAGTATATCATATAACTAAATCTACAGACATTCGGATATATCCGGAGCTGCCAAAATTCTGATCGCCAATCAATAAGAATTTATGGAAATACGTTGTAATAAGGATAATCTAAACTGAACTGTCTGTATATGAACCGAAATAAAGTCAACAAAATTTAAATAACCTAGAGGAATGTTCAGTCATGTTAGGCATGAGTTCAAAACACTAATCTAACGTAAATCCTTGAGACTCTTAGCTCTAAAAAGCTAGAACTATTTTTTACTTCTTGAAAAAAATAACCGATAGTTGAAAAAATGTTCTATAGAAAAGTTAGTAACCTTTTAGTAGTTCGTGTCATTTTAACACACGAGCAACATTGTTGCAACTGCTTTTTGATCGATTTTTGATCCGATTTGAACCTTATTGCTAGGCTTCTCACATGCAATGTACTGTAAGGAGTCATTCGGTATTTAGATTTGAAGATTTCTAACATTTTAACAGATGCGTCTTTTAGACGATTTCTGTGATAGAGAACCTTTCCACGTGGCTGTTGTCGGTTTCCTTTGGAACTGTGAATAAAAACCTCTGTAGGCGACTTTCATTGCATTTCCGGCAAGTGACCTATTTGTAGATGAGTAATCGATCAACTTAATGCGGTCAAAACCACCCACCAATAGCCCTGTGAACTGTGAATGTGAAGCCAAATCGGAAAAAAACAATTATGCTAAAATAGGGCAATCGAGATCTCGTGCCATTCTACGAGATCTCCAACTCGAGACATGGCTCGAGAGCCGTCGCACTCCATTTTGCGCATAGTTAACTGCAAGAAATCTACTGAGAATTTTTAATCTATATACTATTTCTTTCTCTGTTCTATTCTGTTCGCAAACATGTAACCCTATCATAATATGCTGCATTGCAGGTTCTTAGGGCAGAAATACTTGTTAAAAATCAAAAATATAATCGGCACTACATCAGCTCTTAAATACATTGTAAAACAAGATGGCGGCGCCCATGGATGTCAAGGCAAAATATGATATGGACTACAAGGTATTTCATGGTATATTATATGTATTAGGAGAGTAGCAATCAATATAATAAAACAGGTTGTCGGCGGCTTAAACGTTACCTACCAGAATTATATCGAATATCTCTCTACACAACCCAGCCAACTATCAGTGTCACGTGTCGTTGTTTACAATTTTAAGGACGTGGACAGCAGTGGTCTCCCTTTGTGTTAAAGCAACATGTCACTCAATCGTTTTAGAGTTGATATCTCAACGAATGGCAGAAGGATCAATCTCTATTTTAGATTGAAAATAGGGTTCACAAATCTGTTGATTCAATCTCTTCACAAAAAGGTCTAAAGTTGTATGTCGGATTATAAGCTATTTGTGGGTGGTTTCATCAGTGTATGGAATAAACACTGATCCCACGTATTTCAGTTGATATGCTATAGTCGTGGGTGGTTTCATCAGTAAATGGAATAAACACTGATCCCGAGTATTTCAGTTGATATGCTATAGTGGTGGGTGATTCTATCAGTAAATGGAATAAACACTGATCCCAAGTATTTCAGTTGATATGCTATAGTGGTGGGTGATTCTATCAGTAAATGGAATAAACACTGATCCCCAGTATTTCAGTTGATATGCTATAGTCGTGGGGGATTCTTTCAGTGAATGGAATAAACATTGATCCCAAGTATTTCAGTTGATATGCTATAGTCGTGGGTGGTTCCATCAGTAAATGGAATAAACACTGATCCCAAGTATTTCAGTTGATATGCTATAGTCGTGGGTGGTTTCATCAGTAAAAGGAATAAACACTCATCCCAAGTATTTCAGTTGACATGCTATAGTCGTGGGTGGTTTCATCAGTAAATGGAATAAACACTGATCCCAAGTATTTCAGTTGATATGCTATAGCCGTGGGTGGTTCTATCAGTAAATGGAATAAACACTCATCCCAAGTATTTAAGTTGATATGCTATAGTCGTGGTTGGTTCTATCAGTAAATAGAATAAACACTGATCCCAAGAATTTCAGTTGATATGCTACAGTCGTTGGTGATTTCATCAGTAAATGGAAATAGAGGGGAGACACGTGTAGAAAGGTGTTTTATCCAAACTGCCCAGTCCAATGACTAGACGTGATGTTATCAAATAAAGATTGGTTGGTTGATTTGTGGTTTTGTCGTACCTGAGATTATTTCACCTGAATATTTCATCTGAATACTATACATACAGTAGTATATCTCTTTGAAGATCCAATCCTCCACGACAACTGTGGTATTTAAAGGAGGGGAAATCTCTAGAAATACATAGGGATTATCGTCGATAACAACCTTCAAAGTACTTAAATATTTCACGTCTATTACCTCCAGTGACCCTCAAGCTAATAAAAACAGACAGAAGTATGTCCTTTCAGTGGCTTATCTGTGTAGCCATTTTTTCGTTTTAGGATGACGTGATGTTGGTGTAGCTATTTTTAGATCAATAATGACGTATTTTTACCGCTCGGTATTGTATGATAGTAGATTTAGGTCCAAAAAAACATGACGACAAACTTGAAGTGGGAAGATTGTCTCCGAATATATAGGTCAGTATGCAACCGCACGCCATTACTTAGCCAGCCATTGGATAAATTGCATCACATGAATACTCTATAACGCACTAAATTTTTATTCAACAATAATTGGATAAAACTAATGAAAAAATGGTCGCGGCCTTGTGAATGGCCCATGGAGCTTATTCTCTATTGTAACGCCATCTTCAAATTTCAATTATTCACTTACGAGGGGATAAAACATACATTGGACAGTTGTTTTGGACTAAATGAACTCTACTCTTTCCATCTAAACTAGTCTAAAGCTTAGATTTTCTTTCCCTTTAAACTTTTGATACGCTGACACAGTTTCCTTACTTTATGTTTGGTGTTTTTTTATTGTTGACATCAGCAAAAATCATATACAGCTTTTTACAGCCCAGCTTGCTTAATTCAAACCAGACCGGAAGTTTAACTGTGAACCAGCTATCAGCTGACAGACGACGTGGTGTGATTAATTGGAACGTTGTCGATTCAATCCGGACCAATTTCACCAAAAAAATTATTATAATACACCGAATCTTACTGAGTGTCACAACTAAACGGTCCTTCAGTTTCACTTTTAAAATAAATTTAAGAGGTTTAATTTCCTGGAGTTTTCTTAAACAATGTCGCAAAAACCTCCATGACAATTGCTGAATTATTTTTGCAAACCATTAGCTGGATGGTTTTTGTTGAACAGCAGGAAGTCAGCTTCAATAGGCTAAAATACATGTACGAGCTAAGATTCCATGTGGTTTTAATTAGCAATGCACTCAGTGGCTTTAAAGACACCCATTCACCCAGCCACGTCTTTTGTTTCGTTTTCTATTTTCCTCCCCTTATCCTTGTATTTTTCATAGTACCCTTTGTGTATAATTTGCCATGTGTTTTAATCAGACAGGGAGGAGATGATTCCCATAGTCTTTCACAACACTACAAGGCTCCCGTCAACGTATCTATTTATCAAGTGGAATTGCATCCTTCCAATCAACGGTGTAATACTTCAAAATAGCACTGGAGATTACAAATAAAATAAATCGTATTGATTACAACTTGATTCTTTATTTATTTATTGATTGATTGATGTCTTACGCCGCACTCAGGATTATGTCACTTATATGGCGGCGTTGCCAGGTTAAGTGGGGGAGGAAACCGGGATCATTGCCCAGAGGAAACCCCCGACCTTCGGCGAGTACCTGGAAACCCTTCCACACACGGCGACCGAGTGAGAAATCCACTCAGTTTTTCAATTTTTATTTGGTCTGAGTGGGATTCAAATCCGCGCCGCATCGATGGAAGGTCTGTGTGGGACTGAGGGACGACCACGCGAACCCACTGGACCACCGAGGCCCCTTTTATTTATTGAATGTGATATCTTGATGACTTCTACCAAACCTTGGCTCATTTTTATCTTTAAACGGGCATGTTGCTGGCATTAAGTGTTTTATATGATACATAAGCAGATCTGAAGTACATTATGCCATTACCCCCGAAAGAAAAGACGGTAGCTAATAATTGTTATAATTATCTCTAGTTCCAGATTTAGTTGATTAGGTTTAGGTTTTTTGTACAAGAGAGCTACAATCTCTCCTATATTTGATTACTCAAGCCCTATTCAAGATTATTTCACTTATATGGCTTCGTCGTTGTATGATTTAATGGGGGAGAAAACCGGGCCCTGCCCACAGAAAAAAACCGACCCTCGGCGAGTAACTAACAGCCTTTTCACATAGGGTCACCGAGTGGAAACCCGACTATAAAATTCCCAATTTTATTTGAGCGTAGAGGGATTTGATTTCACGATCCATCGATGATACAAAAAACAGGAACATTCCCTGATTGACCCCGTTCATCGCATGAAGATCCAGTTAGAAATAATAGAATGATGCCGGTTATGTTTATATATTACAAGGCTAACAACAAGTAGATGAGTTAATTTTAAACTGATGTAAATGTAACATCTTATACTGATTTAGATAAATAGGAAAATTCTCAACGAAGCATTCCAGATCGTCTCTTGGTCCGAAAGCCTGGAGTTATTCAGCCAGTTACTAATTAGTGACTAATACTATTCCTGCTTCAACTTAAGAATTCCAATAACACGCCTGATAACATATTCTACATGTGGAATTCTTAACACGAAGTTAACCTTTTTATATCATCACCTGAATGAAGTCCTGCTTGAAATGGGCCGAATCCCTGTGGTTTTGTCCATTTAAATTCTTAGATAAACCAATTAAACGATTAGATCAATTTGACGACAAAAACATCGAAAAGAAGGTTGACGTTTAGGTAAACAAGAAAAAAAGCTCAAATCGTTTTCCCATCAACTGATGCACCAAATGCTCCTACCGTTATTTTATCTGTGATACAGAAAAGGGTCTTGACAGCGCATTTGCAATTCGATAAAATTTGAAAACACGACATTTTACATTGGACTTTTGTAAGGATAAGAACGAAATGTTTAGATATGCATGAGCTGCCATGCTGTTGATATTTTGACGTTAAAACAGAATGTTGAAATTAATGGCTATTTTTCTCAAGACGTATAATTCAGACGCTTCTTAGTGCTTCTAATCTCGAAAGTGTACGATGAAGTATTGTTTTGAACTAACTTTGGCTTAGAATGAATGAATCGTCGTCCCGGTTATTTAAATTTTGTTTACTTTTCGAACACGTTTTCGGTTCGTACAGGCCACATACTGTATGTATGTTCCTCATTCCAATGCCAATCATTTAGTTTTTCGATGACCTTCAAAGCCTCTTACTGTCGTGACGATCAGTAATTATGAAAAAAGTGTGAATTTTGGCAGCTCATGCCACTTTAAGCAGGCCAATCGCAGATCTCGTTGACGTCGTTGCTTATTACTGTAGCTAACGTGGTGCGTTTTAAGATATCACTGCTTGCGGCTAGTCTTGACATTCAGTTGACGAATCAGGTGGCCCAAAAACCGCTAATGAATCAAAATTTAATATCTACAAATAGATTCCCGTGGCACCAACAATGATCGACATACAATAACAATTCTGTGGTATCTATGACGATATGGGTCTTTTTGTTTATTATGTCTGAAGCGAAAACTACATAACATGAAACTATTTACCGTTATTAAGAACAATAAAAATGTAGACATGGTATATCGGTCAAATAAATAAAAAAAGCGAGCTTTTCTGGGATTCTGTTAGTTTCAATGCTTATTTGAAACACAAGACGCGAGAAACGTGTGTCCATAATTAATCGGATGTAAAGAAAAACACATTTCAAAAGCCACAAAGTCTAACCTAGCGCCATAAGAACATTATAGAGTATACAATGTTCCCTAATATATGGTAAATAGCAAAGCAGCAATACTTTATTATTGATGATTTGATATCTACCGATGCCAACAAAGAAGTAAATAAGTTCTCATGTTATATTTATCTCTCTTTTTTTCAAGGAATTTTTTGGCTAGTAAGGTACAACCTCTTTATTCCTAAAATATGATTTTAAAGAATATTTATAGTTTAAAAAAACTCGGTTCGGGGAATTGGTGGATGGGGACTATGAGTTCTTTTGCTTTAAATTCAAAGAGATTTTTTAAGCTTTGCAAACAAGCTGCAACCTCGTTGTTTAAGAAGAAACTATGTGCTATTAGAAACATTTTGTGAATTATCGGGACCAGGAAACATGCAAATATGTAGGTCATGTCCAAATCGATATATCCACAAATGGCGTTCAACAGCCTTCCGGTAAGTGACCCAGAATTGCGCTTTGGTCACTTGTACAAGATATTCAACTTCATAAATGACACTTCAAAAGCGTTTTGTAAACACGTTGTTGCATTCTTGGTTGTCTGAAGGGGATTGATACAGCAATTGCTAAAACTCAGGCTGACAGTATTTTTCAAAGAGAGTTTATCGATAAACCATTCTCTGTCTTTTCCTCGTATAAATAATCCGTGTTGTTAATGTTTCAATCAATTGTATATTCTCAAATACAGTTGATTGAAAAATTGTCTACTTGTATCATATAAAAAAGCCTCTATAACAATGATGGAATCGCTTGTTAGTGTTGTAATTTTTTGCTACATCATCATGTGTTGAGAATTGTTTGGAACAAAACAACGTCTGTGCAATTTTTTAATTTATACCTTTTCGTTAAACTAAACGCATCAAAGGCGAATGGCATATTGATTGTTCTAATATTTTCATATCACCATCAGCACCTTCGTCTTGAACAAAGGACCTCGACGGCTCAGTGATTGTCTCTCAATTCGACACAGGCCTTCCATCGATGCGTCGTGGGCTCGAATCTAACTCAGACCATATACAATTGAATCCTTTCTGAGTGGATTTTTAACCGGATAGCCGTATTTGGAAGAGTTGTCAAGTCTTAGTATCCACCAGGCTCTATCCACCAGGCAAAGAGCCCGGTTCCCTCTCCCACATCACGCCAGATAAGTGAAATAATCTTGAGTGCGGCGCAAAACATCCATCAATCGTCTTGGACAAACACTTAAATAGTTTTGTTGTTGGTTTCTTTTCTTGGTTTAAACTCCATCTACCTATATGTTGGGGGCTTGTTCCGGGCTAATAGAGGGTCATATATTGAGGGATGTTCACATAATTTTACAAAATGGCAGAAGGAATAATACTGTATCGAGAAGAAGACGTAAAAGGCCCAAAGTTACCAGAAACATGTGTGGATAAAAACACATTACGTCACGAATGTTTCCCAAAACAGAGACGCCTGGCTAAGTACCGGTAAATAAAATGGCGAATTGGGGTATATAGTTAACCCAGAAATCTTTGCATAAATTAATGTGACGTCATCAGTCTGGGCGTTTATTACCATATTAGCAAACATCTCAGATTTGTCTTCTTTATTTGTTTCGTTATTTTTGTCATCATCCTTTTTCTTGTCTTTGGCGACTTCGTCTGATTTATTCCCATTAACGATCTGTGAATTGCTTTTTGGAAAGCCAGGGGTTAGATTTCAAACCTCTTGAGTGCCTATGATAACGATTGGTGATTTTACTTGAAATCAAAAAGCCTACTTTTATGACTAAGACAAATGATATGGGAATTTTTAGGATTTTAGGCCCATAGGGAACTAAAAAGCATTCGATGACTTCGATGAATATAGCTGAAAAATACCTTTGATATTTTAGATAATTTTTCGTTCAAAATTTATACAATGCTAAGTCTAAGCCTTAGTGTGTATCAATTATTACTAAAACATTAAGACATCGATGACCTTTATTTTTGTCCCAGCGGATTTGAAAAAAATTATTACATTTAGGGATTCTGATTGAAAGAAATGTCTTCCCAGTCAGAAAACAAAAAATAATTGTAACGCATACAAAACGCAGTAGACAGATTAAAAGCACACTCGCAATTTGAAATTTGAAATTGAGAATAAGATTTATCAAATACGCCTGCCCGCAATGTACACAAACCCATGACTTGTGCATGCGCACAAATGCCCTAATGCTTTGAGTCGTGTACGCGATCTAACGGCACAGAATAGTAGTTTTACTTAATTTAACTGAGAAAAGATTGGGTAACAAGGGCTCGGAAAGGATGCCGATAAATTTAATGGTGTAAACCACATAAAAAAGGCCCGAAAAGAAGGTAATCCAACACATGAGTTAACCGACACTGAACGTTGTTGTTGTAATCGGACTTTGTTTTCCGCCCCCATTCATGCATTCCAAACCTAACTGGACATGTTTTAAGTGTTAATTTTTAGTGGTTTTAGCTGTAGTAAGCTCGTGTAAATTGGTTTTTCTTAACAAATGTCAAACAGGTCTGGCTACGGTGGCAAGTGGGCCTTTGTAGTATTAAAAGAAACACGTGCTGTTTTCTCACATTAAGTACTTACTTAAACTGTTTCAATTGTTCATGAACTCTTAACATATTGTTTGCCGCTAAAATGATTCACTACAGTCAGCAACTTTGATAGCAAAAAACGTCCACTTTAGTTACTGCCAGGAACCCTCAAGCTAACAAATATATTTATCGCTCTGTAATTCATGAAGGTAAATTTAGGTCGTCATTTCTTAGTCAAGCAATTTGCTAAGTTGCATCACATGGCTAGTCTGTATCGAATCCATTATGGATTGGATAAAACAACAGTAACATTGGTAGCGCCTTTGTAAGAGGGCTGTGGATTTTATTTTCTGTTATTACTTTACATTCGAATTTCAAGTATTTGTTAACCAGGGGATAAAAGACTCCATTGGGCCATTGTTTTGGACTAAATGGACACTACTTTACTCTTTCCATATAAACTCGTCCAATGTTATGGTTTTCTTTTCCTTAAAAGTTGGACATATATACCTTAAAAACAAGATTCCTGACACTTTAAGAAAATGAAAGGGAAGCAGTAAGCGATACCCTATGGCTTTACATCTGCAAACACAAGTAATAGGAAGGAAACGGTATAGGTACATTTCTCTGCTTCTGTCTAAGTAAACAATTTCCGGAATCTAGTATCCAAGCATTGTAAGTAAACATGCTGGAGTCCACTTGAGACACTCGTTACCGGTCAGGAGATATGAGGATTTGTATTTAACCGGCTTCCTGCCTAAAATCTCAGTTCATTTCCAGAGATTACTCAATTTGCTTTGTTAGGTGGGCCGTCCATTATCGGGTTTATCCGGAATATATCAAATTTACTATGGACACGCCGACAGGAGGCGCGCTATCTTACTTACTTGTATCAGTAGATTCTGTTCCCACCAGGTTTTACTTTAGTTTCCACTGCCTGAACATGTATAAAGAAAGTCATGCAGACTGTTCTGAAAATCATGTATACTTTATGAAAATAAATAGGTGTATGGTCGCACAAAGAGAGAAGACGAAGCAAAAACGTTAAAATGTCAGTTGTTGCTTTTCTTCAGTATTTTAAAACAATTTTAAAAACAGAACGTTCCTCTATTTCGTTGATAGCCTTTAATTGAATGTGAAGAACTGTCTTTTAAAAATGTCAGCATTGATTTTAGCTAATCAGTCGCGTGAGAGAAATTTATTCTGAAAGATTTTAAGTTTGACAAATTTCTACATGAAGTTGCAAAAACCACTCACGAACATAAATCTGCAAAACCATTCACCAACATTTAATTGTAATAAAATTAACCAACATAAATTTGTAAAACCATTCACTAACATAACGTTAAACCATTCCTTAAAATTTAATTGTAAAACAATTCCGCGCGATAAAGCTGCCAAAACCATTCACCAACATATATTTTTTAAACTGGTGTGATCAAGCTTCGTACGTTAATGCTGGAGTTATGCTCGAATTCCATTCCCAGAGGACTGTCTTATTATATAACCAAGGACTAGGAAACGTTTTATGGACAGTTTCTAAGATTAACTTGACACCGTTACCTTACTGATGGTTGAGCTACCATATAACTATATGCGGGCGTGTGCCATTCCCAGATCCGAGACAGTTGTAAGCACACTAGTCAAGAAAGAATATCTGCAATTCTCAAATCAATAATTTTAGCACTAAAATAAGTGAACTGATTTGTAGTATTAAGGACTGTCCTATATTAACTTGACGAATGCCATTAGAGACAGCTTGATACATGTTCATCGATGTCTTGGTAGAGTAATATTGTTATTATTGATTCACAGGCCAAATCAGATCTGTAAATAAAGAAAGACAGTAGAATTCTTTTAACTTCAGACAGAGGGTAAGCATTATGGGGCGATTGTCTGGAACCCGGGGATTCCACTATATATCATATTTATATATACACTGTCTGAATATGTCGGCAGTCTGAGGAAAACTATTTTGGAGTAATAACCTAATAACATAGTCAATTCATCAGACTTCATGGTTGTCGAAAAACGATTGTTCGTCCTTACTTAGGGTTGAAACATACAAGTAAATTATGATTTTACAAAACAATTATAATAATAGAAATAGACCTTATTTAATTTCCTTTGTTTTTATATGGTTCTTAGCCTATCGTGGGGAGGATGATCACCAGAGGACAACACACGGGGGTATCTGTCAAGCACCTGTCAACATGTCAGGAATATACCTCCATGTCAAAAAATGTTCTGTGCTTTATTTACGAATATGTACAAACTATAAAAAATTGTGGAACGAATCTTAAAGTGGCATGAGCTGCCAAAATTCACACTTTTTCATAATTTCTGATCGTCACGACAGTAAAAGGCTTTGAAGGCCATCGAAAAACTAAACGATTGGCGTTGGAATGTGAAAAATCCATACAGTATGTGGCCTATACGAAGTGAAATAATGTTAAAAAGTAAACAAAATTTAAATAGCCGGGACGACCATTCATTCATTCTAAGCCAAAGTTAGTTCAAAACAATACTTTATCGTACATTCTCGAGACTAGAAGCTCACAAAAGCTTCTGGATTGTACGTCTTGAGAAAAATAACCAATAATTTCAACATTTTCTTTTAACGTCAAAATATCAACATTTTGGCAGCTCATGCCACTTTAACGAAACTAAAGTTCTTAATAAGTTGTTTTTCCTCGCTTTTAATCCTTTGTCTTTCGGTGGCATCAAGGGCAATACTCATGTTGTGGAGAAAATCATTATGGCTCACTCTCTTGACTCACCCGTACCCTCAACATAGACGACCGAAACAACGTTGTTCAACGATGGGAGAAGTGGCTCAAGGCTCTGGACTATAACATGGTATCTTGTAACATAACAAACTCGTATTTTGAGTATGTGTTTGTTACACCGAAAAGATTTCATCGAATCGGTCTTTTACAACTATGATTCCCTACTGTTTAATTGATTTGATGAATGTTACAAATACTGTCATTCGAAATATCAACAAAATTGAAGTTGGTCACCATGCAAAAAGTGCGTGCTTGCATGTACTAAAATAGGTTAATTCTTTCATTTCCAGACAGAACAAAATCCTTATTGAACGATTGTGGAATGGTTTAAACCGATCTTTGGTAAAAATAAGTTTGGGCCAATGGAGTTAGCATAAATGGCACGTGGAAAAAGGTTAATGATTTTAATATGGACCATTGACACGTTTTCATTTTTACAAAAAAAGGTTCCATCGAATACAGTTCTATCTTGAAAGGTCTTATTATAAATCATCACTCCTGACAGAAATATCAGAAGTGTATGAATGGGGAAGTGTGAAATGTCCCATTACATGATATCCAGAGCACTGACGACTTTTGACCCAGAGGTCACCCTAAACAACGCCATCTCTTAGTCATAAACTGCTGCTTTTTTAAAGTTTCCAAAGAACTTCATATAGTTGAAAACGAGAAAAGGAGCCTTGTTTGTAACGATTTGAGTAAAAATGGAGATATCTGAGTCGTGTGCCCGGTAAAGCTTTTATGAGAGCCAATGTATTCTCCACACTGTGGTTACTGGGAGTGTCGATAGATAAGATAATCCATTAACTGGAGAGTGAATTTATTTTCGGATTTGTTTAGGCTATGAATTGTTACACTCTTTGAGTTACACGACAAACAGATCAGCATCCCCGTACTCGTATTGAACAAACATCTAAATTGTTCGTTTTGTTCGCTTTTTGAACTCGATCGTCATATCTGGAAGAGTTTCCTGCTTCCCCGTTTAACCTCGCAGTGCTACCGTAAAAATAAAATGATTATTATGTGAATAAAGCAAGAAATCAATCAATCAATGTTTGTTTTTGGGCGACGGGGTTATTATTGTTTTTATTATTTAATATTAATACCCTTTGGAAATTATGTGATGTCTCTGTAGGATTTTACTCCGATAAAAAAAGAAAAAATACTCCATGGTTTCGATTAATAGGATTGGAAAATGGGTTTGACATTTTAGATATAATACCTGCCTTGTTCAAAATGTGGACAATGTTAAATCCTGAACCCAGTGTGTATTCCTGAAAATGTTTAAGACTTATACATCTCCAAAGGGAATTGAACAAAACTCCATGAATTTACTAAGATATTTCGATCTTTCAGCATCAATTTTCAGGACATAGTCTGTTATATTGCATGAAGTTTACACGTTACTGACTATTAGCAGAAGTCTATGAACAGGGAAGTGTGAAATGTCGCATTACCCCATGTTCAGGGCACTGGCGCTTTCAGTCTGCCTATACTACACTATGTGACGTTTATGCGCGGTAGATTTTGAAATTGTCAACGGTTGCGCAATTTCAAATCAGAAAATATATTCATTCTCCACTTACTGTATCTATCGGCAATTCCAGTAACCGCAGTTCGGAGAATGCATTGGTTCTTATAAAAGCTTTACCGAACACGCGACTCTGATATCTCCATTTCGACTCAAATCGTCCCAAACAAGTCTTCTTGTCTCATTTTCAACTATATGAAGTTCTTCGGAAACTTTAACTTTTGCTCCATCAAGTGCTGTTGTCACATCTAAAACGTTCGCCATGTTTTTTCTTATGCAACCCATAATAGTTCATAGGAGGAAGTGAAGAAAAGCCACGCTTTCTGACTAACCGAGAGACGGCGCTGTATATGGTGACCTTTGGGTCAAAAGGTGCCAATGCCCTGAATATGATGTAATGGGACGCTTCACACTTCCACATTCATAGACTTCTGATGTTGGTCTCAGTTTTTTTGAGTTTAGTTATTAATGAAATCTGTACTCAAGTTCAGTTCATAGGACAAGTATAAAACACAGCAACTGCAGACACATTCTAAAACAGAGTACTAAATTACCTACACATTGTTTGTTGAGAGTTTGATTCTGATAGACTTGTTCGCCATGATCTCCTTTTGGAGTCTACTGGTTGTGTTTTATAACCTTGTCTCAGTTTCAACACATGTAAGAAGTTGTAATATTTTTTGGCATCCTGTACCCGTCTGTCATATATATAACTCCATTTCTAAAACACAGGTCTCAATGCAAATACCAAAGTTGCGAGAAACTCGTTGCCACTGATTGCTAACGTGGACATATGACTACTGAAAAACTCCGACGGTGCAAGAATGTGGTATGGTGTCAAACACTAAAGACGGCTATTTGATAATCGAATGTCTAAAGGTATATATTTTGTGTTCTCCTCTAAGTAGAAAAGAAACATTGTCATTATTCCATCGTGTTTCTCTCTGTCGACTGTTCTTTCAACTCATGTATGGCAAAAGATAACACGTATTTTTCACACACTTAAACTCATTTTTTCCTCATTCCAACGCTAGTCATTTAGTTTTTCGATGGCCTCCAAAGCCTCTTACTGTCGTGACGATCAGAAATTATGAAAAAAGTGCCACTTCATGCCACTTTAATTTGACTATATAGACTCACTATATATGTTTAATACAATTAGAAACTTGTCTCCATGTTTTTTAGACAAGCAGATTTTCCCTGTGCCTGTGTGTTTTAGTGTTCATATATCTATATTGTTTGTTACCAAAGAGAAACAAACCCAAACCTCTCCCTATATATACAGTTCGACAAATTGTCATCACACTGTAAGAAAACGCTCGTGGAAAACGGTAAGTGGGACCCGGTGGAACTACATATCTAAAGTCCCTTGAAAGGAAGGAAACGGTTTGGGTAAATTTCAGTACTTCTGTCTAAGAAAACAATTTCCGTATTCTACAAATACGTATCGAAGTAATGTAAGAATTGTAAGTACCATCCAGGGGGTCTACTTTAGACACTCGTTACCACGGAGAGAAATGGGGATTTGTATTTAACCGGCTTCCTGTCTAAAATCTCCATTCATTTCCTAACATTTCCTAAATTTTGTGTGCAAACTGAGCCGCTCATTATCCGGTATACCGAAATATAACAGGTTTTATATAGGACACACCGAAAGGAGGCGCGCTAATAACTCGTTAAATTTACACTTTTGCGGAAAGTTGACTTGCAGCCTTTTATCTGCGATTTATCACTCTGTATTTTTCTAATAATCCGAAGGTCAACGGAGAACCACGACAAACTTAAGCGCTGTATCCTTTTAAAGACCACACTTAAAGACCGTTGTTGGTTAAATATGATACCTGTTTATTCTCTGATATTCAATTACACGCGCGATTACAGCCGATTGGCTGATTGATTGATTGATGTTTTACGCAGTGGGGAATAAACCGGGCTCGGTACCCGGAGGAAACCCCCGACCTTCGGCGAGTACCTGGCAGCCGAAGCTCTATAAGTAAACAAACCTTAAAATGCCAGGTTGAAATTATCTGAATCACTGCTGTCTAATCTACCTAATTATGGCATCAAAACAAAAAATCTTTAAACCTAGATACAAAATACAAAATCTCCCAAAAGTCGAAAAGGTATAAAATATAACTTCAAACAGAAAATATCGATAGATACCTACTTGGGTATGTTCTTTTTTCATTTATGTTCAAATGTTTGAAAATTGTTGTCACTCAATAAATTACACGACTGCCTGTCGAGGGCATCTGAGACCGAATAGCTCAAACTTAGATTCTAAATCAAAATAACTAGTAAACAATATGGGAAGATGTCAGGTACCAACCGAAGATACAACGCCATCAATAAATATAGCAACATTGAAGTGAGATGGACCTGATGTCGGCGTTAAGTGCCAAACAATCGAGCAAACACATTTCCCGAAATTTATTTGACCTGAAAGTGTAAGAACAGTCTTAAAGGCTGTACCTTGCTCTTGTAAGAGCACAACTGTTATCCGTAATATCCGTACCTAAAATAGATTATTTGTTTCAACTCCAGACAAGAATTAATCCTTATTGAACGATTGTCTGCAATTGTTAAAATGGACATTCGGTAAAAGTGTCAAAGTGAGTGAAAAAGGGATACAGTGCCCGTGCAAACCCGTTACTATAGTTTTGTACATGGACCCTTATCATAAGTGTAGCACCAAAATAATTTCATCGAATCAGTATTTTTAAGTATAAGTACTTACTGTGTTGATGATTTGATAATACCTTGTTGGTGTTACAAATGCTGTCATTCGAAATAACAAAAAAATTAAGATAGTACATATGAAAAAACGATTGCATTGCAAAACGTGTTTGGTCTTGAACTTTTTGAGAGGAGGGGGGCAAAATTGTATACATTGGTTCTCTAGACTAGTTTCATTCATTAATACTGATTTCTCGAGACAGGTATCACTAAAAAGCTTCTAAAGTGCAGTTCTTGAGAGAAAAAAAGCAAAAAATTCCTAAATTTGTTTTAAGGAAAAATATCAACATTTTTGTAACTCACGCCAATCTCATGTGTTTCGAATATTTTATTCATGAAAGCCAGATTTGGCTGAAATTGTATTACACACCAGAGTGAAGTCAAATCTCACACTGTTAACAAGAGACAACTTTTGTACCCATTGATAAAGCAAGTAAAACCATCAGAATCCCTGTGACTTAATTTACCGATTAAGGCTAAATCACTGGACAATCAACACGAAAAAATCTTTCAGCCATTAAAAGATGTATGATTTTATACGTTTTTCTTCTTTAACCATTCATTTAAATCTGCGTTACTCTAGTGCATTGGCAAAATTGTTTATAACAAACCTTTAAGTTTGTTTTTAGGATTTTAATTTTGTATTAATTTAAGAAATTCAAGTAGACCAAGTCAACGATTTATATTTATTTGCTGAGGCAAAGCGCGGGGTGGAATACAAATTGTTATTATAAGTGTTAAGAGAAATATGGTCATGATTTCTTGTGTTTTCATTTGAGTGAAATAAATAGGATGCTTCTTAGGTTCCACCAAAGGTTGGGGAGTTTACAGTAACCATAAAGCCTGTTTCCATCTCCCACTCATTCACCGTTAACGCTGAAGTGGCATGGCCTAGTCCTCAAGTGGAATAGTTTTCAGTTCCCATCGAAGTTCGGGGTTTCCTTGGGGCAAGGATTCTGGTTGCCTTCCCAAATAAACCTAGCAGCACCATCATGTTTAGTTGAAATTATAGATGAAACGAGCGGCGTAAAACATCAATCAACATACAGAATTGATGGCGGCGTTAAAACCCAAACAATAAAACAGCCACAGTTCTTGAAATTGATTTTACCGAAGGAATGGTCCCAATAAGTCATTGGATGTTTGAATAGACACTTTTCATTAATGTCCATTGCGGAGTCTATAAAGTACTATTGTACCAACTGACACCGTAACCTGTACCTAAACATAGACGAATTGTTTCAACTCCGGGTAGAGATTAATCCTACTTGGACAATTGTCTGGAATTGTCTGAATCGACCTTCGATAAAAATAATTATGGATCAATGGAGCTTGTCTGTGTTAATTAAAGGTGTCGACAAAGCTAGACTTTGGATCAATTGAATTAATCCATTACGATTCTTCTCCTCCCGCTCTGTCTGTGTAAATTATGCTAGTATGTTTGAATGTTTGGTGCATTACGCCGCGGTTGATATTTTTCACTTAAATGACAACTTTGTCGAAGTTGATGGATGGACCAGTAAGGAAAAGGGGCTAGTCAGACAGAACATCCTGGACATTGCATTCGTATTGGTCAACCATGCAAAAAAACGACCCTGTCTGAATTTTTATTGCGGAGGGGGGAGGAATTAGAAGACAATACAGGGTAGGGAAATGATCCATAAATGTGTTAAACAAATTGGACTAATGGTAACCCTTGGAAAATAGAGTAAAAAACTAGAAATTAATTTTTGTAAAATGTTTTCGTAATTATTGAAATTGACTGAATGTCAGGTAAATGTTTTAAAGATGAGAGTATTCACCTGAGGAGATTATGTTTCCACCCCAAAATCCACGGAGAAATCAGCCCAAACGAAACAGTAGGGATGAAGGGAATATTGTCTGGTTTCCTTGGCTTCTAATAAAATCTTACTTAACCAAAACTACGGTCGTATCTGTTTTAACTGATAGCGGAAAGTATACAGACAATGTGGCTATTCAAGAAACAAAACGAAACCTATGTACCCTTGTTAGGTCAGCTCATTACTTAAAATGTTTAATGGGAAATTCGGGCAATGAACTTCCAGGTTTTGGTACGTGGCCGGAACCTGGCAGGATTAACAGTGATAACCATCTTTTCTACGCGTTCCACGGAAAGAGGAGTATTAGACATTCACAACTCTGTTTAAGTGAAAAGTTCATTAAGCCCCGGATGCTATTCATTGTGTGGGCGATTTCCAGTTCGGCTTTCCTACAGGTTCGGAGGCTATGTTCCTTTCTCCGTTAAACCAAACAGCAGGAGCATATGAATGAAATAATTTTGAGTGTGACTTGAACCATCAACCCGTCAATAGTGGGGTTATTTATTCTATACAATCTACACAGCTTCATCGAACATTTGATGTACAGGATTTGTCAAACGTTTAGAGGTGGTGATATCATTGTTACGAACTTGTACCAGTAATCGTAACAGTAATCGTAACATAACATGTATTTCATTTGTTTTCGTTTGAACACTAACCAATATGTAATGGTATTGCTCAACGTTAGACACAGAATTGATAAATCGTTGGCAAAATAGAAAATGCCATGACAGACACTGTTATATAATCATTTTACAAGAATTGAATTCAATAGAATTGGAAGTGAGTAATTCCGGTGAAGATGTTGTTCATGGGTTAAACGAGTTCATGATATAAGAAAGGATTGTTTGTTATAAAAAGATCCGTCTTCGTGATAAAATGACATATGGTTCGTGATAAAAATTGACAATATATATTAAGGTTTATCGTTGTAGGAGATATTACGGACAGTCACGTAGAATAGCGCGAGATCTCAATTGAAAAATTGGGAAACTTCGTGTGTTTCTTTCAGGTTGATGGATTAATATTTGAAAACTGTGTTTTATTGCGTAATTATCGAGCGCCCAAAAGCTGATCAATTCTTCCATATGAATACCTATTTACAGTTAACTTAAAAATATAGGTCAGTTCAAATCGATTCATTTAGAAATGGCGTTCTACGAACTTCTACGTTTGACACACATCTTCCATTAGGCCAAACAAACGAAGTTACATTATACATGTTGATTACCGAAGATCAAAGCCTCGTTTAATAAATAAACAGAGATACTTTTAGAGGAGAGTAAATCGATAAAACAAGTCCACTTCTTTTTGTCTACAAATAATAAATTTGTAGATCGGTGGCAGACAAATAGGGACTACGTTTTTAAACGAACCCGATCGATTAATTTGTAAATGCTTAGTGAATATTCATTAAAAGTCTTTGACAAGAAAGAATGTATACTTAAAAAGGTTTCGCTCGGGTAAAACTAAAATGTTTGCAAGTTTTAATAAGCGTCGGTTTATGTGAATTCTTATACATGTACATTCCAAAATAATGTACAAACCATACCAACATTAATTTTTCGAAGCAGAATCACTTCGTGTTTGTCTTTAGGAAGAGTTCTATCTTACAAAGCTGTCGTAAGTTACTTCTGGAGTATTCAAAAACCGGGGTTAAACTTTAGGAAATTATTTTTTATTCACCAGAAGACATGAAAATTGACAATATACAAATATTGTAGATGAACTTCATCATGATGTGTCGTATCTGACCTACTCGGTGGGCATTCTCCACAACAATATTCGCCATATTTAAATCTTGGGATATGATCTTTTTTACAATCTCCCGGGGATTTTCTCCATTTTCCTCTTTAATGCCACCCAAACGTAAATTATAGCCACGACTATAGCGCTCTAGATCCAAGATTCTGTTTTTTAATTCTGTTGCTCCAAGCTTTCAGTAATATTTTTCAGCTTCTTCATTTGTGGCATAAGGAACTCTTTCACAACATTATTCAATTCGTGTGATTTTAAATCGGACATGTCAAGTTTTCTCGCAATCTCGTTTTGCTTTCGTTCGACTGCAATAATACGTTCCAGAAAGTTGTTTTGGTGAGAATCTACTGAATCCAATGTCTTCTGCGTCGATGCCATTGCATTTCTGAAGAAGTTTTTGAATTGATCAGTTGTTTTTTTGTTTCGGTCGTTACCATGGCCTTTTTGTTCAGATTTTTGTCGCTGGTGTCGTCCCTTGATTTCTTCATTCTAGTCCTGGGCATTTAGCTATTCTGTAGTTGTATAAGTGATTATTTGATGGCTGGCTAAGCTTTAAGTAAAAATACTAAAACATCTACCGAGAACGAAACTTCTGAGCGACTTAACACCTCCGCCATCTTGTTTTCCAGGAAATCACACCTTGAACACCACTACACAGAAGCTGCTTATCGGCACAGTACCCAATCTGACTCAAGACTTGTCATATACAATAAAGCCAGCATGTATATGGCCCAGACCATAAAAGAAGAATACAAACTGCTTCAGAGAAAAATTACTCGACCTCTGAGCCAACGGCCATTCATTGCTTATAGAAAGAACACGAGTTTGAAAGATCTATTACTCAGCACTAAACTCCCGCGCTAGGAACTAAATTACATATTTCCCCTTATCATATTTTGTTCAATTTTAGTTTACCTGACTTCTTGACTCATGGTTCACTCTAATGAAATATCATAGGTTTTGGTTTATTACAACAACCTAGGCCGGGGTATTAAGGTCTAAATGATATACGGTACCCTCTTTTAACACAACTAGAAACTTTTCTCCGGGGTGTCCGTGTGTTTTAGTGTTTATAAATATAGAAATGGGAACAACGAATGAGATACATTTTTCTTACTAGATCCAGCTCAAATTCATCGAATGTTGAAAATATGGCTTACGGTCAAAGAAAAAGCTTGATCTTAAAGGTAAAAATCAGGATCATGCGTCGTTTAAACAGCATACAAAACTGTTTCCTCGCCCGAGAACGAACAAAAAACAAATATCGAAAGCCTTCAAAATTGAAACCTTGAGAATTATCTGGAAAAACATCCACGATCTACAGCTTTATTCTCTACGGGATCTGTTGTCAGAAAATCCTAATTTCCTCTGAAAATAAGCCAAGCTGTTTGATGACCCCAGGAAACGAATTTAAAACTACAAGATATTTGTTCAACTAATTTAAATACCGGTCTTTTTTGCATAATTGTTATCGCATAAATGTCTTCTTGTTGTGATACTTCATCTTATACATGTGCTACTAAATTGCCCTAATTCGTAAACGAAACCGAAAAAACAGCTAAGATATTGCTTAGAAATGATAAGAAATATCCAAGCTAATTATTTTTCTGGTTCACAAAAACAATTGGCAGTATATGTCTTCTTTAATAAAATGTTATGAAAAATAATGAAACGGGTCAAAGGACAGGTTTTGGATGTGGTTGTGTCGACCAAGTGTCATTTGCTAAAAGTGATGTGTCATATCAATATGTAGTTGGACATGATTCTATTGCATTATTATATCGCTAGGGCGTGAACTGAATAGCTTTGTTGTGTCTGCTGTAAAAATGCAGGAAACAAATTGGTATGAGTTGCCAAATATAACGAACATTTCGTTGAAACAAAATTAGCTAATCGTTCGTCATTTCTATCAACAAATTCCAAATAGATGCTATCTTCATATATTAAACTTCGGTATGTACTTATGTTATTTTTAAACATAAACAAAAATCGAAAATTTACTCATACAATTCGGCTATCTTAGTTTTGTCCGTTATTAGCATACCTTTTGGTCTCTGGTAACTTGGCTTTACTTATATTGTTTGTTTCAATGTCATTTTCCAGATTTCAAAGGCTCAGCATCTCTAGACAATCGCGACTTATGAAAAAAAAGTCCCAATTTTGGCAGCTCAGGCCACTTTAACATTAATTCAAACAGATTTTTGTCCGGTCTACCACTTGTCACAGTAATTTGAACAGAATAAATCTGAACTTGCCATAATCTTTTAAATGTTAATATGACAATTAAAAAACTCTATCAAAAGCAACGGAAAAAAACTTGCTTTGTTCATTCAATGATATTTCAGAGTGATTATGAAAGTTTTTGACAGTTCAAAGGGATATTGAAATGTATTTTGTCGATCCTGAACGACGTAATAGCTTGTCTGATTCCCCCAGGGTTTGCGGTTGGAAATCACCTGTCAGTTTGTCAAAGATGTATTACAGTGACACAGATGCATGGAGCTGAAAGGCAAATAAACTCTTTAAAATGGCTTTCCAAATTTGTTTCATGTTTAAGGGTCATTTCTTATTCAAGTGAAATTTTCGTAATAATCAATTTTAGCAGAATGAAGAACAGCGCTAAAAATTCCAAATGTCTTGATTTCCACAGAAAACTTTCATTGCCGTTTCTATATGTTCTAAGGAAAGGTAACTCTTGAAAAGTTCCACTATATTTAGCCTTATGGAGTAGCTTCCCTTTTATCAGGTCTGACAAATTAACCATATACGTGGAATAATAGTAACAAAATGACAAGGCGACGCCGCGCGTGCCCATATCGCAGCGATGGCGGCGCGTTTTAGAACTTCAGATCCAAACCAGCCAATGAGATTTGTCCGTTCAATGTGTTTTATCCAATGAGTCCGACGACATTTGGATATTCAACGAGAGTAGACCCATTGTAATTTTTGCTACTTTTGATTGTTGTTATAATGCTTTTTATTTGGATAAGCTTTGCTGTTACCTTTGCAACTATGGTATAAACACCATTGTCTAATGGAGTCTCCCTTTACGTAAACAAAAATGTTCCGGATTTATAAGGAAACTGTATGATTGATTGATTGATTAATGTTTTACGCCGCACTCAAGACTAATTCACTTATATGGCGGCGTTGCCAGAGGAGGTTGGGGAGGCATGAGTTGATTGACGATGAAATGACGAAAATCCCCACAGTCTGTGTCCATATTCCGTTTTGAGGAAAAAATATCAACATCTTGGCAGCTCATGCCACTTAAACGTTAGACTATAGTCTAGATGAAAAGAGTGAAGTTCATCTAAAACAATTGTCCAATGTATGTTTCATTCTCTCATAAGCGAGTTATTGAACTTTGAATGTGTCGTTATAGCAGAGAGTTAGTTCCATGGGCCATTCACAAGGCCGTTATAACTTTTGTCATTAGTTTGATCCAATTAATCAATGTTGAATAAAATCGAGATGTGATGCAACTGAGCCAATGGATTGCACCACTGACCAGCATATTCTGAACCAATCTTCCCAATTTAAGTTTGTCGCCATGTTTTTGGACCTATAACTACCATCATACTGTACATTAGAAAGCTGTCAAAATACGTCATTATTGATCTAAAAATAGATATGCAGCACCACGTCATTTTTCAGTCGAAAATATGTCGACACCGATAATCCACTGAAAGGACATACTTCTTTGTTATTAGCTTGAGATGATTTAAATACTTTGAAGGTTGTCATTGAAGTTAAAGGAGAAGAAAAGGAAAGAACTAAGTAAATACAGTACAGGCGCGACACATTTTCCTTTCTAACGGTACCAAAACCATATTTCTGCGATTTTTCCTCGCCAAACTGTGCTATAAGAAAGCTAACAATCGTTATCAGAGAACGTCTAAACTGACTCGGCTGCCATCTTCACAGCAGAGCTTAGCTGTGTGTCTCGATCGGCCAATCAGCATACGCCTGGCCACCAGTCACTCGCTAGCGTAAGAGAAATTGGTCAACTCTGAAAGTCGACCATTTAAACCTAGGTTAATTTCTGTCATTTCGAGGCGCTAATAAGAGAAGACGAACACTCTAACAACTCTGAAATGTACACTAGCTAGTAAATCAACCTTTTGGGAAAACGTGACAGGCTGCATATGTTGTCTACGCGACTTGTGGTGATCGTTGTAGAATTTTCAGAAATGGTAGTCTTACCAGTGACATTGCAGGTTATAACCATACAAGATATGGTAAGCTCGCAAGGGAAGTAATCTACTAATACTTTTTCCGGTCAATTTCAAACCGTCAATGGCGCGCTCCACTGACGATCGAGCACGAGCTTGTCTGGCAGTTTCATTTTCATTTTATTTTCACACCGTAAACCACGTGCAAGACTCACACACATGAATACGATGGTCTATGGGAGCCCGTTCGATACAATTGCATGTTGTTTTTTTGTTTTCTCCTCCTTTAAACTGTATGTATTTCTAGAGATTCTCCATCTTTTAAATACAAACATTTCTGGCAAGAGGTTTCCTCCAGGCAAAGAGACCGGGCTGTGTAACAGTAACCAAGCGTACACTGCAGCATGGAACCCTATTAGTGCCATGGGTGGAATTTCGACTTTTCTTGAGCTTTTTTGGTAAGCAAGTACCATATATGATCGGAATGGGACAACTGTAGCTGACGGTTTGACCCAAACAAAATTTTGCCCTCATCCGATAAAATTGATTATATAGAAAGTGAAATAGTCTTGAGTGCGACCTAAAACATTCTCCGACAGGTATACCATAGAGAAGCGAGAAATTTTCATTTGTCTATAATGTGTGTAATTCTTGGATGTCCGCACTGGCTGTTCATCGATTATCGACAACAGATTTGTAATTGAAAACTGCATATCTCGATTTCATTTGTTTTATTGCAGATAATAATCGGATGTCAGCACTAGTTATTCATCGATCATCTCTATTTGTAAGATTCTATTTGTAACTGCATGGTAACTGTATTTAATTGTTGTATATCGTACAATTTGTAGGTACTACTTGTATGGGAGCACTGGCTGGTCCTCTGATTATCTGTTTTCTGTATTACTGGTAACAATAATAATTTCTTAACTTTTGATTGATTGATTGATTGATTGATTGATTGATTGATGTTTTACGCTGCACTCAAGATTATTTCACTTATATGGTGGTTTAGTCGGGAAGGAAATCGGGCTCATTGCCCGGGGGAAACCCCGACCTTCGGCGAGTACCTGACAACTCTTCCACATACGGCGCCCTAGTGATCAATTTACTCAGTAATTTTTCAATTTTGTTTGGTCTGAGTTGATTCCAACCCGTGTCGCATCGATGGAAGGTCTGTGGGACTGAGGGTCTTTTTACGTTGTTACTTAAATTTGTTGTTAATAGCTTGTCAGTACAGACGGATTCCCATTCCAGGTTACAGGACATTTAGTTTTTATTAGGTATAAAAATACTTATTTTAATATTTTATCTTTATGGGTTCTTAGTAAAACAAGAGTTTTAGTAAACTCAACATACGCCCGCCGTGGCAAAGTCGAACCGCTACGATTAACAACTTTACATTTAATATAACATTTGTTTTAATTTCATCAATTCGAATTTCTTGTTCACAGTAGAAGTTTTTGTTTTCTGAATTTGATGAAGCTGCAACTAAATACCACATAGTATAGTACATATATTCTTGAATTTTAACAGTTTTGACTGGGACACTGTTCTATTGGACTTGGCTGTTATAGTTTTATTACAAAGCAAACAATCTTCAGGCTGACCACTGATATGATGGTATGTACATATACAAACCTTGTGTGTGTACTGTCATTGTCCCCTTATCTCTATTTAAACAGCCACTCTGATAAATACCAGATGGGTAATAAAGTGGGAAAATGGTCTTTTTTTTTTTTATTATAGTGCACATTGAACTATCCAAGAAAACAGTCTCATAATGTATAAATTAATTGGCTTCCAGTATTACTCTGGACCAAGTGTACTCAAAAAGCATTGATATATATTAATATATAAATATTAAACATCAGGTACACATTTCTGATAAAAAAAACTCTTGAAAACAGACAAAAAATATGTGTACCCAAATCAAATTTGGTATGGGACACATCATCTACCTACATGTATAAGGTATATTAATCTAAAAGAATTGGAGAGATTATATCAAAACGAAAGAAGTTCTGGAGCCAAAAGGGAATATTACATAATCCAATAGGGCTGCCATATTATGCAACGGGTGATGTCAGAAATGGTACACGACACACCGTCTGCCCATAAGGTTTATACTCTGAAAGAATCGTCAAGATCGGATCAGAACTCTTTAAGTTATGGAGCGGAAGGGAACGAAGATATAGACTAAGACAGAATATTACATATTCCAATGTAGAAGTCATATTATGCAATCGACAATGTCCTAAATGGTTCATGACACACCTTCTATCCCTAAACTATATGTTGTAAAAAAAATTGTCAAGATCGGATAAAAACTTTTCAAGTTATGGAGCGGAAGGGAACGAAGATATAGACTAAGACAGAATACTACATAATCCAATGTAGAAGCCCCATTATGCAATCGACGATGTCATAAATGGTTCATGACATACCTTCTACACACAAGGTATATGTTGTGAAAGAATTGTAAAGATTAGATCAAAACTCTTCAAGTTATGGAGCGGAAGGGAATCCGGGACGGACGGCCGGACGGACGGACGGCGCTGGTGATACCATAATACGACCGACTTTTTTAAGTCGGGCGTATAAAAAGTATAGCTATCGTCCCTGCCCATTGCATCAGAGACCCCAGGTGGGGTATAACATTGTACGCTTGTACAATATTATTTAGGACCTTATTTTCATCTCACCTTGGCTCCATTAAAATAAATAATTATTTTATTTCAGTAAAGAATACGGAGACCTTGTTCGTGACACACTTTGTGTGTCTGTACGATACTGGACCCCCTTTTAGTAAATCGTCGTGTAATAAACGACCGTTTTATCAATCATATGTGTGCTATTTGGAGTTATTTATCTTTATGGAGCGAACTGAGTTCGGTCTGTCATACACAAATGAATTGACGACTTTCAGATAAAGTTTAGTCGATATTAGGAAAATAGCAAAATATAAATAAAGGCTGGTTTGAACCTAAAGGTTACTACGCTGACAAATTTTAGTCTTCACTTCAAGCAAAATTATTGGTAAATCTGGGTATAACAGTTTTCGGTGAAATGTTCAGCGTAATTTCCCATGTATCTCGTTGATCGATCATTGCATTCCGATCTGTGTTACCGTTTTCTCTGCCTTGAGATGACGTCATGCAACAGGAGATATATCCAACACAGTTTGACGTCTTTTAATCCTTCCTTTCTTAATAAATCTATAACGGTAGATTTAGGCATGGGTACATGGCGACAAAATTGGAATTTAGAAGGCTGGCTCAGAATATATATGTCATTGTGGCAACAGCACGTCATGTCTTATCAAGGCCATTGGCTTATTTACATCACGTGACTAAAATGCTTCGCATCTTGTTTTCGAAAGGAATAAGAAAATGGCCACGATCTTGCACGGGGTCAATTTTTGTAGTATTTGCTATTATCACGTTTGAAAATTTATAATTCTTTAAAAAGGGGATAAAAATATTCGTCCATTGCTTTAAACTATATAAATCCTCTTTTTTCCAATCCAAACTAGACTTAAGCTGAAATTTCTCTTCCGTTCCCTAAATGAGAAACAAGAAGTACAAAAAATACTGCGCGGCAAGCTTGTCGTAATAAAACATGACTTCTGACTTCCTCCTAAAGTACAATTGCCTGAGTTTATTTATTATTCAAATGTGTATTGTCACTGTGTTGTTCCTTTGATGGGTGAAGACCGTCTTTGAGAGTTCGCTCGACCATAAATCTATAATTTGATCTCGTTGCGATGGTTAAATTTTAACTTTCAAGAAACAAAGATCAAGGTAGATTTATGCATCAAATCTTTATGGCAGATTTATTGCTCGTTTGAGACCGTATGTTAATAACCATAGACATAGAGTATTCTTTTGTATGGAAAGTGAGTTAGGGCTATCATAAAGCAGAACTATAGTCGTTTGCTTCAAGATGCCATACCATGGCCAAAGTATCCTTTTTTTGTTTTCATCGCGTGGATAGACTTAAATCAACACTGACTGTGCAACACTATCCCATCAACCCTGTGGAAATTCCACAAGCTAATCATAAATAATCGATTGCGTGGTCAGAAGATGTCAAAGTCAGATAATTAAACAAGGGACATGCCAGAGTAATGAGAGCTGATTTACCGCATGTGGGCAGCTGACAACTACATGTAATACATAAATTAAGGATTCGCTAACAACACATGGGGCTAATCAACTTCCTGTGCGACCCACTATAAGTAATCGACGTTTTCTTGACGGGGGTTGAATGTTATGACATATTAGGTTGTTTTTTCCGATGTCAATCTATACTTTCTTAAACAGAATATGTTGTCACATTGAATCCAAGGCCGCTTTCTTTAAAAGTGTATCGGCTCAATATGATAATTTGTTGTGGGTTATTAGTATCGTTTTAGACCATCAAGGAAGCATCCTCCATGGGCCAATGTCAGTTTTAAGTAAATAAAATGTAGTTCCGGTATATCATTTCACTTACACAATTCGGTTAAAAAAATCTTTTTGGATGTTTTGGATGTTTAAACAACACTCAGGGTTTGGCCTATGATGGATTAATTGTTAGGTTAATTATGCCGACTTTCACTCGAAATAAATATAGTAGAAGTTCCCGTTCAGGCACGCTTTTGTAAATGATTTTTGTTTTCATTTCTTGGCGTTATCTGCACAACAACCCCTCCATCCTCACTTAAAATACGGCATAGCCAGGTTTAAGGGGAAATAAAATGGGCGAAATTGCCCGGTAGATATTCTTAACCTTAGTCAGGTAGGTGACAACCAGCATAGTGTTGAAACCGAGGTAAATGAGTACATATCAACGGAATGAACATTTAGAAAACTCTTACATCTACGTCTTGAAAGACGTACTGATTGCCATACCGCACTATGTATTGTTGCCAGGGTTATTGATGAAGAGGAGGGCAATATTACCGGAGGATACCCCCGACCTTACCGTGGGGACCATCTCAAAGAAAATCGTCTAAACAGGCCGAAAATATCTACATTTTTGGGTGGGCAACTGAACGGAAAGATATTTCGTCTGAACGTCCAACTGGCTCGTTTTTTCTTGAATGTTCCATATTTATGACACACTTAATTCAATAAGGTGAAGAATTGCTTATGGATAACAACTTCTTGGTTTATTTTATCTTAGTTGTTATCCATAAGTAATTTTTCACCTTATTGTGACCTTTCAACTTCTAAATGCCATTGCAAGATTTCACACATATATCAGTTCACTTATATGCCGGCCTTGCCATGGTTAATGGGGGAGGACTCAGGTACCTTGATACACTTCCACAAACAAATCGCATGCCTATACATGGTGAAATCAGTGGCTTCTGAATAAATGATTTTGAAAGAGAGACACAATTCAATTAATGTTTATTAAATGGGGGGGGGGGGGGTTGATATTTAATGAGTCTCATCCAGCATTCAGTTTTGAAGAAGACATTGCCAAAGAAACCAAACATGATTTGGAAAAAGACGGTTTGCCAAGGAAGGCAAAAAAGCTTTAAAAATTGTACTTATCCTTTTTGTTTGAACATCTCAGGTTTGAAAAGAAATCGCTTCTTCATTAGAAGTATAAAATGACATGGATAGAGATAGACATTCTGTAGAAATTTTACAGTACAGGGTAAAAAAAAACATCACAATTTGCTAATTTTTAAAGGAAATATCTCTGCTGAATACGCCTTTGTAAAAAAAATGTATCATTTTATAAGTTATCTTTTTTTCCAATCCAATCTTGTACCAGCTCATCTCCTCCATCTGCCCTTTTGAAGATGGCACGACAATCCAACGTTTTTTAATGTCTATGTCTGCGTAACATTTGTTGGATCCACTGTCTCATGTGAAGCTAAAATAAAAAAATAATAATTTGAGATTCCTTTGGAGCATCAACAGATTGGCTATATATCATTGGGGCTCGGTCGACAGAGTGATAGTCCCCAGGACTTCCATCGATGTACCCCGGCTTCATATCCCACTTAGGCCAAATGAAATTGTGTGTCAGAGTTGTCAGGTACTCCCTGAAGGTCGGTTGGTTGGTTAGTTATTTTAGCTTATTGGCGCGTCCATTCGTATGAATGATGTACGCCATAACCCTGAAGGTCGGGATTTTCCTTAACCCAAAGAGCTAGTCCGGGTTTCTGACTCCAAAATTACTATTTTATTATACTGATGACCGCCAGTATAGAAAAATAGTCATTTTGTAGTCAGAAACCCAGACTACTAAAGAGCCGGGTTTCCTCACCTACTAAACCGGACAACACCGCCGTATAAGTTAAATAATCTTGAGTGCGGCGCAAAACATCAATCGATCATTTCACGTCCACAGAAGGTAACTCAACTGAAAGAAATATTTCATTTGGATTCCACTCGATTTATTTCAAAGAGAAGATTAAGGCAGTGCCTACAACTGTGGTGGGGGCCTCGTGGCTCAGTAGGTAGAGCGTTGGACGCTCAATCCGAACAGCCTTCCACCAATGGGTCGCGGGTTCGATTCCCACTCAGTCCAAAAAATTGGAAAATTTTCTGACTGGGTTTTCACTCGAACGACCTATGTGGGATGGTTGCCAGTTACCAACGGAAGGTCGTGGGTTTCCTCCGGGCATAGAGCCCGGTTTCCTCCCACAATAAAACTGGCAACGCCGCCATATAAGTGAAATAATCTTGAGCGCGGCGTAAAACACCAAACAATCAATCAACAACTGTGGTGGTGTATATAAATCCAATCACCAGTCAACTATAATTACTGGACAACTAGGCAAATCATTTGGAAAAGACAGACGTCAATGTACCGCTGTGTAATATGTCTGGTCTAAATAAAAAGCTCAATTTACAGTCAGTTCCATACAATTAAAACTCCAGCCATGTGCGTCATCAAACATCTGCCATCGAATTAGCTTTATGACGGGATTATCTTAATATACCAAATGGTACCCCGCATAGCGGAAACAATCATCGTTTGGGTTTTTATTAGCTTCTGGGTCTTTTTCAGACTATGTTAGGCCATCTTCATACAGCAGTTTATTCCAGATTGTGATAAAAAAAGGAGATTTTTTCATTCCACCATCTATTAACCCTAAATGGCAAAACAAGAGAAATAACTTCTTGGAAAGTTAAATACCTGAACACATTTTTTAAGTCAAAATAGTAGAAGAGTAATAAAATGGCACAAGAAATGTGTTTATCTTCGTTTACAGACTGAATTTTCACTGTAAAGTATACGGAAGGCGAATGCGGCTATTCCCACCCGCGTGCAGCGCCCTGTAAAACACGCGTATCGACAACACAAGAATGCTCTCTTAGGCCAAAACCGTGCGCGAATTCCAACATATCGCTCTTTGTTAATCTCAACTTATCAACAAACAAAAAAACACGCGGCTCGAGAACTCGGGATTGGGCACGCGTTTGCATTTCCGCGTTTTCTCAAGTTCTCGCCTGACTTATTTTCCAATTTAAAAAAAAACACGCGGCTAGAGATTAAGAAACACGCGGTTTCTGTTAATCTCGCGAGTTTTTGCAAAAATAATACGCACGGTTTTTGCTAATCTGGCGAGTTTTTTGTTAACTCGCGACATTAGGCCTATAGGCGTGCATTTATAATCTCGTGTCACGCATTTTGTCAGTTTTTCATTGCGAAAGACCTGTGTTTTCCGAAAACAATTTCAAAGACTATTGTCCGGTTAATAGATATATATACATTTGCCACCGTTCTGGGCTAGCAAGGAGATAATGTAAGCCCCCCCCCCCCCCCCAGTAGACACGCTGAAACTTTGTACAACAAACTTGGCATATAATTTTTATTTCGTGCTGTACTCAAAATTACAAAACGAACGTTGCACATATGTATTACAAGTTTTAGTATTCTAGCAGCCTTTATTAAGGCCATACTTATTTTCGCAAAGAAATCCTGCATATTCCAGCAAAAAGCTCAGAAGAGCTTTGATAAAATTAACAGCACAGTCGGCGCGATATTGCTTAAAAAGAAGATCGTTTTTTATATTTTTCCCATGTAGAAGAACTTTTATTTTTGAGCCAAAGTTCAAAAGTTTTGGCATCATTTATTTGCAAAAAGAAAATTTGATTTGTTTGGTATCCGCAATGTAAACAATCGACGAGCCGATGAACATAATTGTGGTAAATGATTAAAGTCACAATGATGTGAACCAGCTGACTGTTGATCCAGTCTCCGGCCTATACATGAGAAGTTCAAAGGATACAAATAAGCCTTCCGATAAATTTGAGATTGTAAATTAAAAGAGCCGAACAAAAAGAGCCGAAAAGAGTGCGAAGAACTGAAGATACGCAAGTTCTAAAGGATCGTTTGGAATCTCTTATAGGTATCACTATGACTATACCACATAACTGGATGTATTTTATTTGTATTGTGTACGACATTTACATTGGATACGACATAAAGCGACATTTTAAAGCGGCATGAGCTGCCAAAATTCACACTTTTTTCATAATTTCTGATCATCACGACAGTAAGAGACTTTAAAGGCCATCGAAAAACTAAATGATTGTCGTTCGAATGAGGAAAATCCATACAGTATGTGGCCTGTACGAACCGAAAACGTGTTCGAAAAGTAACAAAATTTAAATAACCGGGACGACCATTCATTCAATCTAAGCCAAAGTTAGTTCAAAACAATATTTTATCGTATATTTTTGAGACTAGAAACACTAAAAAGCTTCTGAATTATACGTCTTGAGAAAAATAGCCAATAATTTTAACATTCTGTTGTAACGTCAAAATGTCAACATTTTGGCAGCTCATGCCCCTTTAAGCTCATATAAATTCGCTTTCTTCACAAATATTAGAAAACTTAAGGCGGTGAGTGGGCCGTTAACTATTTGGTAAGCCAATAATAAGAACACGAATTACGTGGAATGCAGTTTGATTTGCTCTTATAGTCTATGATATAAAATACGTTAATATTCTTCTGAATTATCTAACAAAACAGTTCCGATACAATGGTAAACCATTTATTTCATCAGCAAAAATGAAAAAAAATATCATAAGGTTTCCACTTCTAAAATGCTGAATTGAACACTCACCTTTCCGACCAAAGTTGGGTCCAAATCTAAGACATCCTGGGTTCTCTTGACATAAGTTTTTATTGGAAGTCCGTCGAAATCTTGTTCCATAGCGTAATCATCTAGAGAAGGTGCTTTTTGCACGTGAAATGGCCTGAAAACGTCTCGGCTTGCCGTAAGTCTTTTTCCATTCCCTGTGTCACAAGTGAAAAAAAGACCCATCAAAAGTGATGCGAAAAGATATCTTCGTTGTTTTGGATAAGGCATTGGGGCGAAATGTTAAGTTAAAACGTTCCACGGCGATATGTATTCAACGATTTGTTTCGGTATCCAGGCACTTTGTTAAAGACACGCAGACTGCTTCTGGCTTAAGAGTGTTACATTCTATTTTATAAACGCTCACGTGTAAGCCCGTGAGCCCAATGACATTTTCAACGGATGGGATTTTGTCGTGGAACAGCCTTTGATAACCATCGTAATACATTCCCCCTGATGACATCAAGCTTTGAAGCTTTAATGAACAGCCTTAAATGTACCTTAATGTACTGTGTGGGAGTTGAAAGTGGAGTTAATATTTATTATTCATAGCTAATCAATGTGATAAAAACAACTTACTGTTTCATTGTATGTGATCTAAGGTTACTTTAAGGTCACCTGTCCATTAAACCTGAATATACATTTCAAAATATACGTCTAAGTATTTCCAGAAGGCAATTGATTGGATTTAACTCCGCACTCAAGGTGATATCCCTTATGCAATATGACAGCAAAAAGGTCTTTCTCAAAAAGTTTCGAACTTATAATTCCACTTAAGGAATTCATATAGCTTCAACCCTTTTGGGGTTACCACGCCGTTTTTATAATCACCATGCAGTATTAAAGGAGGAGAAAACAAATAAAACAGGCATATACACTAAACGGACGGCGAATTTCCCTTTCCAATGGTACCATAGACATATTTTTACGATTTTTCCCCACCGCACAGTCTTAAAGTGAAGTTATATAAAACCGTTCAATTTCGACTGAGACCGACTTGCTTACTTGGCCGCCATCATCACAACAGTGCTTAGGGGTGTGTCTCTTTCGGCCAATCAGTAGACGCATACCCAGCAATTTAAAGCGCACGTGCGAGTGAAATTGGTCAACTTTCTTAGTCTGCCATTTAAGCCTAGGTTAATTGCTAGGCACATCTGTTTCCGGTCAATTTCTCGCTTTACAAATGGCGGTCCCCATCGTTTTTGTGACCCAATTTAAACATATGCAATTTTCTGCATCACCATAAAACGCAGGTAAGATTTACAGCTTAAAAATTGATACTCTAAGGGTGATTGTTCGTTACAATTTCTTGTTGTTTTTTTGTTTTCTCCTCCTTTAAATAAACTCGTTCTAAATGTAACGAAATGAATAGGTTTTTACTATTGATGTTCAAATCTTTCAATGACATTTAGAAGTTTGAAAGGTTGCGATAAGGTGCAGAATTACATATGGTCACCCAATAAACCAAGAAGTTGTTATCCATAAGTAATTCTTCACCTTATTGTATTGATGTCCAATCAGAGAAAACAAAATAGCCTGTCAGATTCCAAAGCAGAAAGTTGAACTTTTATTGTTGCTAGAATTTCTGATTTGTTTGCTGAAAAAAACGAAAGGTATTAAACTCTCTGCTTTTTGTTACAAAATGGGAGATAAAAGTCTAGTCCAAAGGCCGATAAAAACTTGAACTTGTCAGTTTTTACAATTGAACTCATGACAATGGCAAGCTCAGAAAACTGTTAATGCAATTTTCAGAATGGTGGAGTTCCAGCAACAGCAAAAAGAGGTATTACAGTGGGGCCTTTTCCTTGGAGAAAGAAAAAATGTTGCCGTTTTTTTTTATTTGTTATTTGTTATTAATATTATTGAACAAGCAGTTTAATACATAATATATGCTTTTTTAAATGAACATCAAATGTCTTTTATCATTAATATCGGGACAATCAGAAATAAGGGGAAAAGTCACATTTTGGGCAGCTCTCTCTTTATAGTGTACATCCCACTCATGACGTAAGCAAAAGCTACTTCAAAATTCTGTTTTGGTGAAACAATATCCCAACTATGGTAGAAACCCCTGTTTTAACTAAACAGTTGACAGAGTGAAGAAACACAATTCCAAAACTATGTGTCGAAAAGCGACGATTAGTCTTTATAAGATTGAAAGCACCTTTCAAGAAATGTCATTTGCATAACCATGTAATATTAATTCAAACTCCAGTTGCCACCTGGGGTATCTTCATACTACAGCCTGTCTATAGAGTACGATCACAGAACACGTGCTCGAGAAACAGTTTGAAATATTGAAACCCAATTAACTGTCTACTATCGTATGATAAAGAACCTAGTTTGAAAGTAATTATTCTGACTCAATAATGTCCTTGGATATTATGGCTAATATATCGGGTGGCTAAAAACACTATTTAATCTAAGCTTTATTAACATCATCGCGACGAATTCAAGACAAAAATTAGCACAATTCATTGAACAATTATAATTTCATTTCCTTGCGTTAAAAAGTTCTTATTCAGTGAAAACTTTTAAAAGCGCGCTAAAAACTTTGCTGTCGTTCTCTTTTACATAATGTTTTAGGCCAACCATGGCGCTACTGTTGGGCAAAAGTTTGCAATAGAGCCTTTCTCAAAATGATTAGGTTCTGCTTTCCATTTTGGGCCAAGAGTATAAATGTAACTCGGAAAACTGAAGCCATTCGGCCGTGAAATTCTATATTTAGGCAGATCTGGAAAGCCATCATTAGGAACGTTATTTCCAGCGTTGCCTAACGTCTTAATAAATGTGAATTTAGGATAATGGTTGCCCAATCTTCGGCATGTGGCCACATTGATGTTAGTCAAATTTCTTGGCATCACATTGGCCCAATAATAGTCCTCTGGTTGGCCAAATTTGGTCTGACTATATTGCTATACTAATATGATAATGCTGGGTACATGCAATGCAACGATGCGTCTTATAGTTTGTCGACACTCGACAGTATTTCTCATTATGACCCATTAACGTATCGCCTGTAACCATTATGGCCCATGCACGTGTCCTTGTTTGTAACCATTTTGAATTTTTAAGCGTGCCCTTGATTGTAACCATTATAGCCCATAAACGTGTCCTTGTTTGTAACCATTATAGCCCATAAACGCCTTCTTGTTTGTTACCACTATGACCCAAAGCCTGTTAATGTTTATGTTTTAATTTTCAGGGGATTTTTTTTGTCCCAGAAACTTTCAAGATCACAACACTTCTGGTAACTTGTAATCCTATATCAACAAAAGGTTGATCATAATCAGTTAAAGTTTGAGTATAATGGCCAAGTTTCAAAACATAAAAGTGAAAATTAACTGGTGTTCAAATTAGACAGACAACATACAATACAAAATCGTATCAACAGGGCACATAGAGACAAATAGTTTTGTCTGCAGCCAAATGAAAGCTATCGTTGTAGTATACAATTGGCTTCTTCGGTGTTCTGTTTCGATCGCAATAAAAACATTTTTCATAGACAAATATTGTCAGCATATCACAGATCTTTAGAGCTTTCTAATATCCCGCAAAGGTCATATTTAACATAATAAGTTAAAGTGACATTGTCTGTCGAATTCGCACTTTTTTTTATAAATTCTACCTTTCAATACAATAAGACAATTTGAAGTTCATCGAAAAACTAAATGATTGACGTTGAAATAAAGAATCCATACTTTATCTGGCCTGCACGAACCGAAATGGTATTCGAAACCTAAACAAAATTTAAATAACCGGGACGAACGTTCATTCATTTAAATTTAAATTAGCAAAAACGCAAGTTAAATTGTACACTATTGAGACTTGTAGTTTTGTCTAATTTGTACTTCAGATAAATAACAGACAATTACACATTTTATTTTACCGTAAAAATATCAACATTTCGGTAGCTCATGTCACTTTAAGCTATTTAAATTTCTAACCCGAATCTTATGTCATTCCACTCCCGAGTAATCTTGGTTCTTAATTACCAATGATATAGGGAAATAATTTACTGCAATATACATTAATCAACCTTGTATGTTATTGTATATTCCAAACTGTACGATCACAACATCAAGTAAATTTATACATCACAGCGTGGCGTGGCTGAATAACTGCACCAAACAGCTCAAAGGAGACTGACTGGCAAATAAGTAAAACAGGATGAGACACATGTGTGCGACTAAAAGGCGACCTAAATTGATAAAAAATATCCGTCAATGGACAAGAGATAACCTAAAACCATAAAGATCCCTTCCCATAATGTACAACATCTTCGCCCATTTGTTTGTCTTCCATAAGTAATAAGAGCTACTTTCGAAAACAGTTTCTTTTCTCGACTTTTAAAGTGACACGAGCTGCCAAAATTCAAGCTTTCTTCATAAATTTTGATTGTCCAAAGATGGGGATTTGAAGTTCATTGAAAAACTTAACGATTGACTTGAAAAAAAAGAAAATCATGACATACTATACCTCGCACGAACCGGAACAGTGTTTGAAATATTTGAGCAACTGTGACAAACTTTCATTCATTTAGTCCAACACACTAATTCAATGTAAAATTATCAATACTAGTATGACTAAAAAAAAATAAAAATTTGTAATTCTTGAAAAAAAAAATACCCGGTGATTTCCAAAAACAAATTTAACGGATTTGCTTTTTAAAGTAAAAAAAATATTTCAATAATAATGAAAAAAAATAAGCATACCTCCTGCACAGGCTTGAGTTGCATAGGTCCCGGTACATTTTCCTAAGAATCAAAAAGAAAAACGATGGAATGATAAGGTTTTGTTCCAATGTTATTCGGGGTTATTGACCTAAAAAAGAATCAACGTTAGTTCACTTCTCCAATATTAGCCTAATCAATTAAAAAATGCGCATTGTTCTACAGTTTTGGCACCTTAGCGACAATCCAACATCATTTTTTTTTTATCAAACTAAGATGTTTGCATTAACCTTGTGTTAACAAGCAGATGATTAACAGTTGTAATCAATTGGCTGTGCAAGTTATTACCCGAATACGACCCTTGCGGAATCAAGTTCGTATTAACCGTAGGGCTGTATTGGCTGAGTTCAAGTCATATTGGCCGAGTTGAAGCTATATTGGCCGAGTTCACGGAGTGCGGTTGAAAGACGCAATTAACATGTGATGCCCCAGAGTTTGACAGATGCAGACGACAGATGTTGATATAAAAATGTCTACACCAAAGCGCGTTGTACAAGGTCTTATTGACAGGATATTAGAGTCGGGAGAAAAAAACTACTGTAAGTGAATCCGATTGCCGTTTTAGGAAAGTGATAGAGGAAGAAACTTCTCTACTTATCCAGGAACAAAAACACAGAGAGCAAAACAAGGTCGGACGTCATTTTGTTTAAGGCATGGATGAAATGTTCAGAGGGGGGCCAGCGGCTTCCTGAAAACATACCTCCTGTTCAACTTTACAGCTTCCATGGCAATAACTATTAATAAAACAGTCTATTAATAAAAATATTATGAACCGAGTGTTTTGGTATTGGCTTTCGGATGGTTATATTGGCCACCCTCAGGCCAATACCAAGGCAATACCAAAACACTCGATTAATAACATTTAACATATGACCTCCTTTGATCTTAACTTCTTCCATCCATAATAACAAAACAATCATCATGTCGGTCTTACAGTTCTACGAGAAGGACAATTTCGGGATCTTCGTAAAAAAAATTAAACCTTACTGGGTGCAATCTCTCTGGGACGGGCCCATTGACATTGACAGTTGCATACCAGATTTGGATCGAAATTGCATCATCTTCTAGTAATGGCGGCATTCGATGCACATCAAATACCACGTGACCTCCATTGCACGCATATAGATCGAATGGAACTATATAAGACAACCGACAACTTATGCCACTTTTATTCAGAATCTCAAATGTTAAAATTATATTGGCTATTTTTCTCAAAACGGATAATTCAGAAGCTTTTTAGTGCTTCTAGTCTAGAGAACGTACGATAATGTATTGTTTTGAACTAACTTTGGCTTAGAATGAATGAATGGTCGTACCGGTTATTTAAATTTTGTTTTCTTTTCGAACACTATTTCGGTTCGTATAGGCCACGTACTGTATAGATTTTCCCCATTCCAACGTCAATCATTTAGTTTTTCGATGGCCTTCAAAGTCTCTCACTGTCGTGACGATAAGAAATTATGAAAAAGGTGTGAATTTTGGCAGCTCATGCCACTTTAAATATCATGGGTTTATTACAACAACCTATGAGTGCATATAAAGGTCTAAACCACATGCTCCCTTTCAACACAACTAGAAACTTGTCCCCATAGATATTTTAGTCAAAATGATTTCCCCTGTGTCCTTGTGTTTTAGTGTCTATAAAAATAAAAAAACCGGCAACTTACCTATGGCGTCAGCTGGAAGAATAAACACAGACAAAGTGACGAGATATATTACGATACACTTCATTCTATTGTCTTCACAAACAAGACAACTATACGTCAAATGCTAACACCATACGAACACACACTGAATAACAATGAGGCTGATTTGGAATAAGACGTGTTATAATACATTGGCACAGTCGCATTTTACGCTTGACGAAATGATTATGTCTTTTGACCGTCAAGGACAGGTGGAAGACATGTCAATAAAATATGTGTAAAATTGAGAAATCTTAGTTTTGGCTATTAGACACCTGTGCTTGTCACATTAGTGGTTAAATCATTTTCCAGTTGGACACAAACAACAGCCTTTGACAAACATACAGCATGCATTTGTTATCTAGCCAAATATAGGCCTACGTATGGTTTCTGCTTAAATGTGAAAGTGGCATGAGCTGCTAAAATTCTGTGGGGTTTTTTCTTCATAATTTTCGATCGTCGTGAACAGTTAAGCGTTTGATTGATTGAAAAACGTTTCACGCCGCACTCATGATTATTTCACTTATATGGCGGCTAATTTTTATTTGGTCTGAGTGGGATTCGAACGCGCGCCGCATAGATGGAAGGCTTGTGCCGTCTGATGGACTATCAATCTAACCGACTGAGCCACAAAGGCCCCTTTGAGAGTTAGAAGTTCCATTAAAAACTATGGAGGAATGACGTTGAGATAATTTTTAAAAAGCGTAAGGGAGTGTATGTTAAATTCTCAGCGCAATAGAGGCCGAGATCTTGCACAATTTGACGCGAGCCAAATGTGGAAGCGTTGCCAGTTACCAACGGATTACGGTCGGAGATTTTCTTCCTTTTTTCGCTAGATACAAAACAATTTATTAATTTCCGTCTGATACAAAAATGATTGGGTTATTTGTTTATCGGCTTTCCTCTCCCTATTTAATATCGAAAATTATATGAACTCTTAAGTGATTTACGCCAAATAAGTTTTTCTTATCAATATCGTCGCCGTGTTCTAATACGATTAAAAGAAATTAAGAATATCAGTACCCTAAATTACTGCTAAACTGCAAATGTCCGTTTTAATTGCTTTACCAGATATGTATGCTTAGATCTCTCCGTGGGTTTTCTTTCCTTTTTAAATTATCAAAACATCGCACTTAAATCAAATTTGGCGCACATCATAAACACCATTATTTATCAAACCGCCATGTCTAAACGAAATTTCCTAATTGACACAAGAAGAGGAGAAAAAATCCATATATCGAGAAATGCAATGTCCGACATTCTCTCACATGTTAAAGCAAAGCGGTTACCAAAATGGTCTAAACACTTGAAATAAACTGTCAAAAATATTCATGCATGCAGAAGCTGTTAATGAATGGGATAAATTACGTCTGAAAATCTAGACAGTTGAGCGAAGTTGTCTGTTGATATGTTTTATGCACGTACCATGTTAATTTTTTTAGTTAAAGTGAACACTTTAGGTAAAATACAATATACTTCATCTTAAAGACAATATCTACCTGGTCCCAAAACATGGTTTATTTATTATTTATGACTTTCCTACAAGAAGCTATGGTTAATTAGGCCTATTCTCAGATGTCAAGGTGACTGGATGTCACTGAAACATGTGCACACCTGGTATGGTAACCTGCTAGCTATTAGTGTATTCTGGGATGAATATTCTGGGTAGGTGATTGCAATTTAACCAACCCATCTGAAACAAATTGTCTTTTCATTTTCCATTTGTTAGCTGGATGGGTGACTCTCAAATACGAAGAAGCATGAAAAAAGTGTGAATTTTGGCAGCTCATGCCACTTTAAGTAGGCACAGAAGTAAATGAATGGTATTCATTTACTTTTGGTAGGCGTCATAACGCGTTGCAATCGAGATCTCGTGCCATTCTACGAGATCTTCATCACGAGACATGGAATGGCAGAAGGATCAATCTCTATTTTAGATTGAACGCGTTGATGAGTTCGTGAGTAATATCGTCGTTTTTTCATAACTGACATTTTTAACGAATTTGAAGTAGACAAGGCAGATGTAAGTATTATCTGAAACAAGCCAGGGGAAATGCTTTGTTGATTCGGCAACAGTATGACTTTCAAAATTATAACTAAACCCATATTCCATAACCAATCTAATCCCGGTCTAACCACTTGCACAGAGAAAAGGTTAGCTCACAAACATACATTTATGATCACTAAAACACACGGCACAGTGAAAATCTTCTTGTCTAAAATAACCATGGAGACAAGTTTCTAATTGTGTTAAAAAGAAGTATATCATTTAGACCTTTATACCCCATAAATTGTTGTACCAAACCAAACCTATGATATTTCATTAGGTTGACGACTGACAGGAGGTTAGCCTTGGTCAGTAGAATTTTCGGGAATCCTTTTGTAACACATTGACCATGGTTACGCATCTTAAATGGCAAGAACATCGGTAGACTGACATTGAACACCCCCCCCCCCCCCCCCCCTCAACCCGGCACAGACAAAACTATGTTGCCCAACACGAACATATGTACGATTCCTTAACTTAAAAAGCAAATAAAAGGACATGGAATGGTTGATTGATGTTTTACGCCGCACTTTATCATCAGGAACAGCAAGAACAACCAACACCATTAGAAGAAGAGAAAACTACTGGAAGCCATCCACATCAGAAAAACCAAGCCCAACATGAACAGAGACCAAGGATTATATATCCCCAACGGCTATGACCGTTTGATCCTCCAAGACAACCCTCCGCGATCTTAACTCACCATACTTAATTCTACTTTTCTGAACTATTTTATTCTATTAAGTGCAGTGCAGATTATTTCTCATTCGCAATTGTATCCCTCCTTTGACGTCATAAAGCTATAGATTTATTGATACTATCGTCTTTCTTCTAAATGATCCAGATGTGTGAGGTGGTTAACGATGTTAGCTATTGCATCCTCGGACCCCGGGGTAAAATCGCAATATACTCACATTTACAACCGAGCGTGAGTTTAAGTTTTAATTGTGGTTTTCGGCGAGGAGCTACTGGGGATGAAAGAATCCTAAATGAATATATTAAGTCTTCAAATCATAAACTGTTGGAGCTTTCTGTTAAATCATTTACCGAAATCGAAGACACTGAAAATGTCCAGGTGCCCTGGCTTACTGGATTAATTGTTCCAATATTAGACTTAGGTATGCAGAGCCCGTGGCTCCAGATCATCATACTCATTGAACAAAATCGTTTCCGCTTCAGATATCAAACACAAACGTTTAGGAGTAGGTTTTGTGGATTCAAATGTTACAACTGTTTATCCTTTGATTTTGAACTCGGACCCGGAAAGGTGTCTTGAAAAAAGTATCATACCGTTTGTATTTTAGTAAAATGATTGATTGATTGTTTGGTGTTTTACGCCACGCTCAAGATTATTTAACTTATAGCCTATGGCGGCGTTGTCAGTTTATTGTGCGAGGAAACCAGGGGGCCGTTTCACGAAGCCGTCGCACGGTGCGATCAATCGCAGTTGCCATGACTCCGTATCTCTTCACTATGGTATCCATTGACAACTACGATTTGTTTGCGATGCGAATGCTTTGTGAAACGAGCCCCCGGCTCTATGCCCGGAGGAAAGCCACGACCTTCCGGTGGTAACTGGCAACCATCTCACATAGGTCGTTCGAGTGAAAACCCAGTCAGAAAAGTTTTTCAGGACCGAGTGGGATTCGAACCCGCGACCCATTGGAGGAAGACTGTTCGTATTGAGCGTCCAGCCAAAAGACCTCTCAGCCAAAGACCAGTCATTGTTTATAAAAAGAACAAGAGTTTGAAAGATCGATACCGGTCAGAGCTAAACTCTATTGAAGCCAGATACAGACATTTTATTCTGGAGCTTCGCGACACCGCCATGCAGACTCGCCAAAGTAACTGATTCGCGACTTTTTCTACCCCGCCAAACACGGTAATCAACTTAGAAAATAGTATTTTCAAACATTCCATTCGCGTCCTTCGCTACCATGACGAGGGCGAGAAGGTCGCGATTCTATATCATTCGCGACCTTGGCGGGGTCGCCAAACACGCTAAAACAAGATGAAATTTTTTTGGCAATACCAAATCGAGACCTTGGTGTGCTTGGCCGGGTCGCGAAGGTCGCCACACTAGTATTTTTTTATATGCTGTGTAAACTCGATGTTTAACTTAGCATTGGCGTCCTTGTCGGCCTTTAGCGCCCTTTGCAACCCCGCCAAGTACGCGAAGGTGGCCATTCGGTATTGAAAAAAATAGTATCTTTTCTTAAGCGTCTTTTGCGACCATGGCGTGTTTCGCGACCTTGCCAAGGTGGAGAAAGTCGCAAATAAAATAGAATCGCGACCTTCTCGCCCCCCGCCAGCCACGCCAAGGTAGCGAATGAAATGTTTAAAAAATACTATTTTTTATTAACTTGAATAGCGTGGTTGGCGTGTTTGGTGGGGTAGAGAAAGTCGCGAATCAATTGCCAAGTACGTAAACTAAAATGTCCGTATTCGGCTTCCATGAAACTCCCTGGTCTGTGTTCTACCTATTTCGGATGGAAACAAATTGCTCATTTTTTTTCCATGTTATGTATCTCAGTGTAGCGGTACTTTTGCTATAGCTGAAGAGGAGTACAACTTTGTCAACATGTTACAAAGTATTCCAGAAAATTCTACTAAAGCCAAATTTCTGTCTCTCCTCAACCATAAAATGAAATATCATCGGTTTTGGTTTATTACAACAACCTATGATCTACAGGTCCAAATGACATACCCTCTTTCTAAAACAATTAGAAACTTGTCGCCAAAGTTATTTTAGCCAAGAAGATTTCCCAGTGTGTTTCCCCCTGTGCTGTAGTGTTCATAGATAAACGAACAATCACACGATTTGGCTATTTATATTTTTCCCATTGGGTAAAAGTTCGTTCATGCCAACAGAGCTAGTGCAACCGATGCAGCTTTTTGGCTTCAAGTCGAATGAGCTGCCAAAATTTACCATTTTTTCATAAATTTTGATTTTCAAAATATGAGGGGTTTTAAGTCAGGGGGAAACTAACTGATTAGCGCTGGGATAAAGAAAATCCAGTGAACTATATACGTGGAATGCACAGGTATCATTGGCTGGTTTGGATCTGACTTTGTAGAAAAGCGCCGCCATTGCTAAGAGATGAGCATGACCGATCTGGATAGAAATTGCATCATCTCCTTGTTCGATGGAAATCAAATACCACGTGACCTCCATTTCATGTATATAGTTCAAATCTGTACAGTCTGAAGCCTTAACGAACTGAAATAGAGTAAAAAAAGTAAACACGATTTAAATAATCGGGATGAACGTTCACTCCTTCTGGGTTCCAGTTAATTCAAAACCCTACATAAACTTATATTATAGAGACTAGTAGCACGAAAAAGCTTTTAAATTTTATTTCTTTGGAAAAATAACACATAAATACAAAATTTTGTTTTCAGGCAAAAAATCAGCATTTTGGCACTTTAAAAAAGAAAAATTTTAGTGAACCAATATTTTATCAATCCCAGAAAAGGTACACCTTAATGATTTGGTTACCTCTTTGGGGGTGCATCCGATTACACTGTATATTCTGATTGATTGATTGATTAGTGTTTTACGATGTATTCAAGAATATTCCACTTATATTATTGAGGTATATTTGTCGCCCCGTTTCGTTGGAAGGGAGGAGGAAGACGACTCATTGAAGGGAGATAACCTCTGGCCATTGGCATATATACATTGCAACTCAATGGTTTCATACCCACACAAGCCTTCCATTGATGGGTTGCGGGTTCAGATCCCACCCAGTCCAAATAAAAAAGAGCACATGCCTTATCTTCTTATTCAATACTAAAGATATGTTTTAAACCGTTTACACAAAAATAAAAATAACAACAGTTATAGTAAACTCTACATTCGGCTACGACTGACTGATCAACATTATAAAGAAAATATTTGTTAAAATTACAGCAATTGAAATTCTATGTTCATATGAAAAGTTTTCATTTCGCTATTTGATCAACATATGTGGATACTATATCATGCAACCAGTGATGTCTTAAATTGTTCCTATATATATTTATTCAACATTTTTATATAACAAGTAACATATAACAAACATATTATATATATATAGTACAAAGCACTAGAAATGTAATTAAATAAAATTGTAATGTCCTTATTCATTTGAGTTGACTAAAAACACAAATTAGTCCCAGTTGTTCTCCAAGTGGTTGAATGACAGCACATATTAGCAAGAATGATTGGACACGAAATTATTTTGATTATATATATTTTGTTTTGTTCAGTTTGATTAATAAATTTGTGGCATATCATAAAAAACACAGAATTGTTTGCATATAGTTTTATGCTGTACTCAAGATTATTTCACTCCCATGTATATGGAAATATTGCCAGGTCTAACAAAGGGGGGTAACTTTTAGTTAAAAAACCCAGATCTTCACTTTATATTCATAGGCATCAACAAAGCTGTTTTATGGTACACTCATGCAAACCAATCTTTATAGTTGACCAACATTAGCCTTGATCTCCATTATCTTAAGTTGCAATCAGCCATTTGAATACTGGAATTGGAATACATATTCCTCTTAGAGGTCCTCACAGCTGAATTTCCTAGTTAAATGTTAAAGACTCCCTACGTCGGGGAAAAGTTTGGCTTTTTCAGGTAGATTATCTTTATATAGAACTGGATCTGCTCTAAACTCCACCGCTTTCAGTGGCATGCCATCGTAGATACTGGAAAATGTATTAATGCATTCCGACCTCTCCACCATGTGGGTCAAACCAGCTGACAACATTTCCGTGTTCACGCACTCTGGGCATTTGAACTTCTTTCTTGGGGTCACTTTAATAGGGGCCTTCCCTGTGATGTTGGAAACGAGAAAGTTCATAGCTATATCCTCACAGTTCATATGGTCATCAACCCATAACTTTATATTCCCAGGCATAGCTGTTGTGTACAAGTAGTTGAAATACTGAAAGAAAACAGATATAAAGTAAGTGAAAGATATGAACTGTCCAAGTCAAAAGGGACGTCGTTATTGTAAAATAAAATATTGGTACAAGAATAATTCAGCCAAAATATATAGCTCTTGGCTGCAGCAAAAAAATGATGCGACAGAAATATGAACAAAATAAAGATTGCTTAAGGACCGCACACTGAGAGATGAACATCCAAAACATGGTGGACAGATAGTATTCATATTTATGAACACTAAAACACACGGGCACAGGGAAAATCTTCTTGTCTAAAATAACCACGGAGACAAGTTTCTAATTGTGTTAAAAAGAGGTATATCATTTAGACCTTTATACCCCATCATAAATTGTTGTAATAAAGTAAACCTATGATATTTCATTAGGTTGACGACTGACAGGAACTTGGCCTTAGTCAGTAGAATTTTCTGGAACACTTTGTATTACATTGACAGTGCTTACGCATCTTAAGCTATGGTAAGAATATCGTCAGACTATAATCTTATAGGGTCATGGGAAAAGACAGTGGAAATTTGCCCCCCCCCCCCTACCCCCACCCCATTCCCAGAAAAACCTTGGTAGAACTAAGGGTGTGCATTTATATTTTTGAACACTATAACACACGGGCACAGGGAAAAATCTTCTTGTCTAAAATAACCACCGAGACAAGTTTCTAATTGTGTTAAAAAAGGGCATATCATTTGACGTTTATACCCAATCATAAGTTGTTATAATAAACCACAACCCATGATATTTCATTAGGTTCTCGACAGGCAGGAGTTTGGCCTTAGTCTGGAAAGGATAATTAGGCAACAAATCATCAGTATTTTTGGTAATGCTAACATACCGATTTGCTATATGTGTTGCCACAAAGGCTTGAAATGAAACAGTCACTTCAAACAAAATACCTCAAGTATCCCATAATATTTTCGAATGACGTCATTAAGCTTCTCGTGAAATTTTTTGATAGTGTCTTCCTAAGATTGAAAACATGTACCATCCAAGTAATTGATCACAAAAATTATTGGAAATCTGTCAATCTCTGTATCTTTAGAAATGTTTGAAACTCTTTTTGAATGTGGTTACACTCTTATGACTGATTGATGTTTTACGCAGCACACCATTCTCACTTATATGGTAGCTTAGACAGGTTAAGTTAGGAAGGAAACCGGATTCTTTGCACAGAGGGAGCCGTCGAGCATTGATGAGTGCCTGGCAACTCTTCCAGATATGACAAAACTGAGTGATTCAAACACGCGCCGTGTCGATGAAAGGCCTGTGTTGGGCTGAGTGACTACCAGTCTGCTGACAGCCACCAGGGACCCCTACACTCCTTTGAGGATAAATTACGGCATCACCACCAAAAAAAAAGACAATGGCAAAGTTGAAAGCTAGTCTTGTTCAACAAAATTGTCCTTGTGATGTTGCCCGAATATCTCATTAAAGTTTTATACTTCTTGATAATGTGGAGTCTCCAGAAAATCAAAGGTATTTTTTTTTTCTTGATAGGGCCGTTTTTGTACAACTACTAAGCAGCTGAAGCCTCAAACATTCAATGTAGGCTATTTTTTTGGCAAAACCAAAATACCTTACATTAAAGAAAACATTCTTGTCTTCGTATTAAGAATATGGTTCACATTTTTTTGATAGCCATTATTAATAAACAAATGAAAGAAAATTTCCATCTGCAGTGATTTTAATTTTATCAAACATCTTAAATGACTTACTTTATGGTAAAACGCTGCTCCTGTTAATACCATGGATATTGCATTGGTCCATTCTGATTCATATTTATAACTTTGCGTAGAGTTGTCCCAGACATGAAGGCGAGACGGGAAACCTACTAGGCGATCTGAAAACTCTCTCCATACCTAACAACCAGTCAAATGTCATTAGTTAGGATTCGGTGTGAATGTTTTATATACAAATTTTAATGGGATACATGGTTACATAATTTAAATGACCAATCAACCAGCACATTTCCCACTATTTCCTGATCAGATTGAGTTGTTTATGAGCTCATGTAATGTCTGTTCTTTATTGACACACTCAAGATGACTACCCCACATGGACGTGTTTCTACAGTTATTGAGCACGGAAACTCTATTCAAAAAAGAAAATCACAAACTTAAAATGGCACTAACTAAATCTGGCAACACTGTAAAGTAAGTGAAATAATCTTAAGTGTGGTGTTAAACATCAATCAATCAACTGGCATCAATCCCACAAAATGAAAGTCAGTCAGAAAATATTTCCGTTTTAGCTGAGTGTGATTTCAAACCCACACAGTTTTGTTAGAAGACGGACAAACACTCTACTGAGTTATGAAGTCAACTTTGATGTCTTCACAAGTTCACAATCAATGAATGGGTATCTGATTTCATTTCTATGGCAGTATAATTCCACTTTTTATTATTGCCTGATGGATTTAAAAGTTTGGTATAATTTAACAGTTATCTTACCCCATATCCAAATTCTAGTTCATCAGCAGTCAGCATGACAATGTCATCATCTAGTGCCAAAATACACTCAGTCTCAATTTCTTCATATGGATAAAACCTGCAGAAAAGCAAAGTGATGAATTGATTGGCACTCAACATTATTTCACTTATATGGCAGCTTTGCCAGGTTTAATGAGGAGGAAACATGGCCCTTTCCCTGGAGGAAACCTCGGCAAATGAAGTGAAAAATTCAAGTGAAAAATCCACTCAATTTTCTATTTGGTCTGAGTGGGATTCGATCCTGCGCTGCATTGATGGAAGGCCAATGTCAGACTGAGGGACTATTATTGTAACCGACTGAGCCACCCAGGCCCCCCATGATTGATTGATTATTTAGGGTTTAACATGGACTCAACAGATACGGTTATATCCATGCAAAATTGACAAGTACACTGAAAGCTGCCCCTTCCCCCTCTGCCCCACCTTCTGTAACTGTAAGCACCAAGAAAGGAATGCCCCGAGAGAAATGCTTGTACCTACATGTATTGGTACAGTAAACCATTGGGCTTTGGGTCATGACCAAGTTTCTTCTTTTTATAAACAGTCGATTGTGATTTTATTTCTCAATACTAACCTGTTACTTAGCTTGTTTTGTTTGGTTTGAACAACTTTTAATGGTTTTCCAATCTTTGGCCAGGCTGATGCTGAAAACATAGAATACAAAATATTCACGTTTAAAAACATCAACTCAAATCAAAACAGATGAATCGTGTCATTTTCAACATAAAATACAATCACAAGCTTTCACACATTTTAAATATTTGTATGCAAAAAAGCAGTTGCCAGGTACTCGCTGAAGGTCAGGGGTTCCTCCGGGCAAAGAGTCCGGTTTCCTCCTCCACTTAACCTGACAATGCTACCATATAATTAAAATAATCCAAGTCTATGAGTACAATAATAAAGAAACAAAATAAATTGAGTTCAATATTGATGTCAATACAATACATGTAAGTGTGATAACATTTCAGGAAGTATAATATGGCTTTACACAGTAACATTTGGCCCTTTATAGATAATTCACACCGTTTGCATAATTTTCGATCGTCACGACAGTAAGAGGCTTTGAAGGCCATACAAAAACTAAATGATTGGCGTTCAGAAAAATCCATACAGTATGTCGCCTGTATGAACCGAAAACGTGTTCGAAAAGTTAATAAAATTTAAATAACCGAGACGACCATTCTTTCTAAGGCAAAGTTAGTTCAAAACAATAATTTATCGTACATAGTAGTACTAGAAGCACTAAGCTTCTGCATTATACATCTTGAGAAAAATAGCCAATAATTCAACAATGTGTTTTAACGTCAAAATATCAACATCTCGTACTATCTTTTATAGATAATGTGAAAAAAATTATAATTTACTTGGAGGTGGTGCTTTGTTCTGATTATTCCAGACAACAACAACTTTAGCAAGGCTTGGTGCTTTGGAAACCTGGAGTATGACACGAAACAGACTCTCGACTCGATCATATGTTAGAATCACAGCGGTGAAGCCCAAGGATTTGGGAGGGAAAGCGGGAGAAAAAAGGGGGTTTAGTACAGCATCCTGAAACAGACAGTGAACATTGTTGAATCTGCTTTGCTGATTGATCAAGTTATTGAGTAGGTTGAATGATTGAAATAATGTTACACTAAATACCTATTACATTGATTGATTAGTTGATTGATTAATGCGAGCATGGCATCCCTTCCAGGGGCTCGTTCTACTAAGCTGGCGTAAGTTGCGCCAGTCGCAAACGTGTGTTAAATTATAGGAACTTGCGCATTGTCGCAAATCTGGAGGCGCAACTCTATGCTGTAAACCTATGCGTACCTTTGCGCCAGCTTAGTAGAACGAGCCCCAGGAACCTAGCACTACAATTGTAATTATTTCACATGTGGAGGCATTGGCAGGGCGATCAGGTGACAGCCCCCATTACATCAATCAGAAAGGAATAAAGGGACCTAAATGAAATTCAAGGTCACGTAACATTTGGCTTTTACTATTCGTTACACAGCCTGCCTGTGACACAAAACTGAAATATATGGGCTTAATTATAAATATATATGGGCTAAGTAAAATCGATATTGGGCAAGGCTAAAGGTTCCCCGCCTTTGCCAGATCCCAGGAGAAGATGGCTTGTTGTTCTATGGTATTGGTTTTCTCAGCTCCTAAAATTCCAAGCATGCACATCAATATGCACGGTTTGTATCAGTAATTTTGTTGTCTAAATCTTGATCAGAAGGCAAGAAACAGGATATAAACTTGTGTTCCTGATACAGAAAAATATCATGTCTCCATGGGATTAATGGCATCCAATCAAATGCAAGTATTTTGTCTGATGCTGGATAAATTTGAGATTTCACATACTGGAAGCCAAGTCAAACTTCTCGTTTGAAAGCTAAAATCGTGATGCTAAAAGTTAGTTTCAAATTTAAAGCTACAAATAAAAAAAGCTTGTTTGATAATATGTAAGCACTTTCTTTGTGAGACTTACAGGGTTTGGAGGGTCGTTCCACTCTGCATATGACCTCGCTGCATATGGGAAAACTCTGTCATTAATAATCTGTAATGTGGTCAATGTAATAGCTTTCATAGAACTAAAATATTTGTCCCAGTACAGCTTTAGGACTTTTCTCATTTCACAGATTCTTTCTGCAGAATATTGTTCTAAAATATGTCCGACTTCAGCTAAATCATCTTCTCTCACAATTACAGCAGCTCTGTGAATAGAAAGAAACATTGTGATAAAAACTTTGGTTTAAGTTTTAAGCATCTTCACATGAAATTAGTGTGACAAGATGATGAGAAAGGTTCAAGCCAGACATCAGAAAGTCATATACCTTATAACTGTGCTAATTGCAATCATAATCAAGAAAAGTAATAAATTAGCATATCACCAACACTGAATCCTGGGGAAAAAATCAGGGTAAATTCCGAATGGGAAGTTTTTACTGGTTCTCCAGAGCCTGTTAATCACAAATTCAGTAAAGTTCCTCCTTAGTCCTAAGTTCTTTACATCTTAATTCCTAGCCAGGGCAATGAGACATCGGTCTTCCATCAATGGGTGGCTTCAAAGCCCACTCAGTCAAAAGTAAAAACTGAAAAATTTTCAAGTGAATTTTTCATTTGATCGTCATATGTGGAAGAGTTGCCAGGTACTCGCCGAAGGTCGACGGGGGTTTACTTCGGGCAATGAGCCAAGTATCCTTTCCCACCAAACCTGACAACCTCGCCATATAAGTGAAATAATCTCAAGTGCAGAGTAAAAAAACATCAATCATCAATCCCGTCACTATAAAGCTAAGAAGCTAAAGGTTCTGGATAATGAAAGAAGAAGTCAATTTCAGCAAAGAGCATACAAAGGGAGATAACTTTTGCAAGGAGCAAATAAGAATTTCGTGGAAGGCTTGTCAAACTAGTTTGAGCATGAAATTATATTAAAAGAGACGTAAACATGTGACACAGTCCTACAGGCTGTGAAAAATAAGTGTCAGAGAGAAGATTTGGCTGCAATATATATCTAGCATAAAGTGTAGAGTAAAGATGGAGTTTAAGTAGCATGAGTTGCCACAATTCACACGTTTTTCGATAACTTTGATAGTTAAGACATTTGAAGTTTATCTAGAAAACTAAATGATTGACATTGAAAAAACCAGATAGTCTGTAACCCAATATAAACCAAAATAGCTTTCGAGAAGTAAACAAAATCTAAATATCCGAGGCAAACATTTATGTATTTTTAGTTTACATTAGTTCAAAACCCTACTTTAAACCCTAACTTCGAGACTGGTACCACTAAAAAGCTTATGTCGCTTCAACCATCACATCACCTAAATAATACATATGAAGTGGCTGGGACATCTTTAAATAGGCTTACCTAGTCCAGTCGAGGACTTCTGAGAATGGCATGATATAACCATCAGCAACTACTACAGGTATACAACCACTCATTATAGAATCCAGGAGGGCTGTCTGACCGAGACGAGAGCCTCGGATTACCAAACAGAATGTAGAGTCCTGTCAACAATAAAATAATACTATTATTCACACTGTTTACTTTGATATGAGGATGGTAATGATTAACATAAAACAGAGCTGCACCCAACAAAACTAATGGGGAGCGCCAGTAGGTCAGTATCACTATCATTGGTTGATTGATTGATTTATGTTTTACACCACACTCAATATTATTTCACTTATATCGCGGCATTGCCAGGTTTAGTGGGGGAGGAATCCAGGCTCTATACTCATAGGAATCATCCGTCAAGTACTTCCACATACGGAGGTCGAGAGAAAAATCATTACCATTTGGACACATACATGTACATGTACTCCCTGGAGCAATTGGGAGTCTTCAATTATAGTTCTCTGGGCAGTATGACTTTTTTTAATAAAATGTCACAAATGCAGCCAAACATTGTTCCAACTTGAGGGGCATTGGATGAGAACTGGAACAGCTGTGGGCTTAAAGCGGGCTCTTTGCCCAGAGGAAACCCCCGACCTTCGGCGAGTACTTGGCAACTCTCCAACATAGCCGCTCGAGTGAAAAATCCGCTGAGACTAGTGGCACTAAAAAACTTCTAATTTGTACCTCTTGAGAAAATTGTGATCATTTCGATATTTTGTTTTATTAAGCGGAAAAATATCAGCATATAGGCAGCTCTTTATAGAATGAGTTGGGACTTAAACTATCAGTTTCAAAACTTTTGTTGTAACAGTTACATTGTATAAAGTGATGATAATAAAAGAATTCTTTTATCTTGCCTGTAATACTTGTGGATATTTGTAGACCACTTCACCATTACATCGCTGGTACATATTAAGATCCAGGTCTTTTGTTGGACATTTATCCAGTAACAATACAGACGAGGTTCCCCTGGTTACAAAGGCCAGCTCCTGCCTATACTCCAGATGTAAACCCATCTGAGCAGATACAAGTAGCCATTTTCTCTCATCACTGTCAACAGAAAAAAATGGTTTTGTATCAAACAAGAGGCAGACACTGTTCTCATTTCTTTTCTATTGAAAAAAGATTTGTATCAACAAGGATGAAGTCTTTTTTGATAGTGGATCCAGCAGGAGGGCAAGACTTTTGATTGATTGATTGTTTGGTGTTTTACGCCGGGCTCAAGATTATTTCACCTATATTGCGGCTTTGCCAGTTTGACTGTGGGAGGAAACCGGGCTCTATGACCTTCTGGTGGTAACTGGCAACCATCCACATAGGTTGTTTGAGTGAAAACCCAGTCAGAAGGCAAGACTTTTGAAGGGACATTTTAACACCCATACTTACAGATCTGATTTAGGACTGAGATTCAGCTTTGCCATATAAGGATTAAATACAGGTATGGAGACATCATAAGATCGTCTATATGTCCAGGTGGAAAATCCCCCACCGGCTATGATGGCACGGTTTGTATTCACATCAAGTACACTGTGGTAATCAGGCACACTGCCAGGTAACATGTTAAACAGTAAATGATTCGTCCCATTATTCCACCTACAAACAGATAATTTGCATATACATGTATACGTATATCATATAATTATTTGAAATTTCACATATGAAATGCACATGCCAATATAACAGCTCTGATACATCACACAAGCAAAAACTTGGTAAGTTGAAATTTGGGGTGGGAGGAAACTTGTTGTTGACTATATGGTGTTTTATGGTGTACCAAGACAGACGATTCTACCTAAAGACCTTCGGGACTTGAACCTGTGACACATTTATGGAAGGTCTACCTCTACATGAGAGTCTACTGACAGTGCTGAGTCCCAGGGTTTTATTTTTAAAAACAAATATAATTAAGACATAAAATACATGCTTCATACCAAGGCAGGGTTGTCAATACTTGTCCAATTTCTGCCACTCGTACATTGTTTTGGTTGAGCAGATCTAAAGAAGGGACAAACAGACATGCAGTCTCTGGATCCTCTGTGTAAAATGGACTGTCAGCGATTGTCTGTAAAATTTGCTGAAATTCCTCCGAGATTGGTAATGTAATTGACACATCTTGGTCATCAATGTAACGTTTGTAAGGGTAAATATAAACACTTATTTTTGTTTCATCGTGATAACCACAGTGGTACACATTAAAACATGTGTGATAAATACAGGTCTTGTCTCTAGCACTATCTTTGGCTGTGTCTTTGTTTATTTTGACCTCTGGGCTTGAGTCCGCCTCTCTGAGAGAAAATTTGTGCGGTTCTTCATTGCTGTTTGATGAGGGCCATGCTAGAAAAGCGACCAGTGTAAGACACCCGATGAGAAGAGTGGCAAAGACAACCAAGAAAAACTTCTTATACAGCATCATATTGGATCGGGCTATTCTGATGTTTTTCCCTGGCGCCATGGTAACTTCTATATAATCATGTCTGCAAAAAATAGTAATACAAAAACAATTCAAATGGAGCGTTTTCAAACCCTCAAAAACATTTTGCAAGCAAAGTGTCAGTTAAAAACAATTATGAAAAATATATAAAAAAAACATTGGCAAATTAAGTGGGCCATTCTTTTTTAACAAATCGTATCAAAACGCAGATAAAAACATTCTCCATAGTATCAAATAAAAAAAAAATTTAAAACGGGGCACAGCGCATATGAACCAAATTAAAGATTAACAAATTTCTGACATTTACTGTACAGTACACATATTGAGAAGGTGTTAAGATGTTCATTAGTTAACTTTTTTCCCCTGACAGACTTTTAATTCCCGAGTTAAATACGATTTTGGAATTCATTTGCAGCTGATATGTTTACTTAAAGTTTCAGTGAGGCTTGAGTTTCTAACAGAGGCTTCAGGGCGAACCGTTACACTCTTACAGTCTAGCCGATCATTTTGTTTTCTTTGGTGTGCTTTTTTTATCCTAATCAGATAATGTAGAAAAAAAGAATGCCGGCTCTTTATAGAGTTTTTCAGACAAATGAATATAAGTATTAATACTTTCACACCTCACTACTGTAGTAGGGTTGACCCATGTAGGACCTCTGTTTGCATTTTAACCCCAAACTGTCTGACAGGCAGTAAACTATGTACCACACAATTTGCACTAATAGCTCGTTAATTGTACATTTTTGTTCAAAATCAACCTACCACCTTTTATCCAAACTCAATCAAATCTTATTTATCTATTCAGCAGAAGTTTTAGCAAAAATGTAAACAATACACAAATAGTGTCTTTAAAAGATATATGGCTTCTCAAGGGAGGCTACTTTTGTTGCTATAAATGGAAATCAACAAGTTTGTAGAATATAAAAACAATGATTTAATATAGTTAGCCGTGCAATCCCTGGTCACGTGGGGAATGTATCTAAGGCTAAAGTTTGTAAAATCCTGGCATTTAAATTAACGCTAGTTCTTATGTGCAGGCTTAACCCCCCAAAAGTGTGTAGAATAAACTTTCGTTTGTGACAATGTTCTCAATACATCACGGTCTTGTATCTGTATATTTATGATTGAACACTCCTCGTATCTGTATACATGTACATAGTTTACAACAGATGGATTGAGTTATGTTTTACGCCGCAGTGAAGATTTCAATTATATGGCCGCGTTTGCCAGGTTTAGGGAGGGAGGAAACCAGGCTAATTGCCCGGAGGAATGTATACAACAGATGGCAGGATAGTCACCTAGGGCTATATTACTACTATTACGGGTATCCGATCCCTTAACGTACAATTTCGCTGGTTTAACATCAGTGTTTGTATTGACAAGAAATTTCACACAAGTAAAGCTGGGCTCAACTTTCCTTAAAATAGTTTAATTTTCCCAAAGACTCTTGAATGAAGTATTTGAGAGCCACCAGTTCGTCTGCCTATTTTTGTGGAGTGGAAGGAACCAGTTATCGTACACCCAAGCTCCCCTATGTTAAAGCTATTGTGACGTCATTTTTCTCCTATCAAATGTACCTCGATAATAAGTTCTATTTCTCTTTGGAGGTTGAGATTTGACAAGACGATGATTTGATATGTAATCTGGCTGCCATGTGCGGGAAAGCATGATTGCTTGGGTTGAACAATCATGAGAGTTGGGTTCAGTAAGATAACTGATTGGATACCCCTAATGAAATTGAAAACATTTTAACTGATAAGCAGGTTGGGGAAAGTCGGGATCGATGGGTTGTCTATCGAACGGTGGATAGACAGCTGCTACACCACCAAACAACGGAGAACAGATCCCGTGGATAGGTGGGTAACGTTTGGACAAAAATGACAATTTCCTCTCTATCTGCCCTCTCTTGCGTTTTCGCGTAAGTATCGCCATACTTTTCAAAAATCACCACGGGGTGTAAATCCATGCCCAAATGAGGTTAAACTTGTTGAAGAACTGTAAGCGACCAACTCTAACATTGAACTTCCTGTCACTCTTCTGTTTGACCTCAGGTGAACTTTGCTCTTTCGTGTTTGATAGAGGTTGCTTCCAGTTTTTCTGATAATTTGGACATATATTTACATTTTTTAAAACTACAGAGCAAGCGCTACACGCGGACAGGTTAAACTAATTCAAAAATATTAAATGTATACATGTACCTCGTTATTTATATTTGGATATTTTGTGGTCGGTATCTGGTAGTCCTTTAATCGGCCTTAACCATGTCTATAAAGGCAGAGCAAAATCTCAATAAATACCAACCTTTCAGTCTTAATTGATGTTTGTTTCAAAACTTTCAAACACGAGCCCTTGCATGAATAAAATTTCTTAGCATCAGATTAGAATGATTTAGATTACATTCAAATATGTTAGTTAAAGCATCATGTTAGGCCAATGCAGGTTTCAAATTTAAGTGTGGTACATTTTTTTGCGACCGTTTATGACGTACCATGCCATTTGGCGAATCTCTAATTTGTTTGAGCCATACGGTTTGATTGGCAATCCTCTTTTCACATGATACCTTCTTTTACATTAGTCCCCAGAAGTCCAGCTCACAGGAAGAAACATGACGACCAATAAATGTCAAAATTATTAAATTTTTAGATGAAGACCTTTACTTGAGTGAAGTAAGGTTAAACATGTGAGTAGATGATTCGGTTTACTTTAAAACACACGCTTAAAATGGGGAATTGTGTTTAACATGTTTATGAAATAAATTTAAACCACTTCACTGCTTCAGGGCACACGGCGAGTTAATTGTAGAAAACAATAGTCTAACAAGCTGGGAGCTCTGACCATTGTACAAGGGACGCCATTTTCTCACAGTTACATTACAATTCCCTTGAAGTTTGAACACCGTTCCTTACAATAAATGCCTTAAAATGAAAGGCAAACCTTTTCGGTCCTGATGTTCTATACCCTACTGTCGAATTATAGGCCAGAATTATTGAATTACATCCGTACTAAAGAGGTTGGCACACTTTGTCGCGAACAAGGCGGCCATATTTAATCTCACAAGCAGTGCTCTCCCCTTACCCTACTTATAATTTAGCGGGATAATGGGAGAGCACTCCGTGTGCCTGTGGAATCTTGGTTATTTTAGTAAACTTAAAAATGGCTCCCTCTCGTAGCGTTCGCTTCGGGCTTCACAATAACGCTACATACCGGAGCTAACGGCGAGTTGACTTTGAACTAATTGAAGGTAGAACTACGGGTATCCGATCAGTTATCGTACACTTTTGCCGGTTTTTCAATGCTAAAATTTACATCAGTGTTTGCATAGACAAGAAATTTCACAGAAGTGAAGCTGGGCTCAGCCGACTTTTGTTATAATAGTTTAATTTCTCCCAAGACTCTGAAATAAATTTTTAGGGACCGGACATTCACCCGCTCGTCTGCATGTTTTTGTAGAGTGACGGGGACCAGTTATCGTACACCCAACGTCAAAGCTGTTGTGACGTCATCTTTCGTGTTCCAAAATTCCCGGACACGGCCAAAGGCGACTATTCTTACATCGCCTGACAAATGTAACTTCATAAAAAGTTCTATTTATATTTGGAGGTCGAAATTTTGCAAGAAGATGCTTCAATGAGTAAGCTGGCTGTCATCGACGGGAAAACCCGATCGTTTGGGTTAAAGACACATAAGTGTTGGGTGTACGATAATTGGTTCTGTACGATAATTGGTTCTGTACGATAACTGATCGGATACCCGTAGCCATTTGCAGCAAGCTCTGTTGTCGTAGAAGTCGATACATTAGTTCAGCGAAAACGCAAGAGATGGCAGGTAGAGAGGAAATTGTCATTTTTGTCTAAACTTTACCCACCAATCGACGGGGTCTGTTCACCTTCGTTCGGTGGTGTAGCACTAACAGCTGTTTACCCACCGATCGGTAGACAACCCTCCGATCGGCGATTTTCCCCAACCTGTCAGTGTCAGTGTCAGTCACTGTTTAAATACTGTCACTGTCAGTATCACCGCGAAAACTGAGCCTGACAAAGGATATTGTAAAAACAATTATTTTCCTGAATTCATGATATTCAGAACCGAAGTTCCTTTTCAGCTGAAAAACTACTTACTTCTGGGTCTTACATAATCAGTGAAAACAAACCCTTTTTAAGCCCATCCCGTTGAATGCTTTCGATTTTTTGTTTTCACTCGAAGGCACCCAGCTTCCGGGACAGATGCTCCGCAGTCAGGATTTTTGTCCAATCGTTTGTTAGCTGTGTTATCCATGTTGACATCGAGCTGCTGCCGCGAAATACATGCTGTGTACGGATGGTGACGTTTGGTCGGCTGCTGTGCGGTGACAAGTGTGCGACCGACCACATCACATATTCCTGCAATTAACCTCGTTATATTACTATGGGGAAGTAAATACCTGATTTCGTTTGCGAGAACATGGATGGAGATTGCAAGAAATGCTAAGCATCGTCCGTATGTCGGTGGTTTCAATTTTCACCAGGGAAATATGTGCCGGTGTTAACGAAGTGCAAATGGCAAAGCCGGTGGGATAAATTATGCCAGGAATCGTTGTATTTGGACGCCGATGGTCTGTGGGATCGGACGATCTGGTTGTAGCTGCAGTGCTTCTGTTAGTTCTGCACGTGGCTTGGTAAGAATTACTCAATTTATTTTACCTTAGCAATACGAATTCCACAGTCTGTCAGTTTAAGCTACGATGAACCGCAAAGGATGCATTGGCATTTTATTCACTAGCTTGAAGTTGGACGCCGATCATCCCGATACAGGCAGAGCGAGTCAGCAGGCGATGGGGGGCGTCCATCTATACTCCTTGGGGGCGACATGCCCAACGGGTTGGACTTGGAGTGTGTACGCACGCAAAATATCAATAAATCAAAAAGACCCTGATAAATGATTATAAATAGTTAAACTAGACTTATGACATGTCCTCAAACAGAATATATGTGATAAATAAAAGATTTTATTTTTAATATATTTGATATAGCATTATTCAATTTATGGGATAGATGTGCTTTGGGTCCTTTTTTTAGTGGGTATATACCGTATAACATTAAAAAATAAAATATAATTTAATTTTTTAAGTAACACAATTAAGATTTAAAAAAAACTTTCAAATTCAGTAGACAATCAATTACAATTCAAACATGATGTTTCATAACAACACACTTTGTTCTTACACAGTTACAGAGTTTTAACTAGTTATGACACGATGTCATAACATAAACTTATTCTCCTATGGACTACTGTTTAAATGGCAATTTTCGCTGAAGGCTGAACGTCTGAAGTATCAAACCAAGCCTGTAAATTGCACATACAAGTTAACTTTAACCATAACTAAAAACTTTCAATTTTTGTTAAAATGTTGTTTTTTTTTTAGGACTTCTGAGAATGTGAGATTTAGTTTGTGGCACAATTAAATACCTACAAAATTTAAGGCATTCTTTTTCTCTCTCCAATCTTTTATATCATATGGAAATTAATTAGCTGATATAAATGTAGTATCATTGCTGTGACGTCGTACACGACCAACATTGAGTCTGTGCCTCTTCATGATTGGTTGAAATGACAACGAAAGTGTTCAAATGTCAAGTAGGCCTATGACGTCAAATACGCAGATATTTTCTATTGATGACTGAAGAAAAGTGAAGATATGCCATTGTCACTGTAAAACAATACAGTCATTTTTCCAAGTAATTTCAAGTAAATTCAAACCCTGTTAATTCCTCTCATTTCAAAGATAGTGTTTCTCAAGAAGAATAGATAGCACTAATTATATTGAAAGTTACATTGATTTGAATTACCTTTGACCAATATAGGGCTTTGCTAAAAAGTGGTTTAGGTGGGCATGTGTAGATTTGTTCAGTTAACAAGGCTTTGAATTTCGACTCAGCAAAATGATCCAGGGCTGAGGGCTGTAGTCTGAGAGACATTGAAACGCAAGTAAAGTTAAGTACCAATTTGTTATGACCGTTTGGTCTTTCATAAACGCTACTGTATTGGTGTTAAAAATCTCCCAAATATGTATTTGCTACAATTTGAAATGAAAAAGGAGGCTCTTGTCTGTAATAATTAGCTCAGTATTTACTACATTAATTATGGTGCATTTTAATGCATTGTAAACTCAATATACACTGTAGTTAAATGTTCAGTGCAATATGCAGGGCTCGAATTATACCAGGGCACCGAGGCCATTTGCCTCCATGCCCTTCTTTTTGGCAGTGGTGCCCTATTTTTCTCTCCAGGTTATTTGATAGAGGCAAGGCCAAAAATAACCAAAGTGGCCTGAAAGTGGGTGCCCTAAATTTTCCGAAATTCGAGGCCTGAATATGCAAACATACATTTGGCAGATAGTTTGTGTAGATTTTTACTTGGGATTTTTTTTGACTGGCTCTCGCTGTTATAAAACCTGATTGCTTTGTGTGAACTTTTTCCAGGTCACCTTTGTACTTAAAATGCATAGAGATCATTAATTAGCCAATTTTCTATATTATTAAATTCTTTTGTATAATTGAGACTCTCATTCTCTCTAAGCATGAAAATGATATCCTGTTATATTTGTTTAAGTACCTATAACATCCTGTATGGAATGGTAATGTTTATTAGTTCATTAAAATTAACAAATCACAATTTTCACGAAATTGGAAGATTGTACTAGCTGTAACATTATTATTATTTGTTTTAAGCTTGTTGAATGGATGAACTTGGCAGAAAAGATAAACATACACTGTATAACAAATAAAAATTCAAATTTGGTTATTAATCTAGCGCTGTACATATAGGGCTCCGCGGTGTGACATCAGTCCCTTTGCACTCAACACGCGTTAACTTTTAACATGGTAGTAAATGGGCGATATTCTTTTTTTAGGGAAGCTTTAAACACTCTACATGTAGCATTCCCGATTACCTATAAAAGAACCACTTTTACTCTCGGGCCCAGTTTTATCTTAAAGTTGAAAATTTGCTGTTTGGTGATTTACGCACATGTTAATTTTCAGCGCCTCTGATTTATTAAGGGAATTTACTCAGATATTTTAGTGAACTCCTCAGAGACCTATAAATGATGTAATCTGAAGACAAAAGAAGTTAGAAGCAACCCTACTGCTTCATGAGCGGCCTCATTGTCGCATTTGGCGCTTGTCTTGAGAGCATAATCTCCCACATAGGCGTCCTTTTGTACGATTTACAAAGAGATTCAGACAATATTAAGAGATTTTTTTTTCAAACTCATTTTCCTACAATTTTAATTTTAGGAAAAGTTTAACTCTATGTTGTGTGTTAATTTAGCCTGTCACACGCTACAAGGAAAGTATTGTATTTTTGAATTTTCTTTCAAGCAAATGAAAGCTTTAATGTAACAAAGCTTTAACATATATTACTGATAGGCAAATGATGTTGAACACATGTATAATAATATACAAAGACCCAATATAAAGAGAAAGTTGATCAATATTTCAAAGTAACTGCTGTTAGTCTATTGAATATTTGAAACAGACATTGTCATGTGTGTTGTACTTGAAAACTTCATTATTCGTGTGTAGAATTAAACAAGGAAGCAAATAATGTTGACAGTTTCATACCAGTGTGGGTGTTTTGATCCGGTTTACTGTGTGGATACAGAGAGTCTGTTGGGAGAAAAAACCTGCTCAATATACAAAGATATCGTATGACCGGAAAACTACCACAGTTAAAAAAAGATGTAACTTTTAAGTGGATAAATTTATTTTGCTTTCAAAAAGTTACCAAATAATAAACATGTTTCAGCATGTAATTACTCTACATGTATCAGGCACTTTCCTGTTCAGGAAACTGTACACCATCTTTTAAATGGAATACAGTCTGTTTATGTACATGTAAGGCATTTCAGAAAATTCTACTGACTAAGGCCAGGCTCCTGTCTATCGTCAACCTAATGAAATATCACTGGTTTAGTTTATTACAATAACTTATGATGGGGTATAAAGGTCTAAATGATATACCTCTTTTTAACACAACTTGTCTCCATTGTTATTTTAGACAAGAAGATTTTCCTTGTGCCTGTGTGTTTTGGTATTCATAAATATAACAATACAATATACCAATACCATATATTTTTAAAAATCACACAGACATTAAAACAAGAAGACAGAAGAAGAAAGATTTTATCAATATTGTGTTTATTTTATTGAATTGATTTTCTTTGTATACAGTTAGATGCTGTGTTTATTACAGTTTTTGAAACTCTTTTCCCTGTCAAAAAAACGCTTATACAGAAAGCATGTTTGTGAAAGACATCTGTTAGATTTTTATGAGGTTTTTCCCTGGATTTTTTTCATTGCTGTGGCAGTATTGACCCTCCACCTGCAGCCTCGGGCCAATACGGCCACCCTCAGGCTAATACGGTCATCATCAGGCCAATACAGTCACCATCAGGCCAATACGGCCACCCTCAGGCCAATACCAATAAAGGCTGAACTCTAAAAAAAATTTTTAATGTTGAGCAGTTAATGTAGGAACACTAAATAAATTCAATAGACTTAAATCTTTCCCATATGTATTTATTCCAGTCATTAAATCAAAGCCAAGGTAGGGTTTATCATTTAATGACAAAAGAATATTTAAAAAAAATTAAAAAAAAAAAAACAAGATTTAGGAAGCTATATTTTTGAAGGGTAGGTTAAAAGCAAATAAACCATTTTTTCATTTTTGCCATAATGGTTGGACAATTTAGAAATTGAACCAGTTTAGGTGATTTTCAACATGGGAGACTCAAAGATAAAACAATTGAAAGTTTTTATACTTTCTTCAAAAGTTACCTAAAGAAAATGTCAATGTAGAAAATATCTTGTTGACCCGTCTTAACTTTCTGACTGCATCTATGCATTTAAGCTCCACAGATGACTTTTTCAAAGCTCATTGCATTTAAACACATGTTTTTAAGTACCGGGTACATGTAGTGCCATATAACATTGTGCTTTCACGTTTAATGCCAACACCTTGAACTGGGAGTGATAACATATTTGAGAATATTCATTTCATTTGCAATTTTAAACTTTGAGTATTCATATTCTGTAGAGTAAGACAGTGTAAAAAGAGTTACAGTACAGGACAGATGCATGGTAACACGCTCACAGCATTAATGCCATTTATTTAATTAAACACCTGCAATAGACCATTTGCCAGTTATTCGCGCCACAAGTGACAATGACATGACGTTGTGACACCAATCTTAGACCGGACACGCCCAGCTTCCAATTAGACTTCAGTTATATTCAGTCGAGCTCCTGTTTCATGCAATATTTTTTCTCACTACTTCATTATTTCAGACACAAACTGTCGCAATATCTGGTTTCTTCTCTAAAATATGGAGTCAAAATGCTGAAAATGTTTAGTTAAAAACAGGCGGATGCTTTGTTCCGTCTACCACTTAGGGCCGCAATTGTGACGTTGCTAATTCAGGTTCAGTTAGGAATACTATAGGGAGACATATGATGTTTTTGGATGATGTCAGTTTGATTGACGTTTTTTTTGTTTTTTGTTCTACAACATCAGAACTAAGCGTCACAGTCAAAAAATCGAATGAATGTTTTCCACATTCAGAAAGACAGTGCTGGTGATTGAAATTATCAAGATACTCTTGCTCCATATAGACTTTGAGGTCTGTCGTCAACGAGCAGTTCAACAACAGTCAACTCACCTCCAGAGACTATTTTTCGGTGCATATTTACCAAATTTATCAAATACATGAACAGTATACATAAGGGCACTTTTATACACATCAGAAGCTTTTACATATTGGATGTAAATGTTATTGGAACAGAACTACATGTAGAACAAAGATGAGGGAGATGAATTTGTTGTGGAAAATCGAAATGTAAATTTACAAATTTTGACAGCTTTGGTTCTATAGAGTATAGACCTCGTTTGTTTGTTAATTAACTGTGTTACATGCTATCAAATTATTATGTTGAAGAACTTACTATGAGTAAATGAAGGGTCTAATGCTACCAGTAACCATAAAACTATTATTTATTACCGGTAAATGTGCGTATCAAATGTCCATGGAAAATAATCAATATTATGCATAAAAATGCATGCTGTGAATAGTACATGTGTATTGTATTGACTTTTGTATGAGCACATCCTAGTAGACCTACATTTTATACACAATGACATGTTTGTTTTCATTTATGCAACCACACAAGCGTGATTCAATACCGATCCCATTGAAGCAATATTGGGTTTGGGAAGGTAAAAGGTCAGCTTATCTCAATGTCCCAAAGATGACAAATCAAACTTTTTGATTCTGTAGTGTCCAGGGCTTGATTTTTTACCAATTTAGAGGTAATCAAATGGATTCTCGTAACATGGGAAATTTGCTAGAATTTGCACCATAGTTACATGTAACGTGGGATAATGTTTGAGAGTATTTGAATCAAAATCAGGATTCTCATCACAAAGTAGCCACCCGCTGCTGTTTTATTTATTTAAAGACAGTAAAACACACGGTCACATGGGAAATTTAAAAGTATTAAAGATAACATATAAGATTTGATTTATCAAAATTATACATGAAAGCAAGGGTTCTTCCAGAGGGGTGTCTTTTCAATTTAGACAAATTAGATCATTTTGGACACCCATTTCTGTGGAAAAATACATGTACCTAATGTGGACACCCTATTTTTTGATCCTGGATGAATGTATGCATTAAAGCTTACATCATACATGTAATTAACATATTAAACAACTTATCATAGAATTCTATATAATATAAAACCCATATATACGCAACCACAGTGATTGGCACAACTTTATATAGGTGAAGTGATTGTTGCCTTTAAAATGGCTTTTAAAAAACATACAAATATTTGCCATATCCTCTATGTATGAAATGTCAGATAGTTTGCACTTTTCATTTTTTGTAAAAATGTATTTTAAATCATTTTATTTATGTTATGTGTGTGTACTGTGTTAACAGTCCAGCCGAGTAATTCATCATCCACATTAAGAAATCAACACCACCGTACGTTTCCCTGAAATCTATTTATATTCTTTTATCAAGAAATCATTTTTCGCAAACCATATTTAATCATAGCCTGTGATATAACCAGTCAAGACAATTTGTTTAGACATGGTTTTATTATGTCCATATGAACAGAACAGATGGCTGGTGTTAAGCTCTTATATTACATTCTAAATGTCAGTATCTAAACATAGACTGTCATATTTCATCATTTAGACTTTTACAGAAAACAGCTTTATATATTTAGACTTTATTTTCTAAAATGATAGACAGATTTTTTTAAAGGCACATTCACTGTCAAAATCTTTATGATATATGTTAAGGAAGCCATTCAAGCGAGTTTACTATAATAAAGCCACTAAAGTTAAACATTGGGCAATTTAATTAGACAATTTTGGTAAAAATAGAAAGTTCTTAACTTCTTTTGTCACGGAAAAATACAGTATACCTATTTTTTATGTAAATATTCCAGTGAACCTTAAAAAAATTGTCAAATGTAAAAGATCTATCTTAGATTCAATTTCAAATTTGTTCAGCGTGTATTTCTAGAAATAAACAAATGCATGAATTACTTGTACATTTCAACCCATCATGATTATCAATCCAAACAGCCTTCTACCAACTGTTAGGGGTCCTTATCACACTTAGCCCTAGAAAAAAAATATTGCACGCTTTCTATTAAGTACTGACTTTTTTTCAGCAGAATCGATATGTGCAAATGAAAAATCATGCATACAGTTACAATGGCCGTTATTCTATTTTTTCGTTCTTTGCCAACCTGTGGCTGATATCAGCCTCTCTGCCCGTGTGTTTTAGTGTTCAAAAACATATTAAATGATATCAGAATGTTGTTGATTTCTGACTATGCCAGCTTTCACAGCTTTGTCTTCCCAAGCATGCTTATGAGTATGTACTTATTAAAATGACCATTTATTGTTGCAACGATATAGATCATTAAAAAATACACTCATATATGGCTGGAATTTATTTCCAAATTTATAGTTTATAGAGTATATTAAAGTGACCAGAGCTACCAAAATACAGATATCTTCCATTAAAACCCACTGTTGAAATTATGGTTATTTGTCTAAAGAAGAACAAATCCAGAGCTTTTTAGTATTATCCATTTCTAAAATGACACAAATTTGTACCGATACAATGAAATCATCAAAGAGCCCATCATATATTTATACACACTAAAACACACAGGAAAAATCTTCTTAACTAAAATAACCATGGTGGTAAAATAAGTTATGTCATTTAGACCTTTATACCCAGTCATACATGTAGGTTGTTGTAATAAACCAAAACCCATGATATTTCATTAGGTTGAAGACAGACAGGAGTTAATCTGTAGTCAGTAAATTCTTTTCTGAAATACTTTGTTATATATATTGAAAAAAATGTACAGATCTTCATCTATTTCAAGAAGTGAGGTAAACTGAAATTAAACAAAATATGATAACGGGAAACGAAAGGGAAAATATGTAATTTGTTTTCTAGGAAGAGGACAGACAAGGGAGTTTAGTGCGGACTAATAGGTCTTTTAAACTCTTATTCTTTTTATAAGCAATGACTGGCCGTTGGCTCAGAGGTGGAGTCATTTTACTCTGAAGAGTTTATACAAACGGGATATTTTATTGCTTGCCTTTAAATAAAGCAGGTTCTAAAGTAGTTACATGGGGAGTCTGGAGTATTGAAATGTACATGTAACTGGCCTAACCTGTATCATATGATCACAGAAATCAACACCAAGCTTCACACTTTCCTGGAAATCTATTTATATTCCCTTACATGTTCTCTTATCAAGAAATCAGTCTTCACAAATCTGATACCTCGACATATAAGAGACTGACAGAGCAATGTGTAAATATTGTTTCTAGGTGTGTCTACTAAAACACAACAGATGGCTATTAAGTGTGAATCTCCTATATTACAATCATACTTGTCAGTATCTCAATAAAGACTGTTGTATATTATGATTTTTATTAGAAAAAAAATGTGAAAATACTGCCCTGTCGTCATTTTCTCATTAGATTTGGCAGTTGGTTCCAATAAGAGCTGACAGCAATTTAGACGTAAAGTCCAATTCAAGAAAATAGTGTGAGAGATGTTTGAAACTCTCTTTATACATTGACTCCATTCTAATGTTGGTAACGTACTTTGTGGTGATGCCTTTATTATTTATCATTTGAAGAAAATGGTGTCAGTTAGTACTGGAAAAGGATTTCTGGTTTTAAACAGCCTTTCTGTCAAATGTAATGGCCCAGTACCGCAATGTATGATAAGAATATAGCAATAAACTGGTCAAGCTGTCCTATAAATTTCTTTTTTTATCAAGAAATCAGTCTTCAGAAACCAAGTTTTGTCATTTGCCTGAAACAACTTCTCCTGTTTATGTCGCCTGAAACTGAACAGATGACTAGTATAGAATATGTATGTTATTCTACCTCTTATCTGATTGGTTTAAAATCAGTCACATGGATAACTTATATTTCTATATTTATATTAACGAAAATGTCTTTGCAATGAACCATAAAGTTTATCCACCAAATATTGCATATATATGGTTGCACAGATTTGTCATAATGAAGAAATACAAAGGTTAAGGTAGCGCTTCTTGTGACATAACTCTTGCACATACCTATATTCCAATCTGATTCTTAATTTTTCGTTCGCCATTTTATTATCGTGGAACAATGATGAGTAAAATAGGATTCAATATAGTAGACCAAAATACAAACCTTCAATTCTTCACTTTCTTTTTCCCGTGATCCTATGGGGTTCAATCTCAGTCTGCCGATATTATTGCCATAGCTTAAGATACGTAAGCATGGGTTTAGTTTATGACAACAACTTATGATTGGGTATATAATAAATGATACATGATGTATGCATGTACCTCTTTTTAACACAATTTAAAACTTGTCTCCATGGTTATTTTAGACAAGAAGATTTTCCCTGTGCCTGTGTGTTTTGTTGTGTAGAAACTTCTTTTGCTGCAGAGTACCCGTTCATCTGCAACAAAAAAGAAAGTTATAATGGTGAAAATCAGAATAGTGAGTGTTGGGTGTCTGTGATGAAAGAAACCTCGCATGTTCATGGTTTCAAGTTCAGATGGACTTCAGCTAGTACAATGTATATTGCTAATTATATATTTATGAACGCTAAAGCACACAGACACAGAGAAAATATTTTTGTCTCAAGTCAACTAACCATGGTGACAAGTTTCTAATTGCATTAAAAGGGTTATTCTGCTAATTACATTGTATATACATGTATGATCTTACATTTATATTTATGAAAAACTAAAAAAAACAGGCACAGGAAAAATATTCTTGTCTTAAAGGATTTATGAACAGGATTTAAAGCTCATTTGTGTTTGTTTATGGACTAAATGTATATTTGAAAAACATCAGTTGAAACGAAACAACCCTCACGTCAGTTCCCTGGTAGTCAAAAAAAGAACAGGGAGGAAATATGCATATTTTCCGTATTTTTCACAACTACTCGTAAAAATGACGTCATACACGACCTTTGATGTGTACAAACTGCCACGAAGACGTACTGAGACAGCAGAAATCATTTATTACGTCATCGCTGTGAGGGTACGTACACAACGGAGGTCGTGTTTGACCTCATAAGTCTCTGAGATAATTAACTTTTGTAAGCATTGTAGATCGCCAAACGTAGCTTGAATTTTGTATGTGCTGCGACCGAAATTTAATTTTCTTTGTACGCCTGTAACCTTTAAGTTAAACTACGCATTCACCAAAGGTGCCAGCTCGTTTGCAGTAATCAAGACAAAGTCAGTTTAGTTTTTTGGGCTGAATAGGCCATTCAAAATAGAATGACATTTATTAATAAAAACAAGGAAAAAGAAATTCAGCGCCCAAAGGATATTTACAAAAACATATTAAATACAATGGTTTATCTGGCTTGGATTTGTTAAAAAGTACTTGATTTAATGCAACGATGGGGAACAAAAGCGCCATACATAAACATCTATACAGAGATAATCCAATTGGGGTGATGGGGTGGAGGAGGGCGAAACTACTCTCTCCAGATAGTTGCAGAGAGTGTGGCTTGTAGAGATGTCCAGCAGGAGAACAGTCATAGGGAGAAACAAGGCTATCTTCTGATTGGCTGCTGATCCTCAACAAGTGTCCTCCATTGGTTCAAATATTATAAACAAGCGAATGTCCACATTTGCCTAAGCGAATACCCCAATTATGAAAGTAGCTAAGTTACGTCACACAAATACAATTAAATGCATTTAATTTCACATTTTTGGTCAGACTTTTAAAGTACATGTTCTACAACACACTTAACGCAAATTAGAAAATATTCCCAAATGTTGTTCATAAATCCTTTAACTAACCATCGGTCCATGGAGACAAGTTTCTAATTGTGTTAAAAAGAGGTACATGTATACTTACATGTATGGTAGGCTTAATATCAACTTTTCTTTATCCTGTTTTTAATTTCCTGTCAACCTTTCCTGTTATGTTAATCAGGCGGAGTTGATTACATGCTAACGTGTAGAGCTGTGTTTGGATATGGCACTTTCAGCATGATTATATAGAAGGCATGATTAAATAAAAGAAATGGATGTCTGAGGTGTCTAAGAATCTGTTAGTCTTTTTCCATCCGAGAAAAACAATATGCAAGTCTGGTGTATTTAATGGAAGAATGATAAAATTTACCATTGTCTTGCTGGAAGCTGTGGTATTAGTCTGTTATAAGTCCAAGCCTGATTTACATTTTTAGGAAGAATTTGTTAAGGCATTATTTTGTGTTTAGATTTGGATGAAAATGTTGAACACAAGAAATGTTTGAAATTCTCTTAAAACATGGGTTCCATTCTAATGAGAAATAATTAAGACAGTTTTTGTGAACAACACCAGCTTTTGATGCCTCTGTCTGTATCAAGTGTAATCTAATCAAGTATCTTTATCATAGGTGTTGAAAGCTTGTCCTGGTCACCAAAACTTACTTGGGGGTGATGCCTTAATTATCTCACATTAGAACTTTGAACATGTGATTAAAAGTTGCTGCTGAAGACAAATTGATTGATTGTTTGGTGTTTTACGTCGCACTCAAGATTATTTCATTTATATGGCGGCGTTGCCAGTTTTATTGTGGGAGAAAACCGGGCTCTGTGTCCAGAGGAAACCCACGACCTTCCGCTGGTAACTGGCAACCCTGAAGACAAATGGCAGTTACAAGTAATGTAGATGCATTCCTTAGTTTTATGGAGTTTGTTTATTAAACACGGAGTATCAGATTTTTGAGGGCCCACAGACAAGTCATATAAAAGGCTGTTATTTTTGACATCTTGATATTCTAAAGGCACTTTGTAGGTGTATATAGAGCCAATATCACCGGGAAATACAAGAAGAACTGTCAAATCAATTTCCACGTGAAATCAAATCATTTTAGCTAAATCAATGTAGAACCTGACCAAGGGTATCATTTAACCTGGTATTAATATAAAACATAAGGAAATTTGAGATTCATGCTTATGTACATGTATAGAATTTTCATCTCATAAATATTTTATCAAAAATAGATGAGTTACATAGCGAACCTTTCCTCTGATATTGAAATGTCCGCCTACGGCACTCTGTGTGTGAGATTCTTGTTGAAGAACCCCTCTTTTGAAGAACTGATAATACAGAGGCTATTCTATAGACCCTTCCTATGATTGTGTCTTGTGGCCAGTGCAATATCACGCATAAGGATCTTTAACACCCCTCAAGTAGATATTTCACACCACATTTGGCAGCAGGCCACAATTGAATTTGCCATTTTCGGTAATGTTAATGCTTTGACTCGCCACACCTTCTCTTCTTTTGGTTGAGCCGTATCATTTGGTGGGGACCGTAACAATCCTTCGGGAATATTTTAGAAATAGTTTAACTTTAACCACAGCATAAAGGCATCAATTTTGCGCAAATGTAAAACTGTAAAATGTAAAAATAATGGTCCGATCTCCATCGACCTAAACTATAATCATTCCACTTCCAAAACTATTTTTAGAAAAAAACAACACATTTCGTTCCATGATAAAAACTAAAAAATAAATGTCCAGAAATTAATCCAGGGGGGCCGCCAATAAAGAATAATTATTAAAAGGTGTTAAAAATATCTAGAACTTTTTTCCTCCCTGCCAAAAAGCAGAAGTAGGTTATGGTGACCTAAATCCATTTCTACCTAATCATCCAAAATGAAACGCTTTTGTTATAAATGTATGCATACAAATACAAAAGATTCTATCAAAAGAGACAAAAGAATGGATATGCCGGATTATAAGTCTGGGGGCAACTGGTATTATATGGCTGATAATGTGTCTGGTCTAATACAGAGAAGAAAGAGAGAAAAAACGGCAGAGCCCTGATTCCTTGGCTTAGCGAATGGCGTTATTCTGTACATCCTTTACATGTAGTTTGATATATTGATGTATCAATCAGTTTGTTTTCTCTGCAAATAAATTTAACGCCTGCACCAAATAACAGTAAGTTAAATAAACTTCAGTGTGACATATTTACATTTTCAAACATTCAATTTACCCATGTTTTTTGTAATACTATTATTTAAAGACCCACTTGCCGCCGTAACCTGTTTGACATTTGTTAAGAAAACCAATTTGCACCAGCTTACCACAGCTAAAACCGCTAAATTTAAACATAGCACACATAAAGCATATCCAATTAGGTTTAGAATGTATAAATGAGGGTGAAAAACAAACGAAGAATCGAAGCTCGATTACAACAACAACACCGATCAGTGTTTGTTAACTTAAGTGTTGGATTACCCTTATCCAAGCGTTTTTGTCTGTGGTTTGCACTCGGCAGGCTTTTATAGTCCCTCTTACTCGAGCGTTAGTATGTATTTCTTAGATAAAGTTCGTAAAATTATACTTTGTCGTTAAATCGCCCACACGACTCAAACCATTACGACACTTTTGCACACGACCCGGTTCGAAGTTTGTTGACATTACGGGCACCTAACAATTCAAATTTTCAAATTAAAAATACAAAATGACGTCCAAACTTTAAAATTTTGGTAAAAATAGAAAGTTCCTAACTTATATTGTCTGGGAAAAATACAGAAAACGGTCGTTTTTTTTAATGTAAACAATATTCCGGATTTTCGCGGCAAGTGGGCCTTTTATGTACATCATGTGTCGTACATGTAACTCTTCCACATAGGTGATCGGGTCAAAAAATCCACTCAGAAATTTTCAATTTTTATTTGCCTTGCCAGGAATTGAAAGGAAGGCCTACTGTATACAATGTATGTCGGACTGAGGGACTATCCATATAAATCGCTCATTGGTGCCCGGCGAAAAACAATGACGCACGATGCATCTTGCGGCACGCCGCACGTTCCAACCAATCACGTAGCACCTCCGCGCAACTGTCTCAGGGATCACGTGCGCTAGACGTGCTTTGCTTGCGCCACCGCGTGGTTCGCCGCAAGAGATTCGTGGATTAAAACGTGCGGGAACCTTGCCACGCCCTTACGGTGCCCCGGCCAATCGTAAAATGGATTATTTTCTTGCGGTAATTTTTCCGATTCTACTGCGGCCGGAAAACTTTTATCTCCACCGTGCGATCAATTTCAGTATTTTGACCGTGCGGCGAAAGTCTCAATTGTGAAAGCCCCTTCATATCCGTATATGATAGTTAAAACTGTCGTTAGGAGGTATTTTTTTTAAGGACATGTACCTTGTGAAAAATATCAGATTAAATGACATACAGATTTAGATTAGAACGTTGATATTTGCTTGTGGACAGCTTTTCATCTCATAAATGTTGTATAAAAAATAGATGAGTTATATAGTGAACTCTCCCTTCTATGTATGTCAAAACGTCCGCCTACGGCACTCTGTTGGACATCCTTTTTGATGAAACTCCTATCTTGTTGTAGAAGTGGATGTCTGACATCCAGGCTGTTATATAGATCCTGCCTGATTGTGTCTTGTGGCCCGTTCACTATCACATATAAAGTAACACTTTAACAGCTCTCAAGTAGATATTTCACAACACATTTCTACCAAATCATCCAAAAGGACACTTTCATGAACAAATACAATAGAGGCAAGGTAATGGAATATTATGAGGTTATTATATGACTTCGCATCCAATATGGATATTGATTGTACCAGTCGCCGTTGGGTTGAAAGCCGATATTGGACGAGACGCCGAAGGCGTCGAGTCCAATATCGACTTTCAACCCAACGGTGACTAGTACAATCAATATCCCTATTGGATGCGAAGCCATATAATAATCTTTTTATTATACATATGCAATCCAACGCCAACAACAATTATTTCAAGTTTAACTTTAAACAAGCACAATAATTTATTTCAATATTCAACGTATTCACAATTATTAGAACGTCGCATTGCGTTTTCTTTTTAGTGTTTTCTGGTATTTGACCCTCGACAAATGTATCTATACCAGCGTCATCTAACATCTTGCAGAGATATGAGGGTTCTGCCAAAACGACAGGAGCGAAACAGACGACTCTGCGGTGACGTCAGATTCGAATGTTACACATCATCGAGCCCACGTAGTCGCTCTTCTCTCCGCCGATACCCGGATGAAAATCCAATAGCACTATCCAATATCGCTTTCGGCTCCACTATCGACTGATATATGGTCGACACGTGGTACAAATGCTAGTCTTTCATTGGTTAATGAATACTGGTTGTATAATAATAGTGTATACATCACTTTAATAGCCAATATCCAAGATTGCCATCAGTGGAAAACTCTTATTTTGTATTTCAGTAAAAATTGTAGAACTCTGACCAGGTATATTTTTTAAGATATAAATGCTGTATGAAAGATGGATAAGCTCTATTTGAGGGGACTTTTCTTGGAAGATCTGATATTGAAATGTCCGCCTTAGGCACTCTGTGTGAGATCCCTGTTGATGAACCTCCTGTCTTGAAAAACTGATAATACAGTGGCTATTCTATAGATCCTGCCTTACAAACTGTGTCTAGACTCTTGTGGCCAGTTCAGTGAAGGAATATCACATCAAGTTATTACCAATGAGGGCCTATTGACAACTTTTATGGCCATTAAAGGGGCTTTCACAATTGAGACTTTCGCCGCACGGTCAAAATACTGAAATTGATCGCACGGTGGAGATAAAAGTTTTCCGGCCGCAGTAGAATCGGAAAAATTACCGCAAGAAAATAATCCATTTTACGATTGGCCGGGGCACCGTAAGGGCGTGGCAAGGTTCCCGCACGTTTTAATCCACGAATCTCTTGCGGCGAACCGCGCGGTGGCGCAAGCAAAGCACGTCTAGCGCACGTGATCCCTGAGACAGTTGCGCGGAGGTGCTACGTGATTGGTTGGAACGTGCGGCGTGCCGCAAGATGCATCGTGCGTCATTGTTTTTCGCCGGGCACCAATGAGCGAGCGCCTTACGGCGTTTTGTCAAATCGTACGGCGATTTTGGACTTCACAGACGTGATTGCAGTATAAAAAGGCGCAGAGATCCATAAAACCGTTAGAAAATCATATACCTGTAGCACACCAGAGGGTATTTTTCGCACGGTGAACGAAAGGCGGTGCAAGACCGAGACGGCGAATCGTTCAACGGTTTACGACTGCCGCAAGTTTGGCGGAACAAGAAATTTCACCGTACGGAACATCTTACGACACAAAAAAATCGTGCAACAACCGCGCATCAAGATACAACGGGTTTACGGTGAACGTACTAGCGCCCGCACGGATCAGAGGTAATAAAAAAACTCGCACGGCCGAAAATTGGATTCCATGTGCACACCAAACTTTTCTGCGGCTCTTGCGGCACAAAAATTCCGCGCGATAAGGTGCGGTTGCCCGCAAGGAAGGCTGCGGTCCATGGACGGAAGGCCAAAATTGATGACCGCAAGAGCCGTAAACCCGCCGTATCTCAATTGTGAAAGCCCCTTAAACTGTTATTTCACACTCACCAAATCTTCAGAAATGGCACAGTCCTTCAAGCACTTGCAAGATATACATGTATTTCTTAGCCACTTCTAAATTACACAAATCAACAAATTTTTATTAAACAGCGCATGTCAAATGAAATCATCAACGAATAACGGGATATAAATGTTTTAATTGCTGGATTTAAATTACATGTTTTTATTACATGCTGGATTTAAATTACATGTTTTTTATTACCTACTGCGTTTAGATAACATGTTTTTATTACTTGCTGGGTTTAAATTACATGTACTGTAGATGTTATTATTACATGCTGGGTTTCAATTACTGGGTTTAAATTACATGTACATGCTTATAGTACATGCTCAGAATATGAATTATATAAACTTCACCGTTTCTCGATTATTCCTTAAATCTCAGATAACGTATGAGCCTGGATAATCAAAAGAAAAAAGACACCTTTGCATCCAATGCCGGATGTTCAAAATGTGTGGCAATACTAACTAGGCCAGGGGCCTCTGGGGCTCAGCCGTCAGAATGATAGCCTCTCAGTCCAACACAAGTATCATGAGGATGAGTCTGGAGTTAAAATCCCACTTAGTGGGACTGGGTTTTTCAATTGATGCTTTATGTAAGAGAGTTGGCAGCCATTCACCAAAGCTTGAGGGTTTCTTACGGGCAAATAAACCTGTTTCCTTCCTCACTGATGGTGACAATGTCTGCATATAAGTAAAATAATTTTGAGTGCTAAAAATCAATCCACCATTACCCACAACTCTAACTACTGAGCCACCGAGGCCTCCTGAAAATAATGTAACCATTCCTCAAAAGCACTTATGTTAGATTTAAATTAAATATGTCTGTTTATTCTGTTTTAGGATTATTACCCTTGCAGTGATTCTCGGAGTAGAGAAGTTTGATTTGAGTGAAATATGTGTGAAGGAATTAGAACAACAAGTAGTGGTTTATATCAGTTTATTGGCAGGATGTTTACTGGTGGAGGGAATTGTGGCCTGTATCAGTATGAGAGGGAATATACTTCAGACAGATCCACGGGCCAGTATTCAATATCTACTATACTTAAGATTGGGTAAGTAAGTTTTTTATGAATCTGCATCACAATTATTTTTATTATTTATATTTGGTTTAGGATTGCAGAATAGATGGATTGATTAATGTCATCATCAGGATACTAGAAGGGAAAAAATGGTGGGTGAGGAAACATTTCTCAACTCAAAAGTATAGGTGTGCAGTTAAGCTTGCAGTTAAAGGGAAAGAAAATCTAAGCTTTAGACTAGTTTAGATGGAAAGAGTAGAGTTCATTTAGTCCAAAACAACTGTCCAATGTATGTTTTATCCCCTCGTAGGTGAATAATTGAAATTTGAAGGTGGCGTTACAATAGAGAATAACCTCCATAGGCCATTCACAAGGCCGCCACCATTTTTTCATTAGTTTTGTCCAATTATTGTTGAATAAAAATTTAAGTGCGTTATAGAGTGGTCATGTGATGCAATTTAGCCAATGGCTGGCTAAGTAATGGCGCGAGGTTGCATACTGACCTATATATTCGGAGACAATCTTCCCACTTCAAGTTTGTCGCCATGTTTTTTTGGACCTAAATCTACCCTTATACATTAGAGAGCGGTAAAAATACGTCATTATTGATCTAAAAATAGCTATACCAACATCACGTCATCCTAAAACGGAAAAATGGCTACACAGATAAGCCACTGAAAGGACATATTTCTGTCTGTTTTTATTAGCTTGAGGGTCACTGGAGGTAATTGACGTGAAATGTTTTAAGTACTTTGAAGGTTGTTATCGACGATAATCCCTATGTATTTCTAGAGATTTCCCCTCCTTTAAGCTAAGTCAGTCCTCCTCAAATATCCCATAGTGTTTTGGGTGCTATTAGGCTTCGGGCCTATTAACCCTCTTTGCAGTGAATGGTCTGTTCACCAGACACAGGGAGTTTGTGTAATAGGGATAAAAAAATATAAACATTTTTAGCCCAATATTGCGATGTCCAAGACTAGTTTCAAAGCACTATAATTTACATGCGTTGTTATTATTCGCATAGTCAGAACAGGAGCCTGTTTCACAAAACGTCGTAGATGTACTTTTTGCGTAACTTTCTTACTAACGTATCTCTACAGTATGGGTTGCTATGGCTCCGCCGCTTTGTGAAACAGGCTCCAGGCTTTTAGCTGAACCCTCCCCCAAAAATGTACTAGGGAGTTCTATGTGTCCCTTGTTTGATCATTGGTTGGTAAAACTCATGCAAACTTTGTTGATGTATCAAAGGTTTGTATCCCACTGAGTTTTAGTAATCAGAAATAGGTAAAAAAAAAATGTTTTTTTTAACTACTACCTAAACCTAAGAAGGTGTGAACAAATATAGATTACATCTCACTGAGTTTTATTTAAAAGCTCTGAAAAAAAACCCAAGATATTTCCTCATTTTTTATCGCCCGACTTAAAAAAAGTCGGTCATATTATGGTATACCCAGTTGGTCCGTCCATCCTGGGTTCAGCTTCATAACTTGAAGATTTTTTATCCTATCGTTACCATTCTTTCACAGCATATACCTAATGGGTTGATGGTTTGTCATTATTTATCAACACTAAAACCCACGGTCACAAGGAAATAACCATTTATGACAGGGAGTAATACATTGCATAACAGGACATCTATATTTCTTCAGTTTTTACCTGGTCTTGACAATTTTTTCATTGTATATACCTAAAGGGGTAGATGGTGTGTCTGTAACCATTTAGGACATTGCTGATTGCATTATACAGCATCCATTTAGTTTCATCGAATAGAGAAATGAAAAAGTTTCATATGAGCATATAATTTCAATTGCTGAAATTTAAACAAATATTTTCTATAATGTTGTAAAGACCTATGAGGTGTTTAATAGCAATACTGTGCTATCCTATATTGGCAATACAATTAATCAATATGTGGGTGTCCAGTCACTCGCCCAGTCTTGCTTATCTGGGTCATGTCCCATAGAGTTACACTATTGCAATGGTCACTTATTCACTGGTTGTATAGTCTGGAGATGAACATTCTGCCTGGCAGACACACAGCATGGTCAGTGGGATATATAATCATCCAGTTTGACCATCAGACCTGTCAGTTGCATGAAATCTACCACCAGAACTGTCACTAACATGAAATCTACCACCAGAACTGTCAGTAACATGAAATCTACTACAGCCCTATTTCTACTTAATATTATAATGAGCTTAGTTCTCCCATCCCTGGTGGGAGAATCCTATCAGCTGATGGCGAGTTTGGTTGACATTGGTGACAGGTTGTAGCGATTATAATGCATATCATGGACAGGTTGTGGCAATGATAATGCACACAATGGCTAGACTAGTCTCACAATGTATCCTGCTCAAACCATCATTAGTTTATAATACCTTGTCATTAAGGGCCAACATAATTTTATTAGTTAGGTCACTGTCGGCTCAAGTGTGGGGCGGGGATTCAATCGGCTAGAGGGATTGGCCTGTAGTCCAACACTGACCTTCCAGCGATGATACGTTGTCATTAGGGGCCAACATAACTTTATTAGTTAGGTCACTGTCAAGTGTGGGGCGGGGCCTTGGTGGCTTAGTCGGGTAAAGTGATAATCCTTCAGTCCGACACAGGCCTTCCATAGATGTTGTGCGAAATCAAATCCCTCTCAGACCAAATAAAGATTGAATTTCTGTGTGTGTTTTTTGAACAGTTGAGTATGAGTGTTTGACTTTTGTATGATTTTGTTATTATACCATTCCAATCAGAATTCCTGAATTATATGCCATAGAACTGATAAATATCATATCATGGACAGGTTGTGCCAATTATTATGCATATCATGGACAGGTTGTAGCGATTATTATGCATATCATGGACAGGTTGGGGCAAATATTATGCATATCATGGACAGGTTGTAGCAATTATTTTGCTTGTCTTGGCCAGATCATCATAAAATTGCAAATGCAGCTTAAAACCAAGTGCATGAAATAAAATGTTCCCTGTATTTGTATTATGAGTTGAGTGCTTCAAGCAGAATGATATTTTTAAAAATTGATTAATTGATGTTTTATGTCACACTATAGATTATTTCACTTATATATGGCAGCGTTGGTACTCCATGAAGGTAGGGGGTTTACTTCCGGTTTCCTCCCCCCTCTAAACCTGGCAACGCCGCCATGTAAGTGAAATCATCTTGAGTGCGGCTTAAAACACCAATCAATCAATCAAGAAAGACATCTTTGGAAAAAACAAATTAAACGCCCATATTCAAATTTCTGACCAAGACCCTAACCACACAACCGACCCATTGATGTACCAAGAAATAGAGAGACGCAGTGAAAATGTCAGCCATCTTGGTTTTGACGGCCAGTGCTTATAACATATGGGCTATAGACGATTCCATGTAGTCTTTTGGATATTTGTATGTCGCAAAGAGTTATGAACAATGATGAATTCAAAAAAATACTTCATTACTGATTAGAACCAATAGGTTGTGCTTGTTCTCGATCATCAGTAAAATTCTTTCCAAAAATTTAGATATAGAGCTTGGTACAATAGTTATCCAGAGCCCATGTTTGAGGGTCGTGAGCTGCCATAAAGTTGAAATTATCAGCTGTTTTTCACAAGGAAGTACAATTTAGAAGCTTTTCTGTGCTACTTTTCTCTTGAATGTACAAGGAAGTAGTGTTGTGAACTAACATGGACTGAGACTGAATGAACCTTCATCTCTGTTTACTTTTCACACACTATTTCTGTTGGTACAGTTCGCACACTGTGAATTTTCCTCATTTCAACATCAGTCATTTAGTTTTTTGCTGACTTTCAAAGCTTCTTAGCTTTCGAGACAATCAGAATTTTTTCAAAAAGTGCCAATATTCGCAGCTCATGACTTTTTAGGAGATCAATTTGTCAAAACAATACATTTTTTTTTCTATAGTTTTATAGCATCAATCAGAAACTTTCTAATAGCACTTGAGGTAGCTGTGGAATGTGAAACTCTAATTGTACATCATTTTATTTATTATCTTGGGACAAGGGTTTATTCAAAGGGATGTCCATGTGTCTTTTGGACACACTGTGATCAAAATTCATCTGATTTGGACACCCAAGAATCAAGCAATTTAACATGGTCAACACACAAAAGTAGGTCATTTTGGACACCCACTTTTGTAGAGAATATGGAAAGTAGCTATTTTTGGACACCCACTTCTGTAGAAAATGTGGAAAGTAGCTCTTTTGGACACCCACTTCTGTAGAGAATATGGAAAGTAGCTATTTTGGAAACCCACTTCTGTAGAAAATGTGGAAAGTAGCTCTTTTGGACACCTTATTTCAGGTCCATGAGATAACCAGACTTTTCATGTTGTCTAGACATACCTGTACCAAAACCACAGCAGATAGAAGTCTTGAAAAAATATCTTTTAGAGTTCCCAATGCCAAAGAGTAATGATTATGGTGTTTACAGCTTTTAGATCTCTGGGGATAGCTGGGTTTGTCTTGTTTACGTCAAAACCAGTAACGCATGTTTTACCCGTCCTGTTAGCATAGAAAGTATAGTCTGTAAATCTTTTCAGAGCAAAAAATATACTTGTCTGAATGGTGCTGTAAGTTTCAATAACTTAGGGAATGTTTACAAGATCCCACTTAGATTTACTCAAATAAACTGGAATTGTTGGTAGACAGACTTTTCAATGTTCTGACAGCTTTGATGTTATCAGGTGTTATAGTTGATAGAAAAGCGACTAGTAGTAATTGTGGATTTAATTCTGGTTACCTTATCAAGTTTTACTACCACTGATCTTATCTTGTGTGCAACAGGAAAGTTGTTCATTCAATCATCTTCTAGCTCTGTTCCACCGATTTCGATTTTAAAGGGAAATAAATGTTAGACTACATGTACATGTAGTTTAGATTGAAAGAGTAGTGCTCATGTAATCTAAAACAATAATTCAATACATTGTTTATGCTCTCGTAAATGCATAATTGAAATTTGAATGTGTTGTAATAATAGAGAATCATCTCCATAGCTCAATTATGAGGCCGCTGCCATTTTCTCATTTGTTTTATCGAATCAATGATGAACAAAATCAAGATGTCACGTGATGCAACTTAGCCAATGGCTTGCCAAAGAAATGACATGTAGTTACCTCACTGACCTACGTATTCTGTACTAGCCTTCGGGGTTTCAAGGGGCCCCCTGTCGCTCAGTAGTTAGAGCGTTGGACGCTCAATCCGAACAGCCTTCCACCAGTGGGTTGCGGGTTCGATTCCCATTCAGTCGAGAAAAAAAATTGGAAATTTTTCGGACTGGATGGTTGCCACTTACCACAGGAAGGTTGTGGGCATAGAGCCCGGTTTCCTCCCACATAAAACTGTAAAACACCAAACAATCAATCAATCAATCAATCAGGGTTTCAATTCTGTTGCACTGTTTCTGGACCTAAATGCAAAAGTGGAAGAAATTGAGACACAAATACATGTAATCCACTGAAAGGACATACTTAAGTCTCTTTATTAGCTTTAGGGTCAATGGTGGTAACAGAGAAGGTGACATCCAGTTTCCTTCAAAAACAGTTCTCATTTTTTACAGCAGATGAATTATTTGAAAAAAAAATAGAGCCTTAAAAGTAACCAGTGGCAAACATGAAATTTTTAACTTCAGAAGATAGCTAGCTTCATCTTGTTTACCTAAAAAAAAAAAATCCATTTTTACTGCTTTTTAGCTAGGGAAATATAGTCTGTAAATCTTGTCTTTTACAAAAACATGCACTAGTGGAAATGTTCCTGTAATTTTTAGTAATGCATGTAATGTTTGAAATTCATGATCCCTCCTAGATTTACTCAAATTAACCAAAATGTCTGGCAGACAGATTTTATCAGGTAGAAAAGCGTAGATAATTTTTGAACTTTTCAACTTCTACTGAAAAGGAAAGCTTTTATATTATGTATTTATGAACACTAAAACACATGCGCATGCACAGGGAAAACCTTGACAAAATAACCTGGGAGATGAGTTTCTAATTGTATTAAAAAGGGTGTATATATAGAGACAAGCTTGGATAATATATACAAGTAGGGTCCACTGGTTTTAGGCTTTCCAGTAGTCTGGGTTTCTGACTCCAAAATGACTATTTCTTTTAGTGACAGTGATATTTTGGAGTCCAGGTTCATTGCACTTATAAACCCGTAGTAGACTGCCTGCTTCTGAGTGGGCAGTTTATGGTCTGATTAGGAGAGTGAAATAACCATATAACTTAATCAAATAGTTTCTAAACGATGTTCATGAATAATTTAGCTTTCTGTAAAGTTAAGTTAATATTTAAAATGATTAACAGTGATACGTCATCAATGGCGGGGAATTTTGAGATCCTTGTGGCCAAAGTGAATTCATGGGACGAATAATTTTACTGACTCTTGCTTGTCCATATCAAACATAGGTAGGTTGCTAAATTATTCATGAAGGTGATTATATATGTTATTGATCGAGAGTTTTCGTATTGCCATGATACTGGCCTGATGGTGGCGATATTGGCCCGAGACTGCAGGCCTAGGGTCAATACGGCCAACCAAAGGCCGATTCTAAAACTCTTGATTCAGAATATTTTTATTAATTAACCGTGCAAGTTATTTCTGGAAATTAAACCAGGGAATCGTCTATACAGAGCCAGTATAGAGTAGTCTCTGATTAAACCACACATGTGTTATCAACATTCCAGGTTTGTTTCAATGTAAGTTTTTCAGTGCTGCAGCTGAATTGCAGCTCTAAATTGTATCAGTTGGGCCATGATCACTGTTGGTATCATTTTTAAAAGAGATCATTTAACCTGACGAAAAGCTATTGTGACCGGCCCATTCAGCTGAACTCGGTCAATACAGCTTGAACTCGGCCAATATGACTTGAACTCGGCCAATATGACTTGAACTCTGCCAATGTGACTTGAACTCGGCCAATATGACTTGAACTCAGCCAATATGACTGTCACTTGAACTCGGCCAATATGACTTGAACTCGGCCGATATGACTGTCACTTGAACTCGGCCAATATGACTTGAACTCGGCCGATATGACTGTCACTTGAACTCGGCCAATATGACTTGAACTCGGCCAATGTGACTTGAACTCGGCCAATATGACTTGAACTCGGCCAATATGACTTGAACTCAGCCAATATGACTTGAACTCTGGCCAACACGAACAAGATCCGTCTGCTGATATTACCCGGCCGCGAAGGTCCTATTCAGGTAATAACTTACACAGTCAATTTCAATGTCTAAATCAGACGAAATCGGCTTTTTGATTGCAATCATCCCTGACTCTAAAATATGGCCATCAGTAGAAAATAAAAAAGTCATCTTGGAGTCAGAAAGCCGGACTGGCTTTTCCAGTAGCACTTGGTTATTAAGTACATATATGAGATCAGAAGTTCTAACTGATTACGTGTGCTTCTTTGGAATTTGAGTACATAGTTTTATCTACTACCATTAGATAACCAGACTTTTCCTCCTGTCTAAGGTATGCCTGTACTTAACCACAGCAGATGGAGGTTCTTGAAAAAAGATATCTTTAACAAAATCTGTGCCAAACCTTAAGATGTTGTACGAGTTCTAAGACATTTAAGTATATTTGTAGCTAAGCTCTAATTTACCTCAGATACCGTATGTCAGTTTTATTTTCTCAAATCTCAAAAATATGTATATAAATTGCTGTCGTCTACTGCAATTAATGTAGCTGCAACCGTTAATGTAGGGTTTGGAACGTAATCTATGCTTCTTAATGTACAGAACTGAAATACTGGGTGATTTAATCAAGGTGTTGATAGAATAGATCTATACTGAGAGAAATTGTTGATTTAATCGCATAAAACTAATCCAATTTTATTACCAGTTTGATTCTTATCCCTTTGAGAATGCCATAAATCCTAAACCTTAAATCTTACAAAAATACAGGACACAGAGCGGGGTTTTATCAATGTCATTTGTTGTAAGAATAAAATCACTTTGGCACATGGACATGCTATTACATGTATTTGTTTTGAGTACAAAGTCACATTGACACATGCATATGTGCTATTATTGCTTTGAGTATAAAGTCACATTCTAATCCAAATAAATGTGTTAGCGTATTCTGATTGGCTAACGTCAGATAATTTGAGACATATAAATTTAGCTTTATATGCCGCAAATTGTGTTCCATCGTTTCACTAATCGGTATTACTACGCGTCGCTGCGGTTGCTATGCTGAAGAAATTATGGCAGCTACAGCTGACAGCGAGACACATTAGTCCAGCAATGAAGAATGCGAAATGGGAAATTTCATAATTTCCCTTGAATCCTTAATCCCTTGAAATTGAATTGAATTCGGACTCTGAATTAATGGATAGAATAGTTGAATTTGAATCTTCGCGCGTTCACTGCCTTGATACGGTCAACGATGGCGCAGCTTGTGTAGTCTTCGGCGTTCGGTCAGGGGAGTCAGCTGAGGAAGCAGGACAGTTCGCCCGAGATGGTCCATCGAGAGAGGGGGCCAGTTTTCTGGCGAGGTCCGTCGCTTTCGTGTTCTTCAAAGCGACGAACTTGATCAGCTGGAGGCAGCGTCCTGAAGTAGTGAAGTAGAATCTGAAGTAATGAAGTTGGTTTGAAACAATCTTTGTAAAATCAATTAAAAATCACAGATTCCAACGAACACAAGAACGATTTTATTTATTCATTGTTTTTGTCTGAATTAAAACTAGGTCGTAAAGGGGGATAACTCTTACCTAGCAACTGGACCCAGCGTTCTTTGGGTAAATGAATAAATGTCGCCTAAACGCATCAACCCACTGTTTTTTAGTTTTTTGTTTGTAAATATTAAAACTAAATTACAAGTAAATAAAATAATATGATATTTGCAACATTTTTGACGTTGTGAAGAAACTATATTGTGCGGATGTATCACTGGCTGACGGAGTGACTAGGCTAATGTTGGGGAATCTCCGAAAGTTGACCTACATTTAAATCTTTCCTTTCATCAGTTTGAACGAACTTATCGGAATGTAACTGTGGATTTGGATTAGAATGGGGATAACCGTGTTGAATTCGAGGATCTGAGGCGGTTAATGCTTGATTTAACGGTCGCAAATACCCGTTTTACCGACTCCGCTAACGCGTCGCCGGTAAAACTAAATTTGCGACCGTTAAATCAAGCATTAACCGCCTCAGATCCTCGAATTCAACACGGTTATCCCCTAATTGGCACATGGACATGCTATTATTTGTTTTGAGTATAAAGTCACTTTGGCACATGGACATGCTATTATTTGTTTTAAGTATAAAGTCACACTGGCACATGGACACATGCTATTATTTTGTTTTAAGTATAGAGTCACTGTGGCACATGGACAAATGCTATTATTTGTTATGAGTATAAAGTCACACTGGCAAGTGGACATTGTTTGCTTTAATATAAAGTCACACTGACACATGCACATGTGCTATTATTTGCTTTAAATATAAAGTCACACTGACACATGCACATGTGCTATTATTTGCTTTAAATATAAAGTCACACTGACACATGGACACATGCTATTATTGGCTTTAAATATAAAGTCACACTGGCACATGCACATGTGCTATTATTTACTTTCAACTTTATTACATGTACATACATGAATTTGATAGTCAGTTTTAAGTACAAGGTTTGAAGGATGGGAAAAAATTGCTTCAAAACTGAACACCAGAAATTAGATTGGTATGTTTAAAAAAAATGTTTAGAATTTTAAATGTCCATATCTTGCTCATGTAAAACTGGTGAAAACAGCCCATGTGAATTGGTCATATAATTTCCAAGCTGCTTGTCCACTTGGATAGTTGGACTGGTTGCTGGTTAGCCCCATGGCCTGTTCAACCATCTTGTCATGTCAGACATGCATCAGAATCCTGTGTGTCTCTAAGTGAACTATCATATCTCCTGGTAGATATCATCACAGACCTGCTTCCTTTCCGGTACTTCATTATGGGTATTATAGAATTGCCAGACTCTTTAGATAGAATAGTCATAGGGTATCAAATTCCTGGATGTCATTTTTCTCTGGCTGGCTAACCATTAGTCTAATAAAAACAACAGTTACAGTACTATTGATTAACACTAGAACTGAATTTATGACATTTATATATGCCAACTGGTCAGTTTATTCTTCATACAGAACTTGTATGTTGAGCTTCTATTGTTAATGTCTCACTTGATCGCCTTTGGTGGAAGAGTTTGGAAGATACTCAATGCAAGTCTATTTTACCTCTGGGCAAAGTGTCGCATTCCTCCCCTACTAAACCTGTCTACGCTGCCATATAAACAAATGAAATAATCTTGAGTTACATTAATGAATCTACAGTGTATTGTTTAAGTCGAGTTGGGTTTCCTTGCATCTTATAAGATATTTATGAGATATTGTGGTTTAAAGGCAACTTTAAATACAACATAACTCAAATATACAAAGTACATGTCTATGAACCACAATGGGTCTCCAAACGCATGTACACATGTGGCATTCTGGCCCAAGACTGATCAACTACACAGGCTCACAAAGCGCCCTCGTGTAGGAGCAGAACCAGAAAATCATGGGGAGATAAATGGAGCAGTACATTTACAATCGCGTTGTTGATAGAATAGATCTGTATACTAAGAGAAATTGTTGATTTAATCGCATAAAACTAATCCAATTTTATTACCAGTTTGATTCCTATCCCTTTGAGAATGCCATAAATCCTAAACCTTAAAAAATAGGAAAATAAAATATCTGTGTACTGATTACAATGTGGGTACAGCTGTAGGTTCAGGGGTTGCTCTGGGTACAGAGCCTAGTTGTATCATTGTGTCATTTGTTTTGAGTATAAAGTCACTTTGGCACATGGACATGCTACATGTATTATTTGTTTTGAGTATTAAGTCACACTGGCACATGCACATGTGCTATTATTTTCTTTAAATATAAAGTCACACTGACACATGTACACATGCTATTATTTGCTTTAAGTACAAAGTCACACTGGCACATGCACATGTGCTATTATTTGCTTTCCACTTTATTACATGTACATGAATTTGATAGTCAGCTGTAAAGTATACGGTTTGAAGGATGGGGAAAAAATGCTTCAAAACTACGCAATTTGACCACCAGAAATGAGATTGGTATGTTTAGTGTTCAAATTGCGCAGTTTTGAAGCAATTTTTCATGAACAGCATGTCCAAATTTTAAATGTCCATATCTTGCTCATTGGTGAAAACATCCCATGTTAATTGGTCATAATTTCGAAGCTGATTGTCCACTTGGATAGTTGGACTGGTTGATGGCTAGCCCCCATGGCCTGAACCATATTGTCATGTCAGACATGCATCAGAATCCTGTGAGTCGTCAACTATCATATCTCCCTGTAGATATCATCACAGACCTTTCCTGTACTTCATTATGGGTATTATAGATAGAATAGTGATAGGGTATCAAATTCCTGGATGTCATTTTTCTCTGGCAGGCTAACCATTAGTCTAATAAAAACAACAGTTACAGTACTATTGAAAGACTATAACTGAATTTATGCCTTTGGCTTTATTTATTATATATGTGAACTGCAGTTTTTATAAACCGTGTAGGCCTATGTCCAGCTTTTATTGTTTTTGTTTTCACTGGATATTCCTGTGGACCTGCTCAGTTTATTCGTCATATGTCAAGCTTCTATTGTTTATGTCTCGGTCACTTGATCGCCCTTTGTGGAAGAGTTTAGAAGGTAGTCACCGAAAGTCTATTTTACCTCTGGGCAAAGTGTCGCAATCTTCCTCTACTAAACATGTCTACACTGCCATATAAATGAAATAATCTTGAGTAACATTAATGAATCTACAGTGTATTGTTTAAGTCGAGTTGGGTTTCCTTGCATCTTAGATTTTAAGGAGCCTTTGTGGCTGATAGATAATCTCTCAGTCCAATGGATCGCTGTTTCAAATCTCAGTCCAGGGGAAAAAATTAAAATTTCGCTAACATGATTTTATCCATTTAAGGCTGATACTCAAGATTTCATGTTGATTTATAGATTACAGCGAGTTATTTATCTTACTTAGAATTCCCGTTACCTTATATACTTAACATTTAATCAGTGCACTTACACTTCTTTGTTGTATCGTAATTGTTTCATTATGATCATATCTAAACAACCAATCCACCTCATATCATGATGACATAATCCGGGAGCTGTTTCTCGACAGATTTACACACAACTTAGGTCTAATGTGAGTGTATATAAAAATCAAAATGTCCCAATATATTTGATTTAGTGTAGGTCGCAATAGCTGGAGGAAACTTACATGTACATGTAATCATCAAATATATCATCAACTTTAGTTTATGAGGCACTCAGCATCAGCAATGGATATTACAGAATCCATAAATATTCCCACACTGATTTTATATTACAGAATTATTTATCATGCCTTATGCTCACATAAATCATAAATTGGCTTCTTGTGGATTTCCCTCAGGCTTCTCTTCAATATTAGCAATATACACCTGTATATGACTGAAAGAAAATGCCTTGATTCTCTGTTTTTTACCCTTTAATGTACTGTATCTTAGTCTCACCAAAATCGGATATGACTAATGTTTTTTGGGCTACTGCCCAAGATCCTAGTTTAAAAAATAGAGGACAGATCTTTTTGGTATTTTCCATCTGATTTATTTTAGACATCATCACATGGCTAAGATAGACATTCAAATTATGTGTCCATTTACAAGCAATAGCCTCAGTATATTTTATCCTCACTCAGGTTCCGTATCGAATCAAATAAGTAGGCGAGTTTACCGTTTACAAATATCAGGTTACCCCTCCCTCTTTCCCTATAAGCCTGCAGCTTAGTGATATCACTCGAAAAATGATGGGATATATGAGGAGATCTGGCTTTTTATTGACTGCTTTGTTAAAGATCTTCTAGTCAGGGCTAAACCCTATTTTCTGTCTTCTACCTAGGTAGGTAGAAGGTATTTCTGATGGAATCAAAATTTTCACTTTCTTTTCCCATGATCATATTTGGTTTAATCCCAGTTTATCGGCCTTCTTGCCATAGCTGAAGATCCATACAACCATATTACAAAGTGTTCCAGAAAATTCTACAGGTTGAACCAAACTCCTGTCTGTCTTGAAACTAATTAAATACCCTTGGTTTTGGTATATTGCACCAGTTTATGATTGGGTAACAAAGCCCAATTGACATATTGTCTCCATGGCTATTTTAGTCATGAAGACCTTCCTTGTGCGTCTTTTCTCCACCACTAAATCTGACGACACCACCGTATAAGTGAAATAATCTTTCACTGGACAGCCCCATGGCCTGTTCAACCATCTTGTCATGTCAGACATGCATCAGAATCCTGTGAGTCGTCAACTATCATATCTCCTGCGCCAGTGTTTACATTATGTATGTAGGTCACCCGTAATCCGATTGTGACGTTATGTGTGTACGTCGCCTGGAATTCAATTGTGACGTCAGGGGTAAGCTTTCGACTTCCCTTGCACTTCACCCATGCACCCTCCGTGCCCCAGTAGTTTTCCATGAGTTAAGTTGTTGTTTCTCAGTTCTCGTTGAGCTTACGAATAAAGCTCTTGCTCTCTATAGATGATATTCCGTGTTAATCCTTCACACTCTTGTACAAGGACATTATCTAACTATTGGCGTGGTGGCAGCTTGATCTCGAATCGACGTTCACTCCGGAAATCGACAATAAATGGACGATTTTCTTGCCTTACCAGGATTTGTGTGAGTTACGAAAAGTTACGGATTAATTCGGTGGAAAGGACCGATTATTAGCGGATATCATTGACTGTGAGTAGCATTATTATTTTGTTCTAGTTCAGCAACTGTACATCATGGCCAGTACCCACCGTGCACCCAAGCAATGGTGTCTCGGAAAGACTGAAACTGTGAATTCATTTGAAAATTGGCGTCAAAACCTACTATATACGTTATCCTTGGATAGTCATTTTTCCCCGTATTTATCAAACGGGATTCAGTGGTCTAAAAAGTCAAAGGCCACCCCTTTGCGTGGATTCGTCGATGATGGCGATGAAATTAGCCCACCCAATCAAAAGACCGCCCAACAAAAAACAAACACTTTAGAACTGATGTTAGGCCAAATTGCCAACTACTGCCCGGTTATATCAAGGAACACTATCGTCCGTGACTCTACATCTATGGGGCAAATATGGCAAACGATAAGACTTCATTTTGGATTTCAATCTTCCGGCGCACATTTTCTTGACTTCGCCTCCATTAAGTTAGAACCTGACGAACGCCCAGAAGATCTTTACCAACGCTTAATTGCTTTCGTCGACGACAATCTGCTAAGAAGCGATTGTTTACTCACACACCATGGTGAAATATTGGCCGACGATGAAGAAGTATCTCCGTCTATGGAAAATTTTATAGTTTTGACCTGGTTGCGTCTTATTCACGTCGACCTCCCTCAACTTGTGAAACAGCGATATGGCACTGAGCTACGCTCCAGAACATTAGCAACAATTAAACCAGAGATATCGCAAGCCTTGACATCCCTTCTAGACGAACTGAATTCATCAGATCAGGCTAAAGTATTTCGATCAATGGCGCACAAAGGAGGATACACTTCACGTAAATACGAAGGTCGATCGTCGTCTACACGTGTGATTCCCCATTCCCACCAATCGACTCGTCAGTCTCACAAAAATTGTCCACTATGTTCACAAGCCGGCCGCCCATGTAGGCATTTTTTAAGCGAATGTTCTTATCTTCCAGCAGCAGACAAACGATATATGGCCAAAGCTAGACAAATATCGTACATCCTAGACCAGCCTGACATCGAAGACGAAGACGAAACAGAGAACCTGTGTAGTGTCACACATGTGGTCGATGACCAACATAGTAAGCCGGTTGAGCAAAGTTACACAAGCCTTCGCATACAAGTACGCCAGTCCCCATATTTCGACGCATTTTATCACCACCATGGTATTCGCGTTATTTTAGATTCTGGAGCTACAGGCAACATGATGCGTCTCTCAGCAGCTCACCGTCTTGGACTTAAAATCTCACAAAGCACTCAATCCGCTCACCAAGCCGACGGTTCCTCCCCTCTTAGTGTGGTCGGAGAAGTCAATTTCACCATGTCACGCGATTCCTACAGTTTCCTTTTCCATGGCTTAGTTGTGGAACATTTGGACGTAGATATACTTGGAGGTATTCCTTTTATGGAACAGAATGATATATCTTTGCGCCCTGCCAAACGCCATATAATCTTCCAAGATGGCTCTACACACTACTACGGGTCTGTTTGTAATGAACCAAATAACCATTCTGTCCGCAGAGCACATCTACTTCGGTCAAATGGGTGTAAAACAACTTTATGGCCAGGTGACTTTGTTGAAATGAACTTACCTACGGATTTTAGAGATGGATCCTACGCAGTGGAACCTCGATGTGATAACCGGTCCCCAAGTTTATCTCCTCAACTTTGGCCATCCCCTACCATCGTGTCTAGCGTAGCAAGGAAGATTCGGATTCACAATGACACTAACTCACCCCAAATTTTAAGACCTAATGAACATTTTTGCCAGATCCTACCTATTTATACACCTACACCCTTGGACAATGATACCCCTGCGGCAAAAACTGTATCCCCGACTACCAAAACGCCTGTCTGCCATTCGGCTTTCGTCAACCTTGACCCCGATAAAACACTTCCTACGACTCACCTTTCTAAGTTCAAATCTCTGTTGACAGAGTATGATGATGTATTTGACCCCAGCTTTAAAGGTTACAATGGGTCTTCTGGACCATTTCAGTCTGTGGTAAATATGGGACCCGTACAACCCCCACAACGCAAAGGTCGCCTCCCCCTCTATTCCCGATCACATCTCTCGGAATTACAGCAAAGGTTTGATGACTTAGAAGCTCTAGGCGTTTTTGCCCGACCAGAGGACGTCGGAATTAATGTGGAGTATCTTAACCCGTCATTTCTTGTGAAAAAACCTAACGGAGGCTTCCGCCTAGTTACTGCGTTCGCAGACGTTGGGAGGTATAGTAAGCCTCAACCATCCTTATTACCAGATGTAGACTCAATCCTGCGCCAAATTGGAAAATGGAAGTATATCATAACAACGGATCTGACCAACGCATTTTATCAAATTCCGTTATCAAAGTGCTCTATGAAATACTGTGGCGTAGCCACACCCTTTAAAGGTGTACGCGTTTACACGAGATCTGCCATGGGCATGCCTGGATCAGAGACCGCACTCGAGGAACTCACCTGCCGGGTATTTGGGGATCTTCTGACTGAAGGGTCCCTTGTTAAGCTGGCCGACGATCTTTACTGTGGTGCAAACTCCATTGAAGACCTGATATCTATCTGGCAGAGAGTACTACAAGCATTACGTAATAATGGTCTTCACCTTTCAGCCAACAAAACTATAATTACACCAGCGTCTACAACCGTGCTAGGATGGATTTGGCGCCAAGGTACTTTATCTGCTTCCCCACATCGCATCGCCACATTAAAGTCCTGTTGCAGACCCAACACAGTTTCAGGCCTGCGATCCTTCATCGGGGCATACAAAGTGTTGTCTCGTGTCATGCCTGAATGTTCCAAAACAATGGCCCCACTTGATGACGCCACTGCTGGCCTCTCAGGATCTGACAAAGTAATTTGGACGGAACAACTACAGCATGCTTTTACTCAAGCCAAATCTAATTTGTCATTAACGAAGACCATTTTTCTTCCTCGCCCAGACGATCAGCTATGGATAGTAACCGATGGGTCTGTCAAAGAAAAGGGAATTGGAGCTACATTATATATCACTCGTGATCATGACCAACACCTAGCTGGCTTCTTCAGCGCTAAACTCAGGGGACACCAACAAAAATGGCTTCCGTGTGAAGTAGAAGCATTATCCATAGCTACTGCGACTAAGCACTTCAGTCCATACTTGATTCAGTCAGATCTCAAAGGATGCGTCTTGACGGACAGTAAACCATGTGTCCAAGCGTACGAAAAACTGTGCCGTGGTGAGTTTTCTGCAAGCCCTCGTGTTTCTAGTTTTTTAGCCACAATTAGTCGATACCAAGTCTCTATCCGCCATTTAAAGGGAACTGCTAATGTCCCTTCAGACTTTGCCAGTCGAAATGCCCCCGAATGCCAAGTTCAAGCATGTCAAATATGCTCGTTTGTTGACAGATTAGAAGACTGTGTTGTGCGAGCTTCTTTCCTGGAGAATGTGTTAAATGGGACTGAAAGATTGCCTTTTGCCAACCGGTTAGCGTGGTTGGCGTTACAAGCTGATTGTCCCGACCTTCGTCGCACCTGTGCTCACTTAAAACAGGGTACTCGCCCATCAAGAAAACTAACCAGGATAAAAGATATCAAGAGATATTTAAACTCTGTGACAATAGCAAAGGATGGATTACTTGTTACGCGCAGCCAAGATCCTTTCCGCCCCACTCGTGATTGCATTGTAGTACCTCGGCAAGTCCTTGAAGGCCTTCTAACCGCCTTACATACTCGTTTAGACCATCCTTCCAAACACCAGTTACGGCAAGTCTTCCGACGATCTTTCTTCGCTTTAGACCTTGACACAGCGTTGGAAAGAACCACATCTGGATGCCACCGGTGCGCTTCTTTGCGGAAGGTACCTGGACAAGTTGTTACTCAGAGCTGCATGCCATCTCCAGAGTCTGTGGGCGTATCATATGCTGTCGACGTTCTGAAAAGATCTAAACAGCTTATTCTTGTCCTCAGGGAAACTGTAACATCTTTTACTAAGACAACCTTCATCGAAAACGAGCGGTCAGAGACCCTAAAGGATAATATCCTCAAGCTCATCTTGGATCTTAAATACATCGATGGAGTTCCAGTAGTGGTCAGAACGGATTCAGCGCCGGGTTTCAAATCTTTGGTAAATGACTCCCTACTGCGAAAGTACAACATCACCTTAGAGCTTGGTCGGACCAAAAACATCAACAAGAATCCCGTTGCGGAGCGAGCAATCCAAGAACTCGAATCCGAACTGCTTCGTCAAGATCCACACCAAACAACATTATCATCTTTACAGCTTTCCTTAGCTACATCACGACTGAACTCAAGAATCAGATCTCGAGGTCTCTCTGCAGCAGAAATGTGGACTCAACGCAACCAATACACAAATGAACAAATCCCCATCAATGACCAAAGTCTTATTCTAGCGCAACATCAACTGCGCACCCTGAACCATCCCTCCAGCGAAAAGTCTAAGTGTCCAAAACAAACTGTTCTCCCATCTCAAAATGTATCTGTTGGTGATCTTGTATACCTCTTTTCCGACAGCTCAAAATCCCGTGCTCGCGATCGATACTTAGTTGTCTCTCTTGCTGGATCTTCGTGTGAACTCAAGAAATTCACTGGTGCACAACTTCGTTCTTTAACTTACAAGGTTGCCATGTCCGATTGCTACAAAGTTCCCAGTTTTGGTCCAGAACCCAACTATCCCCAGGTCACTACAGAGTCATCTGATGAAGACGACCCAGAACCATCCCCGAATTTATGCCATTCTCAAGATCTTCCCCCAGTGCCAACCGTTCTCTCGTGTCCACCTGAGTCTGATATTCCAGAAAACCCAATACCACATGATCATGCGTCTTATCTGGACTCAACGCATAATGAGGTGTATCAAGAAGAAACAAGACTTCTGTCACTTCCTGTGCCACGACGATCTTCTCGTAGGAAACGATCACCTATTCATTTGAAAGATTACGTCTTAGAGTAGTGGGGCAGAATAATCCCCAGCACCCTGAGGTTAGTACAACCCGTGATGGTGTGCTTGTTAGATAGGCTGTAAATGGGGCAGAATAATCCCCTGGAACTAGAGGTCAGAATGGCTTACGACGGTTCCTTAGTGCTTACGGAAAATGTGGTTTCTCCATTGAAACCATGCAGCCATCCTTGAACTTTTAACGATATTACTTTTATTTGCAATTTTGTTTGCTGTGTCAACAACCTTATTTGCTAGCCAAGCTATATGAGTAACATATTTTGAAAAAAAAAAAAAAAAAAAAAAAAAAAAAAAAAACAAGGTCACGCCAGTGTTTACATTATGTATGTAGGTCACCCGTAATCCGATTGTGACGTTATGTGTGTACGTCGCCTGGAATTCAATTGTGACGTCAGGGGTAAGCTTTCGACTTCCCTTGCACTTCACCCATGCACCCTCCGTGCCCCAGTAGTTTTCCATGAGTTAAGTTGTTGTTTCTCAGTTCTCGTTGAGCTTACGAATAAAGCTCTTGCTCTCTATAGATGATATTCCGTGTTAATCCTTCACACTCTTGTACAAGGACATTATCTAACTATTGGCGCTGGTTGATATCGTCACAGACCTGCTCTCATTTCCGGTACTTCATTATGGGTATTATAAAATTGCCAGACTCTTTAGATAGAATAGTGATAGGGTATCACATTACTGGATGTCATTTTTCTCTGGCTGGCTAACCATTAGTCTAATAAAAACAACAGTTACAGTACTATTGATTAACACTAGAACTGAATTTATGACATTTATGTATGCCAACTGGTCAGTTTATACAGAACTTGTATGTCGAGCTTCTATTGTTAGTGTCTCACTTGATCGCCCTTTGTGGAAGAGTTTGGAAGGTACTCACGGAAGTTCTATTTTACCGAGTTGGGTTTCCTTGGATCTTAGATTTTAATCTCTCAGTCCGACTCAAGCCTTCTATCAATGGATCACTGGTTCAAATCTCAGTCCAGGGAAAAAAATTAAAATTTCGCAAACCCGATTTTATCCATTTAAGGCTGATGCTCAAGATTTCATGTTGATTTATAGTTTACAGGGAGTTATTTATCTTACTTAGAATTCCCATTACCGTATTTTCACGCAAATAACCCGCGGGTTATACGTAAAAAAAGTGTTGTGAAATACGCCCTGCGGGTTATACTAAGTCGTGTGCGGGTTATATGTGCATTGCTGCTTATTTTGGTGAGAATAGGGGTGATTATATTACCAAATTGATTACAAAAGTTAATTTCTAAACAATAAATTACTTTCATTCTTCTCTTTTCTTTTTACACCGATCGGATTGTATGAATATTTTCATCATTGTTTTCAACTTTACAACACGGCCGTAGTGTACAAGCGGCAACAACGTCCGTTACGGAGCTGCTACATTTATGTCATGCGGTCAAAGATTGTGGGGAAAACTAACGTTTTTTTCTCACGAGTGCAATATTCCCGATGTAAAAAGATGGTTATTGAAAATGATCATGAGGAAATAAAGTTTTAATGACGGAAATCTTGTTTGTTATACATGGAGCTACAGAATGCCCAAGTATAAACGGAACGGTCTACTTAATAATAGGGGTGATGGCTCAGTCCAAATTAGAAAACCATAAGAATTAAATTCACGGAGTACGGCGTATAACAACCCATTTGATCAATGGAATTTAGATTAAATTTTTAGAGCTAGTATGATTAAAAGCCCAAGCGTACCCTTTTTATCAAAATTTAAAAAGAAAAAAGCAGTTTGAACTTTACTCTACTTGACACGACTTGAGATCAACTCCGTCGACTTCGAAGTCAAACTCAAAGTTTCGTCAGGGACAGATTATTAAAAATAATTCCCTTATATTGGAACAAACTTGGATTCTCCTTTACAAATACATCAATTATGGAAAATATTTTTTATTAAAAATGTACAAGTAATCGCTAATTTGAACAGTTTTTTTTCTCTCTCTTCCTATTTATGCCTTTACGGATAACGTAGTGTGACAGCGTGATCCGGCTTTGTAAAAACCTTACACCTCAAACATGGGACTGCAACAACAAATTTGTTTGGATTTAAAATGGCAGCAGACTTTATCACCATAATATTCTTATGATTATGTAATTTTACGTCATACTATGGAGATATTATGATCAAAACGGATTGCCAGGCTGTCTACCGGTAACTCTTTACGCCCGTAGTGTATCACACTGTATGTACAATGTAGGCTAGCCTACGTAATGTAAACGACATGCCGGTAAGTCTGTTTACCAACATAGCCGCTCGCCGCGGGTTATACCCGTGTGCGGCTTATCTGAACATTTTTTTTCCCGAAAACGTAATTTCTGCATTGTGCGGCTTATACGAGGGGGCGGGTTATTTGCGTGAAAATACGGTACCCAATATACACAACATGTTATCAGTGCCCCCACACTTCTTTGCTGATTCGTAATTGTTTCATTATGATCAAATGTAAACGACCAATCTATTTCATGTCATGATGACATAATCCGGAAGCCATTTCTCGACAGATTTACATACAATTTAGGTCTAATGTGAGTGTATATGAAAATAAAACTGTCCCAATATGTTTGATTTAGTGTAGGCTGCAATAGCTGGAGGAAACTTACATGTACATGTAATCATCAAATATATCATCAACTTTAGTTTATGAGGCACTCAGCATCAGCAATGGATATTACAGAATCCATAAATATTCCCGCACTGATTTTATATTACAGAATTATTTATCATGCCTTATGCTCACATAAATCATAAATTGGCTTCTTGTGGATTTCCCTCAGGCTTCTCTTCAATATTAGCAATATACACCTGTATATGACTGAAAGAAAATGCCTTGATTCTCTGTTTTTTTTACCCTTTAATGTATCCAAGTCTCACCAAAATGGGATATGACTAATGTTTTTTGGGCTATTGCCCGAGGTCCTAGTTTAAAAAATAGAGGACAGATCTTTTTGGTATTTTCCATCTAATTTATTTTAGACATCATCACATGGCTAAGATAGACATTGAAATTATGTGTCCATTTACAAGCAATAGCCTCACAGTATATTTATCCTCTCTTCGGTTCCAAGAATCGAATAGTAGGCGGGTTTATCGTTTATCAGTATTAGGTTACCCCCCCCCCCCCCCCCTCTCTCTCTCTTCCCCTATAAGCCTGAATCTTAGTGATATCACTCGAAAAATGATTGGATATGTGAGGAGATCTGGCTTTTTATTGACTGCATTGTTAAAGGTCTACTAGTCAATGAGAAACCCTATTTTCTGTCTTCTACCTACATGTAGGTATTTCTGATGGAATCAAAATTTTCCCTTTCTTTTCCCATGATCATATTTGGTTTAATCCCAGTTTATCGGCCAAACTGCCAAAGCACTTATTACAAAGTGTTCCAGAAAATCCTACAGGTTGATTTCTGTGTTGAAACTAATGAAATACCCTTGATTTTGGCATATTGCACCAGCGATTGGGTAACAAGGTCCAATTGACATATTGTCGCCATGGCTATTTTAGTCAGGAAGACCTTCCGTGTGTGGCTTTTCTCCACCACTAAATCTGATGACACCACCGTATAAGTGAAATAATCTTGAGTGTGGAGTAAAACATCAATCAAATCATTAAACAGTTCGTCTATATCAAATTTTGAAAGGTCGCGGGTTTCCTCCGGGCATAGGGTCTGGTTTCCCCCCACAATAAAACCATATAAGTAAAATAATCTTGAGCGCGGCGTAAAACACAAAACAATCAATCAATCAAATTTTGAAGATATGCAGAGGAAACTCTTTGTGCTGAGAGTCGACCACAACAGTGGGCCCGTAACACTAATGGTGAGCTAATGATGTTTATTTTTCTCTACTTTTCAGTGATATTATTAGGGGAGGTTGGCTGGATGGTGAGATGTATAGTGTGGTTTGTACCTCACTTCAACGAATGTGGTCCAGATTCGGCGAGAAAAGTGATCTTAGGCATGTAAACAATACCTGACTTAACAGTTCTAAATACAATATCTTAATTTATGGTTTACTAAAAAAAAAAGTATGCGACAACCAAGGAAAACAAAATTTCAAAAGTAAAATTCTTAAAAAATGTATGTAATTTTATATATACTTGTGTGATACTTGTTTATTTATCTCATTTCATTTCTCGATTTCTCACTTAGTCCAAAGGTAAAATATGAAAATGAACCTTTGGAGAAATAACCCCCTTTCCTCTCTCACTAAACCTGGAAATGGCACCATAAAAAGTGAAGTAATCTTGAATGTGACGTAAAACATCAGTCAATCAATCATTCTCATGTTGGACAATATTACATACATATATTTACCACATATGTTCAATATCATTGACCCTGCTTCGAAAAGTTTTGATAACTATAGTATAAAAATGCCAATCAATTACCAATGTTTGTTTTGATATTTCAGGTGTGATAGTAACAAGTTGTTTGGTTGTGTTAATCGTGGTCATTTCTGTCTGGTGTACATTTGACACGGCTGGTAGAAAATGGGTAAAAATGAAACGCTATCAGGAAAGTCTTCGAGAAAAAAAGCGCCCAGGAAAACGTTCAGGAAGCACTAGGCGGAACTGGAGGCAAAGGTGAGAGGAATCTAAGATGGGCTATAATATACACTATACGATAATATGTACTGTATGTAATATTGATTCCTTCTCTTTTAAACCCCATGTTATTTACAGGTCATTAGAAAATGGGTCATGATTTAAAGAACCACTTTACACCATTGGGAAGGCTTTCGAAAAGAACTTACACAAGACTTCCGAGTATCACCTACTCATAGCCTGTTTCACGTCTTGTTTAATTTAACTTAAAAAAAGTCAGTCGTATTATGTTATCACCAGCGCCATTTCTCCGTCCCGGATTCCCTTCCGCTCCATAACTTGAAGAGTTTTGATCTAATCTTTACAATTCTTTCACAACATATACCTTGTCGAAAGTATGGGCCAGATACTGTATGGATTTTCCTCATTCCAACGCCAATCATTTGGTTTTTCGATGCCCTTTAAACCCTTTTACTGTCGTGGCGATTAGAAATTATGAAAAAGTGTGAATTTCGGCAGCTCTTGCAACTTTAAGTTATCTGTAATTTTATAGGAGTTCAATGCTTACTTGATCTAAGGAACCATTCATATTTATATATTTATGAACACTTAAACACACTGGTGCAGGGAAATCTTCTTGTCTAATTTACAATTTATGAATTTTGTGTCAGGAAATGTTTTTTTATTGACAATTTATTTTTGTGATATTCTACATGTATATACTGTGTTGGTGTGTTTTAGTTATTTAAGTAAATAAGATTTTCCGAGTGCCCGTGTGTTTTAGTGTCCATATATGTATATGTACGTGTACTGTACTTATATCACATTGTTAGGCTGATGGGTTTTCCCTCTCCATTAAAAGCCGGAAGGTCGCTCGCTCGCTTACAAATTGATGCTCACGTTTCGTAAGTGTTATGCAAATACAAGCACTTGATGCATTATCTGGCCAAGCTAAAATATCAAGGAATCCCTAAATTGGGTTATGTCAGTGTAAAGTAAGGAGGGAGAAAAGGGGAATTTGTTTGCCTAGTGCCAACGAAAGATTCATGAAGTAACGTCACCCCATAGTAATACAATGTCGAGTGTGGCATAAAACACTATGCAATCAATTTACTCATAGTGGAAGATGAATGCATAGTAAAGCCTTAGGTTCACTACTCCTAGAGGTCGCAGTGCTTTATTCAGTATGGTACTACTGAAGGCTGTTCAAATAGGAATAGCCTGCCATAGACTACACCCCCACCCCCACCCCCACCCCCCCACCCCCACCCCCTCCAACACACAGCTTTAATTTGTCTGTGTGCTTTATTGATGTATATATATTTATGAGCACTAAAACACACGGGCACAGGGAAAATCTTCTGGTCTAAAATAACCACGGAGACAAGTTTCTAATTGTGTTAAAGGAGGGGAAATCTCCAGAAATACATAGGGATTATCGTCGATAACAACCTTCAAAGTGCTTAAAACATTTCACGTCAATTACCTCCAGTGACCCTCAAGCTAATAAAAACAGACAGAAGTATGTCCTTTCAGTGGCTTGTCTGTGTAGCCATTTTTCCGTTTTAGGATGACGTGATGTTGGTATAGCTATTTTTAGATCAATAATGACGTATTTTTACCGCTCTCTAATGTATAATGGTAGATTTAGGTCCCAAAAAACATGGCGACAAATTTGAAGTGGGAAGATTGTCTCCGAATATATAGGTCAGTATGCAACCCCGCGCCATTGCTTAGCCAGCCATTGGCTAAATTGCATCACATGACTATTCTATAACGCACTTAATTTTTTATTCAACCATAATTGGATAAAACTAATGAAAAAATGGTGGCGGCCTTGTGAACGGCCTATGGAGCTTATTCTATATTGTAACGCCACATTCAAATTTCAATTATTCGCTTACGAGGGGATAAAACATACATCGGCCAGTTGTTTTGGACTAAATGAACTCTACTCTTTCCATCTAAATTAGTCTAAAGCTTAGATTTTCTTTCCCTTTAAAAAGAGGTATATCATTTAGACCTTTATACCCCATCATAAATTGTTGTAATAAAGTAAACCTATGATATTTCATTAGGTTGACGACTGACAGGAGCTTGGCCTTAGTCAGTAGAATTTTCTGGAACACTTTGTATTGCATTGACAACGCTTATGCATCTTAAGCTATAGTAAGAATATCGTCAGACTATATATTATGGGGTCATGGGAAAAGACAGTGAAAATTCCCCCCTCCCCCCCCCCCCCCTATACCCCTTTCCCAGAAAACCTAGGTAGAAGGCAGACAGGGGAGTTTAGCCCTGACCAGTATGTCTTTCAAACTCTTGTTCTTTTTATAAGCAATGACTGGCCTTTGGGTCAGAGGTCGAGCCAGTTTACTTTGAAGTAGTTTGTATTCTTCTACTATAATCTTGGCCATAGCAATCCTAGCTTTGTTATACTGAAACACAAATGGCATTATAGTTTTTTCACGACATCTTCCGGGGTCCAAGTTCAAACCCAAAGGATAAATAGTTTGTAATGTTTGAATCCAAAAACTTTCCCTTTCCAAACGTTTGTGCTTGGTATCTGCAGCGGAAATGAGAAAAGGGATTTTCTCAATAGGCATAATTTCAAAATGGTCCTTGACCGAATGACCTTGAGTATTAAAATGTTGTGCCACGGGTACATCATGTTTAAGTCTTATACTAGATAAATGGTTGGCTGCTCTTTGTCGTAGATAATTCTGAGTTTCTCCGACGTACTGTTTGTGACATTTTTTGCACGTGATTACATACACGATATTAGAGGAGTCACAATCGATACTGTTTTTCATTAAGTAAGCCTTTATCTTGAAGAGAAACAAGAATTTTATTAAACTTCCTAACATTTTCAGGCCAAATTTCCTTATCAAGTTTTTTGTAATGAAGAGGGTTGCTTTATAGCTGCCGTTCTATCTCTTCAATATAATCCTGTTTTGACATAATAACTGTTGCCGAACCTTTATCGGCAGGTTTAATAACTATGTTTGGATTTCTCCTTAGCTTACTTAAGGCAAGACATTCTGAATGAGTAAGGTTATGTTTGTTTTTCTGATTAGTTAAAACATCAAACTTCCTAGATACAGAGTCACCACTAATGTTTATCTCTGGGTCATACATGTGAGAAGGGGGTGTATAGTATATATACATGTATATAGAGCCCTGCACCCAGTTCCTTTAATAAATCTTTTGTTGCTGTCGGCTGAATGAAGTTTTCTTGAGTATGGCAAAAACAACAAACATTTACACTAATAAGCCGATATTCTTGTGCAATATTCTCTCCAAGAATGCACCCGTAATTATTCTCCACCTTTTACTTACATGTTAGCTGAGAGAAACTATAAAAACATTATCAACTGTTTACTTTATCCGGAATGGTGTTTGTCTCATTTTCTAACAGAAATCCTATCAACTGAAGCCGAACACATTTATTTGCTGACAAAACTTAAGAAAGTTTTTGATTTGGAAATATTGTCCCAAAAAACATTTGCGAATCAATAAAAATTAGGGAACAAACACATGTGTGTTATCTTTACTATAGGAGGGTGTTAGTACTAGTTTAAGCCCGATTCTGTTGAAGTATTGATTTTTCCGCCGGTAATGGCAACCACCAGTAGCTCGACTTTATTTCTCCCATCCACCATCTTGGCTATTGATCTAGGCATTTTAGATTCAAAAGCCAGCGATGAATTCCAAAGGTCAACCTGCCTTCCTTTTTAAGAGAGGCGATACAAAAAAACCTGTTGATGGCAAAAACATGTTTAGCATCTTGCAAGCTTCACTGTCTCGAGGCTGTAGAAAAGACGTTATAAGAGTCGTATAAGATGTGGTTTATTAGATTACCACACTCTCTAATTCCTCTGGCGTTTTTTACTTATCGTACTGGCAACCAAAAAAGACAATTTTGCTTGTGATATCTTAGATGAGGAATTCCATTGCTAATTCAACAGTAGTAAAGAAATCGGAACACAATTTATCAACACCTATAAAAGATTGGAATATTTCTCAAATATAACTCTTTGAGAAAAAGAAACTTTTACATGAATTTAAATACTGGTTTACCATCTGTATCATGTTAAAGTTGTCCTAGTGCTATTTCTACTCTACTCTGAACAACATAAGTGATACTTATAGGATTTCAATATGACGTCTCAATCTTTTCTTGGCTTAAAGGATAAATGCCAAGTTCTTTCTGAACTTCTGAACGGTGATTTGAAAATGTTTAGTGATTGAATCAATATTTAAAAAACATAATGTTGAAAGAAAACGAGTTTTCTGTAAGGTCCCAGGGAGTTAAAGAAAAGGCGATGGAAAATATGCATAGACAAAATATATACAAAATGTACATGTAGTTTCATCCAGAAAATATGCAATCGCTGCAAATGTTAGTTGCCTAATCTTCAATATTCAAGGGACTCTATTAGGTAATTTTCAGGATATTATTCCATAAGCACAGTCGACAGAAAAAGTTGCTAAGCTGATGATTTGATTTACACAATAATTTGCATTTGATGCATTTTTGATTCATGTACACCACTGTTGATCACACCAGCATATCACGTTTTCGTAGGAAACCAATTTTTCAATGTAAAGCCTTTTAAAAGATTGTAAATAATACATTTCAATCACTATATAAAGAAAGTGTGTGACAGGTAGATGATGAAGCTGTGCTTAAAATCAGTTGAAGAAAACTATTGTTACAATATTTTTGTTTCTGAAACACAAATACTGGTAGAACTAAAAACATATTTTGTGTCTTCTGGCCCATTTTCACTTTCCCTGCCAGAATTGTTTTAATTTCACACCTCGACAACAATTCCTCTCCACACTTGTTATTGTTCGCACTAAAATGAAAGTGCCATTGACAGATGTTTTTTTTTCCAATATGCCTGAGGTAGGTGAGCTAGTCTGAACAGCTGTAGCATGTAAATGTCTAGTAAACATGCCAACAATAATACTGCTAACTTGCGCATTTATTTTAAATAAGGTTTAATTATGGTTTTAATTTTTTGTTTACTTTAGATAAACTTACTTATTTTAAGTAAGTTCTGATCTTATGATCAATATATTTTTTTTTATGACCCATAATGACAAAATTTCTCTCCATGAGTGTTAATTAATTCAATACTTCACTACTAATTACTGGAAATTTAATGATCGGGTTTCCTAAAAGCCTGTTCCTCACCCATCCCCTCCTCGACCCCGCCCATCATCAACCCCTCCCCTGCTCAACCCGACTTTCTTTTTTCTGTTTTTCCTTTTTATACGCCCGGCTTGAAAAGCGGGCTGTATTATGGTATCATCTCCGTCCGTCCGGCTGTCCGGCGTCCGCTTTCCCCTTCCGCTCCATAACTTCCAAAGTTTTGATTCCAACTTGACAATTTTTTCTGAGTATATACAGGGACTGATCCAGGGAAAATTTGGGCATACCATTTCGGTTAAAAATGTTCCCACAATAAGACAAGAACGACATCTCAGGCCCAAAATTCAACATTTAATGCTATTTTGACATTAAAATCTGTTGGTTTTAAGAATATGGGCGGATTTTTTGCTTGTGAGTTTGGGCGCCCATACCTGTATACAGGTATCAAAATGCCTCTGGATCAGTCCATGATATACCTTATGGGTAGAAGGTGTGTCGCGAACTATTTTTGACATCACTCGTTACATGATATGGCAGTTATATTGGATTATGTAATATTCTCTTCCGCTCCATAACTTCTAAAGTTTTGATTCCATCTTGACAATTTTTTCTGAGTATATACCTCATGGGTAGAAGGTGTGTCGAGAACTATTTTTGACATCATACATTGCGTAATATGGCAGCCATATTGGGTTATGTAATATTTACTTTTTCTCTCCATAACTTTAACAAATATGATCTGATGTTTTCAAATCTTTCATGTTACATACCATATTAACAGGCAGTGTGTAAAACAATTGTTTATGATATCAACTATTGCAAATTGTTGGATTATGTATATTCCTTTTTAATCTTACTTTCATTTTCATGAAAATAACCTTTAAATTATAAAATGGCTTCTACTTGTCCGATTCTCATCAAAAAAGGATTTTTTCAAACTGCAATAATGTTTCTAAATTGATTAAAACTATTCTTAAATCAATATATAACGTTTTAATCAAATGAAAAATACATATAAGGATTAAAGTTTTATCTACAGACCAAGAGATAAGTATCCCAGCTTTGGTCTATTTACCTTGTCAACTTACAGTTAGCTCTCAGTCTCTCTTGACAGATTTATGGCTTTGTGTACCACATGGCCTCCATAAAACAGTGGGTGACATTAGCAATGGACCCATAGCCAAATCTATTGTAAATCCATTTGGTCTATGATAAAATTAGAAGTAATAACCTGTAGGTATATGGGGAGATTTAGAATATTGTCAAGATGTCTATGGCCAAATAATGTAGATAAAAAATATTATGAGAAAAATTGTCAAATCTACTTGAATTGGTGTGAGCTGCGAAATTGTCAATTAATTACATTTGTTTAAGTATGATTAGTAAATTATAAACTGCTTTTCTAAAAAAATGAAACATTTTAGTGCAACCTATATTGACAGCAAACAATGTTTAACATCGTGATTTAACAGCAGCAAGAATTGATGACTTGTACCGTGTACAAATCTTGTTAATAATTGTTGATCCAAATAGCCCATTTTAAATTTGATACAGATGGATTTTAAAGGTTTTAGTGGTAAGATTTCATTTTGTTGACATAACATCACCTTTATAAAGCTTCACATAATAAAACTGGCAACGCCGCCATATACATGTAAGTGAAATAATCTTGAGCGCAGCGTAAAACACCAAACAATCAATCAATCATTTACCAAGCTTCAACCTCTTCCCTCTGAATTTTGAAAATTAAATTCAAATAAATATGAAAGGATTTGTTTTGGTATGGCTGCAGTTACTGTGCCTTTCCGGGCGTATTTTGGGTTTCCCGAAACTCTTGTTAGCTTTCTTTTTTCTGTTTTTCCTTTGTAGCTTAGTAGTAAAAGATTACCTCATTGTAAATAAATCAGACTTTCCACGTTATTTATTTGTTTGTTTTGTTGTTATTTTTCCCATGTTTAATTTTTCAGCTCTTTAACCTATTTTATATATATATATATATTTTTTTGTCATTTGCCCCTGATTACATGTATTTTAGTATTCATAAATATATGTATTTGATGGATTAAAATTTAAAAAACAATGTACACTTGTCTACACTTTAATTTTCTATACAGAAAGTATTATTTTTGTAAAATCATGATTCTTTGAAGATATTGTATTTTTTCAAATTCATTATTTCCACTGTTGCTGTTGTTGTTGTTGTTGTATTGTCTTGTCTGTGTTGTATCAGGTTTGGCAGCCATTTTGGTCACATGTTTGCAGCCCAGTTGTACCAAAGGCAGGTATAGCCCCTAGAACTTCTCCTAATTAGCTTCTATAATATCAGACCCTTTTCCTGGTTTCCCTAACTTTGCCACTAACCAACACACTTCTTTCTTATCATTCCCTCAAAATAACAGCATTTGTACTACAACTAAAACTTTCTCCATATTACCTTGTATAATGTTCGAGCTTTGTCCTGGTTTCCTTCACTTTATAACTAACAAAGGTATATCTGGAGCCTCTTTCACGAAACGTCGAAGATGTATTTTTTTTGCGTAACTTTCTTAGCAGTGTCTCTCTACAGTGTGGGTTGCCATGGCAGTTACGTAAAAACTTACACTGTACCACTTTGTGAAACAGGCCCCTTGACTAAATCTAATTACTCAAAAAGAATCGTATAATATTGAACCTTCGTCTGGTGCAAATTCTACAAGCAAAACCAAAAATTGAATACGTTCACACAAATCTGAAAACTTATATCATTTGTTAATTTTAGTGTGTGATTTGACACATCTACGGAAAGCACCAAAAGTCTCTTTCCAACAGTTCTTTAAAGTGGCATAAGCAGCCAAATATCAAGAAAATTGTTTATCATTTCTAACAAACAGTACAAAATAAGATCTTTCAGGTGATGTGGAGCTGTACATTGTGGTAGTGTTATTAGTAACAAACACCTGAAAATATACCCCCTACTCAGCGGCTATTTGAATGTGACTCATGGGTATGGGTTAATGATTTTACTGAGTTCAGTTGTTATATTTCGTAAATAATTCAACTTGTTCCATCCATTAATCCAATAAACAGGAAAATTGTACACTAAAGTTTATTTTACGCCACATATGCACTTTAACTTTGGTACTAACAAACACACTTCTTTCCTATAATTCCTCCAAAAACAACAGCATGTGTACAATTAATACCTTCCCTATATCAGCTTGTATAACATTGAATCCTTCAATGCCCTGGTTTACTTAACTTTCAGTTTGCTTGCAGTTTGTACCTAAACATTTTCAAACCTTTTATCACTCAATCTTAATAATGCCAAGTCATGGATGGAAAATCATGGAATGGTCATGGATGGAACCACTTCAAAATCATTTCGTTAAATATGTAATTGTTATCATGAATTGCTTAAAGGATGGGAAATCTCTAGAAATACATACGGATTAACTTCGATAACAGCTATCAAAGTGCTTAAAACATTTCACGTTAATTACGGCCAGTGACCCTCAAGCTAATTAAAACAGACAAAAGTATGTCCCTTCAGTGGCTTATCTGTGTCGCCATTTATTCCGTTTTAAGCTGATGTGGTCTTGCAGCTGCTATTTTTAGATCAATAATGACGTATGTTTACCCTTCTCTAATGTATGATGATAGATGTAGGTAAAAAAAAAACATGGCAACAAACTTGAAGTAGGAAGATTGGTTCGGAATATATAGGGTAGTCCTGCAACAGCACACCATTTCTTAGCCAAGCTATTGCATCACATGACTACTCTATTACGCACCTAAATTTTATTCACCAATGATTGGATAAAACTAATGAAAAATGGTGGTCCCCTTGTGAATGGTCTATGGAGCTTATTTTCTATTGTAACGACATATTCAAATTTCAATTATTCACTTACGAAGGGATAAAACCGATATTGGACAGTTGTTTTCAACTATATGAACTCTACTTTTTAGTCTAACGTTAAAATTTTCTTTCCCTTTAAATTTCCCACTGACAGACAAACTTCTTGCCTGCCTCTAGCTTACTGGTAATCATCTTAATGGCGATATTAATAGCAGGTTTACAACTAGCACCTGTTCACAGTTCAAAATTCTTTTTTTGTTTCTTTACGCATACCACTAATTATGACGGACCTCAACTTCAAACGTACATGTACATGTTCACTCATTATGAAGCGCAGGTCTTGCCAGAATTTGAAAATTTCCTGTCACCGGTGCTGTCATTGCCCATGTGGTGGAGCCAAATGCGTTCGTGATAGCGTCATCAGTCACGGCATATTACAAAATCTTCAAGCCTTATTCGGCTGTATACTACGCATCATCTTGACACATGTTTGCTTTATATTATAAATAACTGACTTATTTTCTTGATCAGACTAAGCCCCATAAAGTTCCGAAACTGAAATAGCTCCACAAATAATTGTGGGATACCAATGGCTCAGCTGGTAGAGGTATAGTCTCTAACACCAACATCAGCTTTCCATTGGTGGGTCTCTTAATCTCTGATTGGGTATTCACTTGATCACCCTTTTTGGATTGGTTGTCAGGTTAGAGTAAAGAACCTTCACTACTATACCTCCCAACACCATCATATAAGCGAAATTCTTGAGTATGACGCAAAACATCAATAAATCAACCAATCAAATGGTTTTGTTGTATTCAGGGCGGATATATGTTCATCATTCTGTACAAGGTTGTTTTGCAGCATATCACAATTGACCTCTACCCCAGTGTCACATGTCCAGTCCAAAACGTTCTATAAGGTTAGACAAACTCAGTGAAATAGCTCTGTAATGTCATGATATTTGCAACGTTACAAAGCCAACACTCTGAGTTTGTCTAATCTTATGGTACGTTTGGCCAAAAAATGTGGCGCTGAGAGAGAGGTAAATTTCTATACTTCTATTAAATTTGCCTGGACTAATGAACTCCTGTTCCTCAACCTGTCAAATGTTTGTCCACTGTATCATCATTTCAGCTTTAGTGCGCGTCCTATTCCACGGTTGTCAAAGGGATGATTGTCAGATACTTACAAAAGGTCAAAATTTCCCTCCAGTCATAAAGCCTTGTTTTTCCGTCCTTATGGAGCCTGACAAAGCACCATTTTATGGAAACCTTATAATTTGTTGTGTGCGGCATCTAACTAAACAGGGAATCAATATTTTCTTCATTGTGTTTTTTCATGTGCTGTCTTATCCCTCCACATGTACCATACTACAATTTTCTTAGACTATAGTAAATAAATAATCAGCAGAAAATGAAGCCAGAATTCTCAAAGATGTGATAGAACAATGTTGACTTCACTCCAACTGGCAATTCCTTTATTTTCGCTCTGGTTTTGAAAAATAAACCAGGCCTGTGGGCAAAAAGAGATTCATGTACATGTAGCTGTTGATAGGGCTTCAATCTCCTCACTTGATTACCTTTATAGACTGTGATAAAAAAATGTAACCAAGAGAAAATTAAGCGAAGAAGTGAGATTATACCATATTTCTACATTCTTCATTCTCACTGCTATCCTTAATTGGCTCTGGTTTTGCTTGATTATAATTAACTTTGAATATATTACTCCTGAAGTCTATGCCATGTACAATGTATGAATAATGCACTATCCCCTCCTTAAGTAAATAAATAATTAATAGGAAATAAATCAACCGAGAATATTCTTAAGCTGTACATGTAAATAATGCATACCAATATGTGTTTGTTTTACCCATGAATATTAGTTAGTGGTAAAGCCTGTATCTCCAGGAGCGTGCATGCTTTGTCAAGTCATCGTCAGCACAGTATTGTCAGTGTCATATTCGTTGGCTTGGAAACAAGGGACGTTTAATATGCTTGACAAACAAGTCTTTCTATTTGACGACTTTTATGTACTTTTTTAAAAATAAATAAGCCACCCTGGCACAGAGACATTAACAAAAATTATGTTATTGATCAGAAAAACCTACTTGTACATATGGTAAAATATAAAACTGTGGCTCATATTTGTTTTCGGTGGGGATTGGACAATTGACCTATCCTCCAGCGACATGTAGCCAGGCCAAACGTTCGACAAGGTTAGACAAATCCAGTTTATGCGCATCATGACGTTACAAAAATCATGACGTCACAGAGATGTTTCTGTGAATTTAACTAACCTAGTTATGGAACATTTGGTCTGGCCACTGGCGGAGAGGTCAATTAAAGTAGTTAAGATTCAGGGGGCTGCTCTCAAAAGTCCACTGCAAGGCCTAACTACCATCGTAACATACTGTATGTCTTTAACGTTTTACATTACGACCAGGAGCAAAGATATGTCGGGTGTAAGTGTGTTGAAAAACAGTCCCCAGACCAATACAATAGTAGAAGGCTGGTTACATACAAATATGATTTTCGCATAACCAAGATCCAAGATTGTGGGGTAGGGATGGGCATACACTCGACCCTTGCTGAATTTTACTTCCAATCATAAAGGCTTTTGGAATCATTGTTTTCCTAACATTGGTCAGAATGTTAAAACTATCAAGGTTCATGGAACTTTTTTATGAAGAAAATAGCAGAACAGTCCAAAATGCCGGATCTGTTACAGCCCGAGAAACTATATACACATGTAATCTTGTGGGATTTCGTCTATAGGTTAAACTAATCTGACAGTATTTATTAGCTATGCACTTCCCTTTAACATTTCAGTCCAGAAAGTTGAGATTAATTTTTTCATACAAAGGGCTTGTATTAGATTCCTCATGTTAATATTCCTTCATTCTTGAAGATATCCGCATGTAATATTCCTGTTGGATATCAAGGGAAATGACTGGCCGTAAATCAGAACACTTAGCCGTAAATTGTAACTCTGGTCGGAAATTAAACCCTTCCGTCTTGTCAACTTGAAGCCTTGGACAGTTATAAAGTATGGATTAATAAGTCTCTCTCAGATATCATTTCCCATATCCTTCCGTCAGAGATATTGATCTCTGCTTACCCTGTATCAGCCTGCCATTTCTATTACCTTATTAAAAATGCTGTAAATATATGTAAGTATTTTATGTTATAACCAATGGAATGGCTTTGTTTGTGGTCATTATGGGCTGTGTCAATTAGGGTACAAAATTTATCACTCAACATTGAAACTGGTGTATATTCTATATGATGGTCTATCCAAAAAATCCATCCTGTTTTAATATCTTAAGCAAAACTTGTTGAAGATAAAGAAGGTTCTCAGTTTTTTCAACTGTGATTTTTGAATAGATATATGACAAATCTTTCAATGGCATTTAGAAGTTGGACGGTTACAATAAGGTGAAGAATTGCTTATGGATAACAACTTCTTGGTTTATTGGATGAAGACGTTTCGATGTAGTTCTTACATCGTTATCAAAGTCAATGACTCTGATAACAATGTAAGAATTACATCGAAACGAATCCATAAGTAATTCTTCACCTTATAGATATATGACAAATCGAAGGGTGCTATACTTTATATTTATGACAATGTTATATATAGTATACCTTATATATATATTATAATAATTTATTATAAACTGGATGGAATTCAGTCTCTTTTGTAACAAAAATCGATGCCATTTAAAAAAAATGGTTAACATTGATTGATTGATGTTTTATGCCACACTCAAGATTATTTTACTTATTTGGCGGCATCGCCAGGTTTAGTGGAGGAGAAACCCAATTAACATAGGGGTAACTTACAGCCATTAAACTTTCATAATATTTTAAAGGTTTTTTGCTATAAACTTAGGAAACTGTTAATTGACATATATTAAGTCTGGCCACGAAGCTATGATTCACCTTCAACCGTCACACCAATAGAGTCATTAAGTCTCAGCTTTTTAGATCTTTTTAATCTGACCTGTACTGTAATTTGTAGTGTGCTAATGTGTTTTAATGTTCATAAATATATATATATATTGGTCAAATATTCGTCATCTAATTGTGTGAAAGTGTTTTAGCATATGGTCCATATCAATATAGCTGTAAGAGTTAATTACACATGAGGTATGTTCACACCTCCGTATGTTAGCTTTATTGTCCCTCTCTCAATCAATAGGATGACAATGGACTCACAAAGCCAAGCAATCCACTTAAATCACAGATCACCGTCATCATATTTTTAAGCCCTATAGCTTTCTCACTAAAATTTGTGTGCGCCTTACACACCTTTCATAATATCTGGCGTTATATTGGATTTGCCAATAAAGCGCACATTATAGGCCTTAATTACTAAACTCCAGTCACCACCATCCTAACCGGTGTTTATCTCCTATTGATATTTAATGGCTTTCTGCAGGTAACCAGTACTCCAACACTCGACAGAAAATTGCCCATGTCGCTTTATAAACACCGATTGAAAGGTTTGGGAAAGAAAGCTTTGTGTCGTGAGGGTTGATTATATCCTGATTATATCCTGATAGCCTATATTTCAACAATAGCGTACATGTATATCGTCTAAAAAATGATTTAGCTAGTGTTATATTAGACCGTAAAATAAATATTTTTAAACATATGAAAAAATAGAATAGTATTTTTAAACCATTGGGTATGAGCAGAAAAATAGATCTGGTATGGGTATATCATTATCAGTTCGTCAACATCCGTAACTTCATAAAATTGATTGATTGATTGATGTTTTACGCTGCACTCGAGATTATTTCACTTATATGGCGGGGACGCCAGGTTCAATGGGGGAGAAAACCTGGCTCAGTGCCCGAAGGAAACCTACGACCTTCAACGAGTACCCGGCAACTCTTCCACATAAGGTGACAGAGTAAAAAATCAACTCAGAAATTTGTCAATTTTTATTTGGGTTTTGATTGGGATTCGAACCCGCACCGCATCGCTGGAAGGTCTGTGTGGGCCTTTTTTATTTCGTTAAACATTAACTATATAGTCAAGATAGCTTCAAGGAAAAGCTATCACAGCATTGATCTGCTATAAATGTATGTCAACATTTTGTACTGAATCTATCATTCTTTATTTGATTAAATGAAGTGTGGTGTTCATTCTAACCAAACCCTTTTATGCTCCATATCCGATATGATTAAATAACGTTATAGATATTCATTTTGCCAAGTGATGTACACAAAACTATCCAAGTCATCCCAGCCTAGGTATTGACAACTTGTCACCCAGAGAACAGTAAATATAGAGTAAGATTGAAAACTCTGAACTGATTTTGTATTTGTTCTAGAAAAAGGCAAGTTAGTGATAATGGATTTATGTTCACTCAACCTAAAAGGTCTTGATATTAATACCAAAGGTTTGGCTGCCATGACTGGGTTACTGTCAATAATTTCATATATAGTTCAAAGATATTGAATGGTTTCTCTAGTAGTTGGTAAAACGGGGAGTGTTGCTGTAACTGTATATTGAAGAATGGTAGAAAATTTTTCTTTTATTCAAATATTCTTGATCTATTCTTTATTTGATTGTTTGCCATTTTTATTAAGAAGTACAAAATAAAAGCTTCGTTTTGATATCAATCTTGATGATGTATGTAAAGGTAGTATTTATAAGCAGCAGTAAGGCCATCAAAAAACTAAATGATTAACGTTGGAATGAGGAAAATCCATACAGTATGTGGCCTGTACGAACCGGAATAGTGTTCGAAAAGTAAACAAAATTTAAATAACCGGGACGACCATTCATTCATTCTAAGCCAAAGTTTGTTCAAAGCAATACTTTATTGTACATTTTCAAGACTAGAAGCACTAAAAAGCTTCTGAATTATACGCCTTTACAAAATTAGCCAATAATTTTGTCATTTTGTTTTAACGCCAAAATATCAACATTTTGGCAGCTCATGCCACTTTAAATGCACTCATACATCCCGACTGGTTGAATTTTTGTGTGCTTTGAATGTTCGTATCTGTTAGTGGCTTTACCAATATTTTCATTTCAAAGTCAATCATTTTGTTTTTTAAGGTACTTAAAACGCTCAACTTTTCTTGACAATCATAAGTTTTCGCAGCTCGTGCCATATTTCTGCTGTAATCTACTAAATAGAAGAGAAATAATCCTGAATTTGAAGAATTTTGATTACATTTTCTAATAAAAATTTAGTTCTGGGTTAATAAAACTTCAAGTAAAATACAAGAGGTTTGTGTTGATTGTAGTTGAAGGTACTTTCCTGCAGGTTTATTTCCCAATCTATTGATCGAAACAGTCACAATATAACCTTTGTGCATAAAAGTTAAACTAACTTAAAAGTTTAAATGGTAGCTGTCATCATATCGCAAATATTTATTAAAGCTAAAACAACATAGTATAGCTGGACAACTGACTGGTGAGCAAACAGTGTTCAATAAAAATGGGCTCTATGAATTAGCTGTGTTTTATATAGCTATTGTGTGCCAACCATCTGTCCCTTTACAATAGACCATTTTTCCTGTAAATGTAGCTTGTGTTAAAGTGTTTCCTTGTCTGTATTGATCTGTAGCACCACAGACAATACTGGTATAGATTTAAGGATTAAGTTAAGCTTGTTCAACTGACAAGACTGTGTCTGGACTAGGGCTTGTGAAGAAGCCAAGAGCCGTGGTATTGCCTGGGAATGTTAATAAGAATTCCATCAGTAAAGACTACTTACAATAGTTAAAGTGTGGATGGGGTACGATCTTCTGGAAACAGGAATATGGGTTTAGGAGTGTGGAATTCGGTACAATAGCTGGATGAAGAAATTAATGTACAATTATAAAGTGTACTATTCCAAAGCCATGATTTAAATTAGTAGCCACGTCTGCTCCCCTTTCCATCCATTTTCAAACTGCATTCTATGTGGAATGGTTGCCAGTTACCACCGAAGGTCGAAGGTTTCCTACGGGCATAAAGCCTGGTTTCATCCCACTGGGAACACCGCTACATAAGTGAAATAATTTGGAGCGCGGCGTAAAACGCCAAACAATCAATCAATCGAACTGCATCGATGGTTGAGGGTATGAATCCTGCTCAATCCAATTGAGCTAAGTTTGGCTTTTCACTTGATCATGCACTTAGCCAGGTACCAGCGAGAAATTAGTGGTTTCCATCAGGTACAGGGTATGGTTTCATCATCCAGCTCCCCTAAGAACACACATTATTGAAATAATATGGAGGGTGTCTTCATTATGGATCAATCAGTTCACCCCCAAACTGATATAACCCCACATGGACTGTGAAGGAATGATCAAGTTTTGAGAGCAACACAATATCTATATTTTTAAGTAGACAATTTAAGTCTTGACACTCACTTTAGATATTTCAAAAGCAAAAACGTTATAAAGATGTTTATTGTCTTGCGTTTTGAAACTCACTAATCAGTGAATTCCTCAATAGTTCAAGCCCTCCATTATCATTTTTTCAAATACTGGCAAAATTCTGCGTTTCTTTGGGTCAGTCTTTCTAAGAAACCTGATATGTGAAATGTGCCATATCTCCTTACCATTGATGAGGACGTCTAATTTCTTCTCAATGTTGTAAGTCTTCATTAAGCCTCGAATGACAAGACTTATTTTCAGCCATGCTTTTAACCATTGGAGAATTTCAATTAGGCTCTTTAACATGTGAGAAGTTGTCTCTAATTATAAAAACTGGTTTTAGGGTTTGCATAAATGAAGATAAATGTAGCAGCATCATAGGTAAAGTCAGCAAATTTCTATGTTAAGAAAGAGAGTATCTACCTTGTGCTTCTTCCAAATTTAATCTCCCTAACAGAAATGAACCTTTAATCGTGGAAGAATGTTGACAAGTTTTGAATGTTCTGAATTATGTTTTTGGTCCAAAATGCAGCAGATTCCATGTGGAGCTGGGGCCTCCGTGGCTCAGTAGGTAGAGCATTGAACGCTCAATCCGAACAGTCTTCCACTAATGGGTCGCGGGTTGGAATCCCACTCAGTCCAAAAATTGGAAAATTTTCTGACTGGGTTTTCACTCGAACAACCTATATGGGATGGTTGCCAGTTACCAGCGGAAGGTCGTCGGTTTCCTCTGGGCACAGAGCCCGGTTTCCTCCCACAATAAAACTGGCAACGCCGCCATATAAGTGAAATAATCTTGAGCGCGGCGTAAAACACTAAACAATCAATCAATCAACCATGTGGAGCTAATTAACTGTGGAAACAAATGAAATGTTTTATTTATAGACAATTTAGATTAGTCACTTTAATTCCTTAAAAAGCAAAAACATGTTATCGAGACATTAAGTCTCCTTGGGCATGTTTGGAACCGTTTTTCACTGAAAGTGATTTTGTTCTCCAATATCAGCTCCTTAGATGTCGCAGAATTTGCTCGCCTTCTTTGGCACAGTGTTTTGTCTTCCCCAGAAACTTGATCTGTTAAATGTGCCAGAACCTTGATTTCCTCGCCATTGATTAGCAATGTCTAATTTCTTCTCCATCCTGTAAGTCTTTATTAAGCCGCGGACGATGAGACTCGCATCGTTTGGATGTTTGCCTAACCATCTTACTAAATGTATTCACCAAGAAAGATCCTCTTTTCTTTGTTTTCCTAATGAGAACATAATTGTATTGTGAGAAATATACTTCGGTTCAACCAAAAACTTCATTCATGTATTTAAAGATTTTTAAGTACATTTTAGTTAAAATCAATATTGAAAAGGGGAATCAAATCAAATTTCTGTTGAACAGCTTTTTTTTGTCTTGCGTCATTGTATTTATGCATGATTTGGTTTGTTAGTTTGAAGGGATAACATATTTCTTCTTAGTTCATTACCTTAATGTTGACAATTTCTTCAATGTTTCAACTTGTTTTATCCATAATATCCATAAAAGGAATATTCTACACAATTATCACTGCACTTGCACTTAACTAAAAGTATAAGAAGAGGTACATGTAGATATAAAGGTCAGTTTATATCTACGATGTAAGACAGCCGATGGATTTTCCCATTGCCCCCCCCCCTCCCAAACCTCATATCTGTAGATTGGCACATCTGATCTTCCAATCTACAAAACCAGGGCAAATAACTATGGTGTTTGAAAGTCTACGTCTTTATCTCATCCAGTTTTGCCATTTTATGTTGAAAGCTTTTTACGCACTTCATTCCCGAGCCGTCTTTCTTTAATCTATTGGGAGATGAATCCATGTATGTTCCTTTATTGACTACACCTAATCTAAAACTTACCATAGAGGAAAACTTACAAGCTGTGTCCTTGAAGACATTTATCTGTTCAACGCTGAAGAAAAGCCAAGGCGTGATAAAGATGACTTGTCAGTTGGCCCCCCTCAATCCTCTTCCATTTATTAAAAAGAACCATGGTTATACTTTTCAGAAAGTGCATGTACTGTACTTTTTTTAACTCTCAAAATTAGATGAGATCGTGGGTGATCAAATTTACCATACCTCCAGTATACTCCATTTTCTTTTGTTTTAAAATATACGTTAAATAACCTTGATAAACTGAAACCTGTTTATAGCAACATTTGGGAATGTGGATATAGAGGTAAAAGATGGTGCCACTTTTAATTAGGCTTATGAATAACAAAGGTTTCCTCCTGCCAAGGATCTCAAGTTCCTTGTTCCAAAGACCTGGTAATGTCAGCATGTAATTGTATCTACCTTGAATGTGATGCAAAACATCAATCAGTCAGTCTTACATTGATTAGCTAAGGTGTTTCTTTTGGAAGTTCGACTTGATTTTCCGTAATAAACCTGGCAACACCGCCATGTAACTAATATAAGTGAAAAAATCTTGCAATGTCTTGTTGCAGATTCGTGTCTGTTTCTAAATGATGTCGCCTCCGTGGCTCAGTAGGTAGAGCGTTTGACGCTCAATCCGAACAGCCTTCCACCAATGGGTCGCTGGTTCGAATCCCACTCAGTCCAAAAATTGGAAAATTTTCTGACTGGGTTTTCACTCGAACGACCTATGTGGGATGGTTGCCAGTTACCAACGGAAGGTTGTGGGTTTCCTCCGGGCATAGAGCCCGGTTTCCTCCTACAATAAAACTGGCAACGCCGCCATATAAGTGAAATAATCTTGAGCACGGCATAAAACATCAATCAATCTAAATGATGTCAAGACCATTATTCATTCCTGAGAATAGATACTAGATAAATATTCATACGTTTGTTCTACAGTTATAATTTGTAGACAGGCATACTAAGTACACCACATTGTACAAGTCCTTTGAGAAGCAGTATATAGTTAACCCGTAAAATGCCTGGGTTGATGACATTTTCTACCTAATTGTATTACTTAGATTTTAAAAGAATCGTCCTATGGGAAATTTGCTTAAGCGCCCCACGTCTCTGCAGAGCTATTCCACTGCCGAGGCTGTTAGGTTTGACTATCAGTTAGTTAAGTAGTGTTGGCTTAGCAGAGTGTTAAATGTCACAATAAGCCAGACTAATGGCTAGTGAAAGTGCAGGGCTACTGTTGAATTAATCAAATCAAAGCTTGCTTCGTTAACCTGGAAACCAGCCACTAATGATGGAACTGGTGACGGACATCGGGCCATGACCAACCATTCCATAGACAGTGACCTTGTTTTTAGCTAATTTGACACACCACACTATCTCACTGTGTCCATTTGACAAGGTCGGGTTGACTGATATGCTGTCCACAGCCATAAAATATAATCAACCTGATTTATACGCTACGGTCAGTACCCAGAATCCAATTTTAAAACCAGAAATCTTCTTCCTGGTAAATGATTCTAGTTTAATTTGTTTCACCAATTGATTACCTATATTATTAAAAGGTATCCCAAATGCTGCAATATTATATAGATAATTTCAGTAAAAAGAACTCTTCCTGGTCTTAAATTACATGTGAGGTTTACATGTATTTGCATGCCACGCATAGTTAGGGAGATATTGCAGCCTGAAGTCAACTCCACTCCAAAAAATGTCTTCAGGCACATCATTGGGGGAAGACAGCTGACAGCAGTATAGCGTTACTCCCATTTGATTCTTTAACCGTTTCTGGGCATGTTATCAACCTAATGTAAATTTTTCATTCTTGTATGTTCACATGTGGGACTGCTAACGGTGTGAATCTTTTCAAGTCATTTAAGGAATCAAAACCAAAGAAAATTTGCAAAAACAACTAAAATCTTTCCTAAGGGATTGAAGCCGTGCCTTGCCGATATCCTTGCTGAGACTCACTTAATGGGCAGTGGCCTCGCAAGGGTAGTACGCCATATACGATGTCACAGCTAAATTATCTACGCCCAGCATAGTAAACAACAAAATGATAAACAATTACAGGCAATGGAAGTGCAAACTTGTCAATTGCTTAAATCTTCACAAGGATAAATGTTTACTTGGCATTTTTTTCATCCAATTTCATAGACCTGTTTACTTTTTTTATCGTTCGAGTGCACAGAGTCACGATCGTCTATACGAAGATATATATAATTTTTTTTCAATAAAAAAATTTGTTAATTTTTCACCCAATACCCTTATATGAAATTGCATCTTCATTTATGTAAAACAAATTATGATGTTATAGGTATTTTTATCGATATAATCACGCTGTATATCTGAGTTAGAAATGCAGGTAGTAAAAATGAGATCAAGCATTTCTTGACTGATAGTGTTAATTATTTCTGTGAATTCACAGCTTAGCTAAATTTTTCTAGAACCAGGCAACTTTGGGTGTAGATTACAAAGATCGTTGTAGGCATACGGGTATGTTATATTGTGTGGGTGATTTTTAAAGTCATCCTCTACTAGTATAAAATGTAATTTCAAGGAAATTGAAGGCCTTTAAAGTCTCATCCATAAGTTTTAGTTATGTGGAAACAAAATGATTTATAACTTCAGTCCTAGATTTTCAGGTAAAAGACATTTTTGTTGGCATGCTATTTCGCTTAGAAGGTAGAAAACTTTTTTTTTACGCAAAGATATTAGCTACAATACTCTACCTTTACAGGCATGCCAAGGTTTCTTTTTTGTAATACAATGGCAAATTTGTAAAAGATTCAGGTTCCCTAAGGGCAAAGAGCGCAGTTCCCCGCTCCCACTGAACCATGACCACTACACTTGGCAGCAAGAAAAAACGAAAACATCAATCATAGAAGAATCTTGTGATAAGCTATGTAAAAGACAGATTGAAACCTACATGTCTACAAGCTGCTACTTTACATAATGGACCACAATTAATAGGTTCTTTAAACTTTCAATCACTCAATTAAAAAAATAATCATCGGTCAGTGTTTCGTTAATCATAAATCAGTTAATGTAAGTTATCCTATATTCTAACTTTGGCTCAACAAATGAGGTTTGCATGCTCGAGATATTACTTACATGTAGTCTAGTAGGAACTTGATGAAATGTTATCTAGAAGACGACCTTGATCTACATGTATCAGAATTCTGTTTTCAAACAAATTGTGTATAATAAACAGGAATGGTTTTCAGCACTTAAAATTATTACAAAAGCTATTTTTTAAAGGAAATCCCTGACCTATTCCACATTCCCTGAGGATGATAGAGTGAAGAAGACACCACTCAGAAATTGTTCAATTTTTGGTTTAGACTGAGTGGGATATGAGGCTAATAACCTGTCTCTGACTTTATATAATGTAATTTTATCCATTGTCCTGTTGAGAAGCTGCTTTATGTGAAAGGTTTGTGTCCTTGAGGTTATTCTTGGAGAATTCTAAGTGAATCGTTATCTATAAGATGACGTGTATTTTTCATTTAAGACTCTTGATGGTTGTCTGATACAGAACGGAACCTGGATATTGAATAAATTGATGTGTGTTTAAGTTTGTCGTTGAATATCCTCTCATCAATCATACTCTGGGAAGCTGATATTCAACATGAGTATCTGATTATCAAGCTCTCTTCAGATTTCACACATATCATCTTGCAGCATTAAGAAACCCTCTCATTTCAAACTCCTCTGTGTTCGTGACTGGATGTTATTAATACACGATCAGCAGGGATTAGGCTGTTTACATTATTTAGTACTGGTATATAGTTCTTGTTCTATCCAAATACCTGCTCTAATTACTTATTATGAAGTACAGAAAGATCAACACTCCTTTCAAAAGAAACTAAATCTTGGTATCTTATCACAGTATTGTCTTTTTCCATTGAGACTGTAAAATGCCATCTGAAGCTCAAGGGTTTCCTCTGGGCATTTTGACAGGTTTCCTCCCCAACTTAACTTGCTATTGAGTATTGTGAGAATTCCACAAATTTGCTGTGAATGTAGGGAGCCTTTATTGTTCAAATGTGACGTCGTAGAATAAAAAATGTCAATCAAACTGACTTAATCAAAAGACGTCATCTGTTACCGGAGATCGCGAAATCTTTCGGGACACTACCAGGGCCTATTACCAAGTATCTGTTTTTAAAAAAATAGTCATAACCAATTACAAAATATATATTAAAACAGGTTTTTGTCACATTTTATGATTCATTTTAATTTTGATAAAACTTGTTAATAAAGGGATGTTATTGAGCGAGGAAGGAACTGGTATACCTACATGTATCTGTTATCTCAATGTGAGATACGCTCTTATCTACTTTCTACTTTCTACACAAAAGTGAAAAGGCTTGGCATCCATCAGTTTGTCTGTTCTTCCCTGAATGCTTGCCAGCATGTACCACTGGGCTATATGTCATGTTTAGGAGCTGTAACTGACATTTTGTCAATTTGCCTATTGTTTTCGAGTTCTTCCTACTGTGCCGAGTCTGCTCTTCCTATTATCGTTTAAATACCGTTGATTATTTTCATGAAATTGAATTACAAATACCCCAAGTAAACAAGTTTTTTTTTACATATTTGGACTTGTGTGTATTTTAAATAATGACTAGTTTATAATAACTTTGTTGGATTGCTCGTTAAGTTGATTATATGGAACAGAAGGGAAGAGATCAGATCGATAACAACAAAGAATGCTCGGTTTCTTTGCTCTTCTATCACAAGTTGCTGTCAACCTTTTTAATCTGTCCTGAACTTTGAGCCATTCCGTTTAATCAAGAAAGTTCCTAATTGTTTGTCTTTTTTTTTTTCGTTTAAGTATGTCACAAGCCATTTTCAACCTTAGGGATAACTGAATGTTCCTAGACTTAGTTTGAAAAAGTATCATTACAAATGTTTGTTGTGTACTTTGTAACGATCCTTCAATGTAATTGCTTGTTTTTCTAATTTACATTTGATTGAATACTAAGCTGTTTTCAACCTCAGGGCTGGCTTCATGTTTCTGTATGACTTAAAGAATTGATGGCTGACAGAGGAGCGCCATCAAACTGAAATCATGATTGTTTGAAAATACAAAAAAAAGTTGTTTGATTATCCATTTTGGTGAGGTACATGTACATGTATGCCTCCAATGTTTACATGTATATGAGACATCCGGTTTTACTTTTTGTCTCCTAGTCTGTACAATATACACAGGTGAAGTGATAACATCGCTTCCCGCCATGTATTGGCTCGGAGGACCTATACTGATAAGAGATATCTAATCTTCAATTCATTTTGCGTTAAGTGTTTTTCTTTTTGGCATAGAGTTTGGGACTAATAAATGGACCACAATTTAACATACTTCCATTTAACAGCCCTTATTGCTCAATGATGTAGGTTCTCAAGTAACCTTCCCAGCTCCCCCCAATTTGTTAAAAAAGTTAAATAGATATATAATATTTATCCAAGACACATGTTATATGACATCGACCAAGATGGTGGCTGGCATGGTGAGTAACGTCACACTTCAGCTCTCTGTTTCAATTCATATATAGTTCATATATTTTTGGCATACTTGTTTGCCAAGGGCTGGAAAACATGGCCTTAGTACATGTCTGGCTTTGATACTAATCCATCTGGGAGAGCTTGATTGATGACAACCACCAGATACACCATTATATAGTTTGAGCTAAAGGTCAGACGTCTTATGGTTTGTCAACCTTAGTTTCCTATACCTGTACTACAAAGTACATTGTGACATATTTTCTGTACATTCCTTAAAGGGACAAACTCAAACGGTTCTTTTTTTTTTGGTATTTCTTCAGCTCAATGGTAGAAAAATAAAACGTAATGAACCTTTGTAGATGATGTTCAATGCCCATTTAGGGAATTCTCTCTTCCTATAATTGTTGTCCAACATTCACAACACAAAGCAGAGAAGTGTATGAAGTGCACACCGCTAAACTATGTCATTCCTCATTACAAAGAACACAAATGAATTTCCAAATAAAACTCAATATCGAGAATTTCATGGCAGCTAGGAAAGTTACCATAACCAATGGTCATCTGGAAACCTCAAGTTTATCTAAACAAGAATGAAAGAAGACAAATTATTTAATGATTTGAACATTTTTGGCTTATCGCTAGTTAATATGTTTATGTTGATTGTGATCATGTTTTATCCTACAGGACTCGTCCTCAGGTATCGGGACGTCTATCTGTTCTTTCAACCATAATTTCGACCATCGGGTTTGTCATAGTTTCTAATCCTGTACTTTTTGGTTCAGTTGGTCATCGGGAAGTCTGGTCTAATTACTGGCTTATGTTAAATGCCATCAATTTATGTGCATTCAAGTGATAGAATCAAAAAGTGCCCTCGCACAAAATCCAGATAGCCGAGCATATGAGGGAAATTTGGGGTTTCATTTTTCTGCCTATAAAAACCTACCTTAAAGTACATCCTCAAAGCAGAATAATGACATAGATAATTGAAATCGCAAGTCCCCTTTCTTACCTCTGCTGTTTAAAAACCTTTCTCAACCTGGCTTTCAGACATTTTTGCAAACATTTAAAATGGAGTGTCTAAAGAGACCTACTTTTGTTCACTGAGTATGTTAGTTTGACTATTTTTTTTTTGGCATGTTTTATTCTATTTCATACATTATTGTCTTATGTTAAAATCGACATTATTTCTTCACTCACTCATAAATTCCCATAGCTGAAGATATGAAGTCATTGGCAGATGGTGGCTTTTTTATCTGTGTTTCAATTTCAGTTGTATTCTAATTGAAAATGGGTGGTGGGTGCTGGCAACCAACTATGGGGCAACACATACCAAAATTAACTTTCCATCAACATACACTGTTTACTCTACTAATTATTTACTGACCTTTACAGACACAAATTTTCCTTTTTTAGAACAACTTTTTAGAACAACTTTACTGATATGTTACCCAAAAAAATCCTCCGGTCTGGCAAAGGATTTTGTTACTGTTCCATGCAAGAAACAAAGTTTTTTTTTGTCTTTCATGATTTCCTGTCTACGTTACAATGTTGTCATTGATCAATCTATCACAATCAGATGTTGTTACATCTTGTATTATCTGTTGAAAACTATTTACATATTTCTTTCGTTGATTACATCATAAATAAAACATTTCTGAATCTTAACGACTTATGATAGGACTGGATTATGCAATACTTCTAAATTAATGTAATTTGATGTTTGTAACATTATTGTTACCCATCACATGTAAATGTCCATTCTAACTATAAAAGATTAGATTGTGTATTATTGGCTTTTTGATAAAATTTGTCGCCCATAAATTTCAAATTATCCAAGCAATCAGCCTATCTGGTTTATTACTGAATATAAAGTGAAATTACCTAATCATGTATTTACTCTGATTTTAATGTGTTAAGAACTCCACTTCTTTGTAGCAGAGGATAGGGTGCATATGTACCAAGCAAATTTAATCAACTTACAGATATTAAACTGTCAATTTAATGGATTTTTTGTGTTGTGTCTGTCCAAAAATGATTTGATTTTGACGCAGTAGTATCGAGTTAAGGGACTCGGAAAGGACCTTAACGATATGAAAGTGTTTGTGGTAGTTGAATAGGAGGCTAACAATCATAGTAGTAATGGTATTTTCCCCGATTCCCTTGTCAGAGTCCTATTGATTTTTAGCCAACTGTTTACCCAAAATTCCACAGCCTTGTCTTGTAGATTACTGTTAAATTTGATAAAGGTATCGAGGCGACTAATGTGAAAATAATTTGCTTCCAGAACAATTTCATGCTTATTTAATAACTATTATTGTTTTGATTTAATTGAATAACTTTTGGATTGATATTCATGTAGGTCAGTAGACTACCATAGCTCACTCTCTAGAGCACTGGGAAATTCATCGAACCTGCCTTCCATTTATACAATGGCAATCGTTGGAAATGCTAGTTATAAATAGTTTACTTTTGATATATGATGGAGTGGTTCAGGAAACTCCCCTTGTATCACTGATACATATTTGGACCTATCATTTCTCATATCATCCACTTTTAATTTACATTGGCAATTTTTGAAAACGCTAGTTCTAAATTGTTTACTTTTTACAGGATCCACAGTCTGGCATTGAATTCATTCATGATGGAGCAATCAGATATTACAATATATTTATCATAAAAGTAAATTCACAAAGGGACATCAAACATGATCTTTTGGACTAGAAAGTCTATTTAGATACGTCCATGCAAGATTGTCCATGCAACTCACTATTGACATATAGACCTATACTGAGGGGTTACAATTTACAGTTCTTTGCTTTTCATTCAGCTGACAATGGATCAGTCTAAAACAGAAGCTTACTTTTAATAGGCTTTTCATATTGCTTTTCACAATAAAGTTCCAGATATTTAAATTTGCAAGTATTCTTATGTCCCCTGTATTAAGACAGAGACAATAAATCCAGGCATGCTCAAGATTTTCTATTACCGAGATAACATTTTACCACATTACTTTATATTTACCCCTTCAGATCTTGGATTTGGTAGAATTTGGAGCACTTCTTAGACCACTTTGGTTTTGCTTATTTCAAATAACCTGCAGAACGAAAATACAACGTAGCTCTGAGGCCAAGAGATTATGGTGGCTAGTGTAGGCCACTGGCCGCGAATGACCCTTTTTTCTTAGCATACATAATTTTCATTCTCGTCTTTTGATATTCTTTACAATAGGAAGGCTTTCCGAGCTTATGAAGAAAGTTGGGACAGACGACTCAACATTCTTTGCTGCTGTATACAAAGGAAAGGAAGAAACAGGGTATGGCGTTGATTATACACATTTATTTTACGTTGCTTGATGCAGGCCAGAGGATTTCACGGTAGCGATCGGCTCCGGTAGCCTTCTGTTACTGTTGTTCTAAAACTACAGAAACACAAATCTGTTACCAATTATGAAAGCCGTTTTATGGTACGATGTACAATAGAACTAGGACCAGTACCCGTTGGTTCCCAGCATTTCAATTACGGATCTGATTCAATGTTTCTGACCAACACCAAAATTATCTGGCCTGTTGATGCTTTATTCAAGAAAAGAAAGGAGAATTTTGAAATACTGAACCTGACAGCCTATGGTACATTGTGTTGTATTTTACATAGTTCATAAACATGTCTATCGCAAGAACAACTAAAATAGGGTTCCTGTTTCCGGATTAATGACTGTTAAAAACTTTATTTGATTGAGAATTAAGATCTGGTTAGTTTTTTAAAGAAGAAAATATTCAAATACATGTACCAATTCGGTAAGAATAATTTTGTCAGTATTGGCAATTATGATCAAGTGTAAGAACTGACTGAAAGGCCCTGCTCCCTCACCCCCATAAAAGTCGGACAATCTTGAATGAGGCGTGAAATTAAACAATTGATTTGTAACATATAGTTATTAACTACGGTAAGTTATTTGCTTTTTCTTACACTGACATTTCCTTTCTTTTCATTAACAGAACTCTATTGCTGATGTAGCCAGGCTCTTCACAGAATTTTTCCGAGATTTGGATGTTGTCCCTTCAGATGTAATAGCTGGACTGGTACTCTTGAGACGACATCAAAAACTCCGCATGAAATATACAGTCAGACAGGTAGCATATTTTGGCTGTAGTTAACTTACGCTGGAAAGAAAAGGTTTTCGGCAATGAATGTTTTAGTTATCGTTGAGAAGTTAGAGTAAAGAGATTGATTGATTTATGTTTGACGCCACACTCAAGATTATTTCACATATATGGCAGCATTGCCAGGTTAATTAGGGGAGGAAACCAGGCTCTTTGCTCGGAGGAAACCCCAGACCTTCGTCGAGTACATGTACCTGACAACTCTTCCACAAATTTTTCAATTTTTATTTGGTCTGAGTGGGATTCAATGTTGCGCTGCATCGATGGAAGGCCTGTGTCGAACCAAGAGACTATCACTCTAACTGTAAGTGAAATAATCTTGAGTGCTGCGTTAAACTCCAATGAATCAGTCCATCTTGCTTGCATATTTTGTGGAGTCCGTGTCTGCAGATGGCTTGGCTTCTCAAGACCACAATCGTACATTACTCCCTTCAGTATTTTCCCTTATTGCGCATCTAGATGTCATAAATCAAATAAAACCTTGTCATCAGATGCCACTAAAATCCCCTACAAAGATAATTAATGAGTATTTATCCAAGTTAATGGTCACATCTCATTCTTTATAGCCTGTTACTGTGCATACAATATACATTTTTTATTCTTATACCATATAAAGTGCCTTGTTGGTTCATTCAGCAGAGCGATTATCTTTCAGTCTGACACAAGTCTTCCATTGATAGTGCCATATAAGAGAAGTACTCTTGACTGTGGCGTAATAACATCAATCAATCATGCAAAATTTATCATATAATATTTACCAAGGCTGTCAGTTAAAACTTATTTCTACGTATAGTTTCCAAACTCACACCCATCCCCCCCCCCTTCTCATTTTTAAGCAGGCTTCTTTACAAGTGCTCAAGCTGTTTTCCTTTTCATAACAGGGCTCTAACGATGTATATGAGTACCTGTCAGGAGTACCTGTCACACCACGCTCTCAGTTCCTCTCTCTGCGTCAACCCCATGTGATGGACATGTATAAGCTGGTATTACATTACATGAGTTTTGCTCTGGCAGCTTATGGCTGGCCTGCCTTCCTGATGGCTAACACAGGCACCGGATTATGTCGGATTATTCCCCATCTAAGGTCAGCTTCAGTCCTCATTATCTGCCTTGATCAGTTTACATAAAGAGAAGGTAAACTGACATCTGTTAGCAAAAAAGCTCTGTTTGAATGAATAAATTGATGTATTCTCGTGAAAAAAAATGACATTGTTTTTTTTCCCCCCTTTTTTAACATGCTTCGATGTTATCACCCGTTTATAGCCTATGTCTGTATAGTTTCTATGTTTCCGTTACTTTTCCTTATTTGTGAAACAAAAATACATAAGAAATATATATGACTTTGTACATTGCAATATTTATCAGTTGTAACAGGTTTTTCAGCTTAGAATCAAAGCATGCCCAATTTGACAAGTGTCATGAGGGGAAATTTTGTTGAAACAGATTTAGCTAATTGTCGGTAATTTTTATAAAGAAGTACAAAAAAGAGCTTGATTGATACCAATTTTGCAGACATATGTTTAGGTAGTTGTACCCCGTATGTGCAAACCCCCATCCTACTCCTTCCCCCCTACACACACACTATCAAAATGAACTCTTACATCCTGATTATTTGAATTTTGTCTGTTATTAGTACACATTTGTTCAGTTTGTACTGATTGTTAAATTTACCAATATTTTTTATTTGAGCATCGATCGTTCAGTTTTTCATGGTACTTCAAACGCTGAACTTAACTTGAAAATCTGAATTTTTGAAAAAATCCGGCTCATGCCACTTTTCCCTGTCCAAGCTTTTGATAGTAACATTGACCTTATTTCAGAAAACCAAATTCAGTATTTACAGTATATTGAAGATTATTGTTGTAAAGGATGTAAAAAATTCATTTGTTACATGAAAAGGCAAAAAATGGCACTTAGATACAATATTTTGTTCTGGTATCTTATAATGGTAGCATAACGCCCACTAACACCACCAATTTGTCTGTTACATTATTATGCTCTATGAAATGGAAAGTGTTTGACTTCAGGTTACACAGAAATTGAGCAGATACAACTTCGCCCCTCTGGCACACACTTAAGTATTTGCATATTAGTTTGCGTAAGCTTTGATCTTTAATGGACATCAGTTTCTCAAGTAATTGTCTTCTGCTGTTATCTGAATCGCTCAAAGACATCATTACTGATGCATGGTTTTCTGCTTAAAAACACTTAACTGATTTGACTTTAAGTGATCTTGGCTGAAAATTAAATTTTTTATTAATTTTGAGAAACAAGAAAATGGGGTTGGTTATTTATGTGTAGGCTACATGCACAATAAGTCATCCTGTCATGGAAATGTTCAGCACAGAATCTGATTACATTATCATTGAAGATGCTAAAATTTCTTTCTTTATTTTTCATCCCATAATTACCCGGCTTAAAATGTACCCTTAGAATTCAATGCTAAACCTTTTGCCGTTATTAGCAGTTTGCTTTCATTCAGCATGGTTTTACCACAGTTTACCCTATGTTACCTACCGTTCATATATATGTACTTTATTTTACCGTGCCAAGAAGTAAACAAAAAATAATGTTTGAATAGCCAATGCCCATTTTTCTGTTATCTGTTTTACATGTTAAGGTCATGAGCTACCAAATAAATGGAAAGAATTGTGGTTAGAATGAGCCGAGTGTTAGTCATTTTTATCAAGAACTATAAAATAATAGCTTTTTGGTAATACCAATCTTGGAGATGCACGGTTAGGTAGTTTTTCATAAGGAACAAAAACCCAAAATTGAACTCTAACATCCCGGCAGTTTGAATTTGTATTTGTTATTAGCACACTTCAACTAGTTTTTATTTCGCCACCAATCCTTTGGCTTTTCAAAGTGAGCCTTTTTCAAAAGTGCAACATTTTTTGACGTTCGAAATTTATCTAAAAAATCTGAATTTTGGCAGCTCATGCCACTTTAATATATGCATCTGGCTAAAGGTTCAGTCTGGATACAGGATTAAAAATATATGACTTTTTTAACAGAGATTTTACAACTTACAGCTGTTGTTACAGCCCATTTAAAGATACAGTCTTCCTGCAAAAGTTTTCTGCTCTCTTTATAAAATTAATGTGATTGTCACAAAATATTGGGCTTTATGACAGTAAAAGATTTTATGCACATCATATTATGCAATGAATCAGTTTTTCAAAGACAATTCTTAGCATCATATCAAACGGAACCATGGACTGTAAATTGGGTATTGATTTTGTTCTTTTTTTTTTATTCCCTCCAGGTGTTGTTGCTGTTTGTCTCTGTGTGGCAGAAAGACTCCCAAACATAGTGTACTGATTGATGATAACTGCTGTCAGTGCAACTTTGCTGCGCTCAATAAGATCAGTGGCCTTATAGAAAAAGATATTGTTTATGCTACATATCATGTAGATGTGAGTAATAAACCTCTTACTCTATTTATTATTTATGAACAGTAAAACACATTCAGGCACAGGGAAAATCTTCTTGATTGAAATAACCATGGAAAAAAGTTTCAAATAAATAGATTAAATAATAAACTACGCCCCCTATGGCAGACACATTTGGTTCCAGAGGAATCATATTGTTATAAGAGAACCTATAAGATTTTTTGTATTTTCACTGACTTTTGTAAAATAGATATGCTTTTTTTATTGTTGACTTTATTAGGTGGGCGAGACTCCCTTTTTCGTGTCCCTGGATCATAAAAACAGGAATGTGGTGCTAAGCATCAGGGGTACCCTCTCATTACAGGTTGGATGTTTATTACTCTTATTAGGGACTGAGCTATCAGCTCAGAGCGAAAAAGATAGGCCAGCCAATCAAAATGAGAGATCGTGTCACCTGGTACACTATCTGAAGACATACATTTAACAGACTATCCGTGTATATTTTGAAGATTATTTTTGTTTAGTGGTTTACAGAGAGGATGAGCTGCCAAATATATGTGGAAACTCTAAATGAAAACGTTTGTTTGTAATTTTTAAGAAATAGTATGAAATGCAAGCTTTCTTCATGTTTTATATGTCAGTATTTAACAAATTCTGTATTAGAACTCATCTTCGATTTGTAGCCTACGGACAACTGGCTTTACACGTAGTTTTTATTTTTACGTCAATCTAGGCCTATTGGCAATTGAAATGTATGAAAAAAAGTCCTCATTAATTTTGGTAGCTTCTTTAAACCAAGGTTATTCACTCAGAATGCATGATATTGTATTGTGCATTGCATTGTATAAAATTGGTTTGTAAACTTCAGCAAATATAAGCTTGAATACGCTGGATATGTTCATATTTGTTTATTCTAATATTAATTTGCAAATAAGATATCATATAGAGCCGTCCATGTATAATTTATTGGAGTAGAATCGTTGCTATTTTCCACCCACTGTCATGTGATATTTTCGAGAGTTTTTATTCGTCAACTGTCAAAAGTTAGCTGAGCTGATAGCTCAAACACCCCGCAAACAGTGATTTTTTGTCCTCGAGAGACGTAAAATATTAAACACGTCAAATATTCGCCTCAAGACCTCGCGAGGCGAGAAATTCAGTAAAAACACCCCGCAAACGACGAGCTAACAGCTGAGGGAATTTCCTCGAGAGGTTTTTACCTCAGCTGATAGCTCTCGTCTGCGGCGGGCTTTAAGTAACTTTGCCTTTTTCTTGAATAGGCCTTGTGCATCATGCCATCATACAGAAAGTTTGTTGTCTTGTGTGTATAAATGAGGGTTTAGTGGGTGTCTGTCTTATTACACGCTTTTGTTTTAATGAGAAATAAGTCATCAGCATGGAGTAAGTTGTTTGTGAACAACACGAGCTTGTTTGTGAACAACACGAGCTTTTGACACCTGTGCTGACGTCTTTATCAAGTGTAATTGAATTTAATATTTCAAAATATGTACATAAATACTAAATAAAAGATCAAATATATAACTAGTTCTCATTACCGGTAGAATGGAACCCACTTTTAAAGAGAGTTTCAAGATTTTGTTTTGATGCGCATAATTTTTTGTATACGAGTACTATCCTTCCCCTTGGGCTAACTGCCTATGTAAACAAACTTCATTACCCTGCTTCTTTACTTGGCTATTGATTTCCAAAAGGAACTGCTGTATTAGTGATTGGATGAAAAAAAATCTTGATATTTTACAAATCAGTTTTATTACAAATCAGTTTTATTACAAATCAGTTTTATTACAAATCAGTTTTATTACAAATCAGTTTTATTACAAATCAGTTTTATTACAAATCAGTTTTATTACAAATCAGTTTTATTACAAATCAGTTTTATTACAAATCAGTTTTATTACAAATCAATTTTATTACAAATCAGTTTTATTACAAATCAGTTTTATTACAAATCAGTTTTATTACAAATCAGTTTTATTACAAATCAGTTTTATTACAAATCAGTTTTATTACAAATCAGTTTTATTACAAATCAGTTTTATTACAAATCAGTTTTATTACAAATCAGTTTTATTACAAATCAGTTTTATTACAAATCAGTTTTATTACAAATCAGTTTTATTACAAATCAGTTTTATTACAAATCAGTTTTATTACAAATCAGTTTTATTACAAATCAGTTCTATTACAAATCAGTTCTATTACAAATCAGTTCTATTACAAATCAGTTCTATTACAAATCAGTTCTATTACAAATCAGTTCTATTACAAATCAGTTATTACTTTCATGAAAATGGCTTCTATTTGTAATGATTACAGGACATTATAACTGATCTGAAGGCAGAACCAGAACATATTCCTATACATCCTATCAAAGAGGAATGGTATGGACATCAGGTAATACTCAAATAACTTATTTCATTGGGAATTCTTTTCTTTAGGAAAATTAGAACTCTGTTAGTACCTGCCAACCATTCCATTTGAATCCAAAAGCACCCTATGTAGAATGGTTACCAGACGCTAGCCAAAGATCTTTTTGTTTCCGCTGAACAACTAAACCTGGAAAAATCCTCCTATAAGTATAATGATCGTGGGGTGGCATAAACCATTAATCAATCAATCAATTAAATAAGAACTGTAATTGTGATTGGTCAGTGGAGGACTTGATCATGTAATCTCACTGGGCCTTGGTATTTATAAGTTACCTGTCTGCCGATTGATTATTTTTATATAATCTTAGATAAGATTATGTTAGTTAATGTTTTGAAGCACAGGTATGAATATAATACTTTGTTTTTGTTTACAGGGGATGGTTCAAGCTGCCGTTTACATCCGCAAAAAAATCCAACAAGAGAACATATTACCAGAAGCATTTGCTCGTGATCCTGTAAGGAGGAATGCTACTTTTTACCTAAACCATTACTTCCAGTGATAAGTTTAACGTAATACACAAGTAATATAAAAATAGGAATTCACAGACTATAGAAAAAAAGACTGGAAAAATATTTGATTAGGGGTTCCAACCCTGGCGAAGGGCTTATCTATAGCTTATATAAAAGAAAAGCAATCAAAATGTTGTTTCTTTGCCTTCTCAGATTTCAACTATCAATTATTTCCACATTTTGATGTTTTATGGCACAAACATATTTTTATTGAAATTTTAAAATGTTCATCTTTGGCTGTATTCATTTATTCTTATTTTCTCCTCAGAGTCAAGGAACACCTGACTATGGTTTAGTGCTGGTTGGTCACTCTCTTGGGGCAGGTACAGCAGCCATTTTGGCCATACTTCTCAAACAAGAATATCCCAAAATTCATTGTTACGCCTTCTCTCCACCAGGGGGACTGCTAAGGTAGGCACTATGTGTATTTGATTATTATCAGTTATTTTTTTTTCAATGAAAGCCTGAGATTAATCTACACTCCGTTCACATCAGAAAAGTTTTGAGATAACTCTGTGTGCATAATAGCTGATTTTCCTCCCTCAAGGTCCAAACCTAGGAACCTGTAATTTTGAACTATCTAAAGTGTGACGTTAAACATCAATCTATAAATCTAACAGAGCCACTTCTTATCCTTACCGATTAGTCCTATTGTGTGCTCTATGTGGAGAAAGTTGACTTGACTTAGGTCAGATATTTTGTCTCAACACCATCCCCCTACTAAACTTGACCACGCCTCCATATGTATGAAATAATCTTGAGTGTAATGTAAAACATCAGTAATCAATCTTTTATTGCGCTACGCTCAGTTAAAAACATCAGTCCACCTAATCACTCCGCTGATGTCTTATACAAGAAGTATCTAAAAAAACAAAAACGATGACACATTCCATCAATATTTCTGTACATTGGGAACTGACTTTTATCTCTAATTTGTCTAAAATGTGTTTTATTTTTCAGTCCATGCTGTGTGGAGGAAACCAAACATTTTATTACATCAGTTGTTGTTGGTAAAGATGTTGTACCAAGGTGAGAATGTTATAACAATGTTTCTTAATTTTCAAGGATGGATTGATGTTTGACGCTGCACTCAAGATTATTTCACTTATGTGGCGCCGTTGCCAGGTTTAGTGGCGGAGGAAACCAGGTTCTATGTTCACATTGTATCGAAGGCCATATTTGAAGGCCATAGCCATGGAAATAGGTCATGTGAGTTTCGTCAGAGATTTATATAATTACTTGGTATTTGGTGACACAGGGACGTTTTTGAGAATGTTTGACGTATTTTATTCCACATCATCAAAACCAAGCGTCACTTTGCGAAAAAAAATGCACACATTAAAGTAATTTTAATGCCAGTAGACTAACTAATCAAGGCTTAATCTAGAGTATGAGTATTTTTATTCATTTTTTTCTGTTTTTATTTCACAGGATTGGTCTACATCAAATGGAGTTTCTGAGAACAGATTTAATCAATGTTATAAAACAGAGTACTGACCCTAAGGTAAAAACAAAAGCCAAACAATCTGTTAATATAACCATTGCTGAGAGTTCCAATGTGCAGTTTTGGTTTTCCATGTGCCCGTGTGTTTTAGTGATCATAAATATAGAGTGCTTGATGCTCAGTCTGACAAACCCTCCATTGTGTCACAGGTTTGGATCCAACCATTCCTCCAACAAATTCGCAACATTTTCTGACCCTGACTAGGTTTTCATTTGATCATTCTATAGTGACAGGTTCCCAGGTACAAAAAATCGGGGGGCCTCGGTAGTCCAGTGAGTTAGAGTGATCGTCCCGCAATCCCACACAGACCTTCCATCGATGCAGGGTGGGATCAAATCACACTCAGACCAAATAAAAATATACAAATTTCTGAGTAGATTTTCAAAGAAAATGGTTTCATTCCCAATAAACCCAGCAATGCCGCCATTTAAGCAAAAAAATATTGAACGAGGCATAAAACATCAATCAATCATTCGATCAAACTATGTTGGCTTGTTACCAGGTACGAAAGATCGGGATATCCTCGGGGCAGACAGATCACTTCCTCATGAAACTTTCAAATGACCCCATAGGTGAAATGCGACTCAAACAATCAATGTTTTTCTCACAATACTATGTACATGTAACTTGATTTTCTTGAATGTATTATTTAAAATGGCTTCAGCTTCCAAAATTTGAACTTTATTCATAAATTATGATTGTCACAATATCAAGAGTCTTCGAAAAACTAAACGATTAATGTTGGAATGAGGAAAATCCATACAGCCTGTGTGCTGTATGAGTTTAAATAGCATCCTAATTCATTCATTCTAAGCTTCAAAACAATTCTTAAACTTTCATTCGCAAGACTAGTTGCGCTAAAATCTTGTGAATTGCTTGGCTGTGTTACAGTGGAAAATCATTGGAGCGAAGTTATTATGCTGCAAGGGAGACGATCCAGTACAGACTATGGACCTTTACGAGATGAAGTTAGCCATGGAGAAGATGGATCGAGATGTACGTGACGTCAGAGCTCATCCTGTCGACTCCGCTATCGGCCTCTCTGCACACAAACCACTCTTCCCTCCAGGGAAAATTATTCATGTTGTCAGAAGTCATCCAAAAAGCAAAAGGTAATAAATTCATTTTTTGAATTTAGAGTGTTGAATGGTTAAAACAGTTAGGCCTTTTACTGTAAAAAGAAACTGCCAGCCGGTTTTTGCCACTTTTTCACTGCTGGCTCAGTGGTCCAAAAGCTATAATGCTAGTTTTTCAACCGATGGGTCCATCCAATAAGAAAACAGCAAAATGACCCGTATTGATCAGTCAGTTTTTGCTTCCATTATACCAGGGGGGTATTTCTCAAAACATCATGCCTTATATGATGTTTTGATTAAGGGTGTCCATTTTTAGGCCACGATTGTTAAATTTAACCTTACATAGATCAACAAAGACAAAACAATCAGGTACAAAGGCCAAGAGGATGGGCATTAAGGCCAAGGTGTGGCTGGCCTCTGTGAAATTCAAGGCCTGGTTAACAGTTACACCCTACATAACTTTGCTACTGGGGCCGGTTGTACAAAGGTGTGTTAAGGGCAGGCTTTAATACATCTGTATGTCACGTCACAAAGAAATTTCATTATGATGTAGCATGGTCAGATGTAAGCTTCACACACACTTGTGCAACCGACCCAATGTAATGTTGAAAATGTATGCTGCCATGATAGACTTGTTTTGGGCGTAAGTCTTTCAAAAAACAACCCCAACATTAGATTAGTGTTTTAAGTGGAAGAATTGCCAGTGTGATTTATATGACCAACAATTATTTGTTTGAATGATTTCTATACTATGAAATGTTGCGTTTGTGTAGGAGGTTGTGTGGTGATGAGGAGCCAGTGTATCAAGCTGTCTGGGCAGATAATGCAGACTTTGAGGAGGTGCTTATCTCCCCTACTATGATCAACGATCACATGCCAGACAATGTCCTAGAAGCTCTTCAAAAGGTTTGTTCTATGTCATCCATAACACGCATTGTTTGCCATTCAAATATTTAAAAAAGGCTTCTATTATTTCAATGTTGTTGCTTCATAACTGCATTAAAATGAAAGATTATGGTAATATCTGAGTTAATTCAAGTGCTGGAAAAAAGTAGAAGAGTGCAAATTCTCATTTTAATTCAAGAGAGAGCTTGAAAAACATTCAATGATTAACTGCTGGTCAATCATCTCCCTGGACTGAGATGTGTTGAAAGTTTAAATCTCATTCAGAACCTTTTTGTTATTGAGGATTTAGCAACATGCATAGTCCTCTAATTAACTCAGGTATGACAATCTTCTCTCCAATCTACTGCATTCGTTTTTACGTAACTGTCATAGCAATATATCCCTACAGTTTTTTGTCAGTGATTTGCTACACATATTGAAAAATGTATCTTGCCAACACACACACATCCCCCTTTCTCCATCTAAAGAACAAAACGATAACAGATGAATAGACGTGCAAACTTACAGTGCTGATATAATGACAGTAATAATAGCGTGCAAGTAAAACTCTCATCAAAAAAATATCTGTACTATCTGTGTATATTGTTTTTTCCAGGTGCTGATTAATGTAGGTCCAGCCAAGCCGAGTCGTGTACTTACAGAAGAGGAACGTAAAGCTATGTTGGAACAACCCAGCCCCTTGTCCTCAGTCCTCAGTGACTCCCAACATAAACTTTTCCTGGAAACCAGCTTTAATAATAGTAACCATGACTCGGCCGAGTTTCAAAGCATTGACTTAGATTCCCCTATAGAAACGAACCCAAATAATCGAACAATTCTACCTCAGTCTAACAGATGTATTGATGAACCAAACTACAACAACAACGATATTCCTGATCAATTTCTCAGGCAAGAGCGTTTGCCCTTAGAAAAAGCAAAACCAAAGACTGGGCCTGAAATGGTATTGGAACTTTGTCGAAGCTGGTCACATGACCCCAGAAATGGTGACGAGGATTCTGGGAATGAGTTAGAGAATGATGACGATGAACCTGCTCCACTTGCAAGCCCGGAAGCGCTGTCGGAATCTTCCAGTATTTTATCACTAGTCAGTCGTTCGTGTAGTCTGCGAGATAGTCAGTATAGATTAGCTAATGAATTTCCAAAGATGGAGAAGATCGTGCAATCCCCTGAAGAGCCTGTAAGACAAGTGTGTGTTAGAGTGAGAAATCCCAATAGAAATACAACTCCTGATAAACGCAGGGCTTTACGATTTAGTGACGATGAGACGGTGTTAACTGAAGCGACTGTAGAAAACTGCAGAGAACCAAAAATATCAGAGTCTCCGCCCTCACCAAGAGTAAAAACTGATCGGACATCTCCGGTGAAAGAAACCTCCTTTTTAGAAACGAGTCTAATTGACAATAATGTGAGTGAGACCTCGTGTTCCCAGCCCGCAAAGGGTCAATATAGACTGAGTTTGGTTGATGAGAGTAAAAAAGTTGAACAAACACTATCTCCAGATGCTGTGAGAGTGTCCGGGTATTATCAGCGTCATTCACCCATTGAGTGTAGCCAGCATGAATACGCCCAATATAAAGGTTATTATTCCCCTGCCGGGCGGGGATACCCTCATGGGGCATACCACCCGCCTTACAGGCAAGTAAGCCCTGGGGGGTTAAGTGAAGGGGTGACAATTGATACTCCTAAGACCCCTGACTCTTTGGGTGCGAATTCCTCTTCCCCTCCTATTGATACTCCCCCGGAAGCTAGTCACAGTGCTGAGTTTATGCCAGCTTCAACAGAAACATTTCAATTTCCATTACCATTGCAGCAAACTGATGTCTAACATTTGACATGTATATATGATAAGTAGCATAAGTTATGTTCCTGTGTCACAATGATATTAAAATTCTGATGTTAGTCGCATGACCAAAGCTCTCTATATTAGAGGGTGTAAATCACACTTGAAAAAACTTTGCAGCTACAAACTTAATAAGTCATGTGACCTACCCTCTCTTTACAAAAACTGAACCAGTAACAAATCTGGAAAAATTTCAATTCCTACACAAAGATCTTTATAATGATCGTAGTTTCTCGAATGTGTTTAATTTCAAGCAAATTTATATCTCTCCATCCAATAATCAATATATCTTTTTAAGTAAGTTTTGATGTTAAAATTTACAATTTATTAAATATGGGTCAATCTATGTTCTTAATTTACAACTGGTACATTATTGATGTAATATGAATCCCTGCATGTGACTATATAGTTTACCCTTCAGACATTCATAAACATTTTTGATGGCATGTGGCTATATAGTTTAACCTTCAGAATTCAGATCTTCATAACCATTTTTCATGGCATCTCCCTAAATCTTAAAACTGCTCTACCTTTGCATGTTCAATCACACCAAGCTACCCAATTTTTACTTTTTCATATTGCCAGACAGAGCTTATTAAAAAGACTAACATGAAAGTGAAAGTATTGAGATGGTTTGAACCCAAAGATGTGGTTTTTAGATTTCGATTTAATTCATAACATGGATACATATACTTGAAGTTTGAGTAAATTGTATTGAGTATCAAATTGGTATAAAATCCAAAAAATGTTTTCATTAAATCACAAAAATCTTTTTCATTTTCAATTTCTCAGGATGTGCGATTTAATTCTTCTCTATAATTTACTGGGTGGATGAAATAATTGTTTGTCTTTTTTATATCATAGCAAATTCAATCTGAATAATTCAGTCTGGAAAATGTTTTGAAAGCCATTAAAAATTATGTGGGACAATCCTAATTTTTTAGTTTCACAAAGTAGAATTGAGATATTTACATTTTAGAATTGAAATAAAGTTTTTATTTGTTAATATATATTTGGATTTTTAGCTAATTAAAACTTCACAAAATCCCGACAATATGTTACAATTTAGATTTTTAAGTGAAAATGTATCCCTTGGTGCAGCAGATTTAAAAAAGTGAATATTAAGCTGTTTTTTTAACCTAATTTTAGACATTGATTACCTTTTTGGGGTAGTTTAACTTTTTGATGGTTGGCTTTTTTGTATTGTTTTATCTTTTTTAAAGTGTATTTTTATAGTTATATCTTTCATTTTTAGATAATTTATATTTCTTTGTGAAAATCATCAGTTTTATATTTTAATTTCAATTCATTCCACATTACGCATTGAATTTTGTTGTTTTTTTTTTATATAAATTTTTTATATTTCTGTCGATCTTTGCAATCACCAAATATTTTCAAATTCTAAAAAAAGAATTTAAATGTAAATATATTTTTAGCATTTAGAAATATGCAAACTTTTTCCTTGGTGTGGTCAGCCATATTTTCCTTTCTAGTCCTCAGAGCAGTGGTCTCTGTTTGTGGAAGCTTAACAAAAAAATTAACTGTGTCCAACTTGTGTCCCGGAGAATATTTGGGGGGCCTCCATGAGTCAGTCGGCAGAGCGATAATCTCTCAGTGCGACAGGCCTTCCATTGATGTGGCGCGTGATCAAATCCAAATAAAATTGACAAATTTCTGACTATATTTTTCACTTGATGGCCGTATGTGGAAGTTGTCAGGTATTCGCTGGATTTCAGGGGTTTCCTCTGGGCAAAGAGTCTGGTTTCCTTCCCCAATAAACCTGGCAATAAGTGAAATGATCATGAGTACGGCATTAAACATCAATTAATCAATCAGATACTGTTTTTATTCGTTAGCCTGTTTATTTTTTAACCATATAGCTCAAGACATGACTTTTCCTCCACTGTATATGTTGGCTTAATTTGGTAATTGTAAAAGGATTGCCAATGAAAACTGGTTCCCTTAACTGAATTGAAAACATAAATGTTATATTTACATACATAAGTTGTGCATATGCTTTTAATTGGATTCAGAATGTGTGAATCTCATGTGTATTCATTACAATTCATGACAAATTTGAATTTCAGTTTCAGTTTCAAATGCAATGAAAATATCCTAATTACATGAAAAAATTAGCTCTTCATCAAACTGACCATATTTTATTTACAGATGGGAAACAGCGCCAAGTAAAGAAATCTTCTTATAAAATAACAGTTAATTTAAGTCAAAAGTTATGGTTTGGAGGGTGATACTTTACCATGCTTATTTTCCCTTGGGCTTGCTGCACTTGTGAGTTTAAGTTTGAAATAGAAAATAATACAGAGACTTTGAAGCTTCTTTGAGGCGACAGATGCTTTCAAAGCATTTATAAAGTACTCTAAGCACTTTTTTATAGCTACATGTTGGCCTTTTCCCTCAAAATGAATTTCAAATTATTATTAAATTGAATTGAGTCTTGCATTGACCATGGTCATAAGCAAAGCTCAGTATGTTTCTACAAAGTGGGGAAGAGAAAGGAATCTAAAGTTTGGTTTAGGCTTAGTGTGGGCGTGAGCACAGAATGGATGCTAAGCATAATTCTACAACATTGCAGGGGTCTAAGTGGCTCAGTCATTGAAGTCCTAACCTCTCAGTCCAACACAGGCCTTCCATCCAAGGGTTGCTGGTTGCAATCTTACTCAGTTCAAAGACATTTCATGACCGGGTTTTTCACTTGGTTGCCCTAATGGAAGAGTTAAGGTCAGGGTTTTCTCTGAGCAAAGACCCTTGGTGTCCCCCCAACTAAACCTCCCAATGCTACAATATTGAGTGTGATGTAAAATATCATTTTAATCAGTAAAATCTGCCCTTAATTCTATCATAAAATTATTTCTATTGCATCTTCATTAGAATTTACCCAATAAGGTTGGTCCCTTTGTGCCAACAGAAAGTTTAAGGGTTTGTCCCCTAACAAATCTGCCCACTGTTACCCTAAATGTAAAATAATCGAGAGTATGGGGTAAAACGACTTTTAAAAATATCACCCTTGATTGCATGCACGCCTGTATACTTTGTCCCTCAATGTACCCTAATGACTTCTAAGTACAGTGATTGATTCATTGACGCCAATATTCTAAAGGGGTCATTTTATGGAGAACACACAAGGTACTGTTGTCAATACAATGAGGTTCAGATATGAGAGATCTGGTTGGCATTGCAAAATAATTAATTTGCTGTTCAAACACCAAAGATCAAATCTTTCAATGGCATTTAGAAGTTGAAAGGTTACAATAAGGTGAAGAATTACTTATGGATAACAACTTCTTGGTCTATTGGGTGACGACGTTTCGATGTACATGTAGTTCTTACATCGTTATCAAAGATCAATCTGAAATACTGTTGATCCTTAGCCTTGTGATTGAGGATCGTGTTGAGTGACGTGATATCCCGATTGAATACAGATAACAGGTCAGCCTTGTCGCTCTCCTTATTACATATTCAACCTTGTACGTTTCTATTTACAACTCTTTCAAATCTTATAATGTCACGTGACCATTTACATTAGTTCACAATATGTTGAGTAGATTGATGTTAATATTCTGATGTAACTACAATGTGAGCTTCCACAGTACCAGGGAAGAAGTTCATATTATGGTTGCTTCAGAATACATTCAATTTACATTGTATAATCTCATACATTTATCATCATTGCCCCGATGTTGTTGTTTTGTATAGTGCAGTTTTGTTTGTTCTACAAATACCTCTTGTTTTGTTTTTTTTCCCAATTGTGATTTTTGTTTTGCGTTTATGTGATAGATATTTTTTAAAATAAAAGTTACCTTTAAAGATTTTCATTTTTCGGGTGCAATATGTCAAGGATATGATCTTTGAGTGGCATGGGTCACCAAATTTAGCTTTTTTGACTTTGATCGATGTTTTTTACTGCGTTAAGGACTATTTCACTTATATGGCGACAAAGCGTTGTTCCGTTCAGTCAAAGAAAATAATCTAGAATCTGCTGCTACTTGGCAAGCATTCTACAAACCCACTCGGAAACCTTACAATTTTTCTTTGAACGAAGTGTGATTTGAGCAGGCAATCCATCAATGGAAGTCCTATGTCAGACTGAGAGACTTACACTGCTGGCTGAGTCACAGGTTGATTGATTGTTTTACGACGCACTCAAGATTATTTCACTTATATGGCGACATTGCAAGGTTTAGTGGGGGAGTAAACCGTTCTCTTTACCCAGGGGAAACTCCCGACCCACGGGGAGTACCAAGCAACTCTTCCACATACAGCGATCGCTGAGCCACCCAGGAGGAAATTTCACTTACCCGGTACATGGCGACACAGCGTTGTTCCGTTCAGTCAAAAAAAATAATCTAGAATCTACTGCTACTTGGCAAGCATTCTACATATGCAGGATTTTATGACTGAGTGGAATTCAAATGTGCTCTCGATTGTTCTCTTTTAATAATGATACCGTCAATTATCAGCCACATGAAAAAAAAAAAAACTTTTCTTGTGAATTTGTCTATAAAAACACTATTTTTTATAAATATAAATATTTTATGAAAAATAACATTGATAGCCAATTAATAACATTTTTATTAATCAGGATATTCCATTTTAGCATTGTCACAGGTCCTCGGACCAATACGGCTATCCTCAAACCTGAACGACGTGATCATTTTCAAATACACAGATGAAATAATTTTGATCAATGTGTAAAGCACCATAAGCAAGAAGGTTTAGTTTAGTTTTTCAATGAATTGCAAATCCATTCTTTCTCTTGACAATCTGAATTCATGAAAATACCTTAATTTTGGCAGCCCGTGCCACGTTAAACTCATATCAAGAAAGAATGTTCTGTTCACTGTAATATGAAGCTTTATTCAAACATGATTTGAATTAAAACAGTACACAATATATATATATATATATATCAATATTTATTTTCTAATGAATTATTTACCATAACAATAACCCTATAAAAACTGACAAAATATTTAAAATCTTTTCAATTAAACAATATTTTTGTAAAGGAAAAATTAAATGATCACAGTGGCTTGATTGCTTATATTTCTAATATTTATTTCAGTTTTTAGAAGAAAAAAAAAGCAAAAATACATAGCTTATTATGTACAACCTCAACTTGTCCAGTCAGGTAAATTATTCGAAAAATATTTGCGAAAGTTCTTGATAGAAAATACATTCTATAGTGTCAAAATACATATACACTGTATATACTGAACATTTAAAGTCAAAAAAGTTTTTACAAATATTACTTCGAAACAAAATTTTACAAATAAGATTGATGACTGCAAGTTCTAGTGCATGATTTCCTAACAATGGTGAGGTCAGCAGGATTTAAAACTGATTAATATTTTTTTTACAATTATACAGCAAATGTGACGGATTTATGCATTTTTCCATCAAACTTATGGTCATCAAAAAATGGGTCACGGGCCAGCAAACTCCTAAAAATGGAAAACCAGAAGAAACAACATCAGGAAAATGTTACACATACTAACAAGAATTAATTAATTACTCAAATTTATTTATAATCAATCAGTGGAAATTTGTGTTAAGAAATATCAGCAAATTTACTAAGAATAACATATTCCCGGTATGTCTGGGTTTGTTTGATAAAGTAATACGCCACACTAAATGTTATTTAACTTATTATGGCAGCATTACCAGGTTTTAATTTGGAGGATAATCAGACACTATGCCAGGGGGGGGTGATTTATGTTTTTTCTCCAGATATAGTAGTGGAAGAAAACCTTGACCTTCGGCAAGTAACTGGCAATGATGAAATGAAAAACCCACTCAGAAACTTTAAAATTTTTCTTTGAACGGAGTGTGAATAGAGCAGGTAATCCATCGATAATAATAATATAATAATAATACTTTATTTTCTGAGGGTTACACAATCAGTGTTGATACAGTGTTGATGGAAGGCCTATGTCAAATGTAGAGATTGTTACTCTGCCGACTGCGCCACAGATTAATTGGTTGTTTTATGCCGCACTCAAGCTTATTTCACTTATATGGCGACGTTGCCAGGTTTAGTGGGGGAGGAAACTGGGCTCTTTACACGGAGGAAACTCCTGACCGTCGGGAAGTACCTGGCAACTCTTCCACATACAGCAATCGCTGAGCCAGCGAAGTGGGTCTGAGTGTGATTCAAACTGGGGCTGCATCAATGAAAGGTCTGTGTGGGACTGAGAGATGATCATTCTAACCCACTGGACCACCCAGGACTCCGGAAGATAAAGGAGCAGAGCTACAGCACACCTCAAAGCTTCCTCCATATACAAAGGTCATTCAGTGAAGGAGGGTGGGGTTTTTAACTTATTTCAGAATTGATCTCTGCACCAGGACTATGTGACCAAACCAACCTTTCAAAAGGTTAGCCAAATTAAGCTACAATGTTAACGTCTCTGTGACATCATGACTTTTGTGTCGTCACAAAGGGGGCACGCTGGAATTGTCTAACCTTATCGAACGTTTGGCCTGGCGGAGAGGTCAAATCGAAAATACAACCAAATTAACCTTTAGTTTAGCTAATTTTATTGAATGAACCTACCTTCCAACATATGGTTCTAAACGTCTGAGTCTTGCCGTACTTTCAATATCTGCCCCATAACTATGTACGGAGGTACTCTTTGTAAAACCATCTGGGAGCTGGGGTTGAACCCCTCCACGACAGTGACCCTCTCTGTCTAATCCTATTGGAGTGCCATCTTGAAACCTTCAGGATAGAGGAAACAATGTTAGAAATATATTGATAAACATGAACGGTTATTGGTTTGCTACCCAACAAACTTGTTAATGATGGATTGTTTCGTGTTTTACGCCGCGCTCAAGATTATTTTACTTATATGGTGGCGTTGCCAGTTTTATTGTGGGAGGAAACCAGGATTTATGCCCGGAGGAAACCCACGACCTCCCGGTGGTAACTGGCAACAAACTTGTTCATGAGCCATTCAATGTATCTATCATTTTGGAATGTTTTCCCTGACTATGTATGGGTCAATTTGTAGGTAGATTGAGCTATTCTATCTTAGCTGCTATGATTCTATAATAGACACATTCAGCTTATGGCTTGCCGCTGGAGCAGTAGCTTGTCTGTATGGCAAAATGACACTACATTTTATTTTTGTATCAATCTGACATTGAAATTGTGCTCATTTTGTCTGTGACGTAATCTGAGAGATGTGTGTCACAGCACCTGCAGCAGAAAAATTACTTCAATTCTAATAGCGTCGTGAAAAATGATAGTAATTCTATCAAAGTTCCCATTACAATTACAATATCCCTAACACTTACAAAAATAAAAGATTTCAGAATTCAGATTTTTTTTTTTTAATTGCCCCCCAAAATTTAGTATACAATATGCAATAACTTGACATTGGTACCCAATAGCTTTTTTTATCAAGAAAGTGATAGGTAACTTTTTGAATGGATTAACATAGGTAATATAATAGATCCAGTATACATGTAGGACCATACCTTGTCATATAGTGAGTGATGAATCGCCGTGGATTGTCCGCCGTTTGAACAAAGCGATCATTATTCTCTGAATATCCTGTCAATTCCTTCGCTCCTGTTCCAGTCCGGCCAAGACGATCAGATTCTGTAGCTTCCGGGAGTTGTTTACCCAAATAATCACGTTTCATTATACTAAAACAAAGAATAAGTTAGTTTTTGAAAATGTAAAACTATACCTGGGGCTTGTTTCACAAATCAGTCGCATCACAAACAAAGCCTGGTTGTCACTGGGTACCATAGAGAAGAGATAGGACGCCATTGCAACTGAGATTGACTGCACTTAGCAATGGCTTCCTGAAACGGCCCCCTTGTCTGTACAACATCTAGGTTTTGACAGATTTCCCGGGACTATTGGGTAACATTATTATATTTCAAAACAATGTTTGTAAACCATAATTGTTACTGTTTAACACTTCTGATTCCCATATTCCCGTCGAAAAACGAGCCCTGCTTCATTCATGATTATTTCACATGTAATGATACACTGTCAAGTTTTTTAGAAGTGGAAACAGTACACTATGCCAGGAGCAAACCCCAGCCTTCCATTGTTACCAATTGGGAAGAGGCAGATTTTGATCACCTTGGTGGTGAGGATGTGTACTTTGCACCTGAGTCTGAATATAGTCTTTGTAAGAACGACCACTAATAAGATTGATTGATATTTTACGCCACACTCAAGATTATCTCACAAGTATAGGCAACCATTCCACATTAAACATATACCCATTCAACAATTTTTTAAATTTCCCTTTGAACAGGAAAGGACTGTGGTCCAAACCTAGGAGAAACAATCTCTCTTGTGACTGAGACACCAAGGCTCCCTGTCACTATTCTATTATGAGAAATCCAGTTACCTGGAGTGGTTGTTAGGATGTGTCATATTCATGTATTCACTGGGATCAACTTTCTTTGTTCTGTTCAGACGTAAATCAGGGACATCACTGGCTACATCATATGCCTGTCTCACACAAATAGAAACAGCTTGTGAATTCAATAGTTCGGTGTTCAGATTTCCTTTTATAAATAACAGTCAATGCATTTCAAATTCAAAAAATCACCATTTGAGATTCACTTCTTAAGAAGTGAAACAAGAAAAGGTTTCCTAGTTTGTTTGTTTTTTTAAATTCTAACGATAAACAAACTCCGCAAAATTGAAACAACTATGTGCAGTAAAGGGAAGTAACTCTGCAACAGGGGAGATAAAAAGTTTGCAGGGCCACCTGATTTTGCTTTCATCAAGTAAAATCTTACTTGTGGTCTTTTGTGTTTGTTAAAGATTAAGTTCAGTTATTATTCACAAAGACGCTAATTTTTCCACATATCTTCTCAAAGCGTTTTACAAGCTGCCATTTGTCTTATTAAATGTATGAGTTGCTTTACATTGAATACCATTGTCATATTAAATAACATAAAACATAAAAATATATTCAAAAAATTCATGCAAATTTGGACCCAAATGTTTCAAGGAGATTTCAAAAGGGAACCTGGTCAGTTTTCAAACTAAATGTACTTACATCTAAAGGTACTTTGTTAACATAAAGTGGTTTAGCTTTCTCTCTGGTAAAACCTGACCCTCGTTCAGATCCGGGTGCCAATTTGGGTAGAGCTTCATCCCCCTGAAACCAATAATCGAAGAGTGTTATGGAATTCAAAGCATACAAATGGCGATAATCATCCAAATTGTGAGTACAAGCTAATATTTTAATTACTATTGGCTCACACTTGGTAAGCATGATGGGACCCAAAGGTTAGTTGAAAATAGAAATAAACATTTAATTTGCTTTGTTGGTTACCATGGTAACGGCATCCATCTTGAAAAATACCAAATTAACTTGAAATATTTTACAAATTAAAATCAATTAAAATATTCACAAATTCAATTACTAAACACTGGTATTTGGTTCTAACGGTTGGTACTACAAGCAGTATTTATATTTTTAGATAGTTTATATATGAAACATTAAAGCAAAAACATTTTATCAATAAGACAGAACATTATATAAATCCTGCTAATAGCGCCTTTAAAACTATGTGGCAATTTTTTTAAAAACTAAAACTGCAGGTCACTTAAAAAGTGCAGAAATTGAGTTCGTTTTGAATTATAGAAAGTTTTTAAACTAAAGAGCAGCTTAATTCTCAAAGTCTTCTAAAGTTACATTTCTATACATCTAAGTTCTGGATTTCTTACATGTGTTAGCTCTCAAGTATGTTTTTGCAAGCAGTTTAAACTAAGCCTTCTATGTACATCAAAACTTTGGTGAAAACATTTACCGTACATGTTTAGAAAAGTAAAATGTCACTTACATGGTTGAACTCGTAGGGTGTGTAATGGGTTTTGAATATGCTCACTCCAGTTGGTCTATGGGTCATCCAACCCTTAAACAAAAACAGAACACAAGTTTTATCAAGCAAAAATTTGCATTAGTTTTGGAATGCAAACTACAGGCATTGACTAATATCATCACACTTAGTATAATTCAAGTTCATGTATATTTGTACAAGATTACTGCTAATGTCAATTTTAAAGAAAAAAGAAACTTCCCGATATGTTCAAATTGATGATTTGACGGCAATGGAAGAATCAAACTTACGGGCAAGTCGTTTTTATGTGGATGATCTGGGTAAAAGGTGATTGGTTCAACGTTCTTAGCGTGAGTAAATCCGCTCTCTTCAATGGGACCAATCGCCATGGGCTTCATGTTACCTGCAGTTTTAAAATCAATTTCATATTCAGTTTATTTCAACAGAATGAATAAAAGATTTTGAATATATACAACTCTAACAAGAAATAATTAAGGCATCACCACAAAGTACGCTTTGTAAAATACCAGCTTTTGAATATGTTGTGCTGTTGCTAGTTATACAGAAACTCTATATACTCTATATATTAACCCTAGAGGCCTTAGATTATCCAACAACCAACTGATATGTATTAATGATGGGGAGGGGGAATTGTTTTTAAATAAGGAGTCAGTGTCACAAGAAACCAATGAATCAAATAGATCAAGAAAAAGATGCAAATCATTACTTAAATTACGGGTTAAAGGAAAAAATAGGCTGTACTTTATAGGTGGTTTCTATACATACGTGTATCATCAGCAGGTTTCCCAGTAAAACGTTGGTGGGTTTCTGTTGTCATATAACCAGGCCCCTATTGCAAAAAAACATATAAAAGTATTTATTTACTATTTTCCCAATTTATAGGTACATTGTAACATAGCTCCGGTATGTAGCAATATTGTGAAGCCCGAAGGGCTGAACGCTACAAGAGGAAACCATTTTAAATTTACTAAAATAACCAAGATTCCACAAGCACACGGAGTGCTCTCCCATTATCACACTATATCATAAGTAGGGTAAGGGGAGAGCATTACTTGTGAGATTACTAAATATGGCCGCCTTGTTCGCGGGGAAATGTTGCAACCCTCATTTGATATCGATGTAATGCAATAACCCAAGCCTATAGTTCAACAAAAGGGAAATGGATATTAAGACAGGTTGGTCATTCATTTTGAGGCATTTATTGCATCGGTGAATGATTTTTTCGAAGGAAAAAAGGACCGGTTTTCAAGGGATTCGTAACATAACTATCAGAAAATGGCGTCCCTTCTACAATGGTCACCGTTCCCAGCTCGTAAGACCATTGTTTTCTACAAATAATTGTAACGTTACAAATTTGTAACAATTTAATTCCTATTTGATACTGATATACATGGCATGTATGTATTTTTGTTGGTATACTTACATATCCTGTATTTTCTAGTTCGACTGGATCTTTAGGTTGTAGTTTATGAAGTAATGGTCTGTGTTTGGGGAGAATATCTGTCAGGGCTGAGGACATTCTCTTATCAATAAACGGTTCTCGGGCCTACAATTTTAAACAAATTATTGAATATAAAGTCAGTAACAGCAATAATTGACAATTTACAAAGCTCATTTCCTAACAACTTTGTCCAAATTTTCTCTCAAACCTGAGGAATGAAATAGCACAATATTGGATTCTGTAGCACCTCAGGTTTTGCCGAGAAAACTTTGATAGTTTTTTTTTTTCAGATGCACATCAACTAGTGTTTAGATCATACTTTAAAAAGACATAAATGTAGGCCTAAAAACGCTTCATACATTTCAAGTGCAAGTGAAGCTTGATGTTAACCTCTAACTGAAATATTCCTTTTCATTCCTTTACTGGATCAAACAAGTATACTTTATTGTAACTTCTCGACTTTCAAATGCCATAGAAAGACTTGATAAATTAAAAAGAGTTAGAAATTATTTTGACAACACTCTGTGGTGCTGATAATTTGAGAAATGACATGTGGATATCACCAATTCCATGTAACAGCCCATCAAGACTGTTGACCGTCATTTTCCTTAATGGTTTACATAATGTGTTTTTTTTGTTGCTGACATAATGTCTTAAATTGTCCCCTTTATCGACATGTACAGTGGAAAAAAACCCTTTCCACTGAAGAATCAAACCACACACAAAGATTAACTTATCATAGTTGAAATTGTTTCCAGTTTCGTACGAAAGTTTTTAAAATTTTTGTTCAGGACTACTGATGTATTAGATTTATCCTTGTTTGAACAATTGTAGAATTTCCGTCTCACTAGCACTTTAAAGGGGCATGAGCTGCCAAAATGTTGATATTTTGACGTAAACACAGAATGTTGAAATTATCGGCTATTTTTCTCAAGACGTATAATTCAGAAGCTTTTTAGTGCTTCTAGTCTCAAAAATGTACGATAAAGTATTGTTTTGAACTAACTTTGACTTAGAATGAATGAATGGTCGTCCCGGTTATTTAAATTTTGCTACTTTTCGAACACGTTTTCGGTTTGTACAGGGCACATACTGTATGGATTTTCCTCATTCCAACGCCAATCATTTAGTTTTTCGATGGCCTTCAAAGCCTCTTACTGTCGTGACGTTTATAAATTATGAAAAAAGTGTGAATTTCGGCAGCTCATGCCACTTTAAGTTATTAAATTAAAGATATTGAAATGCAATAGGGGTAGCAACTTTTATTTTGAGGAAAAATACCATAATAGAAAATAAAATATACCTCATTTGCAGTGGGTACTGTAACGTTCTTCTCTCGGACAAACCCAGTTCCCGTGTGATACGTTTTACAGGGAAACGGCTCTGTGCCTCGATTCTCTTCATACGGCTGATAATGTAGTTTTGTTACAGTGTTGTAGTTGTGGGATATTATCTCCCTTTGAAAACAAAAAAATTCAGAATCAACAAATGCATGGCATGCTTTAATAGTTAGCTTATATGTACATGTAGTTACTGGTAAATTAACTCTTTCTTAATTGTGATAGAATTTCAAGATCTATGCATTTTTTCATTATGATAATTTCATTCATTATAATTTTACCTAGAAAATGCCAAGGGTGTCCTCCAACATTAAAACTAAATTTGTGTTACCAATAAAACATTTATGTTCATTGTGATGAGAAATAAAATAATCTTGAGAGCACAACACCAAATATCAATCAATCAATCATTCTGTAAGTTTGAATTTCACACTCTTTTTTCACTAACCATTGTATTTAGTTGGCTTCATAAAAATATGACCATGACTAAAAAAACTGGGGTCTGACGAGCTACTTTACCTTTACAGTTACATCATTCTACAGGTTACAACATTTGAAAAGAGCAACGTGCAAAAATGTTTCAGAAATAATCCTTACCCCATGATGGGATTATCCACATCATCAAGACGCTTGCTGTAGTAGACCGCTGGTCTAAAGTTAGATAGGTAACCTGTGCCAGTGTGTCGACCCGGTCTGGGTTTGAACTTGTCCCATTGTTTACCATAAGTTGTGGAGTTTTGTGTAATGTAAAACTTCATAATGTTTGTATCCGGACCATGGCTTGCTTTTACATGGGCCGTACCTGAACCAGTAGGTAAACGACCCATTTTAGCAGCTTAACAGGAACTGGTCACAAAATTATAATAATAAAAACACAACCTGAAAGAGAAAAATAAGCATTTTGTATTTTTGAATAGTGAGTGCCTTAATTCAATTAATAATAATAAAATGTTGTAACTTCTTATACTAATAATTACTATATTCTAACAATATAAGTATAATCTGAATTAATCTAGCCTGTCTACCCGGGGAAGTAGGAATAATTTTATATGACATTCATCATAATTGATTAACAATATTATTATTAAAGCTACAAATCTACATGTAATTGTAAATGTAATGTAGGTGAGTAGGAAGAGTATTCCGGGATTTGTTCGAACAAAGTAGAGCCCAACAATTCTCGCTGCCAGTGCCATCATCATCAGAATATCATATTAAAACATAATGTCAATGGTTTACTCTGGTAAATTTGGGTTTAAGAAGTAATCATTTGTGAAATACTTCTGATAATTGAACATTTATATTAGAATGGCTTTGATATCCTGCACGGCAGCATCGATGGCCCTGTGGCGAACGTCCTATATGGAGTTAAATAGTTTTAAAAAATGTAAAAAAGAAACACTGAAACTATCGGCATTGAATTACCTGTGTTTCTTCTACTTTTAGTCCGAATAAATCCCCCGAGAATATGTTTTTTTCGTCCTGTTCTGTCCACATTTACTGTCTGCTTAAAATGATTTAATCGGACCAAGTTGAGAAAGCTTCCCTCGTAGTCATTGGTTACCGTGTTGACCCGTAGCGGAAACTAACACACTAGGGGGAGACAACTGCAAGTTACTTTCAGTCGGGGGTGCCAATTTGTGTTCTTCCACCCCCATACATGACAGCATGTCTGCCTCCAATCTATGCATTTCACCATAACTTATCACATAATATATGATTTTTAAAGATTCCACCAATCATCCGTAGACAGTACGTGTACAGGTCACTCAATGAGCAAGTTTGATGAAATATGTTTTCAGACAGAGTAAATTTTAAGTCCTCACATAATCAAAAAAATTACTTTGATCTTTTTGGTAGGCTGTGTAAATTATGTATTATCTATGGAAGCCGATAAGAGGCCATCTCGCTCTTCAAAGCCTAGAGTGAAATGGCGACACTGCAAGATCATGGTATTGCAAAATCACGAGGCAAGATTGCAAAGTCGTGAGGCAAGATTGTGAGATGTATCATTTTGCACTTTGAAGGACGTAATTGCGAGAGGGCCTCTATCTGCTTGCATAATTATCATTAGGCCTAACATTGTGGGTTAAAACCAACTGGTCAAAATGTTCCGTGCCACTTAGATCACTTAGAATACTTTTAATAGCATGACTGGACAACCACTGCGTGGTTTAATATATTAGGGATAAGAAGGGAAAGAAACTTTCATTGTATACCAGATATCCCGTTGGTTTGTGGTTTGGAATCCATTTATATAAACGATGAGAGAACTTGGTCAAAAAATGATGCCCTGGGCCTTATCGTACAAAGCTGGCTTAAGTTACGTCAGATGTAAATAAATCAGTGTTAAAACTAGTATAGGAACTTACAACCCTGGTGGCAACTGGACAATATTGTAGGCCAACGCACGTCTTTATGCCAGCTTTGTAAGACAGGACACTGGCTAAAAGATGAACTTATGATGTATTATTTCAGAGCCATTTTGATCTGAGCAACTACTTCAGGACAGAGGAATGAACAGATTATTTTTTTGTTTACTTTCAAGATTAATTAAATGAAATGGCGAGGGAAATAAGACAGAAGGAAACCCCATCTACAATCATCTCAAGACATAAACTCACATTTATATATATCAAAACAATCAATTAGATATTTTAATTTACTAACATGAGTTCATGAAAAAAGAAATGAATTTATTTTAATAGAGTGTGAATCCAAACCACAACCAATCACTGAAGGCTCAACACTATCTACAGATTGATTGATTGATGTTTTACGCCACACACAAGATTATTTCACTTATATGGTACCATTGCCAGGTTTAGTGGCAGAGGAAATCAGGCTCTTTGCCTGGAGGAAACCCTTGACCTCCGGCGAGTACCTTGCAACTCTTCCACAAAAGGCACCTGTGTGAAAAATCCACTCACAAGTTTTTCAATTTTATTTGGTCTGAGTGGGATTCGAACCTGCACCGCATCGACCGGAGGTGTGTGTCGGACTGAGGGACAATCACTCTAACCGAATGAGACACTGACACCTCCCACTATTTACAGAAAGCCTATACTTAAGATAAATAAGGAAAAACCAATTTCCACCAAAAATGTTATTTTATTTGACAAGTATGAGATCATACAAACATGTTACAAAATTCAATGGAATGAGGATGAAATTATCACAATATTGTAAGATGATATGATTTAAAAAATAAATAAATTATAAATTTTGAAATTATGCTAATACATAATGCCACTTTATCAATCACTGGGATACTATCTCTTTAGTATTTTAAGTAAAAATTTTGCCTTCCAGGAAAGATATTCTTCAATTTAAATCTGTGTTTGCGTTTATTGATAATTAATTTTTAGCGTTTATTTTTTCTTCCAAATTCTGATTTTTAAAACGTAGAGATAGAGGGTCAAGTTCCCAGAAAAACATTTATCAGTCAAATACCAATATTGTTAGTCACAAAAAAATCCATAGCCATTTAATAAGCCATTCAGTACAAACTGTAACAAATGCACAAACAGTAAAACGTATAACACATACAACAAACAGAATGATAACAGAAACATAACAGATAGCTACAGCAAATTTACCTAATTTTGACGAATAGATTTCATTAAAGTGGCATGAGCTGAAACAATTATGTGATTTTTCATAATTTTCACTTTTGATAAAATTTTGATTTGAAAGTCGTCCCAAATCTAAATGATTTATGTTGGGAAAAAAAATAAGAACTTTAGCCTATATTTGGGCCACTTAAAATTAACAGAGTATTTGCTTTCAAGAGGTTTTTTTTTAAGATCAAGGGACTATTGCACATTTCATGATTCCAAATATCTTACTACCACTTTAGGGGAAATTGGGAAAGAACAATAAAAAAACTTCAGCTAAATATATGTAAATTACAAATTTGAAAAAAAATGTGTCAGTCAGATTGTTGGCAGTCCTGTTCTGTCCACATTTACTGTCTGCTTAAAATGATTTAATCGGACCAAGTTGAGAAAGCTTCCCTCGTAGTCATTGGTTACCGTGTTGACCCGTAGCGGAAACTAACACACTAGGGGGAGACAACTGCAAGTTACTTTCAGTCGGGGGTGCCAATTTGTGTTCTTCCACCCCCATACATGACAGCATGTCTGCCTCCAATCTATGCATTTCACCATAACTTATCACATAATATATGATTTTTAAAGATTCCACCAATCATCCGTAGACAGTACGTGTACAGGTCACTCAATGAGCAAGTTTGATGAAATATGTTTTCAGACAGAGTAAATTTTAAGTCCTCACATAATCAAAAAAATTACTTTGATCTTTTTGGTAGGCTGTGTAAATTATGTATTATCTATGGAAGCCGATAAGAGGCCATCTCGCTCTTCAAAGCCTAGAGTGAAATGGCGACACTGCAAGATCATGGTATTGCAAAATCACGAGGCAAGATTGCAAAGTCGTGAGGCAAGATTGTGAGATGTATCATTTTGCACTTTGAAGGACGTAATTGCGAGAGGGCCTCTATCTGCTTGCATAATTATCATTAGGCCTAACATTGTGGGTTAAAACCAACTGGTCAAAATGTTCCGTGCCACTTAGATCACTTAGAATACTTTTAATAGCATGACTGGACAACCACTGCGTGGTTTAATATATTAGGGATAAGAAGGGAAAGAAACTTTCATTGTATACCAGATATCCCGTTGGTTTGTGGTTTGGAATCCATTTATATAAACGATGAGAGAACTTGGTCAAAAAATGATGCCCTGGGCCTTATCGTACAAAGCTGGCTTAAGTTACGTCAGATGTAAATAAATCAGTGTTAAAACTAGTATAGGAACTTACAACCCTGGTGGCAACTGGACAATATTGTAGGCCAACGCACGTCTTTATGCCAGCTTTGTAAGACAGGACACTGGCTAAAAGATGAACTTATGATGTATTATTTCAGAGCCATTTTGATCTGAGCAACTACTTCAGGACAGAGGAATGAACAGATTATTTTTTTGTTTACTTTCAAGATTAATTAAATGAAATGGCGAGGGAAATAAGACAGAAGGAAACCCCATCTACAATCATCTCAAGACATAAACTCACATTTATATATATCAAAACAATCAATTAGATATTTTAATTTACTAACATGAGTTCATGAAAAAAGAAATGAATTTATTTTAATAGAGTGTGAATCCAAACCACAACCAATCACTGAAGGCTCAACACTATCTACAGATTGATTGATTGATGTTTTACGCCACACACAAGATTATTTCACTTATATGGTACCATTGCCAGGTTTAGTGGCAGAGGAAATCAGGCTCTTTGCCTGGAGGAAACCCTTGACCTCCGGCGAGTACCTTGCAACTCTTCCACAAAAGGCACCTGTGTGAAAAATCCACTCACAAGTTTTTCAATTTTATTTGGTCTGAGTGGGATTCGAACCTGCACCGCATCGACCGGAGGTGTGTGTCGGACTGAGGGACAATCACTCTAACCGAATGAGACACTGACACCTCCCACTATTTACAGAAAGCCTATACTTAAGATAAATAAGGAAAAACCAATTTCCACCAAAAATGTTATTTTATTTGACAAGTATGAGATCATACAAACATGTTACAAAATTCAATGGAATGAGGATGAAATTATCACAATATTGTAAGATGATATGATTTAAAAAATAAATAAATTATAAATTTTGAAATTATGCTAATACATAATGCCACTTTATCAATCACTGGGATACTATCTCTTTAGTATTTTAAGTAAAAATTTTGCCTTCCAGGAAAGATATTCTTCAATTTAAATCTGTGTTTGCGTTTATTGATAATTAATTTTTAGCGTTTATTTTTTCTTCCAAATTCTGATTTTTAAAACGTAGAGATAGAGGGTCAAGTTCCCAGAAAAACATTTATCAGTCAAATACCAATATTGTTAGTCACAAAAAAATCCATAGCCATTTAATAAGCCATTCAGTACAAACTGTAACAAATGCACAAACAGTAAAACGTATAACACATACAACAAACAGAATGATAACAGAAACATAACAGATAGCTACAGCAAATTTACCTAATTTTGACGAATAGATTTCATTAAAGTGGCATGAGCTGAAACAATTATGTGATTTTTCATAATTTTCACTTTTGATAAAATTTTGATTTGAAAGTCGTCCCAAATCTAAATGATTTATGTTGGGAAAAAAAATAAGAACTTTAGCCTATATTTGGGCCACTTAAAATTAACAGAGTATTTGCTTTCAAGAGGTTTTTTTTTAAGATCAAGGGACTATTGCACATTTCATGATTCCAAATATCTTACTACCACTTTAGGGGAAATTGGGAAAGAACAATAAAAAAACTTCAGCTAAATATATGTAAATTACAAATTTGAAAAAAAATGTGTCAGTCAGATTGTTGGCAGTTTGGATAAATAAAAATTAAATGGCTCGATACAAATCTCAAACAAATATGTCTCTCAAGTAGAACAGCTGTATTTTGAATTTTGTGTTTATCTGCTTATTTGCTGAGAGTCTAGAGCAGTAAGCCATGATCACAAAAAAAGTAAGGTATGATATTTTAAGGTTACTCCTATTGCTTGAGATTGAAGTGGGTACAAAACCAAGGTTGACACAAATTGATCACATGACAAAAAGCAGAGGTGCTGATTGGACAAATTCTCCCAGACTGGAGTCTTTGATCATCAGATTAGGGGGGTATTTCATAAACCACATATAGCCGACTACGGTCAGATAGTCGACTAAGCAGTAATGTTAAAGCAGTGCTATTCTAGTCGGCTAGGTCAGTTTAGCCGTCTAAACCTGTTTATGAAATACCCCCCTGATCTTAACTTAACCATCTCACTTTTATAATGTAATGAAACTTATTACTTTCACTCTGGGACCTTAGGTAATAAACACAAGATGGCTTAGCAAAATATTGAAAAATACATTTCGTAAAAATTGTAAAATTATCAAATACGAAGTCAATTAACCAGAACATTTATTTGTAAGACAATTACTTCGGTTAACGTTCCACAAGCGGACAACGCAACATTAACAGTCACATGACATAAATTCTTTTCAATAAATCACAAAATAATGTAAAAAAAATCCAATCAGCGCATTTGACACTTTGGAAAATTAAGTAACTTAACAAACATAATATAAGTACTTGGTCAAAGTCATACAACTGGACAATTTTAAACAAATTCACAAAGTATCCTCCCTTCTCACATGTAAGTATGTAAATACAAAAACTATTGGATTACAAAAAATACGACCATTGATTATTTCATCATCGCCACCTGGACAACCAAACGTTCGAAAATGGTTGACACATTAAATGAAACAGCTCTGTGGCATACAGACGTCACAAAGCGAGTACACCTGTGTAAAAATTGTATTGCCTCAGTATTTGAATCAGTTCTATAAAATGTGAACTATTGGTAGTTCAGGATTGTCAATAAAATGAGATTAATGAATGATTTCTGAGCAGATTCTACTCATACTTTGTGGCCATCATGATTGATTGATTGATTGATGATTAACAAGATTATTTCAAGTATATAATCACGTGGCCAGGTAAAGTGGGCAAAACCCCAATTCTGTGCTCAGAGGAAACCTTCCATAGGCAACGTCACAAGAGCTGTGGCTAAAAACATATTCCCCACAATCCCTTCCATTCTCATAATTGTCCTCTCTTTTGATATCATGATAAGTGAACATGCTGGTATAACCAAACCCTATATGACACAGAATGCTAATATTTATTATTCCTACGATGTTCATTACACATATAATTATGTTTGCACTTAACAACAGAAATTCATTTTTTATTTATTGCCACTTTGTCTTGAGGTGAGGTGTCTTGAACCGAATTAAATTTGAGCAGGTTAGTCGCACAGCCCTAGTAATTAGCGATGACATTCTGCAAAAGCTGTCCTCATTACAGACCTAAGTCTGTTTTAGGTCAGCAGTTTCAGTGTCGTCCTCCACAGGATAAAAGTACATGTAAACCTGTAAAAGTGTCGTGCTAACTGCTGTCGCAAAACCAATCTTGGACAGCCTTTTTTTTTGTCGTGGCGAATTTTTCTAATTACTAGGACTGCTTGTATATGATATCGGGGAATGTTTTACTTCGATGTTCAATGCCTGTTTGTTTGATCTTCTCAGTCTTCAGAAAACAACCCATATAGTCTGGGAGCTGGGTGAAGTTTAATTAACATGGAAGGTACAAAAGGTTGGAGGTTATTGAGGTGTAGTACCACTCAGACTTTACACAAAACAGTCATTCTTACGTTCCGGAAGTGGTGGATGTGATTGGGGGCGCCACCCCAAAACCCCCCGATGATTGGATTTAATTAACATGAAAGGTACAAGTTTCATTTCTGTGCCAGATGTTTATGGGCACCCCTCTTAATCCAAATCTACAACGTAAGAATGAAATTTCTGGTGGAATGATCACTTAAGAACGACGTTAATTAGGGCGTTAATTAAGGTTTTAATTAACATACAAGGTACAAGTATGGAACCAAATCAGAAATGTAGAGGGTGGTTGCCTGGTTCAGAATCAATAGAATAAGAATGAGAATTGTGGTGGAAAGGTCACATAAGAACAGGTCAAAGGTCACTAATTAAGCCAGACACTAATTAAAATTGCCATATCTCTTGAGGTTAATCATACATCATGTTGAATTTGGTCTTAAAATAAAGGCAGAGTAAAGAAGTACCACTCGGGTGCCAACAAATCTCAGATTGTTAGTTCTAACTGGGTCAAATGTGGGAAAAACTCTATAAAAATGCACCTAATTGACCACTGGACTAATTATCATTTTAATTAACATGTAAGGTACAAATACAAAGCCAGTGGGGATTTGTAGGCTGTGGTCATCTGAATATAAATCACAAACGTAAGAATGGAAATTACGGTGGGAAGATAACTTAAGAATATATAGGTCAAAGGTCATATCGTGTCTAATCATCCCTAAATAACATTTTAATTATCATGGTACAACATCAATCTTGATGCAAACGTTTTTTTGGTTCCCAATCACCAACTGATGAACTGAAGAACAGAAATAGTGGTGAAAACAGTACGCAAAATTACACCGAATTACTATGGAGTGGACAGGCATCACATACAATGTAGTAAATATTGCGGATTAACTCTCAGTTAGGATCACAATACTTAATAATCAGCAGCTTTACAGTAGTGTTTGTACATAAAAAGAATAACAATTGCACTCAATAAAATTGAATTATCCCTTCTAGTGCTAGGTTTGAGAATAATTTCATCTGTTTACTTTTTCAAAAAATATAGCCATGAAATCCCAAAACCATGTACAAATGTTCTCTGTTTACAAGGTCCGTAAGTAGCATAGGTCTCCATTTTCAAAGAGTTTCTCTAGAAAAAACAAAACAATACGATTTGTAGTTCCCAAAGCTTTTTTCAAATATTTTGTGCCGATATCCAAGGATAACGTTGCCCCGCTCCTCTTTGCGCCATACATCCTGGCTGTAAAAGACATCACACCTTGTGTGGTGTTCTCGTTCAGGTTCAGATATTGCTGTCATACTGATCCATCATTCCTGGAATATTAGAGCGAACAGCTGGATAATGACACTGACGCACAAACAGCATTTGCGGAAATGGCAAAAGGAAACCTGAACGAGAACACCACACAAGCTGTGATGTCTTTTACAGCCATGATGTATGGCGCGAAGAGGAGCGGAGCAACGTTATCCTTGGACACTCATCGGTACAAAATATTTGAAAAAAGCTTTGGGCCAAAGGCAACATGCAAAAAGCCCCTGAAGAAATTACGGGACATCGATGCGAGAATGATCCCACCCGTGAGGCTGAGCTTACCCAACATATTCGTCGAGCGTCGTTTGTCGCAAGAATGTGAGCAAATGCCGACGTTGCCCACATTCAGCAACATCCTACTGAAGATGATGGTTGGAAACTTCAAGAGGAGACGTACGGGATTTGTTGGTTTAGTGGTCTTCAACTGCCAGAAGCTCTTGTACCAGACCAAGAAGTCACCGATGAGGAAAGCGACGAAGACCTACAGCTGTCCTCATCAGATGAGGAGGATGATCTATCGTCAACAGATGAGGATGAGGCGTCAGGCGAAGACTAATTATTCACATTGACACCATATATGAAACATTTCATTTAACACTAGGTAGAACTTGAGTCAACTTATGGGGTTTCACATACACTGGCTCTTATGAATGGTTTAGCATGGGTATACCAGCTTGCAGAGAGCAGAAAATGTTAAAGATATTATGATGTTATTATTGGATGAACATTGGCGCTGTTTCAATATTAAGAGCGCCGCCTTCGAACTACAAATCGTATTGTTTTGTTTTTTCTAGAGAAACTCTTTGAAAATGGAGACCTATGCTACTTACGAACCTTGTAAACAGAAAACATTTGTACATGGTTTTGGGATTTCATGGCTATATTTTTTTGAAAAAGTAAACAGACGAAATTATTCTAAAACCTAGCACTAGAAGGGATAATTCAATTTTATTGAGTGCAATTGTTATTCTTTTTATGTACAAACACTACTGTAAAGCTGCTGATTATTAAGTGTTGTGATCCTAACTGAGAGTTAATCCGTAATATTTACTACATTGTATGTGATGCCTGTCCACTCCATAGTAATTCGGTGTAATTTTGAGTACTGTTTTCACCACTATTTCTGTTCTTCAGTTCATCAGTTTGTGATTGGGAACCAAAAAACCGTTTGCATCAAGATTGATGTTGTACCATGATAATTAAAATGTTATTTAGGGATGATTAGACACGATATGACCTTTGACCTATTCTTAAGTTATCTTCCCACCGTAATTTCCATTCTTACGTTTGTGATTTATATTCAGATGACCACAGCCTACAAATCCCCACTGGCTTTGTATTTGTACCTTACATGTTAATTAAAATGATAATTAGTCCAGTGGTCAATTAGGTGCATTTTTATAGGGTTTTTCCCACATTTGACCCAGTTAGAACTAACAATCTGAGATTTGTTGGCACCCGAGTGGTACTTCTTTACTCTGCCTTTATTTTAAGACCAAATCCAACATGGTGTATGATTAACCTCAAGAGATATGGCAATTTTAATTAGTGTCTGGCTTAATTAGTGACCTTTGACCTGTTCTTATGTGACCTTTCCACTACAATTCTCATTCTTACTCTATTGATTCTGAACCAGACAACCACCCTCTACATTTCTGATTTGGTTCCATACTTGTACCTAGTATGTTAATTAAAACCTTAATTAACGCCCTAATTACCGTCGTTCTTAAGTGATCATTCCACCAGAAATTCCATTCTTACGTTGTAGATTTGGATTAAGAGGGGTGCCCATAAACATTTGGCACAGAAATGAAACTTGTACCTTTCATGTTAATTAAATCCAATCTTGGGGGTTTTTGGGGTGGTTCCCCCTATCACATCCACCACTTCCGGAACGTAAGAATGGCTGTTTTGTGTAAAGTCTGAGTGGTACTAAACCTCAATAACCTCCAACCTTTTGTACCTTCCATGTTAATTAAACTTCACCCAGCTCCCAGACTAATAGTAAATTCATTGTCATACATCAGGGATAACTTTTTTGTTCAAAATTTTCTATCACGCTACAATGAGACACCCAGCAGAGCCAACCGTAGGTAGTATCATGCCTAAGCTGTGTAACATGTCATAAATTCCCACAATGCAATGGTGCAGGCAACATTTTTTAATCTACTCTCTTGAAAATAGCCCACAAACATGCTTTACAATAATATAACATCTTGGCAAACTATCAAGTTTTCATTAATCTTGACTTATACAACCTGCAGTTGTTTCATTTTCCTGGTCACGCTGTATTCCAAGTACACATTATTGGACCGGGTCCAAAGTATTAATGTCACTTCTACTCACACAGAAACCAAGGTGTATTGAAAGCATTTTACTGTAAAACATACTTTGGTCATGAGTGTATGTACACTGGATTTCATAACTTGTAAATGACAATATTCCAAGTAAAAAATCTCACAAAAACCATTTAAAAAAGAACATCACAGAAAGCCATATATAGAGCACTCTCAAATCTTTCAGTCTAATTCAGAGTCTGTATCTTCTATCATGGAGTCCTGAAAGTAAAATTGAAAAAATATTAAAGTGGCATGAAATTTCATTAAAACAGATTTACATGTATCTAATCGGCAGGTACAAAATAAGAGCTTTTTGTTGACACCAATCTTTCAGATGTACGTGCAGACGGTTTTATAAGCAACCAAACCCCCCAAAATGAACTCGTACAGCCTGGCTACTTAACTTTGGTCATTATTTGCACACATTTTGAGCTTGTTCAGATTATTGGATTTACCTATGGCAATATTTTTTTTGTTTCAATATCAATCCTTAAGTTTTCTATCATACTTCAAATGCTGTGCCCATGTGTTTCAGTATTCATAAATATATATTCAGTATGTAGATAACAGTGTATATAGCTGCAGATACACTCAGTAGTCTCAGTAGCCATAAACGAATGAACATGTAGAGCTGGTATTAACAAAAGGCTTAAAGATTTACTCAAGATTTCTTCAATTCTAATGAAAAAAAAAATGAAGGAATTCATGGAATTTTAATGAAAATGATGCTTTTACTTCTGTCAAGAAGAATACATGCGTAGACGAAATTAACTTCAAATACATACCCAGCCTCCTTGTCCAACAATCCAAGCTGCAAATTTGTCTTCAAAGTAACGAAGTGTGTTCTCTTTGATCTGTACGGCAAGAGCGCCCCCAGCACCCGCTATCTGCACAGCTCGTTTAGTCAGATGGAATAGTATTGCAATCTGTTTAACGTTATTATTATCCCCTATAGCTTTTTGTACAGTTGATTGGAAGGCACTGTAGGAAGCGTTCTTCATTAGCTGCAAAGCTGGTGAACTGTTGAAATTTGACTACAAATTAAATAAAAATAATAATTAATTTAACAGTTAGGGGTCTGAGTTTCCCCTATATACGGGAAAGAACAAGTCTTCAACAAACATAACACAGAAATCTAACTCATCTAATGGTATGCACTGGGCATACATTCAACTTCAGGTACAAAGTACAGGTTGGCCCAGGGTTCCTCTTTGGGCCTTCTACCCTTTGGTCTGTATGTGGAAGAACTGCCAGGTACTCACCGAAGGTGAGGGGTTTCCTCCCCCACTAAACCTGTCAACGCCGCCATATAAGTGAAATAATCTTAAGTGTGGCGCAAAGCATCAATCAATCAATCTACCTTCAAGTAAAACAAACGGAAACCGCAAATATTGCCATTGAAAGTTCAGTGCTCATGAGGTTACCCACAGCAAAATACCTAAACAAGGAAAAGGAACAACTACAAAGGATTTAACATTACTTCAGTCAAATTTATGTTTGACCCGAGCTATGAAAATAGACTATTTGGACCAGAATACAGCATGTAAATTGTATTAGGCACTGGTGGTGCTGGTTGGTCTGAATGGGTCACTAAGCCATCAGAAAAAAAGACCAAAGATGAGTGAACCCACAGAGCCACATCATGTATTTGGCTGGTCTTGCTGTTACAGGAGGCCCACATGCAATAATTTCAACACTTGTTCAACTTACATCATTAAATTGATCTCCTTTACTTCTAAGGACGTCTAAAATTTGTTGTTCCAGAGGTGTCAACTCATCTGAAATAAAATCAGAATATAGTTTTTAAATAGCTGTTAGCAAATACTGCACCTAATGAAATATGTCAGTTCAGGAACAAAGAACACCCACTGAATTCCCTAAAAAATGGTAGAGCTTCCTTCCTTTATTGAACAGGACTTTTGAAGGCATTGTTCTTAATCAAAGGAACTAAAAGTCTTTAAAAATCAATTCTGGGGAACTGTTCCTAATTTTAGAAACTAAAAGCCTTTAAAAAATGTTCTTAATAAAAAAACATCCCCAAAATAGTATTAATGTGGCAAAAACTTTTCATTTTGGTATTATTGAGTCTGAAGTATTTTCGATATATATTTTTGGACGTATAGATGTACATGAACACCTGCTGAAAACTGAGACCTCAATAAACTAGATGTAGAACATTGTCTAAGCCGACCAATATCTGATTTTCTACTGTTAAAAACATGCATGTTAAATAACCTTGATAAACCATCACTTTATTTTTGTCCCCTCCAGAGGTGACGGTTCACAAAGTCTTCACTGTAGTAGACAAACAAGAAATATATGAAGTGAGTTAAAAAGTCTATCCACCTGTAGGGGATTCCACGTCAGTTTCAGCGTAATTATCAGCAATGTCAGCAAGCTTCCGAGCAATAACATCATACATCTGATCTTTTTCATCCTCCGTCCTCTGCTCAAACGGCTTTCCGTCCCCGCTGCCATCAGGATTATCTGCAAAGTAATTGTAAATTTATTAACAAGGTTGTTTGGTTTGTTTGCACTGATCTCAAGATCTTTTTAAAAATATTCCATCTTATTCCAAAGATGAGAGAGTAACAAAATCTGATTCTTATAGTCTGCGTATCCATATTGGGTCTTGTTTTTGATTGATTGATTGATGATTTTGCTGCACTTAAGATTATTTGGCTTATATGCCAGAATTGCCAGGTTTAGAGGGGGAGGAACCCATGCTCTTTGCGAGTACCTGGAAATTTTCCAACATAGGGTGATTGAGTGAATTTTTTTTACATTTTTCATCGACTGCGTGGGGTTTGAACGCTCTACCCATCAATGGGAGGCTTGTGTTGGACTGAGAGAGAATCACTCTGTAGACTGAGCTAGATGGATAAAGCAAGAGATAGTCTTCAGATCATTTATCAATGCAACTCAATCAGGGAAAAAAAGATGGATTACATTCTGATTGTTATTAAATTATGAGATATGTTGAAAGGTTGTCATTTAACACCTGATGGCACAGGGTTCTGGTTTCCTCCTGCACTAAACCTGACAACACCTGAATATAAAGGAAACAATCTTGAATGCTGCATGAAACTTAAATAAAAGCAAATTGAAACAGAAAAACAATATTGTGCGTACCTGTAGTATCAGATCCTGCATCAACAGACACATTGGACGGGAAGGTTACATTCTGGTCCTGGCTAATATGTGACTTTTGTTCTACCTGACCGTCCGGGCCTCGTACAAATTTATCCACTCTGTCACACTCAAAATCCAAATCAAATGACTCATGTGCTACGGGAACTTTGGGTCTGTTGACCAGTAGGCCATTTAAGTCTAGCCCTGCGGGATTTCCACCATTTCGGACTGGCCGAGAAGGGACAGGACCTGCTTCGAACTGAACGATATGGGGTGTGGGGGAGGGGGAGGAAGAAATAGAACCCGATTCTAATACTTCTCGTGATCGACCAGAACTACTTTCTAAAGTTTCTATATCTGAAGTTGACACACCATCTGCACCTCGTGACAAAACCTCGGCAAAAATGTCTGTAACTTTCTTTTTGTCTCCACTTGAAAATGTTTTCCTTTGCTCTAACGTGTAAGAACCAGGCTGTGAGCATGATAAAGCCTCAGACACTGGTACGGAGTTGGTGCGTTGATATCCTTTTACTTTCCTTGGCCCTGGCAAACTCAACCTGCTTGTCACTGGCTCAGCTGATCTCGACTCTGTTAAAAATGTAATAAAGCCATTTAAAATATTGAATATAGACTTTAAAAAAAATTATATTAATACAAATTGTATTCAAATATACAATACTTATTACTGACTAACCATGAAAGTTATTATTTAAATAAGGTTATTGGATCGGTTCTACAAGCAAACAGCAGTGTTTCCTGGATGTGGATTTTTTAAGGTCTAATATCTACCTCAAAATGACCATAAAAACTAAATTCACCCCATAAAAAAGGGAATAGCAGCTACAGCTAATTTGGTTACAAAATAGTCAATTTCTGGCAACTAAAACATTCAAATTGACTTGGAAATAACGGAATGCTTCTGTTTACGGCCTAAAACATTTGGACTTCTATGAAACCCTGCAGACATTGATATAGTTGTAGTATAAATTGGGAGATTGATTGAGATTTTATGCCACAAAAAGACTTTACCGTATATGGCGGCTTTGCTAAGTTAGTTTAATTGAGGAGAAAATCACTGACCTTCAGTGAGCAACTCTTCTACATTTGTACATAGGGCAATCAAGTGAAAAACCTAATATTAAGAAATTTTCTTTTGGACTGAGTGGGATCCAAACCAGCAACCCATGGATGGAAGGCACTAGTAGGTCACAGTCATAGTAATTCTATGCGGCACAGTAATTTTGAATAGTTCAAAGAATATCTATTAAAAGTTGAACTTACCTGCAATATTTGTAGTCTCTTTTCGACTTTTACGACTGAAACTTTTACGTAACCGTCCAATGACGCCGCCAAAGCCTGTTTCACTCTCTTTAACATTTATTTGTTTTTTTGTATGTCTCATTTGAACATCGTCTTCAATGTCAACACTTTCTGTCGTTTCCTCTGTTCTTATTATCACAGGCTGGTCATTTTTACCATTTGGATGAAGTACTTCTTGTCGAATGTGTGTTTTTGTATGCGTGGTTACCTTAGCAACCAGATCCTCTTTTTTCTTCCGTTCTTCTTCTTTTTTACTCCTTTTTTCTTCCTCTTTTTCCTCTTTTGATTTGCTCTTCTTTTTAACTTTATTCGGCTTTTTGGCTTTTTTATTTAATTTTTCCTGATTTGCAATAATTTTGTTAACATCAGTTTCATCTTTTAAAAAGGCCTGGCGAAGCCTCTCTTTAGTCCGTTTAAAAAGACTTTTCTTTTTACGACCTTTTTTTACAGACCCTCCTTCGCCATCTGATGTGTCCGAATCTGATATAGAGCCTGTTTTCCCCAACGATTTTTTACCAGAGTGTTTTTTAGATGAGTTTTTTTTCTTAGATGGTGTGAGTAAAATATCCTCCACAGTTATGCCTGGTTCTTTCACGATTTTCGTTTTGTAGTCGGACGGAAGGCTGGCTGTTTTATTACGAAAATCATTATTGACAAACTTTCCGTCATCCTCGTCAACTGCGTCATGGAGTACGTTGTCGATCGAGGCCTGTCGGTAGCTATCAGTCCGTTTATATTGCCCTTGAGGGTCATTTTCTGTGAGAATAACTTGGGTTACAGCTTGATAACTTGCCCCTTTACCTGCAGCTCGTTTGGACTGAGCCGCTAATTTACTTTGAAGAAATTTGTCTAAAATTTGAGCTGCATCCTTTCTTACACCTGGTATGGTGGCCAATCTTTGATTCCGACTTCGAGACATCTTTACATTTTCCTGAAAATGTCAAATAAATTGAAAAATACATTTAAGAAATTTAGTACTTTTTTCTGTGAACAATTATTCAACCAACTGAGCCACATTTCACATATTTTAAGTTAAAAGGGCCTTTAATCTCGAGCAATATGGAATTATGACATAGTTTTAGATATTATTCATGTATCAAGCTTGTGTCATACTGAAAGAAAATGTCAACTAGACCTATGTACAGGAGAAATTTAGAAAATAAAAATGTTAAATGAGATTTAAGTTTTAGAATGTAGACTGGTTAAAATTTAAGTATAAAAATCAAATTGTGGACAGTCTATTGCACTACAGACTGACAATTTGAAATGAAATTTAAACTGACCCAAGAAAAGGTTATTTTCCAATTCAATCTATCAAATGACAAAACCTGGGATATAACTAATGTTCAATGCCAATCAGCTTGTTGAAAAAAGCAATTAAAAAGAAGTAATTAATATTAGAATTTGGGTGAGAGGACTATAAAAAATATCTCCCCTTTTTAAAGCTTGTAAAGTTCCCTAAGGATGTACAATGTAATGATTTCAAAAGCATGTTTGTTTTTTTTTTTAAATTAATAACTGATAACTTAAAAATCAAGCTTTAAAAACAAAGCTCCCAATAAGAAACAAAAAAAAATGTTCAGCAACAAAGAAAACCAATACAAATATTTATCAAACCTACAGATTTGCTTCGCCTCACAAGATTGTCCTTCTCGGAATAAGCTGAATTTGGCATTTTGAACTTATATTAAATTTGTCCAATGACAAAGTCCTTTAAAACAGAAACTATCCAACAATCAAGTAGTAAGTTTAACAGGTAAAACAACTAAGGATCCATGTGGATAAAGGCACTGGCTTATCACTACTGTACTATTTACATGTATGACACCTGTAATGTAGCAGGACTAAAACATCCTTCTGTATAGGTACATTTTGTATGCTTGGTTTTATAACCCCTACACCTGACCCAGCTTGAGACCAGCTCTAAATATACTTGTTGACTCATAGTTATCCAGCATATAACATAAACAATGATTATGAATGATGAGACATTGAAAAATCAATAATATTATAGAATTCCTCCTACGTTCATTGATACATTCAGAAGGGGTAAACAAGACACCACGCATAACAACACAAGTAGGTAACGTAATATGACTACATAGGATAAACATGCAGAACTACATGTATCAAATTTCCAGGATTTTGCTTGTTGAAGTGACGTCAATTCAAACAATAACGTTCAAGTTCACTTGCTGCCATAGCCAGTTGAGCATTTGTTAAAGCGGGGCATAAGCTGCCAAAATTTTGACTTAAAAACTGAACGTTGAAATTATTGGCTATTTTTCTCAAGACGTATAATTCAGAAGCTTTTTATTGCTTCTAGTCTAAAAAATGTACGATAAAGTATTGTTTTGAACTAACTTTGCCTTATAATGAATGAATGGTCGTCCTGGCCATTTAAATTTTGTTTACTTTTCGAAAAGGTTTTCCATTCGTACAGGCCACATACTGTATGGATTTTCCTCATTCCAACGCCAATCATTTAGTTTTTCGATGGCCTTCAAAGCCTCTTACTGTTGTGACGATCAGAAATTATGAAAGAAGTGTGAATTTCGGCAGCTCATGCCACTTTAAGAAAACCAATAGACATGAGCTTACTACAACTAAAACCACTAAAATTAAACATAGGACACATAAAACACGTCCAGTTGGGTTTAGAATGTAGAAATTGGAATGAAAAACGAAGAAACGATGCCTGATTACAGCAATAACAATCAGCGTCTGTTAACTTAATTGTTGGATTACCCTCATTTCAGGCCTTTTTATCTGTGGTTTACACTCAAAAAATTATCAACATGCTTTTCAAATCCCTCTTACTCGATCCTCAGTCTGTATTTCTCAGATAAAGTACGTAAAATTATACAGTGTCGTTAGATCACTCGCACATTAGGGCACTTGTGCACATGTTCAGATTCGGGTTGTGTTTACATTGCGGGTACCACTACCAGTACTTGATAAATCTAATTTTCAATTTCAAAGTAAAAATACTAAATGATGCCAAAACTTTAAATTGTTGGTAAAAATAGGAAGTTCCTAACTTTTTTATGTTAACCCCTTGGCGAGTTTGCCTTTTACAATTTAACAGTAACTTGATGAAGATATGGGTATAGGTGTCGAAAGCTTGTGTTGTTCACAAACTCACTTAGTGGCGATGCTTTAATCCTTTCTCTTTAGTAATTTAACAGTCATACACGCCTCAGAAATATATTCAATAGATTATAGATATATACATTCAGTGGTATGGTTAGTAGCATAGGGCAAAACACAGCAGAATATCCGTACAGTATTTCATTTCTAGGATTTGTCAAATGACAATTAAAACATGACCTGCGCAGGAGAATTTCAGATAATATAAGAAGTCAAACTAATATACATGTGATAACCAGTCGTGCAGAATGCTGTGTTGTTGATCATACTCAACCTTGGAGATATAATTCCTGAATTAACTTTTAAGCTTCGCTCAAAAACGTAAATTAACGACTGACTACATGTAGCTGTTGAGTTAACTGTCAAATGCTGAGATACTGCTAAACTCACCAGATGATGTAAGAAATAAGCATTCAATAAGTTGAATAACTGGTCAATGGTTTACATTAAGTTCCCGTTATTAATGAGCACCTTGCAGAGGTCAGCATATGGTCAAAGCCAATAGTGTGGCTTGCATCTAGAATCATATAAGTTACAGCCAAATTAACAGGTCCAAGAAAAGCTTACAAGAACATAGATTTGGGTTAAGTTGAGGCTGACATTCCAAAGGGATTAACACGCCTGACTGAAGGCAAGTTGTAACTAACCTGAAGTACCTTCTTACATAGACATATATACAATGATTTTCCCTGTATTAGTTTTTAGAAAAGACGATTTTCCCTGTGCCCCTGTATTTTAGACTTTTAGTGTTCATAAATATATATACAATGATTATGTACAACTTACTGTCCACTCCTCACTCATTAAGTTCAACTCTTACATGTGAGATCAAAATCTGAATATTACATACTTGGGAAGCTATAGTTTATATACCCAAATGAGAAATGTTCAGAGAGCAGTCAAAAAAAGGTTAGCTTAAAGTGGCATAGGATGCCAAAATTCATACTTTTTTTCAGAAATTGTGATTGTCAAGAGAAGTTAACTGTTACAAAAAAAAAGTTAAGGATTGACATTGAAATAAGAAATTCTGGCAAAGCCAGAAACCCTCATGAACCAAACATGTGTGCTACTGGTATTGGTAATATGGAATTAAATTTTATTAAAGGAGAAGGAAATGAGAGAAATTAGAAAATACAGTACAGGCACGCTAAACAGCTTAGCTGTGTGTCCCGATCGGCCAATCAGCATACGCCTAGCACACCAGTTACTACAATAGCGTATACAAGAAGAAAGCATGCGTTGGTGTTGGAATTCTATGTTTCGCTGCTCTCACAAATTACAACCAGTGAATCACATGGTCTTCCACATCAAAGATGGCAAACGCTAAACAAACTTTTCAAAATGTGAACCTACGCTTCCTGATTAAAACAAGAAATCCTAATTGAAGAATTGCCAGTTTATCCTGTCATGACCAAAGGCCAAACATTTTTGACCGCAAGCGTTAAAATATGATAGGCCTATGTCCGTTTTCAGAGCAAGAAAAATCTTGCTTTATAATCTGTCATTTCGATGGGCCGTCTTCACAAATTTCAGTCAGGTCATGTCAAAATCGGGCAGTATCATATTATGTGAGCCTTTATAGTAATAGGCCAATTAAGCTAACATACAGTGAGGGTAAGTCGTTACGCAAAAGCCTTCGAACAAACATTCACCAGTCATCCACTCTACGGGAGATTTTTTAAAATCCTGTCAGTCGATACATAAACAAAATTGTCAGTTCACGGCGGAAAAACACGGATTTGTGAAAAAAGATGCAGATAACCATTCACAAAAACGTGATTTTCCATGTTTCCGCGAAGGTCTCACACCCCTGCACTCTAAAAAAACAGGCAGACGAGTGGGTGAATGCCCGGTCAATAAAACTTCATTTCAGAGTCTTGAAAGAAATTTAACTATTTTATCTTTAACATAAGTCGGCTGAGCCTATCTACCTGACCGGCAAAGTAAGTAAACCAGGATAGAGACACACAAGTGCGGCTAGGCTGAGCCCAGCTTCACTTCTGTGAAATTTCTTGTCAATGCAAACACTGATGTAAATTTTAGCATTGAAAAAAACAGGCAAAAGTGTATGATAACTGATCCGATACACATAAGCGTTAGGCAGTAAGGGTAACCACTAACCAGCTTACACAGTTACCTGTAGACTGTAGTGTAGGTTTCGACTCTACTTCACTTTAGTAAAGGTCTTACTCCGTTATTTATAATTTCTGACATTTATTGGTCGTCGACCTGGTACCGACCAATACATATCCAAACATAAATAACGAGGTACCTGGAGACATTTAATGTTATTGAATTAGTTTCGACTCAGGCTCAGAGCCGAACAATCCACATCATACTCATACATCATACAAAAAGACACATGTATCGTTTAAATTACCAAGGAATCAGCGATTAGATTTGTCTTTCACTTTTTTGTTATAATTCAGAGAAGAAATAGCATTTGAATTTACCTTGTAACACAACACACACCTGTGTTTTCGTGACGACACTTAGAAATAGAAAGTAAAGCCTGGAAATTCCTTGAGAATAGTGACTAATCCACTTTGCTTCCGGGTATTTCCATGGCTGGCGTCATAGCTGATTTTTCTTTTTGGCCAATTGGAAGCATGCATTTTGTTTTCTGCTCAGCTTGCGTCCATATTGGCACTTAACACGAGAAATGGCAACTTGTCGTATCAAATACCTGAAAACTCTCATGTAAGGCTGATATTGCACACACCAAATAGATAAGCATGTTCTATGTGCACTTAGATTCTTTGGTTGTTTGAACCAATCGATAAGAAAAAGATTTAAATGTGCCACAGAGGGTCAGCGAGTTTGACTTGCGTACCGAAAATTGGGCACTGAATAAAACTAGGAGTGTTGAACTCGGAAGACGCTTCGATAACATTGACCGGTCCGTCCAAAACATCCAAATAATGTCATATAAGCTTTTTTTCGAAATTGGCTAAAATGAAGCGAAACCAGAGTTTAGGCGTATAATAACTTTCACTGACTAGCAGTTCATTTAACAATACTGTCAGTGTCAATATTGCTAAGTTATAATCAGGTTGGGAAAATTTTTTGATTGTTACGGGTATCCGATCAGTTATCGTACAGAACCAATTATTGTACAGCCAACTGTTATGCATGTTAAACCCAAGCCATCACGCCTTCTCGCCAATGACAGCCGGTTTACTCTTGCAAAATGTTAACCTCCAAATAGAAATAGAACTTATTAAGCGGAATACTCGCCATCTGTCGTGTCAGTGAGTTTTCGAACACGAAAAATTACGTCACAACAGCTTTAAGGGGTGGACACACTAGGAGTCAATCACCGGTAAATTCGCCTAGTGTGTCCGGGTCGGCGAAGTTCGGCAGAATCTCGCCCAAATGCATTCGCAGACATCAAGCATGTTTGGTATTTTCCATGTAAATTTTCATTGTCGACGGTGAATTCGCATAGTGTGTTCACTTCAGCAAATTTTTGTTAAGCAAATTTAGAAATCAAGATATTCTCAGCCAATAGCAGACACTTGTATCCTCATGTGACATAAATAAACGTGACCTTCACGTGATGCATGCGTCAATATATTTGACAGCTGTCAAATCGCCGGGGATTTGCATGAAATTTGCCTAGTATGTCCACCTCGCTTCTCAGGCAAATTCGGCTGTCCCAGTTTTTCGGCTGAATCGCCTTTGAGTAAAATTCGCCTAGTGTGTCCACTCCTTTAACGTTGGATGTATGATACTTGGTTCCCGTCACTCTACAGAAACATGCAGAAAAGCCTGTGAATGACCGGTCCCTAAAACTTCATTTCAGAATCTTGTGAGAAATTAAACTATACCAGCAAAAGTCCGCTGAGTTTCTTGTGAATGCAAACACCGAAATGTCTACTATATTTCACTTATCCATGGGAAGCAATCGTTTAGCAGTTCACAGAAAAAGTGTAAATCCAAGTCTGGCCGAGGAAGAACTGGAGGCGACCACCTCTTGATATATGATGAACTGTTCTGATTGACCGTTGCTTTGTAAAATTTGGTAGAGATAAATGACTTTTCCCAACCTGCTTATGGTTGATCGTTGGTTACTGTTGTGTTTTGTCTTTGTTCTTGATCTTCAAAATATTTTCTTTTATCCAATTTTTTCTTTGTGAAACACAAGATATTTTGAAAGCTATCAGTTGAGATTTTGTCGGTAAAAATATATATATAACCTAACTATGCTTCACTGTAAAAAAACAATGTCTTATTTTTGCACAAGAAATAATATTTTTTGTCAGAAAAAGACTTTGGTTGAAAAGTATGGATTATAAGCTGAGAATCACAGATAAAACCACTGAGTAAAAGCCTCCAAAAGCAATATATTTTTTGGCGCATCTTCATTTACTGAGCCGGTCAATAAATAAAAACAAATATTCCATGCATGTCTCCAAGTTGAAGCTGTCGCGCTGCTTTGGGGTGAATGATAATGTTGAAGAACTAATAAAAGATTTTAGTAAGGAATCTGCCAGACATGTTATTTGGCCCCCCTCGTTTTCATTTAAACCATGTTCTTAGTTATTGACCAATGGCTGCAAATTTCTTCTTAATTTAATTTAACTTTTCAGCCAATTTTTTTGGGCAGTCATTCAAAATGTGCCCTCTCATATTTTCTTATTGCCTGTCAAAATATCTGACCTCCATTGTTCTCTGTTCTGTAGACCACTTTCCGAGCGACGAATACCAAAGTATCCAATTTATCAAAAGGGCAATCCTCAAGTGAGAGATTTCCTACCACGTTTCTGGATGAAACTTGTGAAACCAGAGAAGGAAACCCCCCCAGATAGAGTCTGCTTCATTGTTCATCCACAGTAAGTTTCTCTGTTTGGTTTTTACGGTTTGAAGTTAAGCAACGGAAGATCATTTTTATATTTTTGTCACAGTTAGGTTTGAGAAAGAAGCCTGGCTGTCAGAGTAGGAAGTGCTATAATCTCTCACACCAAGACAAACCCTCTATCAATCTGTTCAAATCCCACTGAATCCAAAGAGGAAAAAAGCGAAAAGTCTGAGTGGCTAGTCCTATGTGAAAGAGTTGCCAGTTACCCCGCGGAGGTGTGGGTTTCCTTTGAACAAAGAGTCTGGTTTCCTTCATACAAAAGCCAAATAATGTTGAGTACAGCATAATTAGTCAATTTTATATAGGTATATTCACTGCCTGTAAAAAGTTCAGAAATTGTTTTCTCTAGCTAGGCCTTTAGCATACAATAGAAAGGTTGTCCATTTTTGTTTGGTTCATTACCGACATGTTTTAAGTAACCCTAATTGTGATTGTTCAAATTCCCGTCACAAACCTGTGGCATAACCGACCAAAGATTAAATGCATATCAAATAAGAAACAATGTTTTCCCGTCTAGTTTGCCAAAGTGTAAAACTGAGCGTGAATGTAAGTTTTAATTGTGGGTTTTGACAATGATGGTACGATGGATATATCAATTTTTCATGTTGGAATTCCTTTTTATACACCCGGCTTGAAAAGCGGGCTGTATTATGGTATCATCTCCGTCAGTCCGGCGTCCGCTGTCCCTTCCGCTCCATAACTTCTAAAGTTTTGATTCCATCTGCACAATTTTTTCTAAGTATATACCTTATGGGTAGAAGGTGTGTCGCAAACTATTTTTAACATCACTGGTTACATAATAAGGGAGTTATATTGGATTATGTAATATTCCCTTCCGCTCCATAACTTCCAATGTTTTGATTCCATCTGCACAATTTTTTCTGAGTATATACCTTATGGGTGGAAGGTGTGTCGCGAACTATTTTTGACATCATACATTGCGTAATATGGCAGCCATATTGGGTTATGTAATATTTACTTTTTCTCTCCATAACTTTAACAAATATGATCCGATGTTTTCAAATCTTTCATGTTACATACCATATTAACAGACAGTGTGTAAAAAAATTGTTTATGATATCAACTATTGCAAATTATTGGATTATGTACATTCCCTTTTATTCTTACTTTCATTTTCATGAAAATAACCTTTAAATTATAAAATGGCTTCTACTTTTCCGATTCTCATCAAAAAAGGATTTTTTCAAATTTCAATAATGTTTCTAAATTGATTAAAACTATTCTTAAATCAATATATAACGTTTTAATCAAATGAAAAATACATATAAGGATTAAAGTTTTATCTACAGACCAAGAGATAAGTATCCCAGCTTTGGTCTATTTACCTTGTCAACTTACAGTTAGCTCTCAGTCTCTCTCGAGAGATTTATGGCCTCCATAAAACAGTGGGTGACATTAGCAATAGACCCATAGCCAAATCTATTGTAAATCCATTTGGTCTATGATAAAATTAGAAGTAATAACCTGTAGGTATATGGGGAGATTTAGAATATTGTCAAGATGTCTGTGGCCAAATAATGTAGATAAAAAATATTATGAGAAAAATTGTCAAATCTACTTGAATTGGTGTGAGCTGCGAATTTGCCAATTAATTACATTTGTTTAAGTATGATTAGTAAATTATAAACTGCTTTTCTAAAAAATTGAAACATTTTAGTGCAACCTTTATTGACAACAAACAATTTTTAACATCGTGATTTAACAGCAGCGAGAATTGATGACTTGTACCGTGTACAAATCTTGTTAATAATTGTTGATCCAAATAGCCCATTTTAAATTTGATGCAGATGGATTTTAATGGTTTTAGTGGCAAGATTTCATTTTGTTGACATAACATCACCTTTTACCAAGCTTCACATAATAAAACTGGCAACGCCGCCATATACATGTAAGTGAAATAATCTTGAGAGCAGCGTAAAACACCAAACAATCAAATCAATCAATCATTTACCAAGCTTCAACCTCTTCCCTCTGAATTTTGAAAATTAAATTCAAATAAATATGGAAGGATTTGTTTTGGTATGGCTGCAGTTACTGTGCCTTGCCGGGCGTATTTTGGGTTTCCCGAAACTCTTGTTCTTATTTGTCATTGCTTTTCTCCCTAGTGAACAGACTATACATTCTAGGCCGTTCTGACAGCCAGATTGAGACAACGAAAGCTACAGGGATTTCCCTAATTAATTCATGAAAGTTTTGACAGACCTTCAACCTAGATCAACTATTTTCCACAAAACAACAAATTTAGGTTGTTTGTCCCTTTTAATAATACATGAATAACACTATAGGAATATTTTTTTTCAGAATGACAAAATATGACATCAAGAATTATCTAGAGAAGATTTATAAGGTTAAAACTGTGAATATAAGAACAGATGTCAGACCAGGTAAGCACTGAAGACCATATTTAGATAACTGTTTACAAAAAATACATACATTGGCTTCAAACAAACAGATCAATATGGAGAGCAAGTATTGAGAAAATTCCACAAATTTCATACATTGGGGGCTGTCATTTTGCATCTAAGTGTTTTTAGTTCCAAGATGGAAGAAAATGTGTTTAATGGAATTACAACATCCTCAAACTTAATATCATCATCTGTCATCAGATATCAAAAAATCTCTACAGAGACTCACAGACATAGGGTTAGCCATACACTCAGTGATAAGGTTACAAGCGTAAGTATTGAAGGACCCCAAAAAAAGTCTGAACTTCTTTTTTTAAACTATACTGATGCCCTGAAGAAAGTTCAGGGGGTTCAGTATCATATCTCTCTGCCAACCCAAATAATTTGTTTTCATTAGATTTTGGGGGAGAATACACTTTTACAAATTTTGGGTAATACTTTTATTAGGAATTGAACCCCGGTCTCAGTATGGCACCTGTCCCTGGCAATAACTGCCGTCGATCTTATCCATTAAGTCAACCAGCCTCCCTGTCAAGAATGTGTCCGCATTGGCCTAAGTGTATAACATGATGAAATTTAAGAAACCATAGAGAAAAAAAAAATGACAATTCAGTTCTTAAAATAGGATAGAATGTTGTGTCAACAGAGATAATGTCACATGGCATTGATGTTACTTCTATCAATTTTTTTTCCTTCCAAAATTTAGGTGCCGAAATCAAACATCCGTCAAGAGGAGAAGTTTTAACCCATGAAAATGATTATAAAATGGCGTTTGTCTATTTGGTGAGGATTGTTAAAGTGGCATGAGCTGCTAAATATAAAGAAAATTTCGTTGAAACTATCTGAAATTACAAAATAACAACTTTCAGTTGATACCAATATTGAGGATGTACGTGAAGGTGGTTTTATGAGCAGCAAAAGTCCCCAAAATGAACTCCTACATCTCAGCTATTTAAATTTTGTCCGTTATTAGTACATATCTTTGGTTCGGACAGGCTACTGACTGTACCAATATTTTTTATTTCAACATCAATCCTTTAGTTTTTCAAGGTACTTCATACGTTGAACTTCTTTTGACAATCAGAATTTATGAACAAAATCCGAATTTTGGCAGCTCATGTCACTTTAACATGTATCAGGACTGTAGTCTGTATCACAACTTCTCAAATATTTCCCAGAGCACTTATGTGACTACATTTGTCAATCTCACTAATAATTGAATAGAATGATTTGGTTGGTTGATTGATTGATGTTTCACAATGCACGCAATATTGTATCGCAACTTCTCAAATATTTCCTATACTAGAACATTGAAGTTGATCATGTGACTGCATTTTGCAAACTGACGCAATATTGTATCGCAACTTCTCCAATATTTCCTAGACTAGAACATTGATGTTGATCATGTGACTGCATTTTGCAAACTGACAAAATAATTGAGTGGAATAATTTGGTTGGTTGATTGTTTCACAATGCACACAAGATTGTATCACAACTTCTCAAATATTTCCCCGGGGGCCTCGGTGGTCCAGAGTGATCGTCCCTCAGTCCCCCAAAGACCTTCCATCGATGCGGCGTGGGTTTAAATCACACTCAGACCAGATAAAAATTGAAAAGTTTCTAAGTGGATTTTTCACTTCATCGTCGTATGTGGAAGAGTTGCCGGTCACATGTACAATGTACTTGTCGAAGGTCAGGGGTTTCCTCCGGGCAATGGACGCGGTTTCCACCCCCACCCCTACTAAACCTGGCAACACCGCCATATAAGTGAAATAATCTTAAGTCCTGCTTAAAACATCAATCAATTAAATATTTCCCAGATGCTGATCAACGTCACAAATAATGGAATAGAATAATTCGATTGGTTCGTTGATTGAATGATCTTTAACAATGCACACAAGATTGTTTCACTTCTAACATACTAGTATTAGGTTGTGGGGAGCTAAGTGGCTCTTTGTCCTGAAGAAATCCTCGACCTTCAAAAGTGTCCACATACGGTGATCAAGAGGAAAGCCAAGGTTTTCTTTGGGCTAATTGGATCTTGAACTTGTGCACGACCCGAATTGATGGAAAGGCTCATGTTGACTATATGGGAGACTAAAGACTGAAGTAGCAGAATTTCAGTATGGTCAGAACAAATTCAGCAATCCCAGTTCCAGTTTGAGAACAAGCTTTGGCCAAGTTCCTCAGATATGCTTAATTATTTTCAACGTAAAGGTATATTATTTATTTTGCAGGGCAAAGGTCAGGAGTTTGAATTTCCTGATATATTTGGTGGAAAGGAGAGTGAAGGGAAAAAGCAGGTTGAAGATTGGAAGAAATTAAGCAACAGCATTAAAGAAACAGAGAGTAAAGAATGGGACAAACTCAGTATACCACCTTGGTTTAGGTAGTGAAGGGGGACTTTATCAGACTTGTATACAAATGGAGTGGAATACGTTATATTTCAAATAAGGAAAGGTTGCCCCCCTAGTTCCACCTTGGTTTAGGTAGTGAAGGGTTGACTTTATCAGACTTTAATACAAATTGAGTGGAATATGTTATATTTCAATTAAGCAAAAGTTACACCCTTTGTTGTGCTCTCTATTGAAAGGAGGAAGCATTTCCTCACTCGCGCGACATTTGTCAGACTGGGGGGGGGGCCTCCGTGGCTCAGTAGGTAGAGGGTTGGACGCTTAATCCAAGCCCAACCTCCGGGCATAGAGCCCGGTTTCCTCCCACAATAAAACTGGCAACGCCGCCATATAAGTGAAATAATCTTGAGCGCGGCGTAAAACACCAAACAATCAATCAATGTCAGACTGGCCTTGTGTTTAATGAATAGGGAATTATACAGAAAACTGTAGACAGGTCATAAGATCAAATAATTTTTTTTTATTTTACCTCGGATAGTTGAAATAGAAATATAAAGGTTTAAATAATTCATTGAAACGTAACGAAAGTATCTTTAAATAGATCTGATCTTCTCTTTCATTGTTTGTATTCCTGTGCAGTACAATAAGAACAAGGCCGTCCCACTCTTAACAGCAAATGCACCTACACTTTGAAGTATTCGAATAATGTAAATACAACGTATTAGTGTGTTTGTCTGGGAGGAAACTGGTTGTTTCAGTTTATTACTCTGTCATTTTATAGGATTGTTCTATCATAGCTACATGTATTTGACCAGGCCGTGGCGATCATAATTGATTTAAGTTATTTGAGCACATTTAATATGTTTAATTCGAGGTAATGACAATTTACTGACTCTCTACCTTCCTCAGTTGAATTCCAAAGGAAGAACATGTTTTTGGATTGTGAAATGCTTGTTAGTGCTCTTTCTATTAAATAAAATCATCCAGGGCTCTTTGTTTGTGATACCATATTTTTAACATTTTGTATGACCTGTATACCCGTTTGCAAAATCTCATTAAAACCTTAAAATGGGGGTTGTAATTAGAATATATTTGATTGCAAGGGTTGGAAGCAGTCAACACATTGTTGAATAGACCAATCAATATTTACTCAATACCTTGTTTTGAATTGTGGAACTATGGTGTGATTTTGCACAAAGCAAACATTTTGAGAGTATTTCAAGTCCCCCACCAGCAATGACTGGGTTCTCACTCGAACGGCCTATGTGGGATGGTTGCCAGTTACCACCGTTAGTTTGCTCCGGGCATAGAGCCCGGTTTCCTCCCACAATAAAACTGGCAACGCCACCATATAAGTGAAATAATCTTGAAAACGGCATAAAACACCAATCAATCAACCTACCAGCAATGGACGAGAAATTTCAAAAAATGACGAAGATGAAAAATGTTACAGTTACCAAGTAGGCAAAGTCACAAAAATCAGATGAATATCTAAAAAAAAAAAAGAATTTTATGTACTGAGTAACAAACGCAATTGAATGTTATTTTCTAGTAACTGAATTAAATGATTTATTTCACCATTAACAGTAATATCATCTATAACCAAGCAAAACAAAACGACTATAATAAAACCAGATGCCGTGTTTAACACAATATGTACACAGCAAAACCAAATCATACTTATTAAAGCTTCACGTGTGACTTGAAATGAAAGTATACATGACACTGTCGATGGTAAGTATCTCAGACCTTTAGCCCACACCATCGGTATTAGTTTTTCAGTAAAAACATAAGTAGTAATCAACCTCGGAAGAAAGGCAGCAAGTCAATTTTCTGCCGAACAAGCACGTTTACAGCGTTATTAAGAAAATATCCTCTTTCAATTGTTTTCTGTCTGATAGTAAACAAACAGCCAAGAATGCACCACATTAGCCGCGAATAAGGGGGAAAAACCAACAAAACTTAACCCAGTTAAATTTGAAATGTAAACATCAGTAAAAAACAAATTATTCACTATTAAAATCAATCTAGTCGATTGATTATAGTGACTTGTCGATTGATTAATTGGTGTTTTACCCCGCATTATTTCATTTATATGACGGCGTGGCCGGATTTTGTGGGGGAGGAAATCGGGCTCCTTGCCCAGACGAAACACCCAACCTTCTACAAGTACCTGGCAACCCATATGAGTACAAGGATCAATAAACTCAAAATCGTTGCTGGATTGTTGGTGTTTTACGCATTATTGTTCTCTGACAAAGTCTTTGAAGAAATGAATAACAATGTATCTTTTCACAGACTGAAGCGATTGAATGAATCAAACACATTGACACCAAGCAATCTTAAAATATTTGTGGAAGTGGAAAGATACACAAGATTCTTGCACCTGCAGGATTTGCTAACGCCAAATAGAATGTACACACATTCAACACAATTGTACGCTTCTTAAAAGAAGATATTCTATAAAGAGAAAAACAGGTTGCAGAAGTCTTTAAACTGTCAACAAAGAATAACATGTACATGTATGTTAGTATATGGCGTTTAGAACTAACTCTCTTTCGAATAACCAGCCCCGATAGCTCAGTCGGTAGAGCGTCCGCTTCAGGCCTGGGAGATCCGGGTTCAAGCCCGACTCGAGTCAGACCAAAGACTTTAACAGTGGTAGCTGTTACTGCTTCGCTTGGCGCTCAGCAATAGGAGTAAGAGCAGCGACTGGTTGGCCCGGTGTCAGTATACTGTGACTGGGTGAGGGGGCTTGCTGGTTGTCTTCGGCAAGTCGTCTCGGTGAGACAGCACCTAAAAGAGCGGTGGAAATCCGCCCTGTCTTCATATAACCGAAATACTGTTGAGCAGGACGTAAAACCCCAATCACTCACTCACTCACTCTTTCGAATGGATAATAAACTGTATTTTTGGCAAAGAAATCTTATAATAACTAGATTGGCTAAGCGCTATGGCTGCGCAGTCAAAAACGGCACAATAGTCTGTCACCTAGCAAAATGGCGGACTATAACAAGACGAGGTTACCGCTTGAAAAACATTTCTTGTTGTTGCACGATAGTCAAGATATAGGCCCTACTAAAGCCACTTTTACACGTTTGTCATGATAGGTGCTGTATGAAATTTCTCGCCTAACGCTTGAAATTTATTCCATTCTCAAAAAAAATGTCTGAAAAGTTCACCGACTAGAAAACAGTTTGATAACGCGTCAAAAAATCACCTAGCAAGATGGCGACTTAGTTGCCGGAAGTTGCTTGTCGTTAGCCAATCTAGTTATTATAAGATATCTATGATTCTTCAGCTATTTGTGTGATGGCATCTCTCAGCTTGCCATATTCCTGAACTGTATTCTTGGCTGAGATTATCTCCTTTGAACAGGTTCTTCAGCTAATTGTATGATGGCATCTCTCATATTGACATATTTCTCATCAGTCTGATAACTTCGGGGATTTAGGTACGTGAAATACCCTCTGACCAAAAAGGTAGCCGTGTCACGTACAATTTCCACATCCTCTTGAGGGTCCATCGAATGTGTCCTCGTGATAATGCAAGGGACCAAAATACTCTGTTAACTTTCACGCTCGATCAGTTTTATAATTGAAGCATTGGAGGATTCCTGAAATGTATTGAAACTGCATCTGTTCTTTGCGTTACACAACATGTGCTTTACCGGGCTAAATAACATATATAAAAAAATATTTTTATATATACTTTCGATGCCATTTGTATTCAGCCCAAGAATACGGTGATTTACCATATAAAAAGCGCAGACTGTCCGAGGCGTGTCAAAGCCGACCGTTAGCGAGCAAAGATAGACTGATTTCGCATTTGTATTCTTGGCAAAGATATTATCTCCCTTGAACAGATTCCTGAGCTAATTGTATGATGGCATCTCTCAGCTTGACATATTCCTCAACTGTGTTCTTGGTAGAGATAATATCTCCCTTGAACAGATTCCTGAGCTAATTGTATGATGGCATCTCTCATATTGACATATTCCTCAACTGTATTCTTGGCAGAGATAATATCTCCCTTGAACAGATTCCTGGGCTAATTGTATGATGGCATCTCTCAGCTTGACATATTCCTCAACTGTGTTCTTGGCAGAGATAATATCTCCCTTGAACAGATTCCTGAGCTAATTGTATGATGACATCTCTCAGCTTGACATATTCCTCAACTGTGTTCTTGGTAGAGATAATATCTCCCTTGAACAGATTCCTGAGCTAATTGTATGATGGCATCTCTCAGTTTGACATATTCCTCAACTGTGTTCTTGGCAGAGATTATCTCCCTTGAACAGATTCCTGAGCTAATTGTATGATGGCATCTCTCAGTTTGACATATTCCTCAACTGTGTTCTTGGCAGAGATAATATCTCCATTGAACAGATTCCTGAGCTAATTGTATGATGGCATCTCTCAGTTTGACATATTCCTCAACTGTATTCTTGGCAGAGATAATATCTCCCTTGAACAGATTCCTGAGCTAATTGTATGATGGCATCTCTCAGTTTGACATATTCCTCAACTGTGTTCTTGGCAGAGATAATATCTCCATTGAACAGATTCCTGAGCTAATTGTATGATGGCATCTCTCAGTTTGACATATTCCTCAACTGTGTTCTTGGCAGAGATAATATCTCCATTGAACAGATTCCTGAGCTAATTGTATGATGGCATCTCTCAGTTTGACATATTCCTCAACTGTGTTCTTGGCAGAGATAATATCTCCATTGAACAGATTCCTGAGCTAATTGTATGATGGCATCTCTCAGTTTGACATATTCCTCAACTGTGTTCTTGGCAGAGATAATATCTCCATTGAACAGATTCCTGAGCTAATTGTATGATGGCATCTCTCAGTTTGACATATTCCTCAACTGTGTTCTTGGCAGAGATAATATCTCCATTGAACAGATTCCTGAGCTAGTTGTATGATGGCATCTCTCAGCTTGACGTATTCCTCAACTGTGTTCTTGGCAGAGATAATAACTCCCTTGAACAGATTCCTGAGCTAATTGTATGATGGCATCTCTCAGTTTGACATATTCCTCAACTGTGTTCTTGGCAGAGATAATATCTCCCTTGAACAGATTCCTGAGCTAATTGTATGATGGCATCTCTCAGTTTGACATATTCCTCAACTGTGTTCTTGGCAGAGATTATCTCCCTTGAACAGATTCCTGAGCTAATTGTATGATGGCATCTCTCAGTTTGACATATTCCTCAACTGTGTTCTTGGCAGAGATAATATCTCCATTGAACAGATTCCTGAGCTAATTGTATGATGGCATCTCTCAGTTTGACATATTCCTCAACTGTATTCTTGGCAGAGATAATATCTCCCTTGAACAGATTCCTGAGCTAATTGTATGATGGCATCTCTCAGTTTGACATATTCCTCAACTGTGTTCTTGGCAGAGATAATATCTCCATTGAACAGATTCCTGAGCTAATTGTATGATGGCATCTCTCAGTTTGACATATTCCTCAACTGTGTTCTTGGCAGAGATAATATCTCCATTGAACAGATTCCTGAGCTAATTGTATGATGGCATCTCTCAGTTTGACATATTCCTCAACTGTGTTCTTGGCAGAGATAATATCTCCATTGAACAGATTCCTGAGCTAATTGTATGATGGCATCTCTCAGTTTGACATATTCCTCAACTGTGTTCTTGGCAGAGATAATATCTCCATTGAACAGATTCCTGAGCTAGTTGTATGATGGCATCTCTCAGCTTGACGTATTCCTCAACTGTGTTCTTGGCAGAGATAATAACTCCCTTGAACAGATTCCTGAGCTAATTGTATGATGGCATCTCTCAGTTTGACATATTCCTCAACTGTGTTCTTGGCAGAGATAATAACTCCCTTGAACAGATTCCTGAGCTAATTGTATGATGGCATCTCTCAGCTTGACATATTCCTCAACTGTGTTCTTGGCAGAGATAATATCTCCATTGAACAGATTCCTGAGCTAGTTGTATGATGGCATCTCTCAGTTTGACATATTCCTCAACTGTGTTCTTGGCAGAGATAATATCTCCCTTGAACAGATTCTTGAGCTAATAGTATGATGGCATCTCTCAGCTTGACATATTCCTCAACTGTGTTCTTGGCAGAGATAATAACTCCCTTGAACAGATTCCTGAGCTAATTGTATGATGGCATCTCTCAGCTTGACATATTCCTCAACTGTGTTCTTGGTAGAGATAATATCTCCCTTGAACAGATTCCTGAGCTAATTGTATGATGACATCTCTCAGCTTGACATATTCCTCAACTGTATTCTTGGCAGAGATAATATCTCCCTTGAACAGATTCCTGAGCTAATTGTATGATGGCATCTCTCAGCTTGACATATTCCTCAACTGTGTTCTTGGTAGAGATAATATCTCCCTTGGACAGATTCCTGAGCTAATTGTATGATGACATCTCTCAGCTTGACATATTCCTCAACTGTATTCTTGGCAGAGATAATAGCCCCCTTGAACAGATTCCTGAGCTAATTGTATGATGACATCTCTCAGCTTGACATATTCCTCAACTGTGTTCTTGGTAGAGATAATATCTCCCTTGAACAGATTCCTGAGCTAATTGTATGATGGCATCTCTCTGCTTGACATATTCCTCAACTGTGTTCTTGGCAGAGATAATAGCTCCCTTGAACAGATTCCTGAGCTAATTGTATGATGGCATCTCTCAGCTTGACATATTCCTCAACTGTGTTCTTGGCAGAGATAATATCCTTGAACAGATTCTTGAGCTAATTGTATGATGGCATCTCTCTGCTTGACATATTCCTCAACTGTGTTCTTGGCAGAGATAATAACTCCCTTGAACAGATTCCTGAGCTAATTGTATGATGACATCTCTCAGCATGACATATTCCTCAACTGTGTTCTTGGCAGAGATAATATCTCCCTTGAACAGATTCCTGAGCTAATTGTATGATGGCATCTCTCAGCTTGACATATTCCTCAACTGTATTCTTGGCAGAGATAATATCTCCCTTGAACAGATTCCTGAGCTAATTGTATGATGGCATCTCTCAGCTTGACATATTCCTCAACTGTGTTCTTGGTAGAGATAATATCTCCCTTGAACAGATTCCTGAGCTAATTGTATGATGACATCTCTCAGCTTGACATATTCCTCAACTGTATTCTTGGCAGAGATAATAGCTCCCTTGAACAGATTCCTGAGCTAATTGTATGATGGCATCTCTCAGCTTGACATATTCCTCAACTGTATTCTTGGTAGAGATAATATCTCCCTTGAACAGATTCCTGAGCTAATTGTATGATGGCATCTCTCAGCTTGACATATTCCTCAACTGTGTTCTTGGTAGAGATAATATCTCCCTTGAACAGATTCCTGAGCTAATTGTATGATGGCATCTCTCAGTTTGACATATTACTCAACTGTGTTCTTGGTAGAGATAATATCTCCCTTGAACAGATTACTGAGCTAATTGTATGATGACATCTCTCAGCTTGACATATTCCTCAACTGTGTTCTTGGCAGAGATAATATCTCCCTTGAACAGATTCCTGAGCTAATTGTATGATGACATCTCTCAGCTTGACATATTCTTCAACTGTGTTCTTGGCAGAGATAATATCTCCCTTGACCAGATTCCTGAGCTAATTGTATGATGGCATCTCTCAGCTTGACATATTCCCCAACTGTGTTCTTGACAGAGATAATAACTCCCTTGAACAGATTCCTGAGCTAATTGTATGATGACATCTCTCAGCTTGACATATTCCTCAACTGTGTTCTTGGTAGAGATAATATCTCCCTTGAACAGATTCCTGAGCTAATTGTATGATGGCATCTCTCTGCTTGACATATTCCTCAACTGTGTTCTTGGCAGAGATAATAGCTCCCTTGAACAGATTCCTGAGCTAATTGTATGATGGCATCTCTCAGCTTGACATATTCCTCAACTGTGTTCTTGGCAGAGATAATATCCTTGAACAGATTCTTGAGCTAATTGTATGATGGCATCTCTCTGTTTGACATATTACTCAACTGTGTTCTTGGTAGAGATAATATCTCCCTTGAACAGATTCCTGAGCTAATTGTATGATGGCATCTCTCAGCTTGACATATTCCTCAACTGTGTTCTTGGTAGAGATAATATCTCCCTTGAACAGATTCCTGAGCTAATTGTATGATGACCATTCTCAGCTTGACATATTCCTCAACTGTGTTCTTGGTAGAGATAATAGCTCCCTTGAACAGATTCCTGAACTAATTGTATGATGGCATCTCTCAGCTTGACATATTCCTCAACTGTGTTCTTGGTAGAGATAATAACTCCCTTGAACAGATTTCTGAGCTAATTGTATGATGGCATCTCTCAGCTTGACATATTCCTCAACTGTGTTCTTGGCAGAGATAATATCTCCCTTGAACAGATTCCTGAGCCAATTGTATGATGACATCTCTCAGCTTGACATATTCCTCAACTGTGTTCTTGGCAGAGATAATAGCTCCCTTGACCAGATTCCTGAGCTAATTGTATGATGGCATCTCTCAGCTTGACATATTCCCCAACTGTGTTCTTGGCAGAGATAATAACTCCCTTGAACAGATTCCTGAGCTAATTGTATGATGACATCTCTCAGCTTGACATATTCCTCAACTGTGTTCTTGGTAGAGATAATATCTCCCTTGAACAGATTCCTGAGCTAATTGTATGATGGCATCTCTCTGCTTGACATATTCCTCAACTGTGTTCTTGGCAGAGATAATAGCTCCCTTGAACAGATTCCTGAGCTAATTGTATGATGGCATCTCTCAGCTTGACATATTCCTCAACTGTGTTCTTGGCAGAGATAATAGCTCCCTTGAACAGATTCCTGAGCTAATTGTATGATGGCATCTCTCAGCTTGACATATTCCTCAACTGTGTTCTTGGCAGAGATAATAGCTCCCTTGAACAGATTACTGAGCTAATTGTATGATGGCATCTCTCAGCTTGACATATTCCTCAACTGTGTTCTTGGCAGAGATAATAGCTCCCTTGAACAGATTACTGAGCTAATTGTATGATGGCATCTCTCAGCTTGACATATTCCTCAACTGTATTCTGGGCAGAGATAACAACTCCCAGCTTGACATATTCCTCAACTGTGTTCTTGGCAGAGATAATATCTCCCTTGAACAGATTCCTGGGCTAATTGTATAATGGCATCTCTCAGCTTGACATATTCCTCAACTGTGTTCTTGGCAGAGATAATAACTCCCTTGAACAGGTTCCTGAGCTAATTGTATGGTGGCATCTCTCAGCTTGACATATTCCTCAACTGTGTTCTTGGCAGAGATTATCTCCCTTGAACAGATTCCTGAGCTAATTGTATGATGGCATCTCTCAGCTTGACATATTCCTCAACTGTATTCTTGGCAGAGATAATAACTCCCTTGAACAGATTCCTGAGCTAATTGTATGATGGCATCTCTCATATTGACATATTCCTCAACTGTATTCTTGGTAGAGATAATATCTCCCTTGAACAGATTCCTGGGCTAATTGTATGATGACATCTCTCAGCTTGACATATTCCTCAACTGTGTTCTTGGCAGAGATTATCTCCCTTGAACAGATTCCTGAGCTAATTGTATGATGGCATCTCTCAGCTTGACATATTCCTCAACTGTGTTCTTAGCAGAGATAATATCTCCCTTGAACAGATTCCTGGGCTAATTGTATGATGGCATCTCTCATATTGACATATTCCTCAACTGTGTTCTTGGCAGAGATTATCTCCCTTGAACAGATTCCTGAGCTAAGTGTATGATGGCATCTCTCAGCTTGACATATTCCTCAACTGTGTTCTTGGCAGAGATAACAACTCCCTTGAACAGATTACTGAGCTAATTGTATGATGGCATCTCTCAGCTTGACATATTCCTCAACTGTGTTCTTGGCAGAGATGATATCTCCCTTGAACAGATTACTGAGCTAATTGTATGATGGCATCTCTCAGCTTGACATATTCCTCAACTGTGTTCTTGGCAGAGATAATAGCTCCCTTGAACAGATTACTGAGCTAATTGTATGATGGCATCTCTCAGCTTGACATATTCCTCAACTGTGTTCTTGGCAGAGATAATAGCTCCCTTGAACAGATTACTGAGCTAATTGTATGATGGCATCTCTCAGCTTTACATATTCCTCAACTGTATTCTGGGCAGAGATAACAACTCCCTTGAACAGATTCCTGAGCTAATTGTATGATGGCATCTCTCAGCTTGACATATTCCTCAACTGTGTTCTTGGCAGAGATAATATCTCCCTTGAACAGATTCCTGAGCTAATTGTATGATGGCATCTCTCAGCTTGACATATTCCTCAACTGTGTTCTTGGCAGAGATAATATCTCCATTGAACAGATTCCTGAGCTAATTGTATGATGGCATCTATCAGCTTGACATATTCCTCAACTGTGTTCTTGGCAGAGATAATATCTCCCTTGAACAGATTCCTGGGCTAATTGTATGATGACATCTCTCTGCTTGACATATTCCTCAACTGTGTTCTTGGCAGAGATAATATCTCCCTTGAACAGATTCCTGAGCTAATTGTATGATGGCATCTCTCATATTGACATATTCCTCAACTGTATTCTTGGTAGAGATAATATCTCCCTTGAACAGATTCCTGGGCTAATTGTATGATGACATCTCTCAGCTTGACATATTCCTCAACTGTGTTCTTGGCAGAGATTATCTCCCTTGAACAGATTCCTGAGCTAATTGTATGATGGCATCTCTCAGCTTGACATATTCTTCAACTGTGTTCTTGGCAGAGATTATCTCCCTTGAACAGATTCCTGAGCTAATTGTATGATGGCATCTCTCAGCTTGACATATTCCTCAACTGTATTCTGGGCAGAGATAATAACTCCCTTGAACAGATTCCTGAGCTAATTGTATGATGGCATCTCTCATATTGACATATTCCTCAACTGTATTCTTGGTAGAGATAATATCTCCCTTGAACAGATTCCTGGGCTAATTGTATGATGACATCTCTCAGCTTGACATATTCCTCAACTGTGTTCTTGGCAGAGATTATCTCCCTTGAACAGATTCCTGAGCTAAGTGTATGATGGCATCTCTCAGCTTGACATATTCCTCAACTGTGTTCTTGGCAGAGATAACAACTCCCTTGAACAGATTACTGAGCTATTTGTATGATGGCATCTCTCAGCTTGACATATTCCTCAACTGTGTTCTTGGCAGAGATGATATCTCCCTTGAACAGATTACTGAGCTAATTGTATGATGGCATCTCTCAGCTTGACATATTCCTCAACTGTGTTCTTGGCAGAGATAATAGCTCCCTTGAACAGATTACTGAGCTAATTGTATGATGGCATCTCTCAGCTTGACATATTCCTCAACTATGTTCTTGGCAGAGATAATAGCTCCCTTGAACAGATTACTGAGCTAATTGTATGATGGCATCTCTCAGCTTGACATATTCCTCAACTGTATTCTGGGCAGAGATAACAACTCCCTTGAACAGATTCCTGAGCTAATTGTATGATGGCATCTCTCAGCTTGACATATTCCTCAACTGTGTTCTTGGCAGAGATAATATCTCCCTTGAACAGATTCCTGAGCTAATTGTATGATGGCATCTCTCAGCTTGACATATTCCTCAACTGTGTTCTTGGCAGAGATAATATCTCCCTTGAACAGATTCCTGAGCTAATTGTATGATGGCATCTATCAGCTTGACATATTCCTCAACTGTGTTCTTGGCAGAGATAATATCTCCCTTGAACAGATTCCTGGGCTAATTGTATGATGACATCTCTCTGCTTGACATATTCCTCAACTGTGTTCTTGGCAGAGATAATATCTCCCTTGAACAGATTCCTGAGCTAAGTGTATGATGGCATCTCTCAGCTTGACATATTCCTCAACTGTGTTCTTCGCAGAGATAATATCTCCCTTGAACAGATTCCTGAGCTAATTGTATGATGGCATCTCTCAGCTTGACATATTCCTCAACTGTGTTCTTCGCAGAGATAACAACTCCCTTGAACAGATTACTGAGCTAATTGTATAATGGCATCTCTCAGCTTGACATATTCCTCAACTGTGTTCTTGGCAGAGATAATAACTCCCTTGAACAGGTTCCTGAGCTAATTGTATGGTGGCATCTCTCAGCTTGACATATTCCTCAACTGTGTTCTTGGCAGAGATTATCTCCCTTGAACAGATTCCTGAGCTAAGTGTATGATGGCATCTCTCAGCTTGACATATTCCTCAACTGTGTTCTTCGCAGAGATAATATCTCCCTTGAACAGATTCCTGAGCTAATTGTATGATGGCATCTCTCAGCTTGACATATTCCTCAACTGTGTTCTTGGCAGAGATAATATCTCCCTTGAACAGATTCCTGGGCTAATTGTATAATGGCATCTCTCAGCTTGACATATTCCTCAACTGTGTTCTTGGCAGAGATAATAACTCCCTTGAACAGGTTCCTGAGCTAATTGTATGGTGGCATCTCTCAGCTTGACATATTCCTCAACTGTGTTCTTGGCAGAGATTATCTCCCTTGAACAGATTCCTGAGCTAATTGTATGATGGCATCTCTCATATTGACATATTCCTCAACTGTATTCTTGGTAGAGATAATATCTCCCTTGAACAGATTCTTGAGCTAATTGTATGATGGCATCTCTCATATTGACATATTCCTCAACTGTATTCTTGGTAGAGATAATATCTCCCTTGAACAGATTCTTGAGCTAATTGTATGATGGCATCTCTCAGCTTGACATATTCCTCAACTGTATTCTTGGCAGAGATAATAACTCCCTTGAACAGATTCCTGAGCTAATTGTATGATGGCATCTCTCATATTGACATATTCCTCAACTGTATTCTTGGTAGAGATAATATCTCCCTTGAACAGATTCCTGGGCTAATTGTATGATGACATCTCTCAGCTTGACATATTCCTCAACTGTGTTCTTGGCAGAGATAATATCTCCCTTGAACAGATTCCTGAGCCAATTGTATGATGACATCTCTCAGCTTGACATATTCCTCAACTGTGTTCTTGGCAGAGATAATAGCTCCCTTGACCAGATTCCTGAGCTAATTGTATGATGGCATCTCTCAGCTTGACATATTCCCCAACTGTGTTCTTGGCAGAGATAATAACTCCCTTGAACAGATTCCTGAGCTAATTGTATGATGACATCTCTCAGCTTGACATATTCCTCAACTGTGTTCTTGGTAGAGATAATATCTCCCTTGAACAGATTCCTGAGCTAATTGTATGATGGCATCTCTCTGCTTGACATATTCCTCAACTGTGTTCTTGGCAGAGATAATAGCTCCCTTGAACAGATTCCTGAGCTAATTGTATGATGGCATCTCTCAGCTTGACATATTCCTCAACTGTGTTCTTGGCAGAGATAATAGCTCCCTTGAACAGATTCCTGAGCTAATTGTATGATGGCATCTCTCAGCTTGACATATTCCTCAACTGTGTTCTTGGCAGAGATAATAGCTCCCTTGAACAGATTACTGAGCTAATTGTATGATGGCATCTCTCAGCTTGACATATTCCTCAACTGTGTTCTTGGCAGAGATAATAGCTCCCTTGAACAGATTACTGAGCTAATTGTATGATGGCATCTCTCAGCTTGACATATTCCTCAACTGTATTCTGGGCAGAGATAACAACTCCCAGCTTGACATATTCCTCAACTGTGTTCTTGGCAGAGATAATATCTCCCTTGAACAGATTCCTGGGCTAATTGTATAATGGCATCTCTCAGCTTGACATATTCCTCAACTGTGTTCTTGGCAGAGATAATAACTCCCTTGAACAGGTTCCTGAGCTAATTGTATGGTGGCATCTCTCAGCTTGACATATTCCTCAACTGTGTTCTTGGCAGAGATTATCTCCCTTGAACAGATTCCTGAGCTAATTGTATGATGGCATCTCTCAGCTTGACATATTCCTCAACTGTATTCTTGGCAGAGATAATAACTCCCTTGAACAGATTCCTGAGCTAATTGTATGATGGCATCTCTCATATTGACATATTCCTCAACTGTATTCTTGGTAGAGATAATATCTCCCTTGAACAGATTCCTGGGCTAATTGTATGATGACATCTCTCAGCTTGACATATTCCTCAACTGTGTTCTTGGCAGAGATTATCTCCCTTGAACAGATTCCTGAGCTAATTGTATGATGGCATCTCTCAGCTTGACATATTCCTCAACTGTGTTCTTAGCAGAGATAATATCTCCCTTGAACAGATTCCTGGGCTAATTGTATGATGGCATCTCTCATATTGACATATTCCTCAACTGTGTTCTTGGCAGAGATTATCTCCCTTGAACAGATTCCTGAGCTAAGTGTATGATGGCATCTCTCAGCTTGACATATTCCTCAACTGTGTTCTTGGCAGAGATAACAACTCCCTTGAACAGATTACTGAGCTAATTGTATGATGGCATCTCTCAGCTTGACATATTCCTCAACTGTGTTCTTGGCAGAGATGATATCTCCCTTGAACAGATTACTGAGCTAATTGTATGATGGCATCTCTCAGCTTGACATATTCCTCAACTGTGTTCTTGGCAGAGATAATAGCTCCCTTGAACAGATTACTGAGCTAATTGTATGATGGCATCTCTCAGCTTGACATATTCCTCAACTGTGTTCTTGGCAGAGATAATAGCTCCCTTGAACAGATTACTGAGCTAATTGTATGATGGCATCTCTCAGCTTTACATATTCCTCAACTGTATTCTGGGCAGAGATAACAACTCCCTTGAACAGATTCCTGAGCTAATTGTATGATGGCATCTCTCAGCTTGACATATTCCTCAACTGTGTTCTTGGCAGAGATAATATCTCCCTTGAACAGATTCCTGAGCTAATTGTATGATGGCATCTCTCAGCTTGACATATTCCTCAACTGTGTTCTTGGCAGAGATAATATCTCCATTGAACAGATTCCTGAGCTAATTGTATGATGGCATCTATCAGCTTGACATATTCCTCAACTGTGTTCTTGGCAGAGATAATATCTCCCTTGAACAGATTCCTGGGCTAATTGTATGATGACATCTCTCTGCTTGACATATTCCTCAACTGTGTTCTTGGCAGAGATAATATCTCCCTTGAACAGATTCCTGAGCTAATTGTATGATGGCATCTCTCATATTGACATATTCCTCAACTGTATTCTTGGTAGAGATAATATCTCCCTTGAACAGATTCCTGGGCTAATTGTATGATGACATCTCTCAGCTTGACATATTCCTCAACTGTGTTCTTGGCAGAGATTATCTCCCTTGAACAGATTCCTGAGCTAATTGTATGATGGCATCTCTCAGCTTGACATATTCTTCAACTGTGTTCTTGGCAGAGATTATCTCCCTTGAACAGATTCCTGAGCTAATTGTATGATGGCATCTCTCAGCTTGACATATTCCTCAACTGTATTCTGGGCAGAGATAATAACTCCCTTGAACAGATTCCTGAGCTAATTGTATGATGGCATCTCTCATATTGACATATTCCTCAACTGTATTCTTGGTAGAGATAATATCTCCCTTGAACAGATTCCTGGGCTAATTGTATGATGACATCTCTCAGCTTGACATATTCCTCAACTGTGTTCTTGGCAGAGATTATCTCCCTTGAACAGATTCCTGAGCTAAGTGTATGATGGCATCTCTCAGCTTGACATATTCCTCAACTGTGTTCTTGGCAGAGATAACAACTCCCTTGAACAGATTACTGAGCTATTTGTATGATGGCATCTCTCAGCTTGACATATTCCTCAACTGTGTTCTTGGCAGAGATGATATCTCCCTTGAACAGATTACTGAGCTAATTGTATGATGGCATCTCTCAGCTTGACATATTCCTCAACTGTGTTCTTGGCAGAGATAATAGCTCCCTTGAACAGATTACTGAGCTAATTGTATGATGGCATCTCTCAGCTTGACATATTCCTCAACTATGTTCTTGGCAGAGATAATAGCTCCCTTGAACAGATTACTGAGCTAATTGTATGATGGCATCTCTCAGCTTGACATATTCCTCAACTGTATTCTGGGCAGAGATAACAACTCCCTTGAACAGATTCCTGAGCTAATTGTATGATGGCATCTCTCAGCTTGACATATTCCTCAACTGTGTTCTTGGCAGAGATAATATCTCCCTTGAACAGATTCCTGAGCTAATTGTATGATGGCATCTCTCAGCTTGACATATTCCTCAACTGTGTTCTTGGCAGAGATAATATCTCCCTTGAACAGATTCCTGAGCTAATTGTATGATGGCATCTATCAGCTTGACATATTCCTCAACTGTGTTCTTGGCAGAGATAATATCTCCCTTGAACAGATTCCTGGGCTAATTGTATGATGACATCTCTCTGCTTGACATATTCCTCAACTGTGTTCTTGGCAGAGATAATATCTCCCTTGAACAGATTCCTGAGCTAAGTGTATGATGGCATCTCTCAGCTTGACATATTCCTCAACTGTGTTCTTCGCAGAGATAATATCTCCCTTGAACAGATTCCTGAGCTAATTGTATGATGGCATCTCTCAGCTTGACATATTCCTCAACTGTGTTCTTCGCAGAGATAACAACTCCCTTGAACAGATTACTGAGCTAATTGTATGATGGCATCTCCCAGCTTGACATATTCCTCAACTGTGTTCTTGGCAGAGATAATATCTCCCTTGAACAGATTCCTGAGCTAATTGTATGATGGCATCTCTCAGCTTGACATATTCCTCAACTGTGTTCTTCGCAGAGATAACAACTCCCTTGAACAGATTACTGAGCTAATTGTATGATGGCATCTCTCAGCTTGACATATTCCTCAACTGTGTTCTTGGCAGAGATAATATCTCCCTTGAACAGATTCCTGGGCTAATTGTATAATGGCATCTCTCAGCTTGACATATTCCTCAACTGTGTTCTTGGCAGAGATAATAACTCCCTTGAACAGGTTCCTGAGCTAATTGTATGGTGGCATCTCTCAGCTTGACATATTCCTCAACTGTGTTCTTGGCAGAGATTATCTCCCTTGAACAGATTCCTGAGCTAATTGTATGATGGCATCTCTCATATTGACATATTCCTCAACTGTATTCTTGGTAGAGATAATATCTCCCTTGAACAGATTCTTGAGCTAATTGTATGATGGCATCTCTCATATTGACATATTCCTCAACTGTATTCTTGGTAGAGATAATATCTCCCTTGAACAGATTCTTGAGCTAATTGTATGATGGCATCTCTCAGCTTGACATATTCCTCAACTGTATTCTTGGCAGAGATAATAACTCCCTTGAACAGATTCCTGAGCTAATTGTATGATGGCATCTCTCATATTGACATATTCCTCAACTGTATTCTTGGTAGAGATAATATCTCCCTTGAACAGATTCCTGGGCTAATTGTATGATGACATCTCTCAGCTTGACATATTCCTCAACTGTATTCTTGGCAGAGATAATATCTCCCTTGAACAGATTCTTGAGCTAATTGTATGATGGCATCTCTCAGCTTGACATATTCCTCAACTGTATTCTTGGCAGAGATAATAACTCCCTTGAACAGATTCCTGAGCTAATTGTATGATGGCATCTCTCATATTGACATATTCCTCAACTGTATTCTTGGTAGAGATAATATCTCCCTTGAACAGATTCCTGGGCTAATTGTATGATGACATCTCTCAGCTTGACATATTCCTCAACTGTGTTCTTGGCAGAGATTATCTCCCTTGAACAGATTCCTGAGCTAATTGTATGATGGCATCTCTCATATTGACATATTCCTCAACTGTATTCTTGGTAGAGATAATATCTCCCTTGAACAGATTCCTGGGCTAATTGTATGATGACATCTCTCAGCTTGACATATTCCTCAACTGTGTTCTTGGCAGAGATTATCTCCCTTGAACAGATTCCTGAGCTAATTGTATGATGGCATCTCTCAGCTTGACATATTCCTCAACTGTGTTCTTGGCAGTGATTATCTCCCTTGAACAGATTCCTGAGCTAATTGTATGATGGCATCTCTCAGCTTGACATATTCCTCAACTGTATTCTGGGCAGAGATAATAACTCCCTTGAACAGATTCCTGAGCTAATTGTATGATGGCATCTCTCAGCTTGACATATTCCTCAACTGTATTGTAAATATGAGCAGAAATCCTCACATATAAATGACCCTCAACTGCTTTGATAGGAACCTTTTCAAAAACAATAAAAAGAAAATTAATATATAACTGTCAGAAAAAGTCAATTTCTGTTGGAATTTCTTAATACCATGAGTTGCAGAAAAATATATATTTATTCGTTGTTAAGACGAAATAGACCAGTATCATGTGGTCAAGTCAAATGGTTAGACACCGTCAGCAAAATGCCAGGCTCTGACTTTTTTGTAACCTCACCAAAGTAGAAACACTGAATCTAATCTTTTTTCAATGTGGCTTGGCCATTTGTCAATACATTTGTCAATAAAATGCTTCTAAAAAATGTACAAAATGGAACAAAAACTATAATTAGGCAATACCATTTTTACAATTTTTTGGTTAATTAAATAGTTGGTTTAAAGTCTACAGGCTCATTAGGATTACTTGTTGAGACCACATGTTTGGGACACAAAACCTGGCCCCACCCCCACACCTTACCTGTTAGCAATCTCACATAAAGGGAATAATCTTAACTCTATGCCCCATGCAGTATTTTATCCATCACCCCATAATGACACCATTACACCATATGACACAGTGACTCATAAACTAAGGAATTGTTCTGGTAATTGCATTTTACAAAAACATTTAGTGATAGATATATTCATCCAATTCTTATGTAGATTATTTGTTCAAAGTTAAAAAAAACTTTTGTCATTCCAAAAGACAAACAGATCATAACAGTCTAATATTATTGAAATCCAGGAGGCCTATGGCATCATTATGGGTTAACCCAGAGATCAGTTCATGGATACAGCCCAGGTGTCAAATAGTGTAATATTGGGGGCCAAGAGTATCAATCTTGTGTACACATTTAGACTTCAGGATCTATAGAAAATATACTTTTCGAGACTTACCTCTATATTGTATCTATGGTATAGCTGATTCTGTATCCGTTCTGCTGCGTTGTAATCAACGATATTCTCTTTTTCAAATAACGAACTTGGTAATTGAACCAATGACATAGTACCTACAAGAAATCAAAACACTGACTTTTTTAATATCCGAAGAAGAAGACAACATAGTTTAATCTCATATATTACAGGGAATATGACACTATTAATCTCATACACAGTAGGTGGAATTCAGAATTGATTGCTAAACCCCTTGCATACCAAATAATATTTGGTGAGTAGTTACAAACTTTAGATAGTACCTCAAACTAATGATGTGGCTCGGTCGGCATGGCAACAGTCTCTCAGTCCTAGACCGTTCATCAATGGGTCAGAAAATTGAATCCCACTCAGTGCAAAGAAAACATTTCAAAGTCTTAAGTGTGTTTTTCACTTGATCCCCCTTTGTGGAAGTGTTGCTAGGTACCCACTGAGCCTTATTTCTGAACCACCACCATAAGTGAAATAACCTTGAGTGCGACATAAAACGTCAATAATTAAGTTTATGACCTTTTTGGAATAAATATATCTTTAAATATATGCAAAAAATGAGTGAAAGATTAATAGCCCTGAATCCTTAAATCATGGGATACTAGTATTATACAATTGAAATGCTTTGAAAGAAGCGATTTGTTTCAGACCCTTGTAGCGCCACACATGGTCACATATATTTTTACCATCGGCCATGTTGATCCCTCAATAAATCCTGATGATATCATTAAAGTGGCTTGAGCTGCCAAAATTCACGCTTTTTTCATAATTTTTGATGGTCCCGACAGTAAGAGGCTTTGAAGGCTAACGAAAAACTAAATGATTGACGTTGGAATGAGGGAAATCTATAAAGTCTACGGCCTATACGAACCGAAATAGTGTCCGAAAAGTAAACAAAATTTAAATAAGCGGGACGACCATTCATTCATTCTAACCAAAAGTTAGTTCAAAACAATACTTTATTGTACATTTTCGAGACTAGAAGCACTAAAAAGCTTCTGAATCATACGTCTTGAGAAAAATAGCCGATAATTTCAACGTCAAAATATCAACATTTTGGCAGCTCATGCCACTTTAAGCTATATCTATTGATTCAAAGATTCTACACTCGGTAGATGGCAATATATTGAAGTCATGTTTAATTGTGGTGGTGATGACAGGAGACTGACAGCCATACCACATAGGTTGATCGATCAGAAATTTAGTTTTTTGTTTTCGACTTAGTGATTGATTGATTGTTTGGTGTTTTACACCGCGCTCAAGATTATTTCACTTATATGGCGGTGTTTCCAGTTTTATTGTGGGAGGAAACCGGGCTCTATGCCCGGAGGAAACCCAGGACCTTCCGCTGGTAACTGGCAACCATCCCACATAGGTCGTTCGAGTGAAAACCCAGTCAGAAAATTTTCCAATTTTTTCGACTTTGTGAGATTTGAACTCACAACCTATTGATGGAAGGGCATTCCGATTCAGAGAAGACAGAATACGCCTACGACAGAAACAGTTTTATTGAAGCTTCGCTTAATCAGACGCTTCTCTGACACTCACCAAACATTTTTTCCGGAGCGGCCAAACGTGTTGACCAGCTTTTCGCCAGCATGGAGGCTGTCAAGCAAAATGTAAAGTTTTAATTATTAAAAATTTTCGCAACACTGAAATTTAAGTCAATTAATCTATGTATAGAAGTCCAGTTAATTCCCATCGTAGCATAGACATGATCTTAATCTTGTTATTGACATAGGCACTTGCACAGCTCAAGTAATTATTTGTGGAATTATTGCCAGATTGGCAGCTACCACCCGAAGGTTAGATCATTTCCTCCCCCGGTAAACCTGCCACCCCACCCTACCATAAGAATCCTTTTGAAGGCACCCTAAAAGAACAACCAAATTTAATACAGATGAAAAAGATTTTTGACATTTGAAATGCAAACCGTACATGCACTTAGTTTCAAAGAAAGTCAATATAATTCAATAGTTAAAAAAAAGTTAAAATTAATTCAATGCTGTTAAAGAGGCATGAGCTGCCAAAATGCACACTTTTTTCATTGTTTCGGATCGTCACGACAGTAAGAGGCTTTGAGGGCCGTCGAAAAACTAAATGATTGGCGTTGGAATGAAGAAAATTCAAACAGTGTGTGGCCAATACAAACCGGAATAGTGTTTGAAAAGTAAACAAAAGTTAAATAACCGAGAAGACCATTCATTCATTCTAAGAGAGAGTTAGTTCAAAACGATACTTTATCGTACAATCTCGAGACTAGAAGCACTAAAAAGCTTCTGAATTATACTTCTTGAGAAAAATAGATGATAATTTCAACATTCTGTTTCAACGTCAAAATACCAACATTTTGACAGCTCATGCCACTTTAAAAAAGAATAACACTCCTAATCACCACTGTTTCTGGTAAGATTGGTCATATATTGCCTCATGCTTTCAACACCAACAGTCTCCCAGAAGTCAATCACAGTTGGAAGGGCTACCATAGCACTGTAGTCCATTAAGCCTGTTCAATAACATAGAACAATCATGGCATTAACTTAATCAAAATAAATAGCCAAGTTATCCCAAACATAAACAAACCCCAATGTAGTGAGTTAACACTCCAGTCAAAGATTACTTTCTTTGTATGGATAAGCAGTTGGTTTCTAGTCTATTTCTAACTAATTTATAAACAGATAAAATAAAAACCCTGCCAAAGATTTTCATACTTTTTTCAATTACATGTAGTTTGCATTGTGGGTATGAACAAGCGTTTAGCTTTAAAGGGAGCAGCTTCTCACAGGCCCATGTGACAACACACATGGCAGTACGAATACTTCTTTAAACAGAAATATTCCCATTCGTCATACAAAACCCCTCCTAATACCCATAACACATTGCATCAGAAGTCATGATGTCATTGTGTAATCGGTCAGTTAAACCCAAACAGCTAACCTTGCCAAATGAACCGTGAATGGAATGGTGATTCAAACCCATGGGAGACAACACATGGGTTAATTTCTGACTGGAGATCTTTCTTCACATAGAGAAAGGCACATCCTTTTGGGGCACATAACCATTTGTGAGCATTAGAGGTGTAGTAATCAACATCAAGAAGATTCAAGTTCAAAGGGAGAGCACCCAGGGCATGTGCTCCATCAACCAAGAGAGGAACACCCCTAAAAGTAAACAATAGTTTTACTTCAATTTTAACACATGTTGAAATTATTGGCTATTTTTCTCAAGACATGTAATTCAGAAGCTTTTTAGTGCTTCTAGTTTCAAAAATGTACGATAAAGTATTGTTTTTAACTAACTTTGACTTAGAATAATTGAATGGTCGTCCCAGTTATTTAAATTTTTTTTACGTTTCGAACACGTTTCTGGTTCGTACAGGTCACATACTGTATGGATTTTCCTCATTCCAACGCCAATCATTTAGTTTTTCGATGGCCTTCAAAGCCTCTTACTGTCGTGCCGATCAGAACTTATGAAAAAAGTGTGAATTTTGGCAGCTCATGCCTCTTTAAACTGAAGCCTCGTGTTGTAAAAAGTAACACTGAAACAAATCCTTTCGAGACCTTTTTCTCTAGTCCCCGTTTGCTGAACTATAAAAAGTGTTTTTCCTGACTTGAACAGAAAATCCACGAAAAATGATCAACAAAATTGTGCGTTAAAACTTGGCTAAACACTTTCAGCACAATTGTTTTAGAAATCTGGTTTATCAATACATGTAGGTTCAGATACTGTTTGCCTTCACAGGAAATTTTCATAATGTTCAATACAACATCGACATTACATGTATATTGAAACAAATGCTAATCATTAATCTATGAATCAAGAAACTGACTAATTGCCTGGCTGGACACAGAAGAGACAATTTTACTCAATAAAATTAATACTTTACCTATCTTTACAAATCTGTCCAATTTTTTGCAGGGGCATTATGAATGGAGTATTGCTGGGAATATGGTCAAACACAGCTAATCTTGTTCCAGGTTCCAACGTCCTACTTACTATGTCAACTATCTGATGGAAAATAAAAAATGCATTTCAAAGAACCTAAAGATGTTATAGAAGTTAGTAGTGTTAATTAGTAATGTTTACACTAATTCAATTAATTAATAGAGGGTACCATGACACTATCAATGAGCTTTGGCTAATGGATTCAGGAGGCTTAATATCACACTGAACAATTCAGGAGGTTTAATATCACACTGAACAATTCATGAGGTTCAATATCACACTGAACAATTCAGGAGGTTTAATATCACACTGAACAATTCAGGAGGTTTAATATCACACTGAACAATTCAGGAGGTTCAATATCACACTGAACAATTCAGGAGGCTTAATATCACACTGAACAATTCAGGAGGCTTAATATCACACTGAACAATTCAGGAGGCTTAATATCACACTGAACAATTCAGGAGGTTTAATATCACACTGAACAATTCAGGAAGCTTAATATCACACTGAACAATTCAGGAGGCTTAATATCACACTGAACAATTAAGGAGGCTTAATATCACACTGAACAATTCAGGAGGCTTAATATCACACTGAACAATTCAGGAGGCTTAATATCACACTGAACAATTCAGGAGGCTTAATATCACACTGAACAATTAAGGAGGCTTAATATCACACTGAACAATTCAGGAAGCTTAATATCACACTGAACAATTCAGGAGGTTTAATATCACACTGAACAATTCAGGAGGTTTAATATCACACTGAACAATTCAGGAGGTTTAATATCACACTGAACAATTCAGGAGGTTTAGTATCACACTGAACAATTCAGGAGGCTTAATATCACACTGAACAATTCAGGAGGTTTAATATCACACTGAGCAATTCAGGAGGTTTAATATCACACTTAACAATTCAGGAGGTTTAATATCACACTGAACAATTCAGGCGGCTTAATATCACACTGAACAATTCAGGAGGCTTAATATCACACTGAACAATTCAGGAGGCTTATTATTATACTGAACAATGCAGGAGGCTTATTACCACACTGAACAATTCAGGAGGCTTAATATCACACTGAAAATTCAAGAGGCTTAATATCACACTGAAAATTCAGGAGGCTTAATATCACACTGAACAATTCAGGAGGTTTAGTATGAACAATTCAGGAAGCTTAATATCACACTAAACAATTCAGGAGGTTTAATATCACACTGAACAATTCAGGAGGTTTAGGATCACACTGAACAATTCAGGAGGTTTAATATCACACTGAACAATTCAGGAGGTTTAATATCACACTGAACAATTTAGGAGGCTTAATATCACACTGAACAATTCAGGAGGTTTAATATCACACTGAACAATTCAGGATGCTTAATATCACACTGAACAATTCAGGAGGCTTAATATCACACTGAACAATTCAGGAGGTTTAGTATCACACTGAACAATTCAGGAAGCTTAATATCACACTAAACAATTCAGGAGGTTTAATATCACACTGAACAATTCAGGAGGTTTAGTATCACACTGAACAATTCAGGAGGTTTAATATCACACTGAACAATTCAGGAGGTTTAATATCACACTGAACAATTTAGGAGGCTTAATATCACACTGAAAATTCAGGAGGCTTAATATCACACTGAACAATTCAGGAGGTTTAGTATCACACTGAACAATTCAGGAAGCTTAATATCACACTGAACAATTCAGGAGGTTTAATATCACACTGAACGATTCAGGAGGTTTAATATCACACTAAACAATTCAGAAGGTTTAATATCACACTGAACAATTCAGGAGGTTTAGTATCACACTGAACAATTCAGGAAGCTTAATATCACACTAAACAATTCAGGAGGTTTAATATCACACTGAACAATTCAGGAGGTTTAGTATCACACTGAACAATTCAGGAGGTTTAATATCACACTGAACAATTCAGGAGGTTTAATATCACACTGAACAATTTAGGAGGCTTAATATTACACTGAAAATTCAGGAGGCTTAATATCACACTGAACAATTCAGGAGGTTTAGTATCACACTGAACAATTCAGGAAGCTTAATATCACACTGAACAATTCAGGAGGTTTAATATCACACTGAACAATTCAGGAGGTTTAGTATCACACTGAACGATTCAGGAGGTTTAATATCACACTAAACAATTCAGGAGGTTTAATATCACACTGAAAAATTCAGGAGGTTTAGTATCACACTGAACGATTCAGGAGGTTTAATATCACACTGAACAATTCAGGAGGTTAAATATCACACTGAACAATTAAGGAGGCTTAATATCACACTGAACAATTCAGGAAGCTTAATATCACACTGAACAATTCAGGAGGTTTAATATCACACTGAACAATTCAGGAGGTTTAATATCACACTGAACAATTATTAAGGAGGCTTAATATCACACTGAACAATTCAGGAAGCTTAATATCACACTGAACAATTCAGGAGGTTTAATATCACACTGAACAATTCAGGAGGTTTAGTATCACACTGAACGATTCAGGAGGTTTAATATCACACTAAACAATTCAGGAGGTTTAATATCACACTGAACAATTCAGGAGGTTTAATATCACACTGAACAATTCAGGAGGTTTAATATCACACTGAACAATTATTAAGGAGGCTTAATATCACACTGAACAATTCAGGAAGCTAAATATCACACTGAACAATTCAGGAGGTTTAATATCACACTGAACAATTCAGGAGGTTTAGTATCACACTGAACGATTCAGGAGGTTTAATATCACACTAAACAATTCAGGAGGTTTAATATCACACTGAACAATTCAGGAGGTTTAGTATCACACTGAACAATTCAGGAAGCTTAATATCACACTAAACAATTCAGGAGGTTTAATATCACACTGAACAATTCAGGAGGTTTAGTATCACACTGAACACTTCAGGAGGTTTAATATCACACTGAACAATTCAGGAGGTTTAATATCACACTGAACAATTAAGGAGGCTTAATATCACACTAAACAATTCAGGAGGTTTAATATCACACTGAACAATTCGGGAGGTTTAGTATCACACTGAACAGTTCAGGAGGCTTAATATCACACTGAACAGTTCATGAGGTTTAATATCACACTCAACAATTCAGGAGGTTTAATATCACACTGAACAATTTAGGAGGCTTAATATCACACTGAACAATTCAGGAGGTTTAATATCACAATGAACAATTCAGGATGCTTAATATCACACTGGACAACTCGGGAGGCTTAATATCATACTGAACAATTCAGGAGGCTTAATATCATACTGAACAATTCAAGGTGATATGACGACACAGTAACAGGTCTTAGGTCCCATCCAGCTTCATCCAATGTGGGTGATGTTTTACACTACACTCAAGAGTATTTCATACAAATATCACCCGAATATCAAGGGTTATATGACGTCATAGCCTAGCCCAGTTACATGTAGCATCCCCCCCCCCCCCATCACCAACTCTATTAAAAGAGAGTTATTTGCTCAAAACTAATACATGGGATTTATATGACCCCACTGTAAACAAGAGTTTAAGAAACTCATAATACGCCCGCAAGGGTAAATTCATTGTAGCACACTATCTTAATATTCAATATTAAAGACATGCTTTAAACAGAATTTTGGCTGGTAGAATCTTTCAGTCACCTAAATAAGACTGGGGTTTGGTGAATTTTAGTATTTGACAGATCACATACCTATAAGCTGCAACCTATATCTGAAAGCTGTGCCAAAGCTACTTGCATAAGGTGTCTACACTACATATAGGCATACAACAGCAATTTCATTTAATTACAGATTAAACAATAGAAAGAAGGTCGCAACTCATTTGGTCATCTTGGTTATCAAATAAGTTGTTTGGAAATAACTAAGCTATTCTGTGAAACCACAGACAGAATAACAGCCATTTCCTCAATTACTGAATGTCTAAAGGCTGGGTGACTGTTTTTTGTCAACACATATAGCGAGACTCCAATTTACTTTTAGTACTAGACACACCGTCTACTCATAAAATAGTTATAACTGAAAAAAAAATTTGATAATCCATGCAATAAGTACAGAGATACACAATGCTATAAGGCTGGTGACTATTCTGGTCGCCACATATATAGAGATCCCAATTCAATTTTGGTACAGGACACATCGTCTAGTCATAAGCTTCATATATTAGAAGAAAACAAATTATAATCCATGAAATAATTACGGAGTAACTCAATGCCAAAAGGCTGGTGACTGTTTTGGTCGCCGCAAATATCAACACTTCAACTTCATTTTGGTACAGAACACACCATCTACTCATAAACCAGTTATAACTAAAAAAAAATTTAAATCCATCGAATAGTTCCAGAGTAACTGAATGCCAAAAGGCTGGTGACTGTTTTGGTCGCCGCAAATATTAAGACTCCAACTTAATTTTGGTACAGAACACACCATCTACTCATAAGCCAGTTATAACTAAAAAAAATTTCAAAATCCATGCAATAGTTCTGGGTTTACTGAATGTCAAAAGGCTCGTGACCGTTTTGGTCGCCGCAAACATCAAGACCCCACTTTAATTTTGGTACAGAACACACCATATTCATAACCTAGTTATATCTGGAAAAAAAATTCAATCCAACGAATATTTTCAGAGTTATAAGTGCCAAAAGGCTGGGTGGCTGTTTTGGTCGCCAAAAATATTGAGATTCCAATTTAATTTTGGTACGCGACACACCGTCTACCCATAAGCTACATATATCAGAAGAAAAAAAATAAATTCAGGCAATGGGTTTTAAGTTATGGAGCGGACACGAATCCGGGACGGACAACGGTATACCAATATACGCTCGCTTTAAGAGCGGGCGTATAAAAAATCAATAGATTGCAAAATTTTCAAAATGGGATATTTTTCTTGTGTCAGTCATAAAAATTTAAATTATATACATGACTTATCTCCGCCATAAATTGTCTCAAACTTAGCGCTGTTAATCTCTTGGGGCGTCATCGCTGCTGTAACATTTAAGTAATTTATCTGTATACACTGTTTTGCAGTGAATCATACAGAACATTTAGTTTTATTGGAGACAAACAATTATATATGTGAAACTATAGCGCTTTGTGTTATAACTCCATGTCAGTTTATACAAATGTGTTTATGCTTTTATGGACATTGATGAGTAGAAAATCACTTTTTCGGATCTTCGGTGGGATAGAATTACAGCATCAACTACTATCAAAACCAATTTTCTTAAACTTTTTGACAAAATGAAGTGACTGATGCCCAAAACTTGCAAATGATCTCTTCACTGAATTATTACGTAGCAGCAATAACTAGACATAACTGAGATACCCCCAGCTCTGCAAGAAAAGTCGGCCTATCTGAGAATTGTAGCATCAAAACAATAATATAATGGTCAGTGATAAGTGATGAGAAAACCAACAATGAAATTGAAAATGCAAAAACACAGAATATGATGATAATTCTGCTGGCAAGTAAGCAAGGAAAACAAGCTATGAGATGCAGATATGACTTTACATGAGCAGATGATGACAGCAGCAGACTGCATCAAAATTGCAGGAACTGGCACCAACCAAGGCCAACATCTATCAACAACATGAACAAATTAATAACATTCAAGAAAGTGTAAGGGGGTATTAGTGTTAAGATAGTGAGTTGGATGGGTGGATTATATATTAGTCAAACATGAATGGCAGAATTACCAAGGTTACATATTTGGCCTACCTGTTAATGAAAGTTTCAAAGTTGTAAGTTAAAGACTTTTTTAGATAATGTGTTTACAAGGACCAATGGACAGACGGACGACGGAGGCAACAAAAAACTATGTTAATGTAAGTCTAGGAGAATGATTGAACAGCATAGCAAATTTACGAACTCTGCATGGTCATCTTTTTGTAACTGCAACTGTAAGCAAGACGGAGAAGCGGGAAAGGATAGCCCCTTAGCCATGATAAGCAAGCTTTATAGAGTACAACAATATGCACATAGGATGATATGTATATGCACATGAGATGGAGAAACAGCACCAAGAGGAGGAGACACATGAATTGGGCATGATTTTATGCTACGTCTGTGACAAATGATGGAGTAAGACAAAATATCATGCAAAATACTCCTTGCTGGTCATGTTTAGTTAGCATCGACAACAAGAAAGTAGACTATGAGGCTGCTTGCTGATCATGTTACCAGCACTCACTACGAGGAAGTAGGCTAACAAGAGTGCCACAAGCACAATAATGAAACACGCAGGCTTATATGACAAGCACAGCAACTACCGTACAACTGTACAATGGGACAAAATTGTGTCTACAAACAAACGTATGAATGACAGAGCAGAGAAATGTCAAAAGGAGTCCAAAATGTCATAAATATGTAAAAATATCTCCTTGCAAGTAGGACATGGACAACTTCATATCATTGGTAACATTTGTCAAGTTTCATTCAAAAAGAACCATCTGGGAGGAGTATTTTGGACAAAATTGCGTCTACGGACGGAGGGCACAACGATCAGACAGATGTATGTGTGTACATACAAACTTTATGCCAGCAGAAGTGGGGGGGGGGGGGGGGGGGGGGAGAGGTAGGGAGGAGGGAGGGAGGGGCGATAACATGATAACCCTTTGGACAAAACTGTGTCTATGGACGGACGGACAGAGGGAACAACGATTGGACGGATGTATGAGCGTACATACACACTTCATGGCAGTAGAAGGGGGGGGGGGGAGGGGGGGAGGTAGGGAGGAGGGAGGGGCGATAACACGATAACCCTGTCTTCATATGGAATGAGACCCCAAAAATGGCAAAGTCCTATAAGTCAAAAACGTCATAAAAATATGAAAAAAGGAAATATCATCCTGTAAGTTGGGCATGCACATCTACATACCATTGGTAACATATTTGTGAAATTTCATTGAAATCAAAGCCAAATCTTAAGCGGATACGGACAGACGGACGGACAAACCGATTCCAGTATACCCCCCCCCCTAACTTCGTTGCGGGGGGTATAATAATTACAAGCTGCCATTTATGTCACTAACTAAAGGGAGATAAGTCATCAAACTTTTTCGATTTTCAGATTTCAACATTTTCTGGACTAAAATTTCTGTTTTGATTTTTAAACATAAAATAATATTAGGATATGAGAAAGGATTGAGTTTATCTTATAGGCATAGTCTATAGTTTATCTACATGCATTACATACTAATATGAGGAATAATTATCAAAGGAGTTTTAAATAATCTTGATTCTTGAGTGCAGCATAAAACCTCAATCAATCAACCAATAGTGGCCAACCAGAAGCATTCCCTCCAAAACATTCCAACTTGTCTTTTCCGCCACACTGATAAACAAGAACACTGTGTTAACTTATGGTATGTCAGCTTTCCTTTGAAATTAAAATATGACTTTAATACCTGTCTAAACTAACAGGTTGGTTTACAAATCTTCTATTGTATATAAAATACTTCCACTGAAAAAAGTTTATCTGGCATAATACCTGATCTTCATTCTTGATGGGAAAAGTGAGTGAAACTTCTCGCATTATGCCCCCAGCTTGAGAGCATCTATGTCGTATCAGTTTCTTTAGAGCACCTAGAAAGAATAAAAAGATTTTCTTTTGATTGATTGAATGATGTTTTTCCAGCACTAAAGATTTAGTGGGGGAGAAACAAGCTGTTTGCCCAGAGGATATTAACCCTCAATCTTCAGCTAGAACCTGTCAATTCTCCCTCTTAGTAGGATTCAAATCTCCAAGCCATGGAGGCTTGTGTGCAACTGAAAGACTATCACTCAGCTGAATGAGCCGAGGCCCCCACAAAAAGCTGTATATATACTACCTATTACAGGCCATGAACTTATGCTAATGAATTATGATATGAAAAGTGGCAACAATAATCAAACATACCATCAGCTTTTTTACACACAATAAAGTTTGTAAAATGATGTTAGCTGGATTTAGAGTTCTTTACTTTTGTCAAGTATGTATATTCCATTTTGGTAATTTTTTGAAATGGCCAGATTGCAAACTAAAGTCATGCTTGCCAACAAAATGAGGGGTAGGTAGAGGCATCAACAACGTCGGTGGAGAAATGCAACAAAGGGAGTTTCTATGTTTCTATATCTTCCTCCTCATCCACGAAAGCAAAAACTTTCATGCACAAAAGATGTGAGCCAATATGTCTATGCCAGTTCTCTTGCACCTTCCCACAGAAGCCTTCAAAGACTAAGAAATTTCTCATTTCCTTACCATATGTTACATTAAGACAGTATATCTTGTCCCCTGGTTCCAGTGAAATACTCTGTAACACTGAGCTTAGAGCTTTAGACACATTTGATATTAAAACAACATCAGAAGGATTACAGTCTACAAAAATAAAATAAAATTGAAATATTCATCATTGATCATCATCTTTTTTCTTCTACTTTATTTATAATAATACGAGTCGACAAAATATTTATAGATAAATACCTAAAAGCTGAATAATGGTTTCATGATTCATTATCTTGTTTCTAAAAGTCTTGGATTTAATTATTTTATGATTTAACCTGCAGTACACTCAATAGGTTTTTCACTTTAAATTGATATTTAAATTAACAAAAAGTGAAATAGAAATAGGTGCACGTTTTCAATTAATATTTGGGCAGGCTCAGTGTTACATATTTTGAACACATAAATAGGTTGATATACAACTTTCCATATATCTTAATGTGTTTCACAAAAGTTAGGTAAAAGGAAAAAAATTCTCAGAAGAAGTCAGGAACTTTTATTTTTTGCCAAAATTCAAAAGTGTTGACATCATTTAGTATTATTAGTTGAAAATGAAAATTTGATTTGTGAGGTAGCCGCAAAGTAAACCAAGGACAAGCCCGGCAATGTGCATATATAAGCGTGTGAAATGACTTGAATGTGATTTTTAAACCAGCAGGCAGTTCACTCAATTTTTCGAACTAAACTGACAAATACAGACGACTGTTGATTTGAGTAACCCAGAAAGGTCTTCTGATAAATTTGAGAACAAAATTCAAAACAAAAAGATCTAAAATGAGTGTATTCCCAAGGAGAACATATGGGGTTTCTGATCGATGTTGACATTCAGAGTTCTGGGTATACCTTCACACCATTTACACATTTTAAAAATAACTCGATTTTTTATGTCTCCCATGTTTGATTTGAGAGATTTTACTAGCAGAGGGCTGGTATAAATTTGCTTTCTTGACAAATGTCAAAAGAACTACGACGGCAAGTTGTCCCCTAAGCAACAAGCTATGATAGACAGAGCATACATTGTAGCTGGGTTCGCTGGATAATGGGAATGTGTAATCTGAATCTGATTCAACCCCTAAACAGCCAAACCCTGTGTCAATTATTTAAATTCACTTTAAGGACACACTCGTATCAAAAATCCAGAATACTGTTTACATAAAAAACAGTGGACGATTTTCTGTATTTTTCTCAGGCAGAAAAAGTTAGAAACTTTTTATCTTTACCAAAAATTGAAAGGTTTGGTATTATTTAGTGTTTTTAATTCGATATGGAAAATTAGATTTATCAGGTACCCACAACTCCAAACCTGAGCATGTGCACAACCGCCCTAATGTTGAATTTTTTTATAACTTTAGCTAATAGAATTTGCACTGAAAAATACTGATTAGCTAACAAGAGTTGACACTCACTTATGAATTTTGCTAGTCTTCTTGTGGAATAAACAAGTTGTGGAATGATCTCTCTGTCAACTGCTCGTAATGGTTGTCTTTCCGTATGAATCTGCCATTTCTAAAACAAATGAAGCTCTTTATATTTCATAATGAACTTTTTTCATGACACTTTGATTCTAGTAAGTAGTTATGTTGATGTGCTGATCCATACATGGCGACTACCATATATGGCTTTTGACGTCATGTCTAGACACTTGCCAGTTGTGTCTGCTTTTTCCATATATGTACATAGACGGAAGCAGTGAATTATCAGAAAGAATGTTTGAATAACGTACAATTTAGGTCTTCGTTCATCATGATAAATTTGTTACGTGGTTTGTTCAGTCGCCTACTATTGTCTTGCTCAATATACTGTTTACTGACCCCATATATGTCCGTATCCCCCCCTCAAACAAACCCTGTAACTAATATTATCCCACCTCACACAGAATACTCCCATCCCATTGGTTAAAGCCAGTCACGTGGATCCATACAGGGCGACTACCATATATGGTTTGTGTCTTCATGTCTAGACACTTGCCAATTGTGTCTGCTCGTGCCAAACATATTAGAAAATAGCTTTCGGAGTTCACTTTCTGCGCTTTATGAAATGCCTCGCCCAATATTCCGTTTACTGACCCCATGTATTTCCGTATTCCACCTCGAACAAACCCTGTAACTAATAATATTTGGTACTGAAAGGTACATTCATACCTGTGCAACTTCCATGGCCTCTTTTAAAACTGATCCCATGGCACCATGATTAAGGAAGGTGCAGTCATCCTAGAGAAAAACAGATTATGAATAGGACTTCTTTTGACATACAAAAATACAGTACAGTAATAACTCTGTACCAGAACACAACCAGAACACTTTCGAAACTAAGCAGTGTCAGATTTGCTTTTGCATAAAATGCACGTTTAATAACCTCTATAAATCGGCACCTGTCTAAACCAGCAGTTGTTACTTTCCCCCTAGAGATGCTGGTTTACACGGGTTTCACTGTATATACTTTCTTTTTCGAAAAAATAAACAGCTTAAATGTAAACTATAAAATCAAACCTGGGGAACATTAAATATGATAAATTACGTTTTAATGATAGTATAAAAATCAATTGAATTTGGGACAACCTGTCTGGTATTATAGCTAGTCAAGGTATTTTTGTTCTCAATTAACAATCTCAAATTTGACGACAGTCCAATAATCTTGACTTCGTCAATCAATCAAATGTAATGACAGCTTTTGTTATTCCTCAAGCTGAATCGTGCTTATACAATTAGAAACTTGTCTCCATGGTTATTTTAGAAAAGAAGATTTCCCCTGTGCCCGTGTGTTTTAGTGTTTATAGATATTTCTCAGATTAAAAGACTTTTTGGGTAATATTTTCCAATTTGCGTAAAGTGTGTTGTAGAGCATGTACTATACAAGTCTGACCAAAAGGAAAATTAAATTTTGGGGCACAGCGTGTACATGTAATACATGATTTCTGTTATGTCAGTGCCTCTTCATGGCGTCAGTTTTGTCGAGCAGTTACGGAAAATATGCATATTTCTTCCTCGCTCCTTTTTATACAAACATGGAACTAACACTAAGGTTGTTTCATTTCAACTTAGCTTTTTCAAATATACATTTAGTTCCTATAGAAACACAGGGTGCTTGTGCGCATTGTGAATTTATCATCGTAAATTTATCATGGGACCTTCTTGGCTCAGTCTGTGGAGCGACAGTCTCTCAGTTCATCAATAGGGTTAAAATTCCACTTGGTTAAAAAAAAAGGAGAAAAAAATCAGTTTGTTTGTTACTTGATCTCTCTCTTTTTTTACTCAAGAGTGATTGATTGATCGATGTTTAATGGCCGCCGCACTCAAGATTATTTCACTTATATGGCGGCGTTTCCAGGTTTAATGGAGGAGGAAACCAGGCTCATCCACCCAGAAATTTTTCAATTTTTATTTGGTTTGAGTGTGATTCCAACCCACGCTGCATCGATGGAAGGTCTGTGTGGGACTGAGGGACGATCACTCTTACCCACTGGACCACCGAGGCCCCTTACTCAAGAGTGATGTAAAACATTCATCAATCTCATTCTTCCTTCTCACCTCTAAATAAAAGTGTTTCTTTCTGGCAACAGATCCAAATCCCAATGGTTCAGTTTCATATTCTTGGAAGCTGGGCAAATCAAACGGTAACTTTGGGGCCACATAGTCTTTCTGAAACAATATACATACATTTTCATTGTAAATATGATGGGAAATATGATGTGAGGATAAACCATTATTGTAGCAAGTTTCAGACCCTGCATGACAAGCTGATATATGACATTGCACAAAATGTTGGTTTTCTGGTGAAGAAACAAGCCCTATATTATACCTATTATATATTATAGTTTCACACCTTGAGTGACACATGCTTCCGACCAAGGATGGCGAGCTTTTATATAACACTGCACAAAATGTAGATTTTTCTCTGGTGAAGAAACCAGAATTTAGGCTCTGCTCAGGAAATCTTCTTTGTGCTTTTTCTCAAAGCTTAAAGCCACTCTGAGCATATAACTTTACGCTTGATTGATCCTCCGCATGCCCCTGGGGTGCTGAGACTGCCCATAGCCAAGAGGTAGTGAGAACCCCGCAGCACGCAATCACCATCTTTGCTAGCGGTGTGCTGTCAACGGCTGCATCAAGTGTGTCCTATTAAGACTCATTCAGTGATTGAAGGGCTGTCCAGATTATGCTCCCATGGTTCAACTTACTGAGCACCCCCTAACCTCCCCCCCCCCCCCCTCACCCCTCAATACCAAACCAACATCATTGAGGAGATGACAGGCGAGTAAATTTCGATGTATCTGTCATAGAAAGTGTGTTTTTACCTCTGACATATGGATCAACTCTTCAGCATTTGACGAATGGAAGGAGCCAAAATCACGTTTGTGTATGGATTCAGTCTGAGAATAGAGGAGAGGAACAGAATTTACTAGTACATATAGGGCCTGGGATTGTGTATGGATTCAGTCTGAGAATAGAGGAGAGGAACAGTATATACTAGTACATATAGGGCCTGGGATTGTGTATGGATTCAGTCTGAGAATAGAGGAGAGGAACAGTATATACTAGTACATATAGGGCCTGGGATTATGTATGGATTCAGTCTGAGAATAGAGGAGAGGAACAGTATATACTAGTACATATAGGGCCTGGGATTGTGTATGGATTCAGCCTGAGAATAGAGGAGGAGAACAGTATATACTAGTACATATAGGGCCTGGGATTATGTATGGATTCATTCTGAGAATAGAGGAGGAGAACAGTATATACTAGTACATATAGGGCCTGGGATTGTGTATGGATTCAGCCTGAGAATAGAGGAGGAGAACAGTATATACTAGTACATATAGGGCCTGGGATTGTGTATGGATTCAGTCTGAGAATAGAGGAGAGGAACAGTATATACTAGTACATATAAGGCCTGGGATTATGTATGGATTCAGTCTGAGAATAGAGGAGGAGAACAGTATATACTAGTACATATGGGGCCTGAGATTATGTATGGATTCAGTCTGAGAATACAGGAGAGGAACAGTATATACTAGTACATATAGGGCCTGGGATTATGTATGGATTCAGTCTGAGAATAGAGGAGGAGAACAGTATATACTAATACATATAGGGCCTGGGATTATGTATGGATTCAGTCTGAGAATAGAGGAGAGGAACAGTATATACTAGTACATATAGGGCCTGGGATTATGTATGGATTCAGTCTGAGAATAGAGGAGAGGAACAGTATATACTAGTACATATAGGGCCATGAGTTTGTGTATGGACTCAGTTTGAGAATAGAGGAGGAGAACAGTATATACTAATACATATAGGGCCTGGGATTATGTATGGATTCAGTCTGAGAATACAGGAGAGGAACAGTATATACTAGTACATATAGGGTCTGGGATTATGTATGGATTCAGTCTGAGAATACAGGAGAGGAACAGTATATACTAGTCCATATAGGGCCTGGGATTATGTATGGATTCAGTCTGAGAATAGAGGAGGAGAACAGTATATACTAGTCCATATAGGGCCTGGGATTATGTATGGATTCAGTCTGAGAATAGAGGAGAGGAACAGTATATACTAGTACATATAGGGCCTGGGATTATGTATGGATTCAGTCTGAGAATAGAGGAGGAGAACAGTATATACTAGTACATATGGGGCCTGGGATTATGTATGGATTCAGTCTGAGAATAGAGGAGCGGAACAGTATATACTAGTACATATAGGGCCTGGGATTATGTATAGATTCAGTCTGAGAATAGAGGAGGAGAACAGTATATACTAGTACATATAGGGCCTGGGATTGTGTATGGATTCAGTCTGAGAATAGAGGAGGAGAACAGTATATACTAGTACATATAGGGCCTGGGATTATGTATGGATTCAGTCTGAGAATAGAGGAGAGGAACAGTATATACTAGTACATATAGGGCCTGGGATTATGTATGGATTCAGTCTGAGAATAGAGGAGAGAAACAGTATATACTAGTACATATAGGGCCTGGGATTATGTATGGATTCAGGCTGAGAATAGAGGAGAGGAACAGTATATACTAGTACATATAGGGCCTGGGATTATGTATGGATTCAGTCTGAGAATAGATGAGGAGAACAGTATATACTAGTACATATAGGGCCTGGGATTATGTATGGATTCAGTCTGAGAATAGAGGAGGAGAACAGTATATACTAGTACATATAGGGCCTGGGATTATGTATGGATTCAGTCTGAGAATAGAGGAGAGGAACAGTGTATACTAGTACATATAGGGCCTGGGATTATGTATGGATTCAGTCTGAGAATAGAGGAGGAGAACAGTATATACTAGTACATATAGGGCCTGGGATTATGTATGGATTCAGTCTGAGAATAGAGGAGGAGAACAGTATATACTAGTACATACAGGGCCTGGGATTATGTATGGATTCAGTCTGAGAATAGAGGAGAGGAACAGTATATACTAGTACATATAGGGCCTGGGATTATGTATGGATTCAGTCTGAGAATAGAGGAGGAGAACAGTATATACTAATACATATAGGGCCTGGGATTATGTATGGATTCAGTTTGAGAATAGAGGAGAGGAACAGTATATACTAGTACATATAGGGCCTGGGATTATGTATGGATTCAGTCTGAGAATAGAGGAGAGGAACAGTATATACTAGTACATATAGGGCCTGAGATTGTGTATGGATTCAGTCTGAGAATAGAGGAGAGGAACAGTATATTCTAGTACATATAGGGCCTGAGATTGTGTATGGATTCAGTCTGAGAATAGAGGAGAGGAACAGTATATACTAGTACATATAGGGCCATGGGATTATGTATGGATTCAGTCTGAGAATAGAGGAGAGGAACAGTATATACTAGTACATATAGGGCCTGAGATTGTGTATGGATTCAGTCTGAGAATAGAGGAGAGGAACAGTATATACTAGTACATATAGGGCCTGGGATTATGTATGGATTCAGTCTGAGAATAGAGGAGAGGAACAGTATATACTAGTACATATAGGGCCATGAGATTGTGTATGGATTCAGTCTGAGAATAGAGGAGAGGAACAGTATATACTAGTACATATAGGGCCTGGGATTATGTATGGATTCAGTCTGAGAATAGAGGAGAGGAACAGTATATACTAGTACATATAGGGTCTGAGATTATGTATGGATTCAGTCTGAGAATAGAGGAGAGGAACAGTATATACTAGTACATATAGGGCCTGGGATTATGTATGGATTCAGTCTGAGAATAGAGGAGGAGAACAGTATATACTAGTACATATAGGGCCTGGGATTATGTATGGATTCAGTCTGAGAATAGAGGAGAGGAACAGTATATACTAGTACATATAGGGCCTGGGATTATGTATGGATTCAGTCTGAGAATAGAGGAGGAGAACAGTATATACTAGTACATATAGGGCCTGGGATTATGTATGGATTCAGTCTGAGAATAGAGGAGGAGAGCAGTATATACTAGTACATATAGGGCCTGAGATTATGTATGGATTCAGTTTGAGGATAGAGAAGAGGAACAGTATATACTAGTACATATAGGGCCTGGGATTGTGTATGGATTCAGTCTGAGAATAGAGGAACAGTATATACTAGTACATATAGGGCCTGGGATTATGTATGGATTCAGTCTGAGAATAGAGGAGAGGAACAGTATATACTAGTACATATAGGGCCTGGGATTATGTATGGATTCAGTCTGAGAATAGAGGAGAGGAACAGTATATACTAGTACATATAGGGCCTGGGATTGTGTATGGATTCAGTCTGAGAATAGAGGAAGAGTATATACTAGTACATATAGGGCCTGGGATTATGTATGGATTCAGTTTGAGGATAGAGGAGAGGAACAGTATATACTAGTACATATAGGGCCTGGGATTATGTATGGATTCAGTTTGAGGATAGAGGAGAGGAACAGTATATACTAGTACATATAGGGCCTGGGATTATGTATGGATTCAGTTTGAGGATAGAGGAGAGGAACAGTATATACTAGTACATATAGGGCCTGGGATTGTGTATGGATTCAGTCTGAGGATAGAGGAGAGGAACAGTATATACTAGTACATATAGGGCCTGGGATTGTGTGTGGATTCAGTCTGAGAATAGAGAAGAGGAACAGTATATACTAGTACATATAGGGCCTGAGTTTGTGTATGGATTCAGTCTGAGAATAGAGGAGAGGAACAGTATATACTAGTACATATAGGGCCTGGGATTGTGTATGGATTCAGTCTGAGAATAGAGGAGATGAACAGTATATACTAGTACATATAGGGCCTGGGATTATGTATGGATTCAGTCTGAGGATAGAGGAGAGGAACAGTATATACTAGTACATATAGGGCCTGGGATTGTGTGTGGATTCAGTCTGAGAATAGAGAAGAGGAACAGTATATACTAGTACATATAGGGCCTGAGTTTGTGTATGGATTCAGTCTGAGAATAGAGGAGAGGAACAGTATATACTAGTACATATAGGGCCTGGGATTGTGTATGGATTCAGTCTGAGAATAGAGGAGAGGAACAGTATATACTAGTACATATAGGGCCTGAGATTGTGTATGGATTCAGCCTGAGAATAGAGAAGAGGAACAGTATATACTAGTACATATAGGGCCTGGGATTGTGTATGGATTCAGTTTGAGAATAGAGGAGAGGAACAGTATATACTAGTACATATAGGGCCTGGGATTGTGTATGGATTCAGCCTGAGAATAGAGGAGAGGAACAGTATATACTAGTACATATAAGGCCTGGGATTATGTATGGATTCAGCCTGAGAATAGAGGAGAGGAACAGTATATACTACTGTAGAGATACGTTAGTATGAAAGTTATGCAAAAAATACATCTACGCCGCTTTATGAAACAGGACCCTGGTAACTCTCGATAAATGTAAATATCCAGAAGAACTTATGCATTATGTATGGATTCAGTCTGAGAATAGAGGAGAGGAACAGTATATACTAGTACATATAGGGCCTGGGATTATGTATGGATTCAGCCTGAGAATAGAGGAGAGGAACAGTATATACTAGTACATATAGGGCCTGGGATTATGTATGGATTCAGCCTGAGAATAGAGGAGAGGAACAGTATATACTAGTACATATAGGGCCTGGGATTGTGTATGGATTCAGTCTGAGAATAGAGGAGAGGAACAGTATATACTAGTACATATAGGGCCTGGGATTATGTATGGATTCAGTCTGAGAATAGAGGAGAGGAACAGTATATACAAGTACATATAGGGCCTGGGATTGTGTATGGATTCTGAGAATAGAGGAGAGGAACAGTATATACTAGTACATATAGGGCCTGAGATTATGTATGGATTCAGTCTGAGGATAGAGGAGAGGAACAGTATATACTAGTACATATAGGGCCTGAGATTATGTATGGATTCAGTCTGAGGATAGAGGAGAGGAACAGTATATACTAGTACATATAGGGCCTGCGATTATGTATGGATTCAGTCTGAGGATAGAGGAGAGGAACAGTATATACAAGTCCATATAGGGCCTGGGATTGTGTATGGATTCTGAGAATAGAGGAGAGGAACAGTATATACTAGTACATATAGGGCCTGGGATTATGTATGGATTCAGTCTGAGGATAGAGGAGAGGAACAGTATATATTAGTACATATAGGGCCATGTGTTTGTGTATGGATTCAGCCTGAGAATAGAGGAGAGGAACAGTATATACTAGTACATATAGGGCCTGGGATTATGTATGGATTCAGTCTGAGGATAGAGGAGAGGAACAGTATATACTAGTACATATAGGGCCTGGGATTATGTATGGATTCAGCCTGAGAATAGAGGAGAGGAACAGTATATACTAATACATATAGGGCCTGGGATTATGTATGGATTCAGTCTGAGAATAGAGAAGAGGAACAGTATATACTAGTACATATAGGGCCTGGGATTATGTATGGATTCAGTCTGAGAATAGAGGAGAGGAACAGTATATACTAATACATATAGGGCCTGGGATTATGTATGGATTCAGTCTGAGAATAGAGGAGAGGAACAGTATATACTAGTACATATAGGGCCTGGGATTATGTATGGATTCAGCCTGAGAATAGAGGAGAGGAACAGTATATACTAATACATATAGGGCCTGGGATTATGTATAGATTCAGTCTGAGAATAGAGGAGAGGAACAGTATATACTAGTACATATAGGGCCTGAGTTTGTGTATGGATTCAGTCTGAGAATAGAGGAGATGAACAGTATATACTAGTACATATAGGGCCTGGGATTATGTATGGATTCAGTCTGAGGATAGAGGAGAGGAACAGTATATACTAGTACATATAGGGCCTGGGATTATGTATGGATTCAGCCTGAGAATAGAGGAGAGGAACAGTATATACTAGTACATATAGGGCTTGGGATTGTGTATGGATTCAGTCTGAGGATAGAGGAGAGGAACAGTATATACTAGTACATATAGGGCCATGAGTTTGTGTATGGATTCAGTCTGAGAATTGAGGAGAGGAACAGTATATACTAGTACATATAGGGCCTGCGATTATGTATGGATTCAGTCTGAGAATAGAGGAGAGGAACAGTATATACTAGTACATATAGGGCCTGGGATTGTGTATGGATTCAGTCTGAGAATAGAGGAGAGGAACAGTATATACTAGTACATATAGGGCCTGGGATTGTGTATGGATTCAGTCTGAGAATAGAGGAGAGGAACAGTATATACTAGTACATATAGGGCCTGGGATTGTGTATGGATTCAGTCTGAGAATAGAGGAGAGGAACAGTATATACTAGTACATATAGGGCCTGGGATTGTGTATGGATTCAGTCTGAGAATAGAGAAGAGGAACAGTATATACTAGTACATATAGGGCCTGGGATTATGTATGGATTCAGTCTGAGAATAGAGAAGAGGAACAGTATATACTAGTACATATAGGGCCTGGGATTATGTATGGATTCAGTCTGAGAATAGAGGAGAGGAACAGTATATACTAGTACATATAGGGCCATGAGATTGTGTATGGATTCAGTCTGAGAATAGAGGAGAGGAACAGTATATACTAGTACATATAGGGCCTGGGATTGTGTATGGATTCAGTCTGAGAATAGAGAAGAGGAACAGTATATACTAGTACATATAGGGCCTGGGATTGTGTATGGATTCAGTCTGAGAATAGAGAAGAGGAACAGTATATACTAGTACATATAGGGCCTGGGATTATGTATGGATTCAGTCTGAGAATAGAGAAGAGGAACAGTATATACTAGTACATATAGGGCCTGGGATTATGTATGGATTCAGTCTGAGAATAGAGGAGAGGAACAGTATATACTAGTACATATAGGGCCATGAGATTGTGTATGGATTCAGTCTGAGAATAGAGGAGAGGAACAGTATATACTAGTACATATAGGGCCTGGGATTGTGTATGGATTCAGTCTGAGGATAGAGGAGAGGAACAGTATATACTAGTACATATAGGGCCATGTGTTTGTGTATGGATTCAGTCTGAGAATATAGGAGAGGAACAGTATATACTAGTACATGTAAGGCCTGGGATTGTGTGATACGAATTCTAATGACATTTAATCAGAGCATTCCATTTGACATTTTAAAAGTGCATTACATTGGAGCAAAAAGCAACTCTATGACAATATCCATACCTTACACGCCCTATCCAACATTTGATCTCGCCTACAACGCCACATGTTTTGGACAAATGTTCCAAAAGTTTAGACAAACCCAGAATGTTGGCATTGTGATGTTACAAATAACATGACGTCCCTCGCTGGGTGTGTCTAACCTTATCAAACGTTTGGACTGGACACATGGTGCTGGCAGAGAGGTCAATTCAGGTATTAATTATTACACATAATTTTTCCTATAATCATATTTAACTTGTCGGGGATCAGTGTTTGAAGGAAACATGAGAATCTGATTTCCAGGACATTCTCGTAAAACGAAAAGATGTAGTGGTGCTAAATTTATTTTTTCTGAGGATAAGATTGAATTATGACTCCTGTGGTAATAACACGAGCACAATAATGGCTGATAAAATAAAAACACCATGGCATTCCACCATGTTTTGTTGAAGTCTTATAGAATGAGAGCCATACACAAGGCGGGAAGATGGGTGGTTATTTCCAATGATTTAAACTTAGCAACTTCAAGAGCCAATTCTAATTTACTTCTCACATCCTACAGCTCAAAAAGTCGTTAAAACGTCACATAGTGTTAGCAGACTCACCTCTATGGCTCCACTCTGAGACTCCTCACTTGGCTTATATATAGTGGGTACCGCATTCCACACCAATTTATCCCTCTTGAAATTCATGAATTGGTTGAGCGTGAAATGACCACTACAGATTCTACAATTCATATTGAGGTATTCAGGTTCTCTTACAAGCAGGTCTTTTCTCTGACTAAACAACTGCCACTTCATACATCTACAATTTGGTAATTCATAACAGTTTATTTGTTATTGTTTAGGTAAATAAAAATAAAATATACCTTGAACTTAGACGCATTTAAGCAACAATGAATTTTTCCAATATATGGATAGAGAAAAGTTTTTAAGTATCTCCCTAAATAATTCTAATCCACTTTGCCATTTTTTCTTTCGAATTGAATAATAATTTTATAAAATTAAATTGAAATTCCCTTCCGATCAACTGATCGCGTCGACCTGAGCGGGCTTAAAGACTGATCAGTCAGTAATCGTTTGGCTGAACGATAAACCAGTTTCAGTCGACATGAACGCTCTTAAGATTCAATCGCAGACAATCGGATCGGATCTTAACTCGATCTGAGCCGGGCTTTAGAAAGTCAACGATAGATCTAAAAGAAAGTACATTGGAATCTCTGGGTTTATTCAAGGACTCAAAGAGCACCTTAACATGTCTCAATTGATACTACCTGTAAAACATTTCCACCGTTTTTGTCAACCAAATAACACCTCTGCTTAGTTTTGTGAAACTCTCATTTAATAACGGAGCTTTTTGTACGTATTCTGAATTGCTGTTTGAGACTTTAAATTAACTCATCGATAACCGTAAATAGTAACACCATGGAGAAATGATAGACAATTAAATGTTTTATGCCACCAAAGCACACAAACTTAAACTGCTCTGTCAGGTGTCTATCTTCTTCTACCAAGTTAAAACATCCATGGCCTCCATGCTTTAAAACATGGAATGGAGCGATGGAGAATTTATCTTCGAGAAGATGTCAGTTGTCTCTTCTCCTCAGACACCCTCTCATTAACTTAGGGGAATTTACATTACAATTTTTTTAGAGTAAATTTTATGCATCAGCTTTATACCTTGCATTTTACTAACAGCATTAATTTTCCTAATGGATAAAAATTACAGTTTAAATCAGACAGCTGAAAGAAATTAATTTAAGTGCCGAGTCAAACTGATTTACTCATCATATGTTGTTACCTTTCTTTTTCCTTTGGAAATCTGAAAAAACTCATATCTCGCTGGGTATTTTTCTTGTTAGAGCAAGAATATACAGCACAGTGAGCCCCACTGTGTTTCCTTGCCTTACTCATGCAATCTTGATTTCCTGTGGAGGAAGCCATCGTACAGACACACAAAGCGTAGTCGGTTTCCCTCAGTAAATTCAACGTATAAAACCTGAGAAAAAAAATTGGTAAAGTTAACACACATAAAATGTTTTGCTTAGCAACAAAGATGAAATATTCAATTAAATGTTATTGCAGGATAAGCCATTTGGCTTTTTACGCTTAAAACAATACAAATGCAAGTACTAGTTATGCATTAAAACATAGTTTGCAATTACATAGTTGGTTCCAAGTAATTATACCTTATAGACCAAGAATAATACTTCTATAGGATCTAGCCTCTAACAGACATTTTCCAAGAGTTATTATTTTGTTTTTTGAACAAGGGTTGAACAATATTCAACAAGGTAAATGAACTTTTAATTTTTGTTAATATTTTATTGCTCTACATCAGTACCAGTGACAAACTAAAAGATTGATTAATATGCACAGAAAATGTCAACCGACTGTGTTGCTTCTATTAGGAGAAAATCAGATAAAAAAATAAGGTTTTTTCAACGTGTTACACTTTCCAACTCTACTGGCCACTGCAACACAAAAACTGCAGCTGAAAATGGTGAGCTGGTCAAGGCCAAACTCAGTCAAGTGTATGTTAAAACGCCCCCTATCCAAAATTGCCCATATTGTATTGTATATGCATGCCAATATTGTATTGACCATAAATTTCAGAAATTATCAAATAACGGTGTAAGACTTTATACTTCACTCAAGAAAAGATCTTACTCCGTTATTTATAATTTCGGACATTTATTGGTCGTCGACTAGGTGCCGAGCAATAAATATCCAAACGTAAATGAAGAGGTACCTGTAGGCATTTAAAGATAGATTAAACTTAATTTAAAGACTTTAGTGAAGTACTACTACTACTAGTACCGACGATGTGGGGAACGGAACTTTTTAGTTTCGATAATGCTTTAAAGTAATCACTTCGTTGGCAGCTGGGTGCAAAGAAAAATGGGCTTTGGTAAAGAATCGTAGGTAAAGTAAAAGTTGCGGTCAGTCAACTCATTGATAAAGTGGCCCCGCTGTGCGTAAGGCGTGGCTGTGGTCGATGACTGTTGGCCTTTGACACTATGCCAGCTCTTCAGAGACAACACTACGGTGTGCCCCAATTGTCAACAACTTTGGTGATGCTTAGGCATGTTTTATTGACAAAACCGTAACGTCAAAGAAGACGTTACCTAGGATTAGGGACAGGGTTTATTATTGACAGAATAAGTTTAGGTTTTGGAATCTTTTATTGACAACGCTAAAGACGGACTTAGGGTTAGGGACGGGGTTTACTAACAGAAAAGGGTTAGGTTTAGCCATGTTTATTTACAAAACCGAAGGACCTCTTGGATTCGTCCAAATACGTCATCGCAGGTCAAAGGGTATAAATATGAAGTGTGCATGCGTGTATCGCAGTTCAGGTAACACATAGAAATTTAATACCTCTAACGCTGTGTTGAAAGTAACAGTTAGTCTAGTGGAAAGATGCTACAGTCTAATTGAGTGCGCATGTGCATGGTTCTGCACAGCTTCAGATTGATAAGGTAGGGGTTCGAGACCCGTTTAGTGCGGATTTAAATAGAAAAAATATCGAATTGGGTGTGTTGCAGTGAAGGGGGTTGTCTACCGTAAGATGTTAGGTGGCGCTGCTGTATACAGCAAGAAGATAGGATGAAAGAAACAGTTGACACTTCCAAACGTCCCCGTATACTACTTTTGTATACTCCTAAAATATCCAAGCTCCTGTCAACATTTTCTTCATTGTCTGCTTTATGCAAATTTATATTTATCCTAAGTAATAAGGAGTCTGACCTTATCTATTTGATCTCAAAGTCATTGTTCGACTGGTCAACATAGGCCTACTTAAATTTTCTAAAATTGTTAATATATTAAAATAATAATATTATTCATTTAATCTTTATAGACTTTAACAGTCTATTGTGTGGTCATCTTTAAACGACCTTGATTGTGTCTATTTGTTTAACGTTTTTTTCCTTGTTGGTTTTACATCCCAGTTTCTGTACTCTGTCGCGAAGTTAATGTGACGTTTTGTACAATAAAATCTTGAATCTTGAATCATAGCCGCACACATGTGTCTCATCATATGTATAGACCATTTATTTAGTCAACTTCAAGAACCAATGAATGCAAGCCAATTAAAACCTTTCCCACGGTTGCTCCGCCCTCATTGGTTCACCATGTATTCTTTACCATTCCCGAAAAATGAGTGTCTGCAACTGACTGAAATACATACCGACTTACTACCTGTATCTTGAAATGAAAACGAAACCAAAACCAAACTTTCCTGGCTTCAGCCTTCAAAATACTCGTCACAACACATAGTGTACGCGCCACTACAGGCTTTATCACGTGCTACTTATTTAACCAGTCATATTTTTCAGGAAGAAGGCTGTTCTCTGCAGACGATTTCTCTTTTATAAAAATCAAAATGTAAGTTACTGGGATTGTCTTTTTACAGATGCCCAACAATTGATGAAATTATAATTAGCAGATCTCTAGTCATTCAGCTGAATTTTAATTAGAATTTTGATATGGTTTCGCTTTTTTGCCTTGGCAATGACATGATCGAGTTGTCAACGCTCAGGCTAATTATTACTGAGACATAGCCAACAGAATGGCAGGATAGGATAGTCACAGGGGGGTATTTCATAAACCACATATAGCCGACTACGGTCAGATAGTCGACTAAGCAATAATGTTAAAGCATTGCCATTCTAGTCAGCTAAGTCAGTTTAGCCGTCTAAACCTGTTTATGAAATACCCCCCAGGGGCTAACTGAGACAGTGACAGTGACCGTGATGTGATTAGCCCCAGGTGACTATCCTGCCATTCTGTTGTATACAGAATGGCAGGATAGTCACCTGGGGCTATGATGTGATTAGATTACTTAGTGCTACACTGCTAGTAGTACTACTGTCTGTAGTAGGATTACTACTAGTACGTAGTACCCAGATAACATGCTGACGTTGAATCGACGTTGAAATATGGTTGACATGGTTGATTTATGGTTGTGGTTGAAAAAATGTCGTCGAAAAAACGTTGATATGCCGTTGAAATCGTCGGTTGGTCGATGGTCGAAAAAAGGTTGTTTTTATGACGTCGTTTCATGGTTGAAATATAGTTGATAGTGCACCGTCGAAAACGGGTTGAATAATCAACGTCCTTTAATCGTTGAAATGTAGTTGAAAATATCCAAAAAGTAACCGTCGAAAACGGGTTGAATAATCAACGTCCTTTAATCGTTGAAATATAGTTGAAAATATCCAAAAAGTAACCGTCGAAAACGGGTTGAATAATCAACGTCCTTTAATCGTTAAAATATAGTTGAAAATATCCAAAAAGTAACCGTCGAAAACGGGTTGAATAATCAACGTCCTTTAATCGTTGAAATATAGTTGAAAATATCAAAAAAGTAACCGTCGAAAACAGGTTGAACAATCAACGTCGTTTTACGGTTGGAATATAGTTGATATGTTCAAACACGATAGCACCGAAATGAAGTTATGTTATAGCAACTTTGTTTTGCCGTTGAAATATGATTAAAGTACACTCGCTGGAAAAATTACAGATAATAACACGATAAAAAAACAACAACAACAAACCTTGTTTTGTCGTAAAAAATTTTTTCCTATAGTTCGTTAAAATATACAGGCCTAGTTGATACATTTTTTGCATATGTCCAAGTATTAGTCTTCGAAATGAAAATAATCAAAACCGATATTGTTTTGTTTTGCTATTGATTAAAAGGGACTAAAAGGAAATCGTAATTAGGCCTAGGCATACTTATCATTTTCTTTTCAAAGTTATCTCGTTTTTTTCTAAATATATTATTTTGAAAGAAAATAATAATTTGAAAGAAATTTAAAAAAATAGCAGCAGTACATGATTGACGTTTAGTCATGACGTCATTTGAACGTAATCTTGTTGTGACGCCACAACCGTCCTTTTGAGAATGACGTCTTGCGTCGCAAGCGTTTGTCCTTGCGCTCCCCAATCGTTTCAGTGCATGTGTATACATGTACGTATCGACGGAATGGAATTTCCTCCATCACGTAGGCCTAGGCCTATGTGAACATCATCTTTCGGAAGTTATATCCAGGCTCTATGTTTTTATAGTATACATGTACTTTCATTGGACTACTATTCTGCTACAAGTTCTAGGATTAGGCATACACAGAGGCAAATTGTCATTCTATGTCATTGTGAGTTTACTTCACTCTTCAGTCAAATTGTTTATAACCAGCTAATGGAGACCGGGAAAGCCCACGTTATGCCTTAGGTCACAATTAGCTCTACAAAAATTATTCGGAAGTATATGGAGAGACGCATATATGGTTATACATTACAAGGTTAAGACAAATCAAGGATTTGCGATTATGCAACTGTTGGAAATGTATATTTCCGATTCAACGATGACACATAAATGGTAAGTATTTATTCTTCTTAATTGAATAGGATTTCATTTAAATTTCTTTCTGACGTGCAAGGGCGCATGTTTTTTTCTGAACTGGATGCGCCCTAACATGCAGTCAAAACAGGGGAATTAATTTTTAATCTGACAGCAGTCAATAACATCGCCCCAGCCTTTTTTCATCGCATAGTCGAGTTCAAATATAGCCTACATATACACATTTATACACAGGGATACAAAAGAATAAGCTATGACATTATCTCCACACAACACAGTTTCGCCACTGATATTTTCTACAATTTTTCACTGATGTTTCTTTTTCTACATTGAAAGATATAATAAAACAGTTTTTATCAGGTTCGTCTAGTCCGAGGAATTTTTTTTCGGACACGCAAAACAAAACACCTTATCCATTTTTATTTCACTGAATTGTATCTATTGGAATGTCTCTTAAAACAGCTTGCTAAAATCTACCTCATAGCATAGGCCTACACCTCCAAAACTGGTATCATCGGAAAGCTCTTGATTTGAACTTCTTGACAACAAAATGACCAAAAATTAGCTACATGTAATTCTGTTTCAATGAAATTTAACTTATATTTGGCAGCTCATGCTTGTCCGAATTATCGTTCGGAATATCATGCAATTGATAAAATATATGTCTGTCATTTATAATTTCAGAGATTCCAAGAAGAGACTCCCCCACATCATTTAACACACGCATGGATGGAATCAAGATGATCAAGAACTACACTACGCTTGGATTAACTTCAGCCCAAGAAGAAAAAAAAGCAAAGTGTACAAAAAGAAATGTGAAAAATGGACATTTCTATCCTAGATAGGAACAATACCGTACATTATTTTCTTGTGTAAATGATGAATAAATATATACAAATGTAACCAAATGTGTTGCCGCGTCATATATATAGGAACGCATCCCAATAAGCGTTTTTTGTTGAATGATTTTTGTTTTGTTTTAAATTGTGTTCTATAAAATTTGTATTGGTTTATTTCTAGTAAAGTTCAGTTTATGACAATCGTTGCGACTGTTCTAAAGCGTGAAGGCCTATCCTTGTTGTACATATATCTCAAGAGGGGTTGACAAACATCAGTTGCAAACCTGATTCACGCCAATAACCTTGACAAAAAACGTCCATATTTTAATTATAAGAATTGGTCGTCGATAGTTCTATTCTAAAATGTTTAAAATACATTATCTTTTTGCAGTTGAAAACAGGTGTCCTTTTAAAGCTGAAACCTATTTTGGTGGATGAAAAAATCGTCTGTTTTAGTTAAAAAGACGCCCTTTATTAGTTGAAAATACGTTCTTTGTTAGTTGAAAAGACGTCCTTTATTAGTTGAAAATACGTTCTTTTTTGGTTGAAAAGACGTTCTATATTAATTGAAAAAAACGTTTGTTTTTGGTTGAAAAGACGTTGTTTTTACGTCCGAAAACAACGTTGTAACAACGTCATATCGATGAGCAAAACGACGGTAAAGAAACCGCAAATCTTCGACGTCATAACAACGATAACGCAACCAAAAATCGACGTTGATTCAACGTCAGTATGCTATCTGGGTAAGTACTACTGGGAGTACTGCTACATAGTACATGTATAATTCAAAATATTAAATGCCTAGTTATTTATGTTAGCATATTTATTTACGGTACCTGGTCGACGATCAACGAAGTAAGACCTTCAGTGGCTTCACTTAAAAAGGAGATCAATTAAGTTTGTTGTGGTTCTCCGTTGACCTTCAGATTATTAGCAAAATACAGAGTGATCGATCTCGGATAAAAGGCTGCAAGTCGACTTTCCGCCAAAAATATACATTTAATAAGTTATACAGGGAATCCTAGTTCAAAGACACTGAAAAACAGTCAGTGGAGTTGTAGACGATTCTCAACCAAATTGGTAGAATTTGCAAGATGACTTAATCTTAGCCTTAAACTTGGTAAAAATGTCACACGAGGGTGATATCAATTTAAACACAATGGCTCGAGCTGGATAATCTTTGGCAGTTTGGGAAGGATAAAGAATAGTCCGCAATATGTTCAGTGGATTGAAGTTATTCTGATATGGGCTTCTTCAATACCACGTCATCATATGTGACCTTAAAATCTGTTAGCAGGGAATTTTGCTAAGTTTGTTCACTAAAAATTTTCCCGGGTGGTTAACTCTATTGAAAAAAATATGTGTGATGCCTGATCTAAGTTATGTGTTAGTCGCTTGATTTATGGAGCTAAGTACCAGATAAACATTTGAAACCACTCACTTTCCTTGAAGAACGCTTTCCAAAGAACGCATACAAAATAATTGTCTTCAATGGTTTCTTCAGACATTTATTCCCACTCAGTCCCAAAAAATTTAAAAAATTTCTGACTGGGTTTTCACGCGAACGACCTATGTGGGATGGTTGCCAGTTACCAGCGGAAGGTCGTGGGTTTCCTCCGGGGATAGAGCCCGGTTTCCTCCCACAATAAAACTGGCAACACCGCCATATAAGTGAAATAATCTTGAGCGCGGTGTAGAACACCAAACAATCAATCAATCAGACATTTATTCAGTGTACATGACTGCCGTATTTGACTGTATCGACAAGACAGGCCTAAGCCTTCATTCTCCTGACCGCCCATATATGGTGGCCAGTAGAGTTGGAATGTGTAACACGTATGATGCAGTATAATGATTTTACGGGGCCAGTAGAGTGGTGACCAAAGGAGTTGTAAAGCTTAACGCGTATGATGTTGCATAGAGATGTTATTGGGGCCAGTAGAGTTGGAAAGTGTAACACATATGATGTTGTATAGAGATATTGTGGGGGCCAGTAGGCTGGGAAAGCGTAACACATATGATGTTGTATAGAGATGTTGTGGGCACCAGTAGAGGTGGAAAGTGTAGGTAACGTGTCTGATGCTGTATAAAGATGTTGCGGGGGACCAGAAGAGTGGGAAAGCTATGTTTTGGTTTTATTTAAGTTTACACATTTGGTGCTTTTTCTGTGTTATTAGATGCTGTTTTATTTTGGGTGGTGGGAGGACGGGGCGTTGGGTTGGTTATATAGAGGATTAATGCATTGTTACCTTTATTAAAACTACTTTGCCCAAAGGTAAATTGAGTTTAGTTTTCTATCATCAGTGATAGGAATGACAGTGGTGGGGAAGTTGTCTATGAGAATCCCCCTGTTTGTTATCAGATGTCACTTTCACTCTCTACATGGAGTTTTGTCACTCATGGTTCCATGTTTATTAACCTGATGTGTTTTTGAGATTAACCATGGTCAGTCAAAGCCATCTGTTCTTACTTGTTAACTTTCTCACAGTATCAGTTCTGGGTAAATAAAACACGGTTCAAATCATTGTGCATGCCCAGGCTGGTGGATTGTTCACATCACAGATACTTAACATATTAAAGTTTCAATTAAAAATACAAAATTATACCAAAACTTTCAATTTTTGGCAAAAATAAAGAGTTTTTATCCTGTTATGTCTGGGAAAAATACTGAAGATCATCCACTGTTTTTAATGTAAACAGTTTTCTGAATTCCGGCAACTACATGTACTTTGCCTGTAAAAATTGGTACATCGTGATTTGGCGGAACAGAAAATATCTGTCAGAAGACTTACATGTGTATATAATTATGGAAATTTATTAATGAATGCTGCGACCACGCCAGTCTTTCAAGAATGCTTGTAATAAAATATTGGTATCGTGAAACCTCAGTACCAATATAGAAATTATTGCAGACTATCTGGTAATCTGCAATTGTTATAGCATTGTCTTTACTGCCTCAAAGAATTGTACATTAGATTACTTTCAAGTTCATGTAGTTACTCTTTCAAAATAGATGTAGGCGAAAAAAAATGGTTATCGTGAAAGCACATTACTGGTATAGAAATTATTGCAGTCTATCTAGTTTCCTGCAATGCTGCAGTATTGCCTATACTGATTTTGTAAATTGTATATTTATAAGTCCATGTTGTCAGTCTTTCAAAATATTTGTAGTTAATAAATATTGGTATAGTGAATACAGGTTTTTGGCATCTGTATAGGACTTAATACCAATATCAAGAGTCTTTCAAAACATGTATACATGTATCAACTCCCATGTATACCTTGTTTACAAATATGTCAGATTTGTGTTACAATAAATGTTTTGACACTGACATAATGTTGATTTTCTACTTGACCTGTAGGTGTACCTTGGACAGTATATTATCTCCACCTACATCCAGGGCTATTCATGTTGAGGTATAGAGTGGACTCTCAACTGATCTATGCTTAAGTGGATATGCTACTTGGTTAGAATAACCTGGCAAAAACTGCTAATTGGAGTTTTGGTTTTAATGAAATGATAACCATAAGAAAGAGGGCCTACCTTTACCGAACTGGTTCATGTTTAATGTCATCATTTTACTGAAAAGTTACATCATGTCAGAGCACTGATTTATCGAATATGCACTAAATGCAGACCAAATCGTCAGAAATCCAACAGTACCTAAGTTACAACCAATACCTGTCAATCTCACCTTAATCCCATAGATTGCTGTCATAAGCATCTGGAATTGTTCTATTATTAACTGTACGTCAAGGTGCGTTTAAATTACTCACCTGAATGTAGGAGTTCAGTTAGTGTCCATACAAGAATGTCCTCAAGCAAATCGTGAGAAATTAAACAGATCCTGAATGTTGACTGACACCAATCTGTTGTTAATCTCGGAAAACATTCCTTACAGAGACAATAACATGTTACCAAAACGGCTGAATACAGAACCTTACTTATTCCAAAGATCCGACAGAAATCATGAGAGATTCAGTTTTACCTGAGAGTTGGCGGTCCCCTTCAATCGTTAGTACATAATGATAACTTATAGTAAATATCCTCAAAAATCCAGTTAGTTCAAGGACGTTGGCATGTAACTGAAGTGGGTGAATATAGAACTGAATTATTCAAAAGATGCATTAAAACTCATGAGAAAACAAACAGTCTTTGGGCTAGCTGAGTTTTAACAGACACCTGTCAATCTTACCCTTATCACACCTGTACAGGTGATAGTTTATGTCAGGTGTCAATGACCGTGGGATTAATGAACTCTCATAATGTTGTGTGAATCCCAGTGGTACACTCAAATGCCTGAGAAGGGGGTGGGCATGGATTACTATGGCGAGGTTCTCTCCCCTTATCTTTTCCCGGAGTTTAAACAACAGCATCCATGGAATAAAGGAGGTGCATGTGACAAAGATTTTATCCTCATCTCGGAGTTTTGTGAACAAGAAGGACCAAAGCCTTTGGTAAGCTGGTACTTGTTGTTGCTTAATATCCAAAACGATCCTAACTTATGATTACATGTACTATATTTTTCCAAAAAACTTAAGAAAAACAAGTTAAGATTTACAGTATAGAGCTAAGAAAAAGATTACACACATTTTTATATTTGTGAACACTACAACAGGGGAAATTTTCTTGTCTTAATTATATTTATGGACACTAAAACACACGGGCACAGGGAAAATCTTCTTGTCTAAAATAACCACGGAGACTCTTAATTATAAATGTTTTTTGTCCTTAGAGCTTTTTCGCCCTTGATTATCAAGTGTATCTCTCGTACCCTTAACGGTTTTCGTACATTTATGGATAGTATGGGCTCTTTCTTACAGAAGTGTGAACCTTACAAGCCTTACAAATAATTTACAAATTTCACTTGGCTGCCAATTGGGGATGGGTTGCCAGGTATCCCCCTTCACTAAACCTGAAAGCTCCACCATTTATTAGAGAAATAATCTTGGGTACTAGTATCACATGCACCCCGAAACAATTGACCAATATAGACTGGTCAATATGTTTTCTTTTAAACCCGAAAGGTTTTGGTTTTTGTGAATCAACTGTTTTATTTTCTCTTTTAAAGATCACTATTCCCACTGATGAAGGAAGTCACTTTGACAAGAATGAGTTTGTTGTTAGAATTATGGCTGTTGATCATCAAACAACATCCAGGTCAGTCTGTATTCATTATTATTGGAGGGGGTGGGGGTCAAATAATGATGATGTCTTCATGTCTTAATAGTTAATTTGTATTATCTCGTTTGACAGACCTTTAAAGACTTATCCCTGTTTGAACATCTATGTGCAATAGCTATTTAAAGAAGAAGAAAACACACAAAAAACTTCATTAAGACCTAACACATACCCTTGCGTTTTTACTTGCCCCCATGATGAAGTTTATAAAATGCTGTCTATATTATGCCACCACGCGCATAATAAATTGGTCCACTTTCAAAATCTCTTATTTAAACATTGATCCATATCACTCTTTTCAAAGTTTTCCATGTGTTTGGTACCATTGAAAATGTACTATTAGCATACTTCTTCTGGACTTCCATATGTTTTTGATTTCTATTTAACCAGTGGATTCAGTCTCCTTGAAGATACACAGGTTATGATGACAGAGCTGAAGACAGGGACATATGCATACGTGAGTAAACACATCAAGCCTTAGACAGTTTTCTCAATATTTCTGGGATTACACTTTCTTGAAACGGGAATTGAACCCAGGTCCCAGGCATCATAATTAACCTATGTAAATGTTACCAAATTTCACTGTTACTGACACAGGCTCTAGAAGTTGGGAGTTGTTTTAAGTCACTGGGGTCATTTTCACTCGACACCAGACTATGATAGAGCAATGTAAGCACTCTGAGGAATGACAAAGACTTCATGTTTAACTCAACACCAGACTATGATCTCAACAGATATTTTAAAGTGGAATGCCACCGAGCAATAGGTTCTTTTGCTTCCCGTCTGCATTACAGAACTAGATTACTTCCTGCTATCATACAGGCAACTCACAAAAACATTTCAAGAGGTATTATCTGTTAAAATAGAAAAAAAAAATTGAAAGCTTTTTCTCAAAAAGTGCTAATTTTGAGCTCTTTGTAGAAACCATTCTTTGAAATATTTAGTTATGCTCAAGAAGTAAGAGAAAGCTACAATGTGAATATGTGTTCCATATATTCTGATTTTGTCTTTATTCAAACACATTTTAATGTGGCTGTTACTAACATTTACACATGGCATATAATGTTGGAATGTGGAAGAGTTGGCAGGTACTCGCTGAAAGTTTGAGATTTCTTCCGGACAAAGGCACCGGTTTCCTCCCCACTAAACCTGGCATCGCCGCCATATGTATATATAAGTGAAATATTCTTTCACATTAATCAATCAATCAATATAACAGGCTTGTCATGGAAAGATACTCCTTTTGCATTTTGTTAAAACCTGTCACACAGTAACATCAGGTGTTAATTTTTTGGAAAGCAAACTCATGATTATAGAGCTACATGTATAAAACAATATTTTCTATTATAGCCAAAAAATGTATACATAGAAACAACTTTGACAAACACCAACAAATAAGTATATACATTTTTGCGTCTCATGTATAATCTATAATGTTTTCTGCTTTGATAGGTCCACCATTTCACTCTATTTGATCATCATGCCCGGGGCTATGTTCGACCTTTTTGTATGACGTACGTCACTGCAGATCCTAGGTAAACATCATTTTATGAAGAAGCTCTATCAGAAATTTAATTCTTAATTGTTAAACGGTTGATTTTTATCATATAACGGAATTTCATGATTTTGCATACTGTTTTTTTTTTTAATGAGCTCTGATTCTTCTTACTGTATCTATTGCAATCAATGTATTGATAGTGCTTCTATTTTATTTGTTTCCTTTCCTAATAAACTAGACAACGTACCATATATGCCAAATAAGTATATGAAATCAGTCAATCAAGCTCTTCTTTTTGTTATGTTTTTCTCTCAGAAAAATCATGTCTTTTTATGAAGATCTCTCATCAGAATTTAACAAGGTAAGCTAGTTTATTGAAGATAAAATGACATAAGCTGCCAAAATTTGTTAAAACAGAAAGTTGAAAATATTGGCTATTTTTCTCAAGACGTGTAGTTCAGAAACTTTTTAGTGCAACTAGTCTCGCTATTAAATGTACATTTCAGTACTGTTTTGAAGTAACTTAAGCTTAGAATAAATGAAGGGTCTTTCTGGTTATTCAAATTTTGTTTTCTTTTGGCTCGTACAGCACGCCTACTGTATGGATTTTCCTCATTCCAATATCAATTATTTGGTTTTTTGTGTCTGCCAAAGCCTCAAGGTTGGACAATCAATGTATTTACGAAGGTGTTGGTTGATTTTTACGCCACAGTTAAGGTTATTTTATTTAACTAATGGCGTTGCCAGGTTTATTCTCAGGGAAGACACTTGATGTTCTGTGAACACCTGGCAACCATGCAAAATTGGGTAACGGAACGTAAACCCCACTCAGAAATTTTGCAATTCGAACCCGCAAGCCATCAATTGAAGACTTGTGTCGCCGTGCGTGACTATCAATCTATAGGAGGAGCTATTGAAAGTTGAGTTTAGTACAGTGTGTAAAGAAATGCAACTCCGAAAACTGAAGCCACAGTTGAATGATATTCTATATTTCGGCAGAGTTTCATTTTTGCTAACTTTTCTACAATCTGAATAAGTGTCGATCTTTGCAAGTTTTTAATGATTTGTGACTTTCAATATTTTATAAGGAAGAAATTTATTTATATTTTGGAAAAAATTCTGTGTTTCGATGTGTTAAACGGCCTACAAATGTTAACCTATACATAGCCCCCATCTACCAACCTGTGACACCATATAACTGGACAGGCTACTTCAAATTCCTGGCCCATGTCCTAGTTGTGTATTAAGTTGGGAAATTGATCTGAGTAATTTTCAAAGCCATTACTGAAGGGTATGAATTTTGTATGTCTTTCACCAGAAATTTCCTTTTCCGCTTCGACCAGACTCACAGAGTGTAATAAAGGATAATCTATTTGATGGCATAAAAAGGTTTGCCTTATTATGAAGAAAATCTCTTTAAATGTATTCTTCTTTTATAGTATTTTGAAATTCTTCTTTTTTGATAGGTTTCTAGATACTTTAAATATGGGAACAGAAAGGTTTTTGCTATGGATTTAGAAAACCAGCTCCGAGATCTTGCTTATACAAGGGGTAAATTTTTATTTATTTTTTTAAATCTGTAACAAAAATTATAAGTAATCTGAAAAAGTAAATTGCACCCAAAGCTTAAAAACACGCTTTTAACAAAATTATAACATTGAACCCAATATACACTCAAACCTGCATTAGACCATTGTCAGGAAACGTGATAAGTAATTGACTGATATTTTACGCTGCACTCAAGCTGATGGCTGCGTGGGTCGTGGGATCAAGTGAAAAATCCACTCAAAATTTTTTAAATTTCTTAACCTTTTCTATTAACCTTTTTCTTCAACCCAGATTCTTAATTTTGCATATTTTTTTCCTTTTCAAAGGCTTTTATTTTGGAGACCAAAATCAATCAACTGATATCTAGAAGAGTTATCAGAAATCTATGTTCAGTAAAGTTATAAAAAAGATTACAAAATACATGAGTTTACTTACTAGTGTGAGACTAAAAATGGCATGTTATTTAAAAGGCACCATCATTGTTGTTCTACCACCATGTCAGATCTTGAGATCAATACTGTTAGTTCATGTTCAACTGTATATCTGTTTCTAATAGATTTAACCATGTTATTTCTTACACTTATTTTAGAGAGAGTTATAGAAGTACAATGTAAATCTACAAAATCAGGGGAGATCACTCTTTCACCAGAGGAGAAGTTCTTGCGAGAATGTTCACTAGACAGTGTGGACCAGGCAATACAGGAAGTCAAGGATATACTTAAACAGATTCTGCCACAACTGGTGAGGTGTAAGAATTGTGAAAAAGATAATCGTCAAATTTTACTTCAGTTACTTATTGTTAATATAGTGCGGCCATTTTATTTAGATAATTAAATGTTTTATTTCATTTGTAACTTTCCAAAAGAGTTTTCTATTCTATGTGGAGGAAAAAAATTGAAGAGTTTTATACGGACTCATTTGCTCAGCAGTATAAGCAGTTTAATTTGAATTGAATTGAATTGAATTTTTTATTCACCATGTGATATCATACAGTTGGACAATTCATAGATGAAATTGTGGCGGGAATAAAGCCCCAAGTGGACTTGTTTTATCCCTAAAGAAGTCGTCATTAACAGTAGTGAAAAGGAAGATAATCGTAATGTGGGAAGGAAAAATGTTTGCATATTTTTTCAACATATATACAATGGCGATGCGAGCTGTACTTAATAGTGATATACATTGAGAAGATGATCCTTTAATCTTGATTTGAATAGTGAAAGGGAGGTAATTGTTCTGATCTACCTTCCTCCAATGTGTTGAAGGTTCTAATTAATTAACCTTTCTATCTGTGCTCTGGGGGTTGTTTCTCAACAAAGTTACGACCGATATAAGTCCAATGCAAGGCGTAACTACCATGGCAACATATACCCTCAACATTACGTTACGACCAGGCGGAAAGTTACGACGGGCGTTAGTGTGTTGAGAAACAGCCCCCTGAAGTGATCGATTCATGTGGTAAGATACCATTGGAAGGTTGAATTAGCGACACCTTTTTGGTTAAATTATCCCAAATGGTGGATAAGAAATCAGTCCTTGTAGTGTAGGGATATGGGGTAGGTCATTTGAAATTATTGAACTGTAGATAGGTGTAAACGGTATATATTGTGTGTAACAGTTTTGAGACAACTTTTCTGTAATATTGAGAGAATGGAAATACTAATTGTAGAAATAGTTTTTGTATAATTTTTTAACTTTTTTTAATGCTGATTTTTTGCAGAACGATGAACGACTGGATGAAAGGTTTAAAAGACTTGAAAATAAAGCCATTTCTAACCGAGAGAAAAATGTCGCTAAATTGTTTGATTCTATCAGTCTCCAGGGCGAAAAACTCTCATCAACAAATGAATGTAGAAAACATGGTAAGGTATTATGTTTCATGTTTCACCTAGAAAATACAAAGAATTACTTTAAAAAAGAAGACAAAAAGTTATTTATGATTAGTGGTGAATAAAACCCCATGGGGCTCGTCCGAAAATCAAACGAAAGCAATAGAACCACTAAACAAAGATGAAATAATGTTTTAACTTTGTTTTCACTCAATCACCATATGTGGAAGCCTTGCCAGGTACTCGCTAAAGGTTGGGGGGTTTGCTATGGGCAAGGAGCTTGGTTTCCACCCCACTCAACCTGGCAACGCTGCCATTTACATGTGTATGTTAAATAATCTTGAGTGCAGCGTAAAACATCAATCATTTAACTTTGTTCTTCGCGAAATCCAGGAAGTTTTGTTTGAGCATTCTTAGGATTGTGTTTACTGAAGCCTAGTTTGAAACAACTTTGGATACGATTCTTTTAACAGAAAAATATAGATTGATTTATGTTTTAGGCGACACAAGATTATCTAACTTATATGTCCGGTTTAGTGGGGAAGGAAACCGAGCTCTTTGCCTGAAGGAAAGCCTGGAGCTTCAGCGAATACCTTGCAGCTCTTCCACATAGGGCAATATGGGGAAATACTCCCTCAGTTCAATTTTTGTCTTTTTGACTGAGTAGACAGTGAAGATCAAGGAAAAGCTTGTTAAAATATCATATTTTTTTGCTAAAAAGGTTGAAATTATGTTTCAAGTTGTGCAAATTTCGAAAATATATTTTATTTTTCATTAGCAGGATCATTTGGTGGCTCTTACGACACAGACCATGTCTTCTTGGATAAAGAGAAACATAAGGTGGGTTTTATCATTCCAGCTCAGAAATTACTTCCTACTTGTAGATTTGTATTTGTAAAGCACGCCCAGGACCTGATTGTTCAGAGTGCCAATAACTATAAAACTGATCTTTAATAGGTCATTTAAAGGTTACCTTATCCTTAATATCAAGCAGCCCAGTAATGATCAGTTAAGCCTGGGATACTAGAATATGAGGGATTGGAAGCCCTATTATCCCACCTCACACTGAATACTTCCTGTTGATTGGTTCAAACCAGTCACATGGAGACTGTATATTCCAGATTACGTCAATGTGCTGATCCATACAGGGCGACTACCATATATGGTTTGTGATGTCATGTCTAGACACTTGTCAATCAAGTCTGCACATACCATACATATGAGAAAATAGTTTTCGGGGTTCATTTTCTGCCTTTTATGTCAAATTTGAGAAAGAAGACTATAAAATTGTACAAGTTAGGTCTTTGGTGGGATAAATTCGTTCCAGGGTTTGTTCGAGATGGAATACGGAAATATATAGGTTCAGTAATATTCGTTTACTGACCCTATATATTTTTGTATCCCCCCAAACTAATATTGTAATACAGCCAGTGTACTGAGAATTGGTCGTCTCTCTATTCTGATGGTATTCTGATTTTCTCAAGAATAGCCGAACCATGAGCTGTGTATTCAGATTTACTTTGTAGATATTAACTGATATGTGAACTGCACATGAAATGGTTTCCTGTTACTAACTTACAAATAGATGTGCGCAGTCTAAAATGGTAAAGGTCCTTAATTGTCACTCCTCTGTTATCACGTACAAAAAATGTCGCAAGCAATATGTAGGAGAAACTCTGAATTCTCTACAATTCTCTACGCCACCAGCATTTCAATACCCCAGGTCATTCTGTAAAGGACCATTTTGAAATCATGCCCATTGAAAAAAATTCTCTTTTCGCCCTTCTGCTGCAGATACGAAACACAAAAGTTTGGATAGGGAAAGTTTTTAGATTCAAACATTACAAACTGTTTACCCTTTGGTTTTGAACTTGGACCCTTGAAGGTGTCGTGAAAAAAGTATTACACCATTTGTGTTTCAGTAGATTGATTGATTGTTTGGTGTTTTACGCCGCGCTCAAGATTGTTTCACTTATATGGCTGCGTTGCCAGTTTTATTGTGGGAGGAAACCAGGCTCTATGCCCGGAGGAAACCCACGACCTTCCGCTGGTAACTGGCAACCATCCCACATAGGTGTTTCAGTAGAATAAGGCCAGCATGAATATGGCCCAGATTATAACAGAAGAATACAAATTGCTTCAAAGTTAAATAGTTCGACCTCTGAGTCCATAGCCACTCATTGCTTATAAAACGAACAAGAGTTTGACAGATATACTAGTCAGGATTAAACTCCCTTGTCTATCTTCTACCCAGGAACCAAATAACATATTTTTAGCCCGCCATCATTCTGATGGAGGGCTATTCAAATCGCTTTTCCGTGGTCCGTCGTCAGTCGTCCGTCCGTTAACTTTTTGCTTGTTACCTTTATTCCAAGAAAACTACCAGTCCACTCTTAATCAAACTTAACATACATCATCACCTAATGGTCTAGTTGTGCACCGTACATTTTCATCTCATTTGCATATTCTATATGGCCACCAGGGGGCGATATTGTTTTTTTTTGTTACCTTTATTCCAAGAAAACTACTTGTCCGATTTTGACCAAACTTGGCTCACATTATCTCCATATAGTCTAGTTGTGCATCGTACATTTTCATCTCATTTGCATATTCAATATGGCCGCCAGGGGGCGATGTTGTTTTTCTTTGTTACCTTTATTCCAAGAGAACTACCTGTCCAATCTTAATCAAACTTAACATACATCATCACCATATGGTCTAGTTGTGCACTTGGCTAACATTGTCTCCCTATAGCTTTGTTGTGTACTGTACATTTTCATCTCATTTTCTTATTCAGTATGGCCGCCAGGGGGCGATATAGTTTTTCTTTGTTACGTTTATTGCAAGAAAACTTTCGCTTGTTACCTTTATTCCAAGAAAACTATTAGTCCAATCTTAATCAAACTCAACATGCATCATCACCTTATGGTTTAGTTGTGCATCGTGCATTTTCATCTCATTTGCATATCACCAGGGGGTGATATATATTTTTTTTGTTACCTTAATTCCAAGAAAACTACCAGCCTGATATTCATGAAACTTGGATAACATTGTCTCCCTATAGCTTTGTTGTGTACTGTACATTTTCAACTCATTTGCATATTCAATATGGCCGCCAGGGGGCGATGTTGTTTTTCTTTGTTACCTTTATTCCAATAAAACTATCAGTCCAATCTTAATCAAACTCAACATACATGTACATCATCACCCGATAATCAAGTTGTGCATCGTACATTTTCACCTCATTTGCATATTCAATATGGCCGCCAGGGGGCAATGTTGTTTTCCTTTGTTACCTTTATTCCAATAAAACTGTCAGTCTGATTTTCACCAAACTTGACTCACATTATCTCCCTATAGATAGCCTTGTTGTGTACTGTACATTTTCATCTGATTTGCATATTCAATATGGCCACCATGTTGTTTTTCTTTGTTACCTTTATTCCAAGAAAAACTACCTGTCTTACATTAATCAAACTTAATATACATTATCACCCTATGGTCTAGTTATGCACTGTTCATTTCCGTCTCATTTGCATATTCAATATGGCCGCCATATTGAATACTTTTATTACTTTAATTCTTTTATTCCAAGAAAACTACAATGTACTGGTCTGATTTTGACCAAACTTGGCCCACATTATCTCCCTATGATCTAGTGGCGCACCCTACATTTTCATCTCGTTTGCTTTTTAAATATGGCCGCCAGGAAGCAATGTTGTTTTTGAACCAAATTTGAAAATGAAACTTATTATCATTATTCCAAGAAAACTACTGACCTGATCTTAGCCAAACATGACACACATCGTCCCCCTAAGTTCTAGCTGTGCACCGTACATTATCATCTCTTTAGCATATTGAAGATGGCTACCAGGTGGCAATGTTGTTTTCAACCAAAATTTCAAGGGGAGCTTACTTTGCAATTCACAATTTAATTTTCCTCAACAATAGTTATCTCCCTGGAATAAGAATTTTTTATGTAGGCCCCAATTCCTATATCCAGTTATCTTTAATATGAGTAAACAACCTATGTGGGATGGTTGCCAGTTACCAACGGAAGGTTTCCTCCGGGCATAGAGTCCGGTTTCCTCCCACAATAAAACTGGCAACGCCGCCATATAAGTGAAATAATCTTGAGCGCAGCGTAAAACACCAAACAATCAATCAATCAATTTAATATGAATAGATAAACACGGGCGTTAAGATCCCTTTAAGGGATCTCTTGTTCCTTTTCCCATTATAATATTTGGTAGAATTTCACTTCATCCGACTTCAGAATACCCTCATAAAATCCCTACCCTCCAGAAAATTCTACGAACTAAAGCCAAACTCTTGTCTGTCTTTAGCCTAATGAAATATCACAACATACATGTACATGTATGATTGGGTATTAATGTCTAAATTGACATACCCCCCTTTTTAACCAAATTAGAAACTTGTCTCCATGCCTGTGTGTTTTAGTGTTTATGAATATAAAGGAGTACAATATATTACATTTTTACGTATCCAATCCTTTAAATTCCATGCCACATTTTCCCAGGTGAAATTGGTGTATTTAGGTCGGAGGAGGTTTGAGGAGTCATTAAGAAGTTTACATGAACTGTGTCAGTGGGGGGCTAAGGATGGCCTTAACAGACTCCGATGTATACACAAGGTATGTATCATGGGACAGTAGGATACAGGTTATGGGGTACATAGTGACCAATTTATGTGGTATGGGCTCTTCTTCAGAAATTCTTAATTTCTAATTTCAAGACGATTAAAAAGTTTGAATAGGATCAAATATAACGATATTTAGATAAAACTGAATATTTTAGTCTGCGTGTAGCAAAATAATGAGATGTATATTTATTCATTTCAGGATTTTTTACTTACACATCCGAGTGACAATTAAGTATTTTTTAGAAGAATAAAAGCCGATCACTTTCAAATTTAGATTTTCCAAAAAAAAAAAAAAATTTGTCAGACAGTACTATTGAACCATTTCTTTTTTTTTTGGGGGGTGAGGGGATAGCAATTTGATTTGCCATGATTTTTTAATGACTTAAATAATATACTTCTACCTAAATACCTCTTGGTTTGATTGGCGACTGAGTGAAAAATCCACTCAGAACCATTTACATGTAGTTTGAAGGAATTTGTCTACATTAATATTCCTATGTTTTATTTTTGTACAGTACTTTTGTCGTGATTCGGCCATTTTGGAAATAGAGAAAGACGAATCCCCTTTAATTGGTACGTTGGTGGTTTCTTTTTAGTTGGGTTGGGGGGGGGGGGGGGGGATAGGGGGGGTCTCAACTGATTAGAGGCAAATGTCCACACAAAGTGATCTGTCATAGGTTTGACTCCCACTATAAAGTTCCATCCCACCAGCCCCAACGATTTTTCTCCGAATCTTTTATTGCCACCATATAAATGAAGTGTGCAGAGTGAAACACCAACCAATCTATTGTGACTAATATCATTTACCTTTATTATATTCTATATATGCCATTGTTAATATTGTATTGACCTCCTCACTATCAAGAGCAGTAGAAAACTCCATCACTAGTAAATCTATGCATGTTATTTTATGTTACAGTCTTATACAGTTGTTACTTTCCGAATAAGTATTTATTTCAATTCATTTGATTTGTGTGTATGTTTCAGATCCCCATTGCTCCCTGTTAACTATAGGTCGATGTGTGGCTACCAACTTTCTACATGACATTGATATGTGAGTTTGTTTAACTCCTCCTGCTTAGATTGTCAGTTGTTGATAGTATTAAATTATTGATAATTTATCATTTACAGGCTTGGTTTTTTTCATAAGTTGGCGTGAATGATTTACCGTTCTCGCAAAATTGAAATTGAACATAGTAACTGTTGTTCTCTTCCTTAGGCTTCCCCGCTTTTCAAAAAAAAAAATCACCTATTTACCTGAACGAACAATGACTGTTTATGGGAATTTTTTTTGTGTAACCTCCACGTAACCGAACAATCGATCGACTGAAAAAATAAAACCTGCATTAGTTTGCCACACTTCAAAATTACCTACTGTTGTTGTTATAGGAAATGTGCTGGGACCAACTGGTGTTTTGGGGCCTGTAATAAAGATCAAAGACCATTTCATCCAACCAACAATTTACTTAGAAGATGGCTTTCTGTAAGTTAACCGTTAAAACACATATACATGTATGTCCAGATGTCTTTGGTAAAAGGAGATTTATAGAAAAAATACTAGATATAAACTTTGCACTTTTACCGTACATCCAAACCACTTTCCCAGAATATATTTTATGAACACTAAAACACACAGGCACAGGAAAAATCTTCTTTTCTAAAATAAACAATAAAGGTAGGCCTACTGTATCATAGATTGGTAGGGATTAGTTTGTATTTTATTGCCATAAAAAGGTATATCCATATTATGCCTTAAAATGACAGCTACATAAAACTTACTCCTCTGAAACAAGCTTCAGGTGATGACCAAGTACACTGTTATTTTATATATTTTTAACACTAAAACACACGGGCACAGGGAAAATCTCCTATCTCTAACCATGGAGACAAGTTTCTAATTGTGTTAAAAAGAGGTATATCATTTAGACCTTTATACCAATCATAAGCTGCATTGTGATATTGCATTATGTTGATGACAGACAGGAGCTTGGTCTTATCAGTAGAATTTTCTGTATAACTTATCAGTAAAACTGATACCAGCATTTTTCCAGATTTAATATTTTTTTTATATATATCTTTCTTGATTCCTGATTCTTCCTGATGTTTCTGTTTGGTTTTCAGAATGAGACTTTAGACAGTTATAAATCCTTGGATTCGTTCCTCTCCGCTCAAGATGACGACACAATGATCTCAGCCAAGTCCAGTTATGAACCAACATTTGTCATGGCATCAGCTAGAGTTGAAATGTAGGTTATTTTAAGGCTGGTTTAAACTTGGATTTTTATTTAAGAAGGTTTTAACTATTGCGCTGTCTGATTATCTTGTACTCCGTGTAACTCTTCCACATACTGTAATGGAGAGAAAAATTCATTCAGAAAGTTCTCAATTTTTATTTGGTCTGGGTGGGATTCAAATCTGAGCCACATCAATGGAAGGCCTGTGTCGAACTGAGGGACTATCACTCTAACCTACTTGGCCTTGATTATCTTTGGCCTTGGATAAGGAACTTAGTTGTCACCTTTGATTGGAACTAATAATATCAAATATCAAAGTTTCTCAAATTTATTTTTTGCAGATCAGGTGCCTTGGACTCGGATGAAATAGCTAGTCATTTAGGCAATGGATTCTTCATGGATTCTGATTGGGTAGATATTCCCAGCATGCAATCTGCTTCCAACCAATCATATACCTTGGAGCATAATAGGCCTGATCTTTATAAAGATGACCAAGAAAAGGAAATGACAACAGAGAATGGAACTGAAGGTGGAGAAGAGTTCCAATCAAGGGGGACAACTGAGTTCCATGACATGACTGACAGTGCTTTGGGCAGTTCAACTATTGACAGTAATATAGCCATGGGTGATTCCGTGTTGGAAACTAAGTCAGAATCAAAATCAAGTGTTTATGTGAACAATAAAGTTTCAGAAATTAAGTTCATTCAAGAACCCTGTAATGGTCATCCAGTTAATTCATCGACTGAAATTAAAAATTATAGTGAAAGTGACAATCATGTTCTGTCAAGCTCAAATGGAGACCCTGTTTTAAATGGAAGAATGGCCTTAGAGAATCACACTGACTTTGATATATTAAAGAAATCCACAGACTCTGGTATTGAAGGTGAAGTTAGGGAAGAAATACTCAAAGAAAATATTCAGAATGAATGCGACTTTGACTCAGTTAATGGAGTTGGTGATATTGATATCAATGGTGGTGACCCAGTTTGTGGGATTGGTGACCTTGGCATCAATGGTGGTGACCCAGTTTGTGCGGCTGGTGACCTTGATATTAATGGCAGTGACCCAGTTATAAATGGTGGGGGTCTGAGTCACCTTATTGAGACAGGCTCTCTTACTGATCCACAAATACCCTTTGATTCCTCAAGGGGAAGCAGTACTTTCAACAAATTACACACAGAAGGCCGTAAGTACATTTGGTTTATTTGAATAAGTATTATACAATTGAAAAACTGTCTCAAAATCTTAAGTTATGCAACAAAGAAAAATGTCGTACTGCATGTATACATCAAATCTATGAGGAGATACAAGCTTCAGTGAACTAAATTGTGTGATTCTTTTTTTTTAGTGGGGGATCATTTTTTTAATTTTCTTTGTTTTAGAAAGTGCATTATCCATGTCAATGAAATCCAATACTACCACATTCCTAGAGAGAATTAATAAGCCTGATACTGGTAAGTTGACATATATTACCACAAGGTCAAATTTATTCTTCCTTTTATTTAAAAGTTCTCCCTGATGTGGTTCAATTGGTAGAGCGATAATATCTCAGCCCAACCCAACAAGAGCTCAAAACCGTCTCAGTCAGAAGAAAAAACGGAAATTTTCGGAGTGCTTTTTCACGAGCACCCTATGTGGATTGTTGCCAGGTACTTGCCAATGGTCGGGTGTTGATCTTGAACAACATTGTCATAATTATGGTCACTTGAACAAGTCAGAACAACCTTGTCATATTAAATGAATATCTTTTTCTTTTCCATGTTAGCCTCCCTTGACAGTGACATAGATGACACACCTACTCCCTCGTCAGATACTGTTCGGTAATACATTCATTCTAGCCTTAATCATTTGTAATTACTGTCAAAAAGTATGCATCTATTGAATATTCTATGTAGTCAGTATGTTAAATAAGATATTAATTTGGATATTTTTCACAAATTTTCTGACACCGGTCCACTTTTAGTGTTTTTACGATCCAATGTGGTGCTCAGTTGTGGATTGTAAAACATCAAATGGAATGGTGGTCTTATCAAAACTTTCTGAATAAACATCATTGGCACTAGAATATCATTAAATCTCCAGATAACTGTGTGGCATTATCAGGCCACATAATTTTGGTGTCAGTCAGAAACATTGAATCGGTTTGGTATATTGCAATGCTAGGAATCAACCAACAACAATGCTAGTTTCATTGTACATAATACCGAACACTGGCTTTCACGATGGGTAACAGATTTTTGTTTCCGTAGTTTTAGAACAACAGGCTGCCGGAACGATCGTTACCATGAAATCCTATAGGTTGCATAATGTTTTGGACTTCCCTGTGTGGAAGAGCTGCCAGGCACTTCCTGAAGATCTAGGGTTTTCTCCGAGCAAAGAGTCTGGTTTCCTACCCCACTAAACCTGGCAACTTAATTCGATTTTTTCACTTATTTGCCAACATTGCCAGGTTTAGTTTGGGAGGAAACCAGGCTCTTTGCTTGCAGGAAACCCCAAACCTCCTGGGAGTACCTGACAGCTCTTCCACATATGACGAGTAAATTGAAAGTGTAAAATTGAAGAACTGTATGATGACAAGAATCATCTAAGAAATGTTTGAAACTCTCTTTAAACGTGGGTTACATACTAATGATAAAAGATTAAGACATCACCACGTGGTTAGTTGTTTTTGAACAATACGAGCTTTTGACACCTATACCAGTTACACTTGACAAAGACACCGGTATAGGTGTCGAAAGCTTGTGTTGTTCAAAAACCACTAAGCACGTGGTGATGTCTTAATTATTTATCATTAAGAATCATTTAGTCTCAGAACAATCCTTTTTTCCAACAGGGAAGTCCAAAGCATTAGTCCATCAATCAATTAATTTAATGCCTCATTCTTGTTTTCTTGAGTGATAATATGTTGTTGGATGTCATTTCAAATACTAGTACTTTCTAACCAAATAATTGGCTGCTCTGGGTGCTGGCTGTCTTGTTTAGAATTGGGCATCAGGCAACTCTTCATTAACCTCATTTTATTTTAATCTCATGTTAAATACTTTCCAACCAAATTGACAACAATATCAAGGATATAAACAAATGGAAATATGCTATTTTGGGTTAAATTTGTCTTTCAAAGATCTTCTATACATGTTGAATCAGAAATCTTTATGTTATCTGACATGAAATCACTGGTTGTTTACCGCTTGTTGTTTTGATGTAATCTGACTTTCTAACCATACTATTGACTGATGTTTGTAGGAAGATAAAAGTGGCAGTATTCAGTGCTGCTGACCATGTATGTAAGATATCTCCTACTTCACCAGGTATGTACCTATAGGTAGAATGTACAGGTCAAAATAAGTTTGTGGAGTTCAAATATTTAAACTTACCCATGTGGGCCCGTCTTAAAAATCTGGTGTAAAGATGTGCATACATGTACATGTATGCCTACAACATAGAACAGTTGTGACCTGGGTGTAAGTCTCTATTGTTTAAACACAGATTTACTCCTAATGCAGTTTGGGACATCTTGTAAGACAATAGGCTTTAGTTAGTAAACTTTTTCAAAATTTACTCAGAAGTCAAACTTACATAACGGTTAACTGAAGTTCCATGACTTTTAGAATGCCTCTCAAACTATTAATTAAAAAAAATTAGTTGACAAAAAAACTTCAACAGGTTATACTGTATGTTTTATAGATTTCTGTTAGAAATATACATATGTATTAAGAAGGGAGGGATCAAACACGAAACATGGAACAATGAAGTTAAAAACACGCTCAGAAATTTTTCCATTTTTCTTTTGGACCAAGTGCGAATCGAACCTGTGATACAGTCAGAACTTTGAACACAGAAGGCCCTATGTACTGTCAAAACATCGAGCAATGACTTTGTTTTCATTCATATTTATGATCACTAAAACACATGAGCACAGGGAAAATCTTCTTGTCTAAAATAACTGATTTTCATTCATATTGTAGGTTACAAACTGTTACGACTATGTCAGAAGTACAGTCACCTAGACGGGGTTATTTATTCCCTGTTGTCAGGGCGCACAGTCTGTGTTGTCGGCAGCCAATCAGCAGAGAAGGAAATCAAGGAAGTAGTCACAGCATTAGAGCTTTTCCTACCAGGTTATGCTAGGTGAGTTTTCATTGGTTAATGATCTCACCTTTTATTGGATATCAAATTTCAATCTAAAACTGCTTTCCTAGAAATGTAGAATTTTTAGCACATGCTTTGCTCCAATGGACTGTTTAGTATTTTCCTGATGAATTCTCCAGGCATTCAACGCTACATCTGTGCCCAAGATCTTGCGAGACCGAAACATTTTTTCCTCCTTTCATTAGAGAACCCACCAAGTGGGATAATTTTAAATGGAAATAAAACGTATAACATTATAACATTGTGAGCTCAGATGTTATGGTTCCATTATTAACTTCTTGTAATTTGTTCTATTTATTTTCAGTAAATTTGAATGTATCCTTCCCATACATCACAAACCCTTAAAACTCCCAGACATTCTGAAGTACAAGTTGATTGGTGTTTGTCGCCATGATAGGCGCTCCCTGGATTACAGTATACCCAACTCTCTAAAGGTAGGAAGAAATCATCTATATCAGATTGATTGATTGGTGTTTGTCGCCATGATAGGCGCTCCCTGGATTACAGTATACCCAACTCTCTAAAGGTAGGAAGAAATCATCTATATCAGATTGATTGATTGGTGTTTGTCGCCATGATAAGCGCTCCCTGGATTACAGTATACCCAACTCTCTAAAGGTAGGAAGAAATCATCTATATCAGATTGATTGATTGGTGTTTGTCGCCATGATAAGCGCTCCCTGGATTACAGTATACCCAACTCTCTAAAGGTAGGAAGAAATCATCTATATCAGATTGATTGATTGGTGTTTGTCGCCATGATAAGCGCTCCCTGGATTACAGTATACCCAACTCTCTAAAGGTAGGAAGAAATCATCTATATCAGATTGATTGATTGGTGTTTGTCGCCATGATAAGCGCTCCCTGGATTACAGTATACCCAACTCTCTAAAGGTAGGAAGAAATCATCTATATCAGATTGATTGATTGGTGTTTGTCACCATGATAAGCGCTCCCTGGATTACAGTATACCCAACTCTCTAAAGGTAGGAAGAAATCATCTATATCAGAAAAGTTGTCTTTTTCAACTGATTGATGAAAAATGTGGTTAATTTCCCACAGAACGTATTTGTGAAATACTGTTATCGTAGGCTCATTGAATGTACTTTGCATTTCAAGGCTACAGGTATGCACTCATTTATTGGCCACGATGGGCTTTAGTCAAGTATATATAACTTAGATACATCCATCTCAAAATGTATAAAATTTCCGAGTGGATATTTCACACGATCGACGTATGTGGATTGATTTATTGGTGTTTTATGTTGCCGTCAAGATTATTGCCAGGTTTAGTGGTGGAGAAAACCGGGCTCATTGCCCGGAGGAAACTCCCGAACTTCGAAGAGTACCTGGCAACTCTTCCACATACGGCCACAGGCTGTTTGTGGAAGGGTTTCCAGTTACTTGTCAAAGGCTGTTGGTTTCCTCCGGGTTTCCTCCCCCACTAAACGATAATCTTGAGTGCGGCATAAAACATCAATCAATCAATCAAAATGTATTGGGCTTGTTTCTTTCTGCAAATAAAGGAATAAATGTGTGTAAAATTTTGTCATCAAAACTTAAACCTGCCCCCTTTTAAAAAAAAACATTTTTTACTATGTTTATATTCAAGGGGGGGGGGGGGGGGGAGGTTCTTAACAAGAATTTAAATACATTTATCTGTTTAAACCCCTAAAACTTTTGATGTTTTTGGCCTTTTTTTCAGCAATATGTAACTTTGTTTGATATCGAGAAGAGATTTATAATATCCCCTGTTTATCAGGTAAGTTGTCATTTCGAATTACTGGTACCTGTTTCTGTGACGGGTAAGCGATTAACCCAGCAGAGCTGCCTACCTATGTCACGTTATGGGGGATGGTGGGGACACAAGGCAACAAAATAATTTCACTTGTGTGCTAAGTTAAGCTGCTTGTATTTCACCTTTTCTTTGAGCGGAGTCGCTAACGAGATGTCAATTAAGAGATTAATCTATAGATACACTATACTACTCTATTCTGGATTTCTTTTAGTTTTCATTTATCAGTTAGCATTTTTTCTCCTGTTAACACCTTAAGAATGTAGCTCACGAAAATTGAGAATTTTCTCTAAAACAAATATGTTATTGTTTTTTAAAGTAGATTCAGTATGTATTCAACTAAACCATTTTTTTATTATTCTATTTGCTTATACAGGGCCATTATGTGAATTTATTGTTGAGCCATGTCAACCTGTTCAAAAGCGAGGAATCATTCATAGCTTATTTACACAGGTAAGCCAGGTACAATGCAATATATGATGTATAGTTTTGTTTGAAAAATTTCAAGTTTGATGAAATAAAAGAGTTTAGAATATAATAGGGCAGGGGAGTTTACTCAGAGATTTCAGAATATCCGGTGACAGGTCAAGTTTTTTTGTTGAAGTAATTTTCAGTTTGGTTGACATGTTTTGTTCTATGAACTGAAGTGAGCTGGATTTCACAATATCCAGTGACCGAGGCCTTTTTTTGCTGAAGTAATTTGATTTGATATAGAAGGCTAAAGGCTCTCCACATGTGCAATGCCAGCACGGATGACTTGAAATTCGAGGAATTCTCACAATACTCCCGCTCCCTATAGATTCATATTGGTCGTGTTGATTAACAAAAAATGTATTTCATGTAGAGCATCCCATGCCAGAGTACAGCATGTATGACTGGTTTCAAGCCCACACAATCCCAAAAGATTTTCTTGGCACAGAACCCTTTTTTCCTGCCTAAAAATTGTCAACAGCATCTTAAAGTGAAATACTGTGTCATGTTATTAACAAGAATGATTGTCTGAAGGTTCAAATCCCACTTAGCCGTCACAGTGTGCTTTTCAATTAGAAAGATCTAAAGGAGAATTGATACAAGGCTTTGCTATAGTCCTTCATATTCCACAGATATGTGATAAGTAACATATCGCTGTGTAGTAAAACACATACAAATAGATAGACTACATACAAAGCCTTTTTCAAAATTTTACAATGTCTTCACCACATTAGCTTCTTTGAGGGACATTAACTTGACCAAACCCTCCAGAATTCCTTCCCGGTTTCCTCCCACAATAAAACTGGCAACGCCGCAATATAAGTGAAATAATCTTGAGTGCGGTGTAAAACACCAAACAATCAATCAATCAACCAAAATTCCTTAAATATAAAATAAAATTCCTTAATAAAAACTCCTGCCTGTCATCAACCTAATGTCATACCATGGGTTTTAGTATATTATAACAACTTATGATTGGGTATAAAGGTCTAAATGATATACCCCCTTTTAACACTATTAGAAACTTGTCTCCATGGTTATTTTAGACCAGAAGATATACTCTATGCCCATGTGTTTTACTGTTCATAAATATACATTACACTGAATGAATATGTTTTTTAGTGTTTTGTTGGAACTTGCATCAGAAGCCTATATGTATTACCACCACTTCTGTCTGAACTCTGCCACTTCAAGAAAACAGTAAGTAATGTTTATGAGTCCAGAATATAATAACGGATTATGGTGCTTTACCGCTTTATTCATGAAGATGTGAAAATGTCTCGGCATGAATTTGTAGAGAATTATTTCCCATTTTCTGATATTCCAATTGATGGGTTCAAATTTGGAAAGTTCTGACTGGACTTTCACTGAAGCACCCTGTGTCGAATTGTTGCCAAAAACTATAGTTAAGTGAGGATTTCCTCTGGGAAAAGTGGTTGGGGTGTTACTTTGGTCGATTGGTAGTTTTGTCACCATACGAGCCCCCATTTTTAGTGCGTTGTTAAATGTTGGCCAATCCATCTGATTGCAATTAACTTTACAATCATATCTGTTACCACATTTGAAAAAAATGGTGAATACATACCCAAGCAGGCACAGGTTTTTAATACAAGGTTCAACAAATTGGGAAAAAGAAATTTGTCGAGTTCCGCTTGACTGTAATTATTTTTGTATTATGTTTATTTTAGAGTGCCCGACAAAGCCACAAAAAAATCTCAAGACCAAGCCATATTAATTTGGCATCATTTCAATCTTCTGAAGTCATTTCTGTTTTTTTTTTTCTTTAGAAAAACAAAACTGCTGTGGTTGTTATTTGTTAATGTGTCTGTTACAGGACTGTGCCGTTGTCCATTCAGGTCAAAGGTCATATAAGAGGTTCTAAAGAGGCCTTCAACAAACTGAAAATCTACAACTGTGATACAAAAATTATTGAGGTGAGGGAAATATTTATCAGTTAATCATTTACAAAGCTGTCTGTCTTCAGCCTAATGAAATATCATGGGTTTTGATTAATTAAAACAACTTCTGATTATGTATATAGCCTAGTACACACAAGAGGATCCAGCTGAGCTGCCGGCTACGCGTGGCTGAGAGCTACTGTAAGCTGTCTCTCCTGTGTGCGTGTAAATTTTGGTGAGATCCTTGTGAGGCGTTGAGGAAAACATCTAGCATGTTTAATATAGGTCAGTGAACTTGGGTGACCAGGTACTTGCCTCAGCCGAGAGCTCATCGTCTGTGCTGAAATTTGTTGCTGCTCCCTCGGTCACGCTGAATCGTCAATCCCCTTGTCTGTGCTGGGCTTATAGGTCTTAATAAAAAAACTTGTACACAGATTTCCCATGTGCCTGTACGTTTAAGTGTTCTTAAATGTTAATTTCTTATCATTCAATTGTTTATATTAGGTTATATATTACATGTATACATAAAAATCTGATCGGAAAATATCACAATAAATATTTTCAGCTACCATTAGTAAGGTAATATTTTCTAATTAAATACACACTGGCACCTTCTGGTCAAAAATAACTATGGAAACCAGTTTCAAAACTACATATACAAAACCATAACATGAAAATTGTACAACAAACATCTCTTTACCGGTTCCTTAAATTTAGTCTAATTTCAATATACTTTTTTTATGAACAGAATCTTGTTGAGCTGATTAGCTGTCAGCAGTTAGACCTGTATGAACCAGGTGGGTTAATTACTGTACCATTATTCATTCTGAAGTAAAATAATCTCAGTTTAATTATAACAGGTCGTGCTTTAATATATGTGCTCTTTTAAAGTGATGTGAGCTCTCAAAGTTTGTAGTTTTCCATAGTATGGTATTCCAGACACGAAATGGGCCTCGGTGGTCCAGTGGGTTTGAATGATCGTCCCACAGAGACCTTCTATCAATGCTGTGCAAGCTCAAATCACAATCAGACGAAATGAAAATGGAAATATTTCTGAGTGGATTTGTCGTACGTGGAAGAGTTGCCAGGTACTCGCCAGGCAATGAGCCCTGTTTCCTCCCCCAGTAAACCTGGCAACGGCGGCATATAAGTGAAATAATCTTGAGTGTGGCGTAAAACATCAATCAATCAACCAGACACAAAAGGGGTTTTCAATTAAGTTCATTGAAAAGCAAAATCATGTATGTCTGAGGCTGGTACAAAGTTTGAATAAGCAGCCTTGTTTCCAACTGGTCTTGTAATTTCTGGGGATTTTCAAGTGTATGGTAAAATATTTGCCTTGTGTGTTTTAATTTCAGCTCCCTCCATCAAAGTCCCAACAGAAGTTTGTCAGACAGTCAGATGTTGATCCAGCCACAATTTCTATTGACCAATTTCCATGTGCAATGTTTGTATGATTAATGGCTTCGTTATCTTATGGTGTGGACACACTGGGCGTATTTTGTAAGTGATTCATTCATTGGTCAGTAAATTTGCTTTGTGTGTCCCTGTAAATTAGTTTTGCTGAAGCTCGACAAATACATTCACAGATTTCAAGCCTGTTTGAAGTTCTGAAGATAATTTTGATTGGCAGTGATGAATACTTACTGTGTTCACTACAGTCAATTTTTTAGTAAGAACCAATCACAGTGCTTTAGGTATGTCGTACAAAAATGGTGACCCAAAATGATGAGCGAAGAACTTTTTTGTGACAGTGACACAAAAGCAGATGTCACATATTTTATTGAGTCATAAATTTGACAGCAAAATCGCCCAGTGTGTCAAGTCGTTTTCTCAGCGATTTCGGCTGTGATATGTTGTGGTGAATCGCGATAGAGTTAACTCTGCTGCTTACTTATTATATGTACACATCTTCATTGTTTTTATCTGAGATGCAGAATGGTTTTTGAAAGAGGAAACAAAATGACCCCGTTTGTTTGTGATATTTTTTTTAGCTCACTTGACTTAGATTTCCTTCAATGCAAAGAGTATTTCATATTATTTTATACACCACATTGTGAGGAAGTTTGGATATCTAACGACTCCAGTGACCTAAGCTGTACAAATGTGCAGTATTCTATGATTTTACAGAATTTCAAGAGTGTAGAATATTTTGGTGGAAAGTGTTAAGCATAAGCTTTTTGTTGTCATGGTTAAATAAATTGCTTCAAAGTAACAAGAACGCAGTTCAAAGAGTTTGATTTTTACAGACATATTGGATTTACAATGAATAGTCATCAAGAATAATGTATTTTTTTGTTTTGAGATAACCGAACTACTTCTCAGTGGAGTTTAACTAATGAAGATTTCAGCATTTTATTCAGGGTGGGGATCTTTAATATCAATATATAAGCAGCTTCACTGATCAATCAGGGAAAAAATCTTGAGTCGGACATAAACTCAATCAACTACTAACCTGACATAAACTCAATCAATCAACTACTAGCCCCTTTGTTAGAGCCTTTCAACAATTGTTTTTACTACCTCTACAATTTTACGTTTTTTTTTTTTTTACACTTTCACAAAATGTGGTCAGAATGGTTATAGCTGCACTTAAAGAATCAAACAAGTCCCCTTTAATGTTTTTATACTTATAATTTTTTACTTGAAATTTACACCATCAAATACATTATGTTAGTCTAAAATGGGGAAAATTTTATTCTTGGGGGTAATTTACTGAATACGTACATTGTGTATTTCGTGTAGTCAATCTTAAATACTGTACCCAAACAATCACTATTTACATTCTGTAGATATTTTCAATCCAAACATTTTTACAGATAAATTTTTTGTGTGAAGTAATTGTAAAATATTTCAGCTGAAATTTGCTATTATGTAGCTTTCTGAATAGGATTTCCTCAAACTAGCCTTGTTTTGAAGCTAGTTGGGCACATAGTTCATCTAACAGGACGATAAATTAAACATATTACTAAATCGTTTATTGATCACATTTTGTGTCTGTAAAACGCTGTCATTGAAGTGGCATGAGCTGCCAAATATAGCAAAAATTTAGTTGAAACAGATTTAGTGAATTTTTTGTCACTTTTATACAGAAGTACAAAAGAGCTTTCCTCTGATACCAAACTTGGATTTGTGCGTTGTAGTCGTTTGATAAGCAGCAAAACTGGGGAAAAAATGACTCCTCGGCTATTTGAATTTTTTCGTTTTAAGCACAAATCTTCGGTTCGCTCAGAACAAATATAAATTGAAAAATTCCTGAGTGGATTTTTCACTCAGTCGCTGTATGTGGAAGAGTTGCCAGGTACTCGCCAAAGGCTATGGGGTTTCCCCCTGATTTTTGTCAGCTCATGCCCTTTTAAAGTCCAATTTATCACATGAATTTCTGGCTACATGAAATACAGGCTGTTTGCATAAAGCTTTTGTAAACAACATGATCTTACCTGTTAAAGCTGATTGTCATTTAATCATAGAGAATGGAAATCTTGTGAGCTTTGTTTCTTTCAAATATACAAATGTGAAATAAAAAACCTCAAAAATGAAAATGACGTCTTCTGTTTCAACTTTCAAAGTTTTGTTGAGGTTGAAATCTGTTAACCATATTTGTTCAAGAAAAACAGGGGCCTCCGTGGCTCAGTAGGTAGAGCGTTGGACGCTCAATCCGAACAGCCTTCCACCAATAGGTTGCGGGTTCGAATCCCACTCAGTCCCAAAAAAAATTGGAAAATTTTCTGACTGGGTTGCCAGTTACCACCGGAAGGTCATAGAGCCTGGTTTCCTCCCACATAAAAACTGGCAACGCCACCATGTAAGTGAAATAATCTTGAGCGCAGAGTAAAATACCAAACAATCAATCAATCAAGAATAACATCATACACTTTGGAAGGCTACTATCAGCCCCTGGTGTTTACATGGGTTTCATTAATCTAGAAAATGATCACAACAAATTAAAACAGCATAAACAATTTATCAGATTCATTCATTATTCTTGAAATGCAATATATCCTGATATAATATAAATAACTTATTTTACAAATTTTGGCACAATGGAATTTCATAAATCTTTATATATTAAAAAAAATTGTTGGAATGTTATTTAGTTTAAGGACACGATAGGCATTATTGGTTACTCATAAATTGTAAATAGTCCAGAAAGAACATTGGAAGGGGCAGCTTTCTTTTGATTGGGTAACTGTCCACCAACGTACACACCAATCACACCTATAGATACAAAATACAAAAGTTTCTAAAATGATATGCAAACTGAGAACATGCATATTTACATCCAAAATAAAAAAGAGTTTAATCAATTTAGTTCTGGTATATATGATGTAACTCTTTCATGTCATACCCTGATTGAATTCAACATTAAAACGTTGATGGCAGGTTGGAGCATATTTAAGCGACATGAGCTACCAAATACAGGGAAAACTTTGTCAGCACACAATTAGCTAATTGTTGGTACCTGGCAACTCTTCCATATACGACAATCAAATAAAAAATCCACTCAGAAATTGTTCAATTTTCATTTGGGTTGAGTGACATTCGGTCCCGCATCAACTAAGCATAGTTGCTACGGTACCACAGTAAAGAGTTTTAAGGTTTAATGGTGAGGAAACAAGGTCCAAAATTTCCTTTGATTATATCAAACTCCTAATCACATTAAACATGAAACATAAATCAATCAAAGGTATTGAATGAATAGGGCTAATTACATTCAGGTGATATTTTGTGCGTAACTTACCAGGTAGGACAATAAATCCTTTTTTGTCATCCCATACTGCCATTTCATTGGCCGTGATGGTAAAGTTTAACCGGATTGTCTGGGAGCTGTTCAAATGCACTCTGTTAAAACCCAATAGTTGATAACGAGGTGTTGGAACAGATGAATCTAACCAAAAGATGTACACTTCATTTACCTGAGAGGAAAATATCATACAAATAATTATTTAGTTAGATTGATCGACTGAATGTGATTGATTGACCAGTGCCTGGCAACTCTTCCACATACGGCAACTAAGTAAAAAATCCACTAAGAATTTTTTTCAATTTTAATTGCTCTGAGTGTGATTCGAACCCACGCCGCATCGATGGAAGGTCTGTGTGGGACTGAAGGACGATCACTCTGGACCACCGAGGGAGAGCGAGTAGTGTTCAATCACGTCACAACGTTCCAGAATAATGAAGTCATTGTGTTTGAGTTGACCGCACTGATTTCACTCGGTATAATTTCTTCATGTGGGTTGCTTCAGGACATTTTTGATTGAATCTGGTTACTTATTGGGGAGTCTCAAATAATCTTACTGGGGTTGTAAAGGCTGGTTTTCTAATTATACCCTTGTAATTGCCTCTCTGTAATTGCTAATATTTATATATATGCTAATATTTATATATGATATGCATAAGAATAGAAATAAATGACGTCCTGGTGAGCTGTGTGTTGCTAAATAAAGGGTCTGAGGCTGGAGAAACCACTATTATTAGAAGTACGTCTTAAGTAAATTGAACAACAGAATGCAAGGTTTGTTTTGTGGTTAAAACCAGCCAAGATCATTTCCCTCAGATGGTGGTATAGGCCAATTACTTTTAACGCTCCATTCTGATGTCATCGAAACGTCAGCGTGAAAAAGCTACACTGAAAACAAATTCTGTTGCACGCCGAAGAAAATGTGATGTCCAGTGTAGGTGCAGAGTAAAATATAAAATAGTCAAGTTTTGACTGCAGCGTACAATGTAAACCTAATCAAAAATTCTAAAAAAAGTCTAACAGTAAGCAAAAATTTACCTCATCTCCTGCTATTGGTCCATTGGTGAGGTTGAAGGTCAAGGTGACATTGTGACCAGCCTTGACCTCTTTAGGCTGTATCACAAGGTCGCTGTAGTGGAAAGTTGAGTAAGACAAACCATAACCAAATGGATATAACGGATCCCCGTCAAAATAACGATAGGTCCTGTTGGACATACTGTAATCTGTCATAGAGGGAATCTATGGGAAAATAAAATTAAATATAATGAGGAAAATTAGAATTCTGGTATGTGAACAGAATCGAATAATGTATAAGCCTAGAGTAAAAGTCTTTCATTTTTATAATTAGTAATTGGATAGTGTATTCCAACATCCCCTAATTGGACCTCAAACGGTTGACTGTTTGGTGTTTTACAAGATTATTCACTTATATGGCAGCATTGCAGTTGCCATATATTTCTCATCCTCGGATACCCAGGGTTAAATTCTCGACAAGCTCACCTCTTACCCCTGGGTCAATTGCCTCGTTAAGCGTCGTTTTCTGGGAACGCCCATTTTCTGTCGGACCAATCAAACGATTTCTTATAAACGTTTTAACTCTTCAGTTTTGGAGACACGTTTATCGAATTGAAGTAAAAACAAAGATGGCGGCCCCCAATAGGACATGTGAATTGTGATACAACCGAAAAGTCGTCCATCTTTGTTTGGAACACTGCTAAGATGCTAACGCAACGCGGATTCTGATTGGTGAAATTTTCCGCCACAGTTTTGTGGCGGAACCAATCAAAATCTACATGCATATTAAATTAGAAACGACGGGCAGGGTCCGACTTGTCCCACGGGTAATGTGAGCGTAAGCGGAATTTTTAACCGTGGGTTTCGACGATGTATATTTCTGTATCCACCCTAACCATGTTAGTGATGAGCTTCAACCAAAATCAAACATGTGGTTTCAGATTTCTGATATCCTCCAAGAATCAGTTTATCAGAAAATTATGATACATAACAAGCTATATCTAAAAATTGTTTGAAACTCTCTTTAAACGTGGATTCCACACCAATGAAAAAAACTAAGACATCACCACGTAGTCAGTTGTTTTGAACGACACAAGCTTTCGACACCTATACCGGTGTTTTCATCAAGTGTAACAAGCTATATCTAACCTGTTTATCGGAGGAATACCATGTATAAGGAAGCCGCCCTGCTGGGTTACTGTCAGGTCCAGAATTTGTTAATATATTATACAAAGCAAGACCAGTAGTCTGGGCAGGGAAAAAACACTGGAGAATGGCGACGACTTTTGGATTCTCATCAGCTATGGAGACATCCATCGGACCCGCACTGAATAATAGCAGAATTAACCTTCCTGATGGTGAAACTGTAAAGGTAGAAAAAGGCTTAGAGTTTTATTACAGTGGCATGAATATAGGGGCATTTTTTTCTTCAATAATTGACAAAGTTTTCAAATGCAAAAAAAAACGAAATATTAAAATGGAGCTCAGTTCAAAATTATGATATGAGAGATGTCTAACCTGACGAACTGTGACAAATGGATTGATTGATGTTTTATGCTACACTGAAGATTGCATCACTGAAATAGCAAATAGCCTGGTTTAGAGGGAGAGGATCCTGGCTCTTTGCTTGTTGAGTGAAAACTTGGTATCTCTTCCACATAGGGCAATTGTGTGAAAAAAAAAAACACAATAGAAGGCAGGTGTAAGATTGAGAGACTTTCACTCCAACAACTGAGTCACAGAAATCTCAAATGGATGGAAGCAAGAATTTGGACTCTTTGGGTAAAGAGCTTCTTTTATTATATATGAAGCAGAGATGGTTCTGCATGATGTTGATGTACTTTGAAGGGTAAGTTGTCAACATATTGAGTCAAATAACAGCCTACCATACTGGATAGCGTCTTTGAGAAGTTGTAACTGTTGTCCTGGTAACACCATGGAAGCTCTGTCATGATTTTCTGTCTCAATGTACTGACCTGGAAATAATGCATTACAATATTATAACCATTCAGCAAAACGGAATATTACACCCAACCCAATCAATTCTAAAATAGGTACCTACAGTTACAACATATGAAACTATAGCAGCTATACACAACTGTAACTACATTCAAATGTTAAATCTAAGATAAAATTGTTAACATTGGAGAAAATCAAACAATTTTACACCCCCAAAAATTGTTTCAGAAAAGGGAATTTAGACATCCTTATTCTAATTTTTGGCCAAATCTAATTATAAATCAAAAGATTATTCAAGGTACATATTTAACTCCACAGCAGGCATTGGGTCAGATGTTTTCACTCCTGCGATAGCACTTGAACCTAGAGTTCAAGTTCAACCGATTTCAACTTAACCAAACTTATGGTTATACAGTCAAACCTGGTTTAAGCGACCAACTAAGGGAAACGTGAAAAGTGGTCTCTTAAGACAGGTGGTCTCTTAATCCAGGTTTTTTGCAACCGACATCTCGATAACCTGTCATCTTTTCTCATGAAAAATGAGGGCTTTGCCAGTCTTAGGCGATTGCATTCTGACTTATTTCACTGATTTTTGTACATCTCTACGATTTGTATAGAATTAAAAAGAAATCCAACAGCGATATATCTATTGATAATTTTTTTCGAGATTGTTTTTTTTGTGTCAATTCTGTTTAGTATAATGTAATTCACAGGAATAATACAAAGGGCCATAGTGTCCGGCTTTAATTGTAGGCTTTGGTTATTACGACAATCGTGGATTGCTTGCAACAGCGGGATTAGGCATGCACGGTAAAATCACGTTTTTTTTTTTTTAAGACCACATGGAGCGTTTTAGCGATTATAGAACCAAGTTTTGGTCGTTTAATACAGGTTTGGTGTATACTTTATCAGCTTCACAGCTGGTCGCGTTAGACAGGTGGTCGCTCTTTACAGTGTCTAAAGTACGAGATTTCGTTCGGGGCGTCGTGGGGTGGCCGCTTAAGCCAGTTGGTCGCTGAATACAGGTGGTCGCTTGTCCAGGTTTCACTGTATCATACCATATGCTGCTATATGTAATGTAACAATAAGTTCCGTTAAGGTAAGGTAAGTTCAGTGTAATTCTTTTCAAGAAACTGAGATAAAAAAAGTAAAAATATTTGCAATGAAGATGTTAGAATACTTGCCACAGACCTGTACCAAGGCAGATAAATGTGATGTTGGACTGTTTGACAGCACTGATAACTTCATCTCTATTATAATCTGTACAGTTAGGTGTTGAGCAGCCTGAAGTATGGTGGACCTGTCTTCCAAGGGGAGATAACCCCTTCAAAGGGGTGACTGAGTACAGAGGGTTGGGATCAGCTGAGTAATCACCATACAACTGCTGATAATTGTCAGACATAGGACCTATAATCTGGAAAATATTTTTAGTGAATAAAAATGACAGAAACATTGAAACCTTTCTGTCAATCCATATGTTTCTACGAGTAAAGGGCCCGGATTCCACCACACTTACATCTGGCAACCCCACCACTTTAGTTAAATAATCCTTAGTGCGATGTAAAGCATCGATTAATTTCTTTGAAAAGCTTGATCAAATGTCCCATTTTGGTTTGATTGATTTATGGAGTTTTAATACACAGTATACACGTTGTAAAGATTAAACAGGAAAAGGCAGAAATTGAAACCAAAGTCTGTATCTATACGTTTCACAATGATTCCTTACTGAACTTACCCCAATGCTATCTATCAGGCTTTCTGGTGCTAATTTGATTGGGAGAAATGAGTTCTTCAACAAGACAAAGGACTGCATGGCTGCTTTCAAAGAGAGTTTCTGATGGGCGGGGCTTTGTATGACTGACAGGTTCAACTTTGTGTAGGGATTCATGCTGGGTGGGTCAAATTCTCCCAATCGCATTCGAGTATAAAACAGGGGTTTTACTCGTTCAGTAATCAACTCTTGGGTCACTTTAGATTCCGATAAGGCCTTGCCCAAGCTTCCATACACCATCAGTCCAGAGTATCCAGGTATTTCAAGGTTTAGGCCAGCGTTAAGACAGGCGGCTGATGTGTCCACCGTATTGTTGATGTATTTATGAAAGTCAATGATGAATTCTACGCCACCTTCATCAGATACAACGAAACCTTTAAATCCCCACTCAGTCCGTAGAATGTCTGTCAGCAGCTTTTTATTTGCACAAGAAGGCACTCCATTGATACTGAAAATTAAATATTTATTAATGAAACCTCTACATGTATTTACGTCGAGGAAGAAAAAATGTGTCGTTTTAGACAGGTGTCAGTCTATTTCGTTACAGAAGGAAATTGGGTATGTTGTTGCTTTGGACAGGGTTTTGGTTTATTAAAGTGATCATTTACACAGGTTTCACTGTAATCTGTAAAATTTCTGGAAGAGTTAAATAATCTGGAATGAGAAGTCCACAAACTTTCTGTTCTATGAAATCTTTTAAGACCCCGTATAGATAATCTAGTTTGAATGTTAGTTTGCCTCTAGAATGGTTACTCAAGTCAATATCTGTGTTGCACATCAATTACAAATTATACTGCTTGAGAATTTGTTAACAGGCAGATGAGCCTTCCAGAAAGCATGGATTGACTGATTGATGTTTTACAACACAACAAAATAACCATGGAGACAATTGTGTTAAGGGGCGGGGGGGGGGGGGGGGTATGTCATTTAGACCTTTATACCCAATAATGGGTTGCTGTAATAAACCAAAACCCATGATATTTCAGGTTGAAGACAAACATGTGTATGGTCAGCACAATTTACACGGATCTTTACATATGGCAAGAAGTCAGTTAAACTGAAATTAATCAAAATGTGATAACGGGGAAAGAAAATAAAAATATGTAATTTGGTTCCTAGTTAGAAGACAGACATTGGAGTTTAGCCCCGACTAATAGATCCCTGTTCTTTTTATAAACAATGATTGGTTGTCTCAGTGGCTTAGATTATTTCAGTTATACGTCGATGTTACCAGGTTTAGTGGAGGAAATCAGGATCTTTGAGTTTAAATATTTTCTTATCCAAATTTAACAATCTAGTATGTTTATTCCAATGTTAGTACACTTAATCTCTGTCTTTTATTTGACTATAAACTCTGAGACAGAAGGCAAAATTCAAGAATACAATTAACCCACGAATAGGAAGCCATACTTCTTAGTTCAATACTCACCTATTATAGCTGCAGAGGATTCCATAGCTACCTGCTTCAACACATCTCTTAAACTGAGGGAGAAACGTGGTTCTCCAGTCCTGTTCTGAAACCTGGGAAAATAAAAATACATGTATATAAATCTCTTGATACAACTGTTAAGAGAAAAGTATAAAGAGTTTAATCAGTATTTGTGCTAGCAGCTGTAATATGACAAATCTTTATTGGAAGAAAATGTGCAACACATTTTTTGTGGACCAATGCTAATCTTGTTTTAGGCAGTACCTATTTTAGGCAGGAACAATTGCCTTTTTTTACTTAGACTCTAGAAAAACTTTATTACAAGAAATCAAATGTTGAACTTTAGTATTTAATCCATTTTTTTCAAAGACCATGAATTCTGACTTGACTTAAGCCTGTAGGCTTACTTTGTCTATCATAATAAATGTCAATACAGATTTTCATAAAATTAAAACAAGTTGAAGATATTTACGTTTGCATTAAAACTCAGTCTTGACACTGGTATATCTTCTGGGCCTCCATGGACATCGAAATGTTTACAGACAGCATTAGCTCGTACATATCGCGGGTGGTATCCTTGGAGACCAGTAATAAAAGCTTCAGCCAGTTTCCCAGTAAGATATGGGTCTTCTCCGTACGTTTCCTGGATATTTAAAATATGAATATAACTTGACTGAAATTTACTGACTGTGTAGATTACCAAAATATTTTATAAGTATATACAAATTTATATTATATTTTTTAAGAGTATCTTCTGTTGATTATGACTATACATTAGCACACATGATCTCCAATATATACGCCACCAATAAAAAAATTATTAAACATCCTTTTATATTTTGAGTCACCGTTTTGCCTTATTGTTTAACTTTGTATTTATAAGATTACCTGGGATAGAACAATCCCCATGGGGCTTTTTTCCCGCCAGAACAAATTTTTGGCTTCATTTCCTTCCTCCAAATTTTCTCTTTATTGATATGTGTTATTTTAATGCATGCCTTTCTTATTTGTAAATACTTATTGTTGCATTATTATCTGGTGAATAAATCCAATCAAATCAAAATCAAATAAGTAGACCTATTTACTGTTCAAAACGCACTTCTAATGGCATGAACACATCTGGTACAAGTAACAAGTTTTTATGGATCACAAGCACTTTTAAATGTTGACTGATATTTTTAAAGATATTTATTGTTTGCAGGTCTCGAAATGGAGGCCTGCTAATGGCTAAAAACTGGCGAAAAATTGTAGGTAGCAGGCCATGTTAAAAATGACCTGCTAAATTCTACAAATTCTACGAAAAATAGCAGGCCATAGTCTTTTTGTCCCGAGTTCTCCACAACTTAAAAACAGCCCATGATTCTATTGAGATATTATATAGTGTAATTTGTAAGTCTTCAGGGAGGAGATAAAGTACTTTTGCAAGGTTTTTTTTACCTCCGGAATCTTAGAAACAAAACTTCGTACATGACTACATGTAAGTCATATCTGTCCTGAATGTCTCTATTTCAATGGACAAAGAGCGACTCCGCCTATTCCTCATTCTCAGTCATCTGTAAAATAACTGTTCAATTTTATTATCAGCAGGTGATGTTACATTTGACCTGCAATGTTATTTTGGGCTGGAAAAAATAGCAGGCCATCAAAAAATTCCCATTTCGAGCCCTGTGTTTGTCGATAAAAAACATTTTCAACCAAAGACTAGCACTGATATTTCACACGAGAATGCATTGATATTTATGTTTTCTAAGGTATACAAACTGGTTTCCTAAAACGGTGATTCACTCTGAGCTCGAGTTTCTTCTTTTTTTACCTGGTTCCGCCCCCATAGTGGATGCCTCATGATATTAACAACAGGTGCAAAACAGCTGATACCAGTATGATCTTTGTACACTCCTCTACGACTGAAGTCTGTATGCTTGGCTCTTACTTCTATGGATGTTGCCTCGGCTACCAAGTGTATTAAATCAGAACTAAAAAGATGAGGCACACTTTTTAGTGAAAAAATAACTGAATAATTTTGTGATTGATAATGATTGATTGAAGTTTTATGCCACACTCTAGAGTATTTCACTTAATTATATCACGGTGTTGCCAGGTTCAGTGGGGGAGAAAACCAGGCTCTTTGCCAAGAGAAAACTCCAACCTTTGGCGAGTAGGCCTATCTGCGGGAAGAAATTTTTTAATTTTATTTGGTCTCAGTTGGATCCCCTTCCACATCGATGGAAGGCTAGCCGCACTCGTGTGTCTCTATCCTAGTTTTCTTACTTTGCCGGTCAGGTAATGGATAAGTATAACTGTAACCAACTGACCCCCATTAATAACCCCCAGAAATATATAACATTACTTAAATGTAGCTGCCAGTCCTATGGCCTGTGGAAATGAAGTTGCGTTGCCGGATTCCACAGCCCCTCTTAAACACTCTGTATTCCACTGATACGGTTTGATTCCAAGACGGGGTATCGCGGGGGTCGGGTTAACCGTGCCTGGTTTCCCGCCACCACCATGCGACAGCTGACCAATTATCTCATCCAATGTTAATCTTCGCACAAGATCATCAACTCTGTCATTCCATGGCAAGGACGTATTTCTAAACGGGAATAAACCACAGACAAGTCGAGTAACGACTACCCAACCAACGAGAACATGTGTCAAACTGAGCGCCGCCATGATTTGATCATGTGACGAACGATTTGACATTTATCAACACACTTCTTATCTCCCTTGATCTGGATGGTCGCATAGATATCTTATATCTTATTAAAAGATAGTTGGAGACCTCCAAACTCTGTGGTCAAAGTTTACTGATGATGGGTGACCAATAGAGTTGGAGGACCTGCCATATTGAAAAATGTCGATTTACCGAAACAAAACTATTTCGCTAAATTTCTCCTAATTTTAAACAATGCAACCGGCCCAAACTTTACACACATTCAATTCGATCTTTTAGTTCGCTTTTTCACCGAAAAAAAGCGTTCAAACACTCACATTTGTGTTGTATCATCGTCGTTTTTCCAAGGACAGTCTGAATCTCCCGCTCGCCTCCTCGTTTACTTCAAGTTAACTTGGGCAATGTACGACCTATGCGAGCCGCGCTTTCGTATACATGTTGTTGTACGCATTGGAAATAACACTTCCGATGCACTTTACCTCAACTCGTATGTTTATCAAGAAAATACGAAAGCGCGGCTCGCATAGGTCGTACATTGCCCAAGTTAACTTGAAGTAAACGAGGAGGCGAGCGGGAGATTCAGATTGTCCTTGGAAAAACGACGATGATACAACACAAATGTGAGTGTTTGAACGCTTTTTTTCGGTGAAAAAGCGAACTAAAAGATCGAATTGAATGTGTGTAAAGTTTGGGCCGGTTGCATTGTTTAAAATTAGGAGAAATTTAGCGAAATCGTTTTGTTTCGGTAAATCGACATTTTTCAATATGGCAGGTCCTCCAACTCTATTGGTCACCCATCATCAGTAAACTTTGACCACAGAGTTTGGAGGTCTCCAACTAATTAAAAGATATCTATGGATGGTCGCATTTAGCTTAAAACCCCTTTTTTTTCTTTCAGAACAACGAGTTTCACTCAAAGTAACAAGAGGCTAGAGCCAAACTTTCCATTACTTGAAGGAAAAATATTAAATTCCCTAGCTTAACAACAAGGTTGCACAATTTCCGGAAATGTATTCATGTATTGTTGGGCTTTTCAAATGTTGACAAATTAAAACTAAAAGGCCATGGCTTAGGGCTATTTAGAGGTATGTCAAATATTGCATCAAGCCATAATCAATTTTAAGTGATCAGTGATTAAGTGATTTGTAAAGACTGGATTTTTCCAGGATTTTAAAGTTTGGTTACTACGGTCAAATTATCACACTTATTATACAGCTTTACCGACTGCGCTCAATGAGTAAACCAGGTTTTTAGCCTACAGTACCATCCACTCCCCCCCCTCAAACGTTCAGTTAAAAACATTTTTAACGGTACCACCTATTTACTTGTTTCAGCTTATAAAATTCACATTTCGAATCTTCTGCAAGAAAAAAAAACACCTGCCCTGCCCTGCCCCCTCCCCCCCCCCCCCCCCACTACATAGTTATGCCCTCTTAAAATGTTAAACAACAGTAGTGTCATCATTTGAGGCTCGTTCTATTAATCTGGCTCTAAGTTATACATAGGTTTACAACATAGAGTTGCACCGCCAGACTTGCGACCATGCGCAAGTTTCTATAATTTTACGTGTGTTTGCTACTGGCGAAACTTACGCCAGGTTAGTAGAATGAGCCCCAGGAGAGTACGGATTTTGTGACATTTATATAGTATTTTGGAATAAGACAGAATGAACTAAAGAAAACATATGGTATAAGATGGATCATTTAAGGATTTATATTTGAAAATGAAACAACCTAGACAAGCATTTTTATGCAAATAATTTCATTTTGATAACAGAAAAAATGAACAAGTATTAGACACAAACATGTATTTAATTGTAGAATAAATTAAAATACAAACTTTACATTGACATATAATCTCAGACTGAACACAAGAATGGAATATACTTAACAAACAGTAAAATAATACAAAGAAATTATTTAGAATAGAGATCGAAATTCAACATAACAGTATCTAACCCAAATTAAACATAAAACCAATTAATATATAACATACTTACCTAAATCAAGTATAACATTTAAATACTAATTTAATGGAAATTGATTTGAATAATTTTGCACCAAGATATGCCACAAATGTATTCAACTGGATAATTAATGTTACATTCTTCTACTATCTTTAACAAAAAATATCACCATATATATCTTTATTAACAATAAAACACACGGGCACAGGGAAAATCTTCTTGTCTAAAATAACCATTGAGACAAGTTTTTAATTGTGTTTTCCACCAATGGGTCACGGGTTCGAATCCCACTCAGTCCAAAAATTGGAAAATTTTCTGACTGGGTTTTCACTCGAACGACCTATGTGGGATGGTTGCCAGTTACCAGCGGAAGGTCGTGGGTTTCCTCTGGGCACAGAGCCCGGTTTCCTCCCACAATAAAACTGGCAATGCCGCCATATAAGCGAAATAATCTTGAGCGCGGCGTAAAACACCAAACAATCAATCAATCAATCTAATTGTGTTCAAAAGTTGTATACCAGTTAGATCTTTGTACCCAATCATATGTTGTCTCCATGGTTATTGTAAGTAAATAGTTTCAGTAAACATAACAAGAGATCCCTTAAAGGGATCTTAACGCCCGCGTTCATCTATTCATATTAAATTGATTGATTGATTGTTTGGTGTTTTACGCTGCGCTCAAGATTATTTCACTTACATCAATAACTGGATATAGGAATTGGGGCCTACATAAAAAATCTTATTCCAGGGAGATAACTATTGTTGAGGAAAATTAAATTGTGAATTGCAAAATTCCATAAATCTCTGATTAATTTCTGTATTTTATATGCCAAGTATTATATCTATGGTTGTCACATCAACAAATCGCCTGTCTTCTTCATCAACTTTAGATCGTTTCTTCAATCTGCTGTCTTTATCTTAAATCGCTCCAAATATAAGGTTAATTTTCTTGTCTTGCTCAACTGAGATTGTGAAGAATTAAAGTCGACCTCCCTCAATTGTATTATTATCTTCTTTTTTTTTTTTTTTTTTTTGTGTCTCAAGCTTTTCTAAATTTTGTGTATTGTCTTCTGTAGGCCTATATTCTATCCTAAAATTCGCTTACATGTACATTGATGATTGTTTATGACTGTCTCGTGTATTTTAAACGTTTTGTGAATAGTATTGTCAAGCCGTAATATAGATACTCAAACTTTTTGTCCTGCATTATGCTCTGATACTGATAGCAATAATATCCCAAATGTTGGATACATAGTTATGCTATATTGCTACAGCCTACAGTCACGTGGAGAGTGTAAGTTTCTATATGGCTGCCATGTTGCTGGCTCTTCTTGTCACTTCATAAATTTTAGATCATTCCTACAAAATATTATCTTAGTTAGATCAAAATCCCCCATACCTCCAGCAATTATTATAATTTGTTAAAGTGATTTCATTTATTCATACAGAAATGTTTTTTTGTTTATGTCCATGTTTGTTCATCTCATTAGTTTCATCTCGGTCATTTTTATTTTATTCGTTTTAAATATGTCACTTTCTGTGAACTCATTTTTTCATGCAAGCTAAAAGTGTCACTTTATTGTATCAATGAATAACTTACAATGTTGACAAATGTTTCCCATCGACAATTTAGTAAACAGCAAAATGTAACATAAAGGTGAAGATGAACAAAATGTTTTATTGTAACAATGTTTGTGTAGCCTTTTTTATATTTCAATGTACATTGTATTGTATATGTAGCGTAAACATTAGTACAAGCCGTTTAGTGCAACCTGGTCACGTGGGGAGTACTTTTGCGGCATTTTGTAAATTCGTGACTATCTTCAATAAACGCCTATATACATTTGTATAGGCTTAAACTGAAAAAAAAAAAAAAAAAAAAAAAAAAAAAAAAAAAAAAATTGCAAAATTAAGCTCCCCTAGAAATTTTGGTTGAAAACAACATTGCCACCTGGTAGCCATCTTCAATAGAACTTAGAGGGATGATGTGTGTCATGTTTGGTTAAGATCAGGTCAGTAGTTTTCTTGGAATAATGATAATAAATTTCATTTTCAAATTTGGTCAAAAAACAACATTGCTTCCTGGCAGCCATATTTAATAAGCAAATGAGATGAAAATGTAGGGTGCACAACTAGATCAGAGGGAGATAATGTCGGCCAAGTTTGGTCAAAATCAGAACAGTATTTTCTTGGAATAGAAGTAACGAAAAAACAATATCGCCCTCCTGGAGGCCATATTGAATATGCAAATGAGATCAAAATGAACGGTGCATAACTAGACCATAGGGTGATAATGTATGTTGATTTTGATTAATGTCAGGTAGTTTTCTTGGAACAAAGATAAGAAAAAAAACATCGCCCCCTGGCGGCCATATTGAATATGCAAATGAGATGAAAATGTACAGTACACAACATGGCTATAGGGAGATAATGTGAGCCAAGTTTGGTGAAAATCAGATTGGTAGTTTTCTTGGAAAAAAGTAACAAAAAAAATATATCGCCCCTGACAGCCATATTGAATATGCAAATGAGATGAAAATGTATGGTGCACAACTAGACCATAGGGTGATGTATGTTCAGTTTGATTAAGATTGGACTGATAGTTTTATTGAAATAAAGGTAACAAGCAAAAGTTTTCTTGCAATAAACGAAAAAAAAAAAATCTCCCCCTGGCGGCCATATTGAATATGCAAATGAGATGAAAATGTACGGTGCACAACTAGACCATAGGGTGAGATGATGTATGTTAAGTTTGATTAAAATTGGACAGGTAGTTTTCTTGGAATAAAGATAAAGAAAAAAACATCGCCCCCTGGCGGCCATATTGAATATGCAAATGAGATGAAAATGTACAGTACACAACATGGCTATAGGGAGATAATGTGAGCCAAGTTTGGTGAAAATCAGATTGGTAGTTTTCTTGGAAAAAAGTAACAAAAAAAAACATCTCCCCCTGGCGGCCATATTGAATATGCAAATGAGATGAAAATGTACGGTGCACCCCTTGACCATAGGGTAAGATGATGTATGTTAAGTTTGATTAAGATTGGACAGGTAGTTTTCTTGGAATAAAGGTAACCACAAAAAAACAACATCGGCCCCTGGTGGCCATATTGAATATGCAAATGAGATGAAACTGTAGGATGCACAACTAGACTATATGGAGTTAATGTCAGCCAAGTTTGATGAAAATCGGCCTAGTAGTTTCCTTGGAATAAAGGTAACAAAAAAAAAAACAATATCTCCCCCTGGCGGCCATATTGTTTATGCAAATGAGATGAAAATGTACGATGCACAACTAGACCATAGGGTGATGATGTATGTTAAGTTTGATTAAGATTGGACAGGTAGTTTTCTTGGAATATAGGTAACAAAGAAAAACAACATCGCCCCCTGGTGGCCATATTGAATATGCAAATTAGATGAAACTGTACGATGCACAACTAGACTATATGGAGATAATGTCAGCCAAGTTTGATGAAAATCTGACTAGTAGTTTCCTTGGAATAAAGGTAACAAAAAAAAACAATATCGCCCCCTGGTGCCCATATTGAATATGCAAATGAGATGAAAATGTATGGTGTACAACTAGACCGTAGGGTGATGATGTATGTTGAGTTTGATTAAGATTGGACTAACAGTTTTCTTGGAATAAAGGTAACTACCGAAAGTTTTCTTGCAATAAACGTAACAAAGGAAAACAACATCTTCCCCTGGCGGCCATATTGTTTATGCAAATGAAATGAAAATGTACGGTGCACAACTAGACCATAGGGTGATGATGTATGTTAAGTTTGATTAAGATTGGACAGGTAGTTTTCTTGAAATAAAGGTAACAAAGAAAAAACAACATCGCCCCCTGGTGGCCATATTGAATATGCAAATGAGATGAAAATGTAGGATGCACAACTAGACTATATGGAGATAATGTCAGCCAAGTTTGGTGAAAATCGGACAGGTAGTTTTCTTGGAATAAAGGTAACAAAAAAAAACAATATCGCCCCCTGGTGGCCACATTGAATATGCAAATGAGATGAAAACGTACGGTGCACAACTAGACCATAGGGTGATGTATATTAAGTTTGATTAAGATTGGACAGGTAGTTTTCTTGGAATAAAGGTAACAAGCAAAAAGTTAACGGACGGACGACGGACGACTGACGACGGACCACGGAAAAGCGATTTGAATAGCCCTCCATCAGAATGATGGCGGGCTAAAAATGGAACAAATCATTTTTAAAATGAAAACCAATATCAAACAAACACTTTTTTCTCAACCCCCAAAAACCCATTGAAAAAAGCTCTCATTTACTGTTTAATGCAAGCCATATATGACCTATAACCTGTAAAAAAAACCCCACAAAACAATACTTTAACATGACCAAAGTATACATGCATGTATGTAACGACCTTTTAAATCTAAGTCTTAATTAAACTTACACAGTAAACTAATTTTAGAACAAATTTGGTGTAAATATCAATGGTAAAGTTTGGACGGATATCATTGGTATATATTAGCAAGGAAATTATAGAGAGTTTGGACGGAATTCGAAAATTCAAATAAACATGAAATATAATATCACAAAATTCAAATAAACATGAAATATAATATCACAAAATTCAAATAAACATGAAATATAATATCACAAAATTCAAATAAAAAATCATAATATCTAGCTTATAAATAACAAAAATAAACTCAATTTACATACAATTTGAAGTATGATAGTGTTAAACGGAACCTTTTGATACCTTTTGATTTTAGAGAGATTTTTAAATTCAAGGAGAAGCTAGAATGAAAGTACATCATCCATGTTGATTTCAGCAGGCCACCAGCTTTCGGAGCTGGCCAATAAAACTATAAGTTTCAGTCGAGTGTTTCCTCAAATCAAGCTGGCTTTGTGTTGTGTTCTATCAAGTACACTGTCTATTATTTACACCATTGCTGCAGTATTTCAGAGACTTTGTCCTCTTGCTTCCAACGTTGACTGATCTGAAAATACCATGAAAAAAACATTGCATTTTGATATTTTAATAAAATAATGTATATCTATGAACACTACCAAACCTTCTTGACTAAAAGAACAAAAATTATATACAAGTAGTATAATAATAGATTTTCCCATCAGATGGCAAAAGGCGACAGACTGATGACTTTATTTACTGGGCCCACCAACACCCAGTTTCTGTTTTTTTCAGCCAATGGAAATTGATCTCGGTTATGCTACAGCTATGAGGTAGCTTTCATAGTGATAGTTTGGTTTCTGGGTTTTTGAATATTGGATTGAACGTCTACTGTACATATTTTAAGCTTTCAATCAATGCGTGATAAAAAATTTTTGTGTGTGTTTTTTAATTTTCAACCAATTTCGAAAAAAACAAAGTTTGGCTTAGAATAAGTAAGCCTAAAACTGTCAAAATGGCGGTACCCATAAGTAAGCCTAAAACTGTCAAAATGGCGGTACCCATGTTTAAGTGTGTGTAGCGTGCACTATGTCACCTTTATTTGGTTGTAAAGGATGTCTCATGTGTTGATCTTTTGGAAATGGAAAGGAAAAGCCTTAATGAGATTTAGGTAATTATCCACAAATCAAAACATTAATATTACCGCAAAAACATTAGCATTTCCCTTGATAGGTCAATCAAGATTACTTCCCTTGATATGTCATTGTTTCCCTTGATATGTCAATCGAGATTACTTCCCTTGATATGTCAATCGAGATTACTTCCCTTGATATGTCAATCGAGATTACTTCCCTTGATATGTCAATCGAGATTACTTCCCTAAATAGCTCAATCAAGATTACTTCCCTTGATATGTCAATCAAGATTACTTCCCTTGATATGTCAATCGAGATTACTTCCCTTGATATGTCAATCGAGATTACTTCCCTTGATAGGTCAATCGAGATTACTTCCCTTGATATGTCAATCGAGATTACTTCCCTTGATATGTCAATCGAGATTACTTCCCTAAATAGCTCAATCAAGATTACTTCCCTTGATATGTCAATCGAGATTACTTCCCTTGATATGTCAATCGAGATTACTTCCCTTGATAGGTCAATCAAGATTACTTCCCTTGATAGGTCAATCAAGATTGCTTCCCTTGATAGGTCAATCGTGATTACTTCCCTTGATAGGTCAATCGAGATTACTTCCCTTGATATGTCAATCGAGATTACTTCCCTTGATAGGTCAATCGAGATTACTTCCCTTGATAGGTCAATCAAGATTACTTCCCTTGATAGGTCAATCAAGATAACTTCCCTTGATAGATCAATCAAGATAACTTCCCTAAATAGGTCAATCAAGATTACTTCCCTTGATAGGTCAATCAAGATAACTTCCCTTGATAGGTCAATCAAGATTAGTTCCCTTGATAGGTCAATCGAGATTACTTCCCTTGGTAGATCAATCAAGATTACTTCCCTAAATAGCTCAATCAATATTACAGAATATCAGAGCTAATTGATTACTATCTAAAACCTATAGCGAATCGGCATCCTAGCTTTATAAAAAATATGGATGATTTATTGGCCAAATTATCTGAGAAATCCATCCCACAAGATGTGATTTTAGTTACTCTGGATGTGGAGTCTATGTATACAAACATTGACATAGATTTGGGTCTTAAATCCATAAAATCAGCATTCCAAAGATATCCTGACCACCGTCGTCCGGATAGAGACATTTTAGAATTGCTGGAACTCAGCTTAAAAGGAAACGATTTTGAATTCAATGGGGAGATCTTTCAGCAAATTAAAGGGTGTGCTATGGGGAAACGTTTTAGTCCTAACTTTGCCTCTATTTTTATGGCTGAGTGGGAGAGTGACATTCTTCACAAATGTCACAAACAACCTTTTATTTACCTTCGGTATCTGGATGACATTTTTATCATTTGGCAACATACGTTGGAAGACCTTCATATTTTCATTGATACTCTTAATTCTCACGACTCAAGCATTAAATTACAGCCTACTATTGATCACACTTCTGTGGATTTTTTGGATGTAACTATTTACAAGGGTCATACATATCATACTACTGGGTATCTAGATTACAAAGTATTCTTCAAACCTACTGACACGCATCAGCTGCTACATGCTGGGTCATACCATCCTCCTCACACTTTCAAGGGAGTCATTAAATCTCAGATATTTAGATTCTATAGAAACTGTAGTTCACTAGATTTTTTTAACCAGGCTTGTTCTGTTCTTTTTAAAGCTCTCCTCCCTAGGAAGTATTCTATTAGATTACTCCGAAGGATTAAATCTAACACAGTAAGACAAATCATGTTTCCCCCTTCATCCCCCGATACGCTTACCTCCCCTTCACGAGTGTACCATTACCGTCCAACATTTCTCTCAGGTACATCAATGAAATGCCTTAAGACGCGATGCAAACTCGATATATACGTACCCGATCGCGGTACCTTTTTCGGAGAACAAACTCGCGACAAATATCAAATGGCAGAGAATCTTAATTGTGACTCCTCTAATATCGTGTATGTAATCACGTGCAAAAAATGTCGCAAACAGTACGTCGGAGAAACTCAAAATTCTCTACGACAAAGAGCAGCCAACCATTTATCTAGTATAAGACTTAAACATGATGTACCCGTGGCACAACATTTCAATACTCAAGGTCATTCGGTCAAGGACCATTTTGAAATTATGCCTATTGAGAAAATCCCTTTTCTCACTTCCGCTGCAGATACCAAGCACAAACGTTTGGAAAGGGAAAGTTTTTGGATTCAAACATTACAAACTATTTATCCTTTGGGTTTGAACTTGGACCCCGGGAGATGTCGTGAAAAAACTATAATACCATTTGTGTTTCAGTATAACAAAGCTAGCATTGCTATGGCCAAGATTATAGTAGAAGAATACAAACTACTTCAAAGTAAACTTGCTCGACCTCTGACCCAAAGGCCAGTCATTGCTTATAAAAAGAACAAGAGTTTGAAAGACATACTGGTCAGGGCTAAACTCCCCTGTCTGCCTTCTACCTAGGTTTTCTGGGAAAGGGGTATGGGGGGGGGGGGATGGGGTAATTTTCACTGTCTTTTCCCATGACCCCATAATATATAGTCTGACGATATTCTTACTATAGCTTAAGATGCATAAGCATTGTCAATGCAATACAAAGTGTTCCAGAAAATTCTACTGACTAAGGCCAAGCTCCTGTCAGTCGTCAACCTAATGAAATATCATGGGTTTACTTTATTACAACAATTTATGATGGGGTATAAAGGTCTAAATGATATACCTCTTTTTAACACAATTAGAAACTTGTCTCCGTGGTTATTTTAGACAAGAAGATTTTCCCTGTGCCCGTGTGTTTTAGTGCTCATAAATATTACTTCCCTAAATAGCTCAATCAAGATTACTCCCCTAAATAGGTCAACCAAGATTACTTCCCTAAATAGGTCAATAAAGATTGTTCCCCTTGGTCATTAATGATTATTTTCCATGGTATTAAATCACACAAAATTATTTTCCTTGATTGTAGCTTAGTCCAGGTTATTTTCCTTGATATTGAACCCCTTCTGGTTATATTTGTTGTACGCTACAAAAGATCACTCCACATTAAAGGAAAGCTCTATGTTATTTTACAGCAACAGACATTTGATTGATTGATTGTTTGGTGTTTTACGCCGCGCTCAAGATTATTTCACTTATATGGCTGCGTTGCCAGTTTTATTGTGGGAGGAAACCGGGCTCTGTGCCCGGAGGAAACCCACGACCTTCCGCTGGTAACTGGCAACCATCCCACATAGGTCGTTCAAGTGTTAACCTAGTCAGAAAGTTTTCCAATTTTTGGACTGAGTGGGATTCGAACACAGTCATTTGAATGCACAAAACTCGGTCTAAAAAATCACCTAATATAAATTTAAAGTTAATATGACAGTATTTTTTATATCACTTATTATATCACTAGATAAAAAAATGTTCTTTCTTGTAATGCAGTCACAATTTTAAAAAAAGTGTTACAATACAGACCTTTCCCCAAATATCTGCTTGTGGCCTGGCTGGAGCAGACTGAGGGCGTCCCTTTGTACTGGGTGCTGAAATTATCCATAAAATGCTTTTATGCCAATTTCTTAAAATGCGAATAAACATTTGTATCACACTACAAGGAGACAAAGAGCCTGGTAATCTGGTATATGTGGTATAAAATTGTATCAAAGATTATACAGTTTCAAGTTTGATTTTCCGCTTTAAACCGTGTCAAAATCACCTGCTTTATTAGGGTTTGATCAACTGTGAACTTTTTTCTGAAATGCTTCTTCAGAATTTTGTACTGACTTTTCAGAAAAGGTAGTCTGCTGATATTGCAGGTTATAACCATAGAAGATACAATAAGCTCAAGATTATTTCATTAATATGGCAGGTTTAATGAGGGAGGAAACTCCTCACCTTCGGCGAGTACATGGCAACTCTTCCACAGACGGTGAACGAGTGTAAAATCCACTCAGAAATCTTGAATTTGTGTAAAACATTAATCAATAAATTTTATGCAAGTCTGCATTTTGTATATTAAACTAACCTTTATTGACAGTCTTTAATGTCAATGTGACCTCTTCCTTCAGCAGGCCCTTGGTATACCGTGTCATGGCCATTAGTAAATTAGAGCCACCATGTCGTTCAAACACTTCCTTCAGACGTACATCACTGGACACTAGAATTCGAGTTATGATCAGAGCTAAAAGATAGAAGTACCATCATGAAAAATTTGAATTTAGATTCATTGATTGGTGTTTTTTATATTGTCAGGATTTTTTGCCCGATGGAAACACACCCCACCCCCTGACTTTCGGTAGCTGAAACCTTTATGGGAAAAATTGGACAAATATTTTTTTGCTAGTAGCACGGTTTGTTTGTTTGGTAGTTTTACGCCGCGCTCAAGATTATTTCACTTATATGGCGGCGTTGCCAGTTTTATTGTGGGAGGAAACCGGGCTCTATGCCCGGAGGAACCCCACGACCTTCCGTTGGTAACTGGCAACCATCCCACATAGGTCGTTCGAGTGAAAGCCCAGTCAGAAACTTTTCCTAGTAGCACGGAAGAAAAAATTGAGATTTCCTTCCGATTAGTTGCCAAGAGCCAAACTTGAGAAAATGATCGAAGAAGGACAGACTCCCATTAAGTGTTATTAATCTGAACTCTGAAGTGACATAAAACAAAAACCCAGAAAATATCCACTAAACTTTAAGAAGATATTCGTGTCCTGCTTAAGGAGACCATCTTAAAACATTGTTCACAAGAGATGACAACATATATATCAGACAAAAAAATATAAATATGTTGCAAAAATGGACCATGGGGAAAACACCCATGTAAACATTTGGAACAATCTGTATCGTTTTTTTATTAATACACATTAACAAGTATACAATCAAATGGCTGCTAGCGGCCATGTTTTCACGCCAATCAGGAGAAATGTACATCAGATAAATTCCAACCTGTGATTTCCATAAGTTCATCGTCTTCATTGGCTCTCAGAAAGTCCACTAATTTGGGCATACAGCCATATTCAGATAACTTCATGTGAAGTTCAACCTACAAATCAAAACGTTTATTAACTCTTTTGACTCAACACAGCCCTGCTCTGACTATATGTATCATATCCACATGCCATTATACAATTTCAATAGACAACCAAGGTGATTTGTTAAAGTGATTACATCACAGACATCTAAATAAGTTCAAACTGTGCATACTATAGACAGATATGGGGATGGTGTGTGTGTGTAGGTGCTGTACAGTCTTACGGTGTAGATATTTGTCTACATGAGAGAAGTAGAGACTACTATATTAGTCCCTAATAAACTTTGGCTCTCTATACAACACACTAAAGATAATTTCATTACGCTGTTCAGTCTTAGGAAAGTCATTGAGACAAACATGGTTACAATATAAATCATCCAGTCTCTCCCACAGTGTGTACCCTTTGGGCACTGTTTTATGAAGCTGGCGTAAATTACGTCGTTGTTAAAACTATAGTAACTTACGCCTTGGATGCAACCGGTCCATGTTGTGGGCCTATGCGCAAATTTAAAGCAATCCGTTGAGTAGAAATGTATAAATATGAATAAATTGTTTACATATATTCTGCATACGTATGTCGTATCTATTATAACCCATCTTGTCACAGATGACCCCTACTTAAAATGTACAATAAATTAATTTTTTCGCAAAAATGTTCTTATATTTCATTTATTGAAGCGTTAAAGGACATGATTCCCAGCAGTATAATTTTTTCTAGGCAGTACTCTGTCTCCGGGCTCTAGAGGGTTAAGAGAGCTTTGTTTGTAAGAAAGGCCCCTAATCATCAGCCAAAAAAATAAGTGGCTGTCGCCATCAGGACCCCGCGGGTCTGGGCCAAAGAAACCAAAGATATATTTATTTTCCAGACAATTTGTTGCGAGTGAAAAACTACTCCACATACATGTATCACATTTACAAGGAGGTTTTTGGCTGACGGTCATGTAAGGGGCAAAACTCTTGAAAAACACGTCCGAGCGGGTAGATTTTCGATAGGCTTCTTGTACTTGCTGTATTAAACAAATGTGTGAAGTTTCAAAATTGTAAGTTAAAAACTTTTTTAGATAATGTGTTTAGAAGGCTTTTGACAGCAGCGGTAATGTAAGGGGCATAGCTCTTGAAAAAAACATCCGAGCGCGTTGATTTTTGATAGGCTTCTTGTACTTGCTGCATTAAACAAATTTGTACAGTTTTAAAATTGTAAGTTAAAAACTTTTTTAGAGAATGTGTTTACAAGGCTTTTGACAGCAGCGGTAATGTAAGGAGCATAACTCTTGAAAAAAACATCCAATCGCGTTGATTTTCGATAGGCTTCTTGTACTTGCTGCATTAAACAAATCTGTGAAGTTTCAAAATTGTAAGTTAAAAACTTTTTTAGATAATGTGTTTACAAGGCTTTTGACAGCAGCGGTAATGTAAGGGGCATAACTCTTGAAAAAAACATCCCAGCGCTTTGATTTTCGATAGGCTTCTTGTACTTGCTGCATTAAACAAATCTGTGAAGTTTCAAAATTGTAAGTTAAAAACTTTTTTAGAGAATGTGTTTACAAGGCTTTTGACAGCAGCGGTAATGTAAGGGGCATAACTCTTGAAAAAAAATCATCCGAGCGCGTTGGTTTTCAATAGGCTTCTTGTACTTGCTGTATTAAACAAATGAGTGAAGTTCCAAAGTTGTAAGTTAACAACTTTTTTAGATAATGTGTTTACAAGGCTTTTGACAGCAGCGGTAATGTAAGGGGCATAACTCTTGAAAAAAAGATCGGAGCACGTTGATTTTCGATAGGCTTCTTGTACTTTTTGCATTAAACAAATCTGTGAAGTTTCAAAATTGTAAGTTAATTTGATAATGTGTTTACAAGGCTTTTGACAGCAGCGGTAATGTAAGGGGCATAACTCTTGAAAAAAACATCCGAGTGCGTTGATTTTTGATAGGCTTCTTGTACTTGCTGCATTAAACAAATTTTAGAGAATGTGTTTACAAGGCTTTTGACAGCAGCGGTAATGTACATGTAAGGAGCATAACTCTTGAAAACAAGAGATCCCTTAAAGGGATCTTAACGCCCGCGTTCATCTATTCATATTAAATTGATTGATTGATTGTTTGGTGTTTTACGCTGCGCTCAAGATTATTTCACTTACAGCAATAACTGGATATAGGAATTGGGGCCTACATAAAAAATCTTATTCCAGGGAGATAACTATTGTTGAGGAAAATAAAATCGTTTATGACTGTCTCGTGTATTTTAAAGGTTTTGTGAATATTATTGTCAAGCCGTAATATAGATACTCAAACTTTTTGTGCTGCATTATGCTCTGATAGTAATAATATCTCTCAAATGTTGGATACATAGTTATGCTATATTGCTACAGCCTACATGTACAGTCACGTGGGGAGTGTAAGTTTCTATATAGCTGCCATGTTGCTGGCTCTTCTTGTCACTTCATAAATTTCAGATCATTCCTACAGAATATTATCTTAGTTAGATCAAAATCTCTTGGACTAAACTCCCCATACCTCCAGCAATTATTATAATTTGTTAAAGTGATTTCATTTATTCATACATAAATGTATTTCAGGGGCGGATCCAGCTCATTTTTTCAGGGGGGGTCAGTGCCAAAAAGGGCACTGCTTGTGAGTAAAAAGGGCGAGTAACAGACAAAACAACATTTAAGTGATAGGTTTTTTATTCCTAAAATTGGGAGCCAGTAAAGTGTCCGTACTGCCATGCTACCAAAAAGATACTGTTGACAAATTGAAATAGTAGGATTTTGCAGTTATCGTGACTATGCCAAGCGACAGACCAATCGAATATTTTGTCTGAATTTTCTGAAGAAAAAAAAAACAGCAAGGGAAAGACGATACTTCAAACTTTTCGTAATTGTCAGAAGAAAAAAAAATCTTGAATACAAGTATATGAATATGACAGAGGACTAGCTGACAACTGCACTTGTCCGGGGATGGGGTCTGACATTGCTGTTATGCAAGGGCGGATCCAGCCTTTTACGAAAGCGGGGGTCCCAGGCTCTTCGATTACAGAAACATAACAACTTTAAAGGGGCATGAGCTGCCAAAATGTTGATATTTTGACGTTACAACAGAATGTTGAAATTATTGGCTATTTTTTCAAGACGTATAATTCACAAGCTTTTTAGTGTTTCTAGTCCCGAAAATATATGATAAAGTATTGTTTTGAACTAACTTTGGCTAAGAATGAATGAATGGTCGTCCCGGTTATTTAAATTTTGTTACTTTTCGAACACGTTTTCGGTTCGTACAGGCCACATACTGTATGGATTTTCCTCATTCCAACGCCAATCATTTAGTTTTTCGATGGCCTTTAAAGTCTCTTACTGTCGTGACGATCAGAAATTATGAAAAAAGTGTGAATTTTGGCAGCTCATGCCGCTTTAAAAGAGGCATTAGCCCCGGAAGCGAAGGGAAATCTAGATTGCTTGGGTGTTCTGCAACTAAAAATGATAAAAATTTCCGGATTTTGCTCTCCTTAATTCTTAAAAAACAACAGTAAAATCATTATGTTCCAAAGTTATAGATGAAGCCTTGTAACGTTTTTGAAGCATGGGTGAGGGGATGACTATCCCAACGCATCAGGCGAGGGCCCAGGGACCGCTTAGGGAAACTAAGGGGTTCTAGATTGCCTGAGAAACGTTCTGAGGCTGTTCTGCAAGTTAATAATTTCTGGATTTTGCTTTCCCTAATGCTTAAAAATAACAAAATAAGACAAGCAGGAGAAGCGCCCGCGGTTTGTTTTATATTGATTTGGGCATCTATATGGGAAAACTACATAAAAGGGTCCGTGGATAGTTTTCTTTATTGAAAGTGGGAAGGTGGCAGACTACCGAAACCCAGAAGGCCTATATACAGGCGTGGGTCACGGACATGTAGGCTCTTAAAATCACCAAACAAAACCCTGTCCATGACTTTAGTTATACTTTCTTGAAAGTAACAGTTGCAGTACTGAAGACACTTTCTCAGAAATCTTGTATATAAATCATCGACAATCCGCCATATTTGATGAAGCTCTAAGACTCTTCATGGCCGAAGATATGTTTAAACAAAGAACGGTGTATATACTTTTGTTCTATATTCTTGAGTGCCATATTCCTGTCAGATAAGGCCATCATTTCACTGTTTATAATCGAATATAGGTTTATTGGGCATGAAACTCGTTTTTGGGACGAGATGATCACTGAATTTTGTGTGATTCTTTACATTCCAAATTCAGCTTGTTCAGTGCAGAACTGGCATATAGCCTATTAAAATAATTTTACTTTCTACGAAAATGTAACTTGGTCAAAAATGAATCATGTGTAAAAATGTTTCCCTGGTAAAGACGTCTATTGTGTTTTTGTATAAACAAAGAGGCAACCTGAATTTCTGTTTCATATGGTGCCTCGGCGATCTTTGCTCGCTACCGGTCGACTTTGACACGCCTCGGACAGTCTGCGCTTTTTATTCGGTAAATCACCGTATTTTTGGGCTGAATACAAATGGCGTCGAAAGTATATATCAAAATACTTCACTACAGACGGAAATCATCTAGAAAGATATTTATATGAATATGTTATTTAGCCCGGTAAAGCACATGTTGTGTAACGCAAAGAAGAGAGGCAGTTTCGGTAGGCCTACATATCAAGAATCCTCCAATGCTTCAATTATAAAACTGATGGAGCGTGAAAGTTAAGAGTATTTCGCTCCCTTACATTATCACGGGGACACTTTTGTTGGGCCCTCCATAGGGTATGGAAGTTGTACGTTTCACGGCTACCGTACCTTTTTGATCGCCACATTCAAAATGACCTTCAATCTATCAGAGGGTTTTTCACGCACGTAAATCCCCGAAGTTATCAGACTGGGGGCTTATACTGAATTACAATAGCCAAGGTTCTGGGCGTATGAAATGAGACTTTACTATAGCAGACTTCACATAATTTACTCGAATAATACAATAAGAACGTCAGGCGAAACTTTTTATTTCTTTTTTAAAAGGGCACTGATAATCAAAAAAGGGCACTCCTAAAAATTTCAGGGGGGGTCCGGAACACCCCGTCCCCCCCTCTGGATCCGCCACTGTATTTTTGTTTATGTCCATGTTTGTTCATCTCATTAGTTTCATCTCGGTCATTTTCATTTTATTCGTTTTAAATATGTCTCTTTCTGTGAACTCATTTTTTCATGCAAGCTGAAAGTGTCACTTTATTGTATCAATGAATAACTTACAATGTTGACAAATGTTTCCCATCAACAATTTAGTAAACAGCAAAATGTAACATAAAGGTGAAGATGAACAAAATGTTTTATTGTAACAATGTTTGTGTAGCCTTTTTTATATTCCAATGTACATTGTATTGTATATGTAGTGTAAACATTAGTACAAGCCGTTTAGTGCAACCTGGTCACGTGGGGAGTATATTTGCGGCATTTTTGTAAATTCGTGACTATCTTTAATAAACGCCTATATGCATTTGTATAGGCTTAAACTGAAAAAAAAAAAAAAAAAAAATTGCAAAATTAAGCTCCCCTAGAAATTTTGGTTGAAAACAACATTGCCACCTGGTAGCCATCTTCAATATGCTAATGAAATGATAATGTACGGTGCACAGCTAGAACTTAGAGGGATGATGTGTGTCATGTTTGGTTAAGATCAGGTCAGTAGTTTTCTTGGAATAATGATAAAAAATTTCATTTTCAAATTTGGTCAAAAAACAACATTGCTTCCTGGCGGCCATATTTAATAAGCAAATGAGACGAAAATGTAGGGTGCACAACTAGATCAGAGGGAGATAATGTCGGCCAAGTTTGGTCAAAATCAGACCAGTATTTTCTTGGAATAGAAGTAACGAAAAAACAATATCGCCCTCCTGGCGGCCATATTGAATATGCAAATGAGATCAAAATGAACGGTGCATAACTAGACCATAGGGTGATAATGTATATTAAGTTTGATTAATGTTAGACAGGTAGTTTTCTTGGAACAAAGATGAAGAAAAAAAACATCGCCCCCTGGTGGCCATATTGAATATGCAAATGAGATGAAAATGTACAGTACACAACATGGCTATAGGGAGATAATGTGAGCCAAGTTTGGTGAAAATCGGATTGGTAGTTTTCTTGGAAAAAAGTAACAAAAAAAATATATCGCCCCTGACAGCCATATTGAATATGCAAATGAGATGAAAATGTATGGTGCACAACTAGACCGTACGGTGAATGATGATGTACGTTGAGTTTGATTAAGATTGGACATGTAGTTTTCTTGGAATAAAGGTAACTAAGAAAAACAACATCGCCCCCTGGTGGCCATATTGAATATGCAAATGAGATGAAACTGTACGATGCACAACTAGACTATATGGAGATAATGTCAGCCAAGTTTGATGAAAATCGGACGAGTAGTTTCCTTGGAATAAAGGTAACAAAAAAAAAACAATATCTCCCCCTGGCGGCCATATTGTTTATGCAAATGAGATGAAAATGTACGATGCACAACTAGACCATAGGGTGATGATGTATGTTAAGTTTGATTAAGATTGGACAGGTAGTTTTCTTGGAATATAGGTAACAAAGAAAAACAACATCGCCCCCTGGTGGCCATATTGAATATGCAAATTAGATGAAACTGTACTATGCACAACTAGACTATATGGAGATAATGTCAGCCAAGTTTGATGAAAATCTGACTAGTAGTTTCCTTGGAATAAAGGTAACAAAAAAAAACAATATCGCCCCCTGGTGGCCATATTGAATATGCAAATGAGATGAAAATGTATGGTGTACAACTAGACCGTAGGGTGATGATGCATGTTGAGTTTGATTAAGATTGGACTAATAGTTTTCTTGGAATAAAGGTAACTACCGAAAGTTTTCTTGCAATAAACGTAACAAAGGAAAACAACATCTCCCCCTGGCGGCCATATTGTTTATGCAAATGAGATGAAAATGTACGGTGCACAACTACACCATAGGGTGATGATGTATGTTAAGTTTGATTAAGATTGGACAGGTAGTTTTCTTGAAATAAAGGTAACAAAGAAAAAACAACATCGCCCCCTGGTGGCCATATTGAATATGCAAATGAGATGAAAATGTAGGATGCACAACTAGACTATATGGAGATAATGTCAGCCAAGTTTGGTGAAAATCGGACAGGTAGTTTTCTTGGAATAAAGGTAACAAAAAAAAACAATATCGCCCCCTGGTGGCCACATTGAATATGCAAATGAGATGAAAACGTACGGTGCACAACTAGACCATAGGGTGATGTTGTATATTAAGTTTGATTAAGATTGGACAGGTAGTTTTCTTGGAATAAAGGTAACAAGCAAAAAGTTAACGGACGGACGACGGACGACGGACGACGGACCACGGAAAAGCGATTTGAATAGCCCTCCATCAGAATGATGGCGGGCTAAAAACATCGGAGCGAGTTGATTTTCGATAGGCTTCTTGTACTTGCTGCATTAAACAAATCTGTGAAGTTTCAAAATTGTAAGTTAAAAACTTTTTTAGAGAATGAGTTTACAAGGCTTTTGACAGCAGCGGTAATGTAAGGGGCATAACTCTTGAAAAAAAACATCCGTGCGCGTTGATATTCAATAGGCTTCTTGTACTTGCTGTATTAAACAAATGAGTGAAGTTCCAAAGTTGTAAGTTAACAACTTTTTTAGATAATGTGTTTACAAGGCTTTTGACAGCAGCGGTAATGTAAGGGGCATAACTCTTGAAAAAAATATCCGAGCGCGTTGATTTTTGATAGGCTTCTTGTACTTGCTGCATTTAACAAATTTGTGAAGTTTCAAAATTGTAAGTTAAAAACTTATTAGAGCATGTGTTTACAAGGCTTTTTACAGCAGCGGTAATGTAAGGGGCATAACTCTTGAAAAAAACATCCGAGCGCGTTGATTTTTGATAGGCTTCTTGTACTTGCTGCATTAAACAAATTTGTGAAGTTTCAAAATTGTAAGTTAAAAACTTATTAGAGAATGTGTTTACAAGGCTTTTTACAGCAGCGGTAATGTAAGGGGCATAACTCTTGAAAAAAACATCCGAGTGCGTCGATTTTCAATAGGCTTCTTATACTTGCTGTATTAAACAAATCTGTGAAGTTTCAAAGTTGTAAGCTGAAGACTTTTTTAGATAATGTGTTTACAAGGACCAATGGACAGACGGACGACGGAGGCAACGACAATACCCTTCGGGCAAAATTGGCCAGAGGGGTAAAAAAGCATTCATTTGAACTTACGTCCCCGTTCTGCACCATATCTTCCAGCAGAAGTAAAGTGTGTCGTTTAACATCCTTATTCTTACTGAACAGCCCTGTGAGAAGATCAGGTCCTACGGAGTTCAGTAAACTCTGACGACACTGGGCAGCTATTGGTTCAATAACGTCAATTTTAGGTTTTAAGGACCCATGCTTGAAATACTTGTGTGACATAAAGTTTTCTGAAAGTTAAAAAAAGAAAATATATATATATATATCATAGTTTTTTTTTATAGATACATGTAACTGTGCAGTTGAGAACAAATATTTGTAAAAAGAAAAATCGTTGAACATGCGATTTTAACTAAAGCACATAACATTATATTAAGCTAAGAATAACAATAGATTTCATGATTGGTTGAGTGATGTTTGAACATCACACTCAAGATTATTTCAATATTATGGTTCAGTGTCCTTTTCTGGAAACTCTACTTCATAGGATGATCAGTTAAAAAAAAAACACTCAGAATTTTTTACCAAATTCATTGATTGATGTTTTGCACCACATTCAAAATTATTTCACTTATATATAGCGGCATTGTCAGGTAATAGTCAGAGAGAAAACCAGACTCTCTGTCCGGAGTAAACCGCCAACCGTTTGAGAGTACCTGGCAACTCTTCTACATACATGTACGTCGATTGAGTGAAAAATTCATTCAAATTTTTCTTTTTTAATTGGTCGGAGTCACAGAGACCCATCCTAATAAAATTGAAAGGAAAAAAATACCTTCTGTAAACAAACAATTTGAAATGGTAAAATAGACCTACTTTGAGATTTGGTATCTGGGCCGACCCAAGATTGCTGTATAACAGAGGGCGGAGGTTTAGGGAGAAGTTGAAGTGGCTGGGGTGTCTTATCATCAGCCAGCGCTTCCGATATCACCTTGGCAACAGCAGGAGACATCTTGTCCAAGGCAGAAACAACACGAGTGTTACGTTCTCTAACTGTTGTAGCTGACATTGGTCTGTATAAAGGATAATTACATAATGGATGTTCAAGTCAATAAAGTGGAACGAGCTGTTACATTTGACTTTTTTTTTCATAAATTTTGTAAGATAAAAATCTATATAAGTTTTGGCAAAAATTATTTTAAGACATTCTGATCGTCAAGACAAAAATCTATACAGGCTTTGGTGAAAATATGTTCTTGATATTTCATTTTGAAATTGTTTCACTGACTGCATGACCCTTACCTACCTTTGCATGTGGTGAAGGGGCTTGGGATTGACAGAGTTGATCTTCAGCACTTTTTCTTCCAACGGTTGAATTAAACATCGGAGAATCTCAGTCGCCAAAACCTTGAAAATAAAAAAAATGTAAATTATAAGTGAAAAAATAATGTGTAAAGATATGAGTTCTTTTCTCTCAAGAGTCTTGTTAGCTCCTATTTAGGCCCTTACACAATCCTGCTTTTCTCAATGGATGATATCTCCAAGTAATTGACAAGAAGATAAATAATTAACTGATATAGTGCACATGTTAAACAAAAACGTTTTGAAAAAAAAATGATGTATAAAGTTTTGGATTAGTTGTCTGTTTTATTTAGCAACACTCCTGCTTACATGTATATTCAACAATAACACTCTCGCAAATATCCAACAGCAACACTCTTGCAAATATTCCACAATAAAAGTTGCAAAATATTCCATGATAACACTATGGCAAATATCCAATATGATCAATAACACTTCTAAAGCGACCAATAAGGCTCTAGGAAATGGGCGGTCACATGGTAGTAATACAATATTTTCATTGGATTAGATATTCATGTGTATAATAATCAAAAGACACAATTTTGCAAATATCCAATAATAACTCTGTTTTATATTCAAAAATACCACTGTTGAAAATATTCAATAATGATGTCTTAGACATCAAATATTCAACAATAACATTCAAAGACGTTACCTTACAGGGAATATCAGAGCACAAAAGGAAGGGAGTGACAGCTTCAAAAACACCAGCCTCAAACAAAGACCTCCTCATCAGACGACGAAGTCCATCCATTTCTTTTTTACAGGAAGCGAAATTGTTCTGATCGATGTTGGATTCACATTTTGCAGATGAAGGACGAATAGTGGATTTATCTGGACTTTTACACCTTGGTGATTTCACTTTAATAGTTTTAATGCCACTTTCCTTTTTCTTTTGTAAACAGTCCTTTGATTGGCCGAAAATATTTTCAACAGATGTGTCGGGAACCACCATTGGCTGGTTTGAGTCACAAGGTATATTCTCACTTTTTCTGTTATCTGGAATATCTGTACACACTGATTTCGCACTTTTGGGACGAGAGGTATCTGTGGGCAACTTATCCATGGATTTTAAACGGTCATATTTCTGCTGACCCTGGCTCTCTACTTTTTCACAAGAGCACGAAGCAAATATCAGAGACATATTTAACAGTGAATTTATTAATACAATTTCATCTGGACTAAAGAGTTCTGACAAATACAGGGATTTTTTGGGTGTTTTCTGATTCCACAAAATCTGACTGGCTGTTTCAGTAGTGATGAAATGTGTGTTTTTAGACTGGAAAAATCGTGAATAAACAGTTAGAATGTCAAGAAAGGCTGTTCCAGATATTTCCCACACAGTCTGAGATAGATGGGGCTTAACATGTGACAGCATTTGCCTAATAGAAGAAAAAAATCGAGTACAAGTAAATAATGTAATTCTGAACTGCCTTTGGTCAATTTTCCTTCAAATGTCTATGGTCAGTTTGCCCTACAAATGTCTATGGTCAGTTTGCCCTACAAATGTCTATGGTCAGTTTGCCCTACAAATGTCCTTGGTCAATTTACCCTATTTTCAATAAGGTAAATTGATTAAATTTTTCATAAAAAAAAACAGAATTTACACTGTTTGGGGTTAAATAAATGAAGTTTATAAAATACAGTGTTACATACACAAAACAAATTAGTCAACTTTCAAACTCTCCCATTTAAACCCAGGTTAATTTCACTCTCTTCAAAGTATTCCTATTTCCAGAAAATTGCTTTCAGTTTGTTGAAACTTACATTGAATTACAAAGGTTAGCTTTAAGGAAAATGTGGCTCACAAAAAAAAAAAAACAGTCTGCGTGCCATATAGGGAGCGCAAGTCATGTGTGAATTCCACATATATCCTGTCACCGGCACTGCATTGCGCATGTGACTGAGCGTTTTTCGTTCCAACATGACGTTTAAATCTGACGTTATGGAACAAAATACGTCAAATGGAATTGCAACGTCATCAAAAACGTTCTTTATGGTGTCATCTGTCACCAGATATCACAAAATCTCGGAATTTAACCTGGGCTCAGGTGTGAAAAAATGCGCAAAAATATGTAGGTAAGGACACATCAGCACCCTTCTTCTGAACCCTAATGTGATTTTTTATTTTCTCCCCCTTTAAACATTATAATAAAGGGTAGATAACTGACTGGGACACACCTTATTTTCTGTGCATCAATAAGTCCAGTAAAATCTTGTGCTGGGGTACTAGGTGTAGAGAGTTGTGGGTGTTTGTACCAGGGTAGGCAGCATACTGTCTGTAATAGACCAATGACATGAGACATTGCCTGAAGGTGACCAGTTCCTCTGTCTACATTGGGACTCAGGCCGATTGATACTGGTTGACCAAAGCTGTTCCTCTCAATACCCCCTGGAAATGAAAGTATTGCTAGAACTATCAATTTGTTAACTTAATATGATTATATGATACTACTTGTTTACACGACACCCAAGACTATTTAAATTATATTGCGGCTTTGCCAGGTCTTGTGAGGGAGGAACTTGACGACTCTTCCATGTCAGGTGTTTGCATGCGACCCACACAGAATCCCACATCAGTCTGGTTGGATTTCCCTGTCTTTAAAGTTCAAATTAAACGTACAAAGCTTTGCTAAAAGACAAAACATACATTCATCTGAAATATGAAAAACTTCACGTTTTTTTTACTGCATGTTTAGAACGAGGAAAGACATCTGGGTGTTGTTACTCAGAAGGATTAACTAATAACATCAAATTGAAGCGTATCTGACATGGTAACATATATCGTTAAAATCATTTTATGACCAGCCACAAAGATATTTCTGGCGTTAATGAAATCTTTTCCACGTGGCAATACTATGTTAGCTCAGTAGAAAAGTTTATATACCGCACCTTCGTCACAGAGAAAGTCCATAGCTTTATTGATCAACTTCTGCAGGGTTCGCTCCATGGTACTGGGGTTATCCGTCTTCAGTTTCACAGGGTATATCATGTGATTATCTGAGGAAGTCAGGTTATTCCTTCGCGCACCATCACAGTGATCAAAATACTCGGCAGCTTGACTCATGATATCTTTAATTTGACCAGGTTTACGAGTTTCCAATATCTGGCCGAGCACATGAACAGCTTCTGATTTTACTTTTCTGAAATTTTGTCAAATCAATAGAAATGTTTGGAAAGGGCACAGGCATTTTCAAACCACGGAGCTGTTTCTCAAAAGATTTACGCCCCACGTGACTGGTGGATGACATAATTTTGAAATATGTTGGCTTGCATCAGACTTACGTCGGTCCTGTGTAAATCTTTCCAGAAACAGTTCCCAGGACATAAAGTTGATTGATCCTTTCTTGAACTCAAGATTATTTCACTTATGCAGTACACACACACAAATACAGTCCATACATTGCAGTTTTACACATAATACCCCTTATATTTGTTTTCACTTACCTACATTTACTGTCACATAGAGCCGAGACTACCAGGGGTATGATGTTACTGTTAATCAGGTCAGAGTGACCCGAAAAACTTCCACACAGACTGGATACCAGTTTTAAGGATTGTAGTTGGGGTCCACTGTATAAGAGAACAAGTCGTCAGAAGATGAGACATTACATATGAAATCAGCTCAACTAAAATAGGAGGTGCATATCCTTGCACGATATCCACAATGTCCACCAAGTTTTTAAAAAAATCTGATAAAAAAACGTGGGAAGAGATGCGATAACAAAAATGATTACATACCGACATACAGACAAGTTGATTGTTTTATACCCCTCGCATTATATGCTGGGAGGTAAAAAAGCTTACAGTTAATAATTGACACTTGATAATAAAATAGAATGTTTTTTCATCCAAAAGATTCTGTTTCATGGATTGCCTAGTGTTTGACACCACTTTCAAGATATGGGGGCACATGTGTGCAAATTCCTGTGCAAATATTTTGATCCTTAATGATGCAATGCCTGTTTTGCCCCAGCATGGCGGTCATAGGAAGTGTATCATTTACAGATCTATCTCGATTAGTTACAAGACTTCAGACTAACTTACCAAGGACCTTCAATAAGAAGGTTTACACTGACAGTTATACCACTGCTGTCCATATTGCTAAACTCTGTAGGATTCCCGTGAGATACAAGTCCTGTGAGGACTTCAGCACAGCATTCCTGTAAGTATAGATGAAACACTTACATAAAACGTTATTGTATTAAAAGGGAGTATGGTCAAAATGTTGCAACATATAGTTTTAAAGACAAGCTTTCTTTCTTCATTTCTCTGAACATATATCAGATGTAGCTGAAGGTATAGAGCACCAAATGTCATGTGATCAAGCTTTAATGAAAAGGACATGCCCACAACAACCGAAAAGATTGCTTGACTGATTGTTTGATGTTTTATGCCTGTTTCAGACAGACAGACTATCACTCTAAAGGCCTGTTCTCACTGTGTGATTCGCTACAGTAAAAAAATATTAACTATTCTTTCCAACAAGTGAAATATAGTTTCATTATAGTTTCTTGACGATTGAAATTTAGAGAAGTTGTCAGGTCATGCTTCTTTTAAGACTGAAGCCAATGAGCTACATGTATAGCCTGTGAAACGTTGTCAAAGCGGGTGTGAATTAGGAGAGTTAACTGACCTTGACATCAGCATTCTTGTCCCTGATTGACATCAATGTTGGCATTCCTTGAGAAGACACAAGGGTAGCACCTTCAGAGTTATTCGATAATGTCTTTAAAATTCTCAAGATAGCAACCTTTATGTCAACTACTTTTTCTTTGGACAGTTTATCCCAGAGTTTTGGTAGGAGGGTGTTCATTGGCTCCCACCATAAAGACTTTAAAGAACTTTGCTGGATGATCTGAAAGGGACAACAGTTATATTGCTAACACTCATATTGTCATCAGCCCCCAGGGCTTAAATCTCAATGAGTTCACCTTTACCCCTGGGCAAACTGAGTGAAAAAATGTTGTTTTACCATGAACATCCATTCTCTGACAGACCAATCAGAAGCTGTGTTTTATTTTGGCAATAAGATAACCTTACCAGTAGACAGAGAATTGTCAACGTTTGCTGGACTCCAGCTTTTCCCTTCACTTTTCACTGATAGGATGAAATGTTGAGTGTTGGAGGAACCAATAGAGAGTTGATAGTATTCAACAGGCAAGTGATTAAGGCAACAAAAGATCACTATGTTACGTCACTCGGTGATGCTTTTCAACATGAAAGGTTTTGTTAATCATATGATGCAACTTCAGCCTCTTCTGAGCATTGGATACTGCCTCGTCCTCATTGGTCGAAAATAAATATTGACTTCTTTAAAAATGAGACTTTCTCACCTTCTGCCATACATTTAAGGCTGTATGATGGACCGGTCGACAGGTACGTGATGTGATGATCAATTCAAGGTCATTCAAAATTCCATGTTTTATCAGTATTGAGACATTAACACTCTGTTCGCAACATTGTTGCAACAATAACAGTCCTGCCTCTCTCATTTGGATGTTCTCTGTATGTAGGTAGGCAATAAGCTGCAAATTTGAAAAACCAAGGTTTGAATAAAACAAGTGTTATAGATAAGAAACCGAATGGATTGAAGTTTGAGTAAAGACCGATTATGTAAAAGTAAGTTTGCACTGTACTATCTTTATGTAGTTCTTGATACCGGTATCAATGTTAAACAATTATGCTGCCTTTTATTGGTCTGAACAAAATAACCCTTGTAACCCAATCACTGAATGTCCAGCTATCCTAATGTTATAACTAAAAGCAACCCTTGTGTTTGTAAAACAATAACAGATTGACTGTTACAAATATTAAAAAGGCACACATTTTTTTAAATAAAAGGGGTGGTGGGGGTAGCGATATTCTCTCCGTCTGACAAAAACTACCAACCAAATGGGTTGTAGGTTCAAATCCAACTCAGTCCAAGAAAAATGTCTGGTTTGGGTTTTCACTCAATTGCCCTTAGTGGGAGAGTTGCCAGGTACTCACCAAAGGTTGTGGGTTTCCTCCGGGTCTAAAGCTATCAGTTCTGCCATATAAGTGAAATAATCTTGAGTGCTACAAAAAACTTTGATCCAAAAAAAGACTTAACCACTATACCTTGCTGATGGCCTCCTCGTTCAATTCCTCTTGACCTTTGTAGTACATGATTAAGTTAATCAAGGCTTTCTGGTGAGAACTCACAACTGCTTTACGTCGCTGGCAGTCTAATTTCTCCAGTACATAGTCAAGAGTGAGATCTGCAAGTACAGACGTTTATCTATCAAAAACAAACCAGTGACTTTGTATGAAGCAGAACAACCATTTTTCACATTGTTATGGTGTTCAACTCCAATGTAAAATATGTACTCAGCTAAAAGTGGCATGAGCTGCGCACGTGTTGATACTTTCAGAATGCTGAAATTATGGGCTTTTTTTCTCAAGACATACAATTCAGTAGCTTTTTTCCAGCTAATATGCAGTACTCTAGCAATAAGGGCCCTTTTTCATTAGAATACAGCACAATATACTCAGGTACAAACAAATAAGATGTATTCATCATGATCATAGTCGTTGATATGCATGTAGCCTTAATATGTTGCATCAACAACATGTACAGTTTGATATATTTCTCCTGTGTAGGCTTTATTATTTAGGATGTGATAAAACCTTGCACAGGCATTGCAATTATTTGTCAATTCTGGTTGCCAAGAAAAATTCAGCGTTTAAAGTATCTTAAAAAATTAAAGCATTGCCGACATTGCAGCAAAAAAAATTGGTTAAACCAGTGATCTGAGGAACCGAAAATGTGGGCAAAGAAATAATATAAACCTGTCTAGCCGGACTGTCAGCCTGTTAACTTCAGAGATTTACGTACATGAAATACCCTCTGACAGACTGCAGGTCATTTTAAATGTGGCAGCCAAAGAGGTTCTGCGAAACGAACACTTTAATTTTTCTCGAGGGCCAACCAAAAGTGTCCCTGTGATATAATGTAACAAACCGAAACACTCTGTTTATTAACTCTCAGCCACGATCCCTTATAATTGAAGCATCAGAGGTATGTATATGTACCACAACTGTGTCTGTCTTCTTTGTGCCAAAGCCCAAGTTTGTTCCAAGTGCCAAGCTGTATGCTATGAGCTTATAAAACTATCTATATTTACAAGTCGAGCATCAACAAAACGTAAAATTTAAACGGGACAAACGTTCATTCATTCTAAGCTAAGTTAGGTGAAAACACAACTTTGATGTACATTCTCGAGACTAGTATCACTCAAAAACTTATGAATTTTGAGAAAAATAGTCAATAATTTTTACATTCTTTTTACATAATTTTACAAAAAAACTGAATTTTTTTTTTCTTCTCAGAATTATTACCATCTTCAGCTTCCTCATCAGACATTGTGGATGAAGAGTCGGAATCATACTTTAAAAGATCTTTAAGCGTTTCTTTCTTTAAGGAGCTTGCTTCTGAAAAAGTAGGGATCCTTTTGGAACATTCGCACATGGGGTTGACAAGGGGCACATAATTCTTCTCTTGATAGTGATCTAGTTTTGAAAGAATTTCACTGGTGTCAATACGATCTGGATCCATCCTAGTAAATAAAAAACATTTTTTGAAACTAAAATGGCAGCAACATAACTTTAAATATAGTCTACAAGTAGGCCTACTTGTACTTTATCTTTTTTGTAAGTTAAAACAAAGGCTTTGATATTCAATTAATACTTAATCATGTTTCATGTGAACTACAGTGTACGTATCAATAATATTAGTTTAAAGGCACACTTGCCGCGAAAATCAGGAATATTGTTTACATTAAAAAAGAAAGACTGTATTCTGTATTTTCCCCAGACAATATAAGTTAGGAAGTTTGGACGTCACTTTGTATTTTTAATTTGAATTTGAAAATTTGAATTGTTACGTACCCGGAACGATTTTATGTTTCAGTCGAGTGAGTGAACTAACGGCACAGTGTAATTTTACGTAGGCCTATTTATCTGAGAAATACAGACTGACGATCGGTTAACAGCGACTGGAAAAGCCTGCTGATAATTGTTTGAGTGTAAACCACAGATACAAAGGCCTGAAAGGAGGGTAATCCAACACAAAAGTTGACCGACACTGATCGTTGTTGTTGTAATCAGGCTTCGATTCTTCGTTTGTTTTTCACCACATTTATACATTCTAAAGCTAACTAGATATGTTTTACGTGTCCTATGTTTAAGTTTAGTGGTATAAGTCGTAGTAAGCTCATGTAAATTGGTTTTCTTAGCAAATTTAAACAAGCTAAGGCGGCAAGTGTGCCTTTAACAAACTGTTTAGTTAATAAATGTCTCAAGAGTTTTGTCACCCCGCTATATTTATGCCTTGAGTCAACATGACCCTGTAAACTGACCTCTCTACCCTGAAGGGGGCCTCGGTTGTCAAGGGGTTAGAGTAATCGTCCCTCAGTCTCTGTGGAAGAGCTGCCAGGTACTCGTCAAAGCTCGGGGTTTCCCCAACTAAATCTGGTAACGGCGCCATATTACAAGTTAAATAATCTTGAGAGCGGCGTAAAACATCAATCAATCGATCTCTACCATCACCACTTGGTCAGGTCAAATAAGAAGTAGTCCCTATAGACATGCAAACCAAGTGTGATGTTACAAATGTCACATCAGCAACCAGGGTCGTGGAATTTTTAACACATGGTCAGCAAATTTTCTTTGGACTGAGCAGGATTCAAACCAGTGACACATCGATGAAAGGCCTGGGTTAGACTTAGAAGATATCGTTAAACTTACAAACCACAAGATCCCATGAAAATTCTGCAGTTAAGGATCTGAAGTAAAAATGTTCAGCTGAAAAACATACATGTATACTATGTAGGGCCTACAAGCTTTTACCTCAATCCAGAGGGCACATTGATGACACTGCCCAATATCTCTTTTCTGTCCCCTGATATCCGTAAATTTGGTTGAGATTGAATCGGTTTCCATGAAGAGGGTTGATACATCTTGATTATTTTCTGTCAATGTTTGTCTGTAATACCAGGCCAGATAATCCCAGTGTCGGTCAAAAACATTGAATCGGTTCAGTAAACGAAAAGGCTGGGGAGTGGGGACCAACCGATACCGATGCTAGATTTCTTATACATCATACCATATACTGGATTTCACGATGATGGTTAACAGGTTTGCAGTTCCGTAGCTTTAGCCAAGCAGTTACAACCAACTACCAAAACTGATCGTATCATTTCTGATAATTAAAACACATCTTTTGCCTGTGAAATAAAAAAAAATGATATGTCAGTTGAAATCAAATATTATATTTTTAACAACCACAAAATAGGTGATATTAAAATGCTGAAATTCTATAAGGAGGTACCTGTAGACATCAAGATGCTCGATAGACCATATCATTGTTCAGAAGGTGTTGAATTAATTTCCTATAGCACATTATAAATATAATCAGAAGTCTATGGGCAGGACATAACACAGGGAAACTTCTGGTGTAATTAATATAAGTATGCACACAGGACTAAAATCTACATGTAGGTCTACTACAATACAAGTACAACTACAGTTTAGTATTAAGCACTCAGCCATGCAACCAGCCATTATCAATTTAATTACATGTATCTCAATTTTCATTTGTCAACACTTCCACGGGTTCAATGTGCGTAGTAAGCCTACTGTAGAATGACTGCAGCCAGCCATGCCACAGCTACTTATAGTTATACTAGTTATAGTATAACTTATAGTTGGAAATATCCAAACTCAGTATGTGCTTTAGCTATTACTATTAAATAAGTAATAATATAATAATTAATATTTACAATTACATTTGCGATATTGATGACACAGCACTGCAGTCTACCTGACCGGCAAAGTAAGTAAACCAGGATAGACACACGAGTGCGGCTATGCAGTTTACTGTTTTTCATTCCATTTCCAGACGTAACAACAAATTACGTTACATTTAGAACTTTTGAAAACTTCAAAACCTCAAAAACCGAACGCAGTTCGTAAAACAGACTGTTAAACTTGCTTGTACCTCAAAAACGCGTTAACAAAATATACGTGTTTAAAAAGAGTGTCAAAAAAATTCGTGAGTGAACATGGTCCAAGGAGCAGCAATTAACTATTTAAGAAAAAGACCTGATGTTTTCATTTCTTTGCGTTGTATTCTTTTTATTTGTTAAAGAAACGCTTTGATATCTTAATTGCCAAGTGATTATTCTTAAAATGACAAGTTCAAGAAGTTTACTTATGAGTTTCCTTCGATTGACTTTTAGCAATTATGGAGACCTCATTTAAACTCAAAAGTATGGCGGCGAAACCAAATGTTGTTGTTGAAACTGGTAAAATTATGAACTTTATTGACTGACTGTATTAATTTATCATTTATCAGAAATCTTTTTTGCTTTCTCTGAAAACCTGCTAAACCCTTAGAGGCACTGTTTTTCTCAAGAATGCCCCTCTAAGACCCACTTTTTCTGAACTTAAATTTCCATAAAAAGTTAGCAGACCACAAATAACACACGGAAGCGTATCTAAGTATCACTCGGGGGTCGATTTTCGTGGATCTATTTATTTTATTTTTGTGAATACACCGATAAACAGTTTGGAGTCGAAAGAAAGAAGAACCCGGATGAACGAGCAAGAAAATTTGTAGTGGCGCGCAATCAACGGAAACGGCAGTGTTTGAAACTTGACGGTTGTCATAAATAATGGATAACCTCAACGATATGACTCTGGCAAAGTTCAAGTTATGGTCAGAACAGGCGTTGAAGGTTTTTCTTGCGGTACGGAGCAAATCAGTTGATGGGAGCTTTGAAGAGTTGGCTGCAAGGTTGGTAACATCTTGCACATATATATGCTGCAACAACAACACTCGACTGTCAATAAGCTACAGATATCGGTATACTAAATCGGTCTTAAACATCCCTTTTTCATGTAATCTCTTCAAGTTTAAGTTGTGATTTTAACTGACAAGTGCAATTCAATTTAAGAAAACTTGTAATTCAATTAAAGAAAACGTCCAATTTTAAGATTGGGGCATGTAAATTGTCGGGGTTTATTGTAGTTGCAACCATTTCACAGGTGAGCCACAACTTAATAACATAGTCATAAGTGACAACAGCACAAGAAAGGTTAATTCAAAGTTTTACTATTGGATTGCTGTGTTTATTTTAATTTGAGCTGTACTTTATCAATTAAATAAAATAGATTTTATGCTCTGTTTGACTTTGAAATTGAAGACATTAGCCTATCCACAAGGCATCAGGTCTAAAAAAAAAATTGATTTTTGAAATTGGGTCTTAATTAAATGCTCATGTCAGATTTATACGTCAAATGAATTTAAATATCAAGTACAGGTGTGGCTGTGAATCTATTGTATGCTGCCGTATAAAAAAGTTTTTAGTGCTCAGCATGCTTTAAATGTTAAATTTCACTTGGGACACACACCTATATTAAATTAGCTTGAAAACACATTAAATTCAACATGGTCATTTAATATCAAACATGAAGCCATTCAGGCAAATTTCAACCCATTGAAGCTGTGGTTATAGGTTTCACTTTGAACGGATCATAAACTTATTTATTTTACTGTAATGTATATCATCTAAAATTCCTTGCATTGTTATTTTAGATGTTTCTGTGCGTGGGAGGAAAATGTAGATACCAACCAAACGGCTGAATTTGCAGAGTACAGATTGACGAAGGAGTATAAGCTTAAATTACAATTTAATGACAGACCCTATGAACCTCATCAGTTGGAAGGATTAACAGACAAGCATTGCAGAATGGCCATCACTGTATATCACTGACATTGCTTCCTACTTAAATAAAGATAGCGACACTGATTTATTAAATCGATTGCTGAACGAGTACAAAGAAGGAAAAGCGTATCGATACTTCTCATGTGGATGGGTGAAAGCCATTAAATTTCATAACATTAGTGCTGACAGTCCAGTCTGTTTCCTTAAAACCAAAGTAACCCCCTCTCAGGCGGTGAGAAATAAAGCTTATGAGGTATGGGTAGCTGTAAGAAAAGATTCTGATAGAGAGCCAGGTGGTCAAATAATTAGTGCATATTGCACATGCACTGCAGGCATGTTTGGCACCTGCAACCACATTGCCGGAGTTCTATTTCGTGTAGAATATGCAGTAAAGACCGGTTTAACTAAGCCGTCTGGAACAAGTCAACTTTGCCAATGGAATGTCCCTATAAAGGCAAGTGTTGAACCGCTTAGATGTACAGAGGCAATATGGAAAAAACATAAATACTCTTCAAGTCTTTGTATGACCCAGGAAAGAGAAAAAATTATTACGAAAAGAAGATTCACACCTCTAAATCAAGCACAGGAAAAAAAGTTTCAAGATACAACTCAACAAAGGCTTGAACTTTATAACATCTTAAAAAAGGAAGTTCCAAATTCCTGCTTCGTTTCATTATTAGAAAAAAAGCAAAGAAAGGCAGAAAAATTAAAAATACCTGCTTCTCTTATGGAGATTTCGTCTGACATAAACCATCAAGAACTCGACTATGAAAAAGCTAAAGAACAATTTTTGAAAAACATCAAGTTATCAGATACAGAAATTGTTAGTCTTAGTACAGCAACCGAACAACAATCACTATCAGGTATTTGGAGAGAACAGAGGAAAGGGCGACTGACAGCTAGTAACTTTCATCGCATATTAACAAGGACACGTACACTGCAGTCCAACAAGAACACAGATCCTTCCTCGTTGATCAATTTGGTAATGGGCCACACTTCCCCTGTACAAACAAAGGCCATGAAACATGGACTTTCCCTTGAATCCCATGCTAAAACAGCTTATCATAAAGCCATGCGCTGTTGTCACAAAAATTTTAAAAATTCTAACTGTGGAATGTTTGTTTATTCTCCAAAACCATTTGTTGCAGCAAGTCCTGACCTGCTAGTGTGTTGTACGTGTTGTGGCGAGGGGTTGTGTGAAATTAAATGCCCTGAGACAATTAAGGAACAAGTACCCACAACAGAAAATGTCCCTTATATTCAAAGCATCGATGGTAAGCTTCTCGTAAAAAAGTTTCACCAATATTATACACAAATTCAAGGACAGATGGGGGTTTTGAGTAGGCAATATTGCGACCTATTTATTTACACGTTGCATGGATCCTTAAATGTCAGAGTGCTCTTTGATGAAAGTTTTTTTGCACATTTGTTAAATCAGTTGTGTTGGTTTTGGAATATGTTTATTTTGCCCAAGCTCATAAAACCATTATTGAGTGAAGAGGAAGCAAGTGCTCCGTCATCAGTACAGGAAGTACTTTGTGGAGTGTGTGCTAAGGTGTGCCTGGAGAATCCAGAATGCTTCATGGAGGAATCAGTTTGCTGTGATAAATGTTCCACATGGATACATTTCCCGTGCTCCGGCATTTCAGCTGAACACAAACCATCCATCAGTGTTGATTGGTTTTGTGTTGCATGTTCTGCTGCTCTCAGTGAAGCATAAATTTGACATTTATTTTACAATTTGCTGAAAATATTTTCAATTGTATGGCGGTGTTGCCCAGAATAAACCCACAACATTGACTGTCCTTCCCGTGGTACCTGGCATCCATCCCACAAAGGTCAATCGGATGAAAAAGAAAAACTTTTCTCTAGATATGTAAAGTACTCTTAGCTGAACGTGATCCCACCTTTTGTACTGCCCCCCCCCCCCCCCCTTAATTTCTTTGAAAGGTTGTTTTAATAATTCTAAAACGCTGCAAATTTATTGTATCTTGTAAGCAGTAATTAACATATGTTAACCTGTCTAATCCAGTTGCCTGAGATTAGTCAATGGTTTGTGGCTTAAAACCAATTTAAATCCCTTGAATTTATGAACAAATAAATATAGCTCAACATACCTACAGTATGGTATATGGGATTAATGGTTTCATTTTTTGATTTTTATAGTTGCATTGTAGAACTTAGTAGAAGCCAGATTTGTTGTTTCTGCCAGATTGATCGCTAAAGACCAAGCTGACTAAGACCACCAATCAGACTTCTACACTGCCTTCGACTTCGACAATTTGTTAGCAGAATATAGAAGAAAAAAGTCTGGCAAATCTTATGCTTCCAAAATTCAACAGAGCAATAAAATGAGAAATCCATAAAATCCTTAAAACCTAGTTTTTACAACTTTATGTTTGCGTATTTTTGGGGTTAAAATGTACTTTATATGTTAAAATGAGCTCTGTCTGTCTGATTAAACTTCTTTTTGCCACCATATAAATAAAATAATCTTGAGTAAAACACCGACCAATCAATCCAAAGTTCTGTTATCTTTGTGACCACTGCCCGCATTGATTGTTTGGTGTTTTATGTTTATACCAGGTTGATTGTGGGAGGAACCCAGGACCTTGCGTCGGTGCCTAACAACCATCCCACATTATGGCCTCATAGGCTTGCATTGAAATATCTGTACAGTTTTTCAAACAATGAAACTTTATTTTATGTTTTTTTTTTATACTTGTCTGTAAAAAACAACTGCCTGAGAAAAAACAAGAAAATCAGACACATTGAACATGGCAAATCAGGCACAATAAAACCTTCATCAAAGAAATTGGTGCGCTATCAACTGACAACTGAACATTAATTATTCCAGGGGCAGGCTTCTCAATCATTCAAAGATTGAGGTACACATTACGACTTGTAAATTGGGTCATTGAGATTGCACAACGCTGAACAAACAGTAATTATATCATCAATATGTGAAATTAAAGAGATGGGAAGTTCATGTTTTAAGATACGAAAAGATTTCAATCGTCCAATGACCTGCTCTATCAGAATGCGCAGGTTGGCAATCTTCTTTGTCTTCTTCACAGAAGCACTGGTCATTTGTGATTGCCCTCTCCTTCCGGGTGGAATGTGAAGAGAAAGGCTTCTGGCAGCACAATCATCCGCAATATTAAACCCCTTGTCAGCCATCACCATTGGATATGCAGGAAGTTTTTCCAGGAACTGACACTTTAAAGTTAAAGCCTTATCAGAAATTCTACCAGTGTAGGCAGGAGACACAAACGTAATAGCACTGTTCGGAGAACATGCAACAAGAATTTTGATGGTGTTTGTAATCACTCCATGTTGCCCCCTGTAATCTAAGATCTTTGGGTGTCTCTATGAACAGTTCGGTACAGTCAATGAGTGAGTGCAAGTCAGGAAGATGTTTGTACCGATCTGGCTTTGTTGCAGCTATTTCATCCTTTTCTGGAAAATGAACCAAAGTACTAAGGGCTGTTTTAGTTGCTCGGAGCCAGGATAAGAAAATTCGAGATACAAGAGTTTCGGAAATGTTGAAACGGAATGCCAAATCTTTGTTAAGTAACCCTAAGCGCAATTTCATTAATGTAAGAAGAAATTCGTGTGACGACAAAAGTTTTTTGTTTGGGCCAAATCGAGAATTACATCTTCGAATGTTTCTATGCACTGATAGCACACCTGTCCATCTTCGATTGACAAGTGGCATTATAAAATCGTGAAGCTTTTGGAAAAGAGTCCTGGTTTTTAAACCAGTATGAAACCTTACACTGGAATCAGTTTTTAACACTGTCTTTGTGTAATTCTGTGATTTTAACTTAAGAATCTCGGATTTCAGTCTGTTTACTTCATTTGTGAGTCGGCGAACTTTGTTGTCAAGACTCCTGGCATGCCATACTACACAAATTGTAATAGCTAAAAGCCACATGTACCAAGGAAAACATCCAGGCAAGGATTCAATGGGTGGGTCACATGATGGCACAGCTGAAATTTCAGTTTCAGACAAATCAATTTGCTTTTTCTGCTCTGTAGAATTTTGGAAGCATAAGATTCGTCGAACTCTATCCTCAAAATCCCTGTACCCCAGGTGTAATGTTGGATATGGATTTTGTAGGGAGGGTTCCCCATCAATGAAATGGAGACTGCAAACCCTTGTATCCTTTGAGGGTTCCCATAGGTTGTTTTTTTTTCTGACGGTTGATAAGTTGTCGCCACCTCATCCTTTTCTCAGGGTCTTTTTTTGTTGTGGGAAATGTGTAAAGCCTATTGTAAAATGAAACAAGCTGGGTAATCCTAAAATGTTGTAGTCATATGTACCACCAGTCATCTAATTAAGAAGATAACGTTATATTTCATTCAGACAAATCATACAATTCTTAGATAAAATAGTTTTAATCATCATTATTTTGATAGTCAAAAGCCGTGTTTAGTCACTGTTGCTAGTCTATCAAGATAGACTGGTTGTGCACTGATCCCGATTTTTTAAACTACTTTTAATCTTTTGCAAGTCGCAAATATATACTTAATTCGCAGGGGAAAGGCTATGTTAGGATTTTTATGGAATTTGGACCGAGGTATTTCTAGTTGAAAGGGCTGAACATTGGGGTTCTAAGGATATTGCCTTCAGGCTTCACAAGAAACCGGGACTGACAGTGACAGACCAACACACAGAGTGCATTTCCAAGTTGCCCTGCCACTTTCGTGGAGGGACAAAAAAAAGGGCATTTTACATAGGCGATAGAGAAAAACAATGACGCAGTTACTGTTAGTGTCATTACAATATCTTTTTATGTCATATGTAAATACAAATTCTCTATGTACTGCTCTCTCGGAGGAAGTGATAAGCATTGGGAAAGTTCTTTATTTATCCTATATCCCAGACATTAGATAAATCACAACCAAACGAAGCTCCGTATAATAATCCTAAAGTAAACACTGTAGAAGGTACGGCGTGGGCTTTTTTGTTGAAGTTGTTGTTGTTGTTACGTATCTATTAATTTACAGTCCTCATTAAACCAAATTACAAAGTTTTCTGACCTAAATGGCGGTTTGCACTCGCAAGAAAATTCCTTTCGCAGACATCCGCACGATTCACACAATTCATTTTTCCATTTGTTTAGCCAGTAAGCACCCGACGAACAACCGATGACACCACATGTTAAAGCCATCATAAAATTTTTTACTCGCATTTCAAGAACGACAACTCTGCAACGGGTTGTGAGCATGCGCAGATTGAAACTGTCAACGGGTGTATTACTATCTTTGTCCCTTTTGCCTGAAATTGTCAATCGGTTGTAAAAATCCTGCTCGTTGTTGTTTTTTTTTTTTTCTCATTTAACTTTGGGGATTTCAGTTATTTAAAAAATAATGATCTTGAAACTGAAATTGAAAAAAATGTTACTAGTTAGACAAAAATAACCAAAACTTCAAAGGTTCACAAAACATTTCGGAATTTTTTTTATTTAACTGTTTCAACATTTATCAAATAGAGTTTATTTTCCATCAGGCTGAGAGGGATACCCTACAACCCTCAAGTGCTTTAAGTTTAGTCCTACACCGTTCTGCTTACTTTAAATTAGTCCGGGTTTCTGACTCCAAAATTACTATTTTTTATACTGACGATCGTATTTTGGAGTCACGGTTCATTGCAATAAAAAAGCCGAAGTTGGCTGCCCGCTCAGAAGCGGGCAGTATGTGGTTTGATTTAGACAAAGAAATAGCAATATAACCTACTCAGATCGTGTCTAAACGGTCATAATCACGTTCATGGATAATTTCGCTACCTACCAGTGCCTGATATGGACAAGTAGCATCCGTCAGTAAACATTATTCCTCCCCTGAATTTACTTTTGCCTTCCCCAAGTCTCAAACTCTCCGTCATTGATGACGTAACACTGTTTAGCGGTTTTTCAGTTTTTAAACGTTAAATTCACTTTAAAAAATGCTAAATTATTACTGAATGTGGTACTGGCACTATTTGAGTTAGTTATGTTGTTATTTACTATCTAAATCAGACCGCAAACTGCCCGATCAGAAGCGGGCAGCCAACTCCGACTTTTTGATTGCAATGAGCCCTGACTCCAAAATACGGCCGTCAGTATAAAAAAATAGTAATTTTGGAGTCAGAAACCCGGACTAACTTTAAATGAAATGCTTAATAATATACGGTATGTGCTTTCATTTTCAATACATTTGATCAATGGTAATTGCAAAACTTTCAAATTTCCCAGTATTTCCAATTGACCAGGCTCAGATGGACGGAATAGGCACACAGAAAAACGTAAATCAGATGGAGACTCAATTGATGGAGAGCCGATGGAAAAGAAAAAACTATCCATTTCAATGAGCCCTGCAACTTCAGGTGGAACCAAAGGACCGTCAATATCATTGGGAAATCTTGGAAAACCATCCACACCATCTCAGAAACCCACAAATGTTGTTAAACCGGTGAAATTAGCTGTTGCTCCAAAAACTGTAAGGCAGTTGTTTTTTTTAGAAATATTCATGTTTCTTATTAATTTATTCAACAGCCCTATTTTTCTAGGTATTAGAAGGAAGAAAGCGAACAGACTGATACTGCTTGAATAATATGAACATTTTGTATCTGTATTCAAGTGACACAGGCTACCAAATTCATATGTTTTGTTCAATGACACAAGAATACAAATCTGCAGCTTATTGGAACACTGTTACAGTATCTGTTAAATTCAAATGCAAATCAAACCCATTCCTTCAGTTAGAGTGTCAATTCATCTCTAGATACATGTGTACATCCCCCTTCAATCAATTCTTAAGGACAGTATACGGTAGTTAAAAAAGCCTTTAAGCAACGAACCAACAGTTTCTTACTTGACTAATTTGTGAGATTTTTTTCTTTTAGACTAAAGATCCTCCGTCAAACCTGAAAAAAGCCAATCCAAAAGTTGCTAATGTTTTTAATGAAGATGATGAGGTAAGATGATAGTAGACATTTTGTTTTCTGTCTGTAGCAATAATTTATTGTATCTCTGGAAGAAACTCATAAGTTTTTGGCTCAGTAGCTGAGGTGATTTAATCCAAGTCATTTAGTTGAAACCCTTAGGTCGGTTGCACATAGGTGTATCAAGCTTAAGTCACACCGAAATACAGAGGAATTAACTTATGACTTCACAAGTATAAGTGGTATAAGCTGCCAAAATTCTTACTTTTTTCATAAATTTGGATTTTCAAGGGAAGTTGGCCTTGAGCAACTAAAGGATTGAAGTTCAAATAAAATAATATTGATATGGTCAGTAACCTGTTTGAACTGAAGACGTCATTTGTGGTAAAAAAAAAAAAAAGACAAACTTTAAAAAGCCATGATGTACGAGGTAATTCTAGAGGTTTCTTTGCTTAAAATCATCACTTAAATGTACATCTCTCATTTTTTACTTCTTGATAAAAAAAGTAATTCTGTTTCATAGAAATTTTCCCTATATTTTGCAGCTAATACCTTTTTAAGTCTGACTTATGCTTAAATAATACACCTTTGTGCAGTGGGCCCCTGAGTGATATGCAACAAACTTCTCATATATGATATATGTACATGTATGCATTTCATTTTTATTATCATATGCCCACTACATTGTACTTGTGCATTCCTCATAAGTAAAGCAGATTACAGCACAATGACACTACAAAATACACATTGAATGTTGATTCATTGACTTTTCAGAGTGACGAAGAAGAAATGCCACCAGAAGCTAAAATGAGGATGAAAAACATTGGCAGGTATGTATCCAATCCATTCACTAAAATAAAATCATCAACCTTGAAATCTTTAACAACAAGCCAAAGTGCTGGTGAAGTGAGTTCATATTTTGCTATTCTCAACTGGTTGATAGGCTCAACCCGCCTAGATTTGGCTTATTAGTTTATTCAGCTCTTCAGGGGAAAGATGGGGGAGGGGGGCATGCTCATTGGACTGACTAGGATTGGGAGCTACACAATGCTTTTGCCAGACTTATTTGCTTGAATCTCAAGAACGGTAAAATTTTGAGTGGGTGTTCACTAGACCAGCCTATGTGGAATGGGTATCAGGTATCATTCCATCCGCCAGGGTTTCCTTAAAACATAGAATCTGGTTTGTCCCTTACCTAAAGCTTGCAAAACATCACTTTTTGAAATGACCCTGAGTGTGGCGTTAAACATCAATCAATCAATGTTTGGATTCCCAAGATAGAAGCTCAAGGAAGGAGAAATTCAGCCTGTTGAATATATTTGCAATTTCAAGTAAAAGTATTTAGATTATTTGATATGGGTGTTAACTGTTTTTTATTTGCAGAAATACTCCGACAGCTGCAGGCCCTAATTCGTTTGGAAAAGGTCGATTAGGTTTTTGTAACAGACAAAAGTTATTAGAGCGAAAATTGATTGAGCAGACTGAAGAAGAAGACAAAAAATGACACATTAAAATATTATTTATTTCACAATCTGTTTTTTTGTCCTCATTGTTAGCATGCTGTATTCACATTGTGAATTTGTTCAACAAACTCTATCAGTAGCCAGGACATAGCATATTCTTCAGCCTTTCACAGCAAGTGCTTGTACAGCTTACTGATATAAAATGAAAATGAAAGGTCTACTGTCATATCCTGTTTTATATGGAATATCATTTTAGCGTGTGTTCTAAATAAACACTGAGCTCAATAAAATACTTTTTGTTGAAAAAATAACTGAATACCTCACAGCTGAGTAGTTCCTGTTTTTCTGAAGTGCTTTTTGGTTGGATTGAATTTTGCCCACAACCCTTTTGTGGGTTATGCATTGAGTGTTTGATCAAATGTCTTTTTTTGTAAACACAGCCTATGGCTGGACAGAGACAAAGGGTTTACGTTGACATTACCGTGTCGTAGTTCTGATCATATGCTAATTATTATTTGTTGTTTTTTTTTGTTGTTTTTTTTTGGGGGGGGGGGGGGGGGGGTGGAAATAGTCTCTTAGTAAGTCCAACTACAGGCTCATTTCACAATGTATTCACATCACAAATGAGACGTTGCCAATGGATACCATACTGAAGAGATACATATGGCAACTGCGAATGATCAGACCTTGCAACGGCTTCGTATAAATGACGCACAGGCCTTCCATCAATGGGTTACATTTTCACACTGAGTCACTGAGTCACACTCAGTGTATATATTTAAGGACACTAAAACACACACACACAGCGAAAATCTTCTTGTCTAAAATAACCGTTGAGACACGTTTCTAATTGTGTTAAAAAGAGGTATATTGCACTGAGTATAATATGGTAGTTGCCCTGTATGGACTCATAATATATACAGGGTCTCCATGTGAGTGGTTTGAACCAACCGATAGGAAGTATTCAGTGTGAGGTGGGATAAGAACTTAAACTCCTTTCTGTTAAATCAAGTTACTCATTTAAAGACTCCTGTTAATATTTGTAAATAAACAGGACATATAAATTTTGCTTTGTATTTGTTTAATATTTTAAAAATATATGCAATTTTTTTATTTAATTAATTTTTTTAACAGAATTGTCATACTTTTCTTTAAATGGGAACTGAGGTGTCAAAAAATATATTTATAACTTCTTGACAATCAATGTTATGTGATAGTCCTCAAGTTTATGTTTCAGTAGGTGTCCCTTTCCACCTTTTCAGTCGTGTTGATATCCCATTGGTTAACCAAAGCAAACAACAATGTAAAATGATTAAGGAAGTATATAAATGTTTAAAATTTCATATTACTATGTGAAATGTATTATTTTCATAATTTCTCACAAAATCTCTTCTAATTATTCGTTCATATCATTATTTTTCATTTTGAAGAATAAAGAAACACAATTCTGATTGACTGAGACTTTGTATTTACTTGATGAACTTGTCTATTTCTAAAACGGAGATATTCATATAGTCTTTGTATAATATTGTCTTGACTGCCATGAAGGCTATATGGGATGGTTTTGGACATGGCCAAGGTGAAAACCTGCATGGGTCATTCCAATATCTTCTCCACCTTGTCCTTGTGAGATGATGGATTTAACTGCGGAAAGTTGTCATGGAAAAAACTTGCCACACGTAGGCTACCCAGGAAGTATTTTGTTACAAGCCTAAAGGTGCACATTTTCCACTTTTCTGAGTGATTAAAGTGGCATGAGCTGCCAAAATGTTGATATTTTGATGTTAAAACAGAATGTTGAAATTATTGGCTATTTTTATCAAGACTTATATTTCAGAAGCTTTTTAGTGCTTCTAGTCTCGAAAATGTACGATAATGTATTGTTTTGAACTAACTTTGGCTTAGAATGAATGAATGGTCGTAGCGGTTATTTAAAGGAGGAGAAAACAAAAAAACAACATGCAATTGTATCGAACGGGCTCCCATAGACCATCGTATTCATGTGTGTGAATCTTGCACGTGGTGTACGGTGTGAAAATACAATGAAAATGAATCTGCCAGACAAGCTCGTGCTCGATCGTCAGTGGAGCGCGCCATTGACGGTTTGAAATTGACCGGAAAAAGTATTAGTAGATTACTTCCCTTGCGAGCTTACCATATCTTGTATGGTTATAACCTGCAATGTCAGCGGTAAGACTACCTTTTCTGAAAATTCTACAACGATCCCCACAAGTCGCGTAGACAACATATGCAGCCTGTCACGTCTTCCCAAAAGGTTGATTTACTAGCTAGTGTACATTTCAGAGTTGTTAGAGTGTTCGTCTTCTCTCATTAGCGCCTCGAAATGATCGAAATTAACCTAGGTTTAAATGGCAGACTTTCAGAGTTGACCAATTTCTCTTACGCTAGCGAGTGACTGGTGGCCAGGCGTATGCTGATTGGTCGATCGAGACACACAGCTAAGCTCTGCTGTGAAGATGGCAGCCGAGTCAGTTTAGACGTTCTCTGATAACGATTGTTAACTTTCTTATAGCACAGTTTGGCGAGGAAAAATCGCAGAAATATGGTTTTGGTACCGTTTGAAAGGAAAATGTGTCGCGCCTGTACTGTATTTACTTAGTTCTTTCCTTTTCTTCTCTTCTGTTTTAAACTAACTTTGGCTTAGAATGAATGAATGGTCGTCCCGGTTATTTAAATTTTGTTTACTTTTCGAACACGTTTTCGGTTCGTACAGGCCACATACTAAATGGATTTCCCTCATTCCAACGCCAATCAATTAGTTTTCCGATGGCCTTCAAAGCCTCTTACTGTCGTGACGATCAGAAATTAGCAAAAAAAAGTGTGAATTTTGGCAGCTCATGCCACTTTATGCCCTCAATTGTGCCCACATTTGAAGTAAACTGGACGTATACGTAGCAAAACTGGGTATTTATAAGTTGAGAAAAGGTAACGAAATGCCTGGTGAAATACGCTAACTTTTAAATCACATACCCTCAACGCCGTACCGAGTAGTTAATTAGCCGGACCCACGTGATTTTAGATAATGTAATTTGATAACATGCAGTTGATGATTTTCTGGACCAGAAAAACTGGCATGTATGCATTGTAAAGGTAACTCGGGATATGCCAGAAACCAACGAAACAAAGATCGTTAAAATGTTCGCTGTTCGACTGTTGTTTATATAAAGAAGAGGTTTCCAGATGGCCATAGCATGGTGACTTTCCTAGCTCACTCTGATCGCCGGGTATGGAGTTTTATTTGGGGATTCCTTTGTCTGCGTTGTTGTGGCAATAAAAATCGACCCGGCTTAGCTGCACTGCAGTACATGCTCTTTGTGGCTGCGCGTGTGGTTCATTCTCAGCTGCTTGTTTCATGACTGTCCAACATATTACAAGAGCAATCGGGGATTTCTTAGATAACTCTTTTAATGTACATTTTTGGCGGAAAGTCGACTTGCATCCTTTGTGTGGAGATTGATCACTTCTTATGTTTCTACTAGATTAATCTGAGGGTCAACGGACAATCATAGCATCTTAGTCATGTAGGCCTATATATAGCTGAAGTTTTGGACGGCCGTCAGTAGGCCTACCAAAAAATACTCCTCTTAGAATCAAAACCCCGCACTTATGTAACGTATGATACAGGCCTTCCCCGACTATATATCTTCTCGTCCGTTATAGAATATGTGTGGCCGTATTGTTGATATTGCAAAGCAATCAACTGGGCATAAATGATGAATGTTGGCCAGCATAAATTCACTTTAGTTTGGCCTCTGAGATATCTAAATTTCTATCTATTCTAAGCTTAGAACAGGTCTTTGTTGAATTGGGCCATATATTGACCCTTCGTAGTCAGTATAAACCGTTCATCGTTGCATAAAATGCCTTTAAATGTCTGTGTGGGACCTCACTGACCTAACGATCACTCTAAGTCTAACCCACTGGACCACCGAGGCCCTATCTCATTAGACGATAGCCGCACTTGTGTGACTCTATCCTGGTTTTACTTACTTTGCCGGTCAGGTAGACGAGAGCCTAGACGATTGTTTACTACAATTACTAGGATTTATGCAGAATATAAATTCTCGGGTCAAAGGGGTCAAACCCATTGACGGTACCTCGCTCGACGTTTTAGCTTCAAAATTATTTTATGCTGACAGGTGTCGTGAAATAAAGTAAAGCTTTATTGATTGGTTGGAGTTGTGCGCCACAAAAATATATACATCCTTGGTTGAGAGTGTTTAGTTTGAGCTTTTGTTTGTCAGAGTTATTTCCCCTCGCCTAGGTCACAGTTCACGCCAGAGTTCAGCGGAAGGGCAAGGTAGGTGAGAGAAGCTGTTGACAACTCCGCTGATATCTTTTGTATTTTGTTTTGTTACTCCATTATCTGTTGTTCTACTTGACTTTTAAGTTAACCTTTAGTGATTGTCCAGATTTGTTGTTTCAATTATACAGCTTAAATATTCACTAATCTCCAAATATTGTAGACTACAAATAAATTTAAATTATTCGATTCTGCGAAAAATGTTATTTATGTAACTTTTTAATTTTATAACTCGCAGCACTAAAACGTGGGCTGTTACTGTTAGTGCTATTGTTAAGAAGTGGATTCTGTTCAAAGCATTTACCCTTCATTTATTATTGTGCATTTAGGCGCAGAAATGGAGTTTATGTAATCCAGCCTGCACGGCAGGTTAAATTCACGTATGACAGGTTTCCATGTATGACAGGTTTCCATGTATGACAGGTTTTCATGTATGACAGGTTTTCATGTATGACAGGTTTTCACGTATGACAGGTTTTCATGTATTCTCGATTTCGTCATGACGTCACGATCCCGGCAACAGGTTTTCATGTATTCTCGATTTCGGCATGACGTCACGATCCCGGCAACAAGGCTCCGTAGGTGACAACAACTCCCTGACGACTCCATTTTGATTGGCTGAGGGAAGACCACTTGACCCTAAGTACCCAAGAAGCACTCCTGTTTTACTTACTCGTCTGGTCAGGTACCCGGATATCCGAAACCGAGAATGGCAGGTTTTCATGTATGACAGGTTTTCATGTATGACAGGTTTTCATGTATGACAGGTTTTTGTGTATCACAGATTTTTATGTATCACAGATTTTCGTGTATGGCAAGTTTTCATGTATGACAGATTTTCATGTATGTCAGGTTTTTATGTATGACAGGTTTTCATGTATGACAGGTTTTTATGTATCACAGATTTTCGTGTATGACAGGTTTTCGTGTATGACAGGTTTTCATGTATGGCAAGTTTTCATGTATGACAGATTTTCGTGTATGACAGTTTAATTCACGTATAACAGGTTTTCATGTATGGCAAGTTTTCATGTATGACAGGTTTTCATGTATGACAGATTTGCGTGTATGACAGTTTAACTCACGTATAACAGGTTTTCATGTATGGCAAGTTTTCTTGTACAACAGGTTTTCATGTATGTCAGGTTTTCATGTAGGCCTATGACAGTTTTAATTCATGTATGACCGGTTTCCGTTGTCCTAGTCTGCAATATGTTGAGTGGATTGGAAATATTCTGTTGCGCCCACACAACATATTGGGGACTATTTTTTGTTACATATATTCCCAGAAAATATCATTTGTGAATAGTGATAAAAATATGAAAATTCGATGAAATTATCTTGGTAGAACAAAAAAAACGCCTGTCATATGCGCCTGTCAGATTACAGGAAAGTCATTTCTGCGGCTAACTCCAGGACTGTCATAGCAGTATAGCGGGTTTACTTTACCCTTGCTTCCCATATACGGTTCGTCATACCCCCCTTTGTTTGGAGCTCGCGTTAACATGGATGTAAATGCATAGAAATAAACTTTCCATGTGTGTCTTTAATCTGATATTAACTTCGTCTGAAAAGGCAAGAGTAATATGAAAATGCAAATAAAGAAAATGATGATATAATTAACTAAGGTTACTTGTTGAATTTGAAGTGTGACCGTGGGGAGCCGAGGGATGAGATGCCAGTGGCCAGTGACACTTAAATAAATGTAGGGACGGGTGGGAGGGGGGGACGGGGGTGGAGGCTGGGGTAACACCGAAGACCCTCTCTTTGTTGATAATCAAAGCAAAGTCACAAAGTAATATGGAAATTGGCCCTTGACAATTATGGCTTAAGAACCAAATGTAAATCTCTCCCACAAAAACAGATTTCTCCACTTTTGATATCGACTGAAATAGTGAAAGAAGTAAAAAAAGTTGGCAACTGATGAAGTAATACCACCTTAAGTTAAAAATAAGCGAGCATTATTTTGATGCTACATTAAACTATTTTAAAACCCTTTGGTGAATAAATGTACAAAAAAAATTTCTTTTACTTGATTGACTACTTTTTGTTTTGTAGTCTGCAAAGATGAGTGACTTTCTGAAGCCTGTAGCGGCAATGGTTCTACCCAATTTGGGTGGAATTGCCGGCTCTTTTTTCACCAGACAAAACATTCCCACATGGTATGAGGTAAGTTTATCCATGTCAATTTCTTTATTACCAAATATTATGATGTATTTTTTTTCTTCTAGGACAAATGTCTTTTAAAATAAGCTGTTTAGATATATTTATGAACACTAAAACACATGGGTGCAGGGAAAATCTTCTTGTCTAAAATAACCATGGAGACAAGTTTCTAATTGTGTTAAAAAGAGGTATATCAGTTAGACCTTTATACCCCATCATAAATTGTTGTAATAAAGTAAACCTATGATATATTATTTCATTAGCTTGGCCTTAGTCAGTAGAATTTTCTGGAACACTTTGTATTACATTGACAATGCTAACGCATCTTAAGCTATGGTAAGAATATCGTATATATATATTATAGGGTCATGGGAAAAGACAGTGAAAATTTTGGAAAACCTAGGTAGAAGACAGACCGGGGAGTTTTGCCCTGATCAGTATGTCTTTCAAACTGTTTAGATATACATGTACTAGCAAATATATGTTTACCTGTTTGCTTTTATACCTTTAGAGCACTCTATGGGCTGTAACATTTCTGTACAATTGATATTTTTTCAGCATCTGAAACGACCTTCATGGCGCCCTCCAAACTATTTATTTGCTCCTGTCTGGACATATCTGTATTCTTCAATGGGTTATGCCTCTTACATGGTGTGGAGAGACGGGGGTGGATTTGACGGGGATGCCAGGCTACCACTCACATTATTTGCAAGTCAACTTGCTCTTAATTGGGCATGGACACCCATTTTTTTTGGCACCCACAAAATAGGATTGGTAAGAATAAATCCTCCCAAGCCATTAATTAATTGATTGATGTTTTACGCCACACTAAAGATTATTTCACTTATACAGTGGTGTTGCCTGGGAGGAAACCCCCGACCTTCAGCAATAACTTGGCAACTTACCACATACTGTGATTGAGTGCTAGCCACATCAGGTGTCCAGGATCTACAAATAGGGTGTACAAAATGACTATTCTCATCAGAATTGGTTGTCCAAAATGCCCTACTTTTGCATCCTGGCCATGTTAAATATGGTAACTGAAATACTGCGTGTCTAAAAAAGGCTTGAACACCCATCTGGATGAACCTCTCCTAATCAGTATTCTAACTTTAATATTTTACTGGATTTCAAATGGTTGCCAGGAATCAGAAATGTTTTGTTTGGGGTTCTGAATCTTGTTTCCTCCCTCTCTACCTGTGAAGCCACTCGGGTATACCAAGTACAATGTATGTCCTGTTATTTTTAAAATGTCTAAATGATGGGGGTAAAAGCCTACCTGTATGTCGAAGTAAAATTGACACGGAAACACAAGCGATCGATCAGAAAGCGACTAACTTCATCTTTGAATTTATACTCATTTCAGTTATTTTTATTTACAATCTCAATTTTTTGGCTGCTTTTTTACCTCAAACCAAATCCTTTAATAAAGTCAGTAAAATAATTGTACGGTTAGCAGGCTTACACAGTTCAAATCATTTAAAAGGGGCGTGTGCATGCTTAGGCTTTGTTTACATTGGAATTTGCATATACCTAACAAATCACGTTTTAAATTAAAAATACCAAATGATGCCAAAACTTTCAACTCATTTTACATTTTGTAATGTTTATTTTTATCATTCCAGGCTACCATAGAAATTGGAGTATTGTGGGGGGCCATAGTTGCCACAATGTACACATTCTACCCTGTTAACCAGACTGCCGCTCTCCTTCTTGTACCATATTTAGGATGGGTGTCTTTTGCATCAGCTCTCAATTTTGAGATCTGGAGGCTCAACAAGGATAGAAAAGACTAATGGCTCTTATATCTTTGGGGAAAAAAGTCCCTTGTGCAACTTTTTTATCATTATGACTGACAATCTATAATATAGAACATGTGGTATGAAAATAATATATTTAACTTTGTTTAGATAGCATTACATCAATATTGGTTTTTATATAACAGTTTCTAAATTGTGACAATGTGAAAGTTTAAATAATAAAATAACATCCTCCAGTTAGATGAATTTCCCCGTTATCTATCATATTTGAACAATCACATTCGTACTTTATGTAACAGCTTTTTACTTTTAATCACTTATTAGAAATATTTCTTTGCATTTACTGTGTTAGTTGTTAAATCTATAGTTACAGGGTGTTTAGCAAAAATTTGAATAAGGGACCAAATTTCCATTTGAGAAAACCCAAGTTATTTAATCAGCATGGAGACACTCAATTATTCTAGCCCCCCTTATTACATAGTTACTTTTGGATTTCTTTGTTTATTTGTATCTACATGTATATGTATAAAAGTTACTATATGTATAAAAGGATTTATGTATGCATTTCCTTCTATCCCGAGCATCATTGTGCTAATATAAAATGTTATCCTACCCCAGAAATTGTACGTCAAAGTTTGATAATAAATGAATTCACTTTTTACTTTAGATCTGTGGCTGTTGTCTTATTCATTGAGTTGGTATCCATGGACAGTCCTAACACCACTATTATTTAAGAACACTAAAACACACGGGCACAGCGGAAATCTTTTTGTCTAAAATTACAATAGAGACAAGTTTCTAACTGCGCTAAAAAGAGGTACAATGTATATCATTTAGACCTTTATACCAATCATAAGTTGTAATGAACTAAAACCCATGATATTTCATTACATGTATGTTGACGACTGACAAGAGCTTAGTCTTAGTCAGTAGAATATTCTGAAACACTTTGTAATACATTAACAATGCTTATGGATCTTCAGCTATGACAAGAATATCGGTAGATTGAGATTAAACACAACGACATGATAGGAAAAAGTTAAAATTTTTATTCCCCCCAGAGAACCCATGGTAGAATACAGACAAGGGAGTTAACCCTGATCACTATTATTGATACACTGGAATCTTTGAGTAGGTCATTAAACGGCAATAAATCAGCTGTGCAAGTGGTTAACACGTGCTGAGAAAAAATAGGAGGGCTACATACTCCAGAACCTTGGGGCTTCGCCAGTAAAGCGGTCTCATAATTCTGATTGATTGATGTTTTACGCCACACTCAAGCACAATTTTGAAAGAGAGGGATTGGTCTCAGTGCAATCCTGTATGTTAAATATTATTTAGTGAACTATTAAAAAGATATGGTAAGTGACGTCCGCATCTGACCGACAATGTAGATCACAGACCAGGCGATTAACCACCCAGTTGGTTGGAGATCTCAAAACTCTGTGACCCATCATCAATCTTCTTTGGCCACAGAGTTTGGAGATCTCCAACTACCACCCAGTGTGCTGTCGACACCGGAGCTGATAGTTAGTCAAGTGACTGGTAACTACTGCTGTTGTGACCAAAGTGGCAATGAAGACCTACATTTAAACTTAAAATGAGAGGGAGAAATCGCTTCTGTTTAAAACACTTTTGATTCCAACCAAAAAGTCTCATTGCATCGATCCCCAGCCTTGAAACAATCAATGGCCAAGCAGACTAATTGTTTCACATGTCCGCTAATTGCTCTATTCAAGGGACTCAACAGGAGGTTGAACTGGACTGCTACTCACTTTGGGCAGGAAATTGGTGAGGTTCGGACTTCCTTTACGGTACCTTCACACTAATTCATTGAGAAAAGTTGACGAATCTGCCCCCTGTCATGCTTTAAAAAAACTCTTTATGAAGTCAGTTTTTTTTACTCTCGTTCATTATTTGAGAAACTTAAGACGAGTAAGCAACAAAAAAAATAACAGGAGTGCAAGCAAGATTCCAAATTATAAAAGTTTTTTAATATCAAATAGATGTAAAAAATTTCTATTATGACAATTAACTATTAACAGAGCACAAGCTTCAGATATTTGAGTATTTCTATCCAGCACTTTATATTGTAAAACGGAGACTAACAATAAATACATACAGAATTTTATCAAAAGGTATTTTGAAGTGAAAGGAATTGTTTTGTTGTTAAAATATTGTGCAAGGTATTAACTCTTCAGCTGAAATACTCAAGCTATTTAGATTCAGCTTGATTCATAAGCAGCCAAATCTTTGTTAGAAGCCAATAAAATATGATTGATCACTAAAAATACATTTTACATAGTATTATAAGGGTTTGTTTCAGATTTACTAGTAGTGTTTTGATTGATTGATTGATTGGAGTTTTACCAGCAATCAAGATTATTTCACTGATATGGCGGGGAGTAGTGTTTTGATGACGCCATTCAATCTGACATTTACTTTGTACGACTTGATAGATGAGAGAACATTTGAACAGAAAACTTAGAGCTTGTATCGCTAATGTTATCCTTGAGGACTCGGCTGGCCATCCCCATACTCTTGAGATAAATTCAGGACTGTGGCAGTTACGTAAAAACTTTACACTCTACGCTGTTTTGTAAAGCAAATTCGAGATACCGAAAATGTTGTGGAATTCTCCGGCTACCTGTATTGTGGCGACGGCAAGAACAATCCTTTAATTCACATATACAGAGTTTAATTATGTGGCTCCTGAAACTTTCCGCAGCGTTCTCTCCAAAGACTTGAATAATACTATTTAGGTTGACTACTGCCTTAATATTATTTTCTTGTCTAAACTTATACGATGCTCTGGAAATTCCTTTCAGCATAAATACTATTGGTCATAGGAGCATTATATATTTTGTAAAAGTCACCAAGAGATCAGAAGAAAAACTGCACACTAAAAATATAAGTTGTTAAATGACCAGAGATAAAAATTCAAACAAACTACACAGCACCGTAACCATCTTTAAATGTAAAATAATCTGGGATAAATCAATATTTTGGGTATATCGATAGGGATCTGCAAAATGTCGTATATATAGATTGAATTAAAAATATATGGATGTACTTTTATAGAATAACTAGGAGGGATTGAAGTGCAAACAAATCAGTGGCAATCCCAAATTTTGAAATACTTAAAATTCGCAAAAGTTTTTAAACGTAAATATGATGATGGTTTGTTAAAATGTTCAGTATGGAAGAACTAGAGAGCGATTTGTCTGCAGGATTAAGTTGTTAATCCTTTCTGTCCTTGTTATCCTGCCAGATCCTGTATGTCAAGGCCGAGGCGTAGCTAACCCACACCAGGTACGGAGCCATTAAATATGTCGCTGTTCGGTTAATCGGATAGAATGTTGCCATGGTTGCAACAATTGCTCCCCACAGTGTGCTGATTTCAATTGTTGCCTGAAAAAAAAACCCAAATAAAAAGCAATAAATGTTGGTATTGTTTTATCATAATGTTAAGTTTACTGAAAATGTAAAAGGATCAAAACAAAGGGAAAAAAAAGTACTTTGAGCATTCCACAACAAATCAAATTTGCTTTTCTACTATAATGTGAGCAGTGAAATTTTTATATTGTGTCAATAAAACAAAAGTAGGAAAAGAAAAAAATCTGATTTGAACAAGCAACAATAATTTGTGGATATCTTCTTTTTGAATGTTGTCTAGTTTGGGATCAACTTTACACTTTCATATGGTCTTGGGTTGATTGATTGATGCTTTACGCCACACTCAAGACTGCGTGGGACTGAGAAACGATCACTCCACCATACTTTGAGCATGTAACTTATGTCACCCTAGTAGAACGAGCCGCAGAATGGCAGCTATACCACAGCACAACGAGTATATAGAACGGCAGCTATATTCAGAAACCTACCAAACCAAGTTTGTGCGCACCAAAGAATATAGGAGTCCAAGCCCAGTTTAATGCCAACTGTCCGCCATAGAGGGCGAGGGGAAGACGGGCCTCCCCATCAAAGCCATCTCCATCTCTCCAGACCAGATAAGAGGCACAGCCCATTGAAACATACAGTCCAGTCCATGCGACAGGGAACAACCAGTTTGGGGGGCGCCATGAAGGACGAACTAAATGCTGAAAAAAGAATAAAAGGTTAGATTGATTGACGTTTTACTCATATGGCGGAGAAGGAAACTGAGCTCTTCACATTTCTACATAGGGCGATCAAGAAAAAAACACCTTCAGAAATATTTCTTTAGACCCACCAATGGGTGGTCTTTTTGGGCTGAGCCACAGTGGCCCCCACTTAGTCACTTAAAAAATCATGGTTTAGGTGTTTTTAGGAAAGGAATCTGGGCTCTGCACCAAAAAAGACCTTTTGCTGGCTTCTGGCAAACATTAGAAAAAAAAACAAGGGGTACATTTCCATGAAGTGATTGTCCACAGCTGTATTGGAGTACCCTTGACAGATTGGGGGAAAGAAACCATATTTTTATGAAATAGCATCTCAAATATAAGACTTAGCTGGGTTTCCTAAAAGATTTCTGCAAGAAGCTAGTCTTAATGGCTCGACATGAAACATTTATACAGGTGTCTTCAACAATACATCCTGACCAGTGATTAAGTAATTAGACAGGACTCTGGTGAAGTGGGATATTTCAACAGTACCATTGATTCCAACCAAAGAACTATTGGTGGAAGATCAAAGAACAAAAAATGTTTTTTGCTGCATTTAAGATTATTTCGGTTTAGTGGGTGAGGAAACCGGCTCTTTTCCTGAAGGAAACTCTCAACCTTCAGCGAGTACCAGGCAACTATCCCACATACACATATCGGACATCCATTTTTATCTTGGGACAGAGTTGGATTGTAGCCTATGCCCTAGCGATAGAAGGCTGGGGTCGGACTATTACTTTGCCAACTGAGCCACCGAGCACTCCCCCCCCCCCCCCCCCCCCCCCCCCCGAACCATCTGTCACCTGTGCAAAGACTGTCAGACCTACCTCATACCAGTTTTTAATATTTGATCTTGTTATGGAGCCACTGATAAAACCCCCAACTGTTGGCAGAAGGATGGCAAAAGCAGGTCTCTTGTAGTCCGACATCTGTAAATAAGGAGCAAAATATTTGATGATATTTTTCTGACATTCTTATTAAGTTATGTTTTACAGCATACTCAAGATTATTTCACTTATATAGCAGCATGGAAACAGAGCTCTTCGGCCAGAGAAAACCAGAGGTACAAGTAATCCAGTTGATCAGCTGATCAAACCAAACATGCTATTTATTGTCCTTGCATGTACATGTATAGACTGGTGTTGTGGGTTTTTCCTTTAGTGAACTCCGTGGCTCAGTAGGTAGAGCATTGGACCCTCAATCCGAACAGCCTTCCACCAATGGGTCGCGGGTTCGAATCCCACTCAGTCCAACTGGGTTTTCACTCGAATGACCTACGTGGGATGGTTGCCAGTTACCAATGGAAGGCCGTGGGTTTCCTCCGGGCATAGAGCCTGGTTTCCTCCCACAATAAAACTGGCAACGCCGCCATTTAAGTGAAATAATCTTGATCGCGGCGTAAAGCACCAAACAATCAATCGATCCTTTAGTGAAAGACCTTTAACACGTAAGATAGGCCTACTCTAGAAAAGCAGCATGAGCAAGCTGATAAGCATGGTACCAGATTTTGGAATTTATTGTGATCTAAAGTGCTGAGCTTCACACATTCCCTACGACATTAGCTCATTATCTAAGAGTATTGCTAACTACAAATTGAAGTCATCTGGAATCTATTTTCTTCAACATACTGAAGTTTGAGAAAAATTTCTGAATTAAGTTTGAAATTGATTGATTGTTTGGTGTTTTACGCCGCGCTCAAGAATATTTCACTTATAATATGGCGGTGTTGCCAGTTTTAGTGTGGGAGGAAACCGGGCTCTGTGCCCGGAGGAAACCCACGACCTTCCGTTGGTAACTGGCAACCATCCCACATAGGTCGTTCGAGCTAAAACCCAGGCAGAAAATTTTCCAATTTTTTTTGGGGGAGTGGGATTCGAACCCGCGACCCATTGGTGGAAGTTTGAAATTGAAGCATTGCTACAAAAACCAACTATCCACCATATACTAGGACTGTGTTAAAAAACCAACCCTTGCAGAGTGCAAAGGCAGGTAACTGTCACTCAGCAGAAACCTATTCAGGCTATTGCTATTAAAATGTTTCATCTGTTCGTCACTGCTGAAGATGCTACATAGTACATGTATGTTTTAGCGCGACTACGCTGATAAAATCAATAGTGAGATCTGTGGTGCGAATTTAGAACTGGTCCGTCACCTAGATAACCCAATACTAGATCGCAAGGTTTTCATTAAAAGTTCCTGTGGATAACCTTGTCAACTTCTCTGCAGTTGCAAATGTATCCGTCACTTAGTTTTATAACGCTCACCAATCATCCGCACAAGTCAACATCGTAAGTCCAGACTTCTGTCCGAATTCGTCCATTACTATCGTTTTGGTCAGTTTTTTAAACTTTTCAACGTGCGATCTCAGAAGACGTGACATTCATCACGTGAACAGTATATAATAAGGGACCGTATCACAGTTACTAAGTTCAAATGATCACACAAGGCCGAATTAAGTTGTATCAATGTTTTATTGTAGCCGAAGTGGTCCCCATATTTATATCCACATATCTATTCCACACAATAGCTTTTCAATATGGAAAAACAATCAATAAGTTTGTGTCTTAACAATGAAATTGTTAACATACATGTATAATTTTCAATCCAAAACATTTAAACCACCATTTATGCACTTGGAGACAATAACAATATATTATATACACAATTTTATTATAGCATTCCATGAGCATCTTCAACAAACATATATAATACTTTTAGCCATTCAACAATACCCTAAAGGCATAAATTCCTCCAAGATATAAAGGTATATCTGTCAATGTTTTTAAGTTTTATCTTCAACAAAGTAACTAAATGGATTTAAAAATGCGTAATAAAGGTCTGTGATGACAAAATTGGATCATAAATAAAACTATATTGGTCTAGAAACAATATTAAACAATCCATTGTTGAAAATTTGTGTTATATTTGATGATATTACAGAATAAAAATAATTTTAGAACCCCCAAAACTTAAATTTCCCTTACATTAGAACTATAAGGGGGAGGGAGGTGGGGATGTGGAGGGGGGGGGGGGGGGGTTGGGGGGGCAGATGGTATATGTATACAGTGTATCTGTATTTTGTTGAATTTTATTAAAAAAAGAATTGTGTCTAGACCTTTCTACATATCTGGCTGCATGTATACTAACTTGCTTTCTTATTTTTCTAGGGTTTGAAAGTCATCTGATATTTTGTGGTTTCTAGGGACAGATAAGGCTATTACGAACGTTTTTGATGATGTTACAATTCAATTTGGCGTATTTTGTTCCACGTCCAAACTTGCCGTTATATTAGAACCGGAACCGTTCAGAATCATGTGCAGTGACAGCAGTAGTGTCCGGATATTTGTGTAATTCTCACGATACTTGCACCCCCATACGCTAACTCTTTTAAACCCATTATAATCTGATAGCGAATGTAAATCAAACCATAGGTTGATGTCATCTTTAGGCCATTCATTTTTTTATTATTATAAAGAAACGTCAACCTAACGAACACGTCAAATTAGAACGAAAAACTCTCAGCCAAATATGAAATATGTAAGTGTGGAATTCTCAGGATACTATTAAATGCTCTATTAAATCCTTGGTGTAAATTAAGAATATTTGCTAATAATTCATGACATTTAAAGGGTGGATGATGATGGATTGATTGATCTTTTATGCCACACACAAGATCATTTCACTTAAATAGAGGCATTGGGAGGCTTAGTGGAGGAGGAAAGCCTGTTCTTTACCCAGAGGAAATTATATAAAGGACTATATTATATATTTATGAACACTAAAACGAAGTTTCATAGTGTGTTAAAAAGAGGTAAATCATTTACACCTTTATACCCAATCATAAGTTGTTGTAATAAACTTAAACGCAAGATATTTCCTTAGGTTGACGGACAGAGAGGAGCTTGACCTTGATAGTCAGTAGAATTTTCTGGAACACTTTGTAATACATTGACAATGTTTGCGGATCTTCAGATATAGCAAGAATACATGTATATATGATTATGTGCAAATTTACAAGGATTAACAATCGGAAAATAACCTATTTCTCACCACAGTTTCCTATGTTGTAAAACAGAGAAATGACCAAACCCTCAATCACATCAAACATATATGAATAAACTACAAGATATATAGAGGTTAAAGCAAGGTTATGTGATGAGAACACATGCTGAAACAAAAAGCGCATGTGCATATATTAAATTTAAAATGTATTCAACTTGCACTTGACTATAATGTGCGACTTACAATTCAACAGTAGATGGATCACTTAATTGGCACATTAAATTTTTTTAACTGATATATTTTCCACTTGTCTCATACATTTTTTTCCATCAAGAGAATTACAATCTAAACAGAGATGTTCATCTTTGCCAGAAAGACGTAGTTTTTTAAGCGATTGATTGATGCTTTACAATGCACAGCACAGAAGATTATTTCACTTATATAGCGATGTTGCCAGGTGTAGTGGGGGAGGAAACCAGGCTCTATGCCAAAACACATTGTGATCCAGTGAAAAACCCACAAAGAATTATTTCAATTTATTTGGTCGGAGAGGGAGTGCAAGTCATGATACCTGTGCCAACCAAGCCACAAGGCCCCAGTTTTGAAGTAAAATGAGAAAGAAATCTGGCATGAGTGAATGTAATTTATAATATTCAAGTTTTCCTGGCAACAATTAACTGTTGCTGTGGTAAATGTCATGGTATGTACGACAGTCCTTAATAATTCTATCAGAAGACAAAACAACCATTTTTCATTTCTCTAACCTCTACAACATATATCTAATTATGTACAACCATCCATCTATTTACAAATTGAATGATTGATTGATGTTTTACATCACACTCAAGATTATTTCACTTATATCATAACATGACGACGTTGCCAAGAGAAAAGCCTTGACCTTGGATGAGTACCTGGCAACACTTCCACATGCGATGATCAAGAAAAAATTTCTCTCAGAAATTTTTCAATTCTTATTCGGTATGAGTTGGATTCGAACCTGAGCCGCATCAATGGGCGACCTGTGTGGGACTGAGGGACTATCATTCTAACCGACTGAGCCACTGAGGCCCCCACACTACTAAGAATGTTACACATTAAACGAGTCATTCATGCTACTTACACAACCAGAACATTTAATATGATACAAAGCATTAACATAGTATATTAGTATTACATTTAATATGATACAAAGCATTAACATAGTATATTAGTATTACATTTAATATGATACAAAGCATTAACATAGTATATTAGTATTACATTTAATATGATACAAAGCATTAACATAGTATATTAGTATTACATTTAATATGATACAAAGCATTAACATAGTATATTAGTATTACATTTAATATGATACAAAGCATTAACATAGTATATTAGTATTACATTTAATATAATACAAAGCATTAACATAGTATATTAGTATTACATTTAATATGATACAAAGCATTAACATAGTATATTAGTATTACATTTAATATGATACAAAGCATTAACATAGTATATTAGTATAACCCACAGGCTATACAGATATGTATGTACACTTATTAGATTTTTCCAATAAATAAACCTTATTTAATATAAATTTAATATAATAAAGGGTACAATAGTTGTGTAATATTTAAATCACAGGAAAAATCTTTCTAAATTTATATTATATCTATGTAACTTTAATATATGTCTATATGATTGATTATCAACCTTTCAAGTCGACCATCCTCATTTTTCGGCAATGTCAAAAATTGTTCACATAAAAAATCGTAATGAACTTTGTTCACTTTAACACATTTCAAAATTAGTATCATAGCTGACAAAAGTAATGATACTTTTTTGGTAAAATAAAAAAAACAAATTATATATACGGTTTTTCTAGACGCTATTCCTTTTAAAATGAATATGATTTAGCACCTTTTTGAAATTACATTGTAAATTTCTTTGGGATACTTATGATAAATCTAGCCTATAGGGAGCGGGAGTCACGTGACAATTCCACACATTTCCTGTCACCGGCGTTGTCATTACGCATGTGGGAAGCCTTTTGTCGTTCGAATATGACGCTCATTTCTGACGTTTTGGAACAAAAAACGCCAATCGAACTGAAAACGTCATAAAAAAACGTCACCTGTCACCGGATATCGCGAAATCTCTCGGTAGACTCCCAGGCCCTATTGCAGTTTACACACAATGTAACTTTGCAAAATTCTAAACAGCTGTTGAGCCAAAACAAAACTATGATAAAATAAAAGGGAGACAATTTTGAAAAAGATGAAGTTTCAGTTTCAACAACAACATAAGGATGGGATAGACCCTAGTATAGTGATAGTGGAAACGGGTGCCAACATATCCAAATGCTTTAAACACTGGCACTAGTAATGCGCCTTGTGCGAAAGAAAGGCAAAAGGCATACAAGCTAAAGGAAACAATACTTATACAAAGTTATAGGAAATGACTGAATTAGTAAATAACTGACACTGGAGGACTCAGGGGGAAAAAATCTGGGCCCTAGTGAGAATCCAACTCAGGACTTTGGTTCAGGAGCTTAACTTCTTGTAAAGATACAGTAAAACCTGTGTAAACCGACACCTTGATAAACCAAAACACTGTCTAAACCAACTGTTGTCAGATTTTCTTCTGAATTGAAATGAATGTTAAAGAACCATGTTTAAGTGGCATCTGTCAAAACCGGCACTTTTTACTTTCCCCAAAAGCTGCCGCTTTGCACAGGTTTCACTGTACATGTATTTTAAATGGAGGATATCAAGTTAACTTAACACTATCATCGCCCTCTAAAAGCTTTTGTGTGTCACTTCTTTTCGCCGTGTCTCAACAAATTATAAATCTGTTCTTGCATGCTGTTGACCCTGAAGCCATTTCAAGCAACATAATTCATAGGTTATTTAACCAAAGTCTTGTGCTGGGAAGGGGAATGAACTCCACTACCAGTATGGCTTTGACTTCCTCCTTGTGTTAATGGCTACAATTCATACCGTCCTAGGTGTTCTGATGCTGTCGTTTTTTGTCACTTTGTTGAGAAAGCTGGATCCGTTGATATTTGTTGTTGTTGTATTTGACCGGGTTCTAAAGCTCCTACAGTAATACTCTTTTCATGGCCGTTTGTAATTTGGGAAGCACCGTCATTGGAGCTGTAAATAAAAAAAAATTAAACATCAAACAATTTTTGAACAGGGCTTAAAGCTAGTTTGTGTATTTCTATGTACTAAATGTATAATTGATAAACATGTCAAGACAAAGCAATGTTCGCATGAGTTTCCTGGTATACAAATAAAGAGCGAGAATTGATTGTTTTACGTCACACTCAAGATTATTTCACTTATATGGCGGCGTTTTCAGGTTTAATGGGGGAGGAAGCAAGGCTCATTGCCCGCATATGGCGACCGAGTGAAAAATCCACCCAATTTTTCAATTTTTATTTGGTCTAATAAAGAGCGAGGAGAAGATATTTATATTATTCGTAACTACTGAGAAAACTGCACTGGCAGAGCAGAGATTGTGAAATATGTCACCATTCTGAGGCTAATACAAAACGGAGGTATTGTTTGACAAATTCAAGACATTGATAGGAAGAGGAGAATTTTGCCACATAAAACCAATGTGTTAGCTTATGACATTTTAAACATGCACGACTACAATGTGGCGACTGATTTCTTTCAGCATCACCGTAAAAGTGGACTAATTCTAAATATGACAAATACCCGACAGTCAACCAAACGGAAGACAGCGATTACTAAAAAGGATAATGGTTTTTTAAAAATAATTTTTAGATTTTTGGTTTTTACAATATATATAATAAGAGGTAACTTACCTGTCGGGAGACTGGGGAGATTGTAGTTTTGTCTCTGGGTCAGCTGGTCCATTAGTTACTGAGGAAGTTTCTGTACCATTAGTCTGACTATCTGATGTAACTTCCTTCCCTTCACTTGTATCACTTATTACTTCATCATCATATATTCTATATCTACAACAAAAGTTATCCCCCTTTATAGGATCAGTTCATCCAGCATTGCACATCAATCATTTTAGTAAACAGTTCCAGCTTCATGTCTATCACAGAAAGTTGTTTCTAGACAATTTTTTATTTCCGTTGCCAAATTGTTGTCAGTATTTGTGCTACGTCGAACAATCAATTATGTGAGATAATACAATATTTGACAACCCAGAATCAAATCCTAAATTAAATTGGCATGAGCTGATAAAGCTAGTCATATGTGTAACTGCCTGACCCAATTTCTGAACTTAGTGAGAATACGATGATTAAAGAACATAAATATGGAGGCCTATTTGTACCATGAGTGGAATTTTGAGTGTTTTTCCGTCTTCAACAGGGGCCTCCGTGGCTCAGTAGGTAGAGCATTGGACACTCAAACATAACAGCCTTCCGATAATGGGCCGCGGGTTGGAATCCCACTCAGTCCCAAAAGAATGGAAAATTTTCTGACTGGGTTTACGTTCGAACGACCTATGTGGGATGGTTGCCAGTTACCACCAGAAAGTCTTGTGGATAATAAACCCAAAAATGTCAGCCAAGCAGTAGCTTTATCGATCAGCTAACTTGATGGTATCATTATTGGTGGTCCAGTTAATGTTACGCGCTTTCATACATGTACACTCAGTAAAAAAGTCATCCACATGGTTGGTCTATTCTACAAAGGAAAATTCGATATTGTGCGACAAAAATGGCAGTGATTTTTAGTTTTAAATTCACTGAGAAAACAACATTCCAAGACTGCTCTGCAAGCGGACGAGTGTCAACACATGTGATCTGTCATGTCAGCAGTTTGCAATGGCGTCTGTGTACTTTTCCTTCGTGGCTTACTTCCCTTAGATCCTGACTATTTATTACCAGTCGTTATTTATCCAATCACCAAGAGTTATTTTAAGAATTTCACTGACCACGTCTGGTAATTATTGCTCAGTTCTTCCAACGAGTCCTGAAGAATTGGTAGAAATCTCTGAGGTAAGGATCATCTAAGCAGGGAGGGGGACCAAAATAAGCCACATGTTGTAGGTTGAAACTAAATTTACTTCCAAAGAAACTCAATGTCCAATTTTCTAAAAACTCTAAATTTCTTACCATGATGAGAAAGTGGCTAGAAAACCCCCTGTAGAGTAACAGAAATCAAAGAGAAGACAAATAAAGCAATATTTGAAATTAATTGAACTCTACCGTAACTTACCTAAATCCATTTTCATCTTCATATTCATGGTTTTCATCATCACTATCCTCATCAGGAGCAACAAATACAACTTCCATTTCTATATCACCTTGCTGAAATTATAAAGAGCAACAAATACAACTTCCATTTCAATATCACCATGCTGAAATTATAATGAGCAACAAATACAACTTCCATTTCAATATCACCATGCTGAAATTATAATGAGCAACAAATACAACTCCCATTTCAATATCACCATGCTGAAATTATAAAGAGCAACAAATACAACTTCCATTTCAATATCACCATGCTGAAATTATAATGAGCAACAAATACAACTTCCATTTCAATATCACCTTGATGAAATTATAATGAGCAACAAATACAACTTCCATTTCTATATCACTTGGCTGAAATTATAATGAGCAACAAATAGAACTTCCATTTCAATATCACCTTGCTGAAATTATAATGAGCAACAAATAAAACTTTCATTTCTATATCACCTAGCTGAAATTATAATGAGCAACAAATACAACTTCCATTTCTATATCAACCTGCTGAAATTATAATGAGCAACAAATACAACTTCCATTTCTATATCACCTTGATGAAATTATAATGGGCAACAAATACAACTTCCATTTCAATATAACCTTGATGAAATTATGAGCTGCAAAAACAACTTCCATTTCAATATCACCTTGGTGAAATTATAATGAGCAACAAATACAACTTCCATTTCTATATCCCCTTGCTGAAATTATAATGAACAAGTACAGGTTCTATTTCTATATCACCTTGCTGAAATTATAATGAGCAACAAAATACAACTTCCAATTCAGTACCACCTTGCTGAAATTATAAATGAGCCGAGCATGTTGTCTACAAAAATGTGCTGCGATCAAGACTCTTTTACAAACATAGTGGCTTGCCACTTAATTTGGAAGGAAATGAGAGGAACAATGGCTAGATGACCAAAAAGTTTTTTCTGATACACATGCATCCATTTATATAATACAGGTCAAAAGGATAAAAGTCAACAATCCAGCCCCACATCCACTGGACAAAGTGCACAGTGTCAAGTTACAGAACACAAAGCCTAAATGAAATAAAAACCTCCTCTCAAAATAAAAGTTAATTTTAATTTTAGGCAAAAGTCTTCTAACAAGTAGTTCAGGTTTCAAAAATGAGGGAAGTGATACCTGTTGAGAGAGAAACTTGACACCTTCAGCGTGTTTGGCATTTCTGAGATCCGTTCCATTCACAGATAAAATAGCATCTCCAATGAAAAGACCATCACATCGCTGAGCAGGCTGACCTTCATGGATTTCAGAAATAAGGATTGGTACCCCATGCTCTTTACCACCCTTAAATAAAACAAATTGAGATTTATTTCATATATCATCAGGAAATATCATTAAAAGAGCAGATTTGGTATATTTGTTTTTCTTTACAAATGGTACATCAGGAAATATGATTGATTGATTGATGTTTTAGGCCACACTCAAGCTTATTTCACTTATATGACAATGTTGCCAGATTTAGTGGGGGAGGACTTCGGGCTCATTGGCCAAATTGTAACCCCTAAAATAGGATTCCATTAGGACACGATATTGATTTATGATGTGCTCCAAATTATTTTACCTAACTGGGTATAAAGAAACATGACTATTTATTTGTCTTTGCAGATTTTCAAGAAATAAAAAAAAAAATTTGCTTGCCTAATATCTTACGAACCATACAGATTTACTTTTGCTAACTCTTCATTTTCATTGTAAGTAAACAGGTAGGAAAGTGCTTTACTAATGAACGATTTCACTAGTTACAGATCACTTATGCAGAATGTTACACCCATCAAGCCCCTTCTTCATAAATAATAAGAAACTGTAACTTACTGTAATTGACAGTCCCAGGCCTTCCTCAGGACCCTTAAACAGTTTAATTCGTCTAACATCTCCGAGTCCATGACGCTTCTTAAGGGAGTTGAAATCCTTTAGAGAAAACAAACAAGTAATTCATTAAACGTTAATTCAATAAACGCAAATGGTAATTTAGTTTCTATTTTAAGCTGCCCTCAAGATTATTTCATTTATAAGGCAGTGTTGCCAGGTTCAGAGGAATAGGAAACAGGGCTCGCTGTAACAATCGACAGTGATAGTCCGTCAGTAAGAAAAAGTCCTTACACTGATGTGTAGCAGGTTCGAACATAAAACATAAAGTCTGAATTTTCTCATTTTTTCTTGAATTTTAAAGAATTAATAGAAACTAAAATAACCAAAGTAGAAGACTTTGACTCTATAATTGCTGAACTGAAGATGTGACTGGATGGGAAATCAAGACCTACATGAGCTGGAGGTATAGGGAGGCGCTTCTTCCGACTTGTTCGTCCTCTACACGCTCTGATCACAGTTTTATGACGATGTAGATGAATTTCAGCCTCTAGTTGGTTCCATAACTTATCATGCTCCGCCCCTTTCATGTCCCTTCCCAATAACTGGATCTGCTGTATCCTAAATAACAGAAGACATTTTAAAGGTCTAAATAGGAATTATACTTAACAGGTTACAATTGGATCCACAGATTCAAAAAATATTTTCTTTTCACTTCAGAATAATTCATTCTTACAGTAGTCTCGTACCACAATAACATCAGCAGCTTCTGATGTAATGAGATATAGGCCTAGGTAATTTTGCAAGATGCTTTTTACACTTATATGGCGGTATTGCAAGGTTTAGTATGGGAGGAAACCAGGTTCTTTGACATTTGGCGAGTACCTGGAAACTCTTCCACATACAGACATCAACCGAAAAATCCGAAAAAATTTTAATTTTTTTTTTTTTTTGGCAGCATCGATGGAAGGCCTGTGTCTGACTGAGGTGCTATCATTTTAACTGACTGAGCCACCGATACCCTTTGCAAGATGGATGATAGAAATGTGAGGTGTGATGCAATATGAGACAAGTATTTAGTTTAAAGTATACTTGTTTACATGAAAGCTTGGGGAAAATATTGAATGCAAAATTTTAGAATAAAGCATATCGCCATATCTATACAAGGGTATGGTAAAACACACTTGTTTTAACTTACCATACTTTATAATGGTATGGCACCTAGGACCCCCTATAACACCCACATTCAGATATCATATTTTATATGATGGATTTAGGTAATGTCAGAGGTTAATACAGCCACTTCATTTATAAAGTCTGGACCAGAATTCATTTAAATTTAATTTTTTCCATTACACAGTTAAATAGACTGACAAACCTAGTAAAATGATTTCAAATTTAAACTTCAAAAGGAATAAAAATGAGAACAAAATCAGGAGGTTCGGCTTTGTTTTGTTACCTTCCAGCTAGTTCTTTGTCTAAATATTTAGCTGCCAGTCTAGCTCCGTAGACTTCACCCTGAAGAGCTAAAATATACTGCCGGAGTTCATGGTTTTCTTTTCTCATCTCTTTTATTTCTGCATCTATTCTGGCCAAATTCATCATTTCAGCCTGTCTACTACTCATTTCCTCTTCCTGAAACAGACAAAAACATAAAATCATTCAAGTTTATTAGCTTACTCAAGATTATTTAACTTATACATGTATGGTGATGAAAGAAGGTTAATGGTTAATGGAAGCTTTGTTCTGGAGAAAAATCCTGCTAAAAGCATAGTTTCTGCCAACCCTTCAAAATTAGGTGAACAAATGTTTCAGAAAAAAAATAATAGAAAAGTGATTTTAATCTATGGTAAGCGAAAGTTACATGTATATAAGTAACTAAACTTACAAATAGTAAGCTAAATCGTGTTATCGTATGAAGATGTATTGGCAGGTAAAAATTTAGCTCTCAACCAACTTCATGTGGCCAGGCCAAATGTTCCCAAAAAGTTAGACAATTCCAGCTCTGTGATTTCACAGCCTTTTCAGTGAGAGTGTTTTTCCAATGTTTGGCACGGTCACTTGGTGTTGGCGGAGATAATAATAATATGCATACATTATGGAAGGCCTCTTGTTTTTCAATATACAGAGTTGATGAATGAAATGAAAATGATAATGAAAATATCTTTGTCAATAGAATTTAGAAATGGGAGATTTAATTAAATAACTAACCAGTTTTTTCTTAATGGCGTCGTAATCCACATCTCCTCCTTTCTGTTGTTGAACTTGTACTTGAGATGCATGAAGTTGAAGTAAAACATTGTGAAGTTCTTTCTCAACTACAGATTTAGCTGCTCTTACTTCTATCAGATCTGACCTTAAATCTACCATTTGTGCCTGAAAAATAGTTTGCCACAAATATACAACCGAACTCTTTGATTTTGCTCATGTACATGTACCTTATTTTAACATGGTACCCAGTGGGTGGAACAGTATAACTTTAATTCACTTAACAAATTGGTGACTTAGTGAATAGCTGGTTCTACATGCAGTTGTAGGGGGTTGTTTCGTCCCCCACTAAACCATAAAAGTAAAATAATCTTGAGTGCAGCGTAAAACATCAATCAATCAATCAAGCATAGCCTCCAAAAAGACTAAAATGACAGCACCTGACGGAAAGGTGCATGTGTATGTTGTCCAATTTAGACAATGAAACAATAACGTTTGGCAGGTCTTGACAATATCAAATCTTTCAACGGCATTTAGAAGTTGGAAGGTTACAATAAGGTGAAGAATTACTTATAGATAACAACCTCTTGGTTTATTGGATGACGACGTTTTGAAGTAGTTCTTACATCGTTATCAAGGTCAATGACGAGTCAAAACGACCATAATTACATTCATGAATAATTTAGCAACCTACCCCTATGTGTTACAAGGGGAAAGCACTCCATGATGAGCCTGTGATGACACAACACCATCATTGACACTAGTCTGGGTTTCTGACTCCAAAATGACTATTTATTTGGAACGTACATAATATTTACTCAAGGATCATGTTCGTCCATATCAGACACCGTAGGTAGCTGCATGCGCGTGGCTCTCTACTGCAGATTTGCTGAGCAATATAGAGGTAGCTTAATTATCCATGAACCCAATTATGGTAGTTTTGACAGGATTTGAGTAGATTCATTGTACAGTTAATTTACTGTCTAAATTGGACCACATACTGACCACTGAGGGAATTTGATTGCAATGAACTTGACTTCAAAATACTGTTGTTAGTATAAAAACATACACAGTAGAGCAACACTTAGCCTAGGGATGCTTGTTATTGAGGGTTAGGTATATTATCAATCTGTTCACAGAAAACTCCTCCAAGAAATAAAACAATACTTCCAATTTGTAATTCCCTTCATTTTCAAAGTGCTGATTTTCATAATTTAATCGACAATTTAAAAAGTTTGAACAGACGGCGGATGGCTTTAATATCTAGGTCAGATAAAAAAGTGGGGAGCAGTCGTTCATTAGCATATCCAAATACGCTTACAGTACGGGTTTACATAAACTGTAGGTCAAACCGACATTCCTAAAGTTAAGATTTCTATGGCCCAAACCATTTCATAAGACGATCAGTTAACATTATATTTACCCTCGGTAACCACTGGTCCCTTCAGGCTTATCAAATGATAGTTGGAAATATCTAAACTCTATAACCAAAGTATAATGATCATCAATTTGATGTTGTGCTTGTCAGTAGAGTTGGAGAGTGTAACACGTTGAAAAATTTAACGCCTGGCTTTTATCCATGAAATGTTCTCTGGGTCAAACCATAATGACGCTATATGACGGCTTGACATAATTAATATTAAACCTGATTTGACTTTTTTTTAATGACAAATTTTTTTTAAATAACTTACTAAAGATAAATCTAAAGAAGAATGTAAATGAATACATTGTTCACTTATTGTTTTTTCTGAAATAAATATTTAGAACAAAATAAGGTTGACCTGGTTAACTGTCTATGAATTAGAGCATGGTGTCATATACATGTATCATCATTATGGGGTAATGGATAAAACATTGCATGGGTCAGAGTTAATCATCTAAATTTTTCTCTGATTTTCTCCTGATTAAAGCAACACAACAAAATACAATTTTCTGAGCATCCCGATCAATCCTTTATAGCTCGCCGCTCACACCAAAAAAAAAAAAATCTTAGAGATGCTCACATTTGTGTGGTACCAGGAAGTAAATCTTGTTAGGAAAGATATCAGAATCATGTAGTCAATGGAGAACAGCAAAGATACCGGCCGAATTTTAACATATCTGATATTTTTTAGTGTGATCGGATAGAGATACACAGAAAATTTTAAGTAAGTAAAAGTTAAACAGGATGAGACATAAGTGCGGCTGTCTTGTTTCAATTAGGAGAAAATCAAAGAAAAAATTGGGTGATTTTCTATAGTTACTACACTTTACAAATCTACTGGCCAGTACTACATCAATATACCATAGACACTGATGATAGAGTTTGGTTATTTCCAACTTACCAAATGACAGAATTTCAAAAAATATATAAAAAAAACAAAACAACCTTGACAGCTTTAGAATTATAATGATGCTTTTCATTAATTTGACATTGACGGATAGCGCAAATGTTCCCTGATTTAATTCGCTGATTTGCATCTATGTTAAACGCTTGCCATGTTAATGTTATGTTGTTGTTGTAGTAGTTAATTACCTCTAGTTTCGCGTTGGACTGGAACACGGTCTGTGACTTGTGGCACAGCTGGGCGAATGCAGCACTAAGGGCCGTCATTTTCTGTCTTCCTTCGAACGTAAGTTCACATTGATCTGGATCTATTTCTCCAAGTAATAAATCAAGATCAACAAAAGCTTTGTCGAATTCTTTTTCCAGAATCTCCAGCCAGCGAAATGACAACGCAGCAGCCATTTTCAAGGCGACTTGACAGTAAGTTATGCGATGATTTTTTATCAAAGGGGGGTAATTAAGCTTCCTCTGGATTCGGGCACCTGCAGTTTTTCCCCCTGCATCACTGGAGACGGCACTGACTTTTAATAGTTGTCAAGTCCAATATGCCGTATAGCCTTACGAACGTTTTTGAAGTCACAAGTGTAATCCTATACATTAGAAAATATTTCACCGATATTATTAACAATATCAAAAATATGAAAACCTTGCGCATAAAATCTGTTGTTTCTCTTCTATGAATTGGATATAATTTCTCCTCTAAGTCTTACAATCAAACCAATCTAGAACTTAGAAGAAATGCCAAATACATATGGAAACTACTGAATTTTCAGGTAAAGCTTATATGCCAAATAATTCCACATATTTCAAATTTGTACAGAGAGGAGTAAAAATAGATACGGGTCGGTGGATATATAAAATCATTTACGAGTGATAAGTACCTAGACATCGGTACTGAAAGCTGGCGATGATTACGAAACTTACTTCGTGTTGATGTCTTATTTATTTCTCATTATACGTAAGCTGTAATCAACTTTGTGTTCTGTTTTTGTTTTTATATTTTTATTTCTGTCTTAGCCCAACGGCACAAAAAATGAAAAATATAAGTGTCGCTCTTCGCATTTTTTCAATATCGACTGTGTTGGAATAATTTAGTATACCAACGTTGGGTTTATCAATCATTATTACTATAGATTAAAACTCAGTACATGCAAAAGTAAATACGCGTATTAAAAAAAATATATCTAAAAACCTTGTCAATAGTCGTTTGCCGTTTAGCAATTGTCCATACCGAATGGCATAATTGACATTCAAATTCTCGGGTTGAATACATTTTGACGTCACTCGATATATTGACCCTGTTGATGAAAAGCACCTATCCATAAATCCGACACTGATATCAAGCAAAATGATATTGTGTGGTACCTAAACCTCAAATAATTATCCAAACGAAATAGTGGGTTACCCACGTACGTTATTTCGTCTCGGCTTCGTGTCATTCGAATGAAAGTTGCTCACAAACTAACCGGCAGTTTGAAAAGTTTATTTTTTTTTGTTATAACCCTTTATGCAAATTTACTTCCGAGGAATTCTTAATACAATACTGTTACACATGTAAAGAGTATAGAATTAACAGTGAACAAACCCCCAAAAAACAAATGAAAACAAAACCTTTATCTCAGGTATTCAATATATTACGGTAACGTATTTATATTTCAGAAATATGTTGAAACATTTACAAATAACAATGCCGAGTTCCGAGTAAAGTAATCACTTCTGTAATTGTTTAAGTATTCGCTAGCTAATACATTGTCTTTTATACAGTCATAGTTTATGGGTGAACAAAAATATACAAATAATTCCTTATATTTTGAAGTAGTCTTCAATACAGCTTCATCTATCTACCAAGTTGTGCTGGCGAGCCAATTGGAGTTATTAACATCTTTGCCAACCAAACCAAGGACTTGTGAGCGAGGAAGCTTGAGAATAATACAGTCAGTCTCCGTTGCCAACGTTTCTCTCTGCTCCAGGGTCAAAGGATCGTCTAGAAAAAAAAACAACATTTCGTGAACTGACCTAAAATTTGAATGATTTCTCAGCCGTCGGGGGACTCGGTAGTCCAGTGGGTTAGAGTAATCGCCGCATCGATGGAAGGTATGTGTGGCACTGAGGTGACACACATACCTTCCATCGATGCGGCTCGGGTTCAAATCACACTCAGACCAAATACAAATTGACAAATTTCTGAGTGGATATTTCACTCGGTCGCCGTATGTGGAAGAGTTGCCAGGTACTCGCCGAAGGTCGGTGGTTCCCTCCAGGCAATGATCCCGGTTTCCTCCCCCACTAAACCTGGCAACGCCGCCGTATAAGTGAAATAACCTTGAGTGTCGTGTCAAACATCAATGAATCAATCTCAGCGGACGCACGATGGAATTGACTGTTTTGTAACAAATGTTTTCAAATACTAATGAGAAATAAGGGCATCACCATGGAGTAGGTTTTCTGAACAACACGAGCTTTCCACACCTATGCTGGTGTCTTCATCAAGTGCAATTATTAATTATTTAATTAATTGTTATCCTTACATTTTTCTCATTTGCTTTCAAATAGTTGTATATACTTTTTACCAGTTAGCTGTCAGTGGATCGAGATTAGGTAAGACGAGCAAATGAGCCTAATCTCTGATATACAAGATAAACAGATGCCTTAACACAAATATATTTACACAATATTGGTTTCTGGTCCGTGGGCTGTAGCTTGTAAGGTTTACCCCTGTCCGGTTTGACGTTGATGGTGCCTTGTAAAATTACAAATAACTGTGCTGTCCCTGTAAATATATACACTGAAAAATAATTTGGTAAAGGCGAGGACAGAATAAGTCATGTTTCAGCTAGAAATATTTGTAAATCCAGTTACAGGCACGAAGTAGACACAAATAAAATACCCGGGGTGAGTATGATTAAACTACTTTTTTTTTGGCTTATAGACTTTAAGATTGGTATTGACCGAAAGCTCTTATTTTGTACTTTTTGATAAAAAATGACGAACAATTACCTTATTATGATTCAACGAAATTTTCCTGTGATTTTGCCATTTATTTAAGCATATTCGGACGTTTTTTAACAGTTGAGAAATACAGGAGTGCTTTTTTTCCTGCCCAGTTGACAATACCTGGATCTAAGGAATAAATGATGCCTTTGTTTGGATGAACTCGATCAACTTTCGCCATCAACGCCATATCATAGAGCGCCGGAAAGAAATTGTCACTGAATAAGGGGATCTTTTCCAATGCACTAGCTAGTACCTAAAACATATGCAAATGTTTTCTAATTTGTTATACTTTGTTTGTTTAATCTAGGGCTACAGTGAGTCTATCCTCTTTCTTTTTATTTCCAATACGTCCACCAACTAAAAGCCCTTTCTCTGCCGACCATAATGTTGATACATAGAGTTGTATCGGAGTATGGCCGAAACAAAGTATTCTAATACCGGATTTCGTTTCCCTACGATACAAACAAACTAACAAACACAGCTTATTGCTATAGATCAAAAATAAATTATGAATAATTCTTTTTATTGTTAAGAATGTGATCCCTCATTCCAAAAACCCGTTGTCCATTATGATATTTTGGCAATCTAGGGCTACAGAAACCTTTTACTTAAAAATTATTTCCAGATTCAAAAGACAAGGAATATGCCCACAAACCAAAAGCACTATAACTTTCTCCACCGACTATAATATTGACACTTAGTGTAAGGTCGGAGTATAGCCGAAACAAAAAGTTACAAGTGTTCCATTGCTGGGTTTCACTTTCCCAGGATACCAAAAAACAAAACAAAACAAACTTATTATAATACTAAGTAGTAAGTAAACCATGCATTCTTTTTAATGCACAGAATGTGTTGCCTCATTGCATAAACCGCTATTCATTAAACTTACTCAATCTTGACAATTACCTCTAGCTGTAGATGTGCTGGGAAATCTTTGTATAATTCACTGTCCAATATGCTCTTTCTCCGTTTCCATAGATTCTGTCGAGTTTGCCAAGGCTCATTAGCCTTAGACTTGTGCTCCTAACAAAAACCCGAGAGATTAAATAAAATATAAGTCGGAATTCAATTTTTTTTTTTTATCGTAAATGCATTCCCCACGTGACCAGGGATAGCACGGTTAATCAGAATTTATGCAAAAACAAATGTTTAAAAGAATACACCGCTTAAAGGCCCACTTGCCGCCGTAGCCTGTTTAAATTTGCTAAGAAAACCAATTTACATGAGCTTACTACGACTAATACCACTAAACTTAAACATAGGACACATTAAACATGTCTAGTTAGCTTTAGAATGTAGAAATGGGGTGAAAAACAAATGAAGAATCGAAGCCTGATTACAACAACAACGATCAGTGTCGGTCAACTTTCGTGTTGGTTTACCCTCCTTTCAGGCCTTTGTATCTGTGGTTTACACTCAAACAATTATCAGCAGGCTTTTCCAGTCGCTGTTAACCGATCGTCAGTCTGTATTTCTCAGATAAATAGGCCTACGTAAAATTACACTGTGTCGTGAGTTCACTCACTCGACTGAAACATAAAATGCGCTTGTGCGAGCAGTTTTGTCTGTTTACGTTCCGGGTACCTAACAATTCAAATTTTCAATTTCAAATTAAAAATACAAAGTGACGTCCAAACTTTTAAATTTTGGTAAAAATAGAAAGTTCCTAACTTGTATTGTCTGGGAAAAATACAGAAAACGTTCTTTCTTTTTTAATGTAAACAATATTCCTGATTTTCGCGGCAAGTGTGCTTGGACAAAGGGATTCTCAAATAAAACTGCCTATCCAGGGGGGTATTTCATAAACAGTTTTAGAAGGCTAAACTGACCTAGCCGACTAGAATAGCACTGCGTTAACATTACTGCTTAGTCAACTTTCTGACCGTAGTCGGCTATATGTGGTTTATGAAATACCCCCCAGCGGTCAGTGGAAAGTTACCAATGGCTATTTGGAAACCTCATCTTCATATAAATGACAGTCGAGTAGTACACATTTAAACGTTCTAGTGCCGCTGGTTCCGGATATGTCCCTTTGAAATAAACATGGCAAAAATAGAAGAAACACTCCTTCTGTAATACTTTCAGTTATAAACACACGTGGTCAATATCACACCAGGAGGTGGATAAGGAAGTTTTGAGCGTCAGTGTGAGATAAAGACTAAATGATTATCTCCCCTCGATTTAAAAAATATAGCCCAAATTGTACCTGACAAGGCTTTAGAGTCAGTAAGAAATACAGAAGAAATGGTCCAGGGCAATAGATAGTATTCTCAGTGTGCTTTTGAGGGTTAAAGGGGCATGAGCTGCCAAAATGTTGATATTTTGACGTAAACACAGAATGTTGAAATTATCGGCTATTTTTCTCATGACGTATAATTCAGAAGTTTTTTAGTGCTTCTAGTCTCAAAAATGTACGATAAAGTATTGTTTTGAACTAACTTTGACTTAGAATGAATGAATGGTCGTCCCGGTTATTTAAATTTTGCTACTTTTCGAACACGTTTTCGGTTCGTACAGGGCACATACTGTATGGATTTTCCTCATTCCAACGCCAATCATTTAGTTTTTCGATGGCCTTCAAAGCCTCTTACTGTCGTGACGATTAGAAATTATGAAAAAAGTGTGAATTTCGGCAGCTCATGCCCCTTTAAGAAAGGGGCCAGCAAGCAAAACTGCTAGGGAAAGATCAGCCCCATTTGTACTTACGAAGCAAAATTCCCCACCCTCTTTCGGTTTCAAAACAAACATCGACACATTTCCTCTTTCTCTTCACAATCTGAATTTATGAAAATATCCTAATTTTGGCATCTCATGCCTTTTTAATGGTGATAATGACTTTTGATCCTTTGTTTCTAATCGTCTATTTTATTTTATTTACGGCAATGTTAAGCTAAATGTGTTGCACAACGAAAAAAACAATACATCTATAATTTCAAGGCGTCATTTGGGTAAAAAGAGAAAGAGAAGGACTACATGTATAGCTGAATTACGATGACTGATTCAGACGCTAGGGATCTTTGAGAGCGGGATTCCTCACCCAACTAAACCTAGCAACTCCGCTATATAAGTGAAGTAATCTTGATTACAGCGTATAACATCAATCAATAAATCAACCAACGGAAATATTTGAATATGAACCCTGACCTACCGTTTTCATGGTATTGGTGATGGTACTGATTCTGACAGTTAGGACCTGACAGCAGGTCACTGTTTGAAGACGGTAACAACTCTCCTTTTGTAGTCTGATGCCTTTAAAACAAAATGTTGGAACACTGTATTCATAAACATAAGTTATAGAACACTTCTAACTAAACTGGCCCTCGATCTTCCCAACAAACATTTTCAACAACATCTTTTTCATCTGACAATACAGATCTTGACTGACATATTAACAAAAACTCAAAGGCGGTAATATTGTACTATCACAATTGCGTTTTCCCTAACCCCAGCTGAATTATGTCCCTGCGAAAAAAAAAAAATGTTTAGTAAACATAGGATTTTTTTATACAAATCTTAATTTGTAAGCTAACCTTCTTCGTTGAAAGACACCGGGCATGCATCTGCTTCTATTTCAGCTATCTGTTTACCCCCTCGTAAAACGGCAACTCTGAAGAAAAGGTTTAGTGCTAGTCAATTAGAAATATCATTGACTCGTGTGGTTTTGAAAAGAAATCGGAACTCATAATTGAAACAACTCAATGTCCTGCTACAAATTCTATGATGGAGAGGTTAACTTTAAAGCTTAATTTATACCTTTTGTGGTATAATGGTTTTAGTTTGTTTATTTGCTAGGAAGTGCATTACCTTCCCCTGATGACGACATAGAGAGCAATAGGCGGGTCTCCTTCATCCATGAGGACTGATTTCTCTGGGTAAAGTATAGACGTATCCGAACCAACCGCCAGTACCAAATTCTTCTTCGCATCCACATGCCACTTGTCAAATACAGAAATCTAAAAAGGAATACCTCGCGTTTAAATCGACTTTATTGGGGTCTAGATTCCACGCCCCATCACTTTCGGAATTTGTTATCTTCCATCTGCACAATGCTCCTGGATACATTTTGATTACATGGAGTAAAGAATTGCCGAAGACATTTCATTTTTGTGTAAGTACATGCAAGGAAAAGAGTTGGTTGACCCCTGAGGTAATGCACTGTTCTATGGCCCGTTTTTCTTGGTCTTAGTTTTTCTGACTGGAGTATCACTCGAACGACCTATGTCGGATGGTTGCCAGTTACCACCGGAAGGTCGTGGGTTTCCTCCGGGCATAGAGCCCGGTTTCCTCTCACAATAAAACTGACAACGCCGCCATGTAAGTGAAATAGTCTTGAGCGCGGCGTAAAACAGAGTTTCAAACATTTGCTTTCAAATAGTTGTATACATTTTAAGTACATCTGGCCCATCAGGAAAAGAGTTTGGTGACCCCTGAGGTAAAATCATGTGGCTCGAGTAAGAATTTGGGAAATATCCTCTTCTTTAAAACTAAGAACAAAGTATGGTATCACTATTTATGTAGAAGAAAAGTCTCATTGATTCGGTTTCATCATTGAAACGCTTCTAGTGTGCATTGCAGTCATGTCGTTGTTTTAAGTGGCTGATTTGTAATTTTATGTGACGCTGAATTTTCCACTTAAATAAAACTTGTAGCATAATCATTCCAGTCTTGGGACCAAGGAAATATTCCTACTAGAAACTGAAAATTAGAGAAAAATAATAAAATTAGATTTATTTTTTTTGTCTCAAAAATCGGGATAAAACCCTTACTCACACTTGAGAATGAGCCTAAGGCTAGGCGTCTCTCCATCTTATGATTATCGAACCCGCCGCCAGTGGGCATATATCTTTGTTGTACGAACCAATCCAAAATATCCATTGACACATCTTGATTGATTATCTTTGTTATCACGTCTTTCTTGATCAGTAGAAGCAAACAACTACAGGTCATAAAGACAAAAACGTAATATAACAGGTATACTTCATAGGAGAGAAATATCTCGGTCTTAAAGACGCTGATATTTTCATTTTGATAAACTTGTGGCAAACTATTAGAAAGAAATTTGGAGAAATACCTGTACATTCTTGTGATTATCTAGAATTGTATTTGTAATTTCAGCAAAACACGCCATAAATTTGCAAAATGTTTGCATATCTTTTTTTTCTTTGGCTTATTCTCGAGCATTGATACTTCGGCAAATGAGAAATCGTTTTCAATTAATTAACAACGTTCCAATGTAAGTTAAGGGCTTAAAAGTCACCTATGCGATTCAAAGTTTCAATATTGGCTTTTAGAAGAAGTTTTTTTTTGGTGGTATTTTACGTTTCACAAAGGTCGAACACATCATAAAGTGAAAGAAAAAATGGGGTGGGGGAGGGGGGGGCAAGATTTGTGTTATTAAAGCCAAGCCTCCTACGAAATGGCAACAGTGGTAAACGTATGTATACGCAATATATTGCAAACTCAATATATACATGTATGCGGTGCAAATAATTGAATAAACTACTTACTCTTTAGAAGCCCGAACTCTAGCAGTACAAGTTATCCCATACAGGGTAGAAACTTCCCCAAAGAAATCATTGGGTCCCAGGTTGGCGATCCTCACCTCTCCACATTGTGACAGAACTTGTATGTGCCCTTTCCTGATCACAAATATGCCTTTACATTGTTTATCTGAAGAAGAAAAAACGTCTTTTCATTTTTAAGAATAAAGTGTGCATGTTTTTACTCATGGAGGCGATTAGATGTCCAAGTTTGCTAAATGGAATCTTTATTTGAATTTACGTATGTATTGTTGTTCGCTCCTTTTTTTGTCTCTGAAGGATCCAACAGAGACAGAGCCTTAAAGTGAACAGTGAACACCGTTGATGAAGCGCATCATGAAAACTTTATTTTAGAGACAATGTCATTTTGATTCCAACCAATCATTTATTCCTATTTTTTTTGATAAGACGCGATACATTAAGAACATTAAGAAGTTCCAAGCTAACAAGTTCATCCGTTTACCGGGGCGCCCGGCCCATGTTCTACCGTGCAGTCCAATAACCTATAACTATTTTTTTCGTAGAACATTTTTTGATAACGATTCATTTTCATATGCATGAAGCTTACTTTTTAATAGTATATCTCTTCCGGCTTTTATGTTAAGTGTCTTAGAGGTGGAATATAACTTCTTCAAAACATCTTCATCACTGCATAATGAGGGGTTGATTGGTAGACGTCGGAGACAGCTGGAAATCATCCCAATGGCAATCCTTTCACTCTGAAAATCAATCAAAATTAAAACTCTGTTCAATACTCTTGGCTTTTTTTTTTTTGTTGCTTCTTTTCCACCGACTGCGTAAGGTCTTGGCGTTGATAGGAATTCTACTCAACTTCAAGTGATGAAAGACGAAAATAAATTAAAATGTTATTTTCTCTAATAAATTATGTTATATAGCATAATTAACTTTTTACAACAGAAATTTTCAATTAAAAAAAGTTAAAAAAAACCCCCCAGTTACAGCATAGTCTTCGCGAGAAATTTTGCAATACCCAAACCCATTTCAAACTTGTAGCTTTATTCTCGCCTATATTCTCTCATTTCTGTTATTTTCGGATGTGAATAAATAGATTTTAATTAAATATACTTTTTTGTCATTCTCCCGTTGGTCTCGAAAAGATTTTTTTTTTAATCTATTGCACACTCTATGAAAATCCAAGAAAATACTCGCTTGCAGCTTATCTGGACGTTGTTTTAATTTAATTGACTGCATGATTTTGCTCTATTTCAAAAGAAGGAGTGTTGTAAAATGTTATTTGTTTATAAGGGTTTAACTGAATTCCTATATAGTTTCGTACCACTGTACAGTATGACATACCAAATTCAAGAACCACGTTAAAATGCAGATTATTTCTTTTTCATGAGGTTTGCCCTCTCAAAGACAAATTAAACTGCTGTTAACATTTATCATAAAACATGCAGTTACTTTTGTAGCATTTAAACACATATATCACAGGTAAATTATTTCTGAAGATTTATGGAGGTAATTCAATATATTTATAGGAGTGCAGACTCTTTCAAGAGTAATAACTGTACTTCACAGTTTTACAACTGACTCAAGTAAGTGTTATTGTTGTTATTAATATTTGAGGGGTTGATACAACATCACACTTCTAAAGCCATATGTAGTTCGCTTTCACTTCACTTTTGAGCTTCAGAATAAAATGTTTTAATCTGTGAAACAAGTACAATGAACTTACACAACCAAAAATATTTTTTTTCAGGGGGAATTTCAGAAGCGAGGTGGCAAAGTTTTCAATAATAGTGAAATTAAACAGTTTTCAGTTAATAACCATAACCCCCCTATCATTAATGTATTGTTATTTTTGACAACTTTAAGTACCTGGCCGACATATATAATATTTTATGAGTATTAATATCAGGGGGCCCCGACTGGTCAGTCGGCAGAGTGATAGCCTCTTAGTCCGACACAGACCTTCCATCGATGGGTCACGAGTTCGAATTCCACTTATAGACCAAATGATATTGAAAAGTTTCTGAGGGGTGTTTTCGTTCGGTCGCCTTATGTGTAAGAGTTACCAGGTTCCTCGAAGGCCGGGGGTTTTCTTCGAACAAAGAACCCGGTTTCCTCCCACACTAAATCGCCGCCATACATGTAAGGATGAAACCATATATCATAATAGCTATTTATACTTTAACTGATATAATTTTAAAACAAAATCTATCATTTATATTACTGATTTGAAATGGTTCTGCTAAATTCAATTTAATAAAAGAGACAATTTATCAAAAAAACTATGTCAGAAATTAGTTTCGGTGAAATAGGGAGAGATTGTTTTACTGATGTGTCAAAATATATACAATAGACTTCTTCCGAGTGGCCGCAACTGTTACTTATAAAGTTATAATATTAAAAACTTCCACTTATACATTTCTAATTTATTATACTATAGCCTAGTGTATGCAGCCTAGTCAAAATAGGACCTTGGTCAAGTCTCAAGATATATACGGTAATGTCTGAGTTAATTCAAGTGCTGGAAAAAAGTAGAAGAGTGCAAATTCTCATCTTAATTCAAGAGAGAGCTTGTAAAACATTCAATGATTAACTGCTGGTAAATCATCTCCCTGGACTGAGATGTGTTGAAAGTTTAAATCTCATTCAGAACCTTTTTGTTATTGAGGATTTAGCAACATGCATAGCCTAGTCCTCTAATTAACTCAGGCATTACCGTAACTTCGCGTAAGACAAAAAGCAGTGCGCGACATTAGCGGTGGACCGATAGCAAAATCTACCGTATATTCGGTCGGTCTATGGTAAAAAAAAAAGTGGTGGACCAAATGTCTATGATACATTTTTAAAGTAGGTGAACATGAAATTCATTAAGTTGGGCAAAGTTGACGGGAAAGTAAAGTTGTATTCATAATTTAAGCGCTTTGCGGCATCCCGATTTTACAATGGTGACGCCAAACAGCTTACATCCATAGGGGAACGCTTTAGTGGGTCAGGGCTTGTCAGCAGTCTGAGAGGTGACGGCTCTCAGTCAGTAGTGACCGATATCGTCTCCACGCCTGTTGTGCAGGCAGTGACAAGCTTATGGACTTGGTGAATAGTATGTCATGTACAAGTTTCCCGGGCAGCACAGCGATGCGCAAACTTCTCGCTTCAAAACGAAGTGTTTACACGCTGTTAGAATTTAATTGCTCAGAAATAAATGTTACAGGGTACAAGGAAAGTGAAACAAAGACAGTAAAGCTAAAGGGTCAAAGAATTTCATGTCAATTCGCGAGTCACGTATGTTTGGTAACCGGGTACTAAAACTAGTAAAACTAAAAGTAAAGGAACTACGGCCGTACGGCGTACCTAAAGTGAGATTAATTTGACACCTTCAAACCTTCGCAGTTATTGTACGGTACCTAGTGAACAAAAAATTAACACTTCTAAAAGACAATATTTAAACAGTTTGTTGTGTATGCATAAATGACATTGACAAGCAAAATTCAACATTTGATAACCTTGACTTTTTAAACGGTACCGATAGTTTTAAAACATGTTTATGCTACATGATACATCATACATGTACATACTCTCTAAATACAACCGTGGGACTACGTACGTAGTAACAACCGCATCAATATGCAAATTAAAATTTTCTATTAGTTCACTTTAGGCTATACACAAATGTGAAAAAGCAACAGCTATTAAAATCATTCTATTTATTAATGATAGTGATACCTTGAGGTGGCATGAGCTGCCAAAATGTTGATAGTTTGACGTTGACACAGAATGTGGAAATTATCGGCTATTTTTGCCAAGACGTATAATTCAGAAGCCTTTTAGTGCTTCGATCTAGTCTCGAGAATCAATGTACGATAAAATATGGCTTAGAATGAATGAATGGTCGTCCCGGTTATTTACATGTTAATTTTGTTTACTTTTCAAACACGTTTTCGGTTTGTACAGGTCAGATAGCCTACTTAGATACTGTATATAGATTTTCTTCATTCCAACGCCAATCACTTAGTGTTTGGATGGCCCTCAAAGCCTCCTACTGTCGTGATGATCAGAAATTATGAAAAAAGTGTGAATTTTGGCAGCTCATGCTACTTTAAGTTTTGTCACCTTTAACCGTATCGGGCCTAGTTATACCCTTGAGTGTTATGCTAAGCCCTAATTTACATAAATTTAGAAATGCCCATGGATGCAGACTTTGTAATAGCCTACTATAATTTATATTATAAAAAGGGTCTCTTTCAAGTTATATTCTAGACTTTAATCGTTTAATCATTTTACAAATTTTCTTAGATGACTATCAAATAAATAAACAATTCGAAACACTTGTCTGAAAATCAGGATATATTTCATGACAAAAAAGAGTTCATAGGCCCTATATCTGGTTATTTTAGACAAGAAGATTTTCCCTGTGCCCGTGTGTTTTAGTGATCAGAAATATTAATAATTATATATAATACATATATACATCTAGTTTGGGCCATGATTAATTGGGTTGGTCTATCATAATCTCTATCTTCATGGACCAAATGTCTACGGTGAATATTTCCCCAATGTCATGCACTGAAAAAGGAAACTGAATTTATAAAAGGTACATGTACAAACAATAACATTGCTTTTAATTGCGTAATCATGTTTTTATATCCCAATGTGAATGTTATATCTGACCTCGGTTGACTTAATTTCGATGTTTTTTGGCTTTAAATTGGTTGAATCACTGGGTGGTGGGTTTTCGCCACTGCCTGCGCTTGCGTCTACAATTTCCGAAACCAAAGCTTCGCCGGATTTAGACCGATCCGGACCAGGTTCTTTTCCTTTCTTGGAATCAGCGTTTCCCATAGTTGCGTCTTTGATACAATATTTGCGTTTTTAAGTTGTTTCAAATCCAAACACGAAATTTGTTTAAATTTCGTCATTAAGCAGACGACGTCCCCTGGTGGATTTATTTCTAGGGGAGGTAACTCTCATGGAAAAAAATGGCCTGCATTTAAAACACTACAGTAGTCCTACATGACGGTCCGAATGTCTGTTTAATGGCCCAGTTGGCCTCATTTTCCCCAATGCTGGTAATGCGGGACGAACTAAAACGGCAACAACAATTTTAAAATTCTCGACTATTTTCCTCAAAAAGTGAATATAAGACGTTGTGTAACAGTCTTAAAAATATAGTCGCTTACGAAAGGGACTAATTGCGTACGGTACCGGTAGGCCTACATGTAGGTCTACCTGTTTTCATTTTACATGAAACTTGAAACATTTTACAAGATTTCATTAACTTTGGATGAGAGGTGGTAGGTCGATTTTTAGCGAAAAATGTGCAATTAACGAGTAATTAGTGAGAATTCAGTGTTAAATGTCTAACCAGGGGGTTTCGGGTTTGTGTAAACAGTGGTCTTACTTTGGTGAACCTAGCTCTGGCATCTAGTGTAAATGTGACGCCCCGAAGCTCGAGCTCCTAGCTCATTTAGGATTGTTTACTACAACTTGATGAACTCAACTATAGTGAGTTGTGAAAGCGTTGGTAATATTCATTTATCTGATAAACTGTTAAAAGCCGACATTCTTTAGTTTATTTATACATTATGCCAAAAGGACATAAAAACACATACAAATAGAAGTCAGAAGACAACCAAACGATCTGGACGTAAGCGTTCAACGGCCAACTCCGAAGTCTGAAACTAGAAGTAAACAAATCGGCTGCAAAGGAATTTAAAAACCGTACCTGTACTAAATTCGGCCATTAAAGATCGACCAGTCAAAAGAAGGCTGCTATTCATCGCTACGCCTTTCCAAAATGTGAACATTTTTTAAATCTGTAATTTTCTTCAGAAGGATTTTTAAGTATTGTGTTTTAGAAGCGGACCTAACAATACGTGCTAGTACCGAGATCCAAAATTTATAAACCCACGTTGCAGTTGTTTATTCTTTATTAATTTTCAAAAATAGCTAGGCTTTTACAAGTTGTAGGGTCATCGTAACTAACGATTTTCCTGAAGACTATATTGACCAGCTACGCTAATCAAGTTTGGGCCTCGTATCGATTACAATTAATTACCTGTATTGGTTATCGTCACAAGACCTTTTGATAGTTCAGTGACCCGGTTTTAAGAACCTATTCACCTGTTTACACAGAGAAAAGGACTTGGGATAGTAGTGATTTATTAAAATATTAACCCGATGGATTCATCGAGATCAAACTGGAGTAAGTGAGAATCAAATCGCTTAAATCTGTGTAGAACTTTTCTGCTATTTATCGGCTGTCTTTGTACAAACATAAATATGTTATTTTACATATTTCTTTGCGCGTGCATATCACGAGTTCTTGGCCTGGCTGGCGATTCGAAAATGACATCAGAAACTCCCCTCAACCCAACATGGCCGTTATCATACAAGGTATGTATTGTAAAAAAAAAATGGAAATTAAAAAAAAAAAGTGGATAAAAATAGATTTACAAAAAACACTCAAATAGTAAAAAGAATATTACGAAAATATTTTGTCTGTATTTTTACGAATCCATAGTCATTATACACTTCGATTCGATTCAATTTTTGGACTTTAAAACTAAATTAAAGAATATTTTTCAAAGCTAACGAGTAGAAGACGAGTATGATAATTATATCCATATATCTACATCGAGATCATCTTCTTTGCAGCTTTTTTTAGGGTAAGTGGGTGGGGCGGAGGGTGCTCATTGGCTTAGTTGACAGAGCCGATGGCTTGCAGGTTCGATTGTCCCTTTCTTTAAACATCTTTAAATGACTGTACTAGATTGTTCCCGTTGGTACAGCATGCACTTATTAAAACACGAAGGGGGCAGGGGCGTATCGGCGAAAATGTTTATTTACATTGAATCGAAACCTTTTACAACAGCCTCCTTATTCGATCAATGTTTTAGGTTTTATTTCTGGTCTCAAGAATTTGTTATCGAGGGGTAATTCTAGGAATGCACTTTACCTTCACCTTACCACCTTTACTTTCGAATTTGGCGTGTATATAAACTTATAATATCTTTAAGGTAAACCTACAGGTTTTAAAAAGTGAGATTTTCAAAAGGCACTTTCTAAGATTTGAGAGGGGATCGGAGGGGGCTCCCGTCTATGGCCAGGTACTCGACCTCGGTCGGGGGTTTCTTCTGGACCAATGCATAGTCAAAGAGCCCAGCTTCCCCTCGTGTTGCGTAAAACATCCATCTTTCCACTTTGGATATGTTATATGTTTGTCTCTACATGCATTTTCGGAAACTATGTATTTACACAAATTTGAAACCTAATGAATATATTTTCGATTTTTTCTTTTTAGACATGCGTGGATATGTCTGCTGGGGGTGACACAATTAAAGCAGGCTGGTATGTGGATGGTGTCAATGGACGAGTTCGACTTGATAGCTACGGCATACCATCAGGCAATTTAACCTTTTTTATCGTTATTTTTTGCCAGCTTCCTGTAGTTACTGAAATCATAAAAGATGATTTTCATCAAATGCCAATCAATGAATTAATCAATCAACCAGCCAGCTTAATCAATCACCATCAATCAATCTATACCAAACACGATGACCTACAATGAATTAGTAGGCTAACCTAGTCCGCTATATATTTTCTCTGTTTCCTGTAAAACTATTTTCAAAATATATAATGACAAGAATAATTTTCTGTTTTCAATAGACTCCATGTTAAATGTGGTTCCAATACCGAAAGAATTACGATTATCTGCGTTCCAACAGCCCAACATCCTTCATCAGTGGCCAAATATCACGAATGGGGATTATGTGTGCAATTTGCATGGATCACCGTTGTATATATTTCCATTCCGATACGATTTAAATATTCAGTACAACATATTCCCGTCCCCTAATCCGCCGGGGATAAGCTGTAAAGCACAGTAAGTGTCAATCATCATCAGGTAATTACTGAATTTGTAAATAACCGGCTTTGATGATCCGGAAAGAATCCGGGTCAGGGTGAGAATCGAGTTCGAATTTTTTTCCGGGTCATCAGTGTCCGTTATTTATAGTAAGTTACTTCGTTTCCTTTTGTCGGAACAAGACTTTAAAAAGTCGGGAAATATTCAGAATTAGTTTCAGGTCTAATTAAAGGGACACTCGCCGCTGAACATTGCCTTTAACCTATCACTGATCGGTCTTGTTCCAATTCTACGTATGCCTTTACAGCCTCATGTAGACAAGCATAAATGGACAAAGATATTGTGTCCCATGTTAAATTTAGGTAGTTTTATTTGTAGTAAGTTCGTTTAAATCGGTTTTCTTAACACATGTCATAAAGGCTACGACGGCGAGTCGAATGGCCCATTAATTGTTTAAAAATCATCAATATTAAGTCCCATTCTTTGGCTTGGGTTAAGCACAGAACTAAAACAGTTCTATGTGTTGAGGAAGACGTCAAAAGGAAACACCAGAGATCAAGGTTAGGGTATGTAGGGTTGATATTGCATTGATTTAAAATTCCAACGCTCATTTTGTCTTGACTATCAGGATCAACCAAGATACCAAAATAATTATCTTTTTCAGAAATTTAAGCGATGCTTTTCCTGAAACTCCGATTTTACAGAATTTGAATTTTGTTGGCTACGAGATGCGGAATGACACCCTTATCAGCCACTGGAGAACGTCATACTTTCTGTTTGATATTGATTACTTGTTTGACAATAGTACTCCGTACAGGTAAATAACCACCTCTTGGAAGTTTATATGTACTTACTCTGACTGTCGGCTTGTCTATATGTTCTTGATGAAGCAACTAAAGCGTTGGGCGTTTCGTTCCAGGATCGGTTGGTCTAAACCCATTAGGTTCAAGAGTTTTGCCACTGAGTGTTTTTGAATTCTGACAAAAAATCCGATTGTCATCATATGTGAGAAACAATCTTGAGTGCAGCCTAAAACAACAAACAATTTCAGCGCGGGAAGTATTAATCCAGCTGCAGGCATTGTCATTCCACAAAGTGTTTCACTGGTTCGAATCCAAACTAGGCCAGGGACATTTCAATCCGGAATTAAGTGAGATGATGGGCTGAGCTGTCACGAAGACATCTATACCTGCAACATCATATTACGACCATCTAAAGGTTACGTAAGGTGTAAATATGTTGAGAAACAGCCCCTCTGATTACATCAGGCACGCTTAACTCTGGCGTAAACATACCATTACGTAACCACCTTCACACTCTAGAGAAATTCCGCTTTTCTTAAATAAATTATTGTATTTATTTATTTTTTAAATTTATATATACTTCTTGTCTTGTGAAGAAAAGCGATCTCTAAATATTTATTATACAACTGCCCACAATCCCTGATTATTCCAGGGGGCAATGAACATATTATCACGCCTTACTGACTTACGGCATTATTCTTTCTTGTAGCTTAATTGTGAACGGCATTGAAAACATATTCGAGAGCTTTATTGATGGACAAATCCCAGAGAGCGTATTTTTACCACCCGACCACCTTCCTTGCACCTAACAAGGACGAAACCAAGAGGAAGAGACGCCTAGGGCCCTGTGTTACAAAGCTTGTGTAAGTTACGTCGAACGTAAATCTGTGATAAAACTATAGGAACTTACACCCTGTTCGCAACCATGTGGTATAAGGCATATGTGCATCTTTACGTCAGCTTTATAATCCATGTCTCGGGGTGTGAAATCTTTTCTTGAATTACACTTCAGTTATTGCCATTCTCTAACATGTTTCAGGGTCACCAAGAGATTATTTCGAAACCTACCATATATATAATTATGTGACAACGTGTTGAACATTTAGCCTCAGAAAATGGTCGAATACATTTTTGCACCCTTGGGGGTCTCGGAATAGAAAGATAAGTATCCCTAGTTAAAGTACAGCCCGGAGAGAAAAGACACCCACACTTGGAGACATTCAAATTGTCTCAATTTAGTTAACTTGATTGCATGCACTCAGGAAAATAAATGACTAGATTGAAAGGTTGGGCATCGGCCAAAAGCTCAATACCACTTAAGAATAAACCGTTTCTTTTGGTGTATGATTTGAGGTCAACATCTACCTGTTGTCTCAAACCAGTTGTCACAGTAAGGAGATTTCTTAGGAGAATTGCGTCGTACCACTAAAACGAATTTCCAAATATTTCACTATCCCGAACAATTCGCATTTTTCTGCTAAATATCGTTTTTCATTGCAGAGAACTTTGTTACTGTCTCAAAACAAAATCCTAAGCTATTTCCTTATTATTTTTTTGTTTGTCGATTTTTTTTTACAATTTATCTTTAACTTCGGATTTCGTATTTCAATAATGCCTTTTTCACATATCATTAATAAAATTTCACTCGATCGATGTATGTGGAAGAGTTGCCAGGTACTCTCCGATTGATTGTTGTTTTACGCTGCTCTCTAGATTATTTCACTTTTATGGCGACGTTGCCAGTGAGTAAGGAAACCAGGTTCTTTGCTCAGAGGAAACCGCCGACCTTCGGCGATTACCTGGCAACTCTTCCACGTACGCAATTAAAATAAAAATCCGCTCAGGATTTTTTCAAATCGAATGGGATGCAACGGAAGGCCTGAGGGACTATCACTCTAACCGATTGAGCCACCGAGGCCACCGGCACCGGGGGTTTCCTCTGGGCACGGATTCCTCTCCGGCCCAATAAATCTTACAACGCCGCCATATAAGTGAAATAATATTGAGAGCGGCGTTAAACACCAATCAATCATAATCATGTATTTGTCTGTTCTTGACTTCTTGCTTATAGATTGCATAGGCTATTTCAAAATAAAATGTTAACATTATCAACGTGTATATAGGAGGAGGCGTAGGCGGGTCAGCTAGTATTAGGGCATAAACGCGTCCGCTATCGATTTGTTTTATTTGGTCTTGCGAGGGACCAATATACGCCTCCTCAATAGAGACACTATGGGGATTTAAACACAGACGGAAAAAGGATTAAATCCTTGGCAAACTCAGAGCACGACTATAGTTCAGTCACTCTATAGGTTGATAACCCCATTGACACAGCTTTCACGTCCTGATTTTCTATGGAATTGAAGGCAAGTTGACAACTTCCAGCCGGTTTGATACGGATCAATCTGACTTGCGCAGAGATGCCCTCCTTCCATGAAACATCTCGACCAATCTAGATCTCATGCCATTCTACGTGACTTTCTATCCGAAGCATAACATTAAAAGCAGTAACATATAGTATATATATATATATATATATGGTAGTATATATGTGGTAGAGCGGTGGGACGGTAACCCAAAGTCGTGAGTTCGATTCTCACACTGGTCATCAGTGTCGGTTATATATAATTCAGTAAATTCACTGAAATGATGATTTTTAGCGTATATAGGCCTAGTGTATACTGCGGTTATATACTTATTCGGTAATTTCACTGATGATGATTGCAGATTGCCATATATAATGACTACAATGCTATCCGAGACATTGGAATCTCAACCCTATAGGCATCTTATCTTTAAAGATAGCATCTTGGCTACATTCTGAATCTTACACACACAAAAAAAAACATTCTGTTAAGATTTTGACCCGAAAAGATTTGCTCTGCCATGTTCTTCGTGACCGGAAAGTCAGCTAGGTTTTTTAAAATCTTCAGATTTTGTTCTTCTTTTTCTCAATTGCAACATTAGCGAAAACTGGAAGTATTTTATGCCATTTGGTCCCTTGTAACATATATATCCCTATGGTTCACAATGACAATATCAAGGTCACGAAAATACCGTTGCCCCTTATACAAACGCCAACGTTGAGACGTATTCTACTCGTACCTTCGGCAAATACTAATTCCGAAAATACGAGAATCTCGTATGATCTCGACTAGTCAGATTGAAAATGGATCGGGAGTTTGTCTTAAAAGTATGACACGATCCAGGTGACTAAGATACGATAGTGTTCTTGACCTTTATTGAATGACATTGTGGAACTAGATGATCTACGCTAAAATATAGTTCATTTCGACCTACTTTATCCTGTTTTTTTCCTCATTCCACACTATGAGCAATCTCCAGTCACTGTGATAAAATAACCCACAACAGACGTTACCTGTATTTTGGACTGATAACTGATATAGCTTACGGATATAAAATTGATATAAAATATACCATAAGATATATATAGGCTACCTGTTAACAGGGACGGCGGAGCGTAACGGAAAGAGCTATCAGCTATCATAGCCCCTAAAGGCGAAGGTCCAGGGACCGCTCAGGCTCCACTAGCTGCTTGGGGCAGGATCAGTGGTACTCCACTATAAAGTAAAGGCTATTTATCCCACCAATAAATATCCAAACATAAATAACGAGGTTTACACAGGCATTTGATAGTATTGAATTCGCTCAATGGGGTGTTTCAGGGCGTCACCCTAGAAGGAAATGATAGGCGGATTGGTTAATCTATTATCAACATTTTCACTACAATTAGACATGGATGCTGTGATAGAGAAATACCCAAGTAGATGGTAAAGGTACTTGTGTACTGAGTATTCCAGGAGCCCAGAGGATATTATGTTATTTTAGACAAGAAGATTTTCCCTGTCCCCGTGCTCGTGAAGCGGCGTCAAGATAGGGCGCTGATCCGACTGGTACGACGCCATCGTCCATCTTTGAAGCGGCAATGCCTACCTAACCGAGAACTGTGCATGAGAACCGTGAGAACCCGATTGATAGCTGTAAGCCTGAGGGCAAGGAGAGTCATGAAATGCCCCCTATTGTCAGATCGCCATCAGTGGATACGTTTGGCTTGGTGTTTAGCAAGACGAGGTTGGAATTTGAGGACCTGGCGAAGAATACATTGGTCGGACAAAAGCCGTTTTTGCTCAACGCCACGGATGGGCGAACGAGGGTTTGGAGGCACAAAATCACAGCGTATACACCCAAGAACATCCATCCATATGTTCCTTATGGAGGGTGTCCTGTAATGGTTTGAGGGTGCATCTCTCACGACTGCAAACTGGACTTGGTCACTGTACGAGGAAACCTCACAGGTGATCGGTACATTCGGGAGATCCTGCAAGCAGTTGTCGTGCCTCATTTTGAGAACCACCCATTAGGCTCAAGACCTGTGTACATGGATGACAACGCCAGACTTCATCGTTCCCGGGCAGTAATAGCCTACTTCCAAAACGAAGCTGTAACAACTCTGCCTTGGCCCGCCGTGAGTCCGGATTTGAATCATTTAGAGCACATTTGGGGGTATGATGGGCAGAAACATTCAAGCTCTAGAGCCTCCTGTACAAAATCTGCAGGAATTGGAAGCCGCATTACATCGGTATTGACGGCAGTTATCCCTTCAACAGACCCGACGCTTATGCGCTATTGACCTTCTGCTCTAGGGATGTGTTCCACACTCAAAGTGACATCTTTACTTCAATATGTTTGCCCTGTGAAGCCAGATGGACTCTGAAGTTTCATAAATACACTTTAGTTTTGTCTAACGATATCATGAATACATTGTATAGCTTATTGCCATTCATGGTGACTTCTTATCGCCAGAATGTTGCCCTTTATGATCACAATCGTTTCTGCAATATCAGTCTGCCAACAATCTCCCTACACCAATGATTTTATCGGTCGGTGCAGACTTTCCAGGGGGGTTGCTTAACTTTTTTCTTTGTGTATACATACACCATGAGCAGCTGAGCTCTTTATTCAACCGAAGAGGCAATAATAGCTTGTTAGGACAAAGGTGGGACGTCACAACTATGATTTACGTCCTATGACGAATACGGAAAAAAAATTCGGCTTTCTCGGCTAAACAACGTTGTGCCATTGAGTCTTTAATCTGGTGCAAGGAAAAACCTTTCATCGTACATCTAGAGATATACTCTCGTAACACAGATTTTAAATCTAAATCGTTTAATATATACACTCTTGATTTTTTCAGGGCTTTCATACTATTGCGCAAGAAGATCAAAATAGCCAGGACAGAGAGACAAGTCCCAATACATCTATGGATGGGTTAGAAATCTTGATAACAAAAAAGAGAGCATTTTCCTAATTTCAAACGAAGCAATAACAATATTTTGGTTGCTCGTACCAATAAATCGTAACTATACATATAGGTCAATATACCTGGAGAAGCACTTCAAAATTAAATATAATTCTATTGACCCACATTGATAATCGATAAATCAATTATATCAATTTATATAACCTACAAACAACACTCATGACTGCTCGTTTATGAGGATTATAAAATATAAAAATCATAACATATTACACACGAGTAACTTATATTTACGTGGTATTTATAAACATGTTTGACATATGAATTATTATAGCCTAAACATATTTACAGGCCTGTATGGAAAGCAAAACCGGCGTAGGCCTATTTCAGCTTTTAAGACGTTGAAGTAACACACTTTAGAACCCTCACAGTTGGTGGTGGTGAGTGGGGGGGGGGGGGGGGGTAAGGATCATTCCGTAGAACCATACCGGCACAAGCCTTCCATCGGTGGGCACCGGGTTCGTGGAGCGTATTTGAGGTGCCAGGTAATCGTCGAAGGTCGTGCGTTTCCTCCAGCGTAGGGCCTGCCCCCACCCACTGAACCTGGCAACACCCCTACATAAGTACAATTTCCAGATTTCGTTTTGAAGTGACATGATTTGCCTCGCATTTTTTTCATAAATTGCCACTGTCGTTAGAAGTTTATAAAGTACCTTGAAAAAGTAAATGATTGACGTTGAAATAAAAAAAGAGCCGAAGACGTATATGCTTATAACGGACATAATGTATATGTATTCATTTTAAGATTTTATTGCTTGTAACAACGAACTTCACGCAGGTCTATACATCTTCAAGTTTGGTATCAGCGGAAAGATCTTATTTTGTACATGTTGATAAAAGATGACGAACAATCACCCTATTCTATTTTTTAAACGACATTTTCGTTATATTTGACAGCTCGTGCCACTCGATTTTTTTTCTTAAATAAGTATTGCCAAAAAAAGTTCAACGTTTGAAGTACATTGAAAAAGTAAAGGATTGGAATTGAAATAAAAATGTCTGGTCAATGGCCCTTATTAGCCGTAGACATGTGCTGATAACGGACAAAATTCAATTATAGCAGGGTTCCTTTGTATGAGTTCTTTTTTTTTTTGTTTTGTTTTTTTTTTTTTTTGGGGGGGGGGGGGGGGGGTGCTGCTTATAAAACTACCTTAACATACATATTTATGATTTATATCCGTGTAAAGCCTTTTATTTTGTACTTTCTGATTAAAAAAATACAATAATTAGCTAATTCGGTTCCAACGAGATTTTCCTTATATAAATTGGCAGCTCGTGCCACTGTAAAGCAAAATTAGTCTATTTTGGCAGTTCGTGTGATGAAAGTTGCGTTATATCTCAGTTACCTAATAGACTATTTAATTGAGGAATTTCTGCTCTTTTTCTTTTGTTTGTTTATTTTTATAATGTTTCTCCGACTTTGATGTTATTTACAACTTTACTTCGTCTTTATCTTGAAACAAATAGCATCATAAACTGGGGAACAAATCCAGTTCGACACAACTCCATCAACAATCATCAAAGACCAAAAACATTACGACATGACTGCTAATGGGTGATGATTGTGGTAACACATATATAGGTCTTTTAAACAGCGGACTATTGTCTCTGTTTTAAAATAAAGACCATCCATCTAAAAGTTCAAGGTTGAAGGCAAGTTATGTAGGTAACTAGAATGTCTATTTTCAGATTACGACAGCCATTGCATTTTTGGCCCAGGATTCGCTTGCTCCCCAAAATTAGAAACGGCATCAATTTAGTTTTTACGATAGTAAATCCGGACTGGGTTTGGAGAACTATACGAGTGATTCTTTGATGAAACTTTAGCTGCTAAAACCTTTTTCTTTTCACTTTTTTTCTTTCTGTTAAGTATAAAACTGGTAAGGTGGGGATTTGTCTTTCAATTAAAGTGGCATGAGCTGCCAAAATGTTGATATTTTGACTTTAAAACAGAATGTTGAAATTATTGGCTAATTTTCTGAAGACGTATAATTCAGAAGCCTTTTAGTGCCTCTAGTCTCGAAAATATACGATAAAGTATTGTTTTAAACTAACTTTGGCTTAGAATGAATGAATGGTCGTCCCGGTTATTTAAATTTTGTTTACTTTTCGAACACGTTTTCGGTTCGTACAAGCCACATACTGTATGGATTTTCCTCATTCCAACGCCAATCATTTAGCTTTTTGATGGCCTTCAAAGACTCTTACTGTCGTGACGATCAGTAATTATGAAAAAAGTGTCTCTTTCTATTAAGTATAAAACTGGTAAGGTAGAAATTCTTCTTACATGTATCTTTAGGGGAGGGGGGGGGGGGGGTTGTCAATCAAGAGAAACACACACTTGTTGATCTCTAATAGACTTAATCAAGTAATTTAAAGTTTAAAAACATAATACGGTGTTCAACAATTCAACCAACAATCGATATCCCGCGCCATTTGACGTGACTTTCTTGATATCTCGTAGAAGGATAAAACCATATTTTACATGTAGGTTTACAAACCACAGGTTTACATACCACGACTCTTGGGGTACATTCATAGAATGTGCAAATTTGTACAGACAATGTCGAATTAATCAAACAGCATTCTACCTTATGTCTCATTAAACTGCAGGGTCTCGTTTTCCGACATGTGGATACACTCGTATATACTAACTCATTAAGAGACCAGCTGTCATTATAGGGCTGTGACATAGACACATAGAGTAAATGTAATCAGTTAGCAGGGGTCGTTTAGAGGCTAACCCCCAGCCACTGCATGGTCAACATGCCTGAATAATTACTTCATGAATATTTGTACATTTTACTTCATTTATTTCTACTATAAATATTTATTTTATGTTACGTTCGTCGGTTTTAAAAATATACAAAAAATAATTAACATACCAGCATTGAGAAACAGTTAAAGTGACCTGAGTTGCCAAACTGTTGATATTTTCCGCTAAAACAATATTTTTGAAATTCTCAGCTATTTTTCTCAATAAGCAGACTTACAACTTGGGGAATTTCTAGTGCTACTAGAAAGAACAAACGTTCGTCGAAGTCATTTTGAATTTTGTTTACAATATTCCCGATGGTATTAAAGATGAAAAAAGTAAGTGAAATGTTTGAAACTCTCTTAAAACGTGCATGGTTACATTCTAATGGGAAATAATTGAGGCATCACCCCGAAGTATGTGTGAACAACACGAGCTTTCGATACGGGTGTCGGTGTCTTTTTACAGACACCGACACAGGCGACGTGTTGTTCACAAAAACTTACTTCGTGATATTGCCTTAATTAGGCCTATTTCGCATTAGATAAAAACTCAACTTGACCGTCAGAATTCATAAAAACAGTCCGAAATTTGACAGATAATACTATCAAAAGAACAACAAATGATTCAACATGATGTTTATCATACATAGTTTGTTTTGGAATATTTGTGTTTTTTTGTTTTTGTTTTGCTAGTAAACGAAGATACGCAAAATTTCTTACATACAAAATGAGTGCAGTTGGGTTATTTTGTGAGGTTTTCAGTTACTTGTATAAGGAAGTGGGTTTCTAAATTAGGATTTAAATCTGGCTCTTCAAACAAGAAGCCATTGTACTAAACAAGTACTAGGTTTCCGCCTAAGGTACAAATGCAAACAAATTAACCTATAGCTGTCAAACTACATGGTTAAGATGTTATCCCAATTGATTAGCACCAGGAGTTATTTTGTTTGCTTGTAGATTGTTAGACAACTAAAAATAGACACGGGTCCATCTTTAGAGGACTAAATTTAGATTAGTGTCCGAAGCATAAACAAGTTATACAAATACGGCTTCAAAGGTTTGACCGATAAAAACAATTCTGTTACTCTCAACGAAAGGGTTTCATCTTTTCAATTAAAACTTAACTTTAATCATTTTTGTATTTGTTCTTAGAGGGGGAGAAAACAAAAAATCCCTTTAGGGTTCAGAAGAAGTAGTGCTTATGTTTCCTTACCAACGGTACCAAATACATATTTCTGCGTTTTTTTATGTCTGACAGTTAAGATCGCGATAGACTAAAACAAATTGGTCAACTTTCAAACTCTCAGCCTAGGTTAAATTCATCCTCTTCAAGGCTTTCGTAATTCACCAATATGGCACGCAGACCAGTTGTTTGCAAGTCATATATTCCCCGAAGCTTCCTTTATAATTCAATGTAAGTTTGGAGAAACTTTGAAGAGGGTGAAATTAACCTGGGTTTAAATGGGAGGTTATGAAAGTTGACCAATTTGTTTTGTGTATGTATCATATAATACGGTATATTATTAACTTCCATCATGGTCCATGAATAAACCGCCAAAATATGTGTTTGGTACCATTGTAGAGAAAAAAATAAGTGCGCTTCTTCTGAACCATAAAGTATTTTTTGATTGTTTTCTTCTCCGAATTAAGTTAGGTCTACATCTCGTAGTGAAAATCTCTTTATTTATTGATGAACACCAAACCACACGGAAAATCTTCTTGACTAAAATAACCATGGAGAAAAATTTCTTATTGTGATAGAAAATGTTGGGGTGGGGGGGGGGGGGGGCATTTAGACTTCATTATAGCTTGTGGTAGTTGTTTTCTAAAATATGCATCCTTGTTAGACGATGTAACAGGTTTGAATTGACTACACCAATAGCAGCAATCGCTCTGTTTTTCATTACCTTTGATATACAACCTTTTGTTTAAAATGTGTTCATGGGAAGGGGGTCGAATGGCACATTTGTTTTTCTCTGACTTGCATGTCGACTTTTAGGCCTAAACCCCACTGTGAAACAGCTTTGCTTGCTGCCAGGGCTTTATTGCATCGTGCCATGTGACGAATCTGGGAATTAATTAGCTCCCTTGGCGGGAATGTTGTTTCTAAATACTTGAAGTGGCACAAGCTGCCAAAATATTAATTTATATCGGCGATTCTCTATAAAAGTAGAAATTAGAAGCGTTGTAGTTGTTTTAATCGGTTGTTTTAATCTCAGGTTACAATTAAACGCTGAGGTCCTCTTGGCAATCGAAATTTATGAGAAAAAAACCTGAAGTTTGGTAACTCATATCACTTTAAATGATAAATATCACGCACGGAACACTATTTATATCTGAGTAACAAAGATTTACAACGCAGTTGACGTAGGTTTTGACTATCAAGGCTGTATAGACATAAATATTTAGGTGATCTAGTTAGGGTAGATGTCTAATAGGGTCAATCGACCTTTGACATTTCTAGGTGAGCCTGTGTAGAAATTCGGTAAAACGTACAACGTAAAATGTCGCGTCGACCACATGGATTACCTTAACGCACCAAGTGAAGTTTTTGATATACCGCTCATTGAAAAACAAGTGGTGAAACCACGATGGCTATTTATAAACAAACCCAAGGTTTTGTATGTCAAGATCTTAACCAGCCTCCGTAAATAGACCCAGGCTCGTTTGGTATTCTAAATATAGCATCCCTCACCTCACAACTGTATTTCACCGTTTACATAACCCAGGCACATGCACAGCCCTGTGTTCAACACCTTACACTATGGCACACAAGTTTTCCTTAAGCTTTAGGACGTATTCTTTAAACTTTTTTAAAATCAAAGACAAACTTTCTTAAAGTTTCGTTATTAGCAGCCTAAAGGTGACATGAGCTGACAAAAGTGTCCAACATTTTTGTTGAAACAGAATGAGGTATAGTTCTTCGTTTTCGTCAGGATATCAATCTAGGGGTGTATTTTAAGGTAGACAACAAAAAGCCTAAAATGTAATCAGTATACGTATGGTCTTGTTCATAATGACCATACGTCATTTGCTTGATAAAGATGTTAGTATCTACATCGAAACGTTGCAACCCAATAAAACCAGAAGTTGTAATCCATATAGCCTCCATTGTTTTTATTGTTCATAAGGTCTGACCAACGGAACAAACAGCAAGTCTGTAAACAAGACCATAAGTATACTAATTTTATATTTTCTGATCACATTTTAGGCCTTTTGTTTGACGTCTGACCAACGGAACAAACAACGAGACATATTTAGAAATAACAGGTTGTATCTGGGATAATGAGTGCTATTTCCCAGGTTAGTCCCAGGTGTGTATATGGACTGATAAGATTGTATTTTGAACGCAGTTTAGCGTCAATCAATCAATCAATCAATCAACCAACCAACCAAATCGTTGCACAAAAAACCCTTCTAAAACAGGGTACAAAACTACATACATCATTCTTTATTGAGATTTTGATTAGTCAGGTTATCATTGTGGATTCCGCCATGCTGATTAAAATCTCAAGATTGATTTTGTTCTAAGTTTTCTCAAATGCAACGCTCTTACAAACTTGGAGTGTTTAAAAACACTCGGTCCTTTCTAATATATATATCCCCATGCATATATGATTTTTAAAAAAGCTTTTAATGCCAATGTTGAGGTCGCGAGAAACTATTTCCTGATCCAGAGAGACGTGAAAAAGAACATCCTAAAGGACGGCATGGGATTTGTTTGTGGGTCACTTCCGCTAGAAGGCAGAACAGAGCCAAGTCTGGCGGGGTTTAAATTGGATTAAAACAAAAAATAAACTTGGCAGGTTTTCTTTCTCCACTGGAAAAGATATTTCTTGCTTCGTAAAAAAAACATTTAAATTCAATTTAATAGAACGATATCGAATGAAAAAGTAACTTCAATGGTTTCTATAGTAACCAGTTTTGTATTCCATTTACTCTTGATTTTAGACGTAGGTCATATCTATATATATAAGGAGGAAAACAACAACTGTCGTAGCTATTAATAATAGTCTTGACTGTACTGGGAATATATTTTACCCCATAGGACTATAGAAATATCTAAAACCCTGTCTCTTGCATAGGCGCATTCTCAGATAATTTTTTTTTAAAATATTGCAATTGATTATGGATCCTAATGCCATAGAAAACTTGTTGACAAAAATTACAATGGTAAAAAAGAAAAAAGATTGGTCAATGGAATTGGATATGAGGTGATATCATGGACAATTTAAGAGCTTAGGCCAAATGTTATATCTTGTTAGTTTTATAGGACAGATCTGGAAATGACTTAAAGTGGCATGAACTGCCAAAATTCACATTTTTTTCGTAATTTCTGATTGTCGCGACAGTAAGGGGTTTTGAAGGCCATCGGAAAACTAAATGATTGGCGTAGGAATGAGGAAAATTCATACAGTAAGTGGCCTATACGAACCGGAATAGTGTTCGAAAAGTAAACAAAATTTAAATAACCGGGACGACCATTCATTCATTCCAAGGCAAAGTTAGATCAAAACATTCATATCGTACATTCTCGAGACTAGAAGCACTAAAAAGCTTTTGAATTATACGTCTTGAGAAAAAAATAGTCGATAATTTTAACATTCTGTTTTTACGTCAAAATATCAGCTCATGCCACTCTAACCGTTTGAGGATATGTCACTTGCTTGAATTGGGTCAAAACGTCAAAGATAAGAGCTTAGCTTTTAGTTTGGTTTGTAAATGTAAAAAGAATAGTATATCGATGTAAATAATATCTCTGTTCTGGGAAATAAGGTTGATGTCCGATTGCAGTGACCTTTAGTATCATGTAGTACATATTATATATCGCTAGTATAGCTTGGTATTCCTTTCATTGATTTCACTTTGCTGTTTGATTGACAGATGTGCCATGTAAACATCTATAATTGAACTGGTATGTAGGAAAACACATATGGGGTACGCTGCGTTATGTCCGTACTTATATAAGCCCCGAAAACGTCGATGCTCTGAGTAAGGTCAAGGTCGCGCCATACAGTTAACCACAAGCTATCAACATAAACTAGTTTAGTTTACCAGCTCATTGGCTTATGGTAGGGTATATATAGACAAGCGGCAAACTTGCGATACATTTGAACTGGACCCACCTGGCTGATAAAGGCAAGTTGTGTCAGTTAGAAAACGATTACTCTAAGCCCACCTGAGCTATATCAAAGTGGAATTCGCCCTTGGACTTGATCAACTCTATCTAGATCTAACTAGGTAAGTTTGAAATTTGATCGATATTTTTCTATATTTCTTTTTTCAATCGGTATTTTACTGTACGACATCATGTCATATTTGAACTAATGAAATCTAGTTAAATACCAACAGTGGAATAAAGCAAAAATCAATCAATTAATCGACGAAGCGTTGTATATGTCATAGATCGACCTATGTATCGATCCAAATTCCTGCTATTCAATATTGTACAAATAACATCATATTCTGATCAACGGCGAAAATATTAGCTACGAATTCATCTATCTATGGTTCGTATTAAATCAATGGGTACATATACAAGTCAATCAATATATTATGACATCAACTTATGGGGAGGTGTAAAGGTCTAAATGATATACCTCTTTTTAACACAATTAGAAATTTGTCTCCATGGTTATTTTAGACAAGAATATTTTCCCTGTGCCCGTGTGTTTTAGTGTCCATAAATATATCCATCAGCCAACGATTGAAATAAACACGTTATGCAAATCAGTCTACAAAGCATCACCATTTTGTTTAATAATTTGCAAATAATTTGAACTGTTCCTGGTTTTTGAACTAGCTGAAGTTAATTTGTGAATCGTCACGTTATAGCTGGAGGGGTAGGACGGGTAGTTTTAGGTACAAAGTAAGTCTTCGGCACGATATGTATGAGTGGATGTTTGTCATGTGCTAGTTTATAAAATATAGGATATAGTGGAAACAACCCCAACGTTTATGTTTGAAGTGGCGTGAGCTGCCATATAGGCCTAGATGATACATTTCGTTCAAACAAAATTAGCTAATTGTTCGTCATTATATCAAAAAGTAAAAAATAAGAGCTTTACGGTGATAAAAATCTTTGGGGGGTAAACGTTAAAATAGTTTTTACAAGCAAGAAAGCCGGAAAACTAAACTCATACATCACGGCTGTTTGAATTTTGTCCGTCATGCGCGCACATCTTAGGTTCATACGGGCTACTCGCCTTACCAATATTTTTTATTTCAATCTCACTCCTCTAGTTTTCAAGGTGCTTCAAACGCTTAAAGAGGCATGAGCTGCCAAAATGTTTATATTTTGACGTTAAAACAGAATGTTCAAATTATAGCCTATTTTTTTACAAGACGTATAATTCAGAAGCTTTTTAGTACTTCTATAGTCTCTAAAATGTACGATAAAGTATTGTTTTGAACTAACTTTGGCTTAGAATGAATAAATGGTCGTTCCGGTTATTTAAATTTTGTTTACTTTTCCAACACGTTTTCGGTTCGTACAGGCCACATACTGTATGGATTTTCCTTATTCCAACGCCAATCATTTAGTTTTTCGATGACCTTCAAAGCCTCTTACTGTTGTGACGATCAAAAATTATGAAAAAAGTGTGAATTTTGGCAGTTCATGCCACTTTAACTTCCTTTGACAATCGGTGTTTTTGGAAAAAAAGTCCAAATGTTAGCAGCTCACGTCACACTTTAAGATAAAGTACATTTATTTCACCACTTCCAGTTTTCATCAAGGGGACACACGACAGAGGCTATATCTCGATATGTTTATATTTGAAATTTCATTTTTTATGTATTAATTCACCATCTGTACCTTTAATTTCCCAATTAGTCGCCCATAAGCGTTGGGGTAAATTAATTTTCGATCCCAACTTTACTGCTTGGGTTTTGTGACCAGGTGGTACCCTCAGATATTGCTGATAGCAAGTTCGATTTTGTATAGGTGATAATTGCTTAACAGATGAGGCGATAATTAACATAAATATAAGCAGAAGTATACAGCGATAAATACAAGGCGCTTGAGGATAGCGGCACAAAAACTACGACGCAGTACATCGAACGAATAAGAAAACATGGATGACAAATACTGCATGACTCCAGATGATTCATATTATAAATGAATAATTATACGCATTTTTCTGAAGATATGTCAAACATATCAAAGCCAAAATGTTTATGCTTATTTTTGCAGAAATTTCTAGACCATATTTTTTTTTGTATTGATCAATAATTTATCCCGCTGCCCTAGCAGGTGTCGTATTTGTGGATGCATTATTTTTCTAGCGCCTTTGTTAGGATCACGTGATATGTGACGAGGAACTTGCTTTTTTTAATCAATGAAGGACGATAAGGTGAAGCTTTAATACCAGTACCATAGACTTTGATAACGATATAAGAACTACATCGAAACGTCGTCACCCAATAAACCAAGAAGTTGTTATCCATAAGTAATTCTTCACCTTATTGTAACCTTTCAACTTCTAAATGCCATTGAAAGAAACGAAGGACGAATCAAATATCAATATCGCTACAGAGAAAAAAAAAGCATTTTAAGAAAATCAATAATGTATGTTATATCCGATATTAAACAAAACATAAATTTGAATAGATAGGAACCAAAGTATGCACTCTGGCTAACTCCCAAGTCATCAACACCATAAGATTGTCGTTGTATATAAGTTTTCCAAAGTGTCGAGGACTTTGTGTTGATGACATAATGAGCTATTAACCAGACCGGTGAGTTTCGGATCAGGCGAGCGATACAGCTGATTAGGTCCTTATTGTATTGTCATGACAGCAAATGGTTAAATATAAAGCTGGGTGAATAGTTTACCTATGCTTCAAAACAGGCACGTAGGCTTATACGTGCCTTCAAATACGTTGGATTCGGGAAATCCTCATTTTTTTTGTTAATCAAAAACACTGAAATTTGCATGTAGATTGATTGTAGCGCATGTCGGACTAAGTGCTACAAAAATGCGACTGTCTGCACCCTAAACCCCGAAAACGCTTTTCTCGTCTTATTTGATCATGCAATATGCCCCCTGTCATTGTAGTTAAAATAAGGTTTTAATGGCAGCAAAAAAATAAACCAGCAATCAGCAACCTAAAAAAGGGATATCCCTCTCCGAGATAGGTCTCGAACAAAGTCACGTAGAACGATGCGAGATCTTGATTGAACAACCAGTCGACCAGCCCCCTCTCCCCATTGTTATAATGAATGTCTGTTGTGTTTGTTTATTAGAACTAAAATGAAACGGCCAGAATAAAGTAAATAGCATAGCATTGGAAAGATTACAATATACACGTGACATAATGTAAAGTGTACAATGGAGAAACACACGAATCAATAAATCTTCAGATAACTATGCTGATAAGGAAGGCCTCGTCAGAAAGGTTTAAGCCTAGATGACAATCAACTGTCTCTGATGAAAGGATGGAATTTCACATCGCTTAAAGCCCTAAACAACCGCATCTAACAAATAAAAGCATAACTGACACAAATCTCCTAACAGAGACGATCGATAAAATCAGTTCGCGTATAAAAACTATTCATCACGTTTTCAAAAATGTGGCTCTAACTGAATAATTCCGTAATGTTACTCCAGATCGGTCTTCCCGACGTCAGCCATATCACCTGGAAAACACGCGCCCCACATAAACCGTTACAATTCAAGGTCAAAGATAAGACGGGTTGTGTTTTTACATAGTGTAGATGAACTAGACAAGGGTTTATGTGCTTTCTTGTATTCGAATGAATATTATAATCTTACATATTGTACTAAAGTCTTAAAATTAACCTTTTATAGTGACGGGATCTGTCAAAATTAGTACTCTTTGGCACCGCTATTTGAGAGTTTGAAAATAAACAAATACCTTGTCATGAGCCTTTTATACTAACCAGTGGCATGTGAATATGTTTGCAGGATGTAAACAAAATATAAATATTTGGAGGAGCCTTTCTAGCGGTTGGTCTATGCTACTTTTTAATATGCTCTTACCATACATTCTCAATCCTGGTCATTCTGTTTCTGGTGTCACTAAATAACTTTCAGCTTGTTCAAAAAAGAAATAGCTGTTTTTGTACAAACCAAAAATAGCGAAAGCTTTCATAACTTTTGAAGTTTTAAAGTGGCATGAGCTGCCAAGTTTTCCGTTAAAACAGATGTTAAAATTATTGACTATTTTTCAGAAGCATTTTACTGCTTAAAGTCTGGACAATGTACTTTAAGGTATAGTGTTTTAAACTAACTTATAGGCGTAGAACAATGAATGAACATTCGTCCAGAACATTTAAATTTTGTTTACTTTTCGGTACTATTTCGGTTAGTACAGGCCACAGACTGCATGAATTTTCCTCGTTCTAACATCGATCATATATTTTTTTGGTGATGTAACAATCAGCATTTATTTTAAAGTGCGAATTTTGGCAACTCATGCAAACTTAAAGCAGAAGTATATACAGATTCTTATTTGATTACTGAGTACCCACCCAATGCGTTGGTGCATTATGATACGATTTCTTGCTTTTTTGAGTCAAGAAATGACCTGATATGTACGGCACAGTCGGAACTCCCTTCGGCTATCTTCGCTCGCTACCGGTTGGCTGTCACGCACGTAAATCCCCGAAGTTATCAGATTGATGTACGGCATAAATATACAACTTGAGTTGATAATGAATCGGAGTGTCGGTCTGGTCTGGTATAGTTACTGTTGCCGTTTTCACGTCTTGGAATAAAATAGTGCGCACTCACTTTAGTCTATAGGTTGAAAACGGTCACGGTGTTATCGGTAGGCCTATATTTAGGGTACTGCCTCCTTGTTCTAGTCTTGGGAAATAGATAAGATTTCTTAAAATAACCATACTTGGTCCAGAGCTTTGAAGTGATAGTATTATAAACAGCTAAGTATCTCATAAAAATGTACTCATGGTAATTAAGATAATGTCACTCCATACACAAAGACGTTATTTTGCTATTTATTTTCCAATCCGTCTCGCATCCTAGTGCATTCTTGTAGAAACCTATACACAGAAACTAAAATGTTAACCTTTGTTTGGGGTTTTTATTCCAAGAGACTAACGGCGTCCGCCATATTGATTAAAAACCCTATTCAAAAATAGAGTAAAAAGCTACATGCACCGTTCTTGGGTTTTTTTTTTTTCATTCCAAAAGACTTATGGCGTCCGGTATGTTGCAAGGAAAAAAACGCTTCATACAACAAGCACGTGGTAATCCAACCGAAATAAACCACTTACACTATTTTATGGTTGGAAACATATGATGTTTGATCATGTGTGGTCTTTCTCACTTCTGCTTGCACAACATTCACTTTAGGTTTAAAGTGGCATGAGCTGCTAAAGTTTTCCTATTTCTCTGATAGAACTAAATTATCGACTAACTTTCCTGGTGCCACTTGTCTCAAGAATGTACGTTTTGAACTAACTCGGGCCTCAAATAAATGAATGTACACCTCGTTTATTTAATTTTTTTTTACTTTCTGAACGCTATTTTGGTTTATATAGGCCATAGCCTATAAGCATGTTCCTTTACTGCCAACGTCAACCTTTGAGTTTTTCGAGGAAGTTCAAACTCTCTTATTCTCTTGACAATAAGAATTAAAGAAGAAAATTCGAATTTTGGCAGCGCATGTTATTTTAAGCAATATGGACGTGTGAAAGTCACCGCACTGGGAGGACTAGACCCAGTATTCCTAGAGGAATTGAAATAAAAGCTTCTCAAAACTTGGCAACAATCATTAACTTCGCTTAGGCCTACTCATATTTTTCTTGGGTTCTACTCCTAGATGAACAAATAAGAGTATGCCAGCCCTGCTTTATAACAACCGTGTAAACTATATTCCATATCCCAGATTCTATCGAAACTGGCTATTTTCTGAACGAAATAGACCTTCATACATATTTCATTGTTCTTTAATGGTTGGCTGTCGGCAGAGTCAATTTCATTTGCTAACTCATAATGATCTTTAAAAGTCATCTGTCGGATTGAAATGGCTGATCTATAATTCTAGAGTGTAGAGAGACGTGTCTGTATTGATTTTGGTAACCTTCAAACTGGTTTGTTCCCCGGTTGAATAAACTCGCCTCGTTCAATATGTTATATCTGTCGTGAAAAAAGACCGACATACTGATTGCCTTGGAACCTTTCCAAAACTGCTATCAAGGACTGAAAATCTTTAGTGGAAGTTCGCCGCAAGCAGGAATCATTAAGTACAACAATGGCCAGCTTAGCTTGGGCCCATCGGAAACATATGGATAGCACCATGGCAATCAATGCATTTCAGTCCTATATCGAAGCTATATAGACGCCATATTTTAAGATGTACTAATCTAGAGTAATGCTCTGTATTCAAGCCATTTTAAAACAAGTAGGGTACATCAATCCTTGTATAGAAACAATGAAGATGGAGTTTATGGTTTCCTTTACAAGTCACGTTCCGCGATGATTATATATCCCGTGGCTTGTGTGCTCGGCGTGCGCGTTACATTCGTTACGAGAGCCATTGATCAGAAAACTAAACTATATTAGAATTTATGTACAGGTTTAAGTTTAATGGATAGTCATTTTTAAAAGCCACTCAATCTAAAGAATTGAGGGTCTTGATGCCTCAGTCGGTTAGAGTGATAATCTATATTTGCAAATTAAATCCCATCCTATTATGCATTTATGTCGCTTTAACCGCTCTACTCTTTACATATAATGCGTATCAATTAGAACTGTACGATATCATTACAATATGTAATCTATGTACATAATACATGGATAGCTATATATACATCAGTTAATTAAGTAGTTTGACCCGGGTCAAATTCTACTGAATAGATTTAAATTTGACCCAACTTAAAATTAACTCTTCAAATAAAAATATGTTTTGATTTAAAAGGCAATATTCACCTTGTTCCGAAACATGCTTTGTTTATTTTCTATGAATTCTCTGAAATGAGTTTAGATTGATTATTCATGTGCATGCAGAGTTCAAGTATTCAAGTATATGCACACTTTTCAAGTATTGGACGATTTCACAGAAATATATACGCACACCTTTTAAGTTTTAGATGATTTCACAGAAATATATAGGCACACCTTTCAAGCATTAGACGATTTCACAGAAATATATACGCACACCTTTTAAGTTTTAGACGATTTCACAAAAAATATATACGCACACCTTTTAAGTTTAAGACGATTTCACAGAAATGTATGCGCACACCTTTCAAGTTTTAGACGATTTCACAAAAATGTTTACGCACACCATTCAGCAAGAATAATGATTGCTGTATGTGACCAAAATATACCAATAGGAGTGCAGTATGTCAGTAGCGCACATGCGCATCTATGCCATCAACTCACTTGACCTCGGAGAATAAGACGTGATAATTTATTTCAGGAATTCACAAGACATATTCAAAACCGTTACATCAAACCAGCTGAAAATTGTCTTTCAAGGAAAGAATACTAAATTCTTACAAAACTACTTTTTTATTCAAAGATTTTCCTGCTTGGTTTTCTTACACCTTCCAAAATGTTACACGTATTTTCACACCTGTGTGTTTTATTAATTAACTTCTTTCCAAAAACCTCTCACACTTTCAAATTCTGTTTAAAAAAAATGTATAAATGTAAGGACCTCGTAACAATAGAGGCCTTGTTTCTGGACCTTTCCTGTGCTTGAATTTGTTTAGTCGCGTGCCACACAATTCCTGCATGTCACAAGCAGTCCCGTGGCAACTATTTTTGGATTTAAAAAGGATCAAATGTGTCAAACTCATTATCCCAATCTTGTGATCCCAACATAAGTCTTAATCTAAATAGTAGTGTCGTATATCAGTTCGTGACTTCGTATTGTTTTTATGACAGAGTTAATTCGTTGTTATATAATCTAGCTTGCGGCATGATTACAGTTAACCATACGCGTATAAACTTTTAACAATGTTGTAGGGTTTGACATTTCTTTGTACTTCGTGTTTGCATTGACCGTTGTACGTCACTGGGGTGAATCGCAATAATTTGACGAGAAACCAATCTATAATCTGTCAAGGAAAGATGCTCGAATACCGTGTACGTCCACATATCTTCTGGGCACTATCTAAGTTGCATCGAACGTAGACGTGGAGCTTAGGCCCTGGGCTCACTTGCACCTCTGGCAACCTGGCAACTCTTCCATATACGACGACCGGTGAAAATTCACTCAACAAATGTTCCATTTTTTATTTGGTCTGATTGTGATTCGAACCCGTGCAGCATCGATGGAAGGTGTCTGTGTGGGACTGAGGGACGATCCCTCTAACCCACTGGTTCACCGAAAATATATGTTTAGCTCAAATTTTGTCAACATGAGTTGCGTTTAAAACTATCTCATACACGCAGGATGATGCTAAAACGCGATGGCAAGACTTGAAAGGGAACTCACATAAGCTAAAAGTATAAATATATCTTTAAAAAGTTATCAGGTCTGTTAGTAGACAAAAAAATGGTAACACATAAAACAGTTGTTTGAAGCTAGCACCCCTATCATTTTTTAGATATAGATTCGTCCATGGGGCAATCAGGGAAAAACTTTTCAGCTATAACGTAGGGGTTGCCAATTTTTAGTTTGAAGTAGAAATTTAAGCAAAGTACTAAAATTCAGCTTTTCTTTACATTAAAGTTAATGTGTTAGAAAAGAAATAATGGATTGATTCTCTGCGTATATACGCAGAGAATCAATTGATTAAATAGACGGCATTGACTTAAACTTGTCATTTATCCTTCAAAGGCGTAAGCCCATAGCTAAGTGATAATTAACACCGAGTGTATTATTAACAAGCGTCACACGTCTGCACGATTCTTATCTCGAACCCAAATAAACAAATGTATCAACAACACAACTTAAGGTTACTGTCTGGTCACAGCGGCTTCACTGGCAAAACCAATTTATCTGAAAATGGGGAAAATGTGCCCTCCAAACAAGTCCCTGCTAACCGTGTTACTACGCGTGATTGGTTCGATGACGTCAATGCAGACTGAATATAACAATCGAGATCTCGTGCCCTTTTACGTGATCTAAACCCTTTTTTGTACTGTGATAATATAATAGTGCTTAAAGTTTACTGTGTAGATAAACCTTGTTACGAAATGCGTTAATAACACGCAACAGCTTCAGATAGTTTGTAATATAAATTTAAATAGGTTTTAAATAGTTAAAACAACATGGCTTAATGTGTAACTCGGTTATCGCATCATCGTACGCCATACCTGATCGAACTGGATATTACCAGACTATTATTGTTGAGTTTGCTCTTAATTTGGGTTGTTGTATAGACTCACTAAATATCAGTAGGCTTTGGATAAAAGAACCGCAGTGGGCTGTTTCGTATGGTAATGTTAAAATTACGTCTTTGCGTCCTTTCTAAAATAGTCCCCTGAACGTTAGTTGGTGACAGATTCTTCTGATGTGCTGCTAGTCCGAATTTTAAAAGCATTTTCTTCTTAACATTTGTCTCTTTTCGCCAAAGAAAAAAGTAGCAAAGTCTTTTAACGCATTTCTATTTGTTGACGAAATTACCCTTTTTAATGGAATCGAGAGTGTTTGACGTCAAACATGTCTTCGCTGCCTGATTCACCGATACGATTTATTATGTTTATATCGTGGGTTGAATTTCCACATATCGATTTTCCCATCCTCGGACGAAATAGACCGCCCACGGAAATCTAATCCGTATCACACATTGTCAGAAGAGCACACCTGACAAGGTTAAATGGATTCAATTATCGTGACTGATAAGATTTAAAAACTTTAAAAAACCTTGGGTATTGATTTTAAATAATCTCTTTTCAGGAAAGTCGTGGGAAACATTTAGTTTTAAAATACGATAATAACTATATGTGTTAACATATAATAATATTGTATGTCCTTCAATAATTACATGATATGACTGGAATATTCGATAGTCCATGACTTTTCTGGAAACGTTACGTTTATATATATACGCCTAGTTCGTTACGCAAAATTGTTAACGAAGGTTGTACGTCTTTCGTTCATAATAACAAGACCTTGACTTATCGTTAACTATGGCTCTGGCTACACGTAGGTCTTGACTAAAATTATAATAAAATCAATGCTCAGCCTTGATATAGTAATTTAAAAAAAAAAAGAGTTTTAACAGCTGTTTCAACTATACAATCATGCGACCAGCACCAAACCCAATGAGACAAATGCTTCAAATAAACGGAAAAAAATAATGAAACGAAAAAAATCCTACATTGGAAATAAACTTTAGGAAATTAATAGGGGTTTGCATAAATGTCAATCCAAGAAAATTCCTTCTGCGTTATTGGATAGACCAAGGCGGTCTCCATTTACTGAGTGGATGAAACAATATTAACTGTGGCGTAAAACACCAAACAATAAGGGTTTACATGTACTTTTCCAAATGTCGTTATTGTAAAAAACATGCCTTTCATTTCGTGAGTTCGTGAGTCGTCCATGTCAGCCCCGGAAACCGATATACAACGATAGGTTCAGACTCTGACGTCATTCCGTCTGTCTCTCCTCTTATTCGGCTTCTTCATAGCTGTAACAGAGAAAATTATTTTACAAGACGAGCACGTGGACCTATTTTTAGCTGGCAATAAACCATTTAACCTAGAGAAAGTGGGACGCCAATGTTTTTCTTCTGTGTTTATATTCATCCGAGATTTAAGGACGATGTTTATGATCTAAGCTTTGAAATGAATTATTCACTGAAAGTATTGTTTGAAATTGTAATCCCAGATCACATACCATGTAGGTTTTCGTCTTCATTTATCGGATCCAAAGATCATACCCGGTCACTGACAAAGAGGGATGTTTAGGACTATAAGTAGGCCGACTGATAAGAGGTTATTTTGAAAGAAATATGCCAAACAACTAGCAATAATAAATTCTCACTATTTGTCATAGATATAATCAACCAGGTGTAAAAAGGTTACTTTTTTAATTCAAAGTTCAGAGACCAAGTTTCATAGAAATTTCTTAAACAACCAACCTAAAAGTCAAACGGTAAATATAATATGTTGACCAATTGTCTGGAAACTTTATTCCTGAAACTGTATAGTGCAACCTAGAGATCTGTAAATATAAAGATAACGCTGATTACTTCGGGTAGGTGTAATGGCCTTGGTAGGTAATTATGCTCGCAGTGACTACCACCTGTACAGAATAATTATATTCTTTAAAGGTCAACGTTGACCTTTTTCCAGCCTTGATCATTGACCTTCGGCGAGTACCTGGCAACTCTGCCACATAAGGCGACCGAGTTGTTACAATGTAAGCCTTCGTATAGTGACACGCTTGATTGCACACCTATACTTTTCAGTTTATGTCTGAAATGTTTCCCGTCCAAATATCCCGATGACTTACACCAAAACAGTCATAGCCAACCCTCGGAATTGTTATAAATTCTAGCCTGCATTCGGAGCAGCCTCGGCTGTCTTCGCTCATTTCCGTTCGGCTTAGGCTTTTGTACGCAAATCCCAGAAGTGGTTGGAGTGTGTAGTCTACTTGACCGGCATGCTCCATAACCTGACCTTCACCTTTTATATAACGGTCTTAAACGGATTAAAGCAGTTAAGCCACCAGCGTAAATGTACCTACATTCTATAGGATTTTGGGACACGTTTTTTGCAGTAAAATACTGTTGATAACGAGTATAGCAGCTTTAGCATTAATGCATTGTTCTTTTAATCTTAACGTCTATGATAGGACACTGCCGTTTTATTTGCGAATTGTCGCAGTATGGATTCCTCTGACATGAAACTGTTGGCATCCAAAGCCTTTTATCAACAAAATACGAGCGTTGTCATATATAAATGTGTACAGGGTCGTTACAGAGTTATCATATATTCTCTTGTCGCATATCCCCCTGTCTGTATTCACAGCCGAGAACAAAGCGAAACTCATTTTATGTAAAGGATACATGCGTTAGATCTCTGTATCGTGTCAGACTGAACGGATCGATATTAGAACAGCTGATAGCAGGGTGGTCACGAGGGGCGGAACATGCATATCAAATTATCTTCGCTCTGCATGAGGATTTTCATGTGCGCAATTTGACAGCCATTCTCAGAACTCCATCTGTGATACTGGCAGCTCTGGCTGTTGGGCATTGGGCAGCTTCCTCCAAAAACACGTTCAGCTCTATTCGTATAAGGTCTAACTTGCCCACTCAACTCGACCTTTTCTGTGAGTAAGATTGCACAGCTGGTGAGGCATTTAGAGTCAACCTTGGTCACTCGAACGGTCAAACCCAATATCGTGTGGAAGACCTTCAGGTTCACTATCGACTCGCCCACTGAAAGCTTATCCGGCTGTCGTGTGACGTAGGCTAGCTGTGGGTTTGTTTGGAAAGCCAGTCGCTGTACAGCAGACTGCCAGTATCAACCCACTGCTCGGTGTAACTGTAGGCCTTAGACGTGGCTCTAACATTAGGGACTGGAAGACACTCATATTATTTGATAGTGGCCGAATACGGAGGGAGAGCGGTCTGCGAAACTGATCAGTTGTTGCTTTCCAGTTCCCGGTCATACCACGTCTTCATCAACCATGCCAAAATAAGGTAAATAATAGAAGATATTTGACGCTTCTGGCATTTATAAGACTAAAACGTTAAAATTCATCGTATTGAAGGTTGAGGGATGTAGAAAGGAAATTTAGACTTCGTTGTTCCACATGGACATGTAGTGTACTTACATACAACCCAGCTTTGTTTGACTCGTACCTTTGCACGAACATATTCATATTCGCTCTACTCGTACCTTTTAACTGCCCAAATCTTGTATAACGGTAAGTTCGTTATCGGTGCCCTTTACCCTTGTTGGAAGCCATGGCATCTTATTAATCCCCCAGATTTTGACGAGACAAGTCCCATTGTTGGGTTCCATGCACAGACACCTGCAATATTTGCAGACACATTGTTTATGCAGAAACTCTCGGCTAATATATAAATGCCCGGAGACCCGCGGAGGGCAGCTTCGACCTTGACTTGTGCTGGCCAGCACATCAATACATTTTTGGGGGGCTCAGAGTTGCGTTTGCCATTTATTGCCTCTGTTCCATTACGTAGAAATTGATCGGACCTTTAGCTATTTCCAGAAAATATGCTAGCTTTTTTAAGGATTTCCAATTCGGATTCGAACCTCCATCCCTATTGGCGAAACGTGTAATCCCATAGATGATTTAAATTAGATTTAGCGTATCAGGCTTATGGGTAGTCAAGAATTTTGTCCCTGTGCCCGTGAGTTTTAGTATTCATAAATATATATGAGCACTTAAACACATGGTATTTAATTACATATAATATGATCTTCACTTCAATGTTAAGCCATAACTGAATTAGTAATTCAGTAATTTCCGTGATGTTGATGCAACTTGCTTTCGATATTAAGCCATCGCGTGGCGGTTAACCTACAAACCGTAGGGGTAAACCAACTCGATGGTATATTTTTTACTTATTTGACCAACAGTTCGATAATATTCGAGGTTTATAATCTATTTTTTTTTTACTTTTAAACCATGATCCATTCCAATTCAGCTATTTGTATATCCGGAATCGATTGCGCAAACTAAGTAGTTCGGTTCAGTTATAACGTACGCAGGGAAAATCTTTACCGACTGTAGGCGGATTCAAATCCCATTCAATAGCAAATGTAGGTTACCGCAATATACACTCTTTTATAGTTACATGTATGTTGAGATTTCTTATGAACTTGAATTTTTATTTAGGGCTCTTGTGGCGTTCTACGTAAGAGCCAGATAGCTTATCGTCATACTTGGTTGATGGATAAGGCAGTCAAGAAGTCATTTGTATGTGTGTTTTTATAAAGTTATTTGTTCGCTTCAGAAAAAACGATTCATTTGGCATTAGATTTTAGTTAAAAACAACTCCCAAAGATAGTTATTAGACTGTATAATGTTTAAAGAAACCCCTTTCGATTTGTCTTCACCGATATTTACCGCCGTGTATTGAAAAGCATGTGACGTTCTTGAGTGCGAAACAACTGACCTACTTTCTTACTGAACCAATCAAATCACGCGGTGCTCATTTAGATATAGTAAGACATTCAACTCGTATTAAAGGCAATGTATGTTATCCTCAGTGTCACATCCCACCTTCCAGGACACGAGGCTTGTAAACATATATAGTAACACAATATCGTGTTCAATCATATGCTGTGTGTGTCATTGCCCTTACAAGACTTCGTGGAAAGTTCTTCCTTTGGAGAAAGATCCGTTCTTCTTTACAATTTGAATTTTGGTCACTTGTTTTATATTTCTGTAAGTGTTTTTTTATCTTCAAAATACCTACCTTAGGGTAAGGTTCTACATGTATAGGCCTCTATATATCAGGCCAGATTAAGAGCAGACTGGCTGTTACGACACAGAACAGGCAAAAGGAAAAATATGGGATACTTGAGGTATCTTGTTTGAACTTTCCGCTTGGTAACAAAGCCCTTGTGGTGACACGCATGACTGCACACCTATACTTTTCTGTTGTCCATGCTCTGATGTTTATCCCTCTTGAACCTCGTCTGGTGACGACATTAAGTAAAATCGTATCATAATCGAATTTTACTGTAACCACGGTTTTATTCTGGGATGCTGGTTCAGTTCTTTTCCAGTTTCGAACTGGACCCTTGACCATCAGAGGAGTTTATATGATTGCATATATTCTTAAATTGTATTCCTAAACATTTTAAAAATAGCATGTTTATTGTTTAATGGTAACGCGTTTGATATACAAACCATAGCAGTCATACACGCAGTCGTGTGTTACTTAGAATGATTTCAGAAGGCATATCTACATGAGGTGCCCTTAATGCCTTCTGCTGTGTCACACTTTAGACCACTTCGTTTACTCTGAACGTGTTTTCATTCAACATGTTCCGATCAGTTGGGAATAACAATTGAACCACGTACGATTCTTCTGTGGCCCTGAATTCGTAAGAGATTGAGTCGCCGTATATATCCTTAATGGACTTAGTCGCACTCGTGTGTCTCTATCCTGGTTTACTTACTTTGACGCAAATTGACGGTCAGGTAGATATAATGGACTAGGCTTAAACTAAGCAAATTAACAGCTTCGTTCATGTAGTTCATATAAACAAGACATTACTGTTCCGTCGGGAATACTCGGTGGGTGAGTAACTGCTAACGCCTTAACTTTCACACAGGCCAAAGCAGCTTTATGGTAACCAAGACAACGAGGATTACAGCGGGTTATGACACTTATGAACCCACTGAGATAGACTTTTTTTCAGGAAATTGGCCGGACACGTCCTATTAGATTATCACACCCAGCCAGGTGGACTTTTTACGAAACCAATCTAGACCAAAAGTATCTAAATGAACTATTATATTACAAGTTGTTCATTTTATAGTCCTTAAACATTTTTCATTAACCATAAATAATTATTTTACTTGTAAGAACGTGTCAACGAAGATTAACGCATTTTCGTTCACCATTTCTGTCTCGAAATTTCATACAAAAGTTCACTCTTGTGACTGCCTTAGAAATAATCTGTCTGCCAAGGTTAAAAACTGCGCGAGAATAGAATCTGAACTGATGTCAACACCATGCCAAGACATTGGGATCAATATAATATTTGTTTGAATGTTTACCGTTGTATTTATTTTATTTTTTACTCTAATAAAGTTTCTCTCTGAATGAATTATTCTTTCGTGCATTTTGCTTCATTGTTCTTAACAACTGGAACTCCCTATAACCACATTTCCTTTTCTCTCGTTTCAGATAGAGTATCCTTGAAGGGCAGCTTTATCTAACCTAAACACCAACCGCAAATATCGACACAGGAAACACCAAACATTTTCAACATGAGCAGCGAATCGGCAAAAAAGGGAAGTTTTTACTCCGAGCTTTCCGGAGCCCCTTCCTCCTTCTTACCTGCTATCGAAGAGAGTGAAGTCGTTTCCAGAAGAACTGAACGCTATGGATATTCTGGCAGGACGGAACATGTGATAATGCCACCCAAAAGGGGCTTCCACCGCCCAGGTAACACGCCGACATTCAAACTATTGTCCGAGGTCAGCGAAAAACTTCAAGTATTAATTGACGAAAGTATTTGTGGAAAGAACGAAGAGTTTATGGAAGAAAATACAGAAGATTCACAGAAACATCTTGAGAACAGCAGCGTCAAATCCACAAAATATTCTGGATCTTCCAGTGTCGATTCGGGAATATCCATTCCGCTTCGTTTAAGTGATTATAATTCCGAGATATCCTCCGTCGGATCTGTGTTTCTAACTCCACTTCCTGAGGATCAGATCGAATGCGTTTACAAAAACCAGTTGGACAATCAGCCTTCTTCCTTCCTTCCAAACATTTGCGATGTCATCGAAGACTCTTCCCCCGCCATTTTTGTGCCTTCTGTGATCAGGGGAGATAACTCCGAAGACCTCAGCCATCATTCAGAAGATGTTAGCTTTTATCATCGATCTCGTCATATATACCCTATGGGTGCTAACGCAAAACTTTCACATCACAAAAAAACTTCTAATAAACTACCTCATTCTGTTCCCAGAAAACCTAGAGCACAAGTAAGGCTGTCTAGATCTAAAAGATCAGAAAAGTCATCTCTCTTGTTAAAAAATGGAAGACAACCCAAACCTGTGAAAAGTGAGTTAGAATGCCAAGCAAAATCATCAAATTCATGCATCACTGTTGAGAATTTATTGCACGTGTCCACTGAAGAACATTCGAATGGAAACACATCCAGTTTCATATTGACTGACAGTGAGTCTGAACTTACTCGCGATGTGGTCACATTGGACCATATGCCTAGTATTCACCATGGACAATGTGACGCTAGTGAACTTGAAGATAAAACGAAAACGGACAATAAAAGTATTTCCGGAGAGGTTTCGAGTGACTGGTGCTATACTCATCTGCCTGATAATAACAGAACTCTTCACTCTTCCGTCTGTAACGTTATCCATGGCCTAAGTGATAATTTTGTAACCCGATTCAATTGCCTCAATCGTGAACCTTTGGCCAACACCGCAAATTGATAACATGAAACATTCAAAGATGTGCATTTAAGTATTATTCATTCCATCACCGTATGCATTCATTCCAATGTGCTCAAAATACTGTATTAATTTTCGCTGTCGGAAACTTCTAAACTTTTTTCTTCATTTTATTTTCTTAAATTAAACCAGTAAAGGAAATTTTTTTTTCTTCTGGCTAAAAAAAAATTCTGTTATATTGTGTTAATTTCGATATGTGCCTTTTTAATATTTTTTTCGTATTCTTCCATGTATTTACTTATTTTATTTTATCGCTTCGAACCCATTTTGTCATTTTTCATTTATACATGTATGTCTGAATTCTTTCCGAAAATGGTATTTATTGAGCTGCTCAGAAAATGTTGGCTAAATCTTACGAAATAATGCACATGACAGGAGCTTGAAGTACAGTTGACAGTAGCAATTTAATATATCCAAGAATTTTTTGGGACATATTTACATTTATATCTAAACTGTTTAAAGCCAAATGATATCAATAAAACCGTTTTGGAAACATTAAAATGTCTTATATTATCAACCATGCTGGAGTTTGAATGCAGCTGATCTTCGGAATACAGGTGCGGCTCGGTCGGTATTGAGAGCATCCTCCAATAAAGAGAGTCCAAAAGCAAAAGGGGCCTCGGTGGTCCAGTGGGTTAGAGTGATCGTCCCTCAGTCCCATGCAGACCTTCCATCGATGCGGCGCGGGTTCGAATCACACTCTGACAAAATAAAAATTTCACCCGGTCGCCGTATGTGGAAGAGTTGCCAGGTATTCGCCGAAGGTCGGGGGTTTCCTCCCCTACTTAACCTAGCAACGTCGCCATATAAGTGAAATAATCTTGAGTGCGGCGTAAAACATCAATCAATCAATCAACCGAAAACCAACAAATTGATTCGGTTTTTGTCTCCGAATTTTTAGAAGGGTCGCAAAATACCTGCTCCTGTCAAAGATAAAAGATTCCTCTGTTCCGGGCAATGGAACTAGTATTTTACTTTTGGCTCAAGGCTATTTCACTTGCACTTTACGAGCTTGACACTGCAGATTTCCCCTTGAAAGTATACGTACGTATACTTGAAAGGAATATTCAATGTTCCGCTGGTAATTGACAACGAGAAACGCCCGACTTCAACCGATCGAACGATAAACTGGTTAGAAGCTATCTTTGCCTCTGTGCTTCGTCACACGGGCATTAAATGTTTCTGTTGGGAGGGTTTTGGGAACTCTCCGGAAAATAAACTTTTCCATAAGACATGATTCTCCGGAATCTTGGTTATTAACTTGAAAACGGCGTTAGTATCTCCATCGAAACGTCGTTTGAAATAAGCGAAGTTTGTTATCCATACCAACCCTGTGTTTATTGTCAAGTTCAACTTCTAAATGCCACTTAAACAAATGATTCTCGGGTTTTGAACATTGTATACATGTGAGAAAATTCCACGCAGTATAAAGAATAAATTGAAAAATATAATGATAGAGTTTTCCATTGAATCCGTGGCTCAGTAGGTAGAGCGTTGGACGCTCAATCCGAACAGCCTCCCACCAATTAGTCGCGGGTTCGAATCCCACTCAGTCCAAAAACTGGGTTTTCACTCGAACGACATATGTGGGATGATTGTCAGTTACCAACGGAAGGTCGTGGGTTTCCTCAGGGCATATAACCCGGTTTCCTCTTACAATAAAACTGGCAACGCCGCCATATAAGTGAAATAATCTTGAGCGTAAAACACCAAACAATCAATCCACTGAATCCTGGACTGGTTGTAACGTCACGGGTTTCCTCACGGCAAAAGATCTGCTTTCCAGCCACACCAAGCCTGGTAACCACGCCATATGTAAGTGAAACAATCTTAAGTGCGATAAATGAAACATTAATCAATGTAATCAATGAACCAAAAGAAAACACAGATTTCTTGAGATCAGACTTTTATTAGTTCCAACATTGCTGGTTTGAGACAAACTTGGATTCTCATTAACTTCTTATACACCATGACTGCCCTAGAGATATTAGGACCTCCACGAGTCAGTCGACAGAGAGTTAATCTTATCCTAGCTCGTGGGTTCGAATGCCACCGTCCAAAAAGAAAACGGATTGAGTGTTTTTTTCTCTCGATAGCCCCGTGAGGAAGAATTGATAGGTCCTTGCTGAAGCAGTTGTGTTCATACTGTATTTATTAGTAGTGTAAATGATATCTGCGTTTTTTCTTGGCCTTGACTTGAATTTAAATTTGTCGTAATTATAATCGAATTTACATAAATGGATTTGGAAGTTTGCGTTTGGAGATCATTCTAGAAAAACACAGACTATGAAAAATAAAATTTCAAAAGAGATAGATTTCTCCTATTGTCTGACTACCTCTTCCATTCCCAATTCACGACAACCCTAAGTTTTGAATCGGATTTGATATACCTTCTATTTGATTCCCTGTTTTCATTGTTTAAGTGTAATAGACAGCCGATAATACATCGCACGCTCAGGCAGAAAAGTGCACAGAACTCGACAGCTGTAAATCAAGGAAAATAAATTCCCCCCAAAAATCATTATCCTGCAGTGGTCCAATTGAATGTAGAACTGTAACTGTTGTCTATCTCTTTTAGTTAGTAGCAAGTTGAAAATCTGTTTTATGTGAAATCTTTTTTTTTCTTAAATTCACGTTGTGCAACAAACCAAGTCTGACAAAGGTTCAAATGTTGAGTTGACCGAGAAAGCCACTGGAACACGGCAGGCTATCATCTGCCAACTTGAAGGGACATGTTGTATCATACATTTCTTGACTATTTTTTGTTTACAATCCTATCATATAACCTTCTCACAGCTTCCGTATTTAGACCCTCCGTTGATTCCGGTCGTATTGTATCTTATTTCGGTTTTTTAATGTTTTTCTTTTAGAATTTATAAATCTGCATTGAATTTCGGCCTCACGTTACACGGTGTACATTATTCTGAAACATATTTCATCTAGCAAAAAATCATCAACATCGCCACAAGATATTGCAGGTCTTAAAGTGTCTCAATAGAGAGGGTTTATTTACACTACTGTTTGACCCACCCCCTCTATATGTTCCCTTGGTGACCAGACACATTTGGACATGCTTTGAATGACGAAATCGCAAATAAAGACCTTTACTATTATTTTTAATATAATTTGGTTTGGGATGGCGGGTGGCAGGGTGGTGTACTTTAGTTACCATTGTAAATATTTCATAAAAGTTATGATTGTTACACGCTTTGCTGTTTGTACTCTGCTTTGTTAAAGTGTCAAGTACAATAAAATTGAATTGAATCGAATATGATATGTATATCGTACAGAATCGTTGGCAAATATGTAGAAAATTATCGATTACACGACACGTATATAACCAGACAAACGTCATTACTAGCTCGAAGCAGATGTTGAAAACCCGTTTGTCTACGATCGTAATTCATGGCACAACGACCTCTCCAGCTCGCTAGCAGATTGGAATCTTATAAGGGTCAGTGATTGATTGATTGATTGTTTGGTGTTTTACGCCGCGCTCAAGATTATTTCACTTAAATGGCGGCGTTGCCAGTTTTATTGTGGGAGGAAACCGGGCTCTATGCCCGGAGGAAACCCACGACTCACGAAAACAACTGGCAACCATCCCACATAGGTCGTTCGAGTGAAAACCCAGTCAGAAAATTTCCCAATTTTTTTTGGACTGAGTGGGATTCGAACCCGCGACCCATTGGTGGAAAGCTGTTCGGATTGAGCGTCTAACGCTCTACCTACTGAGCCAAGGAGGGAGGCCCCCTATAATGGTCAATGAGAACCTTCATTAATTGCACTCGAAATTGTTTCACTTTTATGATAAAAATGTCCTTTGATGGAAAACCTTTACCTGGCAACCCCGCTATATAAATGAAATGATGTTGACTGCGGTGTAAAACGACAATTAATCCACCTGGATTGTGTAGGCTTTCAGAGTGGGGATTTACTGAAGGAAGAATGAGCCCATACTTTAGCCCGTGAATCAAGAGCAGCGAGATACTTGCGACATAGATATTGACATTTTCAACCGCGTGTTAGAATAATCTGTGGGGATATACATGCTAGAAAGCACCCAATACCTTTAAGAGTGCTACAATTCAGAAAAATAGAAGAGAGAATATGAAACAGCATTGTGGAATTCATGTTGAGAACAATCTCAACAAAGGCATGCTGTATGTAGTTTTGTCCTCTATTTTAGAATGGCACCATGCACTCGGAACATCCTTCGGCTATCTTCGCTCGCTACCGGTCGGTATTTCACGCACGTAAATCCCCGAAGTTTCAAAGTGTGGCACCATGCTCAGTAAAAAATTAACCCAAAGAACGACAACTCTGAGACAAAAGTCAATAACTAGATAGCATTAAGAGTAACTTCCCTTTAGCATCCCTTTTTTTTAAAGAGGATTTGTAGATGGGGTTTTTTTTTTACGCATAGCCAACAATGAGCATCTATCACAAATCTTTACGCGCTTGCAAGAAAATGAACTAGAGGGTCGAAATAATAACGTTTTATTATAAGGAAGCATTGGGAATGATTATAACAAAATAACGATTACTGACATTTGGAAAAGCAAAAATTCAGTGCAAAAATAATTTTTACACACGTTTTGAATGTAGGCATATGTCCAATTCGCATCGCTATCCCACTATGAAGGGATAGAGAAATAAATAAATAAAATCCATAATTACAATGTACATTAAATAAGATAAGGAAAAACATAAATATTGACATTAAAATTATCAACAAAATCTGTATAACAGAAAGCTGCTTTATAATTCAACAATTCAGGGATTCAAGAATAATATATCTCCCTTATACAATTAGAAATGTATACTGTACTTCTAAATATTTTATCACAAATGTTTGGAAATATTTAAACGGTGAACAGAATGTAGTGTAATGAAATCATCGAACAAGTTTACAAACGAGACAACAGAAAATGGATCTACGTTGCGTGTGTTGAACAGATGATGGAAACTGATTAGCTATGTGCGAAAAATACACTGTACCCGGGTACCTATATATAATTTATGGAAAGTCGCGACACAGATGAGTTTAACTTGTTGTTAAAGCTGACACCGAGTAAATGGCCTTCTCAAATAAATTATTCCACCATTTTGAACTCCCAGTAGAACTTGGACTGAGTAGATCAAAATGTATCGCCATAGGACCCCCCCCCCCCCCCCCCTCCCCATATACCCTACCCTCACACCGGGACTTAGCCAAGATTCTGCATATATTAAAACAGCATGCAATATGGAATATTAGAACCTTAGAATTTTACATGTCCAAGAAAGCTGTTGTAATACTGGTGTAAAAAGTTATACTCTTATGTACAGTTTGTTTCTGTCTCAATCTTGAATATCCGTCATGGTAATAACTGGCATGGTGAATTCTGAATGACGTGTTCCCATGGTGAACTTGTAATTGGATCGTTTGGGTTTATCGGGATCATAAGCTCCTGGACCCGGGTTGTTCATCTTCGACCTGGGCATATCCGTGCGTGGTTTTAATGTATATACAGGGGTTCGGTTTTTCAAAACACTGGGTGATACCGCGGGATAACCAGCGGGTCCGGGGGTTTTGGCGAAGTCATAATTCGAGCTGTATATTTCGTGTCTACCTGACATTGAAACTGACATCGCACCACGGACATGTGGAACGTGATCTCCCAGAGTGCAAGGTAAGGAATAACGGTTTGGAGCAGGAATGTTGTCACTCGTTCTGTACCGCGTCCTACTGCCCATTGTGAAGGAAGGGGCCCGTCTTTCCATGGGCGGGACAATTTTCTCTGTGTTGTACATTCCTGGTCCAGGGGTCACGTAAATTTCTGAAAAGTTAATAGTAAAACGAAGAAGTGAATAGTTTGTTCTCCTATTGTTTTTCTCAGTTTCTTAAATCTTGACCAAATTGAGATCTCGTCTACCTAGCATATTAGCAATCTAAAATTAGAAGTTACCCTAGTCCTATAGGCTATCTTAGCCACGTCTAAAGGAGATCTCGCGAGAATACGATTGGTCTACCTACATGTAGTTTACCCCCCTTTACAGAAAGGGATATACTAAAAATAGGCTGTTTAGAGCGCATGTGGTATCATTTTCCAGAGTGAAAGTTACCCAAAAGGGGATGTTTTGGGGAAACTACTTCCAAGGAAATTAAAGCGACGAGGCCTCCGATTGTCAGAACTTCCGGAAAGCGGAAGCAAGATTTAGAAAAGCTAAAGTTTCTCACAATGCCAGTCGTTAGTTTCATGTGACGTCATTATGCACCAGGGGGAAAACATAGATCTACTTACTGTGGTCTTTGTTTCTTGCAGCCAGAGAGTAATACGGACTGTCAGCGACACCTTTATTCGTCATTTTACTGTTGAAATTATATACAGGACCCGGGCTGTCCGAATACATTTCTAAAACAGAAAACATGACATGTGAAAATTGTAGGCCTATAGTGTTTTTACCTTAATATAGTTTTAATACTGCACATGTATAGGAAGGAGGATATCTTCGTGCAGTGACTGTTTTTCATCTGCGGTATTAATATTTTAACGAAAAGGGGATAGAAATAATATTGAAAATAAAATCAGAAAATTATATAAATCCTGTATTTTTATTTTATTATAAAATCTCCTCCCAAATTACACGATTGGTCCTTAATCTAAACAATACTTACTCCATGTCTTTTGCCCAAATGAAAATGAAGGTGCCAAGTATTTAGTATTGTCTACTTTTTCTCGACCCACTGTTGACGGTAATTGGTAACGCGCCGGTCCAGGGCCTGGAAAATAAAACAAACAGATTGATCATACACCAAGCTGAATATATTGATTGGTGTTTTACCGTGCACTCAAGTTATTCTTCTCACTTTTATGGCGATATTACTGGTTATATCTGGGGCGGAAAAAACTTGGCTTTTGATTTACCCGGATTCAGTCCTGACTTTCAGTTGGTTCCTGATTTCCAGCTGGTTTCAACGAAATATACCACATCATCTGTCAGTCAGATTAAATGTCATATAGCCTACTTTGTGGAACAAATGCCAATGATAAATTTTTAGATGGAACAGTTATCAGAGGGTCGAACCCCAGTGTATGCAAATTTCAGGAGCGGAAATATTCTGTGAGACGAGTAATTGAAGCGGTCATCTCTACAAGAAACGGAATGGCCGGCCATGTAGTATAACCTTGCAGTGGGATTGATTGATTGGTCGGGGCTTAATGTTGCACTCAACAGCTAAAGTTATATGGAGACAAAAGTACCAACCGACCAAAAGATCACCCTTCCCACCCACAGCAACACCTAAACATTTGACTCCACAGACCATAGAAGGTCAGGAATAAATGTTCCTCTCTTCTGGGTCAGCATACATGGCTATGGCAGAACCAGAGCATATGTAGTTGTCTCTAACAGAATATCCTTCTTCTGTTGCTATGTCAAAAATTGTTTCAAAAGACTCTTGAAGCACAGCTGAACGCACCCAACAATTCATTTGGCTCAACAGAAATAAGGGAAGGCATGATGAGTCAAAGCAGTAACATTAACAAAATGGGAAATGGAATTGTTTGAGCTGTCCATGCAGTTTCAGAACCTTTATTACATTTGGCCCAAAAGTTACCTCCCTTGAATCTGTAGATTTGACCGTATATAAATTACCCGACAAGCAAACATAACATTTCCACAAGCAATAAACGCTGGTAACGAGTCTCGCAGATTACCCACCAATGGAACGGGAAAAGGTGAGGCAAACTCATCATGGCTTCATGTCATTAATTATTAAACTGTTCACTTCCCTTCATCGACTGCTGGTTTACATAATACAGACGCACATACATGTTGGATAAGATGTTGTTGACATGTGAACGCAAAAATAAACTAACTGCCATAGAATATAAGGGGAAAACAGTTGCATATTAACATTTGAGGGTTTTTGTTGCATATAATGATTACCTTAAAGTAGGCCTACATTACCGAGATTGGTGTCAATCGAAAACTCCTATTTATACTTATACTAGCAATTAGCTAATTCTGTTCAATCGAAAATTTCCTTACATAAGCCTATGCGCCACTTTAATTGTTTTACCAGATTTCCAACGGCTGAGAGCCTCCACACTTCAGACTACTAAAGTTGTGATCGTTGAATATCTATTTTTCTATTCGAACTGTGGAATATTTACATCATGGCTTAATTGTCTATTGCGTTCGTGTTTACCTTATGCAATTATCCGTTTTAGGAATGGGGTTTTTAAGAATTACTTTTATTAATGGTCTTCTTTTATCAATACATTCTTTACGATCGCAATAAAAACAATGTATTTTAATTACGATTACCCGAGTATCAGTCTTGACGTTTGCACCTAATACATGTATAGGCTATACCTTTATAACGTAATTCTCTCCGTTTATAATCATTCGTAAAATGTCTTTAAAAAAGTTAACTAATTTACGTCTAGTCTATTCTATTAACCTTTGGAGCCCAATGGCCGTTAAAGAATGATCAACGAGAGTTGAATACTTTAATGTACTGGTATACAGTGTTACATAGCTGCAATTCTTACATGTGCTAAGGCTTATTGACCGGCAAATAAGTAAAACAGGATAAAGACACATACGTGGGACTAGCTAACGGCTAGATTGGGTATAAGCAACGTTAAGTTCTGCTGAACTAGCCATGCAAACGTCAGGTGTGCCAATAATCGCTTGATTGACAGAGGTTTTAAATACCATGTTAAACTAAAAAAAAACACTGATTTAGTTCTTTGGTTTTTATTGGAATAATTTCAAACAGAAATGGATCAATCGCGAAAATTTATGTTCCTACATAAAATAAGACTTTGCAAGTTGAGAGAGACTATAAAGGAAGGAAATTGTTTCACAAAAATGCTTGCACGTAAGTTTATACGTAACCCTTATGGAAATCTATCTCTATAGAGAACCAATATGTATATATACAGTCTGGGTTGACGTGACAGCTACTTAATTTAGCATCAGTTGCCAAAATGTGAATATTTTTACTTCGAAATTATCCCATATACTTTTGAGGGATTACAAATTAGAAGCTTTTAATGGTTATTGGACTCGAGAAAATACGCATGAAATTGAACATGTGTATGACCACAGCGTGGATCGGGATTGCAATATGTAAACAGAAGATTTATTTTACTTATACAGTTAAGCCCTGTGGAAAGGGCTTTATAGAGTCTATATATACATTTCTCCCGATATGGTAAGTCTTTCTACTTAAGCTTATTTGTTTTATTAGCGCAATCGTAAGGCGATTAGAAGATCTACGCACATTTTGGAACTGAGCTTGCATGCTTTAGAAAAAAATATATTAGAAACGAAGGTAAACTCGCGACTTGAGAGATATAAATGTTGGTCTGAAAAGGATAGGTATCAGGACGCGATTGCAGTTGTAGTCCTCGGAAGGCCAGATGTTTCCTTGGGCACAGGCTCGGTTTTCATTTCCCTACCCAATAATTCTTACAACTCAACAGAGTGAGAGGAATAACCGTGTATGTGCCGTAAAATGTAAGCGATCCGTCAATTGATCAATAGAAGCCAGTTTTGATTTCATATTTGAAATGAATTGAGAAAATGTATTCTTTCTATAAGTTCTTGCCATTATTTAAAAATCAGGACCAAAATAAAAAGAACCTTCACAGCCCTATACAGTCCTGTCAAACAGATATCGTAGCATTTTTCGGAATCACGCCTTTTCATTAACCATATGCTATAAAGTACAGTGTGTAGCTTATTTCTTAAAATATATATGGCTTAGGACGCATGGCGACTAAATTATTCACGTTGACCTGGAGGATTGCTCGTGTGGGCTCAATTAAATAAAAATGCCGAGAAATGACAAGTTATATCGACCGCAAAATTGACCATATGGAGCAATTTAATCAGAACGTAGTACGATTTATTGATTTATTTTTAAATATTGTATAGATAATGTTTTCTCTTTTTTCATCTCATTTGTTATTCATTAAAAAGTCATCTCCATTAAAATGTCCCCAAGGAGTTATTGGGGCAGTGAAAGTCCACGAAATAATAATTGTTTGGCCGAAGGTGCCATCGATGTGTGAATTTTGGTGGAGAGTTTATGTTTTTGGTTGATTGATTGATTGATTGATGTTTTACGCCGCACTCAAGATTATTTCACTTATATGGCGGTGTTATGGGAGGAAACCTGGCTCTTTGCCCGAAGGAATGCCCCGAACCCCGAACAACCGTTTGCACAAATCTGGTGTCTGAATTTTCCCTAATTTCCCGTGTAGGTATATTAAGAGATCGATTGAAAACCATTAGCTCCATTCAAGTTTTACAATGGTCGCTAACGAAGTCCCCGTTCCACCATATCAAGAATGGTTAATATTAGGCGATTTAACCAAGTATTTGCTTTTTCAGAAGTGATATATTTCACAGTCTAAAATGTATTGCGAGTCTTATCCAACTATCCAGCCTAAAATAGAATGAACTTCCCGACTTTTAACTTTATTCCCGTAACACGGAATATAGAATTTGAGATGTTTTGTGTTTATCAAATTGGTCTATTGCAGATTGGAACGTTTGGTTTTGAGGCTTTCGTTCTCCAGACCTTTATGTTCAAGAACACATCTTCTAGCTGCACTTATTTCATAGACTTATAACATGTTTGCTACATTGAAGTTCTTGAAAACAGTTAAATTGTAGAAACTTGTGTTAATGGCACGTTTTTAAACCTGAATTATACAAAACCCTAAATTTTCGTCTAAATACGGTTGCCCGGCTGTTACTAAACCGCCATCTTTGACTGTCCCAAAATATTCCTACCTTATGTTCTGATATTATGAATTCGTACAGGTTATGAGAAAAGCTTTTGCAAATTTCAAAATAGGACTGAGGCGGTGTAAGTCTTAACAGTATGCATATATGTTCTCGTCAAAATGTAGAGCGAATTTTTGTTTTTAAAAACTATTTTCCATAACATTGGCGTCCGTGGATGTTACGTGTATTTTTTTGGATCGATCATCGTAAAACGATCAGTATCGGTCATTTACTTACCGATAATTGTAATGAGTGTTTGTTGTCCTGTTTTCGGTGAATAAATTGCCTTACCTCGTAATCTAGCCTCGATCATATGCTCGGTTCGTGGTGTTGTTGCCTCCGTCATCTTTAAAACTTTTGATCACGGATTTGAACAGTCTTAATTCTACCTTTGATGCGAGCACAGGTAATACGCTAGAGGTAAAGCAATCGACTGCAATTCCTAGGTAAGAATACTGAAGTGCTGTCTCGCTGGCGCAAGGTTTAATAGGGACTGGATCGTTACTATGGGAGACGAGGCAACGGAAACTAACAGTGTATACTTTTGGGTGGATGTAAATTAGGTATCGTATACAAATACACGGTAACGTTCGTAAATCCCCCTATACGCGATCACAACGGATTTGGTGTAATACACTGTCTAATTATTTATAAAGCCACAACTGTGCAGTCTGCTCTTAAGGTTTATCACGCATTAAGCTGGCGAGACTAACGCTGTTAAAAACGCCTTATAATAACAACTGAGTATCGAAGTGAAGCCGATAGCATGTTTGTATTTATTTATGTACCTTGAAAAAGCCTAACGTAATTTTTGACATAACTGCGTAGGTGGGAGAAATTTTGAACCTTTTTGACAACAGAGATATCGGAACCTTTGTGGATTGGACAAAATTGACTGGAAGTTATATGTTATATGAAATTATATGACATATGAATGTGGGTAAACTTTCTATACCTTTTAGGAATTATCGCATCAAACATGGGTAATCTGGCTTTTTGTGCTATTTAACCAACCAGAATAGATGGTATAGGACGGCTTCAACTGACATGAGCTGCCGCAAATTTGGATTGCCAAGAGAAGTTTAGCGTTTGTTGTACCTTGAAAAACTAAAAAAAAAACGTAAAAGATAGTTACGCGTACGAACCAAAGATATACGAACAAATCTGAAACAGCCGGGATGTATATGAATACACTTTAAGAGGGTTTTTGTTGCTTATAAAAACGACCGTGATGAACATCCCCCAGATTGATACCAAGAAAAAGGTTTTTATTTTGTATTTCTTGATAAAAAGGACGAACAATAAACTGATTCTGACGAAAATGGCCATATATATTTGGCAGTTCTTGCTACTTTAAATAGATTTTCTCTAAACCGAGCGGTTACCTATTTGTAACCTATTTTTTAACGTCATATCAGCTTTAACATTATCCGTACCGGGCTTTTTCAGAAAACTCATTAAGCACTATTGCTGAAGCGTTACAATTTTAGGTAGGTTAGTACATTTAGCTGTCTAAATTCCATCATGAAACATGCCCCATGATTGAGGCGGAATGTGCGTAAAGGCCAGTAAGACAACACATTGAGAGTTTTGCTGCGAACAGACTAAACCAGACTGGAAAATTGCGTGGCAGATAAATAGTGTAGTGTAAACTACATGTAGTCTACGGTGCAATTCGGTTTCAGTCAGCTTCAGTTGCGGCGGGTCGGGTGGGTGGGGGGGGGGGGGGGGTGATCTGGTAAAGATCAGCTACATAACAAGAAATGTCGAGAAATATAATCAGAAGGGAGGAGGGGTGGGTAACAGTTTATAGTGAAAGTTAACGACAAACAGCCTTCTTCGAAAGCAATAACTTTTAGAAACAATCCAACTTTCTTCGATTATACAGTATATGTAGGAGAAACCCAGAACTCTATACGACAAAGACCAGTCAACCATTCATCAGGTACATGTATTAGACTTAAACATGATGTGTCCGTGGCACAACATTTCAACACTCTAGATCATTCTTCGAAGTCATGCTCATTGAAAAAAATCCCCTTTCTCACTCCCGCTAAAAATATCAAGCACAAACGTTTGGAAAGGGAAAATTTTAAAATTTTAACTTTCTTTCTTTTCATTATGATTCTATTGGGCTTAATCTCAGTTTACTGATATTCTTGCCATAGCTGAAGATGCATAAACATTGTCAACATATTACAAAGTGTTCTTGTTCTACTGACTAAATGATATACCATTTTTAACACTATTAAAAACTTGCCTCTATGGGTATTTTAGACAGGCTGTGTGTTGTAGTGTTCATAAATATATAAAGCGATTTGTACATCAATTAGTTGATTCAACCTATAACCTATGACTTAAACAATGACAATCATCACAGGAAGCTGTCTAATGTACCTGAACCACGTGACCGATACATTCGATTTCCCGTTAATTCTAAGTATACAATAGGAAAGATTATCGGCAATACCCAATGTCATTACTCTTTCGATTTGTTAATGTGAGCAGGTAATAAAATCGATGTTTAGTCCAATGTTCACAAACATGCGGAATTGTATGCTTCGCTTCGAAATCCATTACTCCAACATTCAGGAAGGATTAAGAGATTAACCTGACCAGGATCAGCACAAATCCTCTTAAACATAATCTAAATAAATGTTATACAGGTGAGGGTTTTAGTTAACATGATAGATTAACCGGATGTGCAAATGATTATGTTCCTTAAACACTGGAATAGTCGACTAAACTGTTATATTGGAGTACCCTCTGACTAAAGTCGGGATGAAAAGAATGCCAGACTATAATCCGATTGATTTGACTATAGGCTAGATTGAGACTCAAATCAAATCCATGCCTATTAATGATTTTATATAGTTTTTTGTTTGTAAATATATTCTTTTGTGGGTATTTGGGAATTAGCTATAACTCTGTAATTAAAAATGTCATCAACGACCAAAACGCTAGTATATAAATTTGTATTTGTTGAGAATAGCAAAGGACAAGTGGTCGATTCGGTCTCAAGAAAAAGAAATAGATATTTTGACATCTGGTTCCACTTTAAGCTAAGAATCTTTGTCATTTTTTCTTGCAAAGGAAAATTTCGGGTTTTGTCCACCTATTTTCTGTTTCAAATTACGCCTTTTTTCTATTTTTTTCCGGCATCTTGTTCCTGTTTTATATTATTCAACATTCTTAAAGGGTGAGAAAACAAAAAATCACTTTAGGGTTCTGAAGAAGCGTGCTAATGTTTCCTTTCCAACAGTACCAAACACATATTTTTGCGATTTTTTTACACCTGACAGCGAAATTAATAAAAGATCACCATAAGCAAAACAAATTGGTCAACTTTCAAAATCTGCCATTTAAGCCTAGGCTAAATTCATCCTCTTCAAGGCCTTCGTAACTCTCCGATATGCCACGCATACCATTTTGTGCTAGTCACATATTCCTCAAAGCTTCCTTTATAATTTAATGTAAGTTTTGAGAAACTAAAAACAATTTTCTGGAGATAGGAATGCTTTGAAGACAGTGAAATTAACCTGGGTTTAAATGGGAGATTTTGAAAGTTGACCAATTTCTTTTGTGTATGTAACATAATACGGTATTTTATAAACTCACGTCCAATGAAAAAAAAAAACTATATGTGTTTAGTACCATTGGAAAGGAAAAATAACCGCGCTTCTTTTGTTTTCTTCTCCTTTAAATGCGCCATGAAGTACACTCTTCAAAACATTTTCGGTGTTTTACTTGAAGTTTCATCTATAGGCAATTTTCAATAAAACCTCCCGACTCAGACCTGGTGTTTCACACCATTTATAACGTCTATGTACATTCGATAAACGTCAAGAAACAATTGATCAGCTGGCCTTGCCAATCATAGATGTTTATTAATGTATCAACAAGATGTTCAAAAGATATAGTGATTACTGTATCCAAATGAAATCGCCACTAGGATCTAATCAATTCAGGTGTTGAACAGAAAGGGGGGGGGGGGGGGGGTGGCGATGGAGGTGTCGGATGGATGCCGTAATAGCGTTTCTGTAAATTATGCAAAAAAGTATAGCCTTTGTCCGACTAGTCTAAGTATTTAAGCCTGAACGACCGATTGATGCTACGGCCTCATACAGGTACGTCACACTCAATATCATTTCCCTCACATGTTGCCAGGTCTAGGAAACCGGACGTTGCACGAAAGAAACCCACGACTCATGGCGAGTTCCGGACAACTCTTCCACATCGGACTATAGCGTGTAAAATCGAGGAAGAAACTGAGTCACAGAGGCATCGTGTTTAGAAGATTGATTGATTGTTTGGTGTTTTACGCCGCGCTCAAGATTATTCCACTTATATGGCGGCGTTGCCAGTTTTATTATGGGAGGAAACCGGGCTCTATGCCCGGGGGGAACCCACGACCTTCGGTTGGTAACTGGCAACCATCCCACATGGTCGTTCGAGTGAAAACCCAGTCATAAAAATTTCCAATTTTTTGGGACTGAGTGGGATTCGAACCCGAGACCCATTGGTGGAAGGCTGTTCGGATTGAGCGTCCAACGCTCTACCTACTGAGCCACGGAGGCCCCATCTTTAGAAGAAGCAGGTGACTCGTTTGATCTTAAAATATAGCCTATGTGTATCTAACTATTTCAGCAATGCATTCCGGTCTGTCAATACATGTTAAAATTGCCTAATGATGAAATTTTGTCTTTGATCACTCCTAAATTGAAAAGCAAGTTACAGGGTTAAGCTGGTACATGTTTATTCCTTACGTTCATCCACTCCAAGTATAGTTCAGCTGCTCATTGCGTGTAGAAGTCAGACAAGAGGTATTGGATTCCCATGCTTCTGTCTAACCCTCCCATAAACTTACGAAGGCCGCACGCAACATAGAAAGAGAATACGCCCGGGTAAAGCATCACTCAATCAATCGATCAATCAATCAAAAGCCTAGCGTCTATTAACAAAAGTCTGGTTTTTAATTGTGACGGTGGGGGTAATTCAATGGTGATGGCCAAACTGTGTCACTCGTGTCAACGTTACATATACCATCATTCAGTATTACAAGAGAACAGGAATTGTAGCGTTTTATTTTTTTTAATTTTATGGATTAAGACAACGTAAGGATACATCAAACAAACACAGCCACCAGATGGCGATGTGTACCAAAGACAAAATAGCGCTACTGAACATTTTAGCATAGCGTAAAAATTAGCATACATCAACTTCCAAATGCCATTGAAAGGTTTGTTGAGATTTTTTACTCTAAGAGCATTGCTCGCAGTGTTCTCAACATGAGGTCAACCTTTTTTTTTCTTCTACTTTTACTCCATTGCAACACTCGTAAAAATGTGGAAGTATTCAGTCCTTTCTAACATATATAGGGCCTATTCTGAAATATTATTATAAAATACAGTCCACAATGCCAACAATGCGAGAATCTCGTTACCACGTGATTTAAGGCGAACGTGAAGCTACAATCTTCTCGTCATTGAGAATCCCGGAGGCGCGAAAATTTACTTTGGTCGCTGAAGTCATCAGCATTACTATTCAGTTTGGCCTTGCTTACGTAATACGAAACATGCGGCATGAAGCAATTTCCAGTTAAACGTTAAACGACAGGTGCCACAGTTGGTCTTCAACAGGTGAATTGGTTAAATGGTCATTATCATTATTGCTTTGATCTTTTTTAAATTAACGACATTTGTCTCTTTTTTTAAATATGGGAAGCATCTAGATGATTAATTTGTGTCAAAATCAACTTCTAAGGTCTTTGATCTACCTGAAGAAGAAGCTCGTTAACACATCATCAGATTGGTCTGTCCTCGAGTTCAGGAAATGCATACTGGTACACAGACGGCGAAAGAGATGAGCTATGCAGAGTTCGAAACAACCAAGGGCTGAGCGTATAGATTACTCGGTTGATTGGTCACTCAGAAAAGCATTCTACCATTGTGTTGTTAGTTCGAACCCACTCCGTCTCTGTAAATTTAAAAAATAGTCAAATCTAACTCAGTCTCCCTAAATTTGGAAATTTTTCTAACCCAAATCTGTTTCTCTAAATTCACAATGTTCTAACCCTTCTCGATCTCCTTAATTTCAACATTATTCGGAAACGTTTGGTTTTCTCGATTCAAAAAGTCAAAGCTACATTCATAATAATCCCCGACAACACCATCATATATGACCACCAATATATTCATAAACATCACAATCATTAAACACACATTTAACCAATCAACCAAGACATCAACGAACCATGTAACGGCATTCTAGTTATTTTATTTGGTTTAATTGGTTAGTGTCGTTTAGAAAGTGAGTTCAACAGTATTCTCGTTATTTTCTCTTGAAAAATGGCAAAAATTCTTCTACCGATATATGATGACACTGACTTTGTTGGCTATCCAAACGGTTGGATTATTGGGTAAGACAGCCGGCATTTATGGCTGGCGATACTCTAGGACCCAGGTACGACAACCGTGTCGTTTAGAAAGTGAGTTCAACAGTATTCTCGTTATTTTCTCTTGAAAAATGGCAAAAATTCTTCTACCGATATATGATGACACTGACCCCCGAAGCGGTTGTCGTACCTGGGTCCCAGAGTATCGCCAGCAATAAATGCCGACTGTCTTATCCAATAATCCAACCGACCTCCTAAATTGGCAGTAGAATTTCTCCCATTCTTCAAGAAAGTTTAATCCCAAAAAAAACGACAATACAGTTATGCTTACTTTCTAAAAGACGGTAACCAATTGAACCAAGTAAGGCGTATAAAAATCTGACTTAAGTAAAGATGGTCATTCTGGAAACCACTTATCAATAAGGATCACTTTGAAATCTTCAGGCGACACGAGTAAAATGAAATTCACGTGACATTGAGGATTCTTTATAAGGAATAAAATGTAAGAAACGTTTACCGTGCTTTGGAAGTAGGATTTTGTTTTAACCCGAAGATTCAACAAAATAAAAGTGCAGATTCCTAATGGGGAAAAAACATGGCGAGAAAATCGTTTAGAGTCAAATTGTTCTACTCTATTTCAAAATTACCAACCATAGTTATATCGCGAACCCACTCTTAGTGAGTGGGATAATTAGGCCTTATAGGTTGTTTATTTATTACCTTTAACAGGGTTTCTGTATACGAATGGAATTGATTTAATGTTAACAATGCTTTATAAATTATATCATTGTCATTGGTTGAAAGTCTTGTTGACGCGATTAAATAGTAAATGTCAGGTTGTCAACCAACCAGCGAAGTCATACTTGATAAATATCAAATGTGATAGTGTTCTCTGACGTTTTACAAAGGTCCTGACACATTCACGCGCTACAAATGTCAAAATGGTACCGTTTGTTTAAAAAGGTTGTTTAGTTCAATCTGCCGTCGGGTAATTAGACGGGTTCACGCTGGGAAGGTGGGTTTTTGCCATCCGCTTACATAGGAATATACTTACTACAAGAACATCGACCATCGTGTGGTAGATGTTAAAAAATAACTCCTCTCTCCAGTACGTACGAACCATTTTTAAGCGTTTGTTTACATTACACTGGAAATCAGCTCAGACGATTCGCTAACGAAGCGCTTAATAGCTCTGTTATTTTGGTAGCGATGAATCTACGGCTCCCAGACAGCGAGATGACGCGAGGCAAGCGTTAACATCTCTATAACAAGCAGGGCGTGTTGTGTATAGTGAAACTTCAAGAAAAAGAGCCACTTGTCTGCGAAGTGACTTACAGTTGGCAAGATATAACCACTTATCACCACTTTACAATTTGGCGAAGAAAACTTTCTGGTGTTTTTGAGTAGATTTCTTTTTAGCCCGCGATCTTTGTGAAAAAAGAAACCCATGCCTTTGTATAACCGTCTGATGCCGCATCACAGGTCAGACTCACCATGTAGTGGAAGCCGATGTTGTGTTTTTAATTCGGATGAAGACGAATTGGAAGAGATGGAGAATATAAACCAAGGAATTTCTACTAAGAGAGAGTATCGGATTGTTGTGATGGGACCAAATGGCGTAGGCAAATCAGGTTGGTTATTAGTTCAAAATCGATTTCCAAAATTTCTAAAAAGGTATTCCTGACACCTCGGTCATATATCATTTCAACTTTATATATATATATTCATATATTTTTCACATTTGGAGCAAACGTGATGCGTCAGAATCTAGTGATGAAATTAGTTATGACTTCTGATTAGAATCAATTTCCACCATACCATGTTTTGAAAATATGTTTCACCTCGAGGTCAACATTGTACATGTACTTTATACTTATGATTTTAGATTTTGATAGATGTCCACACGATCTTATTTTGATTATCATTCTCTAAGTCTTTGTAGAAACCATTATACACTTTAGCGTAACATGTCACGGGACCACTTTTAGTCTGATAATCGAGTAGGAATTTAAATTACAATTTATTTCTTAGGAATTTTTTTATATTAAATATATCATTTTTCACTACCAACCGAAAATCATAGGAAATTCTCACATCTGTAGGATTTGCAGAAGGCATATAATACTTCTCCGCGTTATTCCTAGAATCAGGGACAATAAGTATATATATATCATGACCTTGTTGTTGATATTTGGACCTCATTTATGTTATATGATCAAAAGCCTAAAACACATAATTTTTTTTCATATGTTGAAATCAAGGATTAAAATCCCCCAGAGATTTCAAAACCACAAGGCGAACTTTCAGACGAGAACACGACATACACATCTGTTAAAATTAAAATCTAAGCAAAGAATTAAACAGGGGCCTGTGTAGTTTTCCTTGTCTATTTCAGAATTCTTACCAGGTATTTCTATATTTAGCGTCAAAGGTCTCTTCTTTTCAAATTGGGATGTAAATGACATACTTATTCCGAAAGACAAATTCCCCCAAACTTAGAAATTTTCCTCATTGGTTCGCCAATACTCATGAGTATTAAATGCTAAATACAAATAATATTCCTTATTATTCTTTTTAAAATTGTTAAGAAACAATATCTTTGGATTTTGAAATAGGTAAACTTGTTTAACGATACTCAAAGGTCAAGGCCTCTGCAGACATTTTATTTTTCAACGTCAATTTGTCAAGGTTCACAATCTCTTGATAGGATGGGAAAGTCTGAATTTATCAACTCCTCCCACTTTAACTATTTAGCAAAGATAAATGCAGAAATTCAATCAGTTCTTTTTCTTGAAAGTTGCCTGAAACATTTTATACAACCTATAATCTCACTATAGGGTATTTGGGATTTCAATCAAGTGAAACAGGTTGTTTTATCTCATCTCTCAAGTGTGTTTTGAAAACTGACAATTTGAGTTCTCCGTGACTATAGGCAAAACATCCAAAACAGACCTTGTAAATCAAAATATGCAACCTTAATTTGAAAAGGCATACTCTTTTTCAATTTCAACAAATTATAAGTTTTTCTTGATTTGAAATACATTTTGTCATTGATTCTACTCTGAAATAGACATTTTGTAGTTGTACCACTATTTCATATAAAAACTATACAAATTATTATTCACGTTTTATAGTGCACTTGCCAATTCTTGATAAACTATATAATATATGTATATAGCACTTATACAGGGAATTAAGTTTAAGCAATATGTTTGTTTAATCTTTTTAACAACACTTGCTGAAATGGTTATATAGCGTTATGGGAACGTTTAGACGAATTCAGTCTTGCAAGTAAACTTTAGCCAGTTTTGTCTGTGCACTGATTCCGGGCTCTAATGCACATGGCCGCCATTTCAGCAGAGTTTATAGGATTATATAATCACCGGATACAGAACGTGCCATTCTCACCAACGTTGTTTTGTTCCTGATGGTATTGGAGTAAAGTTTAAAGGTCAATCGGTTCTCGTTTGACCGTAATGAGACAGACGAGATCTCTATCTGACTTCACGTTATCCATCAACCTAGTTTATTTAGCGTTGATTGAGGTAGAAAGTTAAGCATTTACTATCAACCCGCATGTTATCTGTAATTTGGTATGCACTATATGAGCTTTATTGCAGATCCTTATCGACGGGTACAAAACAAAATATACCCGAGAGTTCGCTACCGTGCAGCGTCCCGGTTATAGTCAGATTAGCTTTACTGAGAAACATTTACCGTTGTTGATAAGATTTCATAGCCCCTACCCGATAGCCCCTACCCTCAACAATCACACGTTTGGAAGGAACAACGCATAAAACATTGGTGAACATGGATGCTTGTAAATGTATTGACCCTTATAAATGCTTTCTTTTCCCGCAAAACAGAAAAATACAAAATATTTTAAATTTTCACAACGATGGATAGAAACCGTTTGTCTGAGAAAAGCTTTTCTCAATAGAAGTTTAAATTACTGGTTTGAACCATAAAGTGTGTTTCTTTTTCACTTCACTTATAAAGCCTAAAATTATTAGGTTGGCGACATTTTGCAAAGAACATTGCAGCACTCGAAATTGAAGTTATGAACATTTCTGTATGGGGTATTTCGGCTATAGACATTTAGATATTTTGGCGATGGACTTTTTTATCTGTGTAAATTTTCATTTAGAATTTCAAAAGGGGACGGTTGTAGACGGCAATCGCCATGTGTCATAAACTTACATGGAACACTTAACCATACGTCACAACGACCGCTTTTACCTTTTTCGCTTATCACGGGTGTTGAAGAGACTTTTGAAACATAAACAGTACCCAGATGGCTCGTTATATACATGTATATCCCTATTTGGTAGATTAAGGATTTAGAGGCCCACGTACCCCACTTAACTTCAATGCGGTTCATCCTTTAGGTATTTCTATTGATGTGAGTTTATTTTGTCTGGAAGCGAAAAGTGATGTCATTGGGTGCCTCTAATCGGTATCCCAGAAATCTACCAGACGAGTTAGGCCCGAATAAGGGAAAAGGAATTCGTCAACATTTCGATACCTCTCAATAATTGTAAACACCTAACTCTTTGGAAATTAGAACCAAACTAACGAATCTTACATTCGAGTTTAACATGGAAGGAAGATCTGAAAGCCATGAGGCTGGGAGTTTACTTTTAAACAAACTCGCATACTCAAGCCATGTGGTCAGATTGTCTTCAGGCATAAGAAATGTGGTCTTGGAGGTCTACACTCAGTGACCCTTGAGGTGTTGATATCTCACCCTCAGTACAGTTATATTTTATGCAGACTCACCTCTACGGAAGCCTGATTGTATCATAAGTCTTCATAGTTCAGTATTTCCGGTAATTTTGGGATCATACTTTTTGAGAAAATAATAGAAATTTTTCTACGGATTTTTGGGTGATAGTCGAACAGGGAATCGAACCCATGTCCCAGAGTAATGAACAACTGACTTTCCTGAATTATAACACCCAAGAAATGGCAATCGCCATATATAGGCTTCTGAGTGAAATAGACTGAAGTGTATGGGCCTACTTCCGTGTATACACAGTGGCAACTAACTTTTCCTACACAAGTAGCTTTCATACGATTTTTTTTAGAAATGTCTTGATTCACATTCTTCAGAAAAATGTGGACATAGGCCCTACATATTACTGTCGCGTCTTTTTCTGTTACCTGATCCATGCTGTTGGTGCTTTTTGATGCTTTTCTTTTTAGGATTTTTTCCAAAATTTTTTTGATGACTGTCAGGTATAAAGTAAAATCCAAAGGTTCCCTTGGACCTGTATTGTTTATTTTTTAAATGTTTATAGCTCAACCATCGGATGTGCACAGACTACTAAAATTAAATTATGTAATGTCGTAAGCATTACAAACGACATTGATTTTAGGGTTGAAAGGGCCGTACTTTAAATTATAAAACATATGAATGCAATAATGTGAAATGCGGAGTAAAACAGTTTGGACGAATTCCGTGGAATTTAGGAAAACACGAGGACACCATCCCGTGAATGTTCAACTCGTTTTAATTACTTTATCAGGGTATGAAAAATATTGTCTTCAGTCTGACTCTCAAAAGGTTTTCATCCAAACGCTTTCCTTGTCTATTATCTGTCAGGGGCGTGGAGTCTTAACGTTCCAAAGCGTCATATTCATTTCTCTTCGCGCTGTATCTCTGTGGTGTACTGTCTAAAAGCAATCGATCAACGGCACGCCCTTTTTTCTAGCCAACCTTAATAGAGAGTATATGAGGTAATCCATTCATAAGTACTTATGCCTTTATCTGTGAGATTATAACCAACACATGTGATAGTGGCATACTTTTCTAGCTATGGTCAACACCGGACGTGTTTCAACCACTAGTTTATTATAGTACAGTAGTTTTTGGTATTCAGTGGAGAGATTCTTTAAGTGAAATGAGCTGCCAAATATAAGAAAAGTTTCCTTGAAAAAGAATTAGCTAATTGTTCGTCATCTTATTCAAGAGGTACGAAGTAAGAGCTTTCTGGTTATACCTATCTCGGGGATGTACGTTAAGGTAGTTTTTATGAGCATCAAAAACCCCAAAACGCATAACAGATAGTGAAGTCGACCGGAGTCGAGCGGAAACAGCCGAGAGACGTTTCGAATGATTCCGACAGGTATCCAAAACTTCCCATCCCTGCTGTCAACAGAGGGAGTGCTGCAATACTGGAAGGAATTCTACGTTTCACTTAAGGTTAATCGAAGATATTTTGGCAAGGGTTTGAATTCGCTTTTGGCTCCCAGGTCGTTAATTAGTTGTGTCAGTTGTGCGTTGATTTTTTTAGTCTAGTTTTCCGCATTGATGCTCTGGGTATTTGCACCTGTCAGAATAACAACATTAGAGTGGGTTTTGGAGTTGGCGTTGACGTGTGTAGTATATATTGTGATGTAGTTCTCAATATATGTTGAAAGAGCTTGAGTATACAAACAAATTAAACTTTGGTAGATGTTAAGAGATATTTGCACTATACAATCACATAGGCCGACTGAATTTTGGTTACAGTTTCTCCCTAAAATGAATCCTTTTATCTTTGAAAAGATATCAAATCTTTAAATTCGCTTCCGAAATAGGAACGGAATTTTTTACACTCTGCTCAGCCAAGCTTTTTATATGTTAACAAACAACTGCCGACAAAAGCTAGGTTTTCTCTCCCGCTAAACGCCGACATCAATAATCGAAAGAATCTTGAAGGCGGCGTAAAACACCATTCAATCAATCTCGATCAATGTATGGCTTAAGCCTTTGGTTGGTTGTTTCCCGCCGACTTCCTGATAAATATTGCGAGGTTTACTGGTGGAGGAAAATTGGCTACATTCTTGGAGGAGTATTTCCACTTGCCACATGCAGCAGGCGAACCGCTACGTTGCATGACTATCATTTCACTAATATGGCACCATTGGTGCATGCCATTGACTGTTTACAAATTGATTGCACCACAGAGCGTTAACTCCTCACGGTTTATTGGGAAATTTAATTTGAGAAGGTACAGTCTGGTATTTTTTTAAATATTTTTCCCGTGTCGAAGACCTCATAAATCTTTCTTCAATTTACAAACACTTTAGCACGTACCATATATGTAAGTGGTTGTTTTTGTCTGCTTTACCAAGTTTCCGAATCCTCTCAAAAACGTATATATACTGATTGCAATCGTCCTGTTTTTGGGGTATCGTTAATTAACAAACCACGCAATCGGATGTTTACCATGTAATAAGTGGTATGCGAGCAGAGGTTACTGTTCGGAAGCAGCCCTATATATGGTGGTTCATTGTTGCCAAACATATTTTCCATTTATTTCTTTTTTCACCAAAAAAATAAAATAAAGAAAAACAGTTATCACGGCGAGAATCAATCCATTATTTCTTAACTCAAAGTAAATATAAATCAAAAACATATGATATTCATAAGACAACACAAAATTGTCTTTTTTTTCAAAATTTATTTTTTGATCTTGGATTTGTTTGAGTTTTTTGGAAAACACTGATTTTTGTTTCAAGTACTGCTTAATTTGTTTCGGAATTGATTTCTATTTGGTAAAAGCCATCATAGAAAGAAAGCTTTGCAGCCATGGGCCACCATAATTCTACGTCTTGTTTTTTGGCTGATATGTAAAGGGTGCTCTGCGTAGTATTAAAGAATGTTTATCTTTTCTAATCGAATGATTCTGTTTATTTGCAAGACGAACAGATTAGGTAGTTTTTACCTTTTGGCAGCCGGAAAGTATTTATGGAGTTAAGATGTTGAACAGCTGTAAGGCAAATTAAGGGGGGAATTAAGGGGTTATCAGCCTGTATATTTATTTCCGCTAAAATCTATTTCTTTTGTAACTTGCTTAATTGCGCAGTAGGTTCCTACCTCGAATAACAAACCAGGTAAATTAATATATTTTTGAAGATTTAACGCCAGAAGTTTGAAAATACAGTAAAACATAGTAGAAAAATGGTCCCTGGCTGCGTCTCGAAATCGATACAGTCAATTCGGTCAAATTGGTTAGGCAACTGAGTCGGATTGACCATCGAGCGTGTTTAAAAAACGAAATAATACACGATCTCTTTTAATTTGGAATTATTCCTAAATGGGTAGCTACTCTGTAAAGTGTGAATCCAGTGTGCATGGACACCCAACATTTGTTTTTAATTCAAATGTGGGTATACTTAATGTAAAATATACCCATGAAAATTATTAGTTTTAAACCGTCAACATTCATCCGGCTGACAAATGAATGTTGTTTCATTCATACAGTATATTAATCCAATACCCCAGCATTTCCTTTGTATCTTCAGTTAGTGTATACCATTAACCGACGTTATATTGTTTAGCCGAGAAATATGGGCTCTGCCAATTTTTTTTTCTAAGGTGCAAACCTTAGCAAATGTATGATAGATTCTCATCAACATATAGAAATTTAGTTTTCGAGCTATATAGTGTCAGTCTGAATGATAACGCAAGATAGAAAAAAATGCCTGGGAGTTTGCCTAGAAATTTCACGATATCCGGTGAAGGATGACGTTTTTGGATGATGTTGTCAGTTCGACTGACGTTTTTTTTTTAGAAATGAGCGCCAAATTCGAACGATAAAGGCTCATGCGCATTGACAGTACCGGTGACGGAAATTTGTGGAATTCTCACGATACTCCGGCTTCTTATGACCAATAAAGAAAGATTAAGACAAGCAGCTTTCCTTAAAAAAAATAGATTTTTAAAGACTAGTTTATTGTGTACGTGTATTTATCAATTCATCTCAACGAACCAAGATGCACTTTTAGCTGAAATTGACCAAGCAGTGGTATGCCGACGCAAGGAAAAATGACTTTGCTTACGTGAACTTTGGCTTACATTAATTGCAACATTTCGCAGACGTCTTTATTTACATCTTCAGCTAAACATATCTTCGAGATACCAGAAGGAAATGCGAAGTAAACCTGCCAAATGGTTAGGATAAAAGTTATTTGAGAACTAATAATTGTCTTATTCGAAACTACTAAACATACGGAAGATATCCGTGATTTGTGAATTTTGTATTGTAAACGTTAAAAAATGGGCTGATTGAATAACACTGAAGTTTGAATATGCATTTCAGTTATATCAGGCAGTTTGTCAACTTTATTGACCTTCCCATCTGAAGATATATATATTCTGACACTGGATTGGCGATGGGTGTTTTACGCTACAATCGACAATATTTTACTTAAAGTGGCATGAGCTGCCAAAATCTTGATATTTTGACATAAGAACAGAATGTTGAAATTATCGGTTAATTTTCTCAAGACGTATAATTCAGAAGCTTTTTAGTGCTTCTAGTCTCGAGAATATACGATAAAGTATTGCTTTAAACTAGCTTTGGCTTAGAATGAATCAATGGTCGTCCCGGTTATTTAAATTTTGTTTACTTTTCGAACACTATTCCGGTTCGTATAGGCCACATACTTTATGGATTTTCCTCATTCCAACGCTAATCATTTAGTTTTTCGATGGCCCTCAAAGCCGTCTTAATGTCGTGACGATCAGAAATTATGAAAAAGGTGTGCATTTTGGCAGCTCATGCCACTTTAAATTACCGGTCTATGGCAGAAAGAAACCACCGGCCTTGGACGTCTACCTGAAAACCCTTTTAAATATGACCATTGAGTGAAATCCCCACTTAGAGATTGTTTAATACCCCCCCCCCCCCCCCCCCCCCCCTACGTGTGCTTTGGTGGAACTAGAGCTGCAGTTGAAATCATTTGTGTGTTCTTAAAAGGCTTATATAGGGATTACCTCGTGATATTCTACCTAAAGATCCCCCTCTGCCCCCTGAAAGACTCATCCTTTGACCTCCACACTATTTAAATCTCATTTTAACCTTGGGTATCTAGGGATGCCGAAGACTTTACACGTAAAAAAACCGTTAAAGCTGAAGACATTTGAAGGTTATAAAAATGTGTTACTTTCTTCTCTTTCAGCTTTGGTGGTGCGATACCTAACAAAACGTTATATTGGAGACTATGATTCCAGAAGTGGTGAGTTTTGTTTTTAATTGCATTGAGCTGCCAAAAGTTGAAATTCATATTGTCCCGAGAAGTTGAGTGTTTGCAATTCGTTGATATAAATAATATCGGTACACTGAGTGACCCATACGAAGCTAATAACTAGAAAATTCAAATAGCCGAGTTAATTTTAGTGTTTTTATTGGTTATAAAAACTACCTTACATCCTGGTATCACCAGAAAGCTCTCATTGTATCCTTCTTGATACATATGGCAGACGATTAGCGAATTCTGTTGTAGTCAATTTTCCATACATTTGGCCGCTCATGCCACTTTAAGACTGATATTATATACGAGATTCTCTCTCACCCTGGAGATGGCTATTTGCCGATGACATGAGTAAAATCCTCATGCCACTTTAGAACTAAAATCTCAGGCTGAAAGAAGCCTTCGATCGATGCGTTGCGGGTTCGAATCTTTCTCAGTCAGAAAGGAAACTCGACAAAAATATGAATGGGGTTTTTGTTCGATATGTTAGGGTTTTCAAGAGGTTGCTAACAGCCAGGTTTCCCAACTCACTTTCTGAGCCTCTTCCAACGTTCAGCTTTAGTCTGATAGTGCTTAACCAAACAAACGCCAAACCAATCAAACAGATTATATACTATTTAACTGCAGTGACGTAACATATTGGATGTGATAGGCGCTTGTGCTAATTTAATCACGAGTTTCCTTAAATGACACCTTTATCTTGGTTTGTACAGAAATACCCTACTATTTTCTTTCCCAGATGCCATTTACAAACACCAGACAACTATCGACGGAAAAGATGTTCTGCTACATATAATGGATACCACGTGGCGGGTTAGTATGTCTTTTAGTATCTTTATAGTTTGAATGAGTGAAATGTATACGTAACACTTTATGAGATAATGTTAGTCTCAGTTTTCTCCTTAAGATAAGCCATCCCCTTCAACACCTAATGTTTAGACCTACAGATATATGATTACGTCAGTCTTGATTTGGCAAGTAGTAGCGTCTTTATCAGGCTTTCGAGATTACCTTACCTTATATCAGTTTTGTTGTTTATACGCCATAGATTCACGGGTCAGAATCACACTCCTTAAAAGGAGTAGCAATGGTGTAGGGGGACATACGCTCCAAAGAATATCGTAACCTCCCCCCCCCCCCCCCTACACCATTACTCCGAGTGACTCCGAGGTGGCACGTTAAACGGGATCGAAACCAAACAGTTTACATGTATAAATACATTATTTGCTAATGTCACTGATTTTGATTTTTTCTTTTTGTCTCTTTACAATGAAAAGGCTCTTTACAATGAATAATAAATAGTCTTTATTATTTTATTCCGGAAGGCATTACACGCTTCAGTGTGTTTTAAATTATGAATTAAAATCTACATATCAAAACAAAACCTGTTTGCTTTTTTATTTAATAATGAATCCTTTTAAAGAGCAGCTTATGTCCCCATGGTCATTTAGTTCAAAGGAAATATATTAAAAAAGGCATTGTGGTTTAACTTATAGGCCTATTCAAATTAGGCTATATGACTTATCGACTCTAACCAATTATTTTAAAAAAAATTATATTTATAGCTTTTCTAGCAAAAATGATCTTTCGTCACGCTTGTTAATGAAAGGTCCCTGTGGTCGTGTGACTTTATTTTCCAATATATATATATATATACAACTGTAGTTTTTTATTTTATATAGGCTAACCGAGATTTAATTATTTTTTTTATCCCTTGCAGCACGGCGATACAGAGTTCCAGCGAGAGCAGATCAGATGGGGGGACGGGTTTCTCTTAGTTTACGATATCACAAACAGGAAAACGTTTGAGGCGACTAAAATTCTGCTGGAAGAAATCAGAGCTCAGAAAAAACAGCCGCGAGTTCCTGTTGTGATTATAGCTAACAAATGTGATCTTTTGCATCGGCGTTCTGTGGGAGAGGAAGAAGGGGCATCGTACTGCGAGCAAATGAACTGTCGGTTCGTAGAGGCATCTGCAAGCGATGGAATTCCGTCCGTAACCGATGCTTTCGATACAGTGTGCAGGGAAATAAAACTGATACATACAGTGCGAGAGAAACTGAGACGTTTCATGCAAAAGCCAGCAGTCTCCGCGCGACTTCACATCAGACAATCTTTAAAATTATTCACAGAAAAGAGGTTACGAGAAAGGACTTCAACTGTTTGATAATACGTGGAAAGAAATGGAGGATTCTGAGAATTTTCAAAGATAAATCGATATTGGATCGCAAAAATGATGAGGTTGATTTTGTGAAGTTACTCGTCATTTTTGTCAACTTGATGGCTAATTCATGCATGTGAACAAACTGACACAAACGGTGAACATTCATCCACGATTTGTACCCAATCTGTCACAGAACTTCGGGTCTTTGTGTTTATTTAATCCAACTCCATTGGATCCCGGAAGAAATAGCTACAGGATGGTTAAACACAGGAACAAGTAGTTTTTGGCACTCGGATCACCTCGGTGGTTTACGTACGCCAAATGCCCTCGGGTAGGCTGTGGCTTTATATATAGCGACATAAAAAGGTAGCCATGAAACCGACATTTTCCATATTGTCTTGGGAACCTAACAAAAGCGCAGAAACACGTATTTTTTTCAACTTTCAGCCTTTATCAGTTTTAGTTGAAGCATTAGAGAAACTGTGTCTGTCTCCGATTCTGTTATTCAAGATGTGGTTTACCGGGCTAAATACTTTGGCCAGGATTTGGGTATTTCAATTATCAATTCTGATAATTTTAGTAAGCAATAAACTATTTTAGGATGTATTTTTTCAGCGCCATATGTATTTAATACACTGGGTTACATCCGTCCTGGAATCACACTTTGTGTTTATATATTATGAAATGTTAATGAATGGAAAGACTATACAAATGTAATGGGTAGAAAGATATTTAAGAGGGTGATTTGAAATAATGTATGAATGATTTTATAAAAATAAAACATGTATATTTTCAACTGGTCGTTTTCAGTACAGTGAACATTTCATGAAGTACCGGCTTTTCCAAACTAGCTGGGTGGTGGAGTTTTGCTTCCGTACCGAACAGCCAATTTCTACAGATGATCGAATTTTAGTGTTGAGGGGGGGGGGGGGGGGGGGATTTTAACCAGAATTGATTTCTTCCCAGAGGAGATTGAAAAGGAAAACAATTCGATGGGGCGCAACTAATTAAACTTAAACTAATATTTACTAATATGAAAAGTTTTTGTCCAAATTATTGCAAGTGACATACAGTACGTTCTGCGGTTATTCCAACTTGCCTGGGCCACATTGGACAGTATAGCCAGCGTCCACTTAACAGTATAACCAGAAAAAAGGGGCTATGTTTAAAATGTTTCAAGTATATAGAGCTGTGGTTGCGAATTGTGAGGGATGTTGTATAAATACCATTTAACATTTATCCATTTAACATTTATCAAATGTGGACGCCAGTTTCAACCAGTTTCGATCCTTTTGACAAGCAGCGCAAGTAAATATAACACTGTTCAACAACTTAAATTCTTTCTCAGACTATTACAGAATCCGTTTCGGTTATTTGTTTGTCTTTCTTTTCCTTCAACGAGCCTAAACCGTTAAATCAGATACTTCCAATTGTTCGAATTTATAATTTAGTGTTCACAACACTTGAAAAGTCTGAAAGGGATCAGTACTTTGTAAAGGACTCCCCGCCCCCCCCCCCCCCCCCCCCCCCAACCCTACACATACACTCGCCTCCCCTCCCTACAAAAACTAGCAACAAAAGCAAAAAACTAATCGAAATCCGTTTTAGAATCGGATAAAAATTTCTATATAAAGAAGACGAAATTGGCAAAATCCAAAGTATTAATTTTTATTTTGTGAACATTATGAACATTATTAACAACAGTATTAACGAAATACTAGAATTTATTTCACATAACTAATTTGACAAGCTATTTCAAAACAAAACAAAAAGAAAAAATTCATTACTTTTCATACAAAGAAATACATGCGAAAGGTTAACTTCATAACAGCACAATCTTAAAATCCATATACGTTTGTTTGTATCTATATAAATACATGGTACTATTGTAGCATAAGGGTGATAAACCCAAAAGTCTGCTTTCTGGCTAGGCATGCATCATTTATAGTATTCTGTAAAAATGCAACGCAAGAGTTGTCATAGAATTGAATAAAAAAAATATATTATAAAACTATAGTCCATGCATGGAATTATAAAATCCAAGAGGGCGGAGGATCAAAGTTAGCAAGGAAAATTCATTTAAAAGCAGTAAACTTGATTTTATCCAAATTAAACAACATGTATATGTATATTACAATAACAGTCTTCTAGAGAACAACTTCTATTGAAATCTGGTATTCTAAGCCAATAAATGCAAAACCCACGAAATAATTTTAAAAACTTTCTGAATCTAAAGAAAATTCAACAATATAATCAGAAAGATATTACGGTACACCTTCAAAAGTCACGAACGCTCAAGAGTGAAAGAAAAAAAGAAGCTTTTTCACCTGACCATAGTGGGTTCAGAAGTAAAATGATACGACAGGCTTCAGTGGAAGAGTTAGCCGATATTTGTAGAGCAATCGAAATTCATTTAAAGTGACATGAGCTGCCAAAATTCACACTTTTTTCATAAATTCTGACACAGAGGTTTGGAAGGTCATGAAAAAACTGAAATGATTGAGGTTGAAATAAGGAGAATCTGTACAATCTGTGATCTATGCAAGCCGAAATAGTATTTGAAAAGTAAACAAGAATTTGAATAATTGGCAAGAACCTTCATTCATTCTGAGCCTAAGTTAGTTCAAACCAATACTGTATTGTGCATAATCGATGCTAGAAGCAAGAAAAATCTTCTGAATTATACCTCTTGAGAAAAATAGCCGATAATATCAACATTCTGTTTAAAAGGCAAAAAATCGACATTTTGGCAGCTCATGCGACTTGAAATTCCAGATCTACCAAGCAACATTTTTCCTTTCCTTGGACTAAAAATCATACCATATGTTTAGGGAGACAGGGATTCTTGTTTGACAGTGACGGAGAGCTTGTTGTTTCCAATGCCTTGTCATGAGATTTATCATTGTCATCAACGGGATCTTCGTTGGTGCTGTTAATGATGTGAGAATCGACGGCGTAATTGCGAAACAGTTTTACTGGGAATGAACGTTTTCTTTTTGATGAACGCAGCGGATGAGTTTTCGATCCACTTTGAGAATGGTAAGAAAAGTCGGTTGTGTTTGGAGTTTTTTCTACAGAGCATAGTGGCTTTTCTTTTTGAGGACTGGGAGCGTTTGGAGACTTGTTACCTGTCGGGGTTGTCCGTCCAAGAACATCACTCTTTTTGTAAGATTTGTCGCATTGACTTAAGCGATTAGGGGAAATAGAATCAGCGCCTGAGAATTTAGTAGGGTCGCGTGTCGGTTTTCTTGTACTGGACATACCAGCTGAGTTATTTTGGAAAACTGTTGCATTCGCTGGACCGTTTACTTGCAATTTGGAGTTTGGTACATTAGCTACGAAGTTGGAAAATACCTTGAATTTACTACTTTGATTAGATGAAACACAGCCCTGATTAGTTGAGAGAGTCTGGGTCTGTGTTTTAAACTCGGGTCCTGGCTCGGAGGTTTGGGAAACCGAAGATGACCTTTTCTGGATCGGTTCCTTGGGATCCCAACAGAACACTTTCCCTAAATAACAAAAAGTAACAAAAGAAAAAATGAAAAAAGACTTGGATCATAACTCTTGAGAATACAAGAGCTTAAATAAGCGCGTGTTGAGAAAAAAACAACATATTTTCAGAAATATTAAAGGTTTTACTGTTGAGGAGAGCAAAAGTCCCTCTTTAACGCAATGTCTAAACGACAACAATAGAAGTAGTACTTTTGGTCACCAACCTTTTGTATCTTTGAGGACATCCACCCGTTTTAACCAATTCACTAGTTTAGCCAAATTCCAGTAATCCACACGGTTGAAAATCTTGATCACAGCTGCTTTGGCTTCTGTATAATTGAGTTCTGTGTCTGTAAAAAAGAATGGAACAATTGAACAAAATAAATCCAGCATTGTACGAAAATGAAACGTTTCGGTGGGAATTTCAACAAGGAGACGAAGAATTTCATTTAGGTATAGTTAAAAATTACAACTGATTTTTGCTTTGACCAGAACGTTTACAGAAAAATAAACGGGGTCTTTGCTAAACAAATAGACACAAATTTTGCAATGGCATTTAGAAGTTGAAAGGTTACTATAAAGTGAAGATATGGATAACAACTTCTTGGTTTACTGGGTGACGACGTTTCGATGTAGAGCTTCTTACATCGTTAAGGTCCGTTCTCACTGTGCGATTTGTCGTACCCACTTGTAGGATGCAATTAAAATGCATGCTTTTAATTGGTCGATATGATTTTCCAACCAATCAAATGCAGCCATTTGAATCGCATGCTACAAGTCGGTACGACAAATCGCACAGTGAGAACGGACCTTTATCAAAGTCAATGACAATCAACAAAATTATTCATTTATATAACAGATGAGAGAATTACACGTTGGGACAGGTACGTAATAGTATAACGTTTCTTAATTCATTTATACTATTACGTACCTGTTCCAAATTGTAATTCTGTCATCTGCTATATAAATGAATAATTTTGTTGTTTTTGATTGACTTGGATAACGATGTAAGAAGCTCTACATCGAAACGTCGTCACCCAGTAAACAAAGAAGTTGTTATCCATAAGTAATTCGTCATCTTATTGAAATCGACACAATAGAAGCCAATGTTTTTGGAAAATATCAAAGAATCGACGTTTTACGTTTACAAGATAAAATTTCATTTTGGAATTTGTGTTAATGTTTATAATATCCAATCAGTTTTTGGTGACAAAAATGATTAAGATCGATTGATTGATTGATTTAGATTAGGGGAGAGCGACGGGTAGTTATACCTTCTTCGTTTTGGTCTTTACGGGTGGTGTTCAAATCCACTGGTTGTTTAGTTACAAGCTGGTGTATGTCTTTAGATGGCTTCGATCTGTGCTGCTGTATATCAACGGTTCTACTCTGAGCATTTGTTAAAGTGGCTTCTGGGCGCCTCAGTTGGGGAATCAGTTTTCCCAGATAGCTGTTGTTCATTGATTCCGTACCTGGGTGTATATCAGTGGAGTTGGAAATTAATTGAGGGTTTGTCGAAGAAGTTGAGCAAACAGACAAGTCCATCGGTTGACCTGTAGTATTATGTGGTTGAATTTGATTGAGAGAAGAGATGTTTCCTATGGTCAGATTGAGAGGAACGGGTCTCATATCACCAGCTCCTTGCACCGAGACCATTGGATAACTTGATCCATAAGGTGAGGAGAGCATGTTGTACTGTTCCCTGGACACGATTATGTTCCCCAAAATATTGGTCATTGATACAGGCTGCATAGGGTAGATATTTCCTTGTGGTTGGGCCAGTTGAGGAATTGGACGGGGTAGCAAATTAGGAATACAACGCTTTGTTTCAAAAACTATTTCTCTCCATCTCTGTATGGGCAGCGTCTTCAGAACAACGGAATGGTATATCTTGGATAATTCGGCTTTTTTGCAAATTGTTGTCAGAAATGAACTTAAGCTATTTTTGCCCACAGCTGTAGAAGAATACCACTTGTCATCCGGAACATCCCTTGATATTGGTTGACGAGTCCTCGGGCGGAAAAACAAACATCTTTCGTCAAAAGTATGCATTTTTTCAATCTTTGAAAGGTACTTCTCCAAAGAAGCCACAGGGCACATAGGGTGACCTTTGACCTCAACCATGCGACGCCATTTGGGGTCAGATTCGTAAACTGCAGATTCATATTTATAATTCAAAAGTTTCTTACAGTATACAAACTTTCGTCCAGATTCGTCAACTTCAAAAGCAAAAAGATCACGACTTAAATGTCTTTGTACTTCCCGCCTTTTGTGGCAAAAATGGAGACAAATTTCAAACCAGACTTTATGCAGAAGACTCTCTGGCTGGTTTGTGTTAAAGGTCTCTCCATCATACAGTTTAGTTAGGTCTTCTCTTGATATTACCATAGTTTCAGGCCTTCGCTGTGACTTGGCCTTGGTTTCATTCCTGATAGCTGTTATTTGTTTGTTCAGAACTTCATTTGTTTTCTTAAAGGTAGAATTACGAATGTCTTTCTTCGAATCCTCTGGTAGCGAACACAAATACCTGTTAATGCTGTATTTAATATTCATTAAACTATTCTCTGAATATCTCTCACCGTCTCTGTTTCTGACAGAGATAAAGAAATCACTCAGAATATCATCCAGACGCATTTCACTGATTTTGTCCAAGTCGATATTGATGTCGTTTTTAGTACACCACTCCTGAAACAATCTCATGCCAAATCTAGTGGAGTGGATAGTATTTTTGACAGGTTCAGATTGACCAGACAGAGACAAAGAATCTATGCGCTTGAATTTTACACCAGGGGAAACAAAGTCTTCCTCTTCTTTGCTTCCCACTTTGCTATCGCCACAATGCCATGAATTTGTTCGTTTTAATTTCGTACACAGCGAATCCGCACTTATGGAAGTTATGCTCGTTTCAGTTTCGCTTCCGATTGAAGTTACGTTTTTGTGCGATTGTTCATCTACTTCAGACAAAGTGTCATCTTGCTCATTATTCTCTAATGGGGTTTCTAAACTTAAAGATTGACTTGCGTCACTCATGTTGACAAGAGGGTGGATCGTGCTATATTAGTATATATAGGCCTACAAGACAACTTTTTTCGACTCCCTATGGCTGCAACAACAACACTCGTCTAACAGTATCAGCTTACATAAAACTAATGCTTAGCCTTTTCAAAAGTGGCGTTCAGATATTTGCCGAAACAAAGGCAAAACATATAGTACAGCAGTTTCAAAGCAAGCATGATATCTCAATACTTGCCACAGATTCAAACATTTCCCGGTCAATAAACTTTTACAAAATACGACCATTAATAAGTAGCGCCGTCTATGCCAGAACGTGAAGATGTAAGGGGGACAATCCAGACGGCTATTGCTGAACGGATTTGCCTTACAACTACAAGGAACCTACTGCCTTGCATAGATAGGTCGCATATTTGGAATGGATGGAAGACATGCCTGATGCTATGGATGTGGGTCCCATTTAGGCATGAATGTTTAAAATTGACAGAAGATCGCATTTATAGCTAGAATTATACAGCCGTATTAAGTGCTTAGTCTATATCTGGCCAAACCTTAATTCAATAACATTAAATGTCTACAGGTACCTCGTTATTTATGTTTGGATATTTATTGGTCGGTACCAGGTCGACGACCAATAAATGTCAGAAATTATAAATAACGGAGTAAGACCTTTACTAAAGTGAAGTAGCCAAACCTGTACGGCATAACCCTACTAGATGAATTTTAAATAACAGAGATTCTTATTCAGATATTTCTGTTTGGCAATCAAATCTTTCAGTCTACATTTGCGTGCATAGCATCAACCGAAAATTTATGATTTTAAAGAATACATGTACGTCAGCATTTTGTTTTGACGAAAACTAAATTATCTAAATTATTCAAGCTACTCACTTTATAAGACTAAAATTTCTTACAGATTCTCGCTAATCAAAATTTTGTTATTGTTTTATTCTTTCTCTTTATGATTTAACTGTATTTCAAAATGGCAGAAATCTTAAAAAAGATTACCGGTAGTTTTTGATTTGTCGTTAATTACTGAACTTTTAGAATCAACATCAAGAAAATCTATTTTCTCGGGCCCCGGACCTTGAATAGAATTGCGTTTATTAAACTGATCCTCTACTTCGATTGATTGATTGATTGATGTTTTACGCAGCACTCAAGATTATTTCATTGACCGGAGGAAACCCTCGACCTTCGGCGAGTACCTGGAAACTCTTCCACATGCGACGACCCATGGAAAAATCTACTCAGAAAAATATTTGGTCTGAGTGTGATTCCTCTACTTCGAAATCCACATAAATTCACTAATGTGGCGTAGTTTCCAGGTTGAGAGAGAGAGGGTGACAATCAATTTGGTATCGAATTCTGCCCAGTGTTGGTGGAACTGGAGAGAAGGGGCAACATGCTTCCATTTACGTGGAAAGGATTTCGCGCGAATGAGGGGAGTGGGATGGTGATCGAGGCCTTCCATCGATGGATCAAGAGTTCGAATCCCACTCAGACGAAAATTGAGCATTTTCTGGGTGAGTTTTCCCTCGGTCGCCTTTTGTAAAGGAGCTGCCAGGTACTCACCAAAGGTCCGTGGGTTTCCTCCGGGCAAAGAGCCCGAATTCCTCCCCCGCTAAGCCTGGCTAATGCCGCCATATACAACAGAAATAGTTTTGAGAGTAGCGTAAAAACCAATCAATCTATGCCTAGAGAAAACGTATTCTAATTTTTTGACTGGGTTTTTTCACTCCGACGACTGAGGCTATGTGGAATGTTGCCTGCTACTAGCCGAGGGTAATTTGTATATGGGTGAATGTAAGGGTGAGTGGAATCGTACTTCATGTCCTGTGGGATTTCCTTGAAATCAAAAAAAAAAATCCCTTAACTTCTGTAATCAGAGAACAATGCCGTGCCTGTGGAATTCAGTCATAAATTGTTGACTACTTTACAGTTTACACATAAATGTTGGACTGGATACTGATGTTACCCATGCATAAGCTGATATGGCGATGTCTTGGTCGGTCTGCGGCTTGCTGTAACCTATGTAAGTCACAGAGGCCCCCGTAAAATCAAGTCAAATTGGGCTGATTGAAGTTTTACGCAGCACTCATAGTTACTTTATTTACAAAGGCAGTGCAAAGAGGAAACTCCTGACATTTCGGTAGTATTTGCGGATTGATTTATAAGAGCATGAGTTTTCGCTGTATTTTCCCATAGGAACCCGCGCCTCATCCATGTTAGCCGAGAAATCTGGGCTCTGCCGAATTTTTTTTTTCCGTATTCGTCATACGTATGACGAAGACGGAAAAAAAAATTGGCAGAGCCCAGATTTCTCGGCTACATCCATGTATACATTATCTGTATTGGATCTAGTCCGAAATATCTGCGATGATGATGTAAGACATCTGATGGTCTATCTGTCAGAAAATGTCTTACATCATCATCGTAGATATTTCGGACTACATTGGATCGAACGTCTTTACCACCTGACCTCAAAATCTCTCCTTCAGCGTCCCATGGCCAAACGTTAAAAAGTCCCACAAAACCAGCCTATAGGTTCTCTTTGAGAAGTTACAAATGCGTTTACCTAACAAAACTATTTCTTTGATCTGGCCAGACTATGTGGAGATGAGGGATGGGCTAATTGAGCTCCATCTACGATTTTTTTCAATTTGACAAAATGTAATAGCAGCGACTGCTTCAGAGTACTCAGTAGAAATACTCATTTTTAGCATTTTGAACGACCAATACTTTTCATGGACCAAGCATAAAATATCTCCCTTAAAACACTAACATCCAAGGCAATAACCACACTAAACAGCTACGTCTTTGAACACATTCAATATCATTTCAAACTGTTTTATTCAGGTAATGATGGATAACTTAATACTTACAGAAGTTGAGTACAATAGCACTGAATCAGACCAACACAGAAAATCAGGAAGAACAGATAATTGGTGAGAACATTTTTTTGTCTGAAGAGCACATCAAAGATGGTAAGAGTTGGTGGTAATTTTGGCACTAATTTAGGGCATTAACATTTTTTTAGGTCAACCAAACACACTTGAGTTGTAAAAAAAATACAGTAGCACTAGTAGATTTTCTGCTCAAATAATATATCTATTGTTTCGAAACTATAGGTATAAAAATATAAAAAAAAATATTGTTTGACCCAACCCAGAAAATAGAAGTATCAGTATGAAAATCCAAGTTTTAAAAATGCTATTCAATAATTGCTTAACGGTATTTTTGCTGTTTTGACAAACTGGTCAATTCATCAAAAAATGTTTACGGAGATACAGAAAGATGTTTTTTTTATTCTCGTTTTTTGCCTTCAATGTAAATATATATCAGAGACCTTGTACTTGTAAAAAGGAAATAAAAATTGAGAAAGAAAGGTTTCATTGTTAAGGGGTTCCAAATTAAGAATATATTTTCACCCAGTCTAGAGTTTCAAAATCAATGAATACATTTTCAGCTGACCCATTTGAGGCTTACAGAATCAGTTGATACCTTATAGCCTATTTTTAAAAAGGTAATTTTAAGAAATAAAATGTTAAACAAAGTTTGAGAAAATGATGAAGGGTTCTGCACAGAGGCTAGTTAACCATATAGCTTTAAGCGAGTATTATATTTAAATTAACTAATTATAATAGGCAATGTAGGGGAGATAACCCAAATATGTGAGAACTCCAGCAGAAGGAACTAATGCTTTATTTTGCTACAAGCCAATTGATTCGGAAAAAGAATTTAGATTATTTACTAGGATGCCTTCCATACGTCTCTCTCATATCTTATATTTTTACTTTAGAAGCAAAATGTGGACAAATAGCAGTTAGGTTAGCTGTAAATAATACTTGTTTATTATCGAGAACAAAAATGCTTGTATTGTAATGAGAGAAACTAAATTTACTCCTACATGTCTCCAAAAATGGGTAGCGGGGATGTGAAAGGAGGGGGGCGTGTGACTGCTCAATGTACATTTTAATTCACGTATAAGCCTTCAATTTCATGATTTGATTCCCTGTTTTACTCTGTACAAGATTACCTCCCTTATGTTGGCAGAAAGAAACTCCGAACCTCACTCGATACTTGCAACACATACTAAAGGATAAAATCTAGACTGTCAAGTTGAGTGTCATTCAAACTACTATTAACAAAAAAAAGATGCAACTGTTCTTTGAATGAAGAGTGCCATAATTTTATGTTAAAGTATAACGTGTTGTATCCGAAGTGCTCACTGCAGGTTCTAAGAAAATTGCGTTCATTTCGCCCTTTTTTTAAAAAAAAGTAAATAAAAAATTTGTTACATTTTGAAATTATGCAAATAACAATTTTAGCAGTTTATAATATATGGAGGTTTAAACTGCATGAAAATATTTTTACTATATCAAATAATTCTGCAATTTATCTCCTCTTAATAGGTTTTTTATTGAAGTCAGGAGGCATTAGTTACTGGTATACATCCATATGTCAAGGGCTTTAACAAATACTGAATTAGTAAATAATCGACACTGATTGACCCGAGAAAATTCTGAGCCACAGTGAGAATTCTTTTTCAGCTCAATCAGTGTCGGTTATTTACTAATTCAGTAATTTTCCAGATGATGATTGCAGCTTGCTTTAGACAAATATATATCAGTTCTAGTTTAGCTTTGAGTTCTAACATCAGTGTTGCCTGTTACCCCGAAGTTTTGGTGCTTTTGTTAGCGAGGACAGCTTTATATATTTTAGTTTTTTGTTAGTCTTCATCCACTTTTTATGAAATAGCCTCCAGAAATCCCTGATATTAGGGACCGCTGTGTCCGGCTCTATCCATGTTTGTTTAATGTCAATGTCAGCAATAAACGCAAACAGTACCACGATGTCAATGAAACTTGAAATTCTGCAAAACTTAGATTTACACTTACTGGTATTGAAATCAACTAAATGCATTTCTGTACAAATGTGTGATTTACCATTAAAGGTTTTTTATCAGAAAGCAATTGGATGTGCAGATTTCCTCATTTTTCTACATCCAGGTTACAGAGACTTTGCCAATTCTGTTACATTTATTGATTTAATGAAACGCTGTATTGATAAATTTGATAAGAAATGTCTGCGTAAGGTTCAGTCTGTCAAAAGAATACAGGCTGTTCCTAATGTTGTTGTTGTATCTGTGTTTAAGGTGAGAAATGCTATTTGTTTTAATAACTAGGAAGCACTTGTAGGAGCTTGCTGAGCAGCCTGTCGTCGTTTGACGTCCCAATTATAAACACGAGCCATATCTGAAAAAGTTGTGGTTAAGGAAGCAAAGTGGTTGATTTCAAAAGATTGATTGACGTTTTACGCCGCATTTAAGGTTATTTCAAATATATGAGAGCATTGGCATGGTTTAGTGGGAGAGGAAACCGGGCTCATTGCACAGAGGAAACCCCTGACCTTTGGGAGTACCTGGCAACTCTCCCAGGCAAAAGGAAATCGCCTGGGCTTTCTCAAACCTTCAGCCTATTGATGTAAATGTCACATACATGTTAACATCATTATTGACATTGTCAGGGTTATCGTGAGGGATTGATCGATGCTTTACGTCCCACTCCAGATTGTTTCACCCATATGGCCCCATTGGCAGCCGCATTAAATCATGTCAGAAACCTGTCTAAATCAACGCTTTCATAAAACAGAACATTATCACTGATGATTCTTTGAAAAAGGATACTGACTTCAAGGGTTGTGGTTTGATCTCGTATAAAGCCCAAGTCATCCTCTACCTGAGATAAACTTTTACTAGCTGCATCAAAGTTTTTCTCTAACAAAGTTTCTGCATCATCTAGATTGTATTCAAGCATCACATTAGCCTATGGAGAAACACAGCATATAATATATTAATTTTTTAGTGTTTTACATCGTACTCAAGACTAAATCAGACAAAGATGAAACAAATTCTATACTGATTGATTGATTGATGTTTTATGATGTGCTCAATATTATTGGTCTGAGTGGGATTCGGATCAGTGCTGCATTGATGGGAGGACTGTGTTTGACTGAGGGACTCTACTTGACTGAGGAGCCACCGATGATCCCTTTCTATCCTGATCAGCCTATGTTGAAGAGTTTCCTCCCACACTCAACCTGGTAATGCCGCCACATAAGTGAAATAATCTTGAAGGTGACCTAAAACAGCAATCAATCAACTACACAGACAGAAACGTCAGAAAACCCAATAACTGTTTTTAAATTCTTATCGGCTTATCGGGTTTATAGTTCCATATTTTATACCTTATTTGCCTTACCTGCCAATCATGTCACACACGGACGACTGAATCAAATAATTTCGAAAGAGCGTGAAAAAGCAAAATCCCTTACCCCAAGCCATAGACAGACTTTTTCTGTAGGAGGTATCCTTGCCTTAGCATACAACTGGTCAGACAATAAAAACCTCGTCTCCAATGGCTCTGTTGAATCCTAAGGAGAAAAAAATGCGAGAAACAATTATGAAAATAGCTATTTAAACAATACATGCATTTAGCAAATTTTCAAAACTGTACATAACTTATCTCCAGTATTGATTATCTCCCCTTTAAATTTTGACTAAGTTGCCCTGGTATATTGCAGGTTTTGCAAACTATGTGGTTTTTTTTTTGTTGCATTATGTAGTATCTGTTACAAGTTGACATAGTTTATACGGATCTTTTAAATGGATCATCTTAAGAACAGCTTAAAAAGCAGTAATATTGCAGTTATGAGGGGCTACCTGCCTGGCAACCCCCTTACATAGGGCAGTCAAGTGAAAAGCCCATTTAGAATTTTTCAATTTTCCTTGGACCGACTTTGATTGGAAGCCGTGACCCTTCCATGGGAGGCTTGGGTCAGACAAAGAATATCCCCAAACTGACTGAGCCCCCAAGGCCGCCCAAAAGATCATTAACTGAGACTTGAGTTTACCTAATAGCCCAATAGATCAAATTGGTCTTACCTTCTTACTTTGAAGATGCTTTACAATATCTAAAGATGTTTTTATATCGGGTAACTGTGTTTTTAACCTGTAAAGGGAAATTTTTAAAAAAATTAGTTTTAGTAAATTCAAAATAAGTTTGAAGAGGCAAAGTCAAAAGTTGTTGGAATACATTATTGCAGCATTCAAATCACAATTTATTCATACAGCCACATGCCCGTTATTATAGAAATCCAAAACTTGATTGATTGGGGTTTAATATCACATTTAATGGAAGTCATTTACCATTCCAGTAGGTCAAATTTATTAATGGTACTATTTTGTACCAGCGTTTGATATAGTGAATATTCTCTTTTGTTACCGTGACTTTTTGGTATTGAGGTTATACTCCATGAATTTGTATTTGCTATGTTGTTCATCGAGTTTCTTCAACGTGGTTTCTGCGGACTCATTGTTTTCTGACAGTTTCATGAATGCATCAACATCTTCCTACACACAAAAAAAACAAAACAAATATGTTAAAAGAATAAATAAAACTCAGTCTTACAAGTTAAATGGTGTCAATATATCAAATGGCATAATTTATTCATAAGTTCAAAGGTCATCAGTAGCAATAGCCTTTAGGTGAAATGTCATTTAGCAGCACAGATGACCTTTGACCACAAAGAAAATTATGAAGACACTCAATATAATTACACCGTTTTCGGAAAACATACAATAAACATTCTGACAAATAACAAGAGGAAATCCCAAACAACCTTTCAATTTATCATTGATATTTCAAGTTTCAGATTGTAAATAAAATTTAAAACCACATTTTAAAGTGGCATGCCAAATAGATGGGAAAATTAGCTAATTGTTTGCCATTTTTGTAAAGAATTACAAAGTTTTCTGCTGATACTAATCTTTAGCATGTTCATTAAGGTTTTTTTCATAAGCAACAAAAACCCTATAATGCACTCATACATCCTTGGAATGTGAGTGTGATTTGAACCCGCGCCACATCGATAGAAGGTCTGTGTGGGACTGAGGGACGATTCAACTAACCTACTGGACCACAGAGGCCCCAGGTGAGAGTGAAGACGTGCTCAGTGTACTATTTGTTACTATTAATTATAATACAAATATTTGATCACTTCATTAGTAAATCAGATGTCATCAGCCGTAGATCATCCTGCATGATTGCTTGGCTGAGAAAGGCTTAAGATTTTGGTGTATGTTACTTACTTCTGTACACGTCTTAAACTAGAGATTTGAATTTTAATCAATGATTAAGTTTATTCAGGTTGGGAGAAGTCTTTGATGGGGGGTTTTCCAACGATTGGTGGGTAAACAGCCGCTTCACCCCCGAACGATGAAGAAGAGACCCCACTGTTTGTTGCGTAAAGTTTGGTCACTCTTCTGATTGACCTCAGTTGACGTTTGCTCTTCCATGTTCGGTAGAAGTCTCTTCCAGGTTTTCCACCAATTTCAGCCTCATTAGGAATGGATGTAAGCCTAGTGGTCATTTTTGAAAACTACAGAGCGTGCGGTGCATGCAGATAGGTCAAACGTGTGAGTAGATATTTCGGTTTATTTTATAACACGTGCTTAAAATAGCGCAATCGGCTTGACACTTGTCAACTCGCCACGTGTGCTGAAGCAGTTGAAATTTGCCACCGATAGGTGGACAACACGCCGGTCGATAGCTCCAGTATTATAGCGTTAATGTGAGGCCCGAAGGTCCGAACACCACGGTGGGTAGCCATGATGATGTTTAAAATATGAAGATTCCGGAATGGCTGAGAATACAAAACTTGGCCGCCGTGACCGCTGGAAAGTGTTCCAACCAGTTCTAGATATGAATGTAATGCAATAACTCTGGCCTATAATTCGATAAAACGGGAATGGATATAAAGACAGAAAAAGCTTGGTCATTCATTTTAAAGGATTTATGAACAGGATTTAAAGCTGGTTTGTGTTTGTTTATGGACTAAATGTATATTTGAAAAACATCAGTTGAAACGAAACAACCTTCGAGTTAGTTCCCTGGTAGTCTAAAAAGGAACGAAGAGGAAATATGCATATTTTCCGTATTTTTCGTAACTACTCGGAAAAATGACGTCATACACGACCTTCGATGTGTACATTAACAAGCTGCCACGAAGACGTACTGAGACAGCAGAAATCGTTTATTATGTCAACGCTGTGAGGGTACGTATACAACGGAGGTCGTGTTTGATGTCATCAGTCTCTGAGATAATTAACTTTCGTAAGCATTGTAGATCTGCAAACCTAACTTGAATTTTGTATGTGCTGCGACCGAAATTTAATTTTCTTTTTGGCCAGACTTTCAAAGTACATGTTCTACAACACACTTAACGCAAATTTGAAAATATTTCCGAAAGTTGTTCATAAATCCTTTAAGTAGGGATTCCCCATTTGTTGTGTGCACCTCTGAATGTCAGACTGATTTTAAATGGACTTATCAGGACATTTGCTTAACTTCCGGTAATGAAATCTTACCCCCGATTGCCTAAAATGGAATTCCATAAACATGCAAACAAAGGTTTGAAACTCCCTGATTTTCATGTGATGTTGTCAAACTTGTCTTAATCGTTCACTTTCTGTAAAGTTTCTCTGTGTTTCTGTCTTATAATTTGAGAAATTATGACTTCAAGCTGGTTACCAATAAGACAAATTAGCGTTTACGCTTTTCAGAATGGAAAAAAAAACAGATTTAGGTGTAGGATGTTGTAATAAAAGCTTTCTACCTACAACACACTATCGTCTCCGCCATTTACATTTTGGAGACTCGTACATTTACCGGAAGTGCTTCAAAGGGAGAGCATGAAAAACACCGAGTCATTATAGAAATGAAAACTATTTCCATCACAGCTTTGCTTTGTAAAGTTAATAAAGACATGTTTATATTATTATCTCCCCCTGCTTTCGTGCATAGTTTCCTGCGCTACATGGCGTTTTAAATTTGACGTTTCCCAATGACAAGCTCAGATATATGACTGAAGCTGTGGACACAAAATACACTGATTTCTTGCACCGGAAATCGATCTCGATTGACTCTGAAAAAGTGAGTTTAAATGCTAATTTTGATATTAAGGTTCCAATTAACAGGGTCTGTTATTTCCTCGGATGCTAATGCTTTGATTAAAAGAGTTTTTTCATTACATTTTATTGATTTTTATTCGAATTAAGGAATCCCTATTTTAAGGCATTTATTGTAACGGTGACGGTAAAAAATCGCTAGCCTCAACACTTCACAGTTGCGGACAGATTTTACACTGTCGAAAAAAGCTCCTAATCAGATGGAAAACGTGCACGTTTTCGGTTTTGTTTTCTAACAATTTTGGTCAGTTCCAACTTCCAAGTAGGCATGGTCAGATGTGTTGAATGTAGAATTGTGCTACAGGCGAAAAATAAAGAAAGACTCAACAAAGCACAAGTCTATATAAATATACAGTTACCACAAAGACGGCTTTTGGCATTCCCGATGATGTTTTCTCAAGACTTGATGCCTTCGAAGCATTTTCGGTCGCCATGATGAAATGGTAGTAGTTTGCTCTTATTGCGCCTCCAATCGTTAGAGAGTTCCCAAAGGAAAAATGGCTACCCTTCTAAAACCGGTAATGACAAAAATAGGCTAGATTGGCTCTGTTTAGGGATATATTAGATTGATCGTATGTGTTTTTTAACCACTAATGATATGCCAACGTTACTTTTGGTCTTTGCAGCCTATATTCCCTGTTCACTTCAAAATTTTCAACTTTAAAAAGAACGTGTTTTGTTGACATCTGCAGCAAACAGGCAAAGTGGACAAAAAAAAAGAAAGTAGAAAATATTTTATAACAAGAACTCGGTATTATTACAAACCCTCGTTTTGTAGTAAATTGTTAACAACTCTTTTATATTACATAAAGGTTACCCTTTGATCCCAATGACATTTACTAGGAATTAATTTTAATCTTTTTCCTTTATAAACATCGATATGTATTGTCAATTTGTCCTACAACTGAACACTGAACAGGTTAGGGAAAGCAGCTGAAAACAGCTATAATAGCTTTAAACAGGTATAATAGCTAAAAAAAGAACTACGGGCCGGTAGCTGAATTCAGCTATACGTGCATATCAATTCTCGATTTCGGCATGACGTCACGATCCTGACAACAAGGCTCCGAGGTGAAAACAATACCATAACGACTCCATTTTGGCTGGCTGAGGGAAGACCATGTGACCCTAAGTACCCTAGCCGGCTGGTCAGGTACCCGGATGTCCGAAACCGAGAATGCATGAAAAAAAACGCTCTATTAAATCTAGATATTTGTTTTTCTTCAATCCGGTAGCTCACTTTCATTTTTACTGAATGTATTAAAGCCGGAGTCTCCCCCTAAGTCCAACATCCCACAAGTCGGACATCCCCCAAGTCCGACGCCCCATAAGTCCGACATCCCACAAGTCCGACGTCCCATAAGTCCGACAAGTTGAAGAAGAAAAAAATGCCACCTGAAAAATCTATCCCTATGGATGCTTAGAATGACCATTATTTAGATTTTTTACTCACTTAATAGCCTTTTGTTTGTGTTTAATAAAATAAAACAAGCTTACAAACAATACAATTTAGAAATACATTGAATTTAATTCTAAAATAAAGAAAATGTTGGGAACAATAAGAATTTATGTCATTACTGCATATCCATAGTTTTCAATTTTGTTTCTGCGTAACTGGGTATTAATGCCAACTTACTGCCTTCCTCATGCACACACAAGAAGTTATGGCTTAGAAAAATAAGTGTGGCTCTAATACATCCGTTAAAAATAAAATTAAGGTACCGAATTGCAGAAGAACAGTTGTTTAGAATTAATTAAGCGCTTTTTCTTGCATTGATATGCATGTATAGCTGAATTCAGCTACTGGTATGTAGCTCTTATTTAGCTATTATACCTGTTTACAGCTACTATCCCTAACCTGGCTGAATGGATATGCTCAATTTTCGGCCGTACGTTTTTCCCAACATAGACTGATCCAGAGACATTTTGATACCTGTATACAGGTATGGGCGCCCAAACTCATAAGCAAAAAATCCGCCCAAATTCTTAAAACCAACAGATTTTAATGTCAAAATAGCATTTAATGTTGAATTTTGGGCCAGAGATGTTGTTTTTGTCTTCTTGTTGGAACATTTTGAACCGAAATGGTATGCCCAAATTTTCCCTGGATCAGTCCCTGCCCAATCTCATTTCTTCTGTAGAGTTTTTCAGGCCCATGTTGATGTAAACTTTTGATTAACTGTCATCCGAAATACAGTACTGCTTCTTAAAATTTGACACATTTACCTCTTTGATAAACAGAGACCATAATAGTTTATACTAAGTTTAACAAGTTTACCAGAGTTGGGTTTGTTTTTTGACAGACACAGTTGTAAGTTATTAAATTATCTTTATTTATATCTGTTACATATCCAACTCATTTTCAGTTGTCTTTCCCTGTTAGTCTTGAAGTCATACATTTGTATTTTTCTAATCCACTATTTATTTGATAAAGGATGCCCTCCTTGTTCATTCTAATAATAAACTAAAAGTCATTCCTTTAATTTTTTTCAGCAAGGGGAGCCAGACGGCAAATTTGACGGAAAATGGCCTTCAATGAAAATTACAGTACTGAAACTTTTACGCCAAGAAGGTGTTTCACGGACAGAATGGCATGACTTATTTTGGACGGTACATTCAGTATGCTTGTGGGATGATAAAGGTCCACATAAAGTATACCAGGCCCTACAAGATGATATTCTGGACTTTATTAAACAGGCACAAACAGTGAGTGACATACTCGTAATATCAGGCTTTTTAAAATACTTCGAAACCTTTTCAATGAATTTATAATACGTGTGTGTCTTTTAAGAAAGTGAATATAACTTTCAGAGAATGTTTGCTGCAGTATTGCTAAGCTTCCCCTGGCAAGTCTGGAAAATCGGCCATATAAACAACATGATGTTGAAAGCGTAAAACAATCTGAATGGCTCAGGAGGTAAAGTGCTAAGATTACGCTCAAACAAATCTTATTAAAGCGTTTGACTGCGTTGGGACTCGATGCCTTGCTAAAACTAGCTAAGTCATTTGAATGAAATAATTTTGAGTATGGCTTAATAAATGAGCCAAAAAATCTACCTTTTTGCTACAAGACATTTTTTCTTGTATTGATATGCGAGTCTTTTTTTTTTCACCAGCGTGTGCTTCAACAACAAGAAGACTCCTCCTTGTTAAAGGCATATATAGCGGAATGGAGTAAGTTTTTTACTCAGTGTGACTACCTCCCCAAGCCATTTGGACAACTTGAGGTGTCACTGTCTGGGAAAGCACATAGCAGTATGCAGAAAAAGTCACAAGGAGAAGACAGCATTGTCAGAAAGGTAAGTCAATAGACTTATAGCTTGGAACAAAGCGATTGATTGAAAGTCTCTGCTTCAGACACGTAGCTTTCTATAGCCGGCCGAATCCCATTCAGACCATCAAAACATTTTTATGGGGATTTCACTTGTCGTCCTATGTGCAAGAGTTGTCAGGTACATGTTGAAGCGTTCCTCATTCACAAATGTCTTGCTTTGACAGGAATAATGTCTCCTGTCTCAGAAATTTGAATGATTTCTGAAGAAGTTTTCAGGCAGTATTGCAACATGCATTTGAAAAAAATCTAACCGTTTTTCTCATCCATTCACTCATGAAGAAAATACAAATTTCTTTGATTATCGGCTATAATATGTTTTATTTTCAGTTAATGCTGGACAGTTGGAATCAAAGTATCTTCTTGAATATTAAGCAGAGATTACAGGACAGTGCAATGAAACTGGTTCACGCTGAGAGGAACGGGGAAGCGTTTGATGCCCAGTTAGTTATAGGAGTTAGAGAATCATATGGTCAGTGGTAGCCTTCTTATTAATAACTGCTATTCATTGATCAACGTTTTGTTTTTTTTTGCTCGATTATTTATTTATTTTGGGATTTAGTGCTTTGTTGGTTCATTTCCCAATTAGCCTACAAGGGAAACCATTTTCTTAAAGCAAACAAACTTGCTTTACTTTTTCTGTTCATCTATTTTTGTTTTGGGACTTCTGAGGCTCAGTTGGCTGAGTGATAGTTGGACAGTCAAACACAACCCTTTGGGTCTTTTTGGGTTTGAATTGCGATCAGTCTAAAGAAAAAAATTCTTAGTAGGGTTTTCACTCTATTGGCCTATGTGGAGTTGTCAGGTTCTTGCTTAAAGCCAGGTATAAAGCCCAGCTTCCTGCCCAAGAAATCTGGCAACGCTACCCTAAAAGTATTCTAGAGTGTGGCGTAAAACATCAAATGATCACTCAAGTTCATTGGAAGCAGATACTGCTAAGTTTGCCATCTATTTGTAATTCACCTTTTTGTCAACTCCCATAATGAAGTCAAATAAAATGACCCTGTGGTATCATAACCTTTTCTACCCCAAAAGACACCCTCGGCCTGTCTTTGGCGAAACCCTGTAACGCTGAGGTGCGTCACTGGCTCAAGAAAATAATGATAAGTTTCCAATTGCTGAATGCAAATCACCAGGTATTGATCAATAAAATTGTCGAGTATGGCTCAGCATTGTTATTACAAATTCAAAATTATCTTTTTATTCATTGAACATTTCTATTTTATTTTTTTTTACAGTAAATCTTAGTTCAGATATTGAAGACAAGTTAAAAATCTACCGAGAGAATTTTGAACATGCATACTTGGTATCAACAGAAAATTTTTACAAGTTAAAAGCTCCGTTATATTTGGCTGCCAATGGTGTTCAGAACTACATGAGATATGCAGATGCCAAACTGAAAGAGGAAGAAATTAGAGCCATGAGATATCTTGAGACGGGGTATGGATGTAACTCTGTTGCTGCGGTGAGTTATCTCCCCTTTCATATTTGTTCTCTGCCTTCAGTCTCAAGCGGGGAAGGAAGTGCTGTCAGATCTATCAGCAAAAAAAACTGTGTCAATATTTGACTGTTTCCAATCCCACTTGATCATAATAAAAAATGATTTGCCTATTTTCATGGGGATTTTCATCATAGTTAAAAAAGCAAAATAATCTAGAGTTGCTCAAAGGTTAAAATCATACATAATAATGCAACTGTTTTTTGAAACATATGGAACCTAAACGTTAATCATTGCTATTCTTCTGTTTTTTTTTTTGTTGCAGCTGACAGAATGTTGTGTAAATGTTTTAGTAACCGCCTTCAAAGAAACAATCCTACATGAGTGTGCTGGCATGATAAAGAATAATGAAACGGAAAGTAAGTTTGACATCCATTGTGGAACTAATGTACTGGTTAAAGGTATCAGTAAAAATGTGTTTTCATGCAATTGCACTATGTCTTTGCTTTCCCCTAGAAGCACAAGGGGGCCCCCTTTGCTCAGTAGGTAGAGCCTTGGACGCTCAATCCGAACAGCCTTTTCACCAATGGGTCACGGGATTGAATCCCACTCAGTCCAATAAAAAATGGGAAAATTTTCTGACTGGGTTTTTCTTTCTAACGACCTATGTGGGATGGTTGCCAGTTATGGAAGGTTGTGGGTTTCCTCCTGGCATAGAGCCCGGTTTCCTCCCACAATAAAACTGGCAAGGCTGCCACATAAGGGATATAATCTTGAGCCCGGCGTAAAACACCAAACAAACAATCAATCAATCAGTAGAAGGACAAGTTTTTTCTCAGAGGTTTTTTTTTCACTTCTAGACATACGTCATTTTCTACACAGTCAAACCCCATCAATATTCAAACTATATTTTGTACGGTATTAAAAAAGTGGGATAAAATGTTCTTTACCTTACTTATAGATTTTTATTTCATAAAAGTTCTCATTTTCTGCACAGTCAAACCCCATTATGGGCCATTAATATTCAAACTATATTTTGAACGGTATTAGAAAAGTGGCATAAAATGTTCTTTTCCTTACTTATAGATTTTTATTGCATACAATTTTTAATAATTGGGTTTGATCATTGTGCAAAGAAACTATCAGCAGAAGTGAGGAAGGGTAGCCCTATATAACAGTTCACCTTTACTATATAAGTTAAATAATCTTGATTGCAACGTCAAAAATATTTAATTAAAATATCTTTTATGTTTTAATCATCTTTATATTGTTGCTAATACATTTGATAATTGCTTCTGGTTTTAGAGTTACAGTTGATGTTTAGTTTAATGGATAGGGTGCCAGACGGTATTGCGCCCATGTTACAAGCCCTAGAGGAACACATTGTAAGTCAAGGGCTGGCAGATATGATAGCAGCAGCAGAAAGCATCACACAGGTAAGGGAAAACACTCTACTCATTGAGTGATGTATGTGGAAGAGTTGGCAGGTACTTGCCGAAGGGCAGGGGGTTTCCTCCGGGCAATGAGCCGGGTTTCCTCCCCACTTAACCTGGCAACACCGCGATATAAGTGAAATTATCTGGAGTGCGCGTAAAACATCAATCAAGCAATCATTGAGTGATTGATTTTGTTGCCATACAAGCCTTCTATGGATGGCTCATGGATTCCAAAGAAAACATTTGACAAAATTTCTGTGTGTGTTTTCACTCGATAACCCTCTGTGGAAGTGTAGCCAGGTTCCCAAAGGTGGTCTAAGGTTCTCTGTGGGCAAAGATCCGGGTTTCCTCCCCTAAAAAAACTGGCAATGCCCCCATATAAGTGAAAATTTCAGTGTAAATACATTTTTTCGCTGTGAGGTTCCAATTCAATCAATGACAAGTGGTGAGTTTCCCTTTTAAAGTTCACGTGTCCATAACCGAGTTATGTAGATATTTTAGACAACATCTGAACTCATTTACACGTTTGGCAAAAAAGGCTATAGTTTAGAATTATAACATGTAATTTGATGGTGTGACAGGCGTTGTATTTGATTACCTGTGCTTCAATGGGACATTTAAATTGAAATTCAAATTTTTGTTGTTGTATATTTTTGCCATCCTTATTTGAATAAAGATTATATTTTATGTTTAATTTGAATTGTATATTTTTACAATCTTGATTTTATAATTTGTTTTTTAGGATTCAGAGAAATATGTGGAGCAATTGTTGGAATTGTTTAACCGTTTTAGTGCTCTGGTCCGAGAAGCTTTTAATGACGATCCAAGATTTCTCACATCAAGGGACAAGGTAAACACATAATGAACATACACTTCTTTATGAAAAATCAGTTGAAAATGACATGGACACTTTTTCAAACTCAATCAGGCTAAAAGTTGTATGTTACTTGTTTAATGCGAAAACTCTCGTCAAAGCAGCCATTTACTCAAGGATGTTCTAAGTTGTGTTTTACTTGTTTAGCGCTAAAAGCCACCATTTACTCTCTATTTACATTGGTTCACCTGTTGTAAATAAAATTGGTCCTAAATAAGCCTGAAGCCTAGTGATGTCACTGGAAAAATTATGGGATATTTGAGGTATCTTGTTTGCAGCGAAACCAAACTTAACATATAATACTTTTCTTTGGAAAATCCATCCCTCAGTATGCCCAATGACGTCATTAAGAAATCTCTCAATCACGGAGTGGAATATATATTCATTCATTTGGTTATTTAATTTGTTATATATATATATTTATTATTTATACATAAGTGAAAACTAGGGATTTCCTTCACTCAGAAATGTTATAATTCACTGCAGTGAAATTCCCCCTTTTTGTTATTTAATGCACGCGACGAAGCCGATGACGTTGTCGGACCTATTTCTTTCTTGTGTACCGACGTCTGCTGTACAACAACAACAGTACATAGGATTTCGATAGGCTAAATGAAGCCTTTTCAGTCATATTTAGCATCAAGATAAATAAATTACAGCTGAAAACACTAAATTGATTCAATAGAGGATCGGCTCACCACTCTTAGTCAAAGCAATAAAACAAAACTTCATAATCGATCGTCTGTTGGAAGCGTTGTGTGACCTGCAGCATGGCTTCGGAGAATCGGACCACTGCGTGTAACGAGTAACTGTACTTGCCATTCATTGACGCGTTTGAAAAATGTAAAGTAATTTCAAATATCATTTTTTATCCTGGTGACTGGTGCTCTGCAGAGTTAAAATCCATGGAGATTTAATTTCTTTTTACATGAAATATCGGGAAAAACTTCAGGGAGAAAATGGCCATTCAAATGACCACAAATCTGACAGTTGATAGTCACGTGAGAAGAACAGACATGCTGTTGTTTCATTGGTCAGCGATATATATTCCTACGTTTGTTGAAAACCTAATCCGTCATAAATTTCTTGATACTTTCTTTTTTATAATTGATAAATTTATACTAAATAAACAATCTCCAGCCTAAAACATGATAGTATAAATAATAAACAGAATATTATTCAGTTGTGTTTGAACAGCATTTATATTTTTTCTCTTGAAAGGCAGAGGGATAACCCACTCGACGCTTTGCGTCTCGTGGGTTATTCTCCGGCTTTCACTCGAAAAAATATAAGTGCTGTTCAAACACAACTGTTCAATATCCTCTATATATTTATGATATTTTGCATCCATTACCCTGAGTCATTCTTTTTTCTTTTCAGGCTTACAAAAGTGTTGTCAACGATACATCAGTATTTAAATTAGAAATACCCATCAAAAACAAAACGTAAGGTTATGTTACATTGTCTGTAGTAGAACATTTTGTTTATTCTGAATTACTAAATATGAAAATGCGATATGTCTCTTATTATCCTTCGTTTTATGTTATAAACAAAAATTCACTATAGATATTTTGTTGACTATAGTATTTATTGAGACCAGTTTTAAATGTAGGCTGACTAGCTTGTAATGATTCAACCTGGACATTGATGGAAAAGAGAATAAAAGTTATATTTTATGAAGATCTTTCTGATGTTTTATTCTAAATCATTGAACAAGAACATGTATGCTTGAGCAAATTACCTGCTGGAGTTTTATTCTGTCCTATTGATAGATAAGATATTCATATAAATTGTGTATTTTAGGTTTAGCAGTATAGGAGGAATATCTTTTCCTTAAATTTGATTCTGAGCTAATGATATAAAATGTCATACATATAATATATGAATTGTGTGTTTCAGGTTTAGCAGTGTAGGAGGAAAAACTCAACCTGAATCTAAGTGCCCTGAGCTCTTGGCAAACTTCTGTGATATGCTTTTGAGAAAAACACCTCTCAGTAAAAAACTCACATCAGAAGAGGTGGAGAGAAAACTTAGGGATGTTGTAAGTAGTTTTCATCTCTGTTTAAAACGTTTTTAAGAGCAGGCCAGGCCATACAATTTCGGTGTGACTGTCAGTCAGAAACATTGAATCAGTTCCGTATATTGAAATGCTGGGAACCAACCGCTACCTATGCTAGTTTAGTTAACATTATACCATATACTGGCTTCATGATGGGTAACATATTTTCGTTTCCGTAGTTTTAGAACAACACTAACAACAGGCTACCGGAACTGATCGTTACTGTGAAATCTGTCCAACAGTCCAACTTTTACACATAACCAAAGTCAATCTAACATAGACTTAAAAGCTTATTAAACCCCACACAAAAATTGTGTACCAAGTTGCCCGGTCAACCTCTGTATTGTCATTGCGTCATTACAAAATAACTGGCAAATGGACCATTAGCCTGGCATTGGGTCCATAAAATAATTGAAATATTGCCTCAGTTGGCAGAGCAATACTCTCTGTCTGACACAGGCCTTCCATCTATGGGTCGTGTCCACATCTGATTAAATAATTTCTGGGTTGTTTTAATCAATCGCCCTAAGAGGTTTCCTAAGGGAAACATATGTTACAGAAAAGTGCAACCATTTTGGGTGCGGATTAAACCATTGATTACTCAGTTTAAGCTGAGATTTATTTATGATGCATTGTGTGTTCATTTTCAGTTATTAGTATTGAAGTATGTACAAAACAAGGATGTATTTATGATGTATTGTGTTCATTTTCAGTTATTAGTGTTGAAGTATGTACAAAACAAGGATGTATTTATGATGTATTGTGTGTTCATTTTCAGTTATTAGTGTTGAAGTATGTACAAAACAAGGATGTATTTATGATGTACTGTGTGTTCATTTTCAGTTATTAGTGTTGAAGTATGTACAAAACAAGGATGTATTTATGATGTACTGTGTGTTCATTTTCAGTTATTAGTGTTGAAGTATGTACAAAACAAGGATGTATTTATGATGTATTGTGTGTTCATTTTCAGTTATTAGTGTTGAAGTATGTACAAAACAAGGATGTATTTATGATGTATTGTGTGTTCATTTTCAGTTATTAGTGTTGAAGTATGTACAAAACAAGGATGTATTTATGATGTATTGTGTTCATTTTCAGTTATTAGTGTTGAAGTATGTACAAAACAAGGATGTATTTATGATGTATTGTGTGTTCATTTTCAGTTATTAGTGTTGAAGTATGTACAAAACAAGGATGTATTTATGAGATATCACAAAGCCCACCTAACCAGAAGGTTAATATTGGATACATCAGCAGACAATGAGAAAGAGGAGAACATGGTGGAATGGCTCAGGGTATGTTAATTACTGACCATGTGTAATGGCAGAAGTTAAAGATAAAGATAAAGTATGAATTGCCTATATACATGTATGTAACGTATATGACATTTAGTCCATTTGAAACTGCTTTTGTAACGCACACACCATTCAGTACAAAGTATGAATCAACCTATATCTGTAACACAGACACCATTCAGTACAAAGTATGAATCAACCTATATCTGTAACACAGACACCATTCAGTACAAAGTATGAATCACCCTTTATCTGTAACGCAGACACCATTCAGTACAAAGTATGAATCACCCTTTATCTGTAACGCAGACACCATTCAGTACAAAGTATGAATCACCCTTTATCTGTAACACAGACACCATTCAGTACAAAGTATGAATCACCCGTTATCTGTAACACAGACACCATTCAGTACAAAGTATGAATCACCCTTTATCTGTAACGCAGACACCATTCAGTACAAAGTATGAATCACCCTTTATCTGTCACGCAGACACCATTCAGTACATAGTATGAATCACCCTTTATCTGTAACGCAGACACCATTCAGTACAAAGTATGAATCACCCTTTATCTGTAACGCAGACACCATTCAGTACAAAGTATGAATCACCCTTTATCTGTAACACAGACACCATTCAGTACTAAGTATGAATCATCCTTTATCTGCAACGCAGACACCATTCAGTACAAAGTGTGAATCACCCTTTATCTGTAACGCAGACACCATTCAGTACAAAGTATGAATCACCCTTTATCTGTAACACAGACACCATTCAGTACAAAGTATGAATCACCCTTTATCTGTCACGCAGACACCATTCAGTACATAGTATGAATCACCCTTTATCTGTAATGCAGACACCATTCAGTACAAAGTATGAATCACCCTTTATCTGTAACGCAGACACCATTCAGTACAAAGTGTGAATCACCCTTTATCTGTAACGCAGACACCATTCAGTACAAAGTATGAATCACCCTTTATCTGTAACACAGACACCATTCAGTACAAAGTATGAATCACCCTTTATCTGTAACACACACACCATTCAGTACAAAGTATGAATTGCCCTTTATCTGTAACGCAGACACCATTCAGTACAAAGTCTGAATCACCCTTTATCTGTAACGCACACACCATTCAGTACAAAGTATGAATCACCCTGTATCTGTAACACAGACACCATTCAGTACACAGTCTGAATCACCCTTTATCTGTAACGCACACACCATTCAGTACAAAGTATGAATCACCCTTTATCTGTAACACACACACCATTCCGTACAAAGTATGAATCACCCTTTATCTGTAACACAGACACCATTCAGTACAAAGTCTGAATCACCCTTTATCTGTAACGCACACACCATTCAGTACAAAGTATGAATCACCCTTTATCTGTAACACAGACACCATTCAGTACAAAGTATGAATCACCCTTTATCTGTAACACACACACCATTCAGTACAAAGTATGAATCACCCTTTATCTGTAACACAGACACCATTCAGTACAAAGTATGAATCACCCTTTATCTGTAACACACACACCATTCCGTACAAAGTATGAATCACCCTTTATCTGTAACGCAGACACCATTCAGTACAAAGTATAAATCACCCTTTATCTGTAACGCAGACACCATTCAGTACAAAGTATGAATCACCCTTTATCTGTAACACACACACCATTCAGTACAAAGTATGAATCACCCTTTATCTGTAACACACACACCATTCAGTACAAAGTATGAATCACCCTTTATCTGTAACACAGACACCATTCAGTACAAAGTATAAATCACCCTTTATCTGTAACGCAGACACCATTAAGTAGAAAGTATGAATCACCCTTTATCTGTAACACACACACCATTCAGTACAAAGTATGAATCACCCTTTATCTGTAACACACACACCATTCAGTACAAAGTATGAATCACCCTTTATCTGTAACACAGACACCATTCAGTACAAAGTATAAATCACCCTTTATCTGTAACGCAGACACCATTCAGTACAAAGTATGAATCACCCTTTATCTGTAACGCAGACACCATTCAGTACAAAGTGTGAATCACCCTTTATCTGTAACACAGACACCATTCAGTACAAAGTATGAATCACCCTTTATCTGTAACGCAGACACCATTCAGTACAAAGTATGAATCACCCTTTATCTGTAACGCAGACACCATTCAGTACAAAGTATGAATCACCCTTTATCTGTAACACAGACACCATTCAGTACAAAGTATAAATCACCCTTTATCTGTAACGCAGACACCATTCAGTACAAAGTATGAATCACCCTTTATCTGTAACGCAGACACCATTCAGTACAAAGTGTGAATCACCCTTTATCTGTAACACAGACACCATTCAGTACAAAGTATGAATCACCCTTTATCTGTAACGCAGACACCATTCAGTACAAAGTATGAATCACCCTTTATCTGTAACGCAGACACCATTCAGTACAAAGTGTGAATCACCCTTTATCTGTAACGCACACACCATTCAGTACAAAGTATGAATCACCCTTTATCTGTAACACACACACCATTCAGTACAAAGTATGAATCACCCTGTATCTGTAACACAGACACCATTCAGTACAAAGTATGAATCATCCTTTATCTGCAACGCAAACACCATACAGTACAAAGTATGAATCACCCTTTATCTGTAACACAGACACCATTCAGTACAAAGTATGAATCACCCTGTATCTGTAACGCACACACCATTCAGTACAAAGTATGAATCACCCTTTATCTGTAACACAGACACCATTCAGTACAAAGTATGAATCACCCTTTATCTGTAACGCAGACACCATTCAGTACAAAGTATGAATCACCCTTTATCTGTAACACACACACCATTCAGTACAAAGTATGAATCACCCTTTATCTGTAACGCAGACACCATTAAGTAGAAAGTATGAATCACCCTTTATCTGTAACACACACACCATTCAGTCTTATTTTGAACTGAGTTGGCGATCAGCAGCTTACCATTTGCCAGGTTATGACTTTAGAAAGGGAGATAATTTATTGCCATCTCCAAATTGTGGAAGCTTTTCTGAAAGATCAGTTTCAACATCAAATCAATCAAGAAATGTATCTGTAACCTCTTCTTTTTGACTCCTGTTTTCTAAAAGTGATCATGTAATACCACCAGAAAGATTCATCTAAATTTAGTGGCCTTTTTTATTATGGAATATTTGTTTGCATACTCGGCAGATAGTAGGGCATTCCTGCTGACTTGATGTTCAGGCTCTACATGTTTATCACTTTAAGTGACATGAGCTGCCTAAATTCGCACTTTTTTCATAGATGCTGATTGTAACAACAGTAAGAGGCTTGGAAGCCAATCGAAAAAGTAAATGATTGACGTTAGAATGAGGAAAATCATACAGTATGTGACGAAAAGTGTTTTGAAAAGTAAACACAATTTAAATAACCAGGAGGAATGTTCATTCATTTTAAGCCTAAGTTAGTTCAAAGCAATACTTTATCTTACATTCTCAAGACCATACGAACAAAAAAGCTTCTGATTTGTACGTTATGAGAAAAAATGCTGATTATTTCAACATTCTGATTAAGTGGCAAAATTTCGTCAGCTCATGTCACTTTAATAAAATCACTCTTATTTATTTGCTCTTATTCTTTGCATTTCTTTTGTTTGGTTCCTCAGGAAGTTGGAATGCCAGCAGACTATGTCAACAAACTGGCAAGAATGTTTCAGGATATAAAAGTTAGTGATGACCTTAATGTGGAGTTCAAGGACGCACACCGCAATAACAATGAAGGTCTGGCAGGTGAGTTATAACCCAAGAAATGACAGTGAAAACACTGTATCCATGATTTGATGGTGTTACTATTGCTCTGCCAACTCAGCCAGCATGTACCTCTTGCCAAAAAAAAAGAGTTAAGTTTCCTCATAGAAAATGCCCTTGTTGCCCTCCCTATATAAAACGCTAACTTGTCTCCGTGGTTATTTTAGACAAGAAGATTTTCCCTGTGCCTGTGTGTTTTAGTGATCATAAATATATAAAACAGTCATTGCTTAATATAAGATAGATGATCTTTAAAACACTAAGCCATGGATCAATCAGTTGCTGAGTTCATAAATCATTATCCTTGCACAAAAAATGACTTGCTATTTTACTGTACTATACATGTAGAAAATTATCAAACATAAAAATTGTAATATTCTGTCTCTCTTTCAGATTCAATAAATATAAAAATCCTAAATGCTGGAGCTTGGGCCAGGACAAGTGACCGTGTAACTGTCTCCCTGTCTATGGAGCTGGAAGACTATATCCCACAAGTAGAGGAGTTCTACAAACTTAAACACAGTGGTCGGAAATTACAATGGCATCACCTAATGTCTAATGGAATTGTAAGTAGATCTTTGTTTGGGAAACTTTTGTTACCTGTAGTAAACCCACAAACTTAACTTGAGCGCCGTGTTTAACATCAATAGAGCCTGGGAATCTACCAAGAGATTTCGCGATATCCGGTGACAGGTCAGTTTGATGAGGTCGCCAAGAGGTTTGATGACGTCAGTTTGATTTACGTTTTTTGTTCTACCACGTCAGAATTGAGCGTCAAATTCAAACGATAAAGGCTCCCCACATGCATAATGACAACGCTGGTGACAGGAAATTTGTGGAATTGTCACGCTACTCCTGCTCCCTATGGATCAATCAATCAGCCAATAAGTCCACCATAAGTGGATCAGGGGATCAAATCCCACTGTGTCCCAACAATATGAAAATGTTAAATGCTGGAAGCTTGAAAGGTACCCCCAGATTTATACCTTTTTCCTCTCAGCACAAAGCTTACTTCACTTCACGCCTCGTTGGCTCAGTCGGTTACAGTGATAGTTCTTCAGTCTGATACAGTCCTATCTATGCAGCACGGGTTGGAATCCCACTCAGATAAAACAAACTTGAACAATTTTTGAGTGGATTTTCACTTGATCACCATATGTGGTAAAGCTGCCAAGTACTCACAGATGGTCGGGGTTCCCTCCTTACTAAACCTGTCAACGTCACCATATAAGTGAGATAATTTTAAGTGCAGAGAAAAACATCAACCAATCACTCTACCAAAAGATAATATTTGCAATGCCAGCATATAAGTAAAGGAATCATCGTGCATTCTCAATGCAGACTTGGTAATTGCTCATTTTGTGCTGACCAAATGTTCATTTGATATTGGGTAAATTTCTTTTCTTTTGTAGATCACATTTTGTAACGATGTAGGGAAATTTGATCTAGAAGTGACCACTTTTCAAATGGCTGTGTTATTTGCCTGGAATCAACGTCCAAAAGACCGAATCTCATATGAGAGTTTACGATTAGCCACAGAACTACCTGATGCTGAACTCAGACGAACGCTTTGGGTAGGAAGATTGATGTGAATTTTAAAGTGGCATGATCTGTCAGATATAGACAAACTTTCTTTAAAGTGGCATGATCTGTCAGATATAGACAAACTTTGGTTTTAAATAGACAAACTTTGGTTTTAAAGGGGCATGATCTGTCCGATATAGACAAGCTTTCTTTAAAGTGGCATGATCTGTCAGATATAGACAAACTTTCTTTAAAGTGGCATGATCTGTCAGATATAGACAAACTTTCTTTAAAGTGGCATGATCTGTCAGATATAGACAAACTTTCTTTAAAGTGGCATGATCTGTCAGATATAGACAAACTTTCTTTAAAGTGGCATGATCTGTCAGATATAGACAAACTTTCTTTAAAGTGGCATGATCTGTCAGATATAGACAAACAGAATTCTCTAGCTGGTTGTTATTTTCATCTTTAAGTCTTACACAGATTCTTTTCCAAAAATTAAATAAATCAGGAAAATAACACCAAAAAATAATGATTGATAACTGGCTAATAGATTTTGTCTTCCAATCCAAAAATTCAGTTATTGCCACAATGTTTTACAAGTACTCACTTCTACTAATGATTAAGCCATCACCATGAAGTAAGTTGTTTGTGAACGGCACAAGCTTTCAACACCAATGCCGCTGCCTTTATCAAGTGCCGGCGCGGGTTTGAATCACACTCAGGCCAAATAAAGATTGAAAAATTTCCGAGTGGATTTTTCACTTGATTGCTGCATGTGGAAGAGTTGCCAGGTACTTGCCGAAGGTCGGGGGTTTCCTCTGGGCAACGAGCCTGGTTTCCTCCCCCGACTAAACCTGGCAACGCCGTCATATAAGTGAAATGATCTTAAATGCGGCTTAAAACCTATATCAATTATCAAGTTCAACTTCTAAAAACACGGGCATAGGCGTCAAAATCTTGTGTTGTTCGCAAACAACTTACTTCGTGCTGATGCCTTTATGATCTCTCGTTAGTATAGAACCTACTTTTATAGAGAGTTTCAAACATTTCTAACTCACTACTAATCAGTTAAATAAAAAACATAGGTACGCCAAATATTGAAGCCTCTCTGAGGGTGCAGTGTTTGTGAATCTCAATGTCTTAGGTAGGGCAGGGGAGTGGGTGTGCAGATCTGTTGGTTCGCTGATACTTTTGACAGCATATATTCCACTGAGTATGCTTGTTTTACGTCATTCTATTATTCTATGACTTTCTTATGATTATCGCTGCAGTATCTACCCAATCCATGGCATTCTATTATTCTATATGACTTTCTAATGATTATCACTGCAGTATCTGCCCAATCCATGTCATTCTATCATTATGTTGGCTTCTTGTTTCCAGTCCCTGGTATGTTTCCCTAAGGTAAAACGTCAAGTGCTGTGTTGTGGACCTGAGTGCAAATCACCTAAAGAATTTACAGATAGTACTCAGTTCTGGGCTAATCAGGAATTTGCTCTCATGTAAGTCTGTTATACATAATAAAGTACAAAGCGTTAAATCTAATTTTTTTCAAAAGATCTCTTTTTTATTTGTTTTATGGATCAAATAAGTTTAAACATAAACTAAAACGTTTGTAATACATATTTTAACATGTCAATGCAGATACAGTTTTTAGTATAGAGGTTTCTCTTTACAGAAAGAATAGTCGTGTACAGAAGCGTGGTAAGATCAATCTGGTAGGTCGTCTTCAGTTGTCTACAGAGAGGAGTAGAGAGGAGGACAACGAGGGCATTATGCAGCTCCGAATACTCAGAGTCCAGGTTAGCATCTTATACTCTAATTATTGGTTTCCTACAGATAGAGGGGTCCTCCGTGGCTCAGTAGGTAGAGCGTTGGATGCTCAATCCAAACAGCCTTCCACCAATGTGTCGCGGGTTCGAATCCCACTCAGTCCAAAAATTGAAAAATTCACTGACTGGGTTTTCACTCAAACGACCTATGTGGGATGGTTGCCAGTTACCAGCGGAAGGTCGTGGGTTTCCTCCAGGCACAGAGCCCGGTTTCCTCCCACAATATAACTGGCAATGCCGCCATATAAGTGAAATATTCTTGAGCGCGGCGTAAAACACCAAACAATCAATCAATCAAGCTACAGGTAGAAGTTGACTTTATCAACTACTTTCTTGCATTGCTATTTTGGGGGCTCTTTTTATGACTTAGGGGGTCTTTTTAAAGTAATCCTCTGGCAGAGTGCCAATTAAAAAAAAAATCTGTAGTGTGGTGTCCAGAAACCTCCAAGAAAAAATTATTATTCCATGCTTATACTTTATATATGTATTCTTTTTTTTATTTTAAACAGGAGGCCATAGTCAAAATTATGAAGATGCGAAAGAGAATTACAAATGCCGCCTTGCAAACTGAACTAGTGGAGATCCTCAAGAATATGTTTTTACCTTCCAAAAAATTGATAAAGGAGCAAATAGAATGGCTGATTGAGCATAAATACATGAAACGAGATGAAGAAAATATAAACATGTTTATATACATGGCATAGGTTCGAACTGTGTGTCTCCAGAGAAGAAAGCTAAATGTGTTTATATACATGGCATAGGTTTTATCTGTTAGAACTATGTGTCACAGAGAGGAAAGTTAAATGTGTTCATATACATGGCACAACCTCATAGGTTCTATCAGGTAAAAACTGTGTCACTTTCAGAGAGGAAAGTTAAATGCATTTGTATCAATGGCATAGGTTCTATTTCAATTTGGTTTTGGGTCGCAGGTTCGAACCCAATCCGATCCAAGAAGATATGTAAAAGTTTTCTGACTGGGTTATCTCCCCCTTTGTGAGGTGGTTGCCAGGTAACAATGTAAGGTGAGACTGTACCTCCAGGCACACAGCCGAGTTACCTCCTTCAATTAACTGGTCAGTGATATCATGCATGTGTTAGATTCTTGATTGTTATTTTCAGCCTGAACTATATGTCATACAATGCCAGCGCGAATATTTCATCATTTCCGAGGCGGTTGTCCATTCACAAGTGTTACAAGCAACTATGTCATGACGTCATGGCAGCAGTATAACACCGTGCATGCGCAGCTGTCAGTTAGTTGTCTTTCATGTCATACAAATTCCCATTGTGAGCATTTTCTTCTCATAACCAAAGACTCGAGAACATACAGCTTTTCTTTTTGCATTTTGCTCAGTCGACCATAGACTACTATTTCAAATTCTCTAGAAAAGCTTTAACAATTGAATTAAATGTTGACTTGATTCTTCCTTCAGGGTCACATCTAACTCAAGCTAGTCGACTCTGAACATGCTTTTGTCAAATAAATTTTGACCAATGAGAGAACATTTGAAGCTACTTGGGGTCACTTCAGCGATGGCTGTAGCATTTAATCACTGACAACTTAGTAGTTAGTGACCCATTATTTTGGAGAATGTTAGTGGAAAGGTTCTCTAGAACAAATATAAGGTCACTGTGTCCTCCAGACACAGACTCTATTCGTTGATTTTTCTTCATCTCTCCACATAGTTTGAACTTCTCTGACTTTATCTGTTCTACTGCTTAGGAGAATCAGAACCTCTTCTATCTCTCCAATTTTCCCTGAGGTGACTTGGTCTTTCAGAGTTACGTGAAAATTAAAGCAGTGATAGATCTAACTTTCTATTTTTTTTTTTATTATTACTATTATAAATGTCCAAATAATTGAAAATATCCAAAAGCTATGTACATCTGACAGCATACTTTTTACACAAACTCTAATAGAGAATCTGGAGTGGCCGACATTAACAGTTCAGAGAGCTTAAAACAATCAACCTATTATTCTTCCCCCGAGGCTCGCGCTTATGCTGGCATTTAAAAAAAATAATCTTAAGTGCAATCATTCAACTTCATGCATCAAAATTTGAGAAGCGGGCATTTATCATATATATTAACAAAGTTATGGACTGTCTTAGATGCAAATATATTTGCTAATTTTCTCTTCTAAAAAATCTGAAATAATTTTGACTGGGGGATAAATGCCAGTATAGTCATCAGTATATACAATCTTTGATTTTTTTTCCTGATAAATTTTTCTTGTTTTTTTTTTTAATTCACAATGTATTTATACATAAAAGACACAATTTGAATCGTGATTTAAACTTACACACAACATTTTAAATTTAAAAAGAAGAGAATTTTAGATTCTCGTATTGATTTAGAAACCAACTGAAGGTCATTGCTTTCGGGATACTTGGAAATGGCTTCAAATACTTTTGTGGAGAAAAGCATTTGAAGATAGAAGCAGTCATGGTTGATACTTGGCCACTTGAAGACTGGGGCCTTGCCAACAAAATTTGTTTTGTACTTTTTGGTCTAGATCTTAAATATTTAATTGGGGGCTCAGTCGGTTAAAGAGAAAGTGCCCCAGTGAGAAACAGGCTTTTCATCAATGTGGCGCGCGATCAAATCCATCTCGGAGCAGAGTGGATTTTTCACTTGAATGTGGAACAGTTGCTAGGTACTCGTCGAAGGTCAGGGTTTCCAATGGGCAAAGAGCCCAGTTCCTCTCCCACTAAACCTGGCAATGCCGCCATATAAGTGAAAAAATCTTGAGTGTGGAGTTAAACATCAATCAATCAAATCGTATAACTTATCCTTTAAAATCCAGTTTTCTAAATTTTTTTTCTTTTGCAGCATTCAATTTAAAAGTTGTCATCTACATGTATGTCCTTACAAGCTTATAATTGTCTCTCTGTTGAAATTTGCAAATGAAGAAGACAATCAAATTTGAACTTACATGTGCTGTTGTAACCTGTTTTGTGTTATAAATACTGGGATATTGATGGCCAGAGATTACTTTCTTTCGATCACACATAGTTTAAATCTGACTTAGTAAGATGTATTAAACATATTTTCTTAATGAATTGGCTCTCAAGCTGAGGGAATCGTGGCTTTGGTTTAGCCATGTTTGCTGACCTAGCACGGAGGAACCTTAAGGATGCCAAATAATGTGAAAATATAGATCAGGGTGGGTGGAAGTACGGTGATCTTCTAGACGGTTGGTAGGCCTACTTTTGTCGCCATATGACGACGTTACGCCCCAATCAATCATAATGAATTGATCACAATCCTTATTAACCAAAAACAACGCTTAACAAAGAAAAGTTACATTATGTCCTCTTGTATCATTGTGTCCCATACCTTAAGTTCAAAATCTGTCATTACATCATCATTTTTTTTTTATTGATTACTTTAGTTCCTGTGGTATTTCTTTACAAATCATGATGTATAGTTAGATCAAAACGTTAATTGGAGGAAGTTTTAATTGGGATGCAAAAGAAATGTTGTGTGTTCCTGAATGTTTCTATTTTACAACTTTTCTTCTCTCTTTTACTGACTGATTCAGCCCACTTCTTTGGCTTAAATATGCATGTTGTTGTTGTTGTGAGTTTAAGCAGAACACACTATGTAAAAAGTTTGTTTATACACCATATGGAATGTATATAGGAGTTTATGTATTAAATCGCTGTGAAAATGTATGGATTGTAACCATTTTGATGATAAGAAAATAAAATAACTTATTTTGTACAACTTATAAAAAGTGTTAAATTACTTGATAGAGTGAGGTTTGTATCGTTCCCGCATATGTGGCCAGGTGCCGACGCCCCCATCCTCCACCCCCTCATCCACCTTAGGTATGTTGGTACAGACCTGAATCATTTTTGTCACTTATAACAAGCTTATGGGTAGATGGTGTGTCATCAGAATTTTTTCCGGGTCAATTAGTGTCGGTTATTTACTTATCATGTACCAAAATTAAATTAAGGCCTGGATATTTGTGGCCACCAAAACAGTCACCTGTCTTTTGGCAGTCAGTATCTTGGGGAACTATTGCATGGATTTTTTAAACAAAATTCAGTTATAACTATCTAATGATTAAACTGTGTGTCTCGTACCAAAATTAATTCGAGGCCTGGATATTTCTTGTGACCAAAACAGTCACCTAGCCTTTTGGCAGTCAGCAACTCTGGCATGGATTTTTTTTTTTAAATCAGTTATAACTATCTCATGATTAGTCTAAGTGTCCGGTACCAAAATTATCTTGATGCCTGGATATTTGTGGTGACCAAAACAGTCACCCAGCCTTTTGTCATTCATTAATTGAGCAAATGGCTGTTAATCGGTCTGTGGTTTCACAGTAGAGCTTAATTGTATCCAAACAACTTTTGATAACCATGGTGACCAAACCAGATCAACTGGCTAGAGGGTAAGGCTACCACAGATCAACAGGCTAGAAAGTAAGGCTACCACAGATCAACAGGCTAGAAAGTAAGGCTACCACAGCTAAACAGGCTAGAGATAGGGGCTAAAACTGGCTAGAGTTAGGGGCTACCACGGGTCAACTAGCAAGTGGGATTCTCACAGCACAGCTAGCCAGAAAATGGAAAATCGTATAACTGCTCAACATGCCTGAGGATGGCATTCTCACTACTCATGGCTAGAGCGTGGGGTTCTCACTCCTAAATAAGCTACAGATCGTGATTGTCACTGCTCAGCAGAGCAGAGTGTGTGACTCACTCACTCCTAAATAAGCTACAGATTGTGATTGCCACTGCTCAGCAGAGCAGAGTGTGTGACTCACTCGCTCCTAAATAAGCTACAGATTGTCACTGCTCAGCAGAGCAGAGTGTGTGACTCACTCACTCCTAAATAAGCTACAGATTGTGATTGTCACTGCTCAGCAGAGCCGAGTGTGTGACTCGCTCACTGCTCATCAAGCTACAGATCGTGATCGTTACTGCTCAGCAGACCAGAGTGTTTGACTCACTGCTCATCAAGCTACAGATTGTGATCTTTACTGCTCAGCAGACCAGAGTGTTTGACTTACTCACTGCTCAACACGTCTGAGGTTGGGATTCTCACACCTCAACAACCCTAACAATAAAATCAACATTATTGGCCAGGTTAACTGGAGGAGAAAAAGCGTCAGAAGGAAACTGTCCATGTTATAAAACAACCATTGCACATAAGGAGATCAAGCAATTCACACATTCGCCCAAAGCATAATCTTTCGAGTGTTTGAGTAGGGCAATGCATCATAAATAAAACTGGGTTTAAGTGGAAGCCTTGTTTTTTTAGTTTTTCCAAGATTGATTGATTGTTTGGTGTTTTGGCCGCGTTCAAGATTATTTCACTTATATGGCGGGTTGCCAGTTTTATTGTGGGAGTAAACCGGGCTCTTTGACCGGAGGAAACACATGACCTTCCGGTGGTAACGGGTAACCATCGTTTTTTGGACTGAGTGGGATTCGAATCCGCGACCCATTGGGTGACGGCTGTAAGGATTGGGCGTCCAGCGTTCTACCTACTGAGCCACGGAGGACCTCATTTTTACAAGAGATTGGTCTTGAAACAAATTGCTCAAGCATGGAGTTTTTGTTGTAAAATAATCAACATAAAAATCAAATTTGACAGCAATTTTTCTTTTTATTAAAAAAATCCAAAGGCTAATATGACTAAAACATTTTGCCTTGAATACATAAAGAAGAGGACAATGATAGTGATTAAAATGTAATGAATTATGAACAATGATAATGATAATGAAATATATGGTATGAGAGCAGGTATCATTCTGATATGATTAACTCATCTATTCCCCAGTCTTCATAACTTCCGTCTGGTAAATACCTCCTTATGATGATGGGAATTTTACGGGCTCTGAAAGAAAAGTATGTTTAAGATTAGTGCAGCAGATATTAATTGTTTATGTTTGACAACACACTTAGATTATATCATTCACTTACACTGACAGCAATGTCTGGTTTATTGACAAAGGAAACCAGACTCTGTGGCTGTAAGAATTGTTAATGTCATTCCCAATATTCTGATCAAATTCTGATTGATGTTTTTGCCACACTTAAGATCATTTCACTTATATGGCAAAGTGAGAGGGTGAGGCTTTTTACTAATTTTTTTCCTTGGACACAGTGGGATTCCAACCTGCAACCTATTGATGGACTGATTGAGGTTTTTCGCCACACTCATACGCCAGCATTGCCAGGTTAAGTGGAGGAGAAAACCAGACTCTTTACCAGGAGGAAACACCGACACTAAGCTAGTACCTGGCAACTCTTTTAAAATAAGGCAACTGATAATCGCACTGAATTTTTATATCAACTTTTCTTTAACTAATTGGGATTTGAACCTGCAACCTATCAATAGAAGGCATATGTCACACTGACACTATCGTTCTGCCCAAACAATCTCAATAAACCTAGACTAGATTTAGCATATTTCATCTTTGATATTGTACTGTAGTTTCATAAAAATGCATTTGAGATGAAAAAATAAACACCCAATCAATCAATCCAAAAATCTATCCAGATCATAAGATGTGGAGATCAGGATTTAAAAAAAAAAAATTCAAAAAGACAGGCCTACTTTAATTCTTTCATTGCAATGAGTAAGGGATCAGTTTCTCCTTCCAACTCTACCATAACTGGAGCACACATTCTGGAATTAAAACAGTAAATCATATATGAATTACCCCAAGTATGATAAACATGTGTGAGTAAAGATATAAATTCATTATTTCATTTAACAGTGTACATTATGAACACACATTTCTCACACTACACCGCAGATATTTCCAGTCTCAGGAAGTTGGGGTATTTTTTTCATAATCAACATGTGAAATTATGGCCTTAGTAACGCTATGACCTCACGAAAGAACTGTCAAAACTGACAACACAAAATCATTTTGCCATCAGGCAATATGATCTTAAGATGAAGCGCCCAGCAGCAGTCCTATCTTGAAGTCATTTCTAACATTACAATACACAATCCAGTCTTTCTTCAGACAGCCACACTTGAAAATATAACAATGTCAGAGCACATTGTCATTTCCTCCTGCTGCAGTGGATACTTAATTCATAGAAGGAACATCAGTTTTACATTATTAAAGTGAGCTGTCAAATATATGTAAAAGTTTGTTGAAACAGAATTAGCTAATTGTTCGTCATTTTATTGAGAAGTACAAAAGTTAAATAAGAGCTTTCCGGTGGTACTAACTTTGGAGATGTGTGTTAGGTGGTTTTTAGAAGCAACAAAAAACCTAAAATATACTCAAATATCCGAGCAATTTAAATTTTATAGATTATTACCACACATTTTCCTACGGGTTACAGGTTTTACCTATATTTTTTTTATATTATTATTTGAATGCATATCATTTAATTTTTTCCAAGCTGCTTCAAACATCAACTTTCCATGGCAATCTAAATTTATAAAAAAAAAAAAAGGCTGAATTTTGGCAAATTTAAGCAAATTGATTTAACTTACGCTATCTGTAGCGCCCGTGTGCCTAGTATCCGAGCTCGTTCATATTTTGTCATGTACTTGGTAGTAATCCTTTTCTGTGGTTCAACTGCTTTGGGGACATCTGCAGCTGGCAAAATGTCTACTGCTTCACCTCCTTCCTTTTGGAGAAAATAAAATCAATCTATGAATAGCAGTTGAATAAGTTAATGTCCATTTAGTCCGAAATATCTGCGATGATGATGATGTAAGACATTTTCTGACAGATAGGCCATCAGCGTCAGAACGCATTTGATCAATTTTCTGGGAATTCCTTGACACACTTCGGGCTGGCAAGACCACCTTTCGTTTCTCATCAAAAATATCAAGATTCTCTACATAACTTTTAAAAAAAAAATTACAAACCCGTACTTTAATGGTTTCCCTTTCTCCTCGCACCAATCTGAAGTCTGTATGTCAACACAAGCCATAGATCTGCCCGGTTAAATTTCCAACTGTACCAAACCTTTAGTTTACAAAAGTCACCATTTGCATACTCTCATTGATACGTCACTATATCCGGCAAAGGTCAACCTGTCACATGACTACCCACTAGCAGGCGATATAGTTCATTGGTCGTGTTGCTTTTCTGTTGAAGTCACGTGAACCAACACGACCAATGAACAATATCGCCTGCTAGTGGGTAGTCATATGACAGGTTGACCTTTCGCGCATATAGAGAGTATAGAAATGGCGACTTTTGTAAATTAAAGGTTTGGTACTATGTGAGATTTAACCGGGCAGATGCCGCAGATCTACGGCTGATGTTGACATACAGACTTCAGATTGGTGCGAGAAGAAAGGGAAAATCATCAAAGTACGGGTTAGCAATTTTATTTTTTAAAAGTTATGAAGAGAATCTTGATATTTTGGATGAAAAACGAGAGGTGGTAAGAAATTCCCAGAAAATTGATCAAATGCGTTCTGACGATGATGATGGCCTATCTGTCAGAAAATGTCTTACATCATCATCGCAGATATTTCGGACTAATGTCCATTGCACCTAGGGTTAATAAAAATCTCAGTTGAACTAATCCCAGGTTGCACCAAAAAGTAATTATAATTGTTTTATTTTTCAGCAACAAATTAAGTTTTTACATTCAATGGATAAGTTTGAATTTCAACATCAATCACTTAGTTTCTAAAATGAAACAAAAAATATTTGATAAACTCCAAATGTCGAATTCTGTAAATAAACAAAATTCCTGAAAAAATATGAATAATATAAGCTATAGGCTAGCCTATGGTTATATAAATTATATAACCATAGGCTAGCCTATAGCTTATATTATGATTATAATTAATAATCAACATATAGCCATAGCATCTAAATAACCTGTTACATACTTCCTGTCCTTCGATGGGTTCGTCTAATGGTTCATCGTCATCAACATCGTCAATATCATCAAAACTGAAATAAAAAATATACACATAACATAAATAAATGATTTATTTCTAACGAACAGAAAAATGACGAAACTTAAAACACCATCGAAATCTGGACCTTCGGTAGTGACAATAGTATTATTAAATCACGAAACAGTCTCGTGTTTATCACAAAGCGACAGAGGAAGTATTAAGCAGGGGTATTGATGTTATACATAGGACAGACTTAACATTTCTTTTAACAATGAATGCTTTAGGCAAGAAATCCACAGACAGCTATTCCTTGTCTATCAATCATAAAACATTTAAAAAAGATATCGACGTACTCTGGATCGTCGTCCGCCATGCTTCCGTCTCAGCTGGTGAATTAACACACAAAGGGAGGTAACAAAAATTCAGCTGCAAAAAATCTTTCTGTGTAGTCCGAAAATTCCCGGTTGGTAATCCACCAAAATGAACGATATTTCCAGTTCTAACAAATAGCACACAGGCCAGAGTTTGTTGGGCGTTGAAGTTTGATTCGTAGAACTTTTTGCAGAAGAAACACACGACCACTGACTGACTGACAACTTGCACTGTGCCACGGTCCTGCAGATTTCATTTTTGATTCGCCTTGCGACTGTTTGTCAACTTTATTTGCTTCAGACTTGAACTCTAGCGATAAGTAAGTCTATTCGTCATATGGTATACAGTTTTCAGTTAGTAAATATTTAATAAAAAACACCTTTAATCGAGCTGTATTTACGGCCGTAATACTAGTTACTACGTAGTAGTAGTACTAGTACTACGGCCGTACTGTAGGTCTACTGCTCTACGTTTCTTATGGCAAAAGTACAAATGTAAGCAAAACTAGATATGGATTTCGGGTCGCTGATAATACTCAGTTTATAAGAGATATATCACTTATTTAAATAGTGTCTTGGTGATTATCTTTAAGTAGAAAGGGTCTTAAAAATATTTATGTCCGTCCCTTACTCGCGAGAAACGAACTATAAATTCACCAGGGGGCGCCCCAACACTTGTCGTAATCTAAAAATAGAAATTATTTGAGAGACCACTCTGATCACCTCGGGGATTTCCGTGTCTCTTATACCCCCTGTTCAGTGAGTAAGGCAATAAATCATTGGCCTAATGTGGTACCAGGTCCATGTGCAAGTTTGGGGGTCTTATACGTTTACAGATCTGATCCAGTAAAGTTGATTTCCCGTTCTCCCCTTTAAACCTAAAAACACTTTTACATGATTGGGTCAATAAGTCTTATGTGTTGTCACCAATCTATACGTATAAGCAGATAGACTTCTGCGTCTGGTATAAGTATAATGATAAATGAATTATGATATCAATAAATATAAAGAAATCAAATGAACAACTTGCCAACGATTATATTTATGAACACTAAAACACACGGAAAATCTTCTTGATTTAATTAACTATGGAGTCAAGTTTCTAATTGTGTTAAAAGGGGGTGGGGTGGGGGGGGGGGAAGGGGTATAAAAACGATTATGTAGATGTATCAGCCTGTTAGGGGCCTACATTAAGGTACCGGTATCTGTCTTTGTTTGTAAGTTAACTTCTGTCTGATTTTACAGGAAAATGGGTCTCTAAGCAGATAGGATCTTTCCTGGATGGGGGTATCCGACCCCCAATTTCAGTAATTTACTCATGTGGATGTTTCGTCGAAGGCATCGTCGGGAGAATTATGACATTTGTGATGATGACGACTCCACATTTTTCAGGTATTGTATGACCCCAACACTCCTCAGAGACCCATTTCTCGAAATAAGCGGAGCATAATTAATTATTGATGCCTTTTAAGTATTCTAATACTAAAAAGTATAAAAAAATTTCTAGAAGTTAATTAACAAATCTAGCAAACCTTCTGCCTGGGACTCCCTCATCCACTTTCTAGTTCTACTAAACCCTGCCCATGCACCCAAATGTGATTTTAACTTGCTAGGAACTTAACTTAAATTGGTGGCAAATTGTGTGCCCTCGTATAAGCTAATTAGTGAATATGTTTATTTCAAACTTCGTTTAACATTGAAGATGTCATGAGCCATTTGTACTGATTTGATGGAAATCTGAATAAACTTATATATGTATAACCAGAAGTCATTCATAGACTTCTGGTATAACTTTATGTATATCTATTTACACTAAAACACACGGACACAGAGAAAATCTTATGAACTAAAATAACCATGAAGACAAGTTTCTAGTTGTGCTAAAAAGGAGGACATTGTCATTTAGACCTTTATACACAATCATTGGTTGTTTTAATGAACCAAAACCCATGATAATTGATATTTCATTAGGTTGGAGACAGGCAGGAGATTGGCATTAGTCAGTGAAATTTTCTGGAATAGACCTAGCTACTTTGTAACAATTGACAAAGTTGTACGGATCTTCAGCTATGGCAAGAAGTCTAGCAAACTGAAATTGAATAAAATCTGATAATGCGAAAAGAAAGTGAAAATATATAATCTTGTTCTTTAGGTAGAAGACCGACAAGGGAGTTTAGACTAAAAATAGTTTTCAATCTCTTGTTCTTTTTATAAGCAATGACTGCCCGTTGGCTCAGAGGTCGAGCCATTTTACTTTTAATCAGTTTGTATTCTTCTGTTATAATGTCTATCACCCTATATCATGCTGACCTTATTATACTGAAACACAATGGTATGGTAAAAGGGGACCTCGGTGATCTAGTGGGTTAGAGTGATCGTCTGTCAGTCCCACACAGACCTTCCATGGATGAAGCGGGGTTGGAATCACACTCAGACCAAATGGAAATTGAAAAAAAATCTGAGTGGATTTTTCACTCGGTCGCTGTATGTGGAAAAGTTGCCAGGTACTCGCCGAAGGTCGGGGGTTTCCGTCGGGCAATGAGTCCGGTTTCCATATTATATGTTATTAATCGAGTGTTTTCGTATTGCCTTGATATTGGCCTGAGGGTGGCGGTATTGGCCCGAGGCCACAGGCCGAGGGTCAATGCAACCACCCGAAGGCCAATACCAAGGCAATACGAAAACACTCGATTCATAATATTTTTATTAATAGACTGTAGAAGTTAATTTAACACTGAACATTTAATCCATGCCCTAAACAAAATGACGTCCGACCTTTTTTGCGCTCTGTGTTTTTTTGTTCCTGGATCAGTAGAGAAGTTTCTTCCTCTTCCGCTGTCCTAAAACGGCAATCGGATTCACTTACAGTAGTTTTTTCTTCCCACTGTAATATCCTGTCAATAAGAGCTTGTACAACGGGCTATGGTATAGACATTTTGATATCAACATATGCCGTCTGCTTCTGCCAAACTCTGGGACGTCACATGTTAATTGTGTCTTTCAGCCGCACTCCGTGAACTCGGCCAATATGACTTGAACTCGGCCAATATGACTTGAACTCGGCCAATATGACTTGAACTCGGCCAATATGACTCGAACTCGGCTAATACAGCCTACGGGTTATACGAATTTGATTCGTCTGCTGATATTACCCGGCCGCGAAGGTCGTATTCGGGTAATAACTTGCACAGTCAATTAATAAATATATATATAAAGGGAAATAATCCTGAGTGTCGGTGCGGCGTAAAACATCAATCAAGCAACAAATAGTATAATACTTTTCAAGTGGTTGGCAGCTCTTTGTCGTGGAGAATTCTGAATTTCTCCTACGTATTTGCTTGCGACATTTTTTACATGTGATAACGTACATGATGTTAGAGGAGTCTCAACTAAGGGCCTCTACCATCTGATATTTGCTGCGGGATTGGGAAAGCATGCTTTGAGCTGGACCTCTGTTTTACTTGGAATGTCCACCCAACTCAGTCAATCTGCCCCAGAACCGAAGGGGCCTGGGTGGCTTAGCAGGCAGAAGGATAGTCTCTCAGTCCGAATCACACTCAACACAAAGAAAAATTGATTTTGAAAGGATTGCTAATATACTCTCTGAAGGAACGACATAAGCATTCAGAACAAACTTAGGCTCGCTACCTGTCGGTTTTGACAACTTCGGAGATTTGCGTACGTAAAATACGTTCTGGCAGAAAGCTGGGGGCGGTTTCTCAAAACATTAACTCCTGCCGTAAGTCCGATGCAAGGCCAAACTGTCTTGGCAACAAATATACCTTCAACGTTAGGTTACGACCAGGCGCAAAGTTACAACGGGCAACACCGATCAGTGTTGGCTAACCTAAGGGTTGGATTACCCTCATTCAAGCGTTTTTGTCTATGGTTTTCACTCGGCAGGCTTTTATAGTCCCTCTTGACTTACTCGATCGTTAAGCTACGTTTCCACTTGTGCGGATGCGGATACGGACGCGGTGCGGGTACGGAAAGCCGCGCGGTAGCCTATGCGGCGTGTGTGTTTCCATATGTGCGGTTGTCCGTACGGCATCTGATCTTATTTCGTCCAGAAAATCGGGTTATTGATCTAGATGAGGGTTTGGTAACTACCGAGTTCCGTGCATTATTAGAAAAACTAAGACGAGAAAATCAAGGACCATTTGTGAGTTCAGGATTATTAGAGAAAAGAAAAAAAAAATACTTTCATGTTCAGATGTGCGGTGGGCCTAATCTTTGCCATCCAACGTTGACAAATATGTATATTTTACTATTGTTTACGTCAAACGGAGAAACTCTGAGAGATACATGTAAAAGTTCTTGTGCAAAACAATATCCATGAAACTGTAAGGTATAATATGGGGGATTGTCGTACGGATAACCGCACAGAGTGTTTCCACTTGTCCGTTCCGCATACGGTTCCGCATGCGGCACCGTGCCGATCGCTACATGGTCCGGTCGGAATTTACCGCACCGGCGACCGTATCCGCAGCCGTATCCGCAACCGTACAAATGGAAACACTACCTCTACTCTAACTACAAAGTGATTTTTGCCGCGTCCGTATCCGCACCCGTATCCGCACAAGTGGAAACGCAGCTTTAGTATGTATTTCTTAGATAAAGTTCGTAAAATTATACTGTGTCGTTAAATCGCCCACACGACCCAAACCATTACGGCACTTTTGCACACGCTCAGGTTCGAAGTTTGTTTACATTGCGGGTACCTGAAAAATCTATTTTTCAATTTCAAATTAAAAATACTAAATGATTTCAAAACCTTAAATTTATGGTAAAAATAGAAAGTTCCTAACTTTTTCTGTCTGGGAAAAATACAGAAAACCGTCCACTGTTTTTAATGTAAACAGTCTTCTGGATTTTTGCGGCAAGTGTGCCTTTAAATATTTTGATGTGTACCAGACACCACTAGTATTTAGCCCCAAAATACGGCGACTTACTGTATCAGAAGTACATACATGTCGATAGTCAAGAGAAGTTGATCGTTGAGCGTTGAAATAAAAAACATCGATAAACCCTGCAGTTATACCCAAGATATGTGCTAATCACGGAGAAAACTACAAATATTCGAAATAGCCAAGATATATTCTGTTGCTCATAAAACAACTTCGACCTTAACGTGCATCTCCCAGATTGCGATCAGCGGAAAACTCATATTTTGCGCTTTTTGATAAAATTGTCGAACAATTATAGTCAATTATGTTTCAACGGACTTGTTGCTATATTAGGCTGTTAATGTCCCTTTAAATCTACTCTCTATGCCTATTTCAACCCATACCCTAAACAGTGGCTTGAAGATATATTTTTCTAAAATAAAGTCACATTTATGGCTGTTGATGACTTTTTGTGAGTTTCACGGGTCGTAGTGATGCATGGTTCTGGAAACTCTACACATGTAATGCGTTCTACAAATTGAGCGACAAAATGCGTACCTCTTTTTAGTATATATAACCTAGAAACTCCTTGCTGTGACTCGCACATCGACCAAGCTCTACATGTCATTACAAGTGCTTAAGGGCTAAGTGAATGGGTTACCTGTTCCGCGTAGAATCGCGGATAGTAGTTCGTCAACAGAAAATTGTCGTGGTTCCGAAAATGTAAACAGATAAGTTTATCATTCGGACATAGCGTCTTTTTGATTCAAGTTGCTTATGGAGCACTTCATCAAGACGGAAAGTCGGGCAAGCAAAACTTGGCGAGTGGGAATTGTGCTAGCCTGTATACGTCAATCCTATTAAATTGTCACCTATGGGAATGTTTTTATTCACCTTTTTTTAAAACTTCACGCCTGATTCACCTTTGTGGTCTCACCTTACTTATTAACATGGACAGTGAAGATAGAGAGTCGATACGGTAAGTTAAATTCCATCAAAATTTGCGGAGAATCCTATTATGCATGTCAATAAGGTTTTATTCAATTGGAATTCTATTTAACTCCAAACTTTTATAGAAAATTTTGCTGATGGGGCCACTTTTTAATTTATACGCTTTGCGCAGGTCACATATTTCTGTATACTCGCCATTAGCGATTTAATATATTTTAGTCTAAAAAGTATACATGTATGTAATGACTTTTGATGACACAGTTCGTATCTCGATCTTAAAAGATTGAATTTTAAGTCAAAGTTAAAATAAGATTATATAGTGTGAAAAGTTCTTCTGAGTAATGGGCTTCCCGTCAGGAACCCAAACTGAGGCAATATAAATTAAAAGCATATATTTTATGTTCTTGGATTGTACTGGATGGGCATGCGTATGAAAGGGGGGGGGGGTCTTTATTTTCTGAGTATAGAAATATTATGATACCCATTATCTGTCTTTTTAAGTAGTGTAAAGAGATTTTTTTAGGAAGTTGAATGTTTTGGAAGTATTTTACTATGTGTGTTAAAAAGCTTTTTAGACGACTTTTTAAGAGACAAAATTTGGATATACCTGCACGTGCGTGACCCATTTACTTGGGCGTATGTCAACAGTTCGTTTACTTTAACCATACAAACAATTATCATTTAGTCGGTGACAAAAACATTAACCCGCTTGACTAGCTTACGTAATTGAATATCGCATTAATAATTTAATTACTCTATATATCATTTTATTTGCTAGGATTTTCATTGTCTTTAATATTAATTTATCCTCATTAAAAATACCGCCTGACAATTTGCCCGTAGGTTGAGTTTAAAAACTATATGTGTATGTTCATTCATTGGCCAACTTCAAAATGCACTATGTAAACTTTCAAATTAAAGATGAATATATACGGGCATTCAAACTATATTTTTAATATCATTTTTCGGTAGACTAAAAACCACGGCTGTTGATCGTAAACAACTACTTCCATTGCCTTAGTTATTCAACGCTTTTCTGTCATATTGGAAACAACGTTTGCAAGCTTTGAAAGTGGTATTTGGAATAAGGTGGAAATGTTGTCAGATGTAATATAGTAAAATAGCGTTGAGTATATTGAGTAGCCATTGGGACATCTTGTAGCTTTAAAAAATAAGACTCAAGCAATTTATTCTGTCTGTATAGCTATCCAAACATGCACGATCTTTAATATAAGTACTCCCTCGTTTTCAAAATAATACCGTTTCCATAGTTTTTCATGTTTGTTACATTTGGATTTAGGGTCCCTACAATCTGGCTAGATGCTTCTTGATTTTTTTTGAAGGTTCGAACTGAACATTTGATTTGATTGATTGTTTGATGTATGTTTTACGCCACATTCAAGATTTATCACTAATATGGCGGCGTGGCCAGGTTTAGTGGGAGACGAAGTCGTGTTCTGTCTGGAGAAAAACCCCGACCTTCTGTGAGCACCTTGCAACTCGTCTACATACGGCGTTTGATTGATTTGAACAGTTGCATTGTACTACAAACTGAGGTCTAACTTTAACCTATGTTTTTAGACCAATTTTTTAAAAATATATCGTCAATAAATATAACAAAATTGTCCAATCTTCCAAAGACACCTGTTTTTTTTTTTTTTTTTTTTGTTTTTTTTTTTGCAATCTTCCAATTGGCATTTTACAAAGGACGAGTGTCAATGAACGGGTACCTATATTCCTGTTTACGTGCAGGTGTATAGACAAACGTTTCACGCCGATCTCTAAACTGAAGCGTTTGCAGCCTTTGAATCTTAGTAAAATGAATGTTTCTTACGCGTTCATCCGTGTCACATGATTATTCACTGACCGAGAATTGTTGCCAGTATACCTTGAATCAGTTTTGTTGTGGCTTGCCTATAAATGAGAAGGTCGGTTAGGTTCACATGTCAACTGAAATACGATGTGAGGTATATTGGACTGGTTTTGTAAACAGAGGTTTGATTACGCTCGTCAACGGATATCATATAAGCTGTATACCTCTGTACATATAACTGATTTATAGTGTTGTCAAAAATTAGAAGTCAATACCCTTATAGCATCTACATACAGTATCGTGTTTTGACCCGAGAACAAAATGATTACGTAAAAATCTGTTTGCGTTGAGTATTTCTATTAAAGTCTATTTACACTTTTGTACAGTTTAAATAGGTGCATGTTCAGAAGTGGAGGAGTTTTATGTGACCGTATAGTCATATAGCAATGGAAAAAAAAACAGTTATAGACAGGTTATAGACATAATTTACACTCTAGCTTATATATATAATTTACACACGAGTTTAATTTACTAACGAGGTTATAGACATGATTTACACACGAGGCTATAGACATAATTTACACACGAGGCTATCTACATGATTTACAATCGAGGCTATATACATGATTTACACACGAGGCTGTAGACACGATTTACACACGAGGCTATAGACATAATTTATACACGAGGCTATAGACATGATTTACACACGAGGCTATATATATTTATGAACACTAAAACACACGGGCACAGGGAAAATCTTCTTGTCTAAAATAACCACGGAGACAAGTTTCTAATTGTGTTAAAAAGAGCTATATCTATACATGATTTACACACGAGGCTATAGACATAATTTACACGCGAGGCTATATACATGATTTACACACGAGGCCATAGGCATGATTTACACAAGAGGCTATATATACATGATTTACACACGAGGTTATAAAAACGATTTACACACGAGGCTATATATACATGATTTACACACGAGGCTATAGACATAATTTACACACGAGGCTATATACATGATTTACACACGAGGCTATAGACATGATTTACACACGAGGCTATATATACATGATTTACATACGAGGCTATAGACACGATTTACACACGATGCTATATATACATGATTTACACACGAGGCTATAGAAATAATTTACACACGAGGCTATATACATGATTTACACACGAGGTTTTAGACATAATTTACACACGAGGTTAATTTACACACTAGGTTATAGACATAATTTACACACGAGGCTATCTACATGATTTACAATCGAGGCTATATACATGATTTACACACGAGGCTCTAGACACGATTTACACACGAGGCTATAGACATAATTTATACACGAGGCTATAGACATGATTTACACACGAGGCTCTAGACACGATTTACACACTAGGCTATATACATAATTTATACACGAGGCTATAGACATGATTTACACACGAGGCTATAGACATAATTTACACACGAGGCTATATACATGATTTACACACGAGGCTATAGACATGATTTACACACGAGGCTATATATACATGATTTACACACGAGGTTATAGACACGATTTACACACGAGGCTATATATACATGATTTACACACGAGGCTATAGAAATAATTTACACACGAGGCTATATACATGATTTACACACGAGGTTTTAGACATAATTTACACACGAGGTTAATTTACACACTAGGTTATAGACATAATTTACACACGAGGCTATCTACAGGATTTACAATCGAGGCTACATACATGATTTACACACGAGGCTCTAGACACGATTTACACACGAGGCTATAGACATAATTTATACACGAGGCTATAGACATGATTTACACACGAGGCTATATATATTTATGAACACTAAAACACACGGGCACAGGGAAAATCTTCTTGTCTAAAATAACCACGGAGACAAGTTTCTAATTGTGTTAAAAAGAGGTATATCTATACATGATTTACAAACGAGGCTATAGACATGATTTATACACGAGGCTATATATACATGATTTACACACGAAGTTATACACACGATTTACACACGAGGCTATATATACATGATTTACACACGAGGCTATAGACATGATTTACACACGAGGCTATATATACATAATTTACACTCGAGTCTATAGACATAATTTACACACGGGGCTATATATACGAGGCTATATACATAACTTACACACGAGGCTATAGACAATAAGAATGGAAAGCGCCACAAACAAGCAACCGACCAACTAGCATATATATACGATGGTGTTTTTGTGTTCATAAATAATATATGATGGAGTATATTTTCCCCTTGCTAACAATATTGTTTGTTGTTTCTATTTTGTTTGTTTATTGTGTGGTTCGTTTGCAGAATTAAATCTCTGTATCATCTTATAGGCACTCGTAAAATATACCAGGAATTTAATAGCCCGAAGCCTAGTTTAATCATTTAACCGCCCATCCCTTTTCGCCCGCTAAACTCATGATATAGGCCAGTTAAATTATGATGTACCCCGTCGATTTGTTCAAGATTACGCACGGTTCGTATGTTTACAATAAGTGTAAATGTAGGTTTCATACTTATCTGATACCATTCATAAGATGTGTTTATATGGGACAAGTCGTTTTGTTCACAACATCTTAAACTGAACAGACTGAATACTTAAAGGAGCAAAGGCACTTGACACCTCACTCCTATTTGATCTATAGTAGTCAGTTGTACAGGTGAATTATAGGGTCTCATTTCAGTTCTCTTTTTTCTGCTAGTAACCCTGGATATTTAATATGAGTAGCCCAAGGTAAGTGCATCATCTTGGCTCAACGTGTATATCTATGTATAGTTTAGATGACAGTAAAAACCAATGCATCGGGCATTTGGATACATCTAAGATATTGTATAGGGTCATATTCTGTGCGCTAGGATGCATTTGTCACTTGTCTCCATCTATGGACATGGCGTTAACTATACTGGTCGGTGTATCACCTCTTCTTGTCGGGGTATCACCTCTACTGGTCGGGGTATCTACTCTACTGGTCGGGGTATCTACTCTACTGGTCGGGTATCAACTCTACTGGTCGGGGTATCAAATCTACTGGTCGGGGTATCAACTCTACTGGTCGGGGTATCACCTCTTCTTGTCGTGGTATCATCTCTACTGGTCGGGTATCACCTCTTCTTGTCGGGGTATCAGCTCTACTGGGCGGGTATCAGCTCTACTGGTCGGGGTATCAACTCTACTGGTCGGGGTATCAACTCTACTGGTCGGGGTATCAACTCTACTGGTCGGGGTATCAACTCTACTGGTCGGGGTATCAACTCTACTGGTCGGGTATCACCTCTTCTTGTCGGGGTATCAACTCTACTGGTCGGGGTATCAAATCTACTGGTCGGGGTATCAACTCTACTGGTCGGGGTATCACCTCTTCTTGTCGGGGTATCAGCTCTACTGGTCGGGTATCACCTCTTCTTGTCTGGGTATCAGCTCTACTGGTCGGGTATCACCTCTTCTTGTCGGGGTATCAGCTCTACTGGTCGGGTATCACCTCTTCTTGTCGGGGTATCAGCTCTACTGGTCGGGTATCAACTCTACTGGTCGGGGTATCAACTCTACTGGTCGGGGTATCAACTCTACTGGTCGGGGTATCACCTCTTCTTGTCGGGGTTTCAACTCTACTGGTCGGGGTATCAGCTCTACTGGTCGGGTATCAACTCTACTGGTCGGGGTATCAACTCTACTGGTCGGGTATCAAATCTACTGGTCGGGGTATCAACTCTACTGGTCGGGGTATCACCTCTTCTTGTCGGGGTATCAGCTCTACTGGTCGGGGTATCACCTCTTCTTGTCGGGGTATCAGCTCTACTGGTCGGAGTATCACCTCTACTGGTCGGGGTATCAACTCTACTGGTCGATGTATCATCTCTACTGGTCGGGTATCAACTCTACTGGTCGGGGTATCAACTCTACTGGTCGGGGTATCACCTCTACTGGCCAGGGTATCACCTCTACTGGTCGGGGTATCAACTCTACTGGTTGGGTTATCAACTCTACTGGTCGGGTTATCAACTCTACTGGTCGGGGTATCAACTCTACTGGTCGGGGTATCAACTCTACTGGTCGGGGTATCAACTCTACTGGTCGGGGTATCACCTCTACTGGCCGGGGTATCACCTCTACTGGTCGGGGTATCAACTCTACTGGTCGGGTATCAACTCTACTGGTCGGGTATCACCTCTACTGGTCGGGGTATCAGCTCTACTGGTCGGGTATCAACTCTACTGGTCGGGTATCAACTCTACTGGTCGGGGTATCAACTCTACTGGTCGGGGTATCAACTCTACTGGTCGGGGTATCAACTCTACTGGTCGGGGTATCATCTCTACTGGTCGGGTATCAACTCTACTGGTCGGGGTATCAACTCTACTGGCCAGGGTATCAACTCTACTGGTCGGGGTATCACCTCTACTGGCCAGGGTATCACCTCTACTGGTCGGGGTATCAACTCTACTGGTTGGGGTATCAACTCTACTGGTCGGGTTATCAACTCTACTGGTCGGGGTATCAACTCTACTGGTCGGGGTATCAACTCTACTGGTCGGGGTATCAACTCTACTGGTCGGGGTATCACCTCTACTGGCCGGGGTATCACCTCTACTGGTCGGGGTATCAACTCTACTGGTCGGGTATCAACTCTACTGGTCGGGTATCACCTCTACTGGTCGGGGTATCAACTCTACTGGTCGGGTATCAACTCTACTGGTCGGGTATCAACTCTACTGGTCGGGGTATCAACTCTACTGGTCGGGGTATCAACTCTACTGGTCGGGGTATCAACTCTACTGGTCGGGGTATCATCTCTACTGGTCGGGTATCAACTCTACTGGTCGGGGTATCAACTCTACTGGCCAGGGTATCACCTCTACTGGTCGGGATATCTACTCTACTGGTCGGGGTATCAACTCTACTGGTCGGGTATCAACTCTACTGGTCGGGTATCAACTCTACTGGTCGGGGTATCAACTCTACTGGTCGGGGTATCACCTCTTCTTGTCGGGGTATCAGCTCTACTGGTCGGGGTATCACCTCTTCTTGTCGGGGTATCAGCTCTACTGGTCGGGGTATCAACTCTACTGGTCGGGGTATCAACTCTACTGGTCGGGGTATCAACTCTACTGGTCGGGGTATCACCTCTACTGGTCGGGATATCAACTCTACTGGTCGGGGTATCAACTCTACTGGTCGGGGTATCACCTCTACTGGTCGGGGTATCACCTCTACTGGTCGGGGTATCAACTCTACTGGTCGGGGTATCACCTCTTCTTGTCGGGGTACCACCTCTACTGGTCGGGGTATCAACTCTACTGGTCGGGGTATCACCTCTTCTTGTCGGGGTATCACCTCTACTGGTCGGGGTATCAACTCTACTGGTCGGGGTATCACCTCTACTGGTCGGGGTATCACCTCTACTGGTCGGGGTACCACCTCTACTGGTCGGGGTATCACCTCTACTGGTCGGGGTATCAACTCTACTGGTCGGGGTATCACCTCTACTGGTCGGGGTATCAACTCTACTGGTCGGGGGATCAACTCTACCGGTCGGGGTATCAACTCTACTGGTCGAGGTGTTTGCTAAGCTGGTCGAGGCGTTAACTCAACTGGTCGAGGCGTTATGCTAAGCTGGTCGAGCGTTTTAAATCAACTCGTCGAGGGGTTATGCTAAGCTGATCGAGGCGTTATGGTTTGTTGGTCGACGCGTGAACTCAACTGATCGAGGCGTTTATATGCTAAGCTGGTCGGGGCGTTAGCTCAACTGGTCTGAGCGTTAGCTCAACTGGTTGGGACATTAACCCAACTGGTCCGGGAGTTAAGTCAACTGGTCAAGGTGTTAATTTAACTGGTCGGGACAGTAACCCAACTGGTCCGGGCCTTAACAACTGGCCAAGGTGTTAATTTAACTGGTGGGGTAGCTAACTCAACTGATCTTATCGTGGTCCAGTTGGCTGAGCCGACTAAGTAGTATTCTCTCAATCCGACACAGGCGTCCGATCTATTTTTCTTAGGCTCAAAGCCCCCTCAGACCTGGGATGAATATTCATCCCAGGTCTGACCAAATAAAAATCGAAAAACTTCGCATTAACCTTGTTTTGTATCTTAAAAAAATTAAATAAAAAAGCATGAAACCCAAACCAAAAAAGGCGGCATTGCGACGCTTACGGTAATTTATTATGTGAGGTGAAATCATACATGACCTCAGGTGTGTGTTCACATTCAGAGTTGTTACGTTTTACACCGCATTTGCGGTATCAGTTCGCCTTTGTGTCATTCTGGGCGACCTTCTCAACGCAACTTACTGTTTTCTGAATTTTCACGTAGATTGTTGTTCTAAGTGCAATGATTCTCAGCGAACGTAAAAATGAGTAGGCCTACATATATATTTCGGTTATATATTTCGGTTGTTGGCCATACAACGTCCCACTCAAACTCAATTTTGTCGAAGCTCTGTCCAACTGGGAATTATATAGGGGTTTCATGTTGACTGACTTGTTGCACATATTTGCTCTTCGCGTAACCCGAGTTTTATACAAACAAACATTCAGAAGAGTAACCTAAAAAGCTAATTCATATTCGTCACATTTTTTTGACACCTCAGACATAGATCTATATAGAATGTGCATCATCCATGTTACATACCTATATGTTACAACTTTTAATCATAGAGGATGTAAGATTCTTTCTTAGATTTGTCCATAATCCAGTTTCTCATTGCCACCCAAAGTAGATTATGTTTTTAAGCCTTTGGGATTGAGAGAAGGCACAGGTAAACACATTACTATATAAGATTTTCCCTGTGCCCGTGCGTTTTAGTGATCAGAACTATATAGGCATATCGCGACTTTGTATGTGAATATATACACAGTCGCTGGATACGCCTGCGTTTGCTATTTGCGTATACGATTTGTCCATAATATTTTGCAACAAGATTCTATAGCGACCTTTAAGTTTTGATATGGTTGGCTCGATTTTGAAATAATATATGTGAAGGTATATTTGTACAAAGGATTAAATGTGGTGAAATAAGCGGTGGAGTCTACAGAAGGAAAATGATAGCGTGCAAATATTTTAGAATCAAAATCGCAACAATGATCTATGCGTAGTTTTGAACAAGTTTTGAACATTTATGGCACTGTGGGACAAGAACACTGCAGACAGATTTGGAAATTCCTGCAAGTGGCTTACCATGTTACCCATAGGAAGTCGTATCAAGGATTTATGTTAAATAAAAAATCTCACTCAAAAATCAAAATTATAATTTTCAACGGTGATACAAGCTAATTTTTCAATGGCATTTAGAAGTTGGAAGGTTATAATAAGGTGAAGGCTTACTTATGGATAACAACTTCTTGGTTTATTGGGTGACGACGTTTCGATGTAGTTCTTATGATTGACTTTGATAACGATGTAAGAATTACATCGAAACGTCGTCACCCAATAAACCAAGAAGTTTGTATCCATGAGTAATTCTTCACCTGATGATACGAGCTGCCCATGCAAATTCGGTTAATCATCATGACTTCCTATTATCAAGCCCGTTGAAAAATTGAATTAGCTGACGTTGGACATAAAAATACTGATTGAGCTTCTAACGTGTATCCGATAAAAAAACCGTTGGGACTTTAACCCTGTACCTTCGAAGATGAACAGACCGAAGATGCGTGTAAATAACGAAGAATCGGGATAAAGGTTCACATTCTTCGGGTTTGTCACTTATAAACACTTACATACCCTAACGTGTATTCCCAGGAGTGTATAATATCGACAGAATGTTTGTCAGATTTTTGTCGAATCTACAAGATAACATTTTGGCTACTCTCGATCACTATACTCATGCCACTTCAATAGTTTTCCTGTTTCGTATTATTGACAGTTTTCTTTCTTTCAATAGGCCACTAGAACTGGAAAATGGTGACACCAAAACTGAGTTTCGAAGTCAAAACAAATCCATCGGGAAATCCAGATTACTGATCGTTGTTGTTCTGATATGCTTTGGCTCTTTTGGTATCGGCGTTTTGATTGGCTGGTTTTCACACCCGAGCAGTCCGGAATCACATGAACAAACTAGGTAGGCGATATGGCAACAGCCTTTTGCGGTTATGTGAATATTAACTCACAACACTTTTATGTTGGGCGTCTTTGTTTCTGTAGAGCAATGGCTCTCGCATTCGGATTGATCCATGCATAAATACAAAAACATGATATTTTTTTCAAGGTTTTACTCAAAAAAAAGCTATAGGAAACGTTTTGGGATAGACTTCATAATCTGTCAAAAACGAAAAGTTGAAAATAAACGTTTTGTTCTCTATTTGCAGTCTGTTTGACACAACATCTAACTTGCTGTCTTCACTTTCTCGGGATGAGATTAAAAAACATTTAAGGTAAATTTGTTTTTGCTTTCTTTGAAAATACAACTTTCAAGCTTAAAGCTTTTCTTGTTTTGTTCCATTCCAATTTGGTATCAAAATATGAGACCACTGTACTGATACCGTGAGAATATCATATATGAATTGTTGAATGCATGGCTTCCCTTAATTATGAAACATATTTTTAGTGGATGGACGTATTACATAATCGAAGGAGCCAATCAACAACGTGATTGTATCATCACGCAGGCGATTGACATTACAAATATGGTACTAGTCCGAAATATCTGCGATGATGATGTAAGACATTTTCTGACAGATAGGCCATCATCATCGTCAGAACGCATTTGATCAATTTTCTGGGAATTTCTTGCCACCCTACGAGATTCTCTTCATAACTTTTAAAAAATAAAATTGCTAACCCGAACTTTAATGTTTTCCCTTTCTCCTCGCGTCAATCTGAAGTCTGTATGTCGACACCAGCCATAGATCTGCCCGGTTAAATCTCACATTGTAACAAACCTTTAATTTACAAAAGTCGCCATTTCCATACTCTCATTAATACGTCACTATATGCGCGAAAGGTCAATCTGTCACATGACTACCCACAAGCAGGCGATATAGTTCATTGGTCGTGTTGGTTCACGTGACTTTAACACAAAAACAACACGACCAATGAAAAATATCGCCTGCTAGTGGGGTAGTCATGTGACAGGTTGACCTTTGCCGGATATAATGACGTATCAATGAGAGTATGCAGATGGCGACTTTTGTAAACTAAAGGTTTGGTACAGTTTGAAATTTAACCGGGCAGATCTATGGCTTGTGTCGACGTACAGACTTCAAATTGGTGCGAGGAGAAAGGGAAAACATTAAAGTTCGGGTTTGTAATTTTATTTTAAAAAGTTATGAAGAGAATCTTGATATTTTTGATGAGAAACGAGAGGTGACCAGCCCGAAGTGTGTCAAGGAATTCCCAGTAAATTGATCAAATGCGTTCTGACGATGATGATGACCTATCTGTCAGAAAATGTCTTACATCATCATCGCAGATATTTCGGACTAACATGGTACAAGAAGTTTAGTCCTATGGGTTTTCTTGCTCTTCATGCTCTTAAAGGGACATATCCGGGATTGACCAGTTATTTTTCTAATAATCTGAAGCTCAACGGAGAATGACAACAAACTTAAGCGGTGGATCTTTTTAATATTTGTGTCATGCTTTCTCTGCTATTTTCGATACAGAACATTGTCCAGTAAGCCACGACTCACAGGAACTCCCGGCGAAGAAGAGGCTGTACAGTACATAGCCAATCAGATGCAAAAAGATGGCCTGTCAGTTGAAATAAAGTCATACGATGTACTGTTGTCCTTCCCAGACTCTTCCAACCCGAATAAGGTACAGATTTGTTTCCCAATCACCTAGTATTTTATTCTTGATTGTAGATATAATTAAAGTATAGATATGATTGAATATAAAGCGTCTTTTTCCAGAGCGAATCATGGAAAACCTCTTATTTTTGTGACAGAAAACAATCCTATGGATTGTCAAATTGTTTGGTGGATACTGAACCCAACCCAGATTGTAATAGTTGATTTAAAATCAATTTTTCATGACCGAAAACTTGTACGAAATTGAGCTATGTGCTGCCTATGTTATAGGTACAAATTACAGAAGATGGACAAATCACATTCACATCCCAACCGTTCGAAAAAGGTCTTCGTCCAGGTGTAGACAACTCAAAGATCGTCCCGCCTTATAATTCGTATGCGCCCGCTGGTACAGTTCAGGTAAGCTATTAGTCTTCTGTTCTGTGAGGCACCTTAACATCCCATGTTGACGCCACTCCTCATGCAATGCTGCTTCCAGTTCAAGCACATTTTGTGCATGTGGATCATGACTGAATCGTGCGACCCAATATGGCGGACAAATGTTCCAGGGGATCCGTGCTCAAATGCTGTTCATGGTATGTTCTGGATAAACTGGACCAAACACTACTTACTGGATGTAACCAGCCCCTATCAGATTCATTGTATGGTTACCAAATCCAGCTTGCAATAACATGTGAAACATCCCAACACCATCACAATGGTACTGTTGGCATGATGTTTCTTTCTGCATACGCTGTTCCAGGAGGCCTCCAAACTCTAATTCTGCCATCATACAGAATGTATCTCTCCTCGTCTGACCAGTGGACTTTTCTCCTTGATCTAAAGTCCCATCCTTGTCTGCACCAATCCAGGCGTAGCCGTTTGCGATCGTCTGTAAGTTGTGGACTCTTGTTTGAACTTAGAACTCTCAGCAGCTTACAAAGCTTACAGTTGAGTGTTGACGCCCGATTCTTCTTGCAATCTCCTTGAATGAAAATCTGGCTCTGTGCAGGCCAATAATTTGTCACTATACTGCTTTTATCATTCGTTTACCGGACATCTTGTGTAGCAATTGGCCGTAGGAAGACATTGCAAATTGCCAACTTTTTGGCGCATGTTATGAAGTGCCACATTGTTACGTTTATAATATCTCTCTACCTTCAAGAGCAGTTTAGAATGATATAGCTTTTGTAATTTACCAATGGTTTTCATTTGGGGTTGCAATACTTTGTTTGTTATATTTATTTCTCTGTTTATGGTGGTACGTAAACTATCTCTTCCCACTTTTATAGGGCCGAGTTGTATATGTAAATTATGGTAGACTAAAGGATTTTACTTACGTCAGAGACACACTTGGAATAGACGTCAAAGGCAAGATCGCCCTAGCCAGATATGGGAAAATATTCAGGGGAGATAAGGTAAAATATACCGTGTTTTCGCACATCAACTATATGCATGCTGTCCCTTATAACTATTGTAACTTAATTTTGATAGTTATTTTTGGGATAATAATTGATTTCTCATATATTCAATTGTTATCGTATTCTTTATCATTAGGTTTCTCTATTCAGGATTGGTTTTGGTTAGGTCTTATTTTTATTTACTTACAGTTAAAGATAGCTGCTCAGTTTGGCGCTATTGGGTTAATACTATACACGGACCCTGCTGATTTTAATGCTGACCAAGCTCGCCTAATACATGTATATCCAGAATCTTGGTGGATGCCACCTTCTGGTCTTCAGAGGGGAACAGTAGGCGGGGATGGCGACTACCTCACTCCTTTCTATCCTGCTACCGGTAAGAATGTAGACTATCGAACCCACTGCAACCCCTTTTATAATATGCTGGATTTGGGCAAATTCAGGCGGTGGATTCGGGACAAAAGTAGTTCCACAGACGATGGATCTAGGTCAGCACTGAGCTCAAAAGGGGAAAAAGTGTGTTTTTTTTTCTGGATTTGCATGACGGTGGGGTATTGATAATACTTAATGTCCAAAACGTGTCCCTCCATAACACTGTCAGGGTCGCTGTTCTATAACGAAATGGCGCCATCACCCCTCCAAGAGTAAATTTCGCACAAGTGATTATATTTTTTGTTCTGTATCGTATTGGATTCTTGGGTGGAAGAGGGATCTTGTTTTAAGTCACCCGTGTTAAGCCCTTTGTAACGAAAACCAAAAATAGAAAAAGAGTTTTGAAACAACTTTGCGGAGTTCCAAAGCAGGACATGACCAGCAAGTCTATAAGAGTTAAAATCTTAACGAATTTAAAAGAATGATGTGGTTTTGTAATATATTTTAGAATGATCTACTGGTTTAGGATAAACAGTTAAGTTATGATTGTACCCAAATGGAGGCTTTATCCGATCCTTATGCCACTAGACTGATTATATTCACCTTATTGGCTGTGTGTGTGTGTTACAGAATATGCTTATCGAATGAACATCAGTGATGTGAATATACCAAAGATCCCATGCCAACCAATCGGATACGGGGATGCTTCAGCCATACTCAAGTAGGTCATTTTAACACGCCACTTTTAAACTGCTTTTGTTTTTCCTTTGAATCGATACTTTTGTTTCTTGTTTTGCACTAAAGGTTTCGTTGCATGGAGCTTTACATTGCTTTAAAGTGGCATGAGCTGCCAAAATTCACACTTTTTTCATAATTTCCGATCGTCACGACAGTAAGAGGCTTTGAAGGCCATCGAAAAACTAAATGATTAGCGTTGGAATGGGGAAAATCCATATAGAATGTGGCCTATACGAACCGGAATAGTGTTCGAAAAGTAAACAAAATTGAAATAACCGGGACGACCATTCATTCATTCTAAGCCAAAGTTAGTTCAAAACAATACTTTATCGTACATTCTGGAGACTAGAAGCACGAAAAAGCTTCTGAATAATACGTCTTTAGAAAAATAGACGATAATTTCAACATTCTGTGCTTACGTCAAAATATCAACATTTTGGCAGTTCATGCCACTTTAAATTAAATGTGTATGTATCCCGAAAGTCACATCAATCAATGATTTTTTTCGCATTATAAGCAATGAAGCTTTAAAATGCAAACAAGTATGATTATTGGACTAAGTTTTTCGAAGCAAAGCTCTTCGTCAACGTGCTATACATTAATCCGTCCATAACGGACCCAAGACAAATAAGTAGATTCAATTCTAATCAATAACCTTCAGATATGTACCTTTATTTTCAGACTTCTTGAAGGCCCTATGGCTCCAGCAGACTTCCAAGGCGGGTTGGATTTCATTTACAACATCACACAACCCGATGATTCCGCAGCGTATGTATGCAATTGGACGCCGTTTTGTAAACCCTGTCAAGCCAATTTAAACATTAGATGTTAGATAGTGATCTGTGTACTTGTTACATTTGTGAAGTACTATTATGTGATACATTTTCATAAGTAGTCCACACATCTTAAAGAAGGTCACATAATTAATAGAAAATTGAAGTAGTATATGCGCCTTTTGGGATATTGTCTTAAATAACCCTTTATGGCGAGGAACTGTTTAGGGAGAGTTTAGAGAGTGTCTTGAGCTAGACCACAACTGAAAAAATGACCAAAAATGTTGTCAAATTTTATTTCCATCAAATGTGTTAGTTGCGTCGATCTGTTGTCAATGACTTGTAATGACTTTAATCACTAAGTCATATGGGTTTATCCATGACCTGCAGGAAAAATAGCTCAATATTCCATGATTGAGGGTATCCACTGTTTGAAAAGAGATCTCCAGCATCCGTTTTCAGTATACAGCTCCCAAAATCTCGTCCAATCAATTCAGCTGTTGGGAACAATCCAATTTGATGATATCCTTAGCCGGATACAGACAACTTTGACTCCTTTCACTTTTTTCAGGCAGGTTATTCTTGAAGTGAACAACAAGTTGGAAGCGAAGCCTGTGAAGAACATCATAGCTACTATCAAAGGAAATGTAGAGCCTGGTAATGGCCTGTTGTTGTTGTTTTCTTTTTTTCAACGATAATGTTGAACTATTTTCACACTCAAAGTTAAGTTTAAATATTTGTTGCTATTTGAATCTATATTTTTTATTCTATGAAAACCTCTTCTCAATAATAAAAAAATTACCCTTTAATCATTTTTTTTTTTTTTTAACTATTTATATAAGACTATGAGTTTTGGTAAATCATCACCTTATATGAAAATGTAAAAGACTGCAAACGCAAAATACAGCACAATAAGTTTATTCCTGACCTGGAAAAAAAGTTATAATGATAATCCATCCCTTACAATTTAGACAGATATGTGATCATGGGTAACCATCATGATGCCTGGGCGTATGGGGCCGTGGACCCCCTTTCTGGGTCAGCTGCAGCACTTGAGATCAGCCGGGTATTCGGACAAATGCTAAAAGAAGGTGAACATCCTTAGAAGCAATATAAACTAGGGGTTGTTTGGAGTTGAACACTTATTTAACTTTTAGGGTGGTTCAAATGCTAATTTTCTTTCTTTTAGAAACATGCCATTTTATATGTTGAAGAAATAAAAGGCAATTAACCATCTCTATATATTCTTTAACCTTGTGATGTAGCCGCTTTTTTAATAATCAATGTCGAACAAAAAATTTATCTCTTCACATTGCATGAAAGGTTGTGTTGCAATATTAGTTCATTATAATGGTCCGAATTCCAAATTCTGGTTTGCTGGTTAAGGTTAAATGGTTTAATCAGAGAAATGATTATGTGTAACCATGTCTGTTTCTGTGGTAACAAGCCTGTTTGGTATCTCCTACAGGTTGGCAGCCCCGCCGAACCATCATCATCTGCTCATGGAGTGGAGAAGAACAGGGTTTGCTAGGCTCCACGGAATGGGTAGAGGTATTGAACTATTCACCAAGAACCGCCTCTTTATTTGCTTAACTGATATTAGTGGAATTTCTATAATATAAAAAGTTATTATTAAAGAGGCTTGTTAGCACAAATGATCCTGGGGTGTACGGGGTGGGGGGGGGGGGGGGGGGGGGGGGAGGGCTGATGAACGATCCACGACTAGTCGATCCTTTCCACAGTGATTTAGTAACAAACAGAATGTGTTTATATAGCCCTTAACTGAGATGACATTGTTGAAGTAGATCATCAAAATAAAGGTGACGTTTCTCTGATGGTTTTGTCTTTCAGTCGTAAAATTCACATCAAAATGTGTGCGCAGGTTTGCTGAACTGTAGTCTCAATAGCTGAAAATTAAAATCTATGATGGTATATTTTTGTAATGGTGACATTGAATTGTTCCAATACCACCATGTTGTTCCATTACGCATCACATGCATAGCTATGTTAAATGCATACCCTTCACACGTCGTCGGTTGCATTTCTCTCATGAAGTTAAACAATTATTCACGAGTGTTCTGAACCTCTAGAAATAACTAAAGCTTCCGAACGAACCCAGGGCATCATTAAAAGCAGCATATGGCTTAATGGGACTACCAAACAACCGCCCAGTGATCGTCAAATTTTGGGACAATAATACCTTTATCGGAGTTTCTCAAATATTACTTTGTGTATGGGCCATAGTTATTATAAGAGGGACCTGCTCATAAAATTCAAAGCCTGCAATTTGCATATGTGCTATAGTATTGGCAGTGAAGGAGGAACATGATTGTAAAAGTCAAACTCAAAGCCTACAATTTGCGTATGTGATATTGGAATTGCAAGAGGAACATGATTGTAAAAGTTAAACTCAAGGCCTATAATTTACGTATGTGATATTGGAATTGCAAGAGGAACATGATTGTAAAAGTCAAACTCAAGGCCTATAATTTACGTATGTGGTATTGGCATTGCAAGAGGAACGTGATTGTAAAAGTCAAACTCAAGGCCTACAATTTACGTATGTGATATTGGAATTGCAAGAGGAACATGATTGTAAAAGTCAAACTCAAGGCCTATAATTTACGTATGTGGTATTGGCATTGCAAGAGGAACGTGATTGTAAAAGTCAAACTCAAGGCCTACAATTTTTTGTATGTAATATTGGCATTGCAAGAGGAACGTGATTGTAAAAGTCAAACTCAAGGCCTACAATTTACGTATGTGATATTGGAATTGCAAGAGGAACATGATTGTAAAAGTCAAACTCAAGGCCTATAAATTACGTATGTGGTATTGGCATTGCAAGAGGAACGTGATTGTAAAAGTCAAACTCAAGGCCTATAATTTACGTATGTGATGTTGGAATTGCAAGAGGAACATGATTGTAAAAGTCAAACTCAAGGCCTATAATTTACGTATGTGATATTGGAATTGCAAGAGGAACATGATTGTAAAAGTCAAACTCAAGGCCTATAATTTACGTATGTGGTATTGGCATTGCAAGAGGAACGTGATTGTAAAAGTCAAACTCAAGGCCTACAATTTACGTATGTGATATTGGAATTGCAAGAGGAACATGATTGTAAAAGTCAAACTCAAGGCCTATAATTTACGTATGTGGTATTGGCATTGCAAGAGGAACGTGATTATAAAAAGTCAAACTCAAGGCCTACAATTTTTTGTATGTGATATTGGAATTGCAGGAGGAGCATGCTTATAGCCAACTATGTGACATTGCAAGAGGAAAATGGCCATGGAATTTGAAACAAAAAATACATTAAGCCTTACTGTTTTTATTTGCAGGATAACATGAGCATTTTATTTGAACGTGCAGTGGCGTATCTTAACGTTGATTACACCGTGGACTACACATTTTCTCTGGCCATGGGTACAAGTCCCTTGCTACAGGACCCTATTTTCGCCACTACAAAAAAGGTAAACAGTAACTTCAACAAACGAAATCCATTTCATCTGAAAATTGAATTTGGTGGGAGCTTTGATAAGGTCAAAATTCTTATAAGGCTTAACTGGTCTATTTTTTCCAAATACTTTATATCAGATACCAAACCCTGATCCGTCATCACCAAAGAAGACTTTATATGATATCTGGAGAGAGAGGGACCCGGTCAATAAGGACGATCCCAACACCGAACCAAAGTAGGCTATATATCTTAACATTTCTTGTAATTTCTCTGTTGTGTAACGCCTGCAATAAAGTAATGGGGTAAATTTGCTAGTTATCCATTTGTACCACTGATAACATAGTACACACGTAGCGTAACTCCGAAAAACGTAAGACCCTGATATGATGGCGAAATAAAGTGCCGAAATATTGAGTCAAATATGGGTCTTACGTTTTTCGGAGTTAGGCTACTTGTGTACTTTGCTAGTTATGTTGCCATGTAAAATACATAAGCATACCAAGAACGGATAATAACGTTTCTCTGCAAGAGGTAATCATCAGTCAGCTATCACTATCATGGGTCAACCATAAGTATCCATGCACCTGTTTGTATATAATATACTAAGAATTTCATAATCCTAAACAGATAACTTTGGGTCCCTTTTATGGCACTACAGCCTGCTTTTATCGCCATAATGTAACACTCTACTGAAAAATTGTTGCAGAAGGTTACATGGGAGCAATTTAGTTCTTAGGTTTGATGTCCTAATGTTGTATATTGTTGCACTTTCAGCGTCTATTACTCCCTCGGTTCAGGAAGCGATATGGCCACCTTTTACCAACGAGCTGGTGTCTCATCTGTTGATATGTTTTACTCCTATGATCAGGTATTTTCTATTTTTTTTTTAGTTTCTGGGTGGGGTGGCGGGTAGAATTTATCCAAAAAAGGGCATTGGTTAAAACGCTAATCAACAGTTTGTGCTGCGTTATTGAAGTTTACACCTTTATTGTCTTGCTCGGTCCGCAAAAAGACCTTACAAAATCAACACACTTTCTGTACTTTCATACTCAATTTAAAAATCTCTTTTAAATGAGCAAAAATCGTTGGAATTAATGGCTTACTTCTTTTAAAAGCGATTAATTTAATCTTATTGGGACCTATAGAGTTCGGGCTCCATACTTTGGACCATGCGCAAGTTCCATTTTGACCTTGTCACCTATAATTCGACCCATAATATAGCACATGTTTGCGGCAGCAGTAACTCACGCCAGTTTAGTGGGACGTGTCACAGATGAGTCTAATCATTTGACTGGTTATTCTTTGTGTCCAGCTCAAGGGATTTTTAACTTGTTTCTCCGGCCTTCCTTGTTCATAGGCGTAGACAAGGGGGGGACTTGGGGGGCTTCAGCCCCCCCAAATATTGGCACAAAAAAAAACAAAAAAACAAGGTAAAGGCAGAAAAAAGGTAACACCAGGAGTACAAAGTTATGACACAACATTATTTGTAATAGTCACAATGATAGAGAAAATGTTGATTGCCTGGGTATATTGGTCGAATCTCGAATCACTCGAATCTTCCAAACATGTTCAGCCTACCGTGGCTCCGGAAGACAAATTCATTGGCAACGTCCTTCAACGTGATGGCATCAGTCTGGTCTTTGTGTACATGTATGCAGGATCATCAGCTAGTTGAGTCTTGATTGTGTTGTCGTAGTGCGCAACCAGGTTTTCAATCTTCTGAGAATACTGAAACTTCTCTCGCTGGTGGCATTAGTCGACGGCATTACCATAATGAGCTTTGTGAGCTTCACGACTTTTGCGCGGATATTCTTACATGGTTCCATGTGGTTTAAAAGACGCCACTATTTTTTTCTTTCAATAAACATGTTCGCTGTAGTCACATTGTGAGGACACGTCTTCTGATCCATCATCCATGTACGCAGGGCCATCCAGGGAGAGTTTCCTTAGATGCATAATCCAAAGAAGTAAGGAATTAGTCGTGGTATATATATTTATGATCACTAAAACACTCGGGCACAGGGAAAATCTTCTAGTCTAAAATAACCATTGAGACAAGTTTCTAATTGTCGTGGTAGCCTATATACATAGCTTTCGACATCATAGGCCTACAGAATCAGAAAAATGCCCGAATAACCCTGGAAAATGGCAAAAACACCACGAAAATCCTTCCGTTTGATAAATAGTTATATCCTCATATTTATGCCCTGTTATTAGCCCAGAACGCCCCTCTGGCGATCGAGGACAGCGGAGCTTCCGGGGCCTTGGCGGCCCTTGGACCCTCGCCTATTGAGCTGGGATAGTAATTCAGCCCCCCCAAATTCCGATCCGTGTCTACGCCCTTGTAATGTTGGATATTTCTATTGTGTTTTCATGTCTTAAACTTATTTGTCTACCTCGTTGTATGTTTTGTTAAAGCCAGATTTGTGGTATATTTGTGTTATTTTAGGAAAGATGGCCGATTTTATCTTATCCGTTATACCACTCTGCCTACGAGACCTATTACCTGTTTTCATCTTTTATCGATCCCTCGTTTAACTATAGTTTAGCGATGACTCAACTTTGGGCAGTCCTGGCCTGGTAAGTATAGGGCCATACGCCCGTTGCATAATGACGTCACATTTAGCTAGCGAGTTGCGTTGTGGGCCATTTTCTTCCGTCGGTGGTATAAACAAACGAGCTGGCCGCTTCACATGTGTAGTGAACAAGGAGGAGATATGCGGATTTTTGTCTCAGAACTACCAATCGGTCCAGAGATTTCCATTGATACATTACGTTCTCCGAATCATGTAGGCTACTGTTCATAGTAGAGATTCTTTTCGTCTTTTCATAAATATTTCTGGAGTAAGCTTACTTCTTTTAAACGCATGCACTGTCGTTGGATTGGTACTATTTTCAAAGATGACCGAGTTAACAGAGACAGATCGTTGTTGTTGTAATCAGGCTTCGATTCTTCGTTTGTTGTTCCTCCCCATTTCTACATTTTAACCTAACTGGACATGTTTGTTGTGTCCAATGTTTGATTTTAGTGGCTTTAGTCGTAGTAAGCTCGGGGTTCTTGTAAATAGGTTTTAGTAACAAATGGCCAACAGGCTACTGCGGCAAGTGGGCCTTGAAGTTTCCGATATTAAATGCACCATCTTGTTTTGTAGTGATATTGCTGATTCTCAAATCCTACCATTTGATGCGACGCGGTATTCCACCGCCATCGAGAAGTTCGTGGAGGAAAAACAACAACAGTATGGAGATGTCTGGGAATCAAATGCTGTTAATATAGGTTAGTTTTTACGGACATATCTTGTTTCTTTTAATAATAGCAACGTGGGACCCATTTGGGTGTCTGGATAGAGTGCAAACAATTTAGCCTGCAATGTGTTGTGGGCTCATCAAACCTATTTTTGGGGTATCTGTCCTGTATCATCCGCTGTCTTTCTCCCTAAAAACTGAAAATGAGAAATATTGTTTTTTGTCTATTGCTAACTAAACATTGATATGATAATGAAAGAAATATTCATTCCATACCATCCTTGGGTATGTTTAGTCGTGTCATTTCTTTCATGGATATAGTGACTCATTTCTATATTTAGTTTTAAACACTAAAACACAGGGGCATAGGGAAAATCTTCTTGTCTAAAATAACATTCTATATTTACGTGTGTTTTTATTTTACAGAAGCTTTAAAAAGCGCTGCCAAAAAGTTTAGCGATGCTGCCAAGAAATTTCAGAATTATATATCAACAATAAAATCCCCAAGGTAGGTATCTCTTCAGTAAGTTTGATTCTGCTAAACTAAAAATGTTCATTTTGGGTCCTTATATTGCTGCGAATTCGTTATTATTTAAAGTCTGTTTTTAAAACATTCAATTGTCTCATTGAATTTGAACGATTCCCATTCCAGTGAATTGACTGCAAGAAGAATCAATGATAAGTTAATGAAGGTGGAGAGAGCGTTCATTGATCCGGAAGGACTGCCTGGCAGGAGAATATACAAGTAAGACACACTGTTTATATGGCATTTGAATTATTATAACCTTTGACTCTGAGATCATCTGAACAAATTATAATGGACGTGCTAAAACAATACAGATATTGTAGCTTATAACTTTTGCAGCAACATTTTATCTTTTTTGACGCTTATTTAGCTTATTAAAAGGGTTAAGATGGGAGATAAATATGGAAATGGGAGAAGACAAGAACCAAACATCTTACTAACCATTTGCTTTTTTTATTTCAGGCACTTGGTTTTCGCCCCAAGTCGTTACGATGCTTATTCCGATGAAAGTTTTCCTGGAATTGTGGACGCCATGGGTGATATCTTACAAAACAAAACAAACCAATGGGATTCTTTGAAACAACAAGTGTCTGTAGCAACGCACGCGATTACCATGGCAGCAAAGATGTTGGCTGATGTTGATTTATGAAGGCCTATAGTTCAGACTTATCGTACCGGTATGTGAAATACCATAAGGGCATACTGAAAAAAAACCTACACTTGGCTGCATATGTATTTTTGAACATTTGCTAGTATAACCCCCAAAGAAACAGTGATAGTACACAAGATTAGCGATCTGTTTGCGATACATTAATAATGTGTTTGTGTTAATGGTGCTATTGGCAATCAAATAGAGAGAATTTTTTAATAATGTGGAATGATTTCTTTCCAAACGGTTGTGAAAGTTTCCTATGGTGGACACTTTTGTTGAATCCGTAGAAAGCACTCTCTTATACCTTTTTAACTCTGTTTTAGAACTAATTCTTATAACGTATGCCAAAACAATCTTAAGTGTTGTGTTGTGATAAATTTCATATTTTACCAAATTTCTCTATGTAGAGGCTACCAGAGCTGTACAGCAGTTGGAACAAATTTCCATTGTCTTCGCTCTCTACCGGTCAGCTTTGGCATGCGCGTAGGCTATCAGACACTCGGAACATCCTTCGGCTATCTTCGCTCTCTACCGGTCAGCTTTGGCATGCGCGTAGGTTATCAAACTGAGTTATGTATGCAGTTATGGGCAAAAAACCGAGTTATTGTATTAAGATATCTTGCCATCCAAAATCATGATTCTATGCTCTTTCTTAAAACTGATCAAAACATCAAAGTCTGATTGGGTTGTCATTCAATCGCCCTGTGTGGATTGCTTCAACTACATCAGTCAGGGGTTTCCTCTGGGCATAGAGCTTGTTTCCTTTCGCTAAAGTAAACATAGGAAGGCCCTCATGGCCTTATCAAACGGTTCGGATAAAAAATATAGGGAATTTCTGACAATCAGGTTCGCTTGGATCATCAGAGTTTTCTACAGTCAAGATCATACGAAACTTCTTCATTCAAATATACACAAACTTTTCATAAAAAAGACAACTAAAACTTCTGGAAATCGAATGGATTTATGTTCGCACAAGGTAGATTTGTTGGATCTTATGAGAATTGCTCTGGTTTTATGAATTTTTATACTGGATTGTTTACTTGTTCTGAATAAAGACCAAGAGGACTTTCAACTCGATCAATTCGACATTAATATTTATTTGAGCGTGTTATTCTACTTGGCTGTAAATAAAACTGTTTTTAGAATAAATTCTGCTTTGTGTTATATCTAATAATCTAAACACCCTATCACATAACTGCTGATTTCTTCATGTTTAGACGATACAACTATTTGTTGTTAATGTTAGACCGATGAGAAAATTAAGCAAGAACCGGCAACTATCTTTACAATGCGATCTTTTGTTTATATTTATGAACACTAAAATCTTCTTGACTAAAATAACCATGGAGACAAGTCTCTAATTGAGCCAAAAAGTGGGGACCTGTCACCCAAACCTTCATATCCAATCATAAGCTATTGCAGCAAACCAAAACCCAAGATGTTTCATTAGGTTGAAGACAGACAACAGTTTAATCAGTAGAACTCCCTCGGACGAGCAATATACTGACAAAGCTGCACAGATCCTCAGCTATATGCTGCCATTGATAGTTGGAGTTCGATTGCATAACAGATCTGGATCGAAATTGCACTATCTCTCAGTAATGGCGGCATTCTATGCAAATCAAATACCACGTGACCTCCATTCCACGCCTAGTTCATTGGGTGAAACACTTGTGTGGTATCCTGCCCCTAAACTCGTACAGGATAGCTTGTTATAATAAAGATGTCAATGTATTTCAAAGTGTTCCAGAAAATTCTACTGACTAAGGCCAAGCTCCCGTCAGTCGTCAATCTAATGAAATATCATAGGTTTAGTTTATTACAACAGTTTCTGATAGGGTACAAAGGTCTAAATGATATACCTCTTTTTAACACAATTAGAAACTTGTCTCCATGGTTATTTTAGACAAGAAGATTTTCCCTGTGCCCGTGTGTTTTAGTGTTAATAAATTTTATATTTCCAATAAATATAATAACGAGCTATCCTGTACGAGTTTAGGGCAGGGTACTAGACTATCAAAGCTACTTCAAACGCTCAACTTTTCTTGACAATCGTTACTCGCGAAAAGAGAATTGTGTAAGTAAATGCAGAATTTCGTTAGAGAAATCACGCAAGACATCATTGTCAAAACCTTCGATTAAAACTTACACCCACTCTCAATTTTACAAAAAGTAAAAGTGAGTGTAAGTTTTAATCGAACATGGTACAGAGAGTGTTGGTGAAAGTTCCCAATATTGACTGCTGATAGTGTTTCTATCGTCTCATATGTGACTTTTAACCTCTCGTTACAGTTCTGTCAACATTTGATTATGAAGTTTCACCACCAGATGCAAGAAGGTCTTGTTATTCCTCGTGTCCTTCATATTACAGCCATGGTAACGAACTGCTATCTTAGTACCGTATTCAAAAATATTTTCATTCTGTTTTATTTAAAGGCACACTTGCCGCTGTAGCCTGTTGAACATTCGTTAACAAAACCAATTTACATGAGGTTACCACAACTAAATCACTAAAATTAAACATGCCAAGTTAGGTTCAGAATATAGAAATTGTGGTGAAAAACAAACGAAGAATTGAAGCCTGATTACAAGAACAACGATCAGTATCGGTTAACTTAACTAGTTTTGGGTTACCCTCATTTCAGGCCTTCTTGTCTGTGGTTTACACTCAAAAAAGTATCGGCAAGCATTTCGAGTCCCTCTTACCCGATCGTCAGTCTGTACTCAGATTAAGTCCATCGAATTATACTGTACCGTCAGATGACTCACACGACTCAAAACATTAGGACGCTTGTGCGCATGTTCAGGTTCTGGTTTGTTTAAAGTGCGGGTACTTGATAAATCTAATTTCAAAATAAAAATACTAAATGATGCCAAAACTTTCAATTTCTGGGTAAAATAGAAAGTTCCTAACTTTTTCTGTCTGGGAAAAATACACAAAACCGCAAACTGTTTTTAATGTAAACAGTATTCTGGATTTTCGCGGCAAGTGTGCCTTTAAACTCTTTCTACAAAACAGTATACCATGCAAAAAGTATGGGGGTGGGAGAGGGGGACTCTTGTTCGGCTTAATTATTCTAGTATCACTTTCCAACTGTAAACAGGTTATTGTGCTGATGATAAAATATCGTTTTTCAGGAAACTTCAAAATTTACGACCGGCATTTTATCATCATGTTTTTTTATGCTTGTAGCTGCACATGTTTGGGGAACATATATCCTTGAGAACAAAAGCGATTTACAGCCAAATAATATAAATTAATGATATAATGAGAAAGATTTTCAAATCTACTTGAAGTGATGTGAGCTGCGAAATTGCCAGTTATTACATTTGTTTAGCTATGATTAATAAGTTATGAACTGTTTTTCTAAAAAAAATTAAAACATTTTAGTCCAACCTTTATAGACAATGTACATTACATGCTTGTTTATAGACAATGTGAACAAACTGAATGTTTAACAAAGCGATTTTGCAGCAAGCAAGAATTCATGACTTGTACCGAGTACAATTCTAGTTAATGATCGTTTATCCAAATAGCCCATTTGAATTTGATACAAAGGGCTTAAGGTTTTAGTGGTAAGACTTGATTCTGTTGACATTACATGGTCTTTTACCAAGCTTAAGCCTACTTCCTCTGAATTTTTAAAACAAAATTCAAATATATATGGAAAGATTTGTTTTGGTATGGCTGCAGTTACTGTGTCTTTCCCAGTGTGTGTTGTGTTTCCCGAAAATCTTGTTTTCAGAACTGGAGCGACGGATACATACGCTGCTGATAGGAATGCGGTCTACCCATAGCCATTGATGTGGACAAGTTTCAAATCGAAGTGTTTTGCCTGTCATTTCTTTTATTATTACTCACTATACAGGCCTATTCAGATTCACTCCGATATCGAGGATATGACTGAATCGGAATACACGCACAGGCTTTTATTTGGTTATTCACGGAGGTATCACATTAACATCAACAGGTATCTGAGACAAACAATATAGCCGGTATTAAGTAAAACAGGACGAGACACATGACTGCGGCTATAGCAAGGTAACGGTTGTCCGTACACTTGCTTTTGTTTCGATCCTACATTCCGGGTTTAATGTTGTGACACAGAAAATAACACAAAATGTTGATATTCCCATAGATAGTACCTACAACTGTACAAAACACTTGCCTTTTGACCCTAGGAGAAAGAACAATCTGCATTTTACACAATAAAATAAAAAAATCTTGCCCTAACATCCTGTATAGTAACCTAAGCTAATGCCCTGTACTGGCTATCCGTTTGTACATACCGCGCATGTGCGAACCTTCCCTTCCGGTCTACCTCTTTCAACTCTGCAGAGAAGAGATCAACACTGCAAATTTTACTAAGTATACTTTTCTTACTAATTCTTCTCTCTGAATCGTTTTTGGTAGGAAATTTTACTGTCCCTAGCGGTTAGATACCCTCCTCTAGATTACTAGAGGGTTTCTGACCAAAAAATGTCCTGTATTTTTTTGTTTTTGGAGAGTTTTCGGACTCAACCCATCTCAACCCACATATATGCTGTCGTGGGTCCAAAATTCGTCACCACGTGGTCGGGTTGTTGTTGCTCACCACCCTCCCATACAAACACTATTACATTTTTTCATAGGCGATTTTTTAAAGCGGGGTGCGTCCCTGTTTAAATAAATTACGTTCCATTACTAAATTTTAAATCTTTTTCGTTTTTATTTTTAGATTAAAAATTTGAGATGGAAAATGGTGTCTAGTGCCTGTGGAGGCACTTACCCCACGAATGCCTGCCAAGAATATCATCAGCGGCGAAGCCTCAGAGGAAGAGTAGCAGGTCCCGCAGTTCTTCCTGGTCCAGTAAGGCGGGCAATTCTTCGAAATCGAGGAGGTCCTCGAAGAGGGGGGGGGGGGCGATCACGCGATCTCCCCAGACTCAGCGGACGAGGTTAAACGGTCCAGGCAAGTCCTAAATCAATAACTATTATTTATTGTAATAAAAATAAAAAAACGATATATAATATAACACGAATGAGTAATTAATACCGAGTTAGTAAAAAAAAAAAATTCTATGTTCTCTTGTTGATTATCTCTTCTGATTTGGCTGTCGTTGATGCTTTGTTGGGATTAGCTCTCAACATATGTTCTGTTCTTTTTGCTTATCTTCGACAGTTTGTCTCAAGCCAGCGACTGAACGTCAGTTACACCTACCCATACGAAGTCTGCGTCTCGGACGAGTTCCGCGGACGTCGGTCCCCCAACCATTAGCGTCTGGCCTCCCATGCCTATCCTATCGACGGAGCCAGTGGTGCGTTTGTCGGACGACCCAACACCCCGTCAGCCGGAACCCACGCAGAGGTCAGACGCAGAACGTTTGTGTGCCATGGAACAAACGTTAGAGGGCGTTAAATTCTCAATTGCCAAGCTGCTCGAGTAAATAAAACAACTCGAGGCTCGGCAATCGAGGGGCCCAGATCTTCACGATCTAAACAGGCTTCTGCGACCACGACTGTGCACCCAAGCACACGAGTAGAGTTGCCTGACGTGGGCGGGTTGATCAGGCAACGACCGGCAACCTTGTCCCTGGATCCGTCGAACCGCCAGGAGGCGCTCCCTGAGACCAGGAAACGGTCGGACCAGTTCTTAGAGGGCGACTACCAGACTAAAACTTGGTCAGGGAACTACCTCCAGCCGAACGTCCAGTATCCCGAACCGGAGCCCACTGGAGAGGAGTCTCCGACGGATTCGACGGAGGATACGGATGTTCAGGGTTTCTCAACTACTGAACAAGGCGGTTCGACCACGTCTGTACGCCCAGGTACACGAGTCGAGCTGCCGGACATCTGAAGTGGTTTGAGCCTTCGGGCGTCATCCCAACTTCTCGATCTGTCGAACCGACAGGAGGCTTAAACATACAGCGGCTTCGACCACGAATGTACGCCCATGTACACAAGTCGATCCGCCCAGCAACCAGAGTGGGCGAGTCCTGCGGGCGTTACCCCAAGTCTGGATCTGTTGAGCCAACATGATGCTTAAACATTCGGCAGCCTCAACTAGGGTTGTACGCCCAAGTCCACGACTCGACCCGCCTGACATCCGGAGTGGGTTGGTTACCCTACGGGCCTCACCCCAACTCTGGATCTGTTGAGCCGACGGGAAGCCTCAACATACGACGGCCTCGACCACGACTGTACGCCCATTCACACGAGTCGATCCGCCTGACAACCGGAGTGGCTTTGTGGGCCTACGGGCGTCACCCCAGCTCTGGAATTGTCGATCCACCTGGGGGCTTAGCATACGGCGGCCTCGACCCTGACTGTACGTCCAGGTACACGAGTCGGCCACCTGACAACTAAAGTGGGCTGATTGTAATACTGGCGTCATCCCAAGCTTTGGATTTGGCAGTCCACCGGGGAGCCTCAAATTACGGCGCCTTCGATCACGACATTACCCACGGGTTCATGAGTCGATCGGCCTGACAACTAGAGTGGGGGGAAAGGCTAACAGCCCTAACCCATGTTCTGGGTTTGTCAAAACGCCAAGAGGTGTTCCAAGAGGCCTAAACCTACCATGTTTCGTCCACGGATGTACGCCCGGGTGCGAGTCGAACCGCCGGCGGTTATCATCCCAACTGTCAAACCAACAGGAGACGGACGATCAATATTTGACTTTCTCTGAACTCCTGGACTATATCTACCAGCTGCTGCTCAATTTAGAGCGGGCCACTGGGGTGACCGGTCGACAGCGGGAAATCGCCCAAGCGTGGGAGTCTCCCCGTCCGATAAGCTAGGCCCTGGACCCCACCTGGTTGCCTTTGATTTTTTTTTTAAAACCTAGCTCAAAACCAAGGCCTTTCAACCAGTACACAGGCCTGGGGGGCATGTCAGCCCGGGGCCTACTTACACAAGTCATGCGGCGCGGGTTCGAATCTTACTCAGAACAAATACATTTCTGAGAGGACTCGTCACTCAGTCGCCGTATGTAGAGGGGTTACCAGGTTCTCACTGAAGGTTGGGGGCTTCCTCCAGACGATGAGCCCGGTTTCCTCCCCAACTTATCCTTGCAAAACTGCAGTATAAGTGGAATAAGCCGAAATGCAGCGTAAAGCATTAACCATGCAACCCTTTCCCCTGAGGATCGGGGATTCCCTCCCCCACTAAACCTGGCAAGTTGCCCGGTAAGTGAAATAACATGGATTGCGGCAAAAAATCAGCGATTAATACATTAATCAGATTTCCCCTCCTTGGACCTGCAGGACGACCTGCAAGTTGTGTCATAGGACATGAGGGGGGGGGGGAGGTACGTAAACAGAAGACTATTAGCGATCATGACGACTGGTAATATCTAGGAACCCCTCAGCTTGTTTTCATGCAAAAATTTTCCCTCGTCAACGAGCAACCTTGGCGAGGACTAATCTTCTTGGATTCAGGCTCTTGGCAGTATTGTGAGCACTCATCCATAATTTATGGGATCGGGCTTTAGGAGGTTTGGTCTTGGGGGGTCCCCTACGACCTTCACGGCATACTACATATGAGACTTGACACTAGTGCAGGGCGAGGTTGCACTCGTCGGGCACACGTGCGTTGGCACAGCCTTCGTCAAGATGGGTACTCCGGACGATAAGCCCGGTCTTCTCCCCCCCCCCCCCACTAAACCTGGCTACGCCACCATATAAACGGAATAGCTTTTGCGTGCAGCGTAATTCATCGATCAATCAATCGTCAGGTTGGACTGCTCACTCGGCCAGCTCGCAGATTTCAAGGCTGACCAATAAATGATATCACTACTGCGCGGTTGTAAATTAATAACAGCCCGTTCGTAGTTTAAACTGGTGCGCTGTTTGTTATTTTCTTTTGGCATTGCGTCATGACAGCTTACTATTAAAGGGGTATGAGCTGCCAAAATGTTGATATTTTGACGTCACAACAGAATGTTGAAATTATTTGCTATTTCTCTCAAGTCGTATAATTCAGAAGCTTTTTAATGCTTCTGGTCTCGAAAATGTACGATAAAGTATTGTTAGAACCAACTTCGGTTTAGAATGAATGAATGGTCGTCCCGGTTATTTAAATTTTGTTTACTTTCGAACACGTTTTCGGTTCGTACAGGCCACTTTAAATTATTAGCCTGACCTTTTCCTCTCGCAGTTACCGTTGCAAAATGACAACTCCTACATTATGGCGGTTGTCGTACGCGGAGGAGTTGCCATGCCGAAGGTAGGGGGTTTCCTCCGGGCCCGGGTCCTTCCCCCACAATCTGGCTACGCCACCTTATAGGTTAAATAACTTCAGTGCGGCGCGAAGACCAATCATCAATCTAAGTACAAGACCGAGCTCCTAGTTCATTAGAATGTCGTTACCTTCGAATCTTAGACGAACTTCTTGCCAACTGGTTTTCAAGTAAATTCCTTTTTTTCCAAAACGAGCAAAAGGAAAAAGTACCGTACCTGGGGTAGAGTAAAGAATAGCAGGTATCACGTGGGTCGCTCAGTGATGGTCTATCTCTTCAACACTGTGACCCCCCGTGGAACTTAGGGTTAGCCTATGGTTTGCCAACTGACCTATTTCGATTACCTGCTATTCTTTACCCTTACCCCGTACCTGTTCTGACTACAGATCTTAAGTTCGAACATAAACCATACTAGAGATGTTTTTCTCCCGTCAATTGCTGGAATTGTCCTCTTTCTGCCATCTTCATGATTTCCCATGCCGGGGAAAGAAAGGAGCTGTGATTGGCTAATCAGTAACGACTCGGCTGATAGGCCTGTTGGATAGTCGACTGTTACACCCTTTCGCCATTACGGGTCGACGGGATGTGAACGCCGAAGCCGACAGTACTTGTGTATATTACCGTAGTAAGAAATACACGAACAGCCGTTATTCCTAGTATGTACGGCCACTTGAGCCTGGGTGCTGACTTTGCTTGTCAAGACGCAGAAAGTCTGCAGATTTCAGCGCGGACCTTTGGGAAGACCATCGGTCTTCCATCGGTCTTCGAAGACCACCGGTCTTCGTAGCGGACACAGAAATGTTGTTTATTCCTTTCCGAGTGAAGTTAATTTCCAAGAAATAAATAAATTTATTATCCTTCAACCAAGTTAGTCGGCAAATGCTGAATTTTGATTGGTCGATTACCCGGGTCGTATAAACCCATACACCCGGCCTGATTTTGTTATGACCCGCCTGGCGAAAAAACATGGCCGCCACCACTTCAAATGTTTACTCGCTTCGAAAAGTCTAAAACAGGTATTATGAGGATCTATTACAGTTACCTAAGCTTCATTAATTGTGCAAAGTTTTTATTTCTATCTAATTTGACTCAAATTGATTCAAATCTACAAATGGAAAAACGAAACACAAAATTCTTCGTACATCGATCAATAACGTTGCTAAGTATTCAAGGGGCGTAACTCTGTATGTCGTTTGTCGTCTGCTCGGTCCGTTTGACAGACGTTCGTACATTTTCACTGTAGATGTAAGTGTGAAATATCGAGATATTAGCTTTAGCTAAAATATATTTGTCACAGATAGAATCTGCGCAATAAAACAAATAACAAGACAAGCTGAAAATTTGCACACACGATGAAGTCGTAACTCTGATTAAATTAACACTATACCAGCTTGTATGCCTACCTAGGTCGATATCGGTTGAACTTGAAACATTAATCTGTGACAATTCTCCGTCTAGGCCTACTAGGGGTTTCGGGATAATAAATTCGTCATTGATATTTTACCCTGGGTGTATGAATCTTTTATGACCCTTCTGTTCCTCATACACCCTTCGCCTCCGGCTCAGGGCGTATGATTATCAGAAGGGTCATAACGATTCATACACCCAGGGTAAAATATCAATAACTAATAAAGTAAAATAAAACACATTTCTCTAATAGAGAATATATTTCCTGTGCAATCTTCGTTTACCAAGCCGCTTGATAAACGATGATGTCCCTACACGATGTCCTCGGATTATGAGGGCTTATTTCTTGGACGGCTGGGGTCCGTGACTCAGTAGGTATAGCGTTAGACGCTCAATCCAAACAGCCTTCCGCCAATGGGTCGCGGGTTCGAATCCCACTCAGTCCTAAATTTGGAAAATTTTCTGACTGGGTTTTCACTCGAACGACCTATGTGGGATGGTTGCCAGTTACCAGCGTTTTCCTCCCACAATAAAACTGGCGACGCCGCAATATAAGTGAAATAATCTATCTGTCTTGGAAGTCACCGACGACGTTCGCGGACTATTATCTCCGCGACATGACTTTAGTACTTTGGTGGGTTGTATTCGCTGTGTCCGTTGGTAGCGACCCAAAGAGCGTCCAGAGAAAGATCTAATTCATCCTGACCCACTGGACACGTACTGAGGACGGATCCAGGAGAGTTCGAGGTGAGTAATACCGAGGTTACCATTCTTTACGCGGGAATCAAAAAAACTTGGTTAATGCTCTGTACGGCGTATTAGTCCCTCCTCCGGACTGTGGCATGCGAGGCAAGTGTTTTGTACAGTTGTAGGTACTATCTATGGGAATCTGAAGAATTGGAAGAATAATTCTCATATTCCTCCAAGATATACCTACCTGTACAAACAGTTAAACCCAGCCCATCCTCCCCTCACTATTACGCCTGCAAGCGTTGAAAGAGGTAGACCGGAAAGGAAGGTTCGCGCATGCGCGGTATGTACAAACGGATAGCCAGTACAGGACATTAGCTTAGGTTACTATACAGGATGTTAGGGCAAGATTTTTTTATTTTATTGTGTAAAATGCAGATTGTTCTTTCTCCTAGGGTCAAAAGGCAAGTGTTTTGTACAGGTAGGTATATCTTGGAGGAATATGAGAATTATTCTTCCAATTCTTCAGGTTTTACACCCCACTCAAGATTATTTCACTTATATGGCGGCGTTGCCAGTTTAAGTGGGGGAGGAAACCCCCGACCTTAGGGGAGTACCTGGCAACTCTTCCACATAGGGCGACCAAGAGAAAAATCAGAGTATGCTGACAGACTTAAAGGAGATATGAACAAGATTTAAAGCTGATTTGTGCTTGTTTATTGACTAAATATATATTTGAAAATTATCAGTTGAAACGAAACAACCTTCGCTTTAGTTCCCTGGTAGTCAAAAAACGAACGGGGAGGAAATATGCATATTTTTCGTAACTGCTCGGAAAAATGACGTCATACACGACCTTCGATGTGTACAAACTGCCACGAAGACGTACTGAGACAACAGAAATCGTTTATTACGTCATCGCTGTGAGGGTACGTACACAACGGAGGTCGTGTTTGACGTCATAAGTCTCTGAGATAATTAACTTTCGTAAGCATTGTAGATCGGTAAACGTAGCTTGAACTTTGTATGTGCTGCGACCGAAATTCAATTTTCTTTTTGGTCAGACTTTTAAAGTACATGTTCTACAACACACGGACACCTAACGCAAATTAGAGAATATTTCCAAAAGCTGTTCATAAATCCTTTAAGAGGTCTGTGGTCGATTAGTAACACACAATTAAAGAAAAGGGACACGATGTAACTTAAATGATAACACATATTTATTTCAGCAAATTCTTGCCAATGAAACCACGCAATCAAAATAGCGAGAATGGACGAAATTGAATTCTAAAAGAAACAACGACTTGAACCAGTTTAAAATCTACAGAGTTCATCACAGAAAATAAATCAGAGTTTCACTGGTTGAACTCAAAACTTATTAAACAACATTTCTCCCAAATAGTTGATACAAACTGAATTGATTATATAAGTGAAAATTCAGTTCCATTTCAAATCAAATACCAGCTAAAAATGCAATTTTTAAAAGATTATGAGCGATATTTGTAATCGTTTAATATTTCAATATGAATTTAATAAAGATATCCAAACCAGGCGGAATTTCACAAAAACATACATCTTGTAACTGTTGAATTTATAAAACATGTGACCAACACAGGTTTAATCTTACTGCAATTTCTAAAAAAAATCAATCTTAAACTGGAGCAGTGTATTGAAAAGTAATTACCATGTTGCCTCTCGGAATGAATTTCAGTTTAATAGCCAACCTTCAGTGCAACAAGAATAGAAATCAGGAATAGGTTCATATATTCTAACACAATTCCTAAACTTACACAACCTAAATTATAACTATAGCAATAGCTCAGACCTACTCATGGGCAGAGTTAAATGGAAATAACTAATATCTGAGGCCAAACAGTATATTGATGTGAGGTAAAGAACATTTAGAATTCCTTAAATATGTTCCGAATGGCCATATTAACATAGATATATAAGAAGGAGTGACAAAAAAGCAAAAAAAGACGCTTTGAATTTGTTTAATCCCGCCAACAAAGCAACGAAATTTGATTTCAGGAGCCTGTTTCACAAAGCGGCGTAGATGTATTTTTAGCGTAACTTTCATACTAACGTGTCTCTACAGTATGGTTGCTATGGCAGTTACGCGTAAGTTTTTACGTACCTGCCATAGCAACGTATCTCTATAGTATGGGTTGATAAGGCAGTTACGGTAAAACTTACGCTACACCGATTGGCTTTGCTGAAGAGGCTGCTTAGCAGTAAATAAATACCTTCCAATAAACCATACCCTGTACCCTCTGATGGCAAATAATCTACCTTCTGAGTTAACGTCATCAAGTATTGGCATTGAAATGTATAAATGTAAATGACAATTTCTTTTTCTGTTCTGTGTGAGACGACTTGTCAAAATTTGAATATTTCCCATAGATATTCAACGTTCAGTTCAAATTGAAACAGATATTGATTCACTTTATCCACTGTGGGGACCCGATATGTGTGCAAAAATGAAACAAAATTGAATTGACATAAGCTGCCAAAATTCCCACTTTTTCCCCATGAATTGTGATTGTCAAAACAGCAACCGGCTTTGTGGGGATTTTTGTGGAGTTGGAATGAGGAAAATCCATATAGTCTGTGGCCTATACAAACCAAAATAGTGTTCGAAAATTAAACAAATTTTGTCTAATTTAAATCAAATAACCCAGATGAACCATTCATTCATTCTAAGCCGTTAGTTCAAAACAATACTTTATCATACTCTTTTGGGACTAGAAACATTCAAAGCTTCTGAACTGTATATCTTGATAAAAAAGCCGATAATTTCAAAATTGTGTCTTAAAATCTCAAGATTTTAGCAGCTCATGCCACTTAAACATAATCAAGATGAACTTTCATTTATTTTAAGAGCCACCACAGCTTCTTAACATTAGGCTTACATCAATTACCAATTCTAACCTGCACTTCTTAAGAAAAACAGCCAACAATTTCCTCAATATGTTTTGCCATAAGTATCAACATTTTGGCAGCTTATGCCACTTATATCAAAATAACCCAGAAACATAGCTGATAGGCTAGGAGTATAATTACACGGACGGATAACACCGGCAGTTTCGAAACTCTGCCAATTTTTTATCATCAATATACCCAATTTCTACATAAACAGGACTTTATTCTTTAATATATCTCTATTTTAAATACAGTCACAAAAATACTACATAATCTTTCAAATACATATGTATAATAGACCCTATGTATGTATATATATGATTTTTGAAGATAATTTAACAGGAAATATTCACATATGCTCCAGAATCAATTATTCAATTTAAATTTTATAGATATAACAGAGTTACGTTTGAATGATATAGCTGGATATATATGATCACACATTACATGTAGGGTATTTCAAAGTAGATTTGTATTTATAGCATGAACTATAAATTATAGTTTATAAACTGTTATCCCACACATGTAAATCCTACATTCAATGACTTGGGGATGATATATATATACGGCTATATTATAATAATAAACAGGTTATAATGTTAAATCTTGACTGGGACTGGAGTTCAGGGACTTATTTCTTAAAGCGGTATAAAATGCTCAACTTCCTTAGCCAACTAAAATCAAAATACTTTAACAGGACGACTTTATAGTCAGCTATCTGAATTTAGTGGGCTAAATAAGTTTTATGAAAGAAACCCCTGTTCTCATTTTTTTGCACAATACGTTTTTATATCTAGAATTATAACATCTTTTTTTCTTAGGTTCTTAATGAATGAAACTCATTTAACATGGCAGCCAATTTCGATTTCAGATACATAAAGCACAAAGAAGACAATGAATAAATAATAGACCATTATTCTGGGACCTTTAACTCTGAGCTAAATAAAAGCTCAAGTCAACAAGTTATATAAAGTCTTTCAAGTTGCGCTTCAATGCTACATATATTACCAATTTTATCTTGAAACACTGCAGTACAGAGACCAAATGTATTTTTATAACAGATCCAAACTAAAAAGTGGCATGCCGGCCATCAACGTTTTTTTTAGTTGTGGTAGGCTTTCAAAAGAAAAAACTCTTTCTGGTGTTGAGAAGTACATTTAGAGAAAAAATATATTTCTGCTCAATACTTAATCCTAAAATGTCAAGTCTAGATTTGAATAATCATGTTTCAAAACTTTTTTTCAAAGTGTCTACGACAAACACATGAAATGAAAACAGGTTAGAGGCAGGTATGTGAATTTCTATTAAAGAACTGAGCCTTATGAAAAGAAAGATTACATCTAGTCATGACAATGCTGCGGGAATAATGTACAAAAATAAGTTATAGACATTTATTAAGAACTGCAATCATAAACAAACAATATATAACAATATAGATCAATTAGCAATTGAACAATACTCAACATATTACAGTCACTTGGCAATACAATACTATATAATGAAGGACGGTTTCGATTCATGCCATTCTATACATTTCTATTTTTACACAAGAAACCCAAAAATTCCATTCCCATCAAAATCACACACTTTTCTTCCTAGTTGTAGGAATTAATTTAAAATGTACCCGGAATAATGTCAGAAAATGAATAAAACTCATCTGGTGAAATTTGGAAAAGAAATTAAAAAATCGGCTAAAAGTCAGAGTAAAACTGGATTTAAATTTTAAAACTGACGTAAGTTATTGAGTTAAAGTTTTTAAACGTCGAAACGCAATAATAAAAATGGTGACAGTACTATATATAAACCTGGAGTGTTAATAATGGCATGCGACTAGTTTCCTAGATGAGAGCTTCTTGTGGAGACTGAAGATAATAACAAAATAGAATACAGGATGATATCTCATCATTTGATAGGGTATGCAATTACAAAGGTTTTGGAGGATTTTGAAATAAAATGGTGCCTCAAAAACGGTATGTATGTTAAGAGAATTAAAAAAGACTCACAAGCCCGTAATACATTCAAAGACATTTTGCCTCTACATATAAATCGCAATAAATCACAATCAGATAAAATCATCAATTGCTTTATGCAAGATTAACTATGAGCTGTAAAAATTTGAATCTTAAAATTACTTTGATAGAATTTATAAGGGACATTATCAGAGGTGAGGCATATTTATCAGATGTAAACAAATACAATTTTGGAACTTTTAATTAAAATATGTAACATGCGATTTATTTTAAAACCCACCAAACATTTGTGAAAAGTGATTTTATTATGACAATAGGTTAAAATAATTAGGGGGGACATCTGTGAAAGAATCAAAGGGACATAACTTAGCAGCACATTATTGTGATTCATTCAAATTATACAGAATCAATTTGGAATCAACAAATCAATACTCATAAATTTACAGAGAACATGGATAATTGTTCCATTTCACAAAAAGGCAATTTATAGGTGATTTATGCCAGAAATAATAAAAAAAAATATGAGCTGGTTGGCAAATAGATTACAAAATAAGAAATCCCATTCCCAAGATGTGACCTCGTATAAACAATAATGTGTAAGTTGTCCCTAAATCATTTGAAATGAGAGAGAATAGCAATTTGATGAGGATGAAATGATTTATTCACAAGCGAGTTTACTGTCAAAGCTACTTAAAGCGATTCCAAAAGCTTGTAGAGCACACATGGGATAGTTAAAGTCCATTGTAAAAACATCTTCTGCTACACGACCAAACTGCATGACAATGTAATCCACTGAAAAAAGCAAATAAAGTTACAATTTATTTTCTCAAAATCAAGGTAAGCAAGAGTGGCAACAAAACAATCTTACGGGGTAAACATACAAAATATCTTGGTTTCAGTTAACTGGAAACCTGACAAGTAGCTGGACTTCAGTTGTTTGTTAACGACTCACAGGCAAATGACAACAGACAGTGTTGTCACTTTTTATATAAGCCTGTTGTTGTTGCAAGGTAGTAAAAATGTACAGATAAATTTGACTGATTGATGTCTTAGGAGCACTCAGGAATATTTCACTAAAATGTTAGCATTGTCAGGTGTAGTTGGGGAGAAAACTGGGCTCCTCTCCCAGAAGTGACTGGATATATACATAGCATTGCAAATACTCCTCAGAGGGTGATTAAGTAAACTTTTTTTCTTTTGACTGAATCAGATTCGAACCCACAACCCCTCAATGAAGGACTATCCTTCTTATCAACCGAGCTACAGAGGCAATATTAAGTTAGCGTTGGAACAAGCTTATGTTATCAGCCACATTACCAACTGTTACATTTAGTCTGAGCAGTCTAGTCTTGGATTAGTTTAATTAGTTAGTGTCTTTTAGAAAGTAAGTATAACAGTATTCTCGTTATTTTGGGATTACACTTTGTTGAAAATATGGCAGAAATTCCTCTACCGATTTGTGGGTGACGCCAGAAACGGGAATCGAACCCGGGTCCCATAGTATGGCACCTTTTGCCAGCACTAAATGCTGGCTGCCTTATCCATTCAACCAACCGGCCTCCTCTCGATAGAGGCATTAAGTCCAGGCGATAAGTGCCATACTCTGGTAATCGGTAGAGGAATTTCTGCCATATTTTCAAGAAAGTTTAATCCCAAAATAACGAGAATACTAGCCTTGGATTGTACCACTGATTAATATGCAGTAACCTTCAACGAAAAAATAAAAAAGTTTTCCATAGCTTACCATCATTATCATGGACTATTTGGAAATTCTTTACAGAAGCCTGCGTGACACGACCATGAAAGTTCAAAACATAAGACTGGGTATCTGAAAGGGAAATAGAATGTATAAATATTTCTAATGAAATTTTCTTTTCAATGTTGCTTTTGAAGGAGTCAATCTGGCTATCAAAAATTATTGACGTGTGTTTTTCAATGCCCATATGAGATTTTCCAATCCCGACCCCAAAACTCACTGATACGCATCTTCTGTTTGTATCTGTACCTGGCCTGGTGTATGATTGATTGATTGTAGTTTTACACGGCACGAGATAATTTCACCAATATGGCAGCAAACTTGGTGTATGAATTCTTAGTAAACAAAAGAATACTGTATGCAACATTTTCTTAAATTCAGTCTTTGACAAAAAGGTAATCCATACCCAAAAATTTGCCCAAGCGAAGAAAAAAAACATATCAAGACTTCAGGCTTTTTGCGGCACATGGAATTCATTAAATTCAATTCTAATACACCTCCAACTCGTTTAACATTACAGAGATAGGGAAGCCAGGGACCCATTATCTGATGCAATAAAGGGTTCCTGCTGGTTTCAACCACATTGTGCTATAAATTAGGGGTGAGTTGGTGTAGAATAATCTTGGACCGAACGCCCCGAGTGACAGCTGTGTTCTAACACGTCATAGGATTTAAACTGCATGACGTCATTTGATTACTTGCGTCGTTGACAAGTCACTTGAGGGAGAGAGAGAGCAGTGTTCGATAACGTCACAACATTCCGGGATTATGACGTCATCGCGTTTGAGCTGACAGCACTGATTTCACCCGTTATACGTTCTACATATGGGTTGGTCCAAAACATTTCTGATTGGCTCTGGTTACCCATGGAAGGGTCTAAATGTTCCTAAGCAGGTTGGAAAGGCTGGTTTTCTGATTAAAATTCTTGCGTTTGGAATACTGAAATTGAATTAATTTGCATATGATATGTATTAGAATAGAAATAAAGGACTTCCTAGTGAGCTGTGTGTTGCTGAATAAAGGGTCAGTAGCGGAAATACCACTATTATTTGAAGACTCGGGGCTTCGCCCCTCGCCCTCAAATAGTGGTATTTTCCGCAACTGACCCTTTACTCAGCAACACAAAGCTCACCAGCTCGTCCTTTATTTCTTAATTTAAGACGCTTTCAAAGCTTTTTCAGAACAAACTGTTTAATAACGGGTTGACCCAATGTCCCTACAAGTAACCTACCGTCATTCCATACTGGTGTCTTGTTATGTAACTCCAATAAATTCTCCATCTGCTTCCTCTTCCAACGTTCAATCAAACCATCATGTTCCTAAACAATATACACACATACAATTAAACAGCTGACAGCAAGACTACAAAACTGTACTTGGATTTACAGATAGATTGGTGTTTTGAGCCACACTCAAGCTATTTATCATAAATGGTTGGATTGCCACATTTACTTATTTATTCCTTTACATGGTGACAATGCCAGGTTAAGTGGGGGAGAAAGCCAGGCTCATTACCCAGTGGAAACCCCTGATCTTCGGCAAGTACCTGGTAACTCATCATACGGTGATCGAGTGACTTGAAGAGGAAACCAAGCCTTAGCCTGAGAGACTATCGCTTTAACCCACTGAGCCATCTAGGCCCCCCACCCCCTTCCCCCTTTTGGCTATAATACAAAACAGAATTACCATTTTACAGCATCATTTGAAAAAGCAGTGGAATGGATTTCCAAATAAAAAATTATAAAGAAAGTCTTAGAAAAATGTTTTTCTTACATTTCTAGGTTTAATTTCTACACGTTCATGATCCAAGTTCATTCCAGGAATAACAACTGTCATCTTACGAGGACCTTTGAATCCAAGCACATTTGTTTCCTGAAAGAGAAAAGAAGAAAATCAAACACATTTTTCCAGAGTTACTGGCATACACACAATATGTTGTCACTATCACCCAATGTATCCTTACTAATGGACAAGGTGGGAATTTAACCAAAGAGAGTAGATTAACAAGAGTGGTCACTTCGTCCGCGCCATGTTGAATTTGAACACGATTTGTTTATTAGGAATCTCCTATCTGTAGGGGGTGCCCCTGCAGTCGAATCGTGTACAAAGAGGTTGTTTCAATTGTCGAAGCTTTGCTCAGAATTGTTTCATTTGCAGCCAATGTCGTCAAGTTTATTTGGTGTGAAAAGTGAGAGAAACTTTGACATTCTGCTTGTTTAAAAAACCCAAGGTTGACAGCTCGTCAAGCTGAGCCGAAGTTTGAAATACTTCTAAGTATATACCTTCAAATAGACAACCTGTATCTGTAAACAACAATCATTACCTGATTGAACAGTTTATTATGAAATAGACGAGGGAATATGAAGATATGCTTAACTTACATAAGCTATTCCCACCAGTTCTCGGCGGGCGTTGACACCATCTCCAGTAGGTTTTTTAGGGTTATCGCCACTGTCAAATAACGTAAACTGAGTACCCAACAAGTTTGATCTGAAATATAGGGGAGAGAAAATCAGAATCATTAATATCATCCTAATCCTGCCTTCCCCAGTAAATTATATGATATTCATGAACACAGGTTCTATGCCTGTGGGGGAAACCCCACACAATTGCACATGGAGCAGTACTATGCAGTAGCAAGGTAACTCCGAATAAATTTAACAAACGCATATTGACGATTTCAATATTTCGACAAAGATATATTTGTCATCTTCAGGAAAATGTGATCAGGTAAATACAGATACTGATATATATACAAGAATACGATGTTGTAATATAAATGAGCAGTACTATGCTAACTCAGAGTGGGTTTTTTTTATCACCAGCAAGCCATTGATGGAAGGCTTGTGTCAGGCTGAGACTATTGCTCTGTCAAATGAGCCAATAAGGCCCACAGTATTTTCATATATGATAAAATATATCTGTTTTGTTTTGAATGTATAGAATTAAAAGAGTAAGACTAAGATAAATACCGAAGTTTTCCGACGTAAGATTCTCCACCACGAGACAAATCTGTAGCATCTGTAGAGATGAGATAGTTTGATGTTGCGCTCTTTTTACGTTTTCTTCCAGCTAATAAAAATGTCTGAAAAAAAATAATGTTTATATGGTCAGGTCGGTTTACAATTGGAATTGATTCCTTCATAGAGAATTCACTTCATAAATGGCAACACTGCCAGGTCAGGCCTTTGCATAGAGGAAATGCCGACTTTAGGGAACTACCAAGCAACTCTTCCACATGAACCGTGAGACACTTGTTCTGCCGACTGAGCCATCGAGGCCCTCAGACACTCTCTGAATATTTTTTTGAGAACGAGTTGGATGTCAGCTGGAGTAACAAAATGTGCATCACCGGACGTTAAATTTAATCACAATGTTTATAAACTTCCTTACAATCCAGACAATAAATATACAGATTATTTAAAGCTCTCACCTTTCTACCATCCTCTCGTTCTATGTGTAAAAAATATGTACGATAGACGTTACGATCAATGCCTTTCTTGTCGCGTGTGATACGACACTTCATTGTGGAGCCCTGTGGAGCAGGTCTGAGTACAAACTCGTCCAGATTATCTGTGACATCGGGTGTGAATGCTCTGCCAATAGCTCCGGCCACAGGTAAGGCAGCTTTCACCTCCTACAAAGTAATGCACATGAACATGTATAAACATCTGCATGATCTTATAAACATGGGTTCAATTCTAATGAGAAATAATCAAAGCATCACCACAAAAACTTACTCCAAGGTGTTGCCTTAATTATTTCTCATTAAAGTGGCATGAGCTGCCAAAATTCACACATTTTTTTATAATTTCTGATCGTCACGACAGTAAGAGGCTTTGAAGGCCATCGAAAAACTAAATGATTGGTGTTGGAATGGGGAAAATCCATACAGTATGTGCCCTATACGAACCGAAAACGTGTTCGAAAAGTAAACAAAATTTAAATAACCGGGACGACCATTCATTCATTCTAAGCCAAAGTTAGTTAAAAACAATACTTTATCGTACATTCTCGAGACTGGAAGCACTCAAAAGCTTCTGAATTTTACTACTTGAGAAAAATAGACAATAATTTCAACATTCTGTTTTTACGTCAAAATATCAACATTTTGACAGCTCATGCCACTTTAAGCCTGCATGATTTTTTAAACCTTTGCACCATTCATAATTTCCTGTTGAGTGAAAAAACATTATTAATCTTAATATAACCCTTTAAACTACAAATAATTTTGTATGAAAAACCATGAGCCTGTTTCACAAAGCGGCCAGAGAGTTTTTACGTAATTGTCATGGCAACCCATACAGTACAGATATGTTGTTGTGAAAGTTATGCAAAAAAAACACAACTATGCTGTTTTGTTAAACAGGCTCCAGGTCTTACATTTAAGGAAGCCCCTCTTGCACTTTTGCCAAATAGCTGATACAACCGAGGCTACATTGGCCTTGAACAAGTGCCACATATTTTTCTAAACTGAAGGCTTCTCCCCAAAATATATGCATGCATTTCAGGATCCATTTGTCACTACTGGAAGTCACATTTATTTGTTTGTAGAAATGTTAATAAAAGTGGCTTAAATAGTTGTACCTGATCTGTAGGTACATCTCCTCGGGTTGGGTAGGAGGCCCCATGATTCATAAGGGGTGAGGCGGGTGGTTGTGGGGCGATGGGCATACTGACATCATCCACGTCATCATCATCTTGTGTCAGCATCCCTCCCGATACATTATGTTGGCGATTATATGGCTGTCTGGTCTCAGAGTCTAAAACAAAGGTAATTATAAAATATAAAGAAAATTAAAATTACCATGCCTTCATGAGGCATCATTTGTACACTTTTTTAATTAATTCTTCATAAACGCCAAACTCTTTTCTTCAAACTTGTATCAATGATGTCTAAGTTAAAAATAGTTTTAAGTTATTACTAATGTTCAGCCAACACACACATGGTTAAATGAGATCATACTAGAGGTCGAATTCAAATTCATGGAGAATTCAAAAAACAAATTGAATTTTTTAAAAAGATTTAAATTTCTAATGTATAAACGAATCTTAACATATTAACTCCAAAACAACATGCAGAAGTATTTTGCCAATGTTAAGGTTAGTAGTTTCCTGACATTTAGTATTGAGTGAAGCAGAGAATGCTAGGCTAGAAATATCTCATAGTTTGTCTGAAGTAAGTTCAAACACCAATCTAGAGTATAAAAGTTACTGACATGATTTGTGTATTACAAGTTTTATGAGTACAGGTACAGAAGACTTAAATTCAAAATACAAATATTTTTTCTTAAAGTGACCATATACAGACAAATAAATGGCATTTTGGACCAAATGGATGTTGAGCCACTTTTTACATGTTGGCTTTGGCTCTTTTAACAACTTTGAAGCTGGATCTTTTACCAAAATGTGAAGCTGGATCTTTTACCAAAATGTGAAGGTGGCTCTTTTAACAACTTTGAAGCTGGATCTTTTACCAAAATGTGAAGCTGGATCTTTTACCAAAATGTGAAGGTGGCTCTTTTACCAAAATGTGAAGGTGGCTCTTTTAACAAATTCGAAGATGGCGTTTTTGACAAATTTCAAGGTGGCTCTTTTGACAAATTTGAAGGTAGATCTTTTGACCAATTTGAAGCTGGATCTTTTATAAGTTTTAACAAATTTAAAGCTGGATGTTTTCACAAATTTAAAGCTGGATGTTTTACCAAATTTAAAAGTGGCTCTTTTACCAAAATTTGAAGGTGGCTCTTAACAAAATGTGAAGGTGGCTCTTTAAACAAATTCGAAGATGGCGTTTTTGACAAATTTCAAGGTGGCTTTTGACAAATTTGAAGGTGGATCTTTTGACAAATTTGTTTTCTTAAAGTGACCATATGCAGACAAATAAATGGCATTTTGGACCAAATGGATGTTAAACCACTTTTTGCATGTCAACTTTTGACGATGGCTCTTTTACCAAAATGTGAAGGTGGCTCTTTTACCAAAATGTGAAGGTGGCTCTTTTAACAAAATGTGAAGCTGGCTCTTTTACCAAAATGTGAAGGTGGCTCTTTTACCAAAATGTGAAGGTGGCTCTTTTACCAAAATGTGAAGGTGGCTCTTTTACCAAAATGTGAAGGTGGCTCTTTTACCAAAATGTGAAGGTGGCTCTTTTACCAAAATGTGAAGGTGGCTCTTTTACCAAAATGTGAAGCGGGCTCTTTTACCAAAATGTGAAGGTGGCTCTTTTACCAAAATGTGAAGGTGGCTCTTTTACCAAAATGTGAAGGTGGCTCTTTTACCAAAATGTGAAGGTGACTCTTTTACCAAAATGTGAAGGTGGCTCTTTTACCAAAATGTGAAGCTGGCTCTTTTACCAAAATGTGAAGGTGGCTCTATTACCAAAATGTGAAGGTGGCTCTTTTAACAAAATGTGAAGGTGGCTCTTTTACCAAAATGTGAAGGTGGCTCTTTTACCAAAATGTGAAGGTGGCTCTTTTAACAAAATGTGAAGGTGGCTCTTTTAACAAAATGTGAAGGTGGCGTTTTTGACAAATTTGAAGATGGCGTTTTTGACACATTTGAAGATGGCGTTTTTGACACATTTCAAGGTGGCTTTTGACAAATTTGAAGGTCATTCTATTGACATATTTGAAGGTGGCTTTTTTGACAAAATGTGAAGGTGGCTCTTTTAACAAATTCGAAGATGGCGTTTTTGACACATTTGAAGATGGCGTTTTTGACACATTTCAAGGTGGCTTTTGACAAATTTGAAGGTCACTCTTTTGACAAATTTGAAGGTCACTCTTTTGACACATTTCAAGGTGGCTTTTTTGACAAATTTGAAGGTGACTCTTTTAACATATTTGAAGGTGGCTTTTTTGACAAATTTGAAGGTCACTCTTTTGACATATTTGAAGGTGGCTTTTTTGACAAATTTGAAGGTGACTCTTTTAACATATTTGAAGGTGGCTTTTTTGACAAATTTGAAGGTCACTCTTTTGACATATTTGAAGGTGGCTTTTTTGACAAATTTGAAGGTGACTCTTTTAACATATTTGAAGGTGGCTTTTTTGACAAATTTGAAGGTCACTCTTTTGACATATTTGAAGGTGGCTTTTTTGACAAATTTGAAGATGGCGTTTTTGACATATTTGAAGGTGGCTTTTTTGACAAATTTGAAGGTGACTCATTTGATAAATTTGAAGGTGGTTTTTTTGACATATTTGAAGGTGACCCATTTAACAAACTGGACGGTCGGCTGTCTCAACGAATCAATAACAAACCCCTATAGGGCACGTCATACTTGGACGTTAATCCTATTATTCCTTATTTACAAACCTACACATTTGCCTATAAGCAGAAAGACTGTCGTCAACATATGCATAATAGATAAACATATTCAGTGATAAAGGCTTTGCCAGATGGGGCAAAAAACATTGATTATCTGATAACAATATCACTGAAAATTATTTATTTTCCCATTTTGTCCCGTCTTGGATGGATTTAATTTACAATCCTCCGAAAAATGACAGTTTCATATTGACTCAATATTTCAGCATTTATTGTAGCATTATCAGGATATTGAGTCATCATGAAACTGTGGAACTAATGGATTTTGCAAGAATCCTGTCGACAGTTTTAGTTTGTTCTGTTTACCTTACTTACATTGATTGATATCTTACTCCGCACTCAAGATTATTTCACTTATATGGCCGCGTTGCCAGGTTTTGTGGGTGAGGAAATCAGGCTCATTGCCTAGAGTATACCACCCATCTTAGGCGAGTACCTGGTAACTCTTCCACATACAACAATCGAGTGCCATTCACTCAGAAATTTTTTAATTTTATTTGGTCGGAATGGGATTCAAACCCACGCCATATCGATGGAATGACTGTGACGGACTGAAGAACTATCACTCTGAACGACTGAGCCACTAAGGCCCGTAACAAAGAATAAAATTTACAAATGTAACAATAGATCTTGGTAATTTGATGAGCAAAATAAGATTGTGACCAGTTTACCATTTCAATACATCATGGTAAAGCATAAGAGCTTGCTGAAGGCTAAAGTTTTGAGAAACATTTTCCTGGTTTGAGTGATTGGTGATACATCATTTTCCTCAAGGTCCCTTGCACATGATTAGACATTCAATATAATTTACTTCTCCCCCACGTCATGTGGTCAGGCCAAACAGTCAGAAAAGTAACACAAATCCAGGGTAGCTGCTTTCTGACGTCACAGAACAGTTTCCCTGAGTTCGTATGACCTTTTCAAACGTTTGGTCTGGCAACGTGGCACTCGTGGAGAGATAAATTATAAGGAATCCATTTTCTCATTCCCATAATGAGAATCATTTACAAAGTGAGTGTTTTATGACACCCTTAAAAAACCCTAGTAACAATACTTAAAAATAGATTCTACGGATTTATTTCTAGGCCAAAGTAATTTCCTGTGGACGTGCTAAGTAAGAAAAGCAGATAAACAGTCTTGGCTAAAACTTTCTCGGCCTATGTATATATTTATGAACATTAAAACACACCGCACAGGGGAAATCTCCTTGGCTAAAATATCCATGGAATCCAGATCATATTCCCTATCAATAATTTTGGGGTAAGGCAGCAAAGTGTTTAGAGTTTGCAACAAAGATTTAAATCAACATACATGTTTCAATGCAATGTTACCATGGAAACTGAGGATCTCTCTGAGAGCATAAACAAGAAGCTGGGAAGTTTTAAAATAGAAAAAAAATCGGTAGTTTTTTTTAAATTCTAAACACACTGAATGAGAGAGTATATATAGAACCAAAATAACCCCGGAGAACCTATTTGACCAAAGAAGTGTTTTTACTATTACAAAATGTCCGTCATAATGATACTGTTCTTTGATACATAGACTGACCAGGCCAACCATTTAATGCTCTACATGTAGGTAGTATATTTATATAAAAAATAACACTTTCTGATAAAACTATATCTATTTTTTAATTGGAAAAAATATATACATGAATATCTTTATCCTTTCTTTTGTAAATATTGCTAATAAGCAACTGCTCCATTCATTTATTTATTTTTTTCAATAGGGAGCGGGAGTCCCGTGACAATTCCACAAATTTCCTGTCACCGGCGTTGTCATTACGCATGTGAGGAGCCTTTTGTCGTTCGAATATGACGCTAATTTCTGACGTTTTAGAGCAAAAAACGCCAATCGAACTGAAAACGTCATAAAAAAACGTCACCTGTCACCGGATATCGCGAAATCTCTCGGTAGACTCCCAGGCCCTATTCTCAAAACATTTCCTGTAATTTATGTGGAGACATACAGCCTCTGCTTCCACCAAGTGTGGGTTGTAAACAATTCTATGAAGGAAAACAAACACAATTAACGATAATACTATCTGAAATGTTAAACCAAGACTAACAAGCACAGTCCTTCAGCCATTACCGTAATAATGATTGCTACTGGATCGTCAACAATACCCTCTTACCTAGTGGTCAAGCGGTATTGATGACCAGGGCTCAATTTCTTGTACGATAATATGGGAATCTAATTCCAGTAATATTCTCATAAACTACATGGAATTTAAGAATTTCCTTGAAAATGTTTATAATATTCAGTCCAATAGACAAGATCTGAAGAGAGTGTCTGGTGAACGCATGCAAACATCCAACAGAAGGCGAAAAATATAGCCATAGGCAAAAGACACAGCCAGCAAAAATCACTACATTTTGTTTTCAAAAGTTAAAAACAGAATATAATGGATATTGACATCTAACGGGAAAATTTGACGAAAAGTGAGTCTTGTTAGTATATTACCTTTATGTAGAAGATCTATCAAAGTAATGGTAGCACAGATTGCTTTTCTCAAGTACATACAAACTGTCCGTCATCCTTTGTAATTTCACAGCAGCAACAGTGTTAATTGTTTCATTACACACAGCTGCAATACGCTTCACAATACATGTAGTATCATAGAATCAAAATGGACTGGTTGTTGCTTTTGAAAACATGAGACATAAAAGCTAAATAACATTGATCTAAGCATTATAGAGTTCCCTTTACACTATAAAGCTACAAGACATAGTAATAAATATGGCTCTTACTAACACCCTACTCCAACAAATACATATCCAAGCAAATAAGATGAATGCTTCCACCATGCAGACAAGATAGCCTGAACCAATTTGAAGAAGCTACACATGATATCTGCTATGAGATCTAGAGCCATGAGCATGATCCAGTCTAAATACACGACCAGACTGAGACTTAACTGGAAGGTAGCTCATCCCCATTTTTTAGACAGATCTCCTGATGTTAAAAAAACATTAAACACTTACGAAAAAATGTCATCCGCTTCATGTAACCCAGGAGAAAGAGTACGTAAGAATGGTGAGTAGTGCGGCTAGTATAATGGCAGTAGAGTGGTGAGTTAACAAGCCTCTAGTCAGCTACAAAGAATGCATACACAGCAAGAGATGGCTGATGAAGAAATGCTATTGTAAGCTTAGGTGATCATATAAAAGATTGGCACTACAGTGGTTGGCTATATATGACAGCTATATCTGGAGTAGCTGAACTATCATAAACAGGGGATTTTATTCCATCAAAGAAAGATAGACACTAACATGTGATCAAACAGAGCTTTTAACATTGGAACGGTAACACTGGTTGGTATTATATTTTTTAACACTATAACACACGGGCACAGGGAAAATCTTCTTGTCTAAATATATATATGGAGGGAGGTTGGGGGTTGAGGAAATTGTCTAATGAAAAACGGACTTTGAATTCCTTAGGGTGTGAACACCAAATTGAAATTTGAAATCATCAGGATATAAACATGTTCTAATGTGCAAACATTTTACAGAGAAGTTGAGAATTGATATAAGAAATGCTTGAAACTCTCTTTAAACCTGGGTTTCAAACTACTAAGAAATTCTTAAGGCATCACCACAATGTAAGTTTTTGTGAATAACACAAGCTTTCACAACCTATGCCGGTGTCGTTATCGAGTGCAATACATTAAGTAAAATACTGATGTTGAAACAAAAAAGCCAGTGATTCGTAACAACCAAAGATGTGTGCTAATAAAGGACCAAATTCAAATAGCCAGGTTTTTGTTGCTTATAAAAAAACTAATTTAATATACATCTCCAAGGTTGGTATAGATGGAAAGCTTTTCTTTTGTACTTCTTGATAATAATATTTGGTTTCAACAAAATTTTCCATTGATTTTGGCAGCTCATGTAAATTTGAAGATTTCATCTTCTGCACGTGGACACTAATTAAAGGGCATAGACATAATATTCTAGTTATCAGTTTATGTTATGTTGGACGCCAACTGTGAATTAATACAAACATGATGGATGTCCATGACATATCAACATCTGGAAAATAATTAATCTTGACAACAGTCAAGATTGCTTTGGGGACAATGCAACGTGTTTCATAATACTGTAACTGTACATGAACAACGTAACGGCAAGTTGATTCACTAACTACCAATAATTCTCACATTACCGTGGCAACCGTGAGTCGATCAAAGAAAAAATTGTTAGAAGTTAGATGGCATCTCCTAAGATTATGATGGTATCTTTCTTGACCAGGTTGTCAAAGATGTTAAATTTAGGATCAATAGCTATACAAAAACAGCATACATCAATAACTTGAGTGCTATTATATTATCTCTTTTTCCAGATAAAATCATGACTTTATCTAAGAACCCCATTAGCCTGATTGATTTGTAATTTAACCAATGAGAATATCAGTTCACAATGCAATGCATCAAAAATTCAAAGACCAAAACGGCCCACCTGGCTAGATACAGGCAAGGGAGTCCAAGATCCAAATATAAAGAAAATTTGACATAATGACATCCAGGAGTATTGTTATATATAGATCTCCCAATTGAACAAATAAGACAACTGAAGGCAAAAAGAGATCCACATCCTTTTTATTCCTCCCCTTCTGGGTTCAGTAAATAGAGTAAATTAATTGGTGCAAAAAATGTTCAAGACACTCTCGTCGCTAAAATCTAGAATATTTTTTACATTAAAAAAATAAAGTTTCTCTGTATAAAATAAGAAAGAAACTTTCTATTTTTGCCAAAATTCTAGTTTTAGCAACATTTTATATCCTTAGTTTAATTATAAGATACCCGCAATGTAAACAAGCGTGGAGTCTGAGCATTCACACAAGCAGCCTAATTATTTTAATCCTCTAAACATATTTTTTTTCTGAAAAATATCTTGATTGATGTTTTACGTCACACTCAAGTTTATTTCACTTATACGACAATGCCAGGTTACGGGGGGAAGGAATCATTGCCCTGAGGAAACCCCCAACCTTCGGAGAGTACCTGGCAACTCTAAAAACGTAGGATTTATTTTAAGGGACACCAAAAAACATATTGGTAAGATTATGAAACTTTGGGGCTGTTTCTCAAAGCATTTGCGCCCAACGTAGGTCCAATGCAAGGCCTAACTGTCATGGCGACATATACCTTAAACATTACGTTACGGCCAGGTGCAAAGTTATGACGGGCGTAAGTGTCTTGAGAAACAGCCCCCTGGTCGTCCTAATTTACCCAGTTTTGGATTGAGCAGTTGATGTTCTTGTTTCTTTTTTATGTATTAATGGAACATTAATACCGGAATAATGGAACAAATATATATTCAGATCCTGGTACTTTACATTTTGTTCTGTTGTGAACTTTTATTCATCTGTGACATTTTAAATATTGAGCTGATATATATAACAATAGGAACACGCCAGACACGCATGCAGGGATACTTTTAGTGCTTTCAGAGTCATTCAGAGTTAGTCCCCTTTACTTTCAAACATCAAAATTAGGCATAAGTATAAATTGTAGTAAGACAAACCCGCCTTTATAACACAATTAGAAAATTGTCTCCATGGTTATTTTAGTCAAGAAGATTTTCCCTGAGCCCGTGTGTTTTAGTGTTTGTAAATATAAATTGTAGTATGGCCATGTGGGACTTATCTGCTTAAACCCAAGGGACCAGTGAAACAAGAGAGATTAATGAATAAGGGCAAATGAAAAGTCATTAGCAAATCAGGTGAACAAAGAGAGACACAGTTTTGCTATATGTCTGTGGCAGTCTGTCATAAAAATCTACTGTTTTTTTTCAGCAGGTTTCACAGATTCTATAGCTAGGTAATCTGTCCATTTGATTGGTTGTATTGTAGCTGTGTGGTAATAAATGTTGTACTTAGAAATCTTTGGGTTGGATTTGAATTAAATTCTTTATAATGACAGAAAATCATAAATAATTTTGAACAAAAAAAATAGTTAATAAAAAAGATTCACTTGAGGTGTTAACTTTTTCAGAAATTGTCCATAACTTTTTTTCTGTTAAATAATGCAAATATATATCTTAACAGCCCTGTGCTTAGAAACTACTGTGTCCTGCATTATTAATACCAGCGGCTGAATTCACAAAGCAATGGATAGCATACTGAAGAGATGCAAAGTCATGGCAACTGCGATTGATTCATCGCATCTTGCGACAGCTTCGTGAAACGCCAGCTTGTTCTGAGGGGTGACATTTATATCGGGAAGTAAAACTATTCCACCTCAGGTGTTATGATATGTACACTAAATTAAATCCAGAGTTGTATCTACAATGATAACTACTCCAGGGACAATATCTAATTAATAGTGAAGTGTTTCTTTCCTTTAGATCCAAATGATAAGATTAGACAGCTGTGTTGACGTAGAACACAAAGATACAGGTCTTGGAGTCTATTAGTCCCCACAGGTTATTTGATCACAAGACATTTGTTTAATAAGGTATTAGCCTCACCTGACATTTTCCTAGTTAGAGGATGCTTTCTCATGACTGATATTTGGTCCGCCTAAATTATGCTTAAGACGGTAGATGTTTTACGCCGCACCCACAAATGTTTCATTCAGATGGCGGCTTTGCCAAAGTTTAGTAAGGGGGAAAACCAATATGTTTTTGTACAGTCCTTCTTAATAAGGTAACGAACACCCTTCAGTTTTAAAGAGTGGGGGAGTGAGTGATAGAAGATTCAACGTTGTTTTCAACATTATTTCAGTCTTGGACTTGGACTGTGAGGTTGAAACAAAAAGTAGATTGACAAGAGTGGTCACTTCGTCCAATCAGCATTGCCAGCATGTTCTTCTCACCTCCTAGCGATTCGATTATTAGGAACCTCCTTTCTGTAAGGGGTGCCCTACAGTCGAATCTTGTTCAGTCAGAACACCCCTTACAGAAAGGAGGTTCCTAATAATCGAATCGTGTCAGTTCAAATTCAACATGGCGCGGACGAAGTGACCACTCTTGTCAATCTACTCTCTTTGGTTGAAACACACAACCCATTCAAGACAAGATTCCTTACAAATCATAAGACGTGGGATAATCTTGTCATAATTAAATAGGACAATTAGTATGATAGATAACCATCTGGTGGGATATGTATTTCAAACTTAGATATCAATTGATATTCTCAACACCATAAAAAACCTAAGTAATTTAAAATCTTTTTGACAATGATGTCCAGATGTAATTAGATAAAATTGAAATGTGTGTTTTGTAAAAACAAATCTGAAATGCGGGTGAAACTGCTAAATTCATATGATTGTTTTTTTAGTAAAATAGATAATGTACGATGAACAAAATTAATAGATTGTAAACCAAATAACATTTTGATATAATAACTGGGGAAAACTGAACTGAAAGTTGTTATCATTGGTTAGTGGCATATACACTGTATTATCCCCGCAGGCCAGCAATGAACAAAATTAGTAGACTGTAAACCAAATAATATTCTGAAAGTTGTTATCATTGGTTAGTGGCATATCCCCGCAGGCCAGCAATGAACAAAATTAGTAGACTGTAAACCAAATAACATTCTTATATAATAACTGAGAAAAAAAAACTGAACTGAAAGTTGCTATCATTGGTTATTGACATGGATTGTCAAAATGTTAGCACATTGTGAACTACGTAACATTTGAATGCAGTAAATAGAAAGTGAATACATTGTAAGTCACGAACATTGTGACATGAACTTTAAAACTATCTTACCACCAGTGCCATTATCTTGTTTTGGCAGATCACGTTTGGTCTGTTTTCCTAAATAAATACCAAGTTTCATTTAAACAATTTGGTTTGGATACTACTCAGCTGGCTGCTCACGTTGTGCGCACACGGTGAGATTCTTGCCACGAGAGGCAGAAAATATCAAACATAATAGATACTTTCCTCACCGCCTCAAGAGGCGAAAATCTCACCAAAATTTACGCACACACGGGGGAAACAGCTTACATGTAGCTCTCAGCCACGCGTAGCCGGCAGCTCAGCGGGCGCCTCTTGTGTGCGCTAGGCTTTAGTGTGACAGTTGAAGTATGAATCAAACAAGCAACATCTCCGTGTAAAAAGCACAATTCCCAAACCCACACCCCAACCACCAGGAACAGAACGCAGCCATATTAAGTGAAATAGGAGAGCAGCTTAAAACATCAATCAAAAACAACCTTAATATCCCTGAAACAAGTATGTTTTTGATCCCATTTAAAGTTAAGTCGAAGCGTGTAAGCTCTCATTCGATGTAAAGACTTTCAATCTCTCAAACTTTTGATAAAATATTTATTTGTTAGCAAAGAACACTGCACACTTTAGTATAACAGTGAGATATAGAAAATATATATTTTACGGCTTGCATGTTAAAGTTAGAAAGCTGCTTGACTTAAAACACACTTGTTGGCTTATGTACATAGTAAGCACCATAAATCCTTCTTACTTTCATAAATTTATAATTTAAGATAACATACTTGACTCTCTTTAAACGACGTTTATAATGAATGAACTTGAATACTTTCATCATTTTTTTAAGAGGTCTTTCTGATTTTTTTGAACGCTCTCAAAGATTATTTCCCTTATATGGTAGAATTAACAGGTTTAATGCAGGGAGGAAACGGGCTGTTTGCCCATAGGAAAGCCTACGCATCAGTAGGTACCTGGCAACCCTTCCACATAGGGTGATATTCAGAGTTTTTGACTTGAATTAACCTTGGTATTTTTAAAACAGAGTTAAAATGACAACTTTTTAGCCTGTGCACCATTACTCCTGTATAAGGACAAGCAGTAGCAACAACAACGGGCTTCCATAGAACAGCTCCACTTGTCACAGTTAATAACAAGAAATAGAACAAACCTGCTGAGATGATCTGTATATCACTGTCGCTGTCGCTAAAGTCTTTTGATTCTCCTGATGTCACATTGACAACCTGTACCATTGTTGTGCTGTCAGAACTACTCATGTCTAAATGTCCCGCTGGCCCATCATACGCTGTAAAATAAACATATTCATCATAGACAATTGTTTGTACATTTTGTTCTTCTCCCACTGAGTCTCAGCTTTGGTTGATTGATTGATTGTTTGGTGTTTTACGCCGCGCTCAAGATTATTTCACTTATATGGCGGCGTTGCCAGTTTTATTGTGGGAGGAAACCGGGCTCTGTGCCCGGAGGAAACCCACGACCTTCCGCTGGTAACTGGCAACCATCCCACATAGGTCTCAGCTCTGGATGTAACAGTGTTCAAATCAACTTGACAAAGTTCCATAGAAGTTTAAATTATTTAGTCCATAAAACTAAGTTTAGAGTTAATTTTAAGTCCAATCGGGTATTTTACATGTCAGCAATTGAATGCTAAACTAACTGCAATTCATTTTTTTATGGAGTGATTTGAGATTTATAGTCATTTTAAGGCGGATATTCCACCTCAAAACTGGACATCCAAGGGACACTGGCTTTGGTATCTTATATCTGCAGGAGCTCACAGCTACCTTGCTTGATCAATGTTTTACTCTTAACTACATGTATGATTATTTTACTTGTCAAGGGTTTATGGTATAGTTGCTAAATTAAAGGGGGGGGGGGACTGCTGGCAACCATTTAATATGTGGAGATCAAGTAAAATCTCAGGCAGATTTTCTCTTTCCCATTTATTTTGGAATGATTGAGTTTCAAACCAAAGAGCATTGCTGGAAGGCTTGTTTCACCAATCACTATCCCACTAAACCTGACCTGACCATATAAGTGAAATGATCTTGAGTATGGCGTAAAACACTGAATAATCAATGCTTACATTGTTTTGAGGTTGAATATCTGCCTCAAGATGACCATAAAAACTCAATCAACCCCATAAAAACTGAATTACAGTTAATTGAGCATGGAAATATTCAATTTCTGTCTTTGAAAATACTACTTTGAAACAAACTCAATACTCAAATATTTGGACATGTATGAAACCGGACATTATACTCTCATAATGCATATTCTTTTAAACTTAATAAAAATCATCATACTGTTAACAGATGCTTGTTTGTTGGAAATTGGCTTTGTTAAATTTCATTGACAGTACATTATCCTTTGATCAAATCATTCAAGGTCAGATCAACATTTCTTCTTCACTGGCTATGTGAATTATCAAAGCACAGAGAAAATTTAATGGTTGTTTGATTCTTTTTCATTTGGTATTGTTCATTATCGCTTTTAACGAGAATTATAAATCAATAAAACCCAGACACTGAATGAATAAATAAAAACAAGTTTGAGGTGAAGTTAAACTCAATGATACAGCAGAGAATCAATGTCTAAGCAAGGTCGATCTTGCTGTGATTCTTCCACGATGGATTGGTTGATTGATTGATTTTCATGCCGCCCTTTAAGATTCACTAATATGGCAGCGTTGCCAGGTTTAGCGAGATGAATTATAAAACGCTCACAAAACTATGGGCTTCTCTTCTCAGATATGAGCAATTCCAAGTTCACACCGAAGCCATATGGACAATATAAATAGAAGTAAGCCACTTAAATGTATAGGTCAAAGCTAAATCTGGTATTAGACAGCACCAATTAACATCCAATCCTGTGATTATCTTGAAATATTAATGATTGATTGATCTGGGCGAGAAACATACTCAAGTTTACTGAACTGCGTTGGCAAACACTCCCTTTATCGGCTTTCGAGGAGTCCTCGGTGTGGCTTTTTCACTCGGCCGCCCTATGTGGAAGAGTTTGCAGGTACTCGACGAAAGCCATGGTTTAACTCCAGGCAAAGAGCCTGATTTCCTACCAGACTGAAACTGCAGCAAAAACCATCAATTATCAGCTTTTCATTCAATCCATAAACTTACCAAAATTTGTTGGCGTTGTGGGTTTGGTATTTGAAGTCATAAGGGGCCGCGACTCTTCTCGACTTCTTCTCTCCCTGCCAGAATTAGGACGGTCTACATTAGGCTGCATCATTCCCAAATCCTGCCTTTTCTTTCTGTTTTTGGCTTCAATGAGCCGTCTCTGGTAAACAGACGAGAACAAAATAATCAATAGCTGTTTTGTAGAGTGTTGTGGATTGCGTTCGGTCATAGCTTGAATAACAACACTCAGCTGTCCCAAGAAAGCCAGTAGCTTGTACTTTTATCCAAAACCAATAAATTGACTCTGAAATCATTTATCAAAGTTAGCACAACTTTGTACAGTATGCCGAGACTAATATAGCTTGAAACAGATATCAATATTGCATGTGTGTATGGATTGCTGATTAAAGTGTAAATTGTTCACGGCTAATTTCGTAAGACATAGGCTTTATAAATGTGCCATGGTAAAAAGAAATGTATCTGTTATTAAGGCCGATCCTTGACAGAATAAATACAATGTACTTAATGATGAGGAAAGCTGCAATGTTACTTATAATTGACCATTTGGTATTTTTTCAGTATGAGACGCCAAGCTATCTATTTTGTGTCAGTGCAATGAATATTAACAGATTTATACATAACAGGTGTCATAACCCAAGCTGGTATACCAGTTTTGGTTTTTTCATCTAAGTAAACACTAAGCAGTTACTAGTTATGTTTGGATTTCAACTTAAAAGCCTGAGTTGATGGCAGTTTTGGGGTTTTTTTTTGGATAATACGCCAAGGTAGACCTACCTGTTGATCTAACTTGTTCTGCTGCATGGCAGAATTGTAGTTATCGGGGACGCTAAAATAGAAACCAAATGAAATCAAGACATAATGTTTGAATGCATAGATATCAGCAAGCCTTCAACCAATGCAAGGTTTTGTAAAATAAAGCCTAAAGAAAATTGATTGATTGATTGTTTGGTGTTTTACACTGCGCTCAAGATTATTTCACTTATATGGCGGCGTTGCCAGTTTTATTGTGGGAGGAAACCGGGCTCTATGCCCGGAGGAAACCCACGACCTTCCGCTGGTAACTGGCAACCATCCCACAGAGGTCGTTCGAGTGAAAACCCAGTCAGAAAATTTAACAATTTTTTTTGGACTGAGTGGGATTCGAACCCGCGACCCATTAAAGAAAATTGAAGGCAACTAAAATTGAGCATCTTCGTTAAATCCATTGCATTAGCAATTCAATGTTTTAAAAGCATACATGTATATTTGTTGGGGTTTTTTTGGGTTCAATCTCCAAAATTGATGGTTAGTTTGATTGATTGATGTTTTACGTTGCACTCAAGATTATTTCACTTATATGCATATGGCGGCATTGCCAGGTTTAGTGGGGGAGGCGAGTACCTAGCAACTCTTTTTTCAATTTACCACTGGACCACCAAGTGGTTAGGAAACTTGGCCATGTTCATGGGATGAATTCAAAATGGTCACAATTTCCTGACTGTTACTTCATCAATTTTGGTTCTGAAGAGTAATAATCCTTTGTGTAACCTCAACACCAATCAACTGGAAACATTTGATCAAGCTCACCTTCCTGGGGGGACACTCATGGTCCAATCGTCGGAATTTGGATCCTCTCTGAAAACAAAAATATAAAAATCAGTAAACCATAATGATATATTGCTTAAAATCTCCTCATACCAGATTAAATTTTTGTAAGATACATTGACTATCTACTTAAGCTAAATTATTTTTGAGAAGGAATTATGTTATGAGTTTTGAGTCAATGAGCGCACACTAATTCTTTAATTATCACATGTAACCCAGAATTGGACTAATTAAATTCTGCAACCATCTACATGTACAGGCTCATGGTTTGACACATTTCTTCCAATTGAGATAAAATATCTAATCTTCAATCGCATGAAATAGCATGGTTTTAGTCTATTATAACAACCTGTGATTGGGTTTAAAGGTCTTAATGACCTTAAAGGTTTTAACAAAATTAAAATAATTATTTTAGTCATGTGTCCAAATGTTTAAGTGTTGATAAATATGATTTATATACAGAAGTTTCTATAACAGGTAAAAATCTATCGATATAGTATCTATACCGGTCTAGATGGTAGAAAATCGTGCAGATAACACAGTTATGCATGACCTTTTCCCATCATCAGCTGTACATATGCACATAGATACAGAGCAATTGGAACAGTGGAGATTTTTATTGTTGGCATCACCCAGTGTAAACAGCTGGCGATGAAGCTAATATTTGATCATACAGATACCATAGCAGCCATGGTAATGTTTCTATTGAGAACAACGTTATGTGACTAGCGATTAATGCTGCCGGGCTGATGTAAATGATGTAGCACCCATTTACCTGTGACCAATGAAATTATATGTGATTGATTGGTTTATTGATTGATCTATTGGCCCAAAGGCTAGCCATGATAATGGAACTTCAATTGATTGTATGCACGTACAATGTTTTTCAGAGCCGAATGATTTAACAAATTTGTTTGACCTTAGAAGCCCTTTCCCAACGGAAATCAGACAGTTTGTATTTTCTAACCCTATCAGAGAAACTTCACTACCCTAGCTTCAATGTTAAACTGTAACCTTTATGGTAAAAATTTGCAAAAAATAACATACAAAACAGCCAGGAGATTTCATCGTGAAAACAACCCTCAGATTTTCACAAATTCATAATCGACAAAGGCAAAGAATTGTTGCAAATAATGAATACTTTGTGCTGCACCAAAAAATGTGTGAAATTGGATTTTACTGCGGCAACCATTGCATAATTTCCATTTGCCATGGTGAAATGCGCTAACGACATTACTGGTGAAGGTGACATGTTAGTTGCAATTAGGAAGATGGTGATTTTATATAGCAACATATACATGTTACTATTGTAGTGACAAAAGATGGGTAAGCAACTCAACAGAGTAAATAGCACATTTCAGTTAATTTTTATACGTTTTGGGGTATAAATTGATCATTCATTACTGAGTAATCTCATTGGCTGACTACAGTTATATTTCCTGTAAGATGCATTTTTAAAGAGTCTCTTAACCACCAATACTAATTATTAAATACCAGAGACTTAAAAGGTACAGTTATAGAATGCTACGATTGAGTAATGACAATGTATTATGGGTATATACGTCAGGTACATATAAGGGGTTTGGCAAGACGTGCAGTAAGTCATGTTCTCATAATAACATTACAACGGCTTGTTGAAGCCATCACTTCAAAGCCAGACCCAATTTATCCTCCACAATGTCTCTCAACCGTTAAATCATTATGCTTCAGGTATATTAGACTCGTGACTGGCCCGGAATTTAATGATTTTTTGCATCCTGTAAATTGGTGGATGAAATAATGGATGCGCTATTATAGAAGACAATTGATATAATACATCTGTCCAATTACATCATTGAAGCCAGGTGTACTCCAGCCCAATCAAAAGAAGAGAATGTTCGATTGATTATAATCAATGAACACCTTTCCTCAATGCAGAAGGCTTGACAAATGTTTGCTCGTTATAAATTTAACATGCAGTTTATGTGCCAAATGACTAGAAATCATGTGGTTTATATTTCACAATAGTGTAACAGGAAAGGAAAGTACCTCAGCAGATAATTGGCACATATCACTTCAAATTCTATCAATTTTATAATATTAAATCTGAATGTACTCTGATTTAATCAACTTACAGGTCGGACCCTAAAATATATCATTTCCATATAGGAAACACAGTCTGAATACCTTGTTTTAAATCGTGGCCTATAAATTTTAAAATGGGATATAAAAATGGATTTTTTAAAGTGGCATGAGCTGCCAGAATATTGATATTTTGACGTTGAAACAGAATGTTGAAATTATCGGCTATTTTTCCCCAAGACATATAATTCAGAAGCTTTTTAGTGCTTCTAGTCTCGAGAATGTACTGCAAAGTATTGTTTTGAACTAATTTTGGCTTAGAATGAATGAATGGTCGTCCCGGTTATTTAAATTTTGTTTACTTTTCGAACACATTTTCGGATCGTACAGGCCACATACTGTATGGATTTTTCTCATTCCAACTCTAATCATTTAGTTTTTCGATGGCTTTCAAAGTCTCTTACTGTCGTGACAATCAGAAATTATGAAAAAAGTGTGAATTTCGGTAGCTCATGCCTCTTTAAGTAGATTTAAAGGGGAAGAAAACATAACGATAAGTTTAGATAGAAGTTAATTTACATGTAGAGACATCTATTCAGTTTACTCGACTTCTCGCCATAACTGAAGATTTGCACACATTTGTAAATATAATACAAAGTATTCTAGAAATTTCTACTGACCAAAACCAGACTCCTGTCTGTCTTCAACCCAATGAAATATCGTGGGTTTTGGTTTATTACAACAACCTATGATTTGGTATAAAGGTCTAATTCATTGACATAACCCCCTTTTTAACACAATTAGAAACTTGTCTCCATATTCACTTTAGTCAAGAAGATTTTCCCTGTGTCCTTTGTTCATAAATAATATATGTACAATGTATGCATTTTAAAAAAATACTCTAGATTCCAAATTGAAAGTAACAGCCATCAGGTAAAGCGGAAATAATCTGAGATCTGTGTAAACACTGTTACAGGCTTGGTTGACGTCAGAGATATTGATCAATTAAAGTATTACCACAATCTCTGAAAGCTGCGTTAATAGCCTCATCAATAAAACAAAGGGTCCCAAGAGGTCAAGTCAGGATCCGATGGCGACATTAGCCAACATGGTCAGTAAAAATACATTTACACATTATCAAAAATTAAGAAATGAATTTGGTTGGCTAACACAAGGAAAACTTAGCGCCAATCCAAATAAACGCATGAAATTTTCAAAATTTTCAAGAAAATTCAATTACACAAATGATTAAAGTGATAGAACAAACTTTGATTGATTCACCGCGATGTTAAAAGCCGCAATCAAGATAATATCACTCATATGGAAGGTCCAGTGGGGAGGAGACCAGGCAAAAAGCCCAGAGGAAAACCTGACCTTCAGCAAATACCTTCCACATACGGAGATCAAGTGAAAAATCCACTCAGAAATTTGGTCTGAGTGGGATTCAAACCAGCTACGCATCGCTAAGAGGCCTGTGTCGGATTGGGGGACTGTCACTCTGCCGACTGAGTCACCGAGGCCCCTGACAAACTTTAAAGATGCATAAAAAGGCAATTAAGTAACTGGGGATTAAAAGCTAATACTTCCATTGAATCAAGGGCCAACATGTTATCAGGTTGGGGAAAGTGAGTCATAAATTCTTGGAAAAAAACTGAAAGCAACCTCTACCAAACATGGAAGAGCAAAGGGTAATTTTTACCCAGCGATCAACAGGGTCTATTCTCCGTCGTTTGACGGTTTACCCACTGATCGGTAGACAACCCACTGATCAGCGACTTTCCCCAACCTGTAAATACTGAACACTCAATACATATTTAAAGGATTTGAGCAGGTAAAAACATGAAAGCTAATTGAAGATTTACCCTGTTTTTGTAGGCCATTTATCCAGCCTGTAGCTCGGTTCCATTGTGTAGCAAGAAGGAAGGGTAGAGTTACTGTTAGTCTTTGTCAACGGCTATCAATGGATCACAATGAAAAGGACAGCCACATACTATGGCCTTGTAAACAGTTGAAGCAGAGTATCACATAGAAAAAGGCCAACCAAGAAGGAAGCTTGAACCGTTGTTAAAGTAATATAAGTTAATATGATACCTATATACTTCACATGAATGTTTATAAATGTCAATCAGAGGGTAACACCTATACATGTATATTTCACTTGGCCTTCAACAACAACAACATATATCCTCCATATTAGCTACACGTAAAAAGGTGGCCTTTTCGAGTAATTCCAAAGGGGGGAATCTTCTAATCCTTATTCTTATCCGCACCAAAAATACTGGATTGATTAATATCCAAAACAGATGTCATCAAAACTGGAATGTGCACGTGTTTCCTAGAACGAGGTATACCTGTCATAAGTTTTGTATCCACAGATCACAGGTTGTCATACATGTTACTCACAGCGTAAGGCTAAGTTACCAAGTACCAAGGTAAACCTAGCTGATCAATACATTGGCTTCCACTAATTAAGGCAGGTAGTCTTGGATCATTTGGAGAACTGTGGTAGGTCCGATGAAAATCAACACTTTATCCGAGGCTGACAGCTGGAAGCCACAAGAGTTTTACATCATGCAGAATATCTGTCACATAATACTGACCCATAGCAAATTATTGAGGGAAACATTCAAGGTATTTACATATGTGACTCTTGGCAGTTTGTCCTGATGAAGATATTCGAAAAAAAAGCCAGTATAGCAAAGAGGCCAAGCCAAGTTGATCTTCAATTGGTTCACTGCCTGCTAATCAATAGATTTGACGACTGTCAGGGCCTGATAATAGATAGTCTGGGTGTATTGCTGGAAACACGTCACGGCTTGATAGAAGCAGAGTAAATGAATCGACTGACAGCAAGAGAGTGCAATTCCCAGACCAATCACATTACGCAGTAGGTCTAAAGTAATACTAAGATTGCAAAGCCCAACTGGATTTACAGTTGTGCCCTGATCAAACATAAAGAGTGCTCTAGGGGTTATGGTCATATCACATTTAACAGTCAATTAAACCATGTCAGCTTTCACAGATATGGATTTTAGGACAGTGTTGTATCTGCACACAATGTCAATACAACAGGCTTGATCTCCTCAGAGTAACATTGCACAAGTTCCAAGTGTCCGATTATATAATAGTTGTTCCAACACCTGAGTGGCTTTCACCTAATTAGTCTTCATTGAAATCCCTATGGGAGAATTATAACGGAAACCAGGTGCTAATTACATCTGCTGATAGCGGAGTGTACATGAGGTGTGAGAATCACAGCTTTAACATACAGGACATAATTATCATCTCCATTATCCAAACTTCAAATTTCAAATATTTTGGGAAGCTGTTTTAAAGTTCAAATAATGATACAAAAATGCCATGGTAAAATATTATTGTTGATATGCGCACTGCAGGCATTGTCTAGGCGTGTGAAAGTATGTGTATAATTTGTGGTCTGAAAGTCTTAAAAAAAAAGACAGGGCTAATTATTCAATTTTTTTAATGTAAAAAAAAATTTAAGCTATCTAACTTCTCTCTTTGGCAGTTTTCAAGAAAATTATCTAAATTGACATGTACATGTATTCCTTTGCCATTAATTAGTCTATGAATGATCAAAGCTATGCACAACCAGAGTGCAACACAAGAATATTTCAGTAATCGTATGGATGGATTGGCATGTTTATTGGATTGATTGAGGTTCTATGTCACACTAAAAATTTATATTTCACTTACAGGTGTATGTGGTGGCGTTGCCAGGTTTAGTGGGGGGAGGAAACTGGGATCATTGGCCGGAGGAAACCTCAGACAAGTACCTGCCAACTCTTCCACATACAGCGACCGAGTGAAAAATCCACTCAGAAATTTTTAAATTTTTATTTGGTCTGAGTGTTATTCAAACCCCGCGCCCCATCGATGGAAGGTCTGTGTGAGACTGAGGGACAATCACTCTAACCCACTGAACCACCGAGACCCCTACATGTTTATTGGAAAGGAATCTGTGGACAGTGTTCTGGAGGGTCGGGCAACACAGACGCAAAGTGTGTGCACCATCTTGATCAGATGACCTAATGTACATGTATACTCATAACATGGGTTTAAAGTAAAAGACAAATATCTTATCCAATCTTAATTTGGTGTTGCTTAACTGATTTTTTCATCGCTATAACAGAGATTTTAAACAAATACTTCATTATACATAATACTGCTTATTGTATTACCGGTACTTCAATAGATCATGTAAATTCTCAATCACCCCAAAAATTAAAATTACACACATGAAATAGACAATATTTATCCGGAGCCCATGTTACCATATGACACTAGACGTTTCGAACCAAGATGACGGGTTGCCATGGTCTCGGACTCCATGGTGAATGTCACACTAGTTCTCCCGAAATCGACATCAATCCTTCATACACATATTTGGAATTTCTTGGCTAAACTATGAAACCAATCACACCTGATATTGTACATGTGTGTACAATACAGAATGTTTGCTAAAAGTAGATTTACAACCATTGTACTACATGTTACATGTAGAGGTTCATTTCTCAAGAAAAATGAGTTATAGCGATACTTGGGAGTTTAACAAAACAGTTTTATTTTCGTCATAAATCAAGATACGATTAAAGAACAAAACAGGTCACCGATATAAATAATGGTTATCTTAGTCAAGAAGATTTTCCCAGTGCCAGTGTGTTCAATGTTCATAAAAATATGAATAATGAATGAAAACATGTGACATTTAGAGGCTTTGTTTGTGAATAGGACCCAAAACTACAAATTATAAGGCTCTCAGGAAAAATATATTTTTGAAAATAAAGTCACACTAGCACAGTAACATAAACAAGAATGATAATTTTTACTAGAAAAGCTATATGGACAAGTTTCTATAATTGTATTGAGTTGGTATGTTAACATTGACCTATAGACCTTAGAAGTTGTTCAACTTAATGTGAGTGCTGGGTGGAAAGGATAGAAAAGGTACATGACTGTACTATAAAAAAGAATTCGATTTGAAAAAAAATATATACGTAATATACATTTCATAGGCAAGAACATATTTTCCATATATTTGTAACTACTCAGCTTGAGTCCATAAGTCACTGAGATAATTAACTTTCATATCAAATAGCATTTGTATGTGCTGCGCCAAAAATTCCATTTTCCTTATGTTTTGGCCAGACTTGTAATGCACATGTTTTAAAACACACTTTATGCAAATTAGAAAATATTGCCAAAGATTATTTTGAAAACCTTTTAGTTTAAGATATAAAATAATTAAACAGGATAGGCCATTTTTTTTATATGTCAATTGAGAACAGGATTGGTAGTGGTAGTCACTTTACCAATATCGTCATGTAAAATTTACCTCTAGTCAATAGAGATACTTTACCGAAATCCTATCAGTTGGGAATTTATACGGGCACAAGATTCCTTAAAAAAAAAAAAGGGGGGGGGGGGGGGGGGGGGGGGGGTGTTTTATTACAAAATTTGATTGTTTTATTGTCTATTTATATGGCTGCGTTGCCAGAATTTGTGGATTGTGGGTGAAGGAAGCAGGCTCTTTACTCACAGCAAACCTCTGAGAAGTACCTGACAATATTATTCTCCCACAAAGGCTGGCCCAGTAGCAAAAAATAATTTTTTTTAATTTTACCTTGTTCAGGTGAGATTTGAATTTGCAATCCATGGACAGTCTGTGTCTGACTGAGAGACTATCACTCAGCTGACTGAGGCACGGAAAAGGGATTTTATACAAAAAACATGTACATGTATTATCAGCATTAATTGAACATTTATGTTTATTATACTTGAACTGTAAGATCTGCAATTGCTATAAGGATAAAGAAAGGCCCTTGTTCATATGAAAAGATATGTACAAATGGATATGTATTTTTAACATGAACACCAATCGAAAGGCCTGACACAGGAAATCTGATTTAACCCTTAGGGGAAACATCTAATTAATGGGTCAGGTTTATTGAGCATGAAGGTAGAATCAATAGAGATCTACCTGAGTATATACCTTACTCATTACCTAGGCACCAAGCCCAGATAGTAATCACAAGCCAATGTTAGAAATAACAAGGTTAACTTCAAGTCTGTTTTGCGTGCTGAGTCTGCTCGATAATGTATCAATCTATCAATGAATCAATCAAATATGCGATAAAGTAAAGATAATATCACACAATGGCCAGGTTTTCCATTGACAACTCTATTCTAGAGGAGAAAGGACAATCTGATCTTGCTCCATCATATCAATAACAAGAGATCCTCAAATTGCTTATCCAGGTATTGATTAACACACAAGATTCTAGGATGGTTATATAAATATTGTCAAAGTATGGCAGAGTTTATATAATACAGCAATTTAATTAGGTTACCGGTATGTATAGGGATAAATCAATCAACGTCATAAGGGGAGATAATATTGCAAGGACTTTGTTTACAGTTTCCTAATAGAGTTACCTCCCATGGAATTGGCAAAGCTTCTAACAATCATATTTTGATGATATCTCTTTCGAAATGTAGACTTGCAAATATAATGATTGAGTGATTGATGCAAACATTTTAATATCAAGATTTAGACACTGGGTATACCATTAACCTACACCTGGCTACTAATGTGGCAAAAGCTATCAGTTATCTCAGCATGAGAGAGATCGATTATCAACAGGTTTTAAAACATCCATCATTTAGTGCTTGACAATCTGTATTTGGCTTTCATTACTATTGATCGGTGTACAAAGTTAGTTATAAAACCCATATGATCTCACTATGGCATAGTCTTAACACATAATCAGAAATCAGAGGTTACACATAAAAATTTGAAAAGATTCAAAAAGATTTTAAAAGATACCCTTTAAATAAGTTATTTTTAATGAATAATCTTCTGAAATTAAACTGTAATTTTGTCAACTAAAATGATTCCAGATTTGAAATTACATATGTCTGTACATAGCGGTATATATCGATGTGCCCTATATTCTACATTGATATAATGTGTACAATATACTGATGCTATCTGGTCAGGCTTCCCTGGTTATTTATACATAGCTTGTGGCTCGGAAAGATGAACTAAGTAATGGACAAGCAGCCTACAATCACTTTACACTACCAGGGGCTATTGACTTTCAGTCCATCATGATAATAATCAATTAATACGTGCAGTAAACACTTATAATCTGACCTATTCACTTGTTTTAACGACAAGGTCTCAAGGTGCCACCATCAAGGTGTGTCAGTGTGTTTACTTGTGAAAACTGATAAGAAACAGTTGATTATTTGTGACAAAAAATATTGATGGTTCTGTATTTTCAAATCAACCATACTCAAGATTATTTCATGAAAATGAAACCATAGCCACATTTATTGAAGGGCGATGGTTTTCATGTCTGGAGGGAAATCCAAAAGCTTCGGATGTTATTTTGATAAACTGTCAAATAAGGATAATTTTTTACTGAATTAGATGAAAACGTTTAAGTGATGAGTCCAATGTCACCATTGGTGTCAGTTAGACATATATGTAGAAAAGTTACTGAATTTAGAAAATAATCTTTTCATTTGGATTTTGAATCTCACACTTTAAATCTCACACAGACAATAAATGCCATTATGATTAAAATTAAAAATTTAGACCTACTATCGCAGGGCTTATGAACGTCTTAGGATGTCCCCAATTGAATGGCATGATAAAGGTTAACATTGTAGTGTATTGATTCATAAACTTGAATTCATACATAGTTTATAATCGTACGCAGACATATAAATAAATGATCACAAATCAATTAACTGCAAAGAAAACATCACTAACAGCCTTAAACATGTTAAAATTGATATTTTCAAGCATCACAAATTTTTATAATTATGGACGGGTTGCCAATGTAAGTATTGCGCCATCACAACTAAAAATGAAAAAGTCAGCTATGAGTCCTCAAAATTTAGTTTCAAAATGATCAATTTCAGGTTTGTCTCAGTTTTGGTTTTAAAAAAAACATTTTTTTTGTAAATTATATATAGGTATTTCCTGTGCCAATATGTGTTTGAATTAGAAAACATACATGCAAAGAATTGAAACAGAAGTTCTCTATCCTCCTAACCTAACTAGAAAAATAGTATTGAAATCTTACCTGAGATTATATACTTTAAATTAATAAACTGGTACAGGTAAAAATATCCCACAGTAGTTTCATTAATAAATTAGACCAGTGTATGTTTTCATTGATGAAGAACTCAATGTTGGACTATCAAATAGTATATCACTCAATCAGGTAAATAAGGGTCCAGTTCAACTTCCTAAAAGGCTGTCATGATTAGTGAATCATTCAGTATGTCACAGAGAATTTAATTCAAAATGGTATTTGTACCCTATGGGTTGCTTAGCAAGTTTTTGACAGTTTAGGACTAGTGCAGACAGAGTAATGTTGTCTGTCAATGAAACACTGTGTGAGCTCAGCCTAGAACAATGGGAATTAATCAAGGTTACATTCAGGGATTGACTTTAATCAGTAAATAACTTATGACACCCAGAGAATGTTAATCCCTTGGCCTTTCAACCCAAGGATCATGTTTTAACATGCATGGAGCTGTTCACAAGACCTCAAATTTCAAATGTTAAACTTTCAATTTTCAACAATATGTAAAAACATCACGAATTAGAATAATAATACTTCATTTAGCTCTTGACTGTGGTTCAACACCATTAAAGGTAAGAGGTGTTAAAACATTAAATAACACTTTTACAAAGTAAGGTTTATTTTGAAAGGTAACATTTTACTAAACAGCGTACCAGCAATTAGTTCAAACTTAAATGGTAGCCAATTTTGTCTTCTATATTTTTGACAAAATTGGGATTTCCCAATGGTAAAATTAACTGTGTTTTTAAAACATAAACATTATAGACATATTAGACAGAAATGGTTATTCATTCTCTCCCCATGTAACGCTCAGGGGCCCTGGGGCGTTTATTGGCTTGAATAGTCAAGCCCAACTATGGGTGCCCAAACTTTAGGGCTAGATTATGCCTTGGTGGCTGTTATTTTTACACTGAAAAAATTGCCAAGATCACGTTAAAAACTAAAAAAGATATGGACTTAAAGAGAATATTACATAATCTAATAAAGATAACGTATTGTAGCGGAATTTACTTTTCCCAATTTATTTGGTCTATGCGAAATGATGTTATACTTTGACCAACAAATTCGATGTCTTAATCTTAAAAATAATGGGCCGAGCGAAGCCTAATTAAGATAACATCTTGTATCTCAAGATGATGAATGTTCCGGAGACACCGCTACTATTTGGGATTCGTAGTGCTAAGACTGATATTTTATCTATCCAATATAAATCAAAATGTCCAATCGAATATTTCAACTTGAAAAACTAACATTAAATATTTATTTAACACCAATTAAAACAATGAAATGGAGATCAAATTTTACTATTATTGTCTTTATACTAGAGTCACTTATTCCCACAGTTCATTAAATAAAAATCTGTGATTGTGGATTCAAATTACTTTTAGTCTTACAATGTATATTTAGTACCAGTCAGTCAGGACTACTTGTGAAATAGGTACCGATCATTCACACTTGTAAACTTAGTACGAGTCAGTCCCACTTGTGGATTAGGTACCGATCATTCCCACTTGTACATGTGAACTTAGTACCGATCAGTCCCACTGGTGAATTAGGTACCGATTATTCCCACTTGTAAACTTAGTACCGATCAGTCCCATTTGTGAAATAGGTACCGATCATTCCCACTTGTAAACTTAGTACGAGTCAGTCCCACTTGTGGATTAGGTACCAATCATTCCCACTTGTACATGTGAACTTAGTAGGGCCTACCGATCAGTCCCACTGATGAATTAGGTACCGATCATTCCCACGTGTACATGTGAACTTAGTACCGATCAGTCCCACTGGTGAATTAGGTACCGATCATTCCCACTTGTACATGTGAACTTAGTATCGATCAGTCCCACTGGTGAAATAGGTACCGGTCATTCCCACTTGTAACTTAGTACTGATCATTCCCACTGGTAAACTTGGGAATTATTCATTTGCATGCTGTATTTTGGTGCTTCTTTGTTTAGTTATGTTTCCTTCTACAAAAGTTAATCAGTTCGTTTCATTATTAAATCATATATGTACAAGTATTGACGAAGTGTTCGCTTCAATGTGCCGAGGCCATCCAACCTTGTACGAAGAAATTCTGTCCTTTTATAGGCGTCCAGCATAGAACGTTGGGTCACGTGTCGAAATCCGACTCACTGATTGGCTGACGCTCCGCTGTCTGACAGTTTGTCAACATCGATCAACCGAAAGTTTTGTCATTAAAATAATTCAACGAGTGACATTTGTCCATTTACACTCCCAAATAACGATATTCTTTCCAAGGGAAGAATAAGATAACACAAACCGAAGTATTATTCATAGTACTTGAAATATGTCCGTAATCGTCGCGAACTCACTGTGAAGTCTGTGAAAAATCACTGTGCGCCGAACATGGCGAGTATCGTGATTTGTGACTGATCTGTTAGGAAACAAACAATCGTATTTCAAGTGCATTAAACCACCATCTCCTGGTAAGACATGAATTCTCGAAAGTTAAAGGGAAAGAAAATCTAAGCTTTAGACTAGTTTAGATGGAAAGAGTAGAGTTCATTTAGTCCAAAACAACTGTCCAATGTTTGTTTTATCCCCTCGTAAGTGAATAATTGAAATTTGAAGGTTGCGTTTCAATAGAGAATAAGCTCCATAGGCCATTCACAAGGCCGCTACCATTTTTTCATTAGTTTTGTCCAATTATTGTTGAATAAAAATTTAAGTGCGTTATAGAGTGGTCATGTGATGCAATTTAGCCAATGGCTGGCTAAGTAATGGCGCGAGGTTGCATACTGACCTATATATTCTGAGACAATCTTCCCACTTCAAGTTTGTCGCCATGTTTTTTTGGACCTAAATCTACCCTTATACATTAGAGAGCGGTAAAAATACGTCATTATTGATCTAAAAATAGCTATACCAACATCACGTCATCCTAAAACGGAAAAATGGCTACACAGATAAGCCACTGAAAGGACACACTTCTGTCTGTTTTTATTAGCTTGAGGGTCACTGGAGGTAATTGACGTGAAATGTTTTAAGTACTTTGAAGGTTGTTATCGACGATAATCCCTATGTATTTCTAGAGATTTCCCCTCCTTTAAGTTTATTGTCTCATGAAACATATCGTGCATAGACATTTTAACGTTACAAAAACTGTGTATTTCAAGCCATATTGTGCACCAAAAACGATCTCTTAAACAACAACAACGACATGTTATTTTGAACATGTGTACATTTCAATGCACACGTTCTCTTATAAATAAGTAGCGGAACATAACATATTTAACCGCAAATGACATACAGGATAGACGTGTAGAAAACCTATTTTCGCTACAGTATTATGTAACGGAATATTCATAAATGGTCAACAACACATCATCTTCACAGTATGCAGTTGCTGTGAACAAATTGGATCAAAACTCTTCAAGATATTGAGTGGTAGTGAATGAAGATATAGACTAAAAGAGATATTCCATAATCCAATATAGATGCCATATTATGCAACTGAAGATGTCATAAATGAATCATGACAAACCAGCTACCCATTAAGTGTATGTTGTGAAAGAATTGTAAAGATCGGATCAAAACTCTTTAAGTTATGGAGCGGAAGACAACCAACTTTTTTAAGTCAAACGTATAAAAAAGTGTAGCAGTTATTGAGCTGAGAACACATTATATATTGGGAAGAAGGTCACTCAGCATAATACTTGCAAAATACTAAACAGCAATCTTAAGGCTTCAAATGACACTCAGCATTGCAGCCAATTTCAAAGAAAAATTAGGATTGGCGATAAAGCTACTAAGATTTGATAATGTTTTTGGCGGCAACATTTCTGTGAATTATCGGCAAGTTTTTCCTAATGTTTTATTTTTTCCTACTCCTCAACCAGAGGAAAAAGTAGTCGTCAAAGTTGACATATAATGCATCAGACTCTTTATAAACAAGTGTTTGCCTTGTGTGATATAGATTCTAATTTCCAATAGTGGAAGACAAACTACTTCACAGTAAAATGGCTCGACCTCTGACCCAAAGGCCAGTCATTGCTTATAAGGAGAACAAGAGTTAAAAAGATCTACTAGTCAGCCTAGCCCTTGCCTGTCTTCTACCTATGTTTTCTTGGAGAACCAAAATTGTCACTCTCTTTTAGCATGATCCTATTGGGCTTAATCTCAGTTTACTGATTTTCTTGCCATATCTAAAGATGCATTAACATTATCAATTTATCAAAGCGTTCCAGAAATTTTTTACTGACGTCCGCGTTAAACCAAACTAATGTCTATTGTCAATCTGATGAAATATTTATAGTTATAGTTTATTACAACAACTTTTGATTGGGTATAACAGTCTAAATGAAATACCCCCTTTTAACACAATAAGAACTTTAATATCTCCATGATGGTTATTTTAGACAAGAAGATTTTCCCTGTGACTGTGTATTTTAATGTTCAGAAATATATATTTCACAGGGCTAAACTCACTTGCCTGTCTTTCTGGGGGAACCGAAATTTTCATATTCTTTTCACATGATCCTATTGTGTTGAATGATTCAATCTCAGTTTACTGATATTCCTGCCATAGCTGAAGTTGCATTATAAGCATTACCAATGTATTACAAAGTGTTCCAGAAAATTCTACCGACTAGGGCCAACTCCTGTCTGTCGTCAACCTAATGAAATATAATGAGTTTTAGTTTAATGCAACAACTCTGACGGTATACAATTCTAAATGATATACTCCCTTTTAACACAATTAGAAACTTGTCTCCATGGTTATTTAGACAAGAAGATTTTCCCCGAGCCTGTGTTCATAAATATATCTGGGGGGAACCAAAATTTTCGCTTTCTTTTTCCATGATCCTATTGGGTTCAATCTCAGTTTGCCAATACTGTTGCCTTATCTGAAGACTTATGATTGAGCATATACCCTTTTTCATCACAATTAGAAACTTGTGCCCATGGTAGATTTTTCTGTGCCTGTGTGTTTTAGTGTTCATAAATATATAATTTAATTTCCAGTGTGTTTACATGGAATACTGCAATTTGATTGGCTAAAATGCTTTGGTTCATAATCCGATGAACGAACCAGCTCCGGACTATTTTTGACAACGACATACGTGACGCACTGACAAAACAACCATAGGCCTACTGTTGTTTATTGAAACGGAGAATGCAATTAAGTAAAAAATATGTTGAATAAATACCTGCTTATATTTATTTTTCATTCCACTAAGATATCAAAGAAATAAAGAAGAACTTATTATGTTGGCATTCGGAAACGTTTGCACTCATGTCAGCACAACTGTATTGACAGGCTCAACGCTATGATGCGAGATAACGTCATCACCTACAATCGTCTTTGCCTGTGATTGTGACATCACTTGGTAAACAGCTTCGTCATTATGTGTAGCTTTGCACGCGTTTCTTTGTTTTGATTCTTAAAAATAAAATATATCACTTCTTTCGGATATTTTTTATTATTTTACGTAGTAAATGTAAAAGTTATTAAATTACTTCAATGTTTCTTCGCTTCATCAAGTTATGAACAAACTGGTCCCTGTGCAAACTTTATTTAGTTTGCACAGGGGCAAGTTCGTTCATAACTCGATGAACCAAAGAAACATTCAAGTCAATCCTTATATATATTTCCCCATTACAGTGTATAGACAGTTAGACTGTATGTGCACTTCCTGAAAAAGCATGGACCCTGGCCTGGTTGTCTTCTCTTCTCAATATTACTTGTTGGAACTAAAATCAACAGCTTGTGTCTGACCTACACTTGTACATGTATCCCATTTCCTACCCCTTGGATGGATACATATAACATAACAAGGACAAGTATAAAACCTTGTCAATAAAGTATTCCACAAAATCTGAAGATCAACAGTTTACAGGGAATTATAATAAACTTAAACGATGTCTCCTTTTAACAAAATTAGAAACTTGTCTCCATGTTTATTTTAGTCAAGAAGATTTTCCCTGCACCAGTTTGTTTTAGTGTTCATAAATACAGCATTAAACCTAAGGGAACAGTGGATTCTGGCATTTCATAAGACTTGAGGCACATGAAAAGTGTGCCCTAATACATGTACATGTATCTACTTACATTTAGCCTACTAAACTAACAATGCAATCCTATTACATGTATTTCATTTTTGACTAAGTATATGTCCTAAGCTTTTCAAACTGGAAAATAAATATGTTGTATAATCGTATTAGTTTGACGAGACCACTTACCAAAGGTACACTACATATGTAAATGCCATATTCAGAAATGTTTCAGAGCATAACAATCTAGCTTTGGGAGTGCCAATATGTATATTTAGAAAAAATAAGTATCTACATGTCCAAGGGATTTTGTTTTGTTTTTTGTTGAGGGGAAAATTGGCCTAGTATCCGTGTAAAATTAAAATTGATCAAGTTCACTCTTTCTTCACAAGATCCATTAGATCTATACCTTTTTTATGATTGAAATATATATGTATATATTTCCAGCACAAAAATATATACAATACATGTATGTTAGATGGTGGGTTGTTTTGTTTTTTTTAATTGATTTTTGGCAACAATGAAGCGTAGCTATGCAACAAAAATATGTGTATTGATTGTCAGCAGACAAAATCTAAACTCAAAATCTCCTTTCTTCATTATTTCTGAACACTAAAACACACGGGCTTCATTATTCATATGTTTACCTGCTTATCATCTGTTCAAGTATTCAATCAGTTATTGTATTCTTTTGCTGGCAGCTAGAATTTACCTCATGGCTTGGCACGAAACCTAGCAGAAGTTGGGTTCGGTTAGCTTTCGCTAACTTCCCTACAACACTCAACATTGAATAAAGTTTGAGGGACTGAACCTTGAGCCGCTCAGCTACCACCTGTTGTTGTGATGGGAGCCAGATATTGTCACCCAACATTAAAGTTGTTTCTAAAGTGACATGAGCTGCCAAAGGTCATATGTGAGCTGAATGCCCTTTGAACTGACGGATTTTGCTACAGTTGACCTTTGACCACTCGGATATGAATAAATTATGACGTCATCCGACACATTCACTCAGTTTACGGAAAACACGCCTTATGACAAATAACATGAAGAGATGCAAAAAGTCTTGAAATGTGCTGCCATCTAAAATTTACGATTCAAATTAAATACACAATTAACAAAAAAACTGTTTTAGTGCATGAAGTAAATAAAAAAGATTTTCATTATCAAACAGTTTTAAAATGAATCAAAAACAATGTGTGCAGAATAAAAATGCATCGATGGTCACTAATGACCACCGTATAATCGCGCCGATTGGCAATATTTAAAGACCTGAAATTTGCGCGTCCGAGTCAGTGGCTTAGGTGAACGACGGACTGTCACCACGTGGCAGGGTGTTAGCCAGAAAGACATGATAGATAGGGTGTCTCACATCGATGACTAATCAAATCCGCAAGGGTCTGGGGGCTGTGGTCCCCAAGTTCTCGGGTCAAATATCTGCAATTTCAGCTATTCTTAGCACCTCAAGTACATAATGATTCAAGATATCGCTGAGTTTATATACATGACTTATAAATTAAAAACAGAGGACTGTAAGTAAGGTACTTCACTTAAGTAAAGGTCTGACTTCGTTATTTAATAATTTCTGACATTTATTGGTACTGACCAATAAATATCCAAACATAAATAACAAGGTACCTGTAGGCATTTAATATTATTGAATTATAAGTAAACATGGCCTTTTTGCATTTCAATAAACGTTTGCCATAGCTAGCACTTGCAATTTTCTTTAGGTCACCCAAAACAATCTAAATGTCTTTAGACATGAACATGCACTTACAAAAAAAATGGTAGTATGAATCTGGTGACAAATTTCAGTATGTCAGAAGCCATATCGGTATTTTTTTATACGGACGGTCAAAATATGCCCGGCAGTATAAAGAAATAGTAATTTTGGAGTTATAAACACGGACTACATGTATAGTCCAGTATCCGTGAACATTTGCTGGCGTTCTTTTTAAACTGAAAAAAAAGATTCTGATAAGAAATAAATATGTATGGCATCACAACGTAAACGTCGGCCTTGATTTTTCTGTTTGGGTCCAAATTACGGTTCCTGTAAGATATCGTCGATTTGATGAAGGCATATATCTACCTTCCCGGTCTCTATAGATGGTCACGTAGCCCACTGCGTTGCGTTTTCTGCAATATTTGCTCACGGAAATACAGGCATGGAAATTTCGCTCAAAATGGGAAACTTTTTTTCGGTTCCGTGAATTTCAACCATCGGAAACGCTGGGAAACTTTTTTTGGTTCCGTGATTTTGATACATGGGAAACTATTTTTATTCGGGTAGTTGTATTCCCTTCTTTTGATATCTGTACATGGAACCGTCAGGTTTGTTAACCAGTCCCTTAACATACGCATACGCTATACAAGTGTGCACCTAAATCGATGACGTCAGCAGTTGGGAAAACGGAATATGTTATCCAATGAACTATATGCGTGGAATGGACACGTCTCATTGGCTGGTTTGGATCTGGCTTTGTAAAATGTGCCGCCATTGACAGTTGATAAGCGCGTGCAGAACAAATCTGGATGGACGCTCCACTATCTCCTGGTAATGGCGGCATTCGAAACATATCAAGCACCACGTGACCTCCGTTCCACGCATATAGTTCATTGATGTTATCATTGTTATGTCGTGACAAGGTCCTTCTGGTATCAGTACACAATTCATTTTCCATTTGCTGTAATGTTAACGTTCGGCTCTGTCACTCAGTTAGAAACATTCACCCAGCTAAAAGCCTTGGTGGAAAATCAGAACCACCCTAGACAAGTCTGCAGTTAAAATCTTGACAGACCAATAAGGGAGAAATCTCAAGATGTTCCCTTTCGAAGGGGACAGGGGTGCAGACGACACAAGTCACATTGTTGTCAGGGGCCCAATCACCCCCACGTCAGACAGCTCAATCCGCCACTTTTATTCAATCTTCACCTTTCATATATTTTTTTAGGCAAACTACCACTTCATTGAGTCACATGAATACTCATAAGTATTCCTGGCTTATTGGAAGTCCCACTAAACAATGCCCAAAGATATCGACCGAAATCTAGGACCCGGAAATTTGCTAATCCTTATTGCGTACTTGCTCTTACTAGGGGCTCGTTTTCAAGAGAAAGCTCGTGATTTTTTTTACTTTGATACATGGGTAACGGTGGATCGGTTCCGTTAAATTGGTTTGAGGGAAACGACGCGGAAACGGAACGATCGTTTCCGTGAAATTTCCATGCCTGAAATATAATCATTCAACAGATTTCTGGAAGTAGTTATGTGATAAGCATACCATTTTGTAGTGAACTTTCTTTAGACGTCTAGCCATAACCTGCATTACAAAGCTTCAAGATTTTGCGTTTCTTGTGGTTTCACTTTCAGTAAGTCATACGAGATCGAAGCAACAACAGCTTACTGCTAGCCAAGTATGGACCGAGTGAAACAGGCTCCAGGAGTGGACTCCCGATCGGCACATTTCCCCAACCTGCTATTCTACGTCGTTAGACGGTGTAGCAGCTAAGCTGTTAACCACTTCTTCATGATTGACAAGTAAAAAAACAGGATGAGACACATAAGTGCGGCTGCTGTATATCCACCGATCGGTGGAGAACCAGTCGATCGGCGATTTTCCCAAGGCTCGACTTAGTCATTTGTATTCAGTCATCGCCGCTTAGAGACGGATTCAAATACGTAATTGGATAGACGAAATCAACGAAACATGCCAAAACAATACATACCAATATTAGAAAATAGTGCTGCAATAATCAAGCTACGGGTTTGAAAGGTTGATCGATGAATATATTCCAATAATCATGTAAACAAACTCCAAATAATCGATGTCTGCTCTGTCAAGTCTGAAATATGTCCATTCCCGGTTGAGGGCGGAAGTTCTGAAAACACCGTGTTTTGATTGGTAGATAAATGCTATTCCAAAATATTTGCCAAACATACAGCTATTATTAAATGGTTTTCAAAACAATTCTCAATATATTACTAAAGCATTTGATCGCAAAATGCGATGACCGGGCCGGGTACGGATCCTTAAATTTAAGAACAGAACTTTAGCCTAAGATTAATGATTTGCCGAGCTATTGCATGGGAGATAATGAGAAATAAGAGGACTTTGTAGTAGTAAAGTGGTCCCCCCTTAAACGTCGCACAGATGGATAGATTGGAGTTTTACGCCCCACTCAAGATTATTCAACTTATATGGCGGCATTGCCAAGGTTATTTGGTGGGGGAGGGGGGGGGGGGCTCATTGCCCAGAGGAAACCCCTGGCCTGGCGAGTGCCATAAAAATATAAGATATCTATGTAGTATCACCACCAAAGACAATTTAGTAACTATATAAATGTTTGAACCTCCCTTTAAACGTGGGCCCCATTAAAATAAATGAAGAATAATTTAATAGGGCGCCGTGTTGTTCACAAAAACACACTATTCGGTGATCGGTTATAATTATTTCTGATCGAGCTATTGTCTCATTGGTTCTTTTGTGCCAAGAGGATTGTCCCTGTGCCAGTGTGTTTTAGTGTTTATGAATATATAATATTTACGTTTATAAAAATACTTAAGATGGTTGAATCACACAATTTGATTTATTGATTAGCAAACAATTTTACATCGCCATGTTCATGTATATAAAGTGACTATATCATTGGGCTGCTTCTCAAAAGATTTGCGGCAAAAGCAAAAGTCTATTATGTATACCCCCAACATGTTTCGAGAAACAATCCCCTGTTAATTCATACGGTTATGGGCGTGCCACTAAATTATTCACCTCTAGTAATATGCAATTTAATTCATATCCTCAAACTTTCAAAGTAACAAAAAAATCAAACAGCACATAAATCTGGCACGTATTATGCGATCAATCATATAAAATGTCATTGCGCATACCTTTGATTAATTTTATCCCTATATGGAAGAGTTGACATATACTCGCTGAAAGTCGGGATTTTTTCCGGGCAATGAGCCCGGTTTCCTTCCCCACTAAACCTGGCAAGGCCGCCATATAAGCGAAATATTCTTCAGTGTGGCATAAAACACCAATAAATCAATCAATCATTTTATCGCTGTACAGTGAAGGCTCTTAGATTGATTGATTGATTGTTTGGTGTTTTACGCCGCGCTCAAGATTATTTCACTTATATGGCGGCGATGCCAGTTTTATTGTGGGAGGAAACCGGGCTCTATGCCCGGAGGAAACCCACGACCTTCCGTTGGTAAAGTAGCAACCATCCCACATAGGTCGTTCGAGTGAAAACCCAGTCAGAAAATTTTCCATTTTTTTGGACAAGGCTCTTAGATGCATTTGAACATAAAGATGCATGGATAATGCGCGTACTATGGATACGTTTTACTTATGGATAATTTATTCTAGGAATGCATTACTCGATGGAATTACTCGATAGAAAATTAAAAATTGGCACGGTATAGTCGTCAACATGCAGGTTAAAAATTCTTCAAAAACCCAGACCAATTGTCCGTTTCTTAAAATAAGTCTTAAAAGCACACTCGCCGTGAAAATCCAGAATACTGCTTACGTTAAAAACAGAGGGCGGTTTTCTGTATTTTTCCCAGACAGAAGAAGTTAGGAACTTTCTATTTTTACCAAAAAGTTTTGGCAGCATTTAGTATTTTTAATTTGAAATTGAAAATTAGATTATTCAAGTACCCGCAATGTAAACAAACCCAGTACCTGAACATGCGCATAAGCGCCCTGATGTTTTGAGTCGTGTGAGTGATCTAACAGCACAGTATAATTTTACGTACTTTATCTGAGAAATACAGACTGACGATCGGGTAAGAGGGTCTCGAAAACCGTGTCGATAATTTTTGGGTGTAAACCACAGATAAAAAGGCCTGAAACGAGGGTAATCCAACAATTAAGTTGTTGTAATCAGGCTTCGATTCTTCGTTTGGTTTTCACCCCAATTTCTACATTCTAAACCTACCTGGACATGTTTTATGTGTCGTATGTTTAATTTTAGTGGTTTTAGTTGTAGTAAGCTTATGTAAATTGGTTTTCTTAACAAATGTTCAACAGCTACGGCGGCAAATTGGCCTTTAAGTTTGGAAGCTGATTAAAGAGAAATCTTTTTCTTTAATTCATTCGGCGTAACAAACTAAGTTTGACATAGGGATATCATAAACATGGATTACTGATATCATAAACCTGGATTATTGGTATCATAAACATGGATTATTGATATCATAATAACATGGATTTTTTATATCATAAACATGGATTATTGATATCATAATAACATGGATTATTGATATCATAATAACATGGATTACTGATATCATAAACATGGAGTATTGATATCATAAACATGGATTATTGATATCATAAACATGGATTATTGATATCATAAACATGGATTATTGATATCATAAACATGGATTACTGATATCATAAACATGGATTATTGATATCATAATAACATGGATTATTGATATCATAATAACATGGATTATTGATATCATAAACATGGATTATTGATATCATATTAACATGGATTTTTGATATCATAAACATGGATTATTGATATCATAATAACATGGATTATTGATATCATAAACATGGATTACTGATATCATAAACATGGATTATTTGACAGTTTTTTTTGTGTTTCCCTATGTTAAATGCCATGAGGGCTGTTTTCCACCAACATGACCAATAGTGACGTAAAAATCTATTCGAAGGGGTCAGATGTCAGTGGTAGCAATGACAGACGAGATCAGGGCCCCTCAATCTGAAATTTGGCCTCTCGGGTTGAATAAATTATAGGTCATGTTGATGGAAAACAAACCTAATGACAATTAAAATGAGAAAACATAAAAAAAGATTTGTCAAATTTAACTTGCAGTTTGAACCCTGTGCCAAATTTTGTTTTTCCACTGAATCACAGAAAAAAAACTTACAGATTTATAATCCGCTTCCATGGCAATCTTGCACGAAAGGGTCAAGAATATCTGTGTCTAGCCCTCGTGTGGTCAGTACCAGAAATCAAAATGACATCTTCATTGTGGACGATCTTAAACACTTATTTGGGGGACTGAAAGTCAATATTCGATATTATTTGAAAGAAACATGTGCAGCATATTCGGTCTAGAAAGACTGCATGGGATCATTAATACAGCTCTTTTGGAGCTGGGATTAATAAAACTGAGATTTAGTTTTATTACTCTCAGATCGGAGAGATGATGCTTAAGGGAGAGCGCAGTTGAATACGATTGGCAGACATATCGACGATAAATATTGTATATAGGACTCAAAGCTTCCTTCAAACCCTTCCAAATTAAATTGGCACGAGTAGCTTAAATTCGAACTTTTCCCATTCATTACGAGTGACTAGAGAAGTTGAGTGCTTAAAGTGCCCTGTAAAAATAAAAGATCGACGTTGGAATAAACATTATGAGTATAAAGCCAATAAAACACATACGAAACGAAGAAATGAGCTAATAACGGATCAATCTGACTAAAGTCGAGATGCTCTTTTCAATGGGCATCTCGACTTTAGTCAGATTGATAACGGACAAAATTCAAACAGCCAGGATGTATACAAGTTCATTTAAGAGTTTTGTTGTTTATAAAAAAAACTGGTATCCACGACAAGCTGTTATTTTGTACTTCTTGATTGGTTGATTGATGTTTTACGTCGCACTCAAGAGTATTCCGCTTATATTGCGGCGTTACCAGGGAGGAAACCGGGGAGCCCGGAAACCCCTGACCTGTCGGACTCAGTGACAATAGCTGAGCCACCGAGGCCAGGATTCTTGATAAGAATGGCGCACAATTATAGCTATTCTGTTTCATCGAAATATTCTCTTTGTATGGCAGTTCATGCCACTTTCAAAGTGATACATAATTGTTTTGCGTTATTTTATCTTAATTAGTTTTTTTTATATTATTTTTTAATATATAGCACATTTTGTGTGTTTAAAGTGGCATGAGCTGCCAAAATGTTGATATTTTGATGTTTAAGCAGCACGTATAATTCAGAAGCTTTTTAGTGCTTCTATAGTCTCGAAAATGTATGATAAAGTAGTGTTTTGAAATAACTTTGGCTTAGAATGAATGAATGGTCGTCCCGGTTATTTAAATTTTGTTTACTTTTCGAACACGTTTTCGGTTCGTGCAGGCCACGTACTGTATGGATTTACAACATTCCAACGCCAATCATTTAGTTTTTCGATGGCCTTCAAAGCCTCTTCTTGACGTGGCGATCAGAAATTATGAAAAAAGTGTGAATTTTGGTAGCTCATGCCACTTTAAACCTTCGCCTTGGAAAGGCACATCGCATATATACTATAACCTAATCCACAAGCCGTCTTGTTGATCATGGAGTAAGGTTAGGGTATCACTCAATTCGGTAGTAGAATTTCGGCAATTCCTCAAGAAAGTGCAATCTGACAAATGGCTAGAATACTTCCAACAACTGACCCATTGCATTTATAAAATAAGTCTTATCCGCTTTTCTCTCCGTTTCCGGACTTTCCTTCCCCTTTTTTCTCGCGCCTTTTATTCGTTTTAACAAGTAACTTACTGGCTATTATTTAAAATTTTGTTTTCAAAGGAAAAGCGGATTTTCTCGTCTTTTGTTACGCGGTTGTCGATTCATATACTTTAAAACCGATTTATATACTTGACCAGTATTGTACGCTCTTTGACACTCTATTCTCTATGCAAGATGTAGGACGGATATAACACAAAGAGTTGATGGTTATTTCTACATGATGCCTAACAAAAGCTTCCGAGGGTTTTATCATGAATGGATATTTTCGTTAGTTCTGCTATTTACCCAAATGAAGCTGAACAAAACACGACGGGTATGCCCGATAACTTTAGAGTTCAGTGATACGCCTTATAAAAGTATTGAAATCCGCTGATATCCATCGCTAACAGCTGTCTCCACGCTGCAGGCACAAATTAAGCTAGGCCGTCCGTGTAGGTGAGGCAAAAATCGATGGTAAAAAAAAAATGACGATGGTTTAAATATAGCATTAAAATTTATAATTATATGGTCAAAAGTTATTACAATACACATATTTATATAAAATATGTCACGCACAAATAAAATACAAATCGCTAAATGGGATAAAATAGGAATAACCATATGAACGGTGGACCAATATAGATTTATAAGATAGTAAATAAGGCCAAAGAGTTAACAATTTTAATTTCCACGGGACTGACCCTGTGCAATGTTTGAACCGTATATAGGACTGCATTCGATTGATTGAGTACTAAGATTAAAATAAGGGCCTTTATAGCAAATCTCGCTTGAATAATCTGAGATTAAAAAAAACAAAAACATTATGCTCATATATCTCCCCCGGGGCTCCAATCAAGCCGGGTGGCTAAATGTGTGGAAAATATTTTTTCTCGTGGTTTACAAATGAAGGAAGTAAAATCATTCGTGGCTTTTCCCCATAATCTTGTTTAGTTATGTTATTTTGGGGATTATAAAACACTTTAATGGAACTTTTCTCCGTTTAAGCTCGGTTCCCAAAGTGGTTAGGTTAATATATTTATTCATCGCTCCCATTAATAAATTTATTAGCCGCCCCACCTTCAACTCGGACGTCCTGGCTTCGTGGGGACACAATTCTTGGGTGATGGTAATGGGATATCAACGAAAAGAGCTCCGGGTACTTCCAGAAAATATGAAACAATTACCAGACTCCTTTTTATCTGTGTGCGCTGATGGGTGTGTAAATTGAAAAAATGTGCGTCCAGTTTATCTCAATTTTGCTTACTTTTCACACAGGTGCATCTTGGGTTCGTTTACAGACTGAGTCGATATTTTATTTTAGCATTAGTTTTTCAATGGGCTTAAAACGCACATATTATGGCAAAAATCCGAATATTGGCGGCTAACATTCTTTAAAGGGGCATGAGCTGCCAAAAGGTAGAATTCAGAAGCTTTTTAATGCTTCAAGTCTCGAAAATGTACGATAAAGTACTGTTTTAAACTAACTTTGGCTTAGAATGAATGAATGGTCGTCCCGGTTATTTAAATTTTGTTTACTTTTGAACACGTTTTCGGTTCATACAGGCCACATACTGTATGGATTTTTCTCATTCCAACGCCAATCATTTAGTTTTTCGATAGCCTTCAAAGCCTCTTACTGTCGTGACGATCAGAAGTTATGAAAAAACTGTGAACTTTGGCAGCTCATGCCCCTTTAAACATTATAAAAATTGAAGAAATAATTCGGTTTGGGTAAATAGTTGGAACATTAACTCCGCCCTTTACAGGTGTTTTTGTCACGTGACCGACACACAAAGAACTCAACATCCATTTAAAACAGCAGCTGGCACGCGCTTGAAAGAACGCGTCAGTTCAAATCCTAAACTAAATAAACCATACAAACTGCATGCTGACTGTTTCTTAGAGAATGTCGTAAGTATTTATGCTTACTTTTAAACCATTCGAGCAATTAAAGTGGCCAAATTCGTGTACGGAAACAAACCGGATAGGCCTATAAACTAAATGATATAACCACAGTAATTACGAATAGCCACGGAGAGAAGTCTACGCCTTTCTGTAATATTGCATGTAGAACAGTCATTGCTTCCCAGTTCCCTCTTCCTGGCCGTGGAAAGTAGGTCTCCAGATTTCAAAATTGAAATGCAATTTATACAAGGGATAGACATCTGTCAGTCGTCAACCTAATGAAATATCATAGGTTTGGTTTGTTGCAACAATTTATGGGGTGTAAAGGTCTAAATGATATACCTCTTTTTAACACAATTAGAAACTTGTCTCCATGGTTTTTTTTAGACAAGAAGATTTTGCCTGTGCCCGTGTGTTTTAGTGATCATAAATATATATAGAACAGATAACTTTTAGAGCCTACATAAAACAATTTAATCACAACTGTACTTTAACGGGACTTCTACAGAGGGTTTTACCTGTATGAAACACTTATATATATATTTGAAAACACACTCACAGGTTACGTTTAACAAGTTCGAAGGTTTACAGGTCAACGATGACTTAGGGGCCTACAAACTCAAAACAATTATAGAAACTTGCCTGTTTAGCTTTTCTGGTAAAAAAAGAGACCATTCTTGTAATGCCTCTGTGTCAGTGTGACTTCATTTTTAAAAGTAGGCCCCTATATATTTTTTTATTATACATTTTGGGAATAGAATTAGTCCGGGCTTCTGACTCCAACATTTTTTCATATTGACGGTCGTATTTTGGGGTCAGAAACCTAGACTAAATTAGAACCTTTCTACAAAGCTGGAATAGGCTATAGCCAAGCACCAGACCTAAATGTAGGCGAAAACAGGGTCAACCCATAGCCGAGAAATCTTGGCTCTGCCGAATTTTTTTTGTCCGTGTTCGTCATAGCCAAGATCACTTCCATAGTAAAAAAAGGATATATGTACGGAAGCCCTGGAGGCTCATTTTATCTTTTTTTTTTTTCACTTCTGACTTCCGACTTCTGACTTCAGAGTGCTAAAACGTTCCATAGGCCTACATGTGAGTGCAAATATGGCGACTGGTGCGTCAGGAAAAGAGGTAGGGTCAACACGCTTATAAGCGCTCTAAAAATTGCATTTATAATTTTATACGGTTTGAATATGCTTCGAAGGTAATCGACGTAAGTCCTGTTCTAAATCGAAAGTAACAGGCCGACAAATTTTATTTTCATGAAGTGCCCGCACAACAACAACAACATAGGCATGCTTGATGTTATTATAGCCTACGCTTATTGTTATTCACTTGCATCGGACTCATTAGCTTGGCAGCGTTTCGCCGAGGGTATAGAATTTATGGTAATGAGTATCTGCAGATCTGTATCCCATAGTTCGATAACTTTGCGCCATGTTTGGGTCATGAAACAGACTACAGATATCACGCGATCAGGTATATCCATTCAAGACTGCGCGTATAATGACGTCATATAAAATATCTGTTTCGGACTCCTCTGTAGGTCATACATCGAAAATATTGACCCGTCACGGGGTACGTATTGACCAATAGAATGGGAGTAAAGCCTAATGGATATTAATGAGGTATAATAATGTTAGCTCATTCATTCGGAGGTACCCATTTAAACCTTGCACACTTTATAGGCCCATACAATCTTAAAGACATACAGTCTTTAAATAGGTCCTTAGTGCCAGGTCGATGAGTCAGTAACTTACAAGTGATAGAATTATAAACATGTAACTCAGAGACGCTATAGAATGACTCTCTAGGCCGATTCGAAAGATTTTCAGGGGGGAGAATTTGAAGTTTGTTTCTAAAAAGTGGATGTGCTAGTGTGGGTGGGGGTAGGCCCTATTCTAGGCAAATATGGTAAGCATAATGGGCTGCTGAAAATCTCCTGGATGGCTCGTTATTTAAGTTTTCAGTTCTGACTTCCGAGTTCCGAGTTCTGACTTCTGACTTCCGAGTTCTGACTGCCGAGTTCTGACTTCCGAGTTCTGACTTCCGAGTCCTGGGTGTATCCCAGACACCAATCAATCAATCTAATGCATGCTCAAGTCCCCTGGCCTATTTCATAAAGAAGTTTGCCATGATTCACCCTTACATCTTAGTAGACTATCTGTCACAAGTCGGCTAAATATGTTTTATTAAATGGCCCCCAGGGTTCCACTTCTAACCTCGGACTTGTAGCATCGGACTACCAGCTTATTACTTCGTATTTCAGAGTTTGCTGAACAAGACGGACTCCACATCGCAGATTGTACGTCCTTGGTCAGTATAATTTACACTCACAATTAAGATTTCATGTATTATGGAGAAATGCAGGAGATCTGCTGCATAGACAAAATGTGAAACACGGATAATCTTCGAAGTCTTGAAATAAATGGGAAATACAATTTAGCGTGTCTCCTTTTGCAGATCCAAACCAGCAGAGGCCTACAAAAGATGGAAAATGCCATGGCTACACAGCAAGCATCTGGTATGTCCATAAATTTATCCCACCTCACACTGAATACTTCCTGTTGATTGGTTCAAACCAGTCTCGTGGAGACCGTGTATATTTCCATATTAGGTCGCCGTGCTGATCCATACAGGGCGACTACCATATATGGTTTGTGACGTCATGTCTAGACACCTGTCAGTCGTGTCTGCTCGTGCCATACACATTAGAAAACAGCTTTCGGAGTTCACTTTCTGCCTTTTATGAAAGCCAATTTTCAGAAAGAAGACTTGGATATCGCACAAGTTAGGTCTTCGGTGGGATAAATTCGTTACAGGGTTTGTTCGAGGGGGGATACGGAAATATATGGGGTCAGTAAACAATATAAACAGTAATATTCGTTTACTGACCCCATATATTTCCGTATCCCCCATCGAACAAACCCTGTAACTAATATTATCGGCTGATCGTTCAAATAAACAATAAGCGGTCTGCATTTTACCATGGGGTCTACTTACCTCAAAGGGGCGTACCCAAAACAGTGGTGGAGAGCATCATCTCACGATTGATTGATTGATTGTTCGGTGTTTTACGCCGCACTCAAGATTACTTCACTTATATGGCAGCTTTGAAAATTTTCCAATTGGTGAAAATTGGTGGAAGGCTGCTTAGATTGGGCACCCAACGCTGCTCAGGTAAACAAAATAAACCTTAGAGCCACCAGAGTGACTTAAAGGATTTATGAACAGCTTTTGGAAATATTCTCTAATTTGCGTTAGTTGTGTTGTAGAACATGTACTTTCAAAGTCTGACCAAAAAGAAAATTAAATTTCGGTCGCAGCACATACAAAATTCAAGCTACGTTTACCGATCTACAATGCTTACGAAAGTTAATTATCTCAGAGACTTATGACGTCAAACACGACCTCCGTTGTGTACGTACCCTCACAGCGATGACGTAATAAACGAACGTCTTCGTAGCAGTTTGTACACATCGAAGGTCGTTTATGACGTCATTTTTCCGAGCAGTTACGAAAAATACGGAAAATATGCATATTTCCTCCACGTTCGTTTTTTGACTACCAGGGAACTAACGCGAAGGTTGTTTCGTTTCAACTGATAATTTTCAAATATATATTTAGTCAATAAACAAGCACAAACCAGCTTTAAATCTTGTTCATATCTCCTTTAACATGATTTTCCTCACATTCAGTACAGTTTAAGCTGTGACGACGTAATTAAGACGATGCTGACGTCTAAATTTCATGAAAATCATAGATAGGTGTTCTCGTTCAAATTAAGATTATATTGGTGATTCGCCAAATATTACACTCTACTTGGAAAAACGGCCTCAATCCATAACCAGGCTGCCTTTATTGCAGGAAATGTTCTTCTGGCAACAAGGACTAAACAAGGTCTCTCCACTTTCAAAATAACGATGATTGAAACGCAACTCATTTATTAACGAATTTTATGCCTTTTCATATGTTTACATTTCAGATAACTATGACTCAACAAAACGAAAAGATAGGATACAGTCCCTGATAAGTAATATAAATGGGATGATGGCATCAAAACAGAAAAGACCGAAATCTCATGGAAGGCACAGCGACGGGGTTGACAAGCCATTTAAAATGGTCCGGTTTAAAGACGGAGGTGGTGTACGTTGTATTGAGTATCCTGTAGATCAGCCACAGTCAGTCTCCAGCATCACGCAGCTTGGACTTAAACTTTTTTTCCCTGAAGGGAAAAACCAATTGGGATCACTTGAAAATTTAGAACTATCACTCGGAAATTTTTCTGGGCGTTTTATAGATGAGTTTAAAGATAATGAGGGACAGGAATACCTTCATTCCTATGGACTTTTTTCTTCAAAAACTCACGTTTACATTCTGACGCAGGTAAAAGTTGACAAACATACAACCCAAAAAGAAACCACTTCATCTCAGTGTGCGTTTGAATTCCACACAGACAATGAGACAGAGATTGTCACCCAGACAATGTTGGAGGAGCTTTGTTCAAGTTCACCAAGAAAGGAAAGTTATAATCAAAGATTGAGAGTTCTCAATTCCAAGTCACCTGGAAATTAGCAGATCAAATACCTGGCACAAACAGAAAGCTCATTTTCAGAAGTGATCACTCGAATAAGTTGTCACAGTTGGTCACAATGCAGGGAAATGTGTTTTTCTTCTGAAGTACACGACGGGGATTATAACCCCCTTTTGAATGGATACAAGGTACTTTCCATCGGGAAAGGAGGAAAACAATTACTGGACTATGATTACAAAGAGGATGGTTCAATCAAGTTCAAATTCCCCTCCTCATCAGACCAAGAGCAAATCATCCTCCATGGGCCTGGTGAAGTTAGTGGAACGGAGGAGCAAAGCGATATTGTTATCCTTGGGGTGGTTGCTTCCTGTCACGGACAGGGTTGTCAGTATACCTGGTTTAAAAACGGACTTGAATATGTTACAAGCCCAGATCTGCCTTTATTAGAGGTTAAAGAGCCAGGTACATACGGAGTGTGCGTTACACTTGGTGACTCTGTAAATGTCTGTCAAGAAACCGTTACTGTGGATGATGCTTCATATCCATCACCAGAGGAATCTGCCAACATCAATGACATAAAAGAGGACTCTGGCAGCACTTCCCCACCATCAACAGGGAAAACAGTCCGAGGCCTGGGCAGAAGCGTTTCTTCCACTATGGATGTCGCCCACCTTAACAGTGCTGCTATTAATCCCCCGCATGAAGCACATAGAGTCAATGTTGCCATACCATTCATTGACAAAAAAGACGTATCCTTTGCCGACGCAGTAGAAATAGGGAAGGGATCGTTTGGCAACGTCTTTAAAGCAGTGTGGATTGACACCCCGGTAGCGGTAAAGGAAATTCGAGTAAAGAGGATGAAGGTGTTAAGAAATGTCGTCCATGGAGAGATTCAGCTACAAGGTCGCGTGCGTCATCCTAATATTGCGCTTTTAATGGCGTACGCGATCGAGAAGTCACACGTATACATCTTATCAGAATATGTAAATGGCCCAAATTTAGATGAAATTTTGTTCGGATGTGCTGAAGACACCAAGGGTGCGGACTTCGTCCTTACATTTCCACAAAAGATTGTCATCACAGAAGATATACTTAAAGCTGTAGCTTACTTACATCATCTACGACCTCCAGTTATTCACACCGATATAAAACCAGAAAACATTATCGTGCACAGACAATCTTTAACCGCAAAACTCTGTGATTTTGGAGTAAGTCGGGTTAAAGGGATTGAAAGTCAAGTATGCACCGGTGGAAATCTTTCACCTGGAACCCCTATGTACCAAGCTCCGGAGGTGTTGCTAAAAACGGAGAAATCATGTAAGGCATCTGACGTTTGGAGCATGGCTTGTACTCTTACAGAATTATTTGCAGAAGAGTCTATTTGGTCTGTAGATATAACATTAGAATCCACAGATATTGCCCAAATCAAACATAAGATGCACAACAAGGAAGTTCCGTCGGCTTACCAGGTGCTTATCAACAAACCTGGCTACGATGCATCTGTGTGCGATCTTCTTGGGTCAGGTTTAAAGTACCCGCCAGATGATAGATCATCGGCCTTTAATATGCTCACGAATGTCCAGAATTTTCCAGGGCAGTCACATGTAAATTAGATACAACCAAAACTGATACTGCAAGCGGGTTTGGAAATGTGAAAGTTTTACCCTGTTAAAGTTTTGTTAACCTTTCTGTCCAGGTTTCCATTTAAGGTTATACTTTAGTTTATTGATAGCTGAATTAGCTGCCTTTTATAATTCATTTATTAGACTATTTTTGAAAGCGATATTCACTGTATTGATAACATTTTCCGCGTTACTGCTTGTTTGGGGTATTAGGCTGCCATTTGGCCTTGGGTGAAGAAAAATAGTATCTTTAAGAGACACTCGTCGCCAAAATATCGATAACATTAACAAAACAAAACCCAACTGTTTATGTATTTTTCTCAGAACTTAAGTTATGAACTTTGCCCAAAACTCAGAACTTTTGTCACCAAGTTTTATTTGCAATTAGAAGTTAAGAGCTTTTGACACCAAAGGGCAGTTCATAACTTCTTCTTTTTTAGAATGATACAAAAACACGTGCTCTTTGTTGAAATAAATCTTTTTCGACATTTTTCCAGGTCTTTGCAGCAGTTATGCATTCAGATGTTTTTTGAGTGGTGTATGCAATCACTTGGCAGAGATCATTGGCTCGTTTGTTTTTGCCTTTAATATATCAGTCAGTTTTTACCTTCAGTCTTAAAGTTACATTTAGACGATTTTTCAGCTGTTATTTCAAATCTTTGATTTCTTAATACACGTAGCCCCAATTGCAGACCGGTCTTTCATGTTTACGAAATTAAACATTTAAACAAAACATAACGCTACAAAACTACTCCATCATTCGAAAAATATCAGAACAAAAATCTGTAAGGCATGTGTTGATTATCAATGTTTAAATTCTCAACAATTTATATTTAAGTATTGCAATCAGCGAACCATTAAAGAACACCTGAATTATCATCTTACCTGGCATTATCGAGGTTGTACCAGCGTTGCTCACAAAACCAGTGCTAAGAAATGTTTAAAACTCTATTTAAACAGTGCATTAGTATAACCAGTGCTGCTGGGTTGATGCTGGGGCCAGACGTTGTCTGAACGCTATTTTGTTCAGCCCATATAATGTTGGCCTAACAGTGGCGTGCATAAACGTTGATGAGACGTGTCTCCGAATTTCATGGGTGTTAGAGAGATTTATACTATAAGACTGAGCCAACTTACCCACCCATGCAGCTTTGGCAATACTTTTTTGTTAACGTCGGATGCCGGGAGCTGCTGAGAAGCTGCTACAAAATTACGTTTGAGCCCCCAATGGCCCAGCATCGGTTCATGAGAATAGGGTCCCAGTGGGTTAACGTAAGTGGGCTACCTGCCTAAACGTTAGGTAAGGTAATAATTCAAGTGCTCGTCATGATACTTTTTAATAATATCTTGAACTATTTCTTGTCAGTCTCAGTGTGCTGTTTTCCTGTTATCGTTCCAGCTTTTATAAGATTTCATAGGCTAAATTTGAGTTGCGAATATTGAGTTCTATACTGTTATTGTTTTTTATTTTTGTATACATTTATTTTGTTCGCACAGAAACAGCCAAGCAGGATGATTTGGTGCTATTCTTTATTATTTGAATTTTATCCGTTAACAAAGTTTAAATGTTTCAGGTTTTATTGTCAAATTCTTTAGTTCAATCGCATGCTCAAAGCATAGCATTGTCACGAGAAAGATAATATAATAACATTAAATTTCGAGTTTTTATTTTGATATTTGTTGTGTTGTTTGTTTGTTATATTACAAAAAATGATTTACGAAAGGAATCTAATTTACATTTTAATGTCAAATTTAAATCCACCGGAGGCCCGTCGAGTTTTTAAACGAGTCTTTATCACTTTTCAAAATTTGCTTTATGAAAGAATTATTTTAAAGTAAAAACCAAAACAGCTGAAAAGTGAGTGACAACTGAAATGTAGGCCTCCATCATGTTAACTGTTTAACTGTTCTTAACAGCATCGGTCAGCTTCAAAAATAAATCTAGCGCTTCCTCAACAGAATTGGGAATTTTCAAATTTGGATGTAGTAAATAAGCTAACTCTACAAATAGATGGCAGCAAGGTTGTAAAAGCTGTTGCGGGGCTCCATACAGTTCGAGACAGATTAACACATCTTCTGTGTCAATGCTTGTTTCACAGTTTTCTGTGCCATATAACTGTGGCATGAAATACATAACATCGAACTCATGTCTTTAAACAAGTTTATCCACCAGTTTAAACCTTGTTTTCGTAGAATTGACCAAAAAGCTTCAATGCGTTGATTTGAAGTACTCTTTCCCAGCACAAAACTGTTTAAACAAGCTTCTGGGTCAGTTTCATTACAATTAAAAAATGGTTGGAGAATTTTCAACCCCGAGTTTTCTGTTCCTAAATCGCATCTAAGCTTTGATGGAGCAAGTCCAGTATCCCGGAGCGTTTCGAGGTAGTAGGTGGATATAATTGTTGGATTATTGTTACTTTGACCGACCCGTAGCCAAAGCACACGCCGGCTAAATCCATCAATGCATCCATGGATGCAGAAACCAAATGGTTTAAGTTTGTCGTAACCATCCACATGCCACACTGCATTTGGTCCTGGACAGACGTACTTCCTCCTCTTTAACCGATTTCTTTTCCTCAGAGCAACACCATCTGGGTCCACCAAGCGCATAATTACCAAAATCTTGTTTCTAGGATATCGTATACCATGGTCAATGCTTAATCGGCGCCAAATGGCTCGGTGTCCCAAACAACTACCGCTATGCTGCATTTCAGTTATAACGGCGACTGCAACATCTTCAAGACTGATGCTATCCCTCCTCATGCGTCTTCTTAATCCCATTTCTCTCAGTTTCCTTTTAAGGTGACTGAGACTTATTGTATATCCATGGACAAATGTTATCGCTGCTAGGATCTCCAAGTTGGAAAAACCATTCCTGAAATATTGTTCGATTAACTCATTCGGACTTAGTAAGTTGTCGTTAAGACATGGGAGATAAGCTTGTGTTCTTGTAACAGTTCCCGACGGCAAGGTATCCATGGCATTAACACTTATGGTCAGATAATTTACACCTGTAAAACAAAAAGTCAAAAACAGTTAAAATTTCATACCCACAATCAACAAAAAAACGGTTGGAAATATCTATAAAAGACTATTTATGCTATGTTTAATAGGCCTATATGTTACATGAACGCATTGTGACTTGTTTGTTTTACAGCTGTAACCGACTATATTGGGAATTGATTTGCCTCGGAAAGTCTATATAAATAGCCACCTTTGAATGAAGGTGTATGTTTAATAAGTCGGAAGTCAGAACTCGGAAGTCAGAAGTCGGAAGTCAGAACTCGGAAGTCAGAAGTCGGAAGTCAGAACTCAGAAGTCGGGACTGGAAAATCACAATTGGGCTTAACACCACCTCGATCGACCAAATTTATGAACTGACAGAAAGATATCACCCAAAAGCCTATACCTCTCGACAACAGACTACCCTATTAGACATTCTTAACGTTCCCCAAAATACATTCTTATAACGTTCCCCGTTAGTAAGCTGATAGAAAAGTCATGTTGCCCTAGCCGGAGGGCTCCGACAACAAAATTAGAAATTGAACGTGAAAAACAGGGGTTTGCTACAGGTCATGTTATCTACCAGTTATTAAAACATTCTTAGCTCGATAACAACAACTATCTTTACGAGGACCTGAGAAAAAACGACACGTTTGATTGGGATTCAGGGGAGCTCGCTTAAAGAATTCAATTATTTTACAATTATAAATGATCCAAAAGTAAGCATCCTATGTGTGAAATCATTTGAAATACTGCTCTTGCTCTCTGAAAATACATTAATTCCAACCGTGCTCACCTTACTCCAGATCACGTCCGCCATGTTGAATACAGAAACATTGAAGTCAGAAGTCGGAAGCCAGAAGAGAAAAAAAATATATATAAAATGAGCCTCCAGGGCTTCCGTATATATGTTAAGGAGACCCGCCGAAAAAATCGGCGGCGCAAATTTCACAACAAATAAGCAAAGAATAAAATATTTACCACTGCATTCCGATAGCATAGACAACGAAGAAGGAGTTTGTCAAACTTATGCCGCTGTAAAGTGACTAAAGATATATGATTGAAGTATTTCTACGACGCCCCGCACAGTTTAACTGGTCGTTTAAATGTTTTACTATGGCGGTTACGTCAGGTTGAAAGCCAGTGGACTTCGACACAAATATTGACTGCATAAGGGAAAGTTTACCACTTTACAGCGGCGTAAGTTTGACAAACTCCTTCTTCGTGGTCTATACTATCGAAATGCAGTGGTAAATATTTTATTCTTTGCTTATTTGTTGTGAAATTTGCGCCGCCGATTTTTTCGGCGGGTCTCCTTAACATATATCCTTTTTTTACTATGGAAGTGATCTTGGCTAGGTCAACCCACTGAGAAACCAATGTTCATGTCAGATTGTTTTTGTCCGTCTTCATTGTAACATGAAGTGCAAAACAACACACATCACATGTACAGCATTGTCTGTTGATACTCGAACGTGTGTAAAAGTTGCGGAGGCCATCAAAATAAAGGGTAGGTCCACATGACATGTTACTGTACCCCTTTTATAACACAAATAGAAATATTTCTCCTTAGCTATTTTAGTCAAAAAGATTTTCCCTGTTTCCGTGTGTTTTAGAGTTCCTAGTCCGGGTTATTTACTCCAAAATGACTATATCTTTTTTTATACTGACGGCCATATTTGGGACCCTCGTTTATTAATTTCAATAGAGAGACTCGTGAAAATAAATAGACGCCAGTGTTCCAAATGCGACCGGTCAGTATAACAAAAAATAGTCTTCTTTGAGTCTGACACCCGGACTGAGGGTAGTTATAACCCTTCCCCCTCTACATGCATAAATTCCAGTTTTGCCAATTCCAGGTTTGCTCGGTATATGTAGGCCTACGAGTAAAAAGCGCACATACATGTTGCAGTTTATGTACTTTCTGTACTTCTGAATCTCCTTACTCTATCATAGAGATAGCAGATAAAGAAAGTTGTACACAAAACCACAAATCCGCCCACACTCAGGTTTCTTGAAGACGTCAGAGTGACGTCCCCTTAGCTGTCAAGTGTCAGTTTCACTTCGAAAGGTCATTTCCGGTGAGCTTTTTCGAATGTAAAAGCTGTCGATGAGGTGCAAAAAGTAGGTAGAGAAATACGACGGTATCTATGCCAAGGTTATGCTATTTCCCGCCATTTCTTTCAAATGTAAGTATCTCATTGAATCTCATTTGTATTGTGTATTTTCTTGTTTCGTCTCAATGAGGAAATTTTAGTGAAAATGCCAACGTCTTGTTTTCGATGGTATCGTTCTACGACTCCGTCAGACCGTGGAACGAAGTTACTTTCACTGTCCGAGACAACCGCCGAACCGCTGCAGATAACAACAGCTGTCAAACGACTCCGCGTTTAACAAACACTATGACGAAAGCTTATCCGTTATCCAAAGCGACTCGGCCCTAACCCAGTTACAAACTTTGTGTAAACAATTACTTATTTCTCAAACATATCAACGAATCAACGTTCACCTACATTATTCTTGGCGCCTATTTCGAGTGATGGTGACATTGCACACGCTGGAAATTTACCTTGTTTCGTATGAATTTAAAAGCAAGAGAGGTAGGATATATTATAAATTCAAAAAATCTTTGCTAAAGACATCTTTTGTGTTTGTCTTTTTCTTTCATCTGAGTCAGTACTGTTGACATGCTCAGACTAACTTGTAAATGTAATTTCTAACCAAGTGAACCGTCACAAAATTGCCTACGGCTAGAATTTAGAAGAAGCACATGTCTCACTTAGGACTTAGTTTACATAAAAATAAACACCTGTGATTCTGTGTATCATAAGGTTGTTATTGGGGCAGAACTAAACTGGTTACAGCCAAGCTCTTTGTCATTAACTTTTATTTATTTTCTTTATCAAATCATTGTATTAATAATAGAAAAAAAAACAGATATGAGATAAGTAGCTAATAAAGCCTTAGTTAAAGGTTTGTTTGTTTCAAAGTGACTCTGCAACAGGTAAACAGTATTGCTTAAAACGCGCCTTAAGTGGTATGCATACAAAATTCAGACTTATTCCATAAATTCTGATTACGATAAGAAATTGTGCATTTGAAGTATTTTGGAAAACAAAAAGATTGACATTGAAATAAAAAATATTGGTAAAGCCAAACCATAGTTCTGAGCTAATAACAGACCAAATTCAAATAGCCAGGATGTAAGGGTCATTATAGGATTTAGAGTGATAGTACCTCAGTCTGACATAGGTCCTCCATTGGTGCTTGATCTAATCCCACTCAGACCAAATAAAAATTGAAATAGCCAGGATATAACGATTAAAATTGCGGTTGCCTCTCTATAAATAGTTTGTCAAAATGGTGTCGTCTTGGACTTTTTTTCACCTATATGCATTATGCAAATTAGTAGCATTGTTGTCGCAATCGTGACGTCACGGCGAAATTGAGAATTGAATTTTTCTAAATTTTGTATATTTTTGCTCAGAAACATTTTGGATTCAGGTTGAATATTTGGCTTGAAATTGAATATTTTTCAAAATTGTTATTTGTTAATCCTGGATACTTGTTTTAATAACTGACTTCTATGCTACCCTGATCAATCACAATCAATAAAATTTAATTTGTACTGTTATGGTAAAAACCAGTTATGTTTTGAATCATTTTTAGTTACGTAATTTAATCTATTTTGTAATACTGAGTTCTTGAAACACTCCATTTCAGGACTTGTTGGTAATAAAAAAAATTACTTCTATGGATCTATGTGCTAGTGTCCTTCACCACCCCAATAAATCCTACATGATTTGTTCCATCCAGACGTGGACCTGTAATACATATTATCAAATAACTCTATATCATTATCAATAATTAAAAAATAGAGCAATATGGCTCTCAAACTCATTGGAAAAGTACTGTGAAACTAAATGATTTCCATTGAAATAAAAAATGTTAAATAATTGATTCTCATGCCTGGTTGCTGCAAATGTCCTTGCAACATGTAAATTTAAACAACTGGAACGTTCATTCATTCATTCCAGACCCTAGTTCTAACAACTGTGGCAACATAACATTGATATTGAGTCTTTTATCACTAAGTTTGAAGCTTTTTATTTGTTAAATTAAAAAAAGTAATCTGATTTTATTTCATGAATTTGAAAAAATATCAGCTCGTGTCATTTTGACTTGGCAAATTGCGTTCACTGATGTCATCGTTACATTTAGTCTGTCTATCCTGACCTTTTCTTGTTTGAAACTGTCTGGAACTTTCCTGATTTTTTTTAGAATTCCTGTGAAGAATATAACACCTTCCCTTCAGATAATGTGTTCTTTTGATAACTGCCTATTGAAGATATAGGTCCAGTACTCGACATATATCGCTGTACTAAATTTTTAAACTTTAAAGACCCTTTGAAAGCATTGTTTCTTGACCTTCCAAAGGGTCGTGTTTGTTAACCTTTTGAGATCACTACATTATGTATCCACCCTCAGGACTGTTGTTTGAATGTCATGCTTAATTTACCAAAAACATGCAAACTTCTGAAAACTTTTTGTTTGAGTGACTATGCTGAATTTCTTTGAACCTGACGTGGTTTGTTATAAAAGTTACATTGTACAGAATTGGAAAATGTCAGGCGTTGCTTACATTTACATGTAGCTGAGCCTTGCTCTTGAAATCATGGTTATAATGTCAGTCACAATTCACGTGGGTGGATCATGAGAGATTTAGGTTTATCCGTAACTGTGGTGTATTTGAATTTTCAAACTGTGACCTTTACAACCTTAAATGTCAATCCAGTATAAAGGCAGGGCTTGGTTTTCATATAATTTAGCTGGAATCAACTGGAGTCTTCCAAATTAACATTTATTGTATATGAGAATGCATGGGAATCCTATTTTTTTTTAGCAGTTTTGATAGACCGGAATCTACATATTTCAAAATTTTCTGGTAAATTTTATCACCTCTTTTTTGTTAGTTAATTAAAAAGGTAAACACTACGCTTTCTTGTCAGTAATTTACAAGATGAAACAATGCAAATTTTATGATTAAACGAAATTTCTTGAGTTGATGTAAATATTACGTAATAATATTGGAACTATAAGGAGTAAAAAGATACTTATTGGAAAAGCGAAATTATCTTGAGTGAGACATAAGCATCAATCAATGTACTAAAAACTGTTTCTAATATGTTTCAATTTGTTCAACCCATAAAACGGATTAATACAATTACAGATTTTTAAGATAACAGTTGATTTAATGCTACATTTGCACTTTATATATTTATGATCACTAAAACACACAGGCACAGGGAAAATCTTTTTGTCTAAAATAACCATGGAGACAAGTTTATACATGTATACACTGGGTTGTTTTTGTTGAATGACTTGATCTTGAGTGAGACTTAATCCATGAGTGATACATCATCAATGGTACATGTATATTATAATCCTGCAAATGTTCATGGCATGTCATATTTCAATGATTTTGTAAATTAAGTCTACTAATTTGTTACCAAGTAAAAATGACGCATATGAGAGAAATGTTGTTAATCACTGACTCCCGAGTGAATTGTTAAAACCTGCTAACATAACAAGGTTCTGATGAGCTCACAAGCTATAAAATTGTCCAATTGAAATACAGTGTACCTGATCTGATTGAGTATTAACAGCCATGACAACACAGACTGTAAACATAAACTGTCCGATTATAACCAAGTCAGAGTTAATTGTTATCTATTTAAATTCTCTTGCGTAATTGAAACGGTTTGGAGAACAGTTAAATAACAGTTTTTACATCTTCAAAAGATCAATGTATCCACAAATTAATCTACATATAGCCTAAATGGTGTAGAATGGGTTATGTGGAGGAAATAAAAAATATTTTTTTAGTTCAGTTTTTTATTATTATTGAGAAATTTGTCCAAATTGAACAAAAAATCTTGTTTTCAAGTCTATGTACCTACAAAAAAAGATAAGATTTGTTTTTTGTTCAAGTCGTTTTCTGTTTTTTCCTGGAGAGACTTTCCGATATTGAACGGCATTGTTGGCACATGGATCTCATAACATGAGGGATACATGAATAATTAGTCAAAGCTTTTGGGAAATTCAAAGAACTAAATGGCTCAGCCAGAGCAAAAAATATTCTTTGCAGTCTTCGGCCACTAGCTGTTTGGTCAGTGTGTCATCTTTAATTAACGTATTTTATCCGCCTGTCACTGAGGGACGTCTACTAGGACAATGGTCAAAGACTAACCTAATTCTGAAAACTCGATTCTCGAAAAGCTGTTTCTCTAGTTAGATCTTTACAAGCTTAATGATTGTTAACCAGGGGGTCTTCCCTGAGGACATATCATGGAATATTTCGACAAGTTGGCGGTAATCCAAAATCCCATTCAGAAAGGCTACCAAAGGTTTGCTGTGGCGTCTTAGAATTAGTAACTGTACCAAATGCCTTCAATTAATTTATCAAAACTGACTTTATTATCTATCCATATTTTATGAAAGGTGACACATATTTCTGTTTGATTAGTCTTTATGTTTGATTCCTCCTTTCTGTTGACTCTATTCCACCTTCTGCGTCACCTTCAGGCCATCGCATACTTTCTCCAATCGACTTGTACCAATTCTGTGCTATCATTAATCACGGATCAAAGCCGGTCATTCTTTTGTGTTTTCATCCAGTAGAATTTTCCTTTATTAACATGACATATGTAAGGAAAGACGGATATTAATGACTTTATTTACCAGTACACAATTTTAGTTCACTAAAGACGTACATATATCAGCTGCCTATAAAATTAGACTTGTAATTTTATCGTAATGTTATTTTTCATGTCCTACGTTTTCAAGATCCACCTATCTTGTTCTCGTACTTGTGAATGAGTTTAAGAAATGCGGAATTGAGATCAAAATATCATTTAGTTTGGGGGATTTTCGGGACAGACTTTTTCAAGATTAAGCCATCTTATCCCCGGGCTCATGAATGAGTTTAAGATATGCTGAATTGAGATCAAAATGTCATTTAGTTTTTTTCTCCGACACCAGGAAAACGTTTGGATCTCGTGACAAGTGAAGCCCTTCAGGTGCACCCATATCTTTTTACCATATCTGGAAACTTCTCTGTTAATGTGTTTGTATCCGTGGCAACCCATCGATCAATAGACTTGATCACTGTGTTGAAGATTAGCTAAAGCATCTCCAAGTCTGTTTAAGCCAAACTTCTTGTCCTCAGGCAAATGATGAGACTCTTTGCTTTGATGAACTAAGGAAACAGGTTTCCGGTGTAGCGACCATAACTTAGATTTGATCTAATTGCATTGACATTTTACACACAGCAAGACTCTCGGGCGAAAATAAAACAACAAATCAGTTCTAGAAAAGCAATCTTGTGAAGTGTGATCAGACAGCGATCACCTGTTTACCAGAAACTGTAAGTACTCATTTTTTTCTCTTCGTTTTTTTTTTTTTGTTGAAAAACTGAATCTCCCATTTTCTGTGGCTTTTTTGTGTGTGGCTTAATTTTTATCCAGACTGTTTCCTCCCCCACCGTCATATTAGGCACCAAATTTGGCAATGCCGACTTACAACTGAAATAATCTTCAGTTTGGCGTTGAACATTAATCAAGCTAATCTCTGTGCTCTAAAAAAAAATTCTAGTTTATTAGGTATTTCTTGCTATAATTCCATGTGTCAGGTTGACTTTTATCTAAAAATATATATTTATAAACACTTAAACACACGAGCATAGGGAAAATTCTAACAATGGAGACAAGTTTCTAGCTGTGTTAAAAAGTGGGGTATTTAGACCTTAATGATATGTTATAGTAATAAACCAAAACCCATATTTCATTGAACTGAAAGGAATTCAGTTTTCTGGAATACTTTGTAATATATTGACAAAGATGTGCAGATCTGCAGCTATGGCAAGAAGTCTGGTAAATTGAAATTACTGTATAATGTATACTCTAAGTCAGTTAGTTCGAAGCTCAAGCAGCAAGAAGACAGGCATGAAGTGTTTTACAAATGTTCCAAATAATATTCAATATAATATAAGTAGTTAGTAACAAAGAAAAAGCAAAATGAATAACCAAAAGTGCAATCAATCTCCGTTTTCTCAGATCCTCTATTAGTATTACAAAACATTTTCTTTTTTTATCTCGGCTTTCCAAATTAACTTGTTTTCTTGATACTGTTATTGCTAATCATAGATTTCACTATAGTAACTTAAGAAGTTTGCGCTTGTTGGTTGCTATGAGAATCTGGAAGTTTGATTGGTCAGTTATATATTTATAGAATCACTTCTTCAAAGCCTACTACTTGTATCTTTGCCTATTAATTACATTGATTTCACTAACGAGCAGTAATATGAGTTTTTTATTCACATGAGTGATCAATGGTAATTACTCCAGTTCCTGTCCTATCTTGGGTCTCGTATAACTGTAATGGTCTCCATGTTGACCTGACTATTGGATCGAGAAAGAGTTGGCGTTGGGGAGGGGGAGGGGATTCATATGTAGGAATAAATACAGATTTGTGGCAAATAAAAAGTAACCTACCCTACCAATTATTTTCAGAAAAAGTTTTTGTAACATTTTTTCATTATTAAAGGCCCAAACCAGTCAACACCGTCACACATGTATATTAAGTGATGGATATTGAGTGGGGTGTAAATCATCAATCAATCTATCAACATTTCTGGTTGCCAGTTACCAACGGAAGGTCGTGGGTTTCCTCCGGGCATAGAGCCCGGTTTCCTCCCACAATAAAACTGGCAACGCCGCCATATAAGTGAAATAATCTTGAGCACGGCGTAAAACACCAAACAATCAATCAATCAATCAACATTTCTGCACAAATGTATGATACATGTACCTGTAGGCTGTACGTGGACAATGATAAGAAATCAAACCTCCCATTACATACTGAAGTAGCCCAAAATTGTGTAAAATATTAGTAAATTTCGTGTAATTTTCCTGTACTAGCATATATTGCCGAACCTTGAAATGGGTTATCGGTTAACCGTTAATAGCCTATAAATATAATTTTTATGATTGAACACGTGCTTGTCTTATTGTTAGTGCGCTCTTCTTTTCTCCGGGAAACCGGTTAGGCTTGTCACATGGTGACGATTCACTAGCTGTTTAGAGAAAATTAGCCAATACCAGCCAGATAAAACATTCAAGTTATGAATGTTATGTGATACAACTGAACAAAGGCACATAACTTAAAAAACATGTGACATTTTTCTCTTATTGATTTATGGTCTATATTTTTAACAGCAACAACAATGTATTAAAGCTGATCAAACATCATTTCCTGGGTCAAAAAGGATGAAAGAATTGAAATATCATATTTATGTACAGTAAAACACAATGGCACATGGAAAATCTTCTCGCCTAAAATACACAAACTAAAATATCATACTTGTACGTGGCATGTGACAAGTTAGAATTTAAGGCCTATAGGATGGTCATCTACCTTTGTGCAGAGTTCTTGTGAAAGCACTAGCTTGTGTTACTTGTTGAAGATCAGTTGCTGGGAAAATGATGGATTGTTGTTAGTCCTTCGTGTTGAAGATCAAATGAAAACTTAGACATGACTTCCGCCCTCTTTAACTAGTTCCTAGCACCCACACCTGCCATGTTGCAGGAAGCCATTTTTTCCCCGTTGACTGACATGGCTTGCTCGTCTTCAAATAGGTATGCAGCAAACCAGCTTAAAATTTTAAAGAATCAATTTGCTTTTAGAATTTTCTGCCCAATCAAGTAATTTGTCTCTTTCTTATATTTTTGTACCCTCTTCTCAAATTCATTATGATACAAAATAAAATTTACATGTAACAGTATAAATACTAATAAGTATTAAACATGACTAGACTAAATGTATTGATCAAGATTGTCTTCAAGCTGATGAGAACAGATGCGAAACATTGCACCAATATACTTAATCGAAGTAGTTTGAAATCCATCTAGTCTAGTGATGATTTTAATTACTCGACGTCTAAATCAAAGCCGATTAAGCCAGTAGTAATAATATTATTGATAAACTTTCAGATCCAGACATGCATGCAAAGACATGTTTCTATACACAAAACTTAAAAAGTGGAATTCAACACCAAAACCATCAGTCACTAAATCACATCGTGTAGACCAATTATCAAAATTTTATTTTCACCAGTGCCATCGTGTAGGTTTGCTAGTTGCTACTTAATTAGCTGGAATCTAAGCAGATTCTACTGAATTCTCTGACTTTAATCCATGGGAATATGCTTATATCTTGTAATTTTGCTGCACAGGAAGTCCGAACTGCATATAAATATGAAACTTGTCTTCATGGTTTTTTCCCTGGCCCTGTCTGTTTTAGTGTTCATAAATACAAATATGAAAAGATTTTTCGACCCTTAACAGTTAGTATTTTTGTCAAATAAGTTAACTATTGCTTCCTTTGATCATTACCATTTGTCAGCAATTGCAAACATGAAGCTGTACAAATTTTTTGTTACCGGTATCAAACTTCACCTTTCTCTTATTAGATTTTTTTTCTGAGAATCAAAAAGGATTTCCGAGAGATATTTTATGGGAATATTTATGGAATATAGAATTCAGATTCCTATTGAAAAAACAAGTCAAGAACCATGTATTATTTTGTAACCTTGGCCATGTCATACAAAGATGAGGCCTACAACATAAGCTAGGATGGGAAACCATATATGCTTTGAACACATATTTACGTCCGACGTAACTTATACCGGCTTTGTTAGACTGCTAGCGGCAGGTATTTGGTTATTTTCTCATAATCTGATTAGTAATTAATTACAAATAAATTCACTTGTACTTGAACTAATATCTTCCAGCCATTCTAAGTTAATTATTCATTGTTTATGTGACGGGAAAACAAGGAGGAGAAAATGCTTTGACTTTCATTACAAAATTGCCTCAAGTTAACTGATTAAGTAACTGTCAAAATGTTGTAACTAATAAGTCAGATCTATTAACATGTAGTATCTCAGACATTGTTTTGGGTACTTTGCGGCTAGTCAGCAATCGTTGGAGGAAAATTGTTGTTTGCTCTGGAGCTTTTTACCTTGTTTGGGATGGTGAGATAAACTCACATAAAATCCAGAAAACTTCGACGTTTTTGCTGGTAAAATAAATTTCCCTGTGTTTGGGTGTTGGAAAACTGGAACATTCTAACATTCTGTAAATGACTCAGTAGGTAGAGCGGTGGCCGTGGGTTCGAACCCCACTCAGACCAAATAAAATTTTAAAGTCCCTGAGTGGGTTTTTCACTCAGTCACCCTATGTGGAAGAGTTGCCAGGTACTCTCCGACATATCTACACCTCCATCCCACTAAACCTGCCGATGCTGACTTATAACTGAAATAATTTTGAGTGAAGCGTTAAACATTAATCAATCAACCTTTTTACAGTTTTACTTTAGTTTAGCTAAGCACTTGTCTAATGGTTCTGAATGGTCAACAGGTTACTTGCTGGTTGAATTTCCCATTCCAATTACATGCTATAATGCTGGATAATAAAGATCACTCTACCTTTGAAGAAACCTGTAGAATCAAATTTTTCAAATTAATATCTAGAGCTAGACTAAAATGACAAGTTAGAAAAATTAATCTCCAGAATTTTTGACTTTGACAGGCTAAAACGATTTGATTTATTATGACCTCAAGCTTTATATCATATTTGGACGCTTTTGGTTACTTGTAATTAAATTTAAAACAATTGGGTGTTCTTTTTGGGTGACACTAATTGTTTTTAGGCCCAATACATGTAATTAGGTAAAGAAATGTACTTTTAAGTCTCGCACAAATTATATTAAAACATTTTACTTGTTATATTCTTTAGAAAGGTTTTGCCAAAATCTATCTAGATATATATTTATGAACACAAAAACACGTGGGCACAGGGAAAATCTCTGATGGGAATTCGAATTTAGCACCTTTGATGGAAATGGGAATTATGAACCTTTGATGGAAATTGAAATTTAGGATTCTCAAAAATACTCTCCTTGAAAATAAATTGATTTGCAAACTGAAACAACAGAAAAGTTTTTAAGCATATATTGGTTTTAGATTTAAAGAATTTCATCTGCAAGTGTGTGTAAGCAGTGCAAATACATGTACATGTAGATGCAACATGTTTACGTTGCATCATGATGGATATTCATTAAAACAAATGTAATGGATGCTGCAAACATTCATTTATAAAATGTGGATATTTCGTTTTTCTCGTATGGGTGACAGATGGACAAGTCAGCTTTAAAACGGTTTCTTGGTGAAGCAAAATTGAGCAAGATGGTATACATTTTAATCAAGATTTCAGAAATCAAAGAGTTTCCCTGCCTCACCTGCAGGCTAATGAAAGTTTAAAAAAAGGCTATCTATTTATCTGTTACACATGTAAAAGGATGGGTTTCAAGATTGCTGCCAAATGGCCTTCGTTTTACTGTTTATCCGGCTGGTAAACGATGAGGGATAAACAAATTGTCAAGACAGCTCAAGGGAGGGCTCCTCTTTGAACCTTGCTTCTTCACGCACCAGCTTTTGAACCCAAAAGTAAACCAAATAGAAAAGAATAAATTGAGGCAGTGATTGTTTTCTGTTGTTGAAAGAAACTGCTCATTTTACCTGGACCTGCACAAATATGTTTTATGGCTGTCAAGATTTTCTATCACAAGAATTGGAATAATTTTACCTGGTCACAATCCTCATTGAATTATTGTAATATGGTCTAAGTTACATTTGTCTGAAGATCTCAAAGTAATATTTATGAACACTAAAACACACAGGCACAGGGATAATCTTCTTGACTAAAATACATGTAACTATACAGACAAGTTTCTAATTGAGTTAAAATCATATCATATACCAAATCATATAAAGTACTTGTAATAAACCCACATCCATGATATTTCTTTAGGTTGGAGATTGACTTTATATTCTAGTATTGGTGAATCTGGCTAAAGGGCCTGGTTTCCTCCCCCACTGAACATGGCGACACAGCCATATTGATATTGGTGAAATGATCTTGAAATAATCTGGAATCAATTAATCAATGTCTTTAGTGATCATCAAGGTTTATTAAACCAAAATATCGGGCGTTAAGCTGTTGAGTTGTTACTTGTAACGGTCTATAAAATCAAACTATTCGATGGGAATCATAGCCTCCGGACAGAGTTTGTCTGAATCGGCTACAAGGAGTCTTGCTCTGGTAAATGAAAAAATTGGAAATGCACCTCCGTCAAATTCAGACACAGAAAGAAAATTACCCAATCAAGGCAACATCACGTTGAGGATTTAGACTGCTATTGAATCGTTTCCCAAGTCATTTTCTTTGGAGACCCTGTCAAATTAAATAGATCGACCTTCTCCGTTCATGTGTATCAATGGCAATGGACGGTGGAGGCTTTCATTACATTTCTCCTGGCCATTCTGTTTTGAAGACTGCAAGAAATTAGTTACCTATAGTGATTTTGTCCTGTATAGTCAACCTTTTTTTAATTACCCAACGACCAGTTCTAATGACTTAATGAACAAGTAGGCTGTTTTAAGGATTTTCAATCTGGGAGGGATAAGGATATTAAAATTTAAATGCCTTCCTCTTCTTCTTCTTAAAAAAAATAAATGCTGTGTTTGTATACTTGTCTGTCAATTCAAGTTCTGGTTCCTACTTTGCTGATATTTGCATGTAATTGGAATCTGTGGGCAGATAATTTCATTGCCAATCAGAAACCATGAATCGGTTCCTTATATTGAAATGCTGGGAACGGTCCAGTGCTAGTTTTGTTATACATCATACATGTACCATATATACCGTCTTTCAAGATGGTTAGCAGATTTTTGTTCACGTATATATAGCGCCGTTGCCAGGTCTAGTGGGGGGAGGAAACCAGGCTCTGGAAACCCCTGACCTTGGGCGACAACTTTTCAACATACAGCAATCAAGTGAAAAATCCACTCAGACATTTTTCAGTTTTTATTTTGGTCTGTGTAGAACCTGGGTCGCATCTATCATCTATGGAAGGCCTGTGTCCGACTGAGGGACTATCACCCTAACTGATAGAGCCACCGCCCTCCATAGTTTAAAAACAAAAGTAACAACAGGCTAGTAACAACAGGCTACCAGAATGAATTGTTACCGTGAAATCCTATGGCCTGCAATCTTTTCTGCATGGTAAACTTAATGGACCATTATCTTCTGCTTTAACAACAGGGCCCGAAGCCTCAGAGGTCAGTCAGCAGTGATACTAAGTCTCTCAGTCAGACATTGATGCGATGTGGGTTCAAATCCCACTCAAACCAAATATATTTTTTTCAAATTCTGAGTGAATTTTTTACTTGATTGCTGTACGTGTGGAAGAGCTGCATGGTATTCGCCAAAGGTCGGGGTTTTACTCAGGGCAAAGAGCCGATTTCCTCCAACAGCGACTGAATCTGGCAACTCTGCTAAATAAGTGCAGCGGTAAAACATTGTAAACTAACTATTCAAAACATTAATTGATTGATTGTTTGGTGTTTTACACCGCTCTCAAGATTATTGCACTTAAATGGCGGCGTTGCCAGTTTTATTGTGGGAGCAAACCAGGCTTTATGCCCAGAGGAAACCCACGACCAGTCACCTCGGCGGTAACTGGCAACCATCCCACATAGGTAGCTCGAGTGAAAACCCAGTGAGAAAATTGTCAAATTTTTTGGGAACTGAGTGGGATTCGAACCGGCAACCCATTGGTGGAAGGCTGTTTGGATTGAGTGTCCAACGCTCTACATAGTATACTGAGCCACGGAGGCCCCCATATTAATTGAAATATTGTAACTTTTGTCAACGGGATAGAACAAGCCATTAGAGCTTTATTCCCGTCACATTCTCTATTGATTGTACATAAATTTCATTATGTAATTATTGAGTCGTTAATAAATGAAATCAAATCAAATCAAAACAGTTAAACATCAATAACAGGGCCAGGGGTCTTCTTACAGTGCATTGGTTCCATTAGGACAAAATGATTATACCATGATGGGTTACAGTTGTAAAATGTGGGATCCTTATTAGGGGAATGTTTTTTTTAAAAAAGATGTATGTGTTCTCACTATCGTACAAAATTCAAATGAATTAGGTCTTGACAATAATATATACCTTCAACATTATGTTATGTCGAGTCACAGAGTTACGTCAGCATAAATATTTTGAGAAGCAGTCTTCACATTAATTGGTCATGATTTTCTTCATTTTATATATTTGGTGTGGTCATTTGGATACTGTTCCATGCATCTTCATTGATACTTCAATGTGCAGTTGTGTTGTGCACATGATTTGAAAATGTGTTATTTGAGAGGGTATATGGTACTGTGATTGTTCATCACAAGTACATGTATGAATATGGAATTCGATTTCATCTGGCTTGCTTTATTTCATTTAATAGCCAATATCTGATCAATAATGCTCATAAATCTCCATTTGCTTCGAACCTGATTTCCTTTAGGGTTTAATTTACTGACAATGTTAGCTGTCCACTGAATGGTGACATAAATGTCAGCCTCTTATAGCAAAGCAAATAATTCAGAAAAAGGGTGGAAATTGTTTCTTTTTAATTCTTGCTCAGTCTTTTCGGCCAACTGTGTTTTGGCTCGGGCTTTATTTGCTGTATGTATAATGCAACAAGCCCTCCATTAATTGGCTATCAGTTTGTGGGTTCAATTCTAATTAAGGTAGAAAAAAAGTCAGAAGTTCCATCGTCGTCTTTGATGATTCTGAAGTTTTAATGCAGGCCACTTTTACTCATTCAGAGACACTGGGCAAGTTTTTTAAGGAAACTTTACAACTTAACACATTTCTACATACATATAAGAACAAATGAACTTTCCCGGTACCCATTTTTGCTGTGTTAATTTTCGCGGTAAAATTTTATACACATCTTCTAAGAGGCAAAACTATAGATTCAGTACTCTGGTAAATATGGCAGCTTTATCATTATTGTTGAACCAGTTTTCCTTGTTTATCTCACATGCCACCAAGCCAAGTTTCATGTGCATTTGGGTTTTAACTGTAAAGCTCAGGTTGCCAGATTCCAAACAGAATACAGTTGTAGTTCTAGTCAGATTCCAAACAGAATACAGTTGTAGTTCTAGTCAGATTCCAAACTCACTCTCCCATTTAATATAGGCAGTTTTTTCTTATAAACACTTGGCCATTTTATTATGACAGATCTTGTCTACGAGTGTTCTAATCGTTATACCACGGGTGAGTGGCCTTAGGCTCTCCTTACTCCCCGATACTTACACTTGGTTCTGATAAAACATGGCTGCCAGATCGAGGAAAAACACTTCTTCACTCGGAAATCACCACTTGGGTGAGTGCCATAAGAAACCTCATTAACACATGGTGAGATTGAACACACTCCAGTGTTGGAGAGTGCCACCTAGACTCAACTTCCCATGAATCCTTTAAACAGCTCCTTAAGACTGTTATCTGGCCTAATGAACCTTTTCCTAAAGCCCCCAAAGTCCATCTCATTTTTCAGATTAATCAACCTGGATAGTTTATCTGCAAAAATTAACATTTACCCATCCGATAGAAGAAGTAAGAACCTACAGTAGTAAAGGTTATCTTATTGCAAGTTTTGGCTGTTTTTTTTAAGTAAATAAAAGCAGGAATCAAGAAAAAAAATATTTGAAGGGTAAATGTTCATCAAAGTCAAACCAACAAATTTCATCCAATTTTTTTTTTTAATTTGTATTTAAACTAATATGAGGATGCAAACGATTCAACGCATAACGCTTTCACTTGAACTTTGGCCTGGCTTCTAAATGAGTTATGATACACTGGTTTGTTTGGTTCACTTACTTTGTATTTCTAACTGATAAGGATACTGGTTATTGGTAAATTAGCACTGAAGAAGTTGCTCCAGATATGCAATGACCTAAAAACAAGCAGGTTATAGGATAAACATTTACGGGTTTCTAATTATAACTATCATAATTAATGTGTTGTGATTTTGATTACTAAAAGTTGGCCGTTAACCGGTATTATAGTCTATAGATTTTATTGATGATATAAGTTTTTAAAAGTATGTCTCAATAAGCGAAACAGGAATAGAATCTTCTTTCTCACAAAAATTGTTTTCTTCTAAATTACCGAGTTTTTTTCCATGGAAATATAGATTATTTTTCTTGAAAGTCCGTTTTCCTGCAATACTTTTTACAGAAAGCAAACTTTCTGCGAAATTTTCTTTATGAATAATTTTGTTGGCAAAAATAGTCTGACATTTCCCATAAATCTCTTATTCCCTTGTTATTTGAGGCTTTTTATACTCTGTCAGATATTTTTCCTCTTCATAAAATGTTAAAGATCTATCCAGTTTTAGCCATAGGACATTATCGATTATTTAAAGGTTGCCACAAGCCGAGAAACGTCACCCCTTCTCGAAATAAACTCTGCTGCTATTCTGGAATCTAATAACAGTTTCTTTTCTCCCGTTGATGAACTATTAGGACTGTCTCCATAGTTGACAGACATGATAGTGCTTCGAGACTATTTTCAACTAGCGGCATTTATTTTTACTCTTGAACGAAAATTTTTTGTATCTTAATTTAGCCTCTTTTTTGATTGCAGAGATCACTATTTCCATTAATAATAAACAAATGCAAAATTGCTTCTTGGCTATTAGATAAATTTTTTAATCTACGACAATTTTTTTAATGTTACTTGCTGGGACTTCTACAAAACTTTTTCACTACACAATCTCAATAGAGATTAGAGGCTGAAATAAACTCTTTGGGAGCCAAAATAATTTTGGAATTTTTGTGTTTAAATGTGTCAATTATTAATAAATTAAATGTTTAATTTTTAGTTTTCACTGAGTTGTAATGGTCATGGGTTTGATTTCCCTTCCAAATGACATTTATTTTGCTGTAAAATTGCCCTTCATTATTTATAACCGTTGGAATACTTGTAAGTACCAATGAACATGAGAAGTATTTATTTGTCAGGAAGAAAGCAGAAATACAAGGAAGAGAGCTTTTAGCATCATCCTATACATTTGTACATGCAGTTGGTCTTCAAATGTCAGAGAATCAAAAGCATCCAGTTTCAAGGTCATTGATATAAAATTTGGCCTTAAGATGAAATACTAGCATGGACAAAACAATGAGGCATGGAAGCCAATAGGTTGGGCTTTATTATGGCAAGTTTCGCGCTCATTTCCGTGAAACTTGAGGCCTGATATAATGTTCTGCACATTTACAGTGCATCTACACAGTTGTTACAAAATGTTATTACAATCCTTGTACAAGTGATGCCAGTATCTTTGATAATAACCTGAGCTGTGTTTGATCTGGAAAGACTGTTAAGTATTTAAGATACTTAAAGTGGCATGAGCTGCCAAAATGTTGATATTTTGACGTTAAAACAGAATGTTGAAATTATTGGCTATTTTTCTCAAGACGTATAATTCAGAAGCTTTAAGTGCTTCTAGTCTCGAGAATGTTACGATAAAGTATTGTTTTGAACTAACTTTGGCTTAGACTGAATGAATGGTCGTCCCGGTTATTTAAATTTTGTCTACTTTTCGAACACGTACAGGCCACATACTGTGGATTTTCTTCATTCCAACGCCAATCATTTAGTTTTCCAATTGCCTTCAAAGCCTCCTACTGTCGTGACGATCAGAAATTATGAAAAAAGTCTGAATTTTGGCAGCTCATGCCCCTTTAATGATTCTTGCTTATGAGCTGCACTCTTGAGGCAATAAGGAAAAGGCCTGTCATGAAAGATGTTGTCAGAAAAAAATTGACTTACAAACCCAGTCTCTTGTTGAAAGCTTGTCATGGGCCATTGGTAGACACTAGTGGCTATGGTTGACAGAATTAACAAGGAACCTAGTCGATTTGATGTTTTGCTGCCTGTTTTCTATCGTGCATTGTCATTTGTCTTAGTCTAACAGTAAACTCCTGCAAAATAATTTAACAATGTAGTCACCCATATTAAAATATCAGACACTTCCTTACAGTTTACCCATACAGGAAAGTCATTTGAAAACTGTGGCTTTGGGTACTTTTAAACCTAATTCATTATTAGGTAAATTACATTTGTCTTTATTGTGTTTTAATCAATCAAATAAACCAAACCAAACGGCAAGTAACTGTGGCCTGGGGCTCGGTCTACATCTAGATTTTAATCCATTGTCACTCATAGTTAGATTTCCTTGAAAATTTTTCTTTGGGACAAACAATGACGCTAATTATTGTTAGATATGTTTTGAGACACGATAAGATCTGTTGCCAGGATTCAGTTCTCTAAACTGTGATCTACATGTACAAGCAGTCAAGCTGATAGAAGGCAGAAAAAGCTGTCGTTTTATTGGTCAGTCCTTGGTATTGATTTGAAATGTCATTCTATGACTTACCACACTAAGCTATATCACTATAAGTATGTGCGCTACATTTGTCCATTGTGGGAAGGCATATAAACTTTCACCGATGTACATCAGTACATGTGTATCTGATAGGGCAGAGCCGCCGATTATATTGACTCCCTACAGTTGGAACTGGTCAGTAAGTCTGGACATCATATCTGACTGGGATCAAGAACTGGACATCTGAAACCCATATGAGATCTACCCAACAACACCTAAGGCTATTCTAGACATTTACTCTTTTTTTTTTTTTTTTTTTCTTTTTTTTTGTTGGGCCAGATTTCCAACTCTTTGTGGAATAGAGATAATATTTCCCATTGAGATTGACAGGGAAAGACAGATCCTGCTTGCATATGTGGTGGCTAGGAGATTCAGTGCCTAATTTTCCAGAATTTTAATTCTCGGAAGAAAGCTGTTAAAAATATTTAAACCCTGACGCAGTGAACTTCTATTAGAAAAATTTAGCAAAGTGTCCAGTGCCTGATACGTTATACTGTATCGGCTACATTGTACATGTATGCCCTGATCTGAATTATTGGACAATGTATTAACTCCGCTGGTGTTTGTATCCCTTTTAATGCATTGGCCAGCATTACTTTGATCAGATCTTTCAGATTAGTTCCGCTTCATTAATTCAACAACCTCAGGTTTGGTGAGTGTTTTATTTTACTGTCTTCACCTGTTCACCCTGTTTTTCCCTTTTAAAGAGCGACAGACCATATGTCACCCTGACTTGGGTGTTGACAGCATCCTATCGGTCACTGTAAACCAAACGTTATGTTTTTAAAATAATTATTAGTGACAAACAATATAAGTAGTACTAATTGTTTGTAATTGCTTGGATACAGCCATTTCTGGAGGACCTCTCTCTCTTGGTTTGTACTCTGGATTTATTCTGAAATTTTTCAATTTTTGCTTTCATATGTTTTTTTAGATTCATTTTCAAGCCTATCTGTGTGTTCATATTTAATATGCAAACTATTTTTGCATCTAAATATTGAGTAAGGTCTAGAAATGGGTTTCAAAAACTACCAGAAAAAGCCTGATCAAAACCCCAAATTAAAGTGGCCTATGAAAAAATGTTTTTCTGGATTGTTACGATTGTTTACTTTTGAAACACTATGCCCAAGCTTACAATGTCAATAATTTAATTTTTCGGTCATCTTCAATGTTTCAGTAATTGGTATTGGTCATTTTAAGGCCTGGTAAAATCATCTAATACAAATTCAAAATCTCCTTAATTATTTTCCATTTGTTACACATAGCTCTTATGTTAGTTGTTGTAAATTCTAAAATGAATTGCCTTCCCTTGCAAAAATTACTTACCTACCCGGCTACCTACATGTACTTGACAGAAGTCTTTAACAGCAAAACAAATTAATTGGGTGAACACAGAAGAAAAAATTGTGACACAGAAAAAAAATGATTTCTAAAGATCTTAAGTGGCACAGATGTACATAGAATTTATCTTAGATTTTAAGCTACATGTACATTTGGTATGATTTGTTTACTGTACATAACATTACATTATAATTATTGTGAACAACTCTTTTTTTCCCCTTTAAAAAATGTTTGAAGGGAATAGCAGAAATAAGAATAAATGTTGTCAGACATAAAAATATCATGAATTTAAACTGGCAATATTCTTAAAAGTAGAAATAAAGAATTTTGAAATCTGTGATATATCAATCAATTTGATTTAATGGCACACTCGCCACAAGAAACCTGAATACTGATAACTTAACAACTGGATGATTTTCTGTATTTTCCCAGTCAGAAGAAGTCAGAAACTTTCTATTTTTCTCATTTTTTAGTTTTTATTGGATATTGAGAATTTAATTTGTTCTGAATCCCCAATGTAATCAAAGTCTGGGTACATGTATGCGCCCAATCACCCTGATTATTTAAACCATGTGTATTGCGATCGCTCTAACAGTACAGTATACTTTTGCGAACTTTATCTGAGAAATACAGATAAAAACAAGGGTAACTCATTACATACTGACTGGTTTCTGATCGTTGTTGTTGCAATCTGGCTTAAATTCTTTGTATGCATTACACCCCTATTTAGACATTTTAAATCTAGCTGAGCATGTACATGTATTAATGTGTCATATGTTTAATTTTAGTGGTTTTACTCATAGTGAGCTAAATTGGGTTTCTCAAAAAATCTTTGAAAGACTACAGTGGCTATTGAACCTTTAACGAATGGCATCTTCAGTATGACAAATGAATGAAAAGAAAGTCCGTTCCATTGGTATGCCACATCATATTACTCTCAGTCAGAGCTTTGGGTATATATCTGCCTTTTTGTTATTAATTCCATTTGGCTACTGTGTAATTCCAAGCCTCCGTAGAGAAATTGATCCGATTTATCTCCATTGATTCTCGTTTGACCTGGGCTATATTTAAGCTGAATATCATGTTTGCTGGAATTATGTTCTGACCCTGTATGGTCAGTTCACACATGCTTTATGTTGACTTTATCTATATTCCGAAAGTAAAGCACACCATTGATATTACTTCCACTTAACTTTCTGCTTCCTGCCATCCATCATTATTGACTTTCAATATAAAGTAATAATCAGAAAATAGTGTCATCGTCTGTGTCCTACTTTCTCGTGAACTAAGTACAATGTATGACATTTATGAACACTAAAACACACGGACAGAGGGAAAATGGTGACAAGTTACTAATTGTGTTAAAATTCAGGGTACATGTATATAAGGATTGACTTCAATGTTTCTTCGGTTCATCGAGTTATGAACGAACTTGCCCCTGTGCAAACTAAATAAATCCGCGAAGCGGTTTATGAAAAGTTTGCACAGGGGCCAGTTCGTTCATAACTCGATGAACCGAAGAAACATTGAAGTCAATCCTTATAATTTAATTACTATCACATATAGTATACCCGGTACTACGTTAAACAATAAAAAATATTCACAGGGGGGTGATATATTTCATTTTCAAGAATCAAAACAAACCAACGCGCGCAAAGCTACACTTGATTTCAAAGCTCTCTGCCAAGTGACGTCACAATCACAGGCAAAGCGACTGTACAACGTGATGACGTCATCTCGCGTCATAGCGTTGAGTCTATCAGTGCACTGTGCTGACATGAGTGGAAAGTTTTCGTAAGCTGACATAACAAGTTGTTCTTTATTTCTTTGAAATCGGATCGAAATGAAAAATAAATAAAAGCAGGTATTAAATCAATATATTTTCAAATTGATTGCTTTCTCTGTTTCAATAAATAGCAGTAGGCATATTGTTGTTTCGTCGGGGATTTATGTATATCGTTGTAAAAATAGTCCGGAGCTGGTTCGTTCATCGGATTATGAACGAAAGCAGATTAGCCAATCAAATTGAAGTATTCGTTGTAAACACACTGGAAATTAAATTATATATCATTTAGACCTTTATACCTAATCAAAAGTGGCAATAAACCAAACCCCATGATATTTTATTATGTTCAGTATTACATGTATATTTGTGAAGACATGGGCTCAAGTAAAATCTTCTTGACTAAAATAAGCATTGAGACAAGTTACCAATTGTGTTAAAATGAGAAGTATGTCATCTTTTCTACCTAATCAAAAGAAGTAATAAACCAAAACCCATGATATTTCATTAGGGCAGGAGTTTGGCTTTGGTCAGTAGAATTTTCTGGAAAACTTAGTAAAGTTAAGATACAGTTGCCCATACATCTCACATGAATAAAAGAGGCAATAGAGCTTGCCTTAGTAAAATAATCTTGATTATGGCTTTGTTCTTTGGTACACGGCCATCCATCATTCGGAGCAAAACCCCCAATTTCTGTGCTAATTTCTCTATAGGGTACTACTCAATTCTATAGAGACTATTCAACAATACTACAGGCTGCTCTAGACACGGGTTCTATTTCGGTCCCTGAATCGGCCAAAATAATTCGTATATCAATGTGGGATCCCAAAGTCAACAAGTTTACTGATGTTGACTAGTTGTTTAATAACCTCCAATGAGATCCATCCCATTTCTTCCATTGCAATTGTAATAATCCATGAGTTGGAACTCGTTTTGGAATGGTACCAGAGGAAGTTTGTGGTTTCCTACGGTCCCTTGAAATATGTGTAATAAACCCTGCTAAAAACATAAATCAATCAATCAGTCAAATTCTTGACATTTTCTACAATGTTTGTCCTATCAAGAAGGGAAAAAAGTATTTACGGTAATGTCTGAGTTAATTCAAGTGCTGGAAAAAAGTAGAAGAGTGCAAATTCTCATCTTAATTCAAGAGAGAGCTTGTAAAACATTCAAGGATTTACTGCTGGTCAATCATCTCCCTGGACTGAGATGTGTTGAAAGTTTAAATCTCATTCAGAACCTTTTTGTTATTGAGGATTTAGCAACATGCATAGTCCTCTTATTAACTCAGGTATTAAAAACGTAACTACATGTACATATAAGGTCATTAAATGGGGAAGCGATTCTGCATGTCATAAGTTATTCCATTGGAAACATTCCTGGGGACAATTTTTATGTCACTTGGCTGGCATGTCAAAACATGGCTAAATGATTAAAAGTCTTGAGAAAGGTTTAGAGTTCTGGTGGGAAATTTGAAAAATTTGAAGACTGCATGAAAAAAAATAGATAATTAGGACTGGAAATGAAATTAGTTATGTTGTAAGCGTAAGGTTATTGCGTAAACCCATTCCTCTCTCACTTCCTGTTTGTGGTTGCCATGGATATACACCGATTGGTTGGGCATCATCTTGAAAACGCATCTGAGTGGGCTGATGGAATCTCAATACCGAATAATTCTGACTGTATTTTTTCTTTCAAGCTAGTTAATTGTTTAGAGAAGTTTCATCTGGTTTTCTTAAACCTTGGATAGTTCTTGTAGCAGCTTCCTTCCCTCTTTTACTGTGGCACTCTTTAGCCCTAGGAGGTGGAAAAGAATGTTTGACAATGAGCCAAACTATCTGAATGGTTGTGGGGAAAGTCCTATTGCACATGCCCATTCGGAATGGAATGAATGAAAATGATGGTTAATGCCGTGGCGTGTATTCGGTAAGGACTGTGTGCGAAAATCGGTGGGATTCCCCAAGAAAAAGGCTACAACTGTTTACTTAGAGCTGCCCAAAGCAACAGTTTGTTTATTACTTCATAGTCATTTGAAACGATTGGATGGCAGGCTTTTCCCAAGTTTCTACCTTCGTCTTCCTGACGAGATTTTGTGATAGTGTGGTTAGATCGGACAATTGATACGCTCTATTACATAGTAATGGAATACCTCTTCTAAAAGAACTGGTAAACAGGAAAACATTTCTGTCATAACATTGGATTGGATTATACCTTTTTAAAATGGGGCTGAATATGCTGTAAGTTTCAAGTTTTATTTTTAAAAGGCTTATTTTTTTTCTCAAATATTATTTTTTTGATCCTTTCAAGTGTAAAAAGTCTCTCATATTTGATAACAAATATGTTGTAGTTTGTTACTTTTTCTTTAGACTGATTATTTTGTGATAGTGTGCTTAGATCGGACAATTGATACGCTCTATTACATAGTAATGGAATACCTCTGCTAAAAGAACTGGTAAACAGGAAAACATTTCTGTCATAACATTGGATTGGATTATACCTTTTTAAAATGGGGCTGAATGTGCTGTAAGTTTCAAGTTTTATTTTTAAAAGGCTTATTTTTTTTCTCAAATATTATTTTTTTGATCCTTTCAAGTGTAAAAAGTCTCTCATATTTGATAACAAATATGTTGTAATTTGTTACTATGGTTTTTTTTTTTGTTAATCTTTTTCTTTAGACTGATTATTTTGTGATAGTGTGGTTAGATCGGACAATTGATACGCTCTATTACATAGTAATGGAATACCTCTGCTAAAAAACTGGTAAACAGGAAAACAATTCTGTCATAACATTGGATTGGATTATACCTTTTTAAAATGGGGCTGAATATGCTGTAGTTTTATTTTTAAAAGGCTTACATGTATTTTTTTCTCAAATTTTATTTTTTTGATCCTTTGAAGTGTAAAAAGTCTTTCATATTTGATAACAAATATGTTGTAGTTTGTTACTATCGTTTTTTGTTTGTTTTTTTTTTTTGGGGGGGGGGGGGGGGGTTGTTAATCTTTTTCTTTAGACTGATCATTTATTGGGTGTGTTTGAATGATGGTACATGTATGATATTTAGATTGTCCCATTTGGGTTTAGCCAGCAATTTTAATTATACAGTGTATGCAGTCTTCAGGTCTATAGAGAGGGGGAGTTTTGTGAGAATTCCCAGTTTTTGTCGAACGTACCGCTCAGTTCTGACGTTTTATAACAAAACATGTCCATATAGGTGGCAGCATCAAAAAACATCATCTCAGAGGATATTCCGAGGTCTTTAGGGAAACTCCATGGCCCTATTGTCCTTTTTAAAGAAACTTTCTTTGAAATGGCATGAACTGCCAAAATGTTGATATTTTTTCATTACAACAAATTCTAAAATTATCATCTATTTTTCTTAAGAAGTATAAATTAGCTTATTACTAGCTTCAAGAAAGTCTTTACCGTAGTGCTAAGAAGCAACTTTTACCTAAAATCAATTAACAGATGTCTGTGGTATTCAAATTCTGTTTACTTTTCGAACATAATTTGGACTTGTCCTAAATGTAGGCCACACGCTGCATGGATTTTCCTTTTCCGAGGTTAGTCTCTTATTTTTTGGATGAAGTTCCACCTTGACAATCAGAATTTATAAAAAGTTTAAACTTTGCCAGCTGAAGTCCTGACAGTTTAAAGTAGGTGTTGAATTGTTCAATTTTCCTATATGACTACAATGTACAAAATACGGATCCAATTTCTAAATTATTCGTGCTGACTTGGTCGTTAACCCTTTGTGTCCAATGTATTTATATTTATCAGATATCTTAGCCAGTATATTCCACCTTTAAAAATTATTAACAAGTAACAACTTGCACGGTTTGTGATAGGTTTTGTTATTTATTCCCATATTTCATGAATGGACAAAAAATTATGTGCAGGTTTGACATTCAAAAACTGTATAAATCAGTTTGTCACACTTGGTTCGCCGCACGTCAGCTAATCTCATTGTTTGACCAAAAATGGCCATAAATTCAGTTTTTCTGATCAACAGAGCGTGACAACTTTATTTTATACGTTCACGCTGACCTTGGATATGGATTTTTAAAATATTTTTTCTTTAATTCGGTATCCACTTAATTTGTTTATGTTGTATTGCCATCAAGCCTCGTAATGACGCTGACCTAAAGCTGTGTAAGTAACCAGTATATTTTACGGTGAATGACTTTCTAGAGTGCATCATAGCTATTAATACATGTATGTACGTGTTTACGAGAAAAACTTGCAAAAACAAAAATGAAACCATTGTCAGTCAGTGTCTTTTGATGCTCTGGATTCACTCAGTCATTCTACATTGGGATTACCATGGTCTTGTTACCTCCTGTTCAAGTAGAACACTTTTATCCTTTCCGTATCACTTATTACTTAATGTCATGCTTTGTTGCTAAGAGATTAAGTTATAATTCTAATTTCACATTCTAAAAACCTACATGCATCATCTACATGTACATACATGTACACTTGTAATATTAGAGTACTGTACTGTCTTACTTTAATATTCAGTGTTCCATGTGTACTTTTTAAAAAAATTCTCTACATTTAGCTAAAAAAAAGTTGGTGAATAAAGATTTACTAAGAAATTTTAGCAATTTTTACACATTAAAGATTTAATCCTAGGAAGATAATTTCAATTATAATGTATATTGGGTGACTCTATTTCTAATAATATCTACATGTGTACATCAATGTATCCTAGATATGGAGAGAAAAAAACAGATTAGAAAAAAATAACGATGTTGTTTCTATGATCTATTTTTTTTAACAGCTCAGGTTCAATATCAAGCTAGGTTGTTAGATTATAGAGATATCTGTTACATTTCTCTGGTATTTAAACATTCCTGTGTTAGTTAAACATTTCTCTGTTAGAGTTCGTTAAGAATATAAGGCTATTTGCAAAATTGACTTTGATATCTTTGATGATATACTAACAATTCAAGGTAGAATTAGTATGTTATGAATGAACTCTGCACACATATCTTATTATCTTATCTATTGTTACTTCAACGTTAAATCATGTTGACACTCTTTGTTAATGCGCTTGTTGGTGTCTGTAAAGATTTAGATTAAACATTCGTTTGTCATCTCCTCGGATGTAAGGGATATAACGTTAAGCCTCTACAGTCAATGTGCTGCATACAGTATAGGGATTTTGTCGTGATGACTAAATTAGCCTTAACTGACTTTAACAAGTTTCTGTTACAGTTCAAAAGTTCTTTCTACTTTTTTTTTTTGAAAAGTGAGACCGGGCAGAAAAAAAAAGTAAAAATAGGCTGAAGGCTTTGTTTCAAGGAGTGTCAAAAATGAGCTTGGTTTAAACTGATCCTGACTCTGCTTTGTCGTTTTACTTGTGGAATGTCTGCTACACCGCTTATATATAAACCTGGTTTGACCACTCACACATGTTATTAACCATGTAGACTGTCGGAAGAGGTAAACCAATCTACTCTAGTCTATTCCTTGAATTCTATCCACAGAAAACGGCCAAATTATTCACTGTAGCCTGGAGCAGACAATGTTTTCTCTCTCCGTGGACAGTTCCTAAAAAAATTGGTTTGTCAAAAATCTGGAATCGGCTCTAAGGCGGAAGTGGACTTCTTTTCCAACATATTTGCTCTAAGTGGTTTAACAAATGCTTTCCAACATGCCAGTGCAAGTGGGTAGAATGTGAAAGTGGAATCTTAATTAGGCCTGGAAGTGGACTTGACCTGCTATAACCTTTCCTTTCTGGCCTCTTATTTCTCCGGCTTGCTTTATATCATGCTGGATTAAGCTGTCATTGAATGGATATAACCGTTGTAAGACTGCTACCAGTTATTTCCTTTCTAGCTGATCAATGCCGGAAGATCTGAGGATGTTAGCTGGAACACATTAGCCAGTTTGTTTGTGACGGAGATTTTTTTAACCCTGATTACTGCTGACTGTCTACCACAGAACACTGCCCTCTGCCTGTTTTTATGGCAACATAATGGTAGTAAATGTTTCCCAATTAACAAAAAGCTCTCGCTTTTCTAGGGCTTCATAACGAAGGATGGAACGGTTGGAGAAGTTTCAGATCATCTTTAATAAACCAACAACCACTTACTTTGCCGGGGAAACTGTCTATGGATATGGCTGGGTAGTTTTACGGGAACCAATATTCGTTCAAAGTAAGTAGACATTTTTTATCCTCTTTCTACACAAAAATCCTTCCCTTAGTAACTCCAGCTATTGGACAAATATGTTTCGATACAGAAGGAATTATCTACTTTTCTATCTTGGTAATCCTTACGATGCTACTATGTTATGGTGCAGACAAACATTTTGTTAAATGGATACAAAAAAACATTTTTTTCTCGGACTGATATCGCGACCATGGTTTTTAAAATATCTTGCTCTGGAAATGAAAAGCATCGAACATTTTCATTTCAAATTGAATATTCTAGAAAAATAAATTCACGGATGCTGCTGTTAAAAATTGACTTTTAATCTACGCACCTTGTTGCCATTTGTTGAGCTTTACTACAGTGACCTGTTTTTGGCACTGATGTTTTATACAAGGGATTTAAAGTGTGGTATGGCAAGGCGTTATTTACGCTGAATTAAGCAGGTCACTAAAGGTTAAATATTGACAGCTAATGAAAAGATAATCTGTTTATCGCTTACCTGAAATGCCAAAAGTTACCACTGATCGAAATAGAACTATTTTGTAAAGGTGACTGAATAAGGAGATTAGAGTCACCAGGTGTATGTTAAATCTGTCTCTTATAGATAATAAAAATGTGAAGCTGAGGGGATGGTAGGTATTAGGGTCAGATTTATCCCAACCACTGTACGCCACAAATCAATCAAGTCCATTGTGTCTAGGACAATGTATAAAATGTTAAAAATGCCACCCGCAAATGTCCAGGTTTCTTATTAAAGTTCATCTGCACTCTTCGTTTTCAGTATTTATGGGAAAAAAAATCAGCTATTAGTTTGAATAATCCATAGGATATAACAAAACTGTCATTTTTCCTCTTTTTTTTTTTTTTGCGTTTGTAAAATTTGCTGAAGCTTACACAACAGAACTGCCATTTCCCCCATTTGTTCGCGTTTGTAAAATTTGCTACATATTATGTTGACTGATTGATGTTTTATGCCGCACTCAAGATAATTTTAGACCTTGCATTATCCCGCGACTTGTATAATTACAATATATATGTATTTTATGTTTAAAGTGAAATTCTTAATGTCCAGAACTTTTTACACTCAGTCGCCTGTTGTGGTAGAGTTGCATGGTGCTTGCTTTAAATCCCATCCGTCAAGCAAAGAGGTGGGGCCTCAGTGGTCCACTGGGTTAGAGTAATCGTCCCTCAGTCCCACAAAGACCTTCCATCGTTGCGACGTGGGTTCGAATCCCACTCAAACCAAATAAAAATTGAAAAATTTCTGAGTGGATTTTTCACTCAGTCGCAGTATGTGGAAGAGTTGCCAGGTATTCGCCCAAGGTAGGGGGTTTCCTCTGGACTATGAGCCCGGTGTCTCCCTGACTTAACGTGGCAACGTCGCCATATAGGTGAAATAGTCTTTGAGTGGGACATAAGACATCAATCAATCGAGAAAAGAGCCTGTTTTTGTCCCCCAATAAACCTGGCATGGTCACCATATAAGTAAATTGATTATTAGTGTGTCAAAACATCGATCAATCCATGGAACACAACTCTTGTTAAATTGTCTTCATACTTCATAACTTACATGTATAAACATTGGCCATAAATATTTTTTAGAAATATCCTCAAGTTTGTTTACTATTGAAAATATTCTTACTTTCTCTTTACCAATTAGTATCCCTACCAAATACTATATTATGTTTTGCTGAATAGCATACATTTATCTGTAAGATTTCTGAAAATCTGTAAATTCTGATGGATTTATTTGTGTAATATGTGTCTCAAACTTTTTATTTGTCCATACGTTGTTGACTGAAATTTGATACATTTGCTTTTCTTTAGAATATCATTTTGTTCATAAGATTTCCCATACAGATATGCAAGACACATGGTCACCCCAATAGACTTAACACATGCCAAAAGCTAGGGCAAGCATTTATAGAAACCAAATGTGTCACCACCGCCCTTATATTAACAACACATGACAAGGACACTATTACAGCACTAAGATATATGTATATGACTGTTGCTTTTGTTTACCAGTTAGTGTAATAAATAACAATATATTTTAGGTCAGTAGTTTAACCCTCTCATTTCCATTTCTTCACGGGGCCTCAATGGGCATATTATTGATAGAATGGTAGTCTCTCAGTCCGACACAGGCCCTCTAATAATGAGGCCTGGGTTCAAATCCCACACAGTGCAAAGAACATTTATAAATCTCGGAGAGGATTTTTCACTCCGTCACCCTACATGTATGTAGAAGAGTTTGGTTTCCTGCCAGTATAGAGCCTGCTTTGTGCCCTCCACTAAACCTGGCAACACCGCCATTTAAAATGTCAATCAATCCATTTCTTCAAAAAATAGAATTTTGCACTGTTTAGCTCAAGATTTGCATTACCTGGGAATTACAATGTTTGCTGACGATGTTGAGAGGTTTTTTTTTAATTAAGAGAAGATTTTGGTAAAGTTTAATGAAAATGAGGGCTGACGTCAAAATACTGTACATGCATATAAGAAGATTTTCCCTGTGCCCGTGTGTTTTAGTAATCATATACATGTATATATATATTTGAACACTAAAACACACGGGCACAGGATTTTATATGTAGCTTGTACGAGTCTGAGCTCTGAGAGATTACCACATAAAGTCAGATTATTGTTCAATTTTATTTTTTTGTCAATTATAGATGTTACACTAAGGGTTACATACACATACATTCTCACTGGTCAAGGAAAACGTATAAAATAATACAGTTTTATTTTCTCAGGTAAAGATAGTAGCTTTTAATTTGGTCACATTCAGAAGTCCTTTTTGGATTGTAATTGTTTTGGAATGATATAGTTGATAGACAGAAAATGAGCAGAAAATATTATAGATCTAAATGCATCTATATTGTCAAAGCATGGAATTTTCTCCACTGAACAATGTGTGAAATGCAAAACTAGGTTAATGTTAACATTTCAGTCGAGTGTATAATCTAGTTTTGTCAGTCTCTTTTAATTTTAAAGTATACATCATCTGCATTGTGTATTTTTATTCAACTATGTAGATCTATGCATTTGTAAGCTGTTAAGGATTTGTATTCAACAAGTTATAAATATACCACCATATTAAATCCCTGAAGCCATAACTTATTGCTAACCATTATGATCTAAAATAGCTATATTAACTTTTTATTCAAGGCTTTTGAAAAACTATTTTTATATATGATGTGAATGAATAAATTGTAATGTAAATTTCAACTGTCCAGACACATCATTACTGTATTTTTTTGACAAGGCTGTGAGCTCTTTCAATGGCAATCTTTTTTCTCCAAGAATTTAATTATAGATTTAACTTCCTGAAAGTAAGTCAATTTGATTACGATGCAACTGATTTCAAGTTAAACAGTTGTGAAGAAAGTGCTCTTCAATCAATATCAGCTGACCATAAAAAATTTTAATAAGTTTAATTATTAGAAATAAAATCTTGCCCTGAGTTTCCTCATGCTGTATGAGTTTATGATGTGACAGTTCAAGAATTGATCTTGTGTGTCTACTTTAAACTGTTTTGTTCGCTCTTTAAACCTCCCTCCTTTATTAATCTAGGCCTTTACTGTTTGGTTTGCTCTTTAAACTTCCATTCTCCATTAATCCTGGGCCTTTACTGTTTTATTCGCTGTTTAAAATTCCGTCCTTCATTAACCCTGGGCCATTACAGTGTTTTATTTCATTTTTCTCTGACCTAATAGACCGTTGACCAGATTACAAGGCTCTTGTAGAGTTTACTACTCAGATTCTTCCCAGGCCTGAAATGCTTCTGTAATCTGGACTATTGCTTGAGAGTCTGGACGGGTTTGTTTCCTCTCGCTCTATTTCCCTCGTGGTTCAGATTGCTTTTCCTAGTCTGAATCGAGTACGAGTGATTTTCTCGAGATTAAAAGAGAGTCCACGATCTTTGTCTTGGATAAGGTCCAATACGGCTCCAGTCATTGTAATGGTTAATTTTAAGCATGAGGGGGTTTCCAGGGTCTCAATTGATGCTGTGGTCAGACCTTGTCCATCAATCAGTTACTCTTACCCATTTTCTCTGCACCAGCTGAATACACATGATCGACTAGTAAATCGTAATTGTTACAACTTCAGCAAAATTATCCAAGCGTGAATATTATATTTTTAGTTCAGGCTTTCAATGATGACATTGAATTATATATAAAAAAAAGATTTGTATGAACCCTGGAGATTATCTTCAGATTTATTGATTAGCTGATTGATTATTTCTCCACACTTAACATTCTTTCATTTGTACATACATACATGTACAGCTGTATATTGCCTGGTTGAACAGAAAGATCAGAAACCAAGCTCTGTCTGGAGGCAACCCCTGTCGCCTCTAACCAAAACATAGACTTGCGCCCACTGCAAGTTTCCTCTCAATCCTATGTGACCAAAAGCCCCTCAGAAATATTTGTTACATCATACATGTATAGGTCTCATTACATATTAAACCTAAATAGCACATATTTTGTTCACCTCCATGCTTATCCAAATGATCATGGAAATAAAGACAACTTCTTCGTTATTCTACTTAGCGAAAAAAGGTTCTTCAATGGCTTTGAAAAATGGAATGTTGATTATTTTTGTGGCGAAAAAATCTAATTCACAGTTGCTTGTTTATGAAATTTAAATTTTAAGGGCAGTTAATTCAGCATTAATAAGAGGAACTTGATTGTATTTGAACTTGAGATCAAAGTAGCTATTTTTAGTCAAACATTCTTTTTTTTCAGACTTAAAAGCGTTTTTACAAATAACAAAGCCATGTTACATTGTATGGTTAAGGATTTTAGTCCAAGTCCAGCCTGAGGTCAGTTTACACATGTCTAGGGTTATTTGGTCAGTGGATGGCCGTATTTGACCACTAGTGTTAGGATACCTGGAGTTATTCACTGTTTGTGGGTGTCTGTAACTGATGATAAACATTGTAAGGCCATGCTGAATCAAATGCTAGTTTGCTGTAAACAGACAAGGCTATCTTTCCAGTGTGTTTTAGTGTTCAAAAATATATATTAGAACAGAAATAAACAATATTTTGGGATTTTTTTTCTTGGCATTTTTAACTTCTAGAAAGTGATAATCATAAAACTCAGATCTTTTTTTTTTAGGTAGTTGAAATAAAATATATCCGTTGACCACATAATCAGTTTTTTGTTGTTGCAACTGTTGATTTGTCATGCTGCAAAAACAAAACAAAACAAAAAACTGGCAAAATAACCTGGACCTCTTGACATACATTTGTAACAGACTGAGAGGCATCAATGAAAAGGTCAAAATTTGCATATTTTTTGGGGGGGGAATAGCGAACAATTTCCTTATTTGTTCTAACGAAAATGAGGCAACTTAGACGGTTTGAATTCTTCAGTTTACCAGATTAAAATGTCATTTATATACCCTGTATATTGCATAAATGTTAAAAAAAAAAAATAAACCCACACAAGGTTTTTCCTTTGTTGTAATCCAACATATCCACCAATGTGCCAGCCTGCTTCTGGCGTCGGACTTTTTAGGACTAAAGCCATTGCTGGGCCTAACATTTTCACATGGCGTATGACTTTTTAGGACTAAAGCCATTGCTGGGCCTAACATTTTCACATAAAACAGATATATTTTTCTAAACTGGCCTGATATCCACCAGATGCAGGATGCAACACCAGTTAGAGATATCACTACCTTTAACTACCCAGGGAATCAGAGAGACTATTTATTGAGGCTTTCTTTTAAATGACTTCCTACCTTACTCATGTAGCTAAACAAAGATTCTTACTTTTCGTCTTTAGCTCTTTAACTTGCCGTTCTATCTACATGTACTATGCCATGTGCCCGGTTTCCTCACCAACTAAAACTGACGACGCCAGTAGATAAATATAATATTGTTCTAGGTAAAACTTTTTTTTATAAAATCAGAAATTTATAAGCTTTGCCTTAATATTACCTTTAAAGAAATGGCATGTTGTAAGGGTTTCCCCTGTTTTCAAAAATAACCTGGAGTGAGGTGTCAAGCATCAATTTGCAAACAACCCCTCTTAAAATTTGCTACTCTAAACCACTTTAGTTTAGGGTATTTTCCCGCAACAAAATGTCATAAAAAGTTCCTTACCAACTGGCTGAACAAAAATTTTTAAATTCATATCCACAACGTGTTTTACTAAAGGAACATGTTTTATTTATCTTCACAAAGAACTGGTGAACTTGTAACTTCTCTATCTGAATTCTATTTCTGCAAAACAATGGAGCTCTTACATGTATATAAGTGCCTGTTTTAGAAAAAATTTGAAAAAGTTAAATAAATGTCATTGTTTGTGTAATGTAATTCAACATCTTCATAAGGTAAAGGCAGCCAAATGGAATTTTTTTAAAAGCCTGACGAAATGATTATAATTGTTGAATTACTTTAATTTGAACGAACTAATTTATTTACTGTTTACGTCAGCATTTAGCGTGTATCGCTACACCCAAAAAAGCGTTTTCCGAAATAAATGTGGCAGTGCCTCTTTACAAGTGAAATACTATAGATGACAGTTAAAAACATCAAGTAGTCATTCCTTTTCTTTTGAGAAGCATTCATGGCTCAATAATCTGTCTAACACAGGCCTTTCATCTTCAAATCCCACACCATCCAAAGAAAAATGGAAGAATTTAGCTTTTTGACTTGATGTGGAAGAGTTGCCAGGTACTCACTGAAGGTTCCTCCACCCCCCCCCCCCCCCCCCCCACTAAGCCTGGCAGTACCGTGAAATAGGGGAAGTAATCTGGAGTGCAAGGAATCATCAATCAATCAATCCTTATCTTTGAATTAGCAGTACACAAGGGGAATAGCACAGTAAATGCTGTGTTATGGAACTCTTCAAAAAAGAGATAGAAACAGTATCACGGTGATAGAACAATTTCTTAGGGAGGATAAAAATACAACTTTTGTCTAAACACTTGTCATTCTGTTATCTTCTTCATTGGAAACATCCAGTTTTGAAAAGCCTGGTTTTTTATGTCAATGTCTTAGAGAATCTGGAAAGATTTAGAATTAGAGACAACTTATAACAGTTGGATGTAAGATCCGCACTTGTGTGTAGAGCTCTTGCTCTCTATCAACAAATATATTCTGGAGAAAAAAAACAGCCCAAACTTTTCAAACAAAGGTATAGAAAAAGAAAAGAAAAACCTGCAAAATGCTATTTAGTTCCAAGTATTAAAAAAAATAGTTTCCAAAACAAACTCACTAAATATGTTTTATTGCTTATCTTTAAGCCAGATCTTTTATTTATGTTTTACTGATAGTAAACACTTTTGATCAAAATAAAAACCTGCTTGTAAGATAAAATGCCTGGCTTTGATGACAGCTGAAATCTCTGTTTATCCTATCCATAAACATACATGAACTCTTCTCTGTGTGGAGTTACAAAAAGATATAAGTAATTTATCAGGTAAAAAAGTTGATTTCTTCCAGAACATGTTTTTTGCCAGGTTGCCAACCACGACCAAAGGATTTTCCCAGCTTATTTTAGACGCTTCATTTAAACTTGATTTCTTTAATCTAAATATTTTGTCTTTGGATAAACAATTTCAACTTTAGCCGAGACAGGTGTGAGATGACGACCGCTAAGGGAATGTTAAATCTAACAACTTCAGACACTATTTCTAATGGCTTTTGGGGGGATGTTTATTTGATTCCATGAAAGGGTTATGCGATTATTTTTAAATAGTTTAATTTTATATTTTGAGCTGTAAAAAGGCTTCAAGACAAAAAAATCCAAGCTTGTTTGTTTTAAATATATGCCAAGTTCTTGTATCAAAAAACATTTAATATTGATTTTGGATAGCCAAATATATCTCAACATTTCTTAGCTACTGGCTTGGTATTTAGTCAATTATTTTCCCCAACAGGTCATAAAACTATTAGCCGACAAATTGTTAGTGTAGGAATATGAATGAATAGCTTCTGTACCAATGAGGTGGGCTTGGCTGAAGTCACGGCAACAGCAGGGGTTGATAAGGCAGTTATTAGAGTACAGTGCTATCTGGTTTCCCAACAGATCTTTCTAATCAGTTATCTTTGGCTGAAGCAACAAGTTTCGTGGGAAACCTGCTGTGTTCTACAAATCTCATATGGTCCTATCAGGCTTCCATACACATTCATCACCAAATGCATGTTATTCAACAGTCAACCACACACACTGGCTAAACTTATTTATTACCTTTGTCAAAATGGCTTATTGTTCAAATTTGTTACCTCTTTAGAAATCGTCTGTGTTGTGAGGTTCAGCTCTGTGAAAGACAGCTTGAGAAAATGGTTTCAAATATCAGAATTTTTCTGACCTCACCTGAAAAAATTTAAGCAATTTTATCAGAAATAACTTATCGATACTGCTTTTATTTATGAACGCTAAGTCACAAGGACACCTGGAAACTCTTCTTCACTAAACTAACCATGGAGACAAGTTTCTAATTGTTTTAAAAAGGCGGATGTAACATTTCGACCTTTATACCCAATGCTTTTATTGCATGCTATATAGGATAAAGGAAGATTTAGTTCCTTAAAGTGGCATGAACTGCCAAAATTCGAACTTTTTCAAAAATTCTGACAGCAAGGGTCTTAGAAAGCTATTGAAATGATTGACATTGGAATGTCTGAGTGCTGTACAAAACGAAATAGTGTCGGAAAAATAAAGACCATTTAAATAACCGTCACAAATGTTCTTTTACTCTATGCCTAAATTAGTTCAAAACCCTACTTTAACGTACATTGTCAAGATTACTATCTTCAAAAAGCCCTAAATTTTATTTTTTAAGAAAAATAGCTGATAAGGTCCACATTTTGTTTTAAGGGAAAAATAACACTTCAGCAGGTCATGCCACTTTGAATACCTTTTTCTTCAATTCTCATTCTGGCTAAGGGCTAATAATGTCTTCTTATTTAATGTTCTTGTGTTCTCTATAAATTTCCGTTATACTGTATGTGAACATTCGAACAACTGTTATCTTTACGTATTGCAACTCAGGGTTTTGAACAGAATGTCCTTCCTCATGTTTAAATTGCTTGAAAAAAAATCCCATTCAGGAATTTACCACCTTGACATATAGATTATAAACCCATGTTAGAGAGCTTAACTTTAAATGTTATTAGACCTATTGCTTAATGACATCATCGGGATATTAGGAGAGAATCAGCATGGCGGACGGAAAATATTCTGCACAGAAAAACATAGGTCTGTGGTGAATGTGGGTTGCCACAAGGTCTTGTAACAAGGCAATAAGTTGAAAAAAAAAAGGCCCCTTCCCTTTTTAAAACCCCAATGCAATTCGCCCTTTTTGAGTGATATCATTAGGGTTCAGGAGCCTGTTACACGGTGCGTAGCGGTGTAGCGTAAGTTCATGTAAATGCAATAGCAACCCATACTGTAGAGATACGTTGCTATGGCATTTAAGTGAAAACTTACGCTACACCGCTTTGTGAAACAGGCTCCAGGTCTTATGTCAAACATTACACATATGATGAAAGCAATTGACAACATTCAGCGCTTATTGAATCACGAGACATCAGGCAGAGATATTTTCTTTCATTTGGTATCATGTATGCAGACTCAACTGTAATTTGTTGGAGCTAAATGTAGGATAGGAGTTGGAGTATTTCTTCTTGTTCCTACTTCAACTTCAATTTCCCTTGACGCGGCAGGTTATAAAACTCTCCTTAAGTCAAAGTAAGAGATGGTATTTTGAGGGCCAGAGCAGTATTTCTGGTATTGGTTGATCGTTTAGACAGACCTGCCTCTTAGGTAGAAGAAATAAGCCAGCTTTTTCAACCACTTTTTCAGCAACTTTATCCATCCTTTGGGCCAATTTTTACAGACTGGCGTTTTTCTTCAGCTAGATTATATACCGACTTCAACAAGTCTGTGAAACAAATTTCCGAAATCAGGATCCCATTTCAAACTAAGAATCCAAACACAAACACACATTTTTTCTGTTAGAAGCCAAAGACATCGTATTATATACAGGTGGTTTCCGCGGTAACCCACGCTGCAAAGGCCACCTGGTGAAACTTATTACATACTTAACACACTCAATGGGGCCTGCTTCACGCCTCAAATAGTCTAGTCGTTTTTTTTTTCTTAAAACACTTCAGCAATTTTCTTGTTTAAAAATAACTTTGTAATTAAGATATAGAATTTTCTTTGTTACCTCTTAATGTGACATGAGCTGCCAATATGTTTTTTGTTTTGTTTTTTTAAATATTTTTCTGTTCAGCCAAAAGTTTGAAATACAAATTAAAAGCATTTTAGTGATACTGCAATGTATCGTCTCAAGAATGTATTAAAAGTGTTTTTTTAGAGGTAACTTTACTTAGGCTTAAAATGAATGAACTTTCTGCCCAGTTATTTAAATTTTAATTTTCTTTTCGAACACTTTTTCAAAATGGATATTTCTCATTTATATGTCAGTGACTTAATTTTTAATTAAGGTTTACGATTTGAAAACTTGGTCCATCCATGGAAAGCCTGCTAACATTCAGCAATCAGTTGTAAAATACTTTTTTAAAAAAACACTGGTACATTGTTGATTTTTTTAAAATGAAAAATTCAATAACTCCCTGAATCTAGCTATAAGTATTGGATGCTAAGTTACGATTTTGTAGTTATAAAAAATAAAATCTGTTTAAGCTTGGTGTAAATGTGAACCTACTGTACTAAGATAATAAACACTTGTGCTTAAGGTCCTGGTGAGATCAGAAACTCTGGTCCCCCCTCATTCATCACTTTTCCAACCCTTTCCCGCCCCTTCCTTACCTATCACAGCAGCTTCTTCTCACCTGTCAGTTTATTTACTTTTTTATACCTTCCCCTCTCCATTTCATAAAACATATTTCTGCAGACACCTGTATATTCTATGGTGATAGAGTACAGGGTTGGTTTTCTGGATATTCTCAGAGCCTCAAGATCTCACAGTTCTCAGTTTCATTTCACATTTGAGGAAAAGTAAAAACTGAAATGCTTCATGTAATAGTCTAAATCTCCTCAAGGTTTCTTTTTCTATTTGTGAAGGAGCCTCTGTGGCTTAGTTTTGCAGAATGATAGTCTCTCAGTCTGACACAAGTCTTCTCTGAACAGGCAAATCCCACTCAAACCAAAGTGTCTGAGATTTGAGTAGTTGGCCGATCCTCCCCGAAATAAAGCTCCCTGTATCTGGATTATTTCATTTATTTGGGGAAGTTAAGAAATTAGAATTCAACATAAAGCATAAATCAGTAAAAAAAAAAAGGAGAATATTAAATACAAATAATGGTGGCTATTCTGAACACCTGTACATCCTTTGCACCTTTATGCAAAATATTTTCATGGTTTCTGCAGCCTGCTGTTGATTCTATTATCATCATCTAAACAAAGGTACACTCCCACATGCAATGACAGCTGTTAACAAACGAGATGCTATCAATTAATTTGTCCTTATCATAAAGAGATGGTTTATTTTGATATGTCTTACTAAATATGTGTAGGTGACTGTGGTCTTGATTTCAGTTTTTGTTTGTTATCTCAGTCAATAGGTTTCTAAATGTCTGCAGTCCCGTATGATGTCTCATATTTTTATATAGATTTTCCTTGTCTCCTATCATTTTCTGATATATATTTTTCTAAACTTGGTATCATACTTTATTATCATCAACAGATTGAGGTTTGCTCTGTACACAACAATGAAATTATTATTAAACGCACACTTTCTGCTAAAATCCAAAATACTATTTGCATTAAAACAGCAGATTTTTTTTTTCAAAATTTTTCCAAGACAGAAAAAGTAAGGAACTTCCTATTTTTTCCTTGATTTAATATTTTCAAGTTTTGGCATCATTTTGCGTTTTTGATTAGAAAATGAAAATTTGATTTGTTTAGATACATGTACCTTCAGTATAAAATATCTTTGTCGAGCTGGGTATTGGCACAAGCATTCTAATGATTTGATTCATGAAAGCGAGCTAACTTTAGAATTATTTTCGGGCTTTACTAGTATATGAGATATATAGAAAGAGGGTTTGGTTTCAGGCCATTGTTATAATTCTACAAAAAGGGATACAAAAAGCCTGTTGGTAAATTTAAGATTGTGAAATAAAGAATAAAAAGAGTTGCCAGGTACTCGTCGAAGATTGAGGGTTTCTCCTCGGCATATAGCCTGGTTTCCTCCCCCACTAAACCTTGCAATGTCGCTATATATATATTTAACACTATAACACATGGGCACAGGGAAAATCTTCTTGTATCTATATAAGTGAAATAAGCTTCAGTGCGGCGTAAAACACCGATAAATCAAAAAGGATTTTAATGCTTGTGTTCTTAAAATACATTTGTATTTATAGTTATGTAAAAGGTAATATTTATTACATATCATTTTTTATTTTTACATTTTCAGCTGTGTGTTTAGAGGCTGTTGGTGAGGCTAAAGTAGAATGGATGACATCCAGCGACATACAAGCTTCAGACGAAGAAGTGTTCAATTTCACCACCGTCTTACCCATCAAAGGTACATTACATAGTAATTACATCTACATTGTATTTTAGATTTATGAAAGTTAATTTTTGAAAAGTTATTCTTACAGCCTTATTATGTTATATATATATCCAATGGTCAGGTTGTCTTCTGCAATCGTCCTTTCCTGCAACGGCATCTGACCAAGCCAAACAATTAAAAAGCGGGGACAAATCTATTGTGACTGTTTTGTGACAGTACAATTGTATTATGGTATCACAAGCACCGTTCATCCCGGGTTCCCTTATGCTCCATAACTTAAAGACTTTTGACCCGATCTTTATAATTCTTTGACAGTATATACCTTATGGGAATGGTGTGTCATCAGCCATTTATGACATCTTCGGTTGCATAATATGATCTATCTATTATTGGATTATATAACATTCTCTTTTAGTCTATATCTTTGTCTTTCCTTTCCTTTCTGTAACTTGAAGAGTTTTGATCCTATCTTTACAATTGTTTCACAGCATATTGTACCTTTTGTGTACATGGTGTGTCATCAACCAATTATGACATCTTTGGTTGCATAATATGGTATCTAATATATAACGTATGTTCTTGATTACTTTGCCTGACATCGCTCGTGATGACACCATCTGTTCACAATATCCCCTTAATGAACCCTAATATCATGTGAATTGATTGTATATGCTCGGCTTTTTATGGCAAACAGAAATATTTCAGCTGCAGTGTATCTGGACAGGGACAGATACAGATTTATTTAGGTAATACATGGTTTGGTGTTTTATATATTTGCTTTAAAGACATGGTAGTCAAAAATCTTCAAACCTTAAGTATCGTGTGTGTAGCAACCATTAAGCTAAATACCATGTCTCTAAAGCAAATGTATAAAACATCTAACCATGTATTACGTAAATAAATCTGTATCTGTCCCCATCCATATACAATGCAGCTGAAATATTTCTGTGTGCCGTAAAAATCAGCCAATCAATTCACATTATATTAGGGTTCATTAAGGGGATATTGTGAACTTTTCACCTGTAGACTGATAAGTTCAAGTGTTATATTTACCCCATCCTGTGATGCAACAGTTCGGTATTAATTACTCGTCTCTAAATAGTGATCAGAATTATCCTCATCATGCCTGCAGCTATTACACCTGTAGTTAGTGCCAAAAGTGTTATGAAACCATGTCACACTTACATCAGCTCTGACTGTTGTTTTAATTTACCCTCGTCGCTCATTTGCATATTGCATATAAGCTTTGATTAATTTTGCTTCAGTTATTTGATATGATAAATCTTAATTTACGCTCATTTGCATATGAACTGTGATTAATTTTGCTTCAGTTATTTGATATGATAACATTGATATGTCTTAATTTACCCTCATCGCTCATTTGCATATGAGCTGTGAGGAATTTTGCTTCAGTTATTTGATATGATAGATCCTAATTTACCCTCCTGGCTCATTTGCAAATCACAGATAAGCTTTGTTTAATTTTGCTTCAGCTATTCAATATGGTCGGTCTTAATTTACCATTAAAAAAATTCGTAAAAAAAAATGCGGTCCTTGCCTTGGTTTCTCTCTTTCTCATTTATAAATGTAAGATGTCTGTTTTATGTTAGGTTCATGGCAACATTTACATCATTTACATTTATATCTTTAGATGGAAAAATCTCCACAACAATGCATCCTGTTGAATCTTACAACTTGACATTTTGATGAAATTCTGTCTCAAGTTCTACAAGAAAAATTTATCATCTTCGGTCCTTCATTCTTGTACACTGATGCGTCTCATTTTTATAGAAGATTTGTCTTATTTTCATTATCATTTATATTTTAAATAAAATTTTCACCTTGTTAATTAATCCACATTCGCTTTTTCTCTAAATAACAACCTAACTGTTTATTTTTGTTCATAGATTTTATTATTTCTCTGTTTTCAGGGGACAAAGATTTAGATGAGGAGTCGTTAATGCACGCCGGTTCCCATTACTTCCCTTTTGAATTTACTCTACCTCAAAAATTACCGTCCTCTTTCAAAGGAAAATATGGCAGACTTCGATACTTTTGCAGAATGACAATTTGTACTCAAGGTGGTCCACATCATGAAAAATGCGGAAAATTTGGAGTCATTAGTCTCTTAGATTTAAATGCGGAGCCGGATGCAGGGGTAAGTTTTCATCCTATACCCCGCTTGTTTTTCATTGGTGTGTTGTAAGATATATATGCTGGTATTGTACAATGTTCTAATTAAGATATGGAAACTTTGTTAATGACTATTTCATCTTCAAAGGTTTCTTTTAAATTTAATTCACAATTCCAACCATAAGAAAGAAATTATTTAGAAATAAAATTTAGTTTAATCCCAAGTAGAAAAAATAAAAGGTTGGCTCGTTGAAACCATATTAGCATAAAACATCGTTGCTGAGATTGTAGCATCTTTATTACATAATAACGCCCAAGGTGTGGATTTTCCAGTGCATTTTGTTTAGCTTCTGTCTACTGTGTTTGCAAACATCATAAATTATCTGCGGTGAAGCCATTCATCTGCCTCCTGTCTTTTAGCTGCTATAAATATCGCTAAAGCTGTTACGAAACAAAAAAAAAACGTTGAGTGTAAAAAAAAGGCTTAAGTAAATTCTTAACAGAGCTAATCTTTAATAATGTGAAAAATGCCGCCTTGTTTGCTTAACAAATGATTTCTCACTTTGTAAGAATTTTCACACCGTATCCGTGACAACCGTAGTCATGAGTAATTTACAACTGTGTTTTTGACGAGAATATATCTTATCCAATGTGTTTTGCTGCAAGAACCCTGTGTGAAAGACAGGAATGACGTACTGTCTCAACTCTACCGCACCACAGGGTGCATGGAAGTAACATGTACCTCAACCGTTTTTCATTCTTCCTGTCTTACCATTGCACTATTAAGAACTCTTCTTTTACCCGTTCACCTACCCACTTTGCAAATGGCTTCCTGTTCCTTGTAAGCGCTGTCATAGACACTCGTTAATAAGCAGATACATGTTACATGTCACTTTCAACATCTTTTGTTAAGTAGGTTGGTTGCCAGGCACTAAATGAAGGTCTCTGGTCACATCAATACAAAAACATTAACTTTATTGATTGATGGATGTCGTCAGATGCACTGAAGATGATTTCTCTCAAATGGCAGTTATAAGGTGATACACTGGTTAAGAGAAGAAGTAACATAGCTTTTAACATTATTTCGGTCTTATCCGGACTAGGAACCCGGTTTCCACCCATAATAAAACTGGCAACACCGCCATATAAGTGAAATAATCTTGTGCGTGGTGTAAAACACCAAACAATCAATCAATCAACCAGACTAGGAAACTGGCCGCTGCCTTGAGAAAACCCATGATTGCCTGGTTTTATCCTTTTCTTCTCTCCCGTCTGTTAACTTCCCAAAGACCTGATATAAAACAGCTGAACTCAAACTTTTTTTGTGTCAATATTAAACTGGCATATAAAAGAAAACAAACCTTACCAGTATACATAAAATTAAATATTGCTCTTATAATATTTTCTTAGTTTTTATTCTATCAAACTTGAAGGAAAAATATTGTTTGATTATTTGTAGTTTTAGCGATGGCATAGATCTCCCTAATTTTACCTCTCTCGATTACCAAAGTTTTTATAAACTTCGCAATATTCCTTCCAAATATCAGATCATCCTGGTTACAATAAGTACATGTAGTTGCAATTGTTCATCCTTATTGATCAACCCTCTATTATGTTTAAATGCTGCCTTGATGAGTTCGCTGACATTTAGAAATCTCTTCATCTTTAACGCCAATTAAGGCTAATTATGTCATTATTTCCTTTGATCCTTTACATTTTCATATCTAAATGCTGACCTCATTATTTCACCCCTATATGGAGGGAATGTCAGTGACTCGTCCATAGCATTATAAGGGATTCTAATATATTCATGATTTCTATTTTTTTAATTACATGTAATTAGTAGGGAATGTTATGAGTAAGAGAAGTGTTATTGTTATTATTTCTAGTTGAGTGGATTTAATGCGCAGATCTTTAACTTTAAGTAAATCAGGCTAGCCAGATATTTTATTTACATGTTGGGTGTCCAAACTATCAAATTTTTTACCTTCCCCATGTAAAAATCCTGGAAAATAGCGGACTGAGTTGGTGTGACTGGCTGAGTACCATTACCCACGTTAATGATGAGCTGCTTAAGTTAGTTAACCACATGCAGGTCGACATAATCCCTTAAATATCCTTTCAATCTGAAAATATCGGATATTCCTTTCATAGAAGAAAAAATCTTTAATTTCGCTCTAAAGTCTATACCAGTGACTGTTGGTTTCAAGTTAAGTTTTTATTTTATTATTCCAATTTATTTATAAATAATGCTGGCGTTTAAAAGGAACCTCAATGGGCTCCCTATCAAATCTGATAACAAAGTCTCGTGAATTAGCCCCGCTCAAATAATCAATGGTAGATCACTATTCCCTTGTTTTCTCTAGACCTTTCTTCAAAGTATGTGATAAAAATGTGTGTGAAATTTGAACGCCTGCATTCTTACATCTGGCAATCATTAGTGATGTTTAGATAAGGTCTTTTCTCGACCTACCACCATTGACTTCCCATAATCCTCTGATTACACAACTGGGTCTTCTGCTGCGATCACGTAATATTATCCCACTGGCTTTTATTGTTAAGGAGTGTTACCCTACGGGAGAATAAATGCTTGTTCAATTAACATCTGTCTAAATAGAATCATATCACTGATACAACAACAACGTAACTCAAACCTACTGCCTGTTGTAGCTATTCATTCTTATACAAAAATATAGCATATTCTAATGCATGTTGCCATTTCTTCAAAATTAACTACTTTATCTTCGTTTTTAACAGACAACCAGCTCTTCCTGGTGTCCCTTTATTGTAAACTAACACACATAGGGCACTGGTTTGAATTAAACTTAGCGGCAGACCAGGGGCTCGTTTCACAAAGTATTCACATCGCAAACGAGGCGTAGTTGCCAATGGATACCATAGTAAAGAGATCCGCCGGCTTCGTGAAACAGCCCCCAACTGACTGACCTAATGTTAAAATGCTAAGTACTAGGGTTTTTTGATGGTATATCGGGTAGTTTTTCTCTTCCAATTAACATTGAAATGCTGCCATATTACAGAAATACCCTTAGACACTAAAACAGGTAATGCTGGAATCAATGAGACATTAGGCATGTTTAAAGTGGCATTAGCTGCCAAATCCTAACTTTTTTCATAATTTCTGATCGTCCCAACAGTAAGAGGCTTTGAAGGCCATCGAAAAACTAAATGATTGGTGTTTGAATGAGGAAAATCCATACAGTATGTGGCCTGTACGAACGGAAAAAGTGTTCGAAAAGTATACAAAATTTAAATAACTGGGACGACCATTCATTCATTCTAAGCCATTCATTCTAAGTTAGTTCAAAACAATACTTTATCGTACATTTTCTTGACTAGAAGCATTAAAAAGCTTCTGAATTAAACGTCTTGAGAAAAATAGCCAATAACTTCAACATTCTGTGGTAGCCGCGCGTCAAAATATCAACATTTCGGCAGCTCATGCCCCTTTGATATGGTGTTTGTTTTGCCGGCTGGACACTGTGACTTTGAATCCAGATACTTGATTGACCGAACTTTATTGGTTTTCTCTACATACATAACATGGTTTCTTTACTCATTCAATTTGGTGACACCTCTTTTCACATGTAAGTGAATTTTAATTGAGACTCCAAACAAGTAAAATGAGACATTTTGTTTACTGGGAACCTGAACAGAAGTATTGGGTTAGCCAGTCCATGTGTACATATACCTCTATCAATTTGGAGGCTGTTTTTTTTTATTATCATTTTTAACCTACATGTAAGAGCAATAGAAATTTGAACATCTTCATTGAGAAAATTTGATAAAAAAATGCCCCTCAATTTCAAATTCAAATTCTTTTTTAGCGTCTGAATTGAACTACTTTAAAAAAAATTAAAATTAACTTAATTTTTTTTTAAATTTTAAAATAAGTTAATTTAACTTTAAAATGAACATCATACTTATCTTTCTCCATTTGACATGACTAGCATACTCCTGTACTTAAGAAACTATTAAATCTTGCTTTTACATGTGCTTTACTAATTAAAGGATGTGTTGCAAATTGGTTGGAATTTAGCCAGACTCATGTGATCCATTACGCAAGCTAAGATTAAAAAATCTGTGGTATAAAAACAGTTTATCAACAGTTTGTCTAGGAAGTTGATGATGGTGTATAGCCGCCTGCTTTAGTGGATGAAGTTTTTTGCATCAAGCTGTCATCACGTTAAATGAATTTACAACTTTTAATTAAAGCTGTGACTTGTTCATACTGTTAAATTATTGCTCTGTACTTAAATGTGAGATTGCTGGGTACATTTTTTATAAGCTTTGCATGTAACGCTTTTGTAAATTTCTTGAAATATATTTATCGTAAGTGGAGATGTGCTCAGAAAAATTTCATATGAAATAGATATTGATGTTATTGGACAAATTCAAGTATTTGGGGTGCATCGTGCATCAGCGATTTGGTTGTAATGCACCAGCAAAAATGTGTTGAGAAATAGCCCCCAGTATTTCACATGAAATCTGATTTAGAGCTTGTTTCAAAATTAAACTTTATCTTCACTTTACAAAAATGAAATAATTTCTTTCTAATTTCCACAGTTGCCTGTTGAAAACGATACATTCGAGACAGTCGGGTCATGGTGTTGTGTAGCAGGGACCGTCACAGCAACATTAAAGTTGGAACGAAAAGGATTTACATTAAAAGAGGCCATTCCTGTGTGGGCGGAAATTAAAAACCTGAGTAGTCGACGGATAACGGGCACGCACGTCTCATTAATTCAGGTAGGCAGATTTCACCTTACAACATTGGCTGGCTGTAACAATGGTCAGACCTCAAACCACCTCCATGATAGGATTGTACTTATTTCAGTAATATGAGCCCATGGTCATTCTTGATCTCCTTTTTGAGCATGTTGTTTAATATGTGGTTTAGCTGATACATTAACATTAAGCTTTATCAGAAGTTAAAAACTGATGCTGCTTCATAAGAACTTAACATTTCACCTTGATTTCAACAAACACAAAATAATTAGGGGTTTTTGTCTAAAAATTTCGATTTCCAAAAAGTATAGATGGTCCAAGTGACCTCCATGAAAAGAGATTTCTTGCTCGATGTAGTTTCTAGATCAAATAAAGAATACTATCATGTTAAATTGGTACTTCTGGGTTGATAATGAAACGTTTTAAATTAAATGATTACAAAGAGCTACTGACTGTGATATCACTGATGTGAAGTACTGCTGAGTCTATATGGGAGAGTCAGTTTTGGTAGTGCTTGTAACTGTTGAAACCAACCCCTATAATGTCGATGACTGTCAATAGCAAATGTGAGTCATCAATCATGGAGTTCGTTTTCACTGGAACTACCTGTCAGGAAACTAGTCGGCCATGTTTACAATCACTGATAGCCAATTACTTTATGTCCAGTTAACAAATGACCTGTCGACAGATATCCCCTACAAAATCTCCGGGTTTGTCATCGTAACATGTTCAAGGTTGTTGATGTTAGACAGCCACCAGCAACCCAATGATTAAAAGTAGTTCCTCACCCAAAAACGGAACAAATTTTTGAGGATCATATAAACAAACTTTTCCCCTCTCCCTGCCCTTCCATGTTATTGAGTACAGGCTAAATACATGTATTGCAATATCACCTTCTCAAAAGTTAGGCCCCAGTGAATGTTTTATGGGTAATGTTTTAACAGCATGTGTCCATGTTTCTCTGAGCCGTTTTCTTAATAAAAGTGAAATAATCTTGAGTACATGTAAAACTTTAATCAATCCTTTACCAGTTTTTAAAGACACTCCTCAATAGGGCATGGGAGTCTACCGAGAGATTTCGCGATATCCGGTGACAGGTGACGTTTTTTTATGACGTTTTAAGTTCGATTGGCGTTTTTTGTTCCAAAACGTCAGAAATGAGCGTCATATTCGAACGACAAAAGGCTTCCCACATGCGTAATGACAACGCCGGTGACAGGAAATGTGTGGAATTGTCACGTGACTCCCGCTCCCTATTATGTGGTGCAGGTTTGAATCCTACTCCGACCAAATAAATATTGAGTTGCCAGGTACTCGCCGCAGGTCGGGTGTTTCCTCCAGGCAATAAGACTGGTTTCCTCCCCCACTAAACCTGACAACGCGGCCATATAAGTGAAATAATCTTGAATGCAGCGTAAAACATCAATCAATCAATCTTTCAAGGGCCTTGTTGGCTCAGTAGGAATAGGGACAGTCTCTCAGTCCGACACAGGCCATCCATCAGTGGGTTGCAGGCTTGAATCACACTTTGACTTTATAATATAATTGAAAAATTTCCGAGTGAGTTTTAAACTGTTTCACTTGGTCATCCTATGTGGAAAAGTCTCTGGGTACTCGCTGAATGCCGGGCATTTCTTCTGGGCAAAGATATCTAGTTTCACTCTGTGATAGATTTGTCCCATTCTTTTCTCTTTCTACAAGAGATATAAAACTATTATGATTCTACTTATTTTTATGTGACCATCTGCAAAGACTCTCACATTATGGCCATGATATTCTGTCATAATCGTTATGATGAAGGGTTTTGTATTTGAGATGATGTGAGTAGCCGTCGTTTATTTGTCCAAACATCTGCTTAATTGGGAAGAGTTTTTTACGTGATATTGTTTGGTTCCTCAAGAAGAACTATTGACCCATCTGAAGCAGCTCTTAGTGGAAGAATAAAAATAACTGAGTCAATATTTTTCCAAGGGGAAGTAAATAATGTCCCTTTTTGCGATCTCATTTTTTTTAAGACATCTTACAAAACTCTTCAGGAAGATGGAGATTTTTTTTATATTCTCTTACACTGTAGATGGAAGAAAAATTGCTTTTTGGCCTGAACAAACAGAATAAAAAGTATTTGATTTTGCCATTGCTACAAACCGTGACCAGGGTTTAATCACTGGGACCTGATTCCGCGGCAATTTTTGAGCAGGGATTGAATAACGATTGAGATACATCAGAGCACGACCACTGAGAGATGAACGACTGATTGATTACATATAGACTTGCCGACTCACTCCGTGATTTCACGGCTTCTTCCCAAGGCCTCTCATCACGTTGATATTCTGTTTGGATCAATAACTATATCGCTCTGAAGACAGAACATAAAAGGAAGCTCTTTGCAAAGATTTCTCAGGAAATAATGTTCCATGTATTACACTTACACAGCTTCTCCGAAAGGGAAGTTTATTATAGATTTCAAAGATGATTACACAAGAGTTCTTTTTAAAGGGGGATAATATCCCCTTTGACTTGAAGCTTTATTGTTACGTAATCTCTTCTTTGCTCGTCCATAGAACTAAGGCTCGTCCCAGATGACTTTCTATAACCACATTCACGTCATTAAAATTTCAATATAAAAAACATCTTACCATTATTGATTTTTTTTTATGGATTTAGGATAAAAAACTAACCAGAAAGTTCACTTACTAACATAATAAATATACATTGAATTGAAAGAGATAATTTTTAACTTCTCTAATTGTTACTTTATGGTCATACAAAATATGAATTTGACAGGTAGCACTTGGTTGACTAGTTATTTATTGTGAAAGGTATTAGAGTATAAAATAAAAAGGTGAGAATTTCTTATATCTTATTTATCTGATCATTAAGCTACCTGTAGCAACTGTTTTAACTCTCCCTCTATCTTAAAGTGGCATGAGCTGCCAAAAATGTTGATATTTTGACATTAAAACAGAATGTTGAAATTAGTGGCTATTTTTCTCAAGACACATTATTCAGAGGCTTTTTAGTGCTTCTCGTCTCGAAAATGTATGATAAAGTATTGTTTTAAACTAACTTTGGCTTAGAATGAATGAATGGTCGTCCCGGTTATTTAAAGGCCCACTTGCCGCCGTAGCCTGTTTAAATTTGCTAAGAAAACCAATTTACATGAGCTTACTACGACTAATACCACTAAACTTAAACATAGGACACATAAAACATGTCTAGTTAGCTTTAGACTGTAAAAATGGGGTGAAAAACAAACGAAGAATCGAAGACTGATTACAACAACAACGATCAGTGTCGGTCAACTTCCGTGTTGGATTACCCTCCTTTCAGGCCTTTGTATCTGTGGTTTACATTCAAACAATTCTCAGCAGGCTTTTCCAGTCGCTGTTAACCGATCGTCAGTCTGTATTTCTCAGATAAATAGGCCTACGTAAAATTACACTGTGCCGTTAGTTCACTCACTCGACTGAAACATAAAATCGCCAATAGGGGGCAGATCGGTTTGTTTACGTTCCGGGTACGTAACAATTCAAATTTTCAAATTCAAATTAAAAATACAAAGTGACGTCCAAACTTTTAAATTTTGGTAAAAATAGAAAGTTCCTAACTTATATTGTCTGGGAAAAATACAGAATATGGTCTTTCTTTTTTAATGTAAACAATATTCCTAATTTTCGCGGCAAGTGTGCCTTTAAATTTTGTTTACATTTCGAACACATTTTCGGTTCGTACGGGCCACGTGCTGTATGGATTTTCCTCATTCGAACGCCAATCATTTAGTTTTTCGATGGCCGTCAAAGCCTCTTATTGTCGTGACGATCAGAAGTTATGAAAAAAGTATGAATTTTAGCAGCTCATGCCACTTTTATATTCAAAATATGGTAGCAGTGAAAAATATGTTTATTTTGAGTAATTACTACACATATGTGATGTTTTCTAGACATAATCTGTTTACTTCCATGGCCCAGAGAGTACTTAGATTTATATACTGGACTATTCACTAATTGCCGTAGGAGGATCGATTGAAGGACTAATACAAGGCTTTTAGCTGCCTCAGTGTTGTTTAGTCTGGTATGCTGTTATCTACCTTCATGTTAATCAAGTTGACCCAGCAAGCAGAACTTTTTAATGTCAAAATCAGAGAATTAACACAGAAGACTGTTTTATAACATCAGAATTTGTCATATTACTGACAAAAGTATTAAATCTGCTTGGAATGCTGTCCCATTTGAATTTTGACTTTTGTCTCCACGCACTACCGGTATAGAAACTGAGGGGTCCTTGTTGTTTCTCATCCAACTTCTGGCGTAGATCTTTTAAAAGACCAGGAAGGCTAATGTATACATGTATAGAAAAATTCATTTTCCTCATTAGGTGGTTGGCAAACACGCAGGGTTAGAAATTAGTATCCATCCACCAGCCACTACATGTAGCTAGAGAATTTGGGGTAGGCCTATTGAAAATTGCAAAACACTAGCCCAAAATGGGGGGGGGGGGGGGGGGGGGTATTGAAATGGGCTCTGTCCATCCTGATTTTGTTTCCAGAGCACAACTCGAAAATTATTAGACATAACTCAATGAAATCTGTTGTGTGGAAGAATCATCACGTGCTTTTTGAGGTTTTCAACTAATTGAGAACATTTTTGAAAGCCAGTATATTGTAAGATGTATAACTAAACTAGCATCGGTACCGGTTGGTTCCTAGCATTTCAATATACGGAACCAATTCAATGTTTCCGACTGACACTGAAATTATATATGGCCTGCTTGAAGGACTATTTAACAATTCACCAGTGAAAAGAGACCTTTTATACTACTTTTAGTCCCAATTAAACAAAACGAGTTATATGTGTATATATGTATCAAGAAGTATTTTTTGTGGCTATATTACCATTAGGTATATGTGTTAGTTTTCTCGACTCAAGAAACATTGAGCTGATGTAAATATGGTCTATTTTATTATTGCATCTCAACTTTTTATATAACCCCTGATGCTGAGTCTAGCTATATTTATCTCCTGTATGGTTTATGGGCAGTCATAAACATCAAGTGAGCTCCTCAGAAATAGCACCTCAAAGGATCCTTGTTCCCAGGTGTCCAGGCCTAAATTACTGCACTTCATTAGGAAGGATTTTGGTATCCTGTTTTTTATGCCTCGTCTGCTAAAAGCTGATTTAAATGATCCTGTCAAAACACTGCACAATCAGTGGCACCATTTGTTTTTTCTTTTTACTCTAAATAAGAAATTACATCAAATTAAAAATGCATTGGCATAGTATTCGTTTTATTTTATGTTTTCTTCACTCAATTGAACCAAGAGCAGTAACTCTTAATCTGATTTTGCATACATTAAAAGTTATCTCCCCTGTTCTTATAGATACAAGGTGCTTTAACTTGTTTAGGGACAGTTTTTCTACGCCTTTTTAACTCTTGGATTTTTTTTCAGTAAAGTTAGGTTTGAACATGAAATTGGTGTGCAAATTCTTGTGAATTCAAACAAAATTTCAGAAATTTATACTCAATGAACTTTTTTGGTTTCTTTTCAGAACATTACCTATTATTCATACCGGGGTCGTTTTACGGAGACCATCGTTCTGGTTACTATACACAAAGGTAACATCTCCCCTCGAGGCAAACAGACGTGGCATGGTGAACTACTCAGTATTCCTTCAGTACCTCCTTCACATCTACGTGGGTGTAAAATAATAGACTGCCAGTACATACTGGAGGTAAGACAATCTCTAACATTAACAAATATACCCAAAACTTATTCCTTTACGAGAAACAATTGTGTATCTTGGACTTTTTTTTCATTTCTTTTCATCTTATATTTTATTTATTTATTTACTTTATACGCGTACATTGAATTTTTTAACTTGCTTCTACGTGGAATTCTTCTTGTCTTTTTTATCGATATTTATTATTTTTTAAATATCATTCAGTAAAAAGAAAAAATGTAATTGATTTGCTTATTGTTTCAAAATTTGCACTCATTTCTATCTGTTTTGTTTTCAGTTATGTATTCGACCGTCAGGCCTTGCCAGGAAGATTAAGCTGCCCTTGGACATACTTATAGGGACTGTACCGTTACAAGACACCCAGCAGCGGCGTGTTTCGTACCACCCATTACCCTCTCCTCCCTCCCCCACAGACTCGTCTACCCCATTCTTCCCCATGTTTTACGACACATCATCAGATAAAGTGTTTCTCCAGGAAAGCTCACTGATCCATCAAATGTTACCCACAGCCCCACCCTGGGAAGAAGATGATGACATTCCCTGAGAACGGGGTTCATTCCAATATACCACAAACAAGGTGTGTCTTTAGGAATAAGGTGGTCTTTATTTAATCAATCAGTGGGACTTTGCTGCCATATAAGTGAAATAATCTTAAATGTGAGGCAAAATACCAATTACTACTTATTAAGTTAAAGGTTAGTGCATATACACAACTGTTTTAAGACCTTCCCCACAGGCCAAGCTGCATCCCCTTAGAGGTAAAATATTCTTGAATGGGACCTAAAAAACAATACACCTTGGTATAGATTTTATTCAATATTCTGTCTTCTGTGAAACTAAGATAAGGTGCATGGATTGAATTTTTGTTTTGATTTGTTAATTTCTTTTATTCACTTCTCCCTTTTCTTTTTTTCTAGGTTGAGGATGTTATATTAAACTGGGTCCAGTGAAAACCAATCATATATATCTTGTTTCCATGCACTTTGTGTAAGATTCATTCTGTGCCGTTGTGCTTCATGTGCACGTTGTACTTCATCTATTTGTGCTTTGTAACATAGCTTCACCAATTCAACAAAACACTATGTGAAGGACTTTGTCTGTTTTCGATGCCTAAATTGAGAACTATGAATTTTTGTGCTACCGAGTCCTCGTTCTAGCTGACAGTATTGTAGCGAAAATTGCAAGTTTGATTCAAGTGGTACAGTGCGTTTGATACAACTGATACAGAGAGTTTGATACAAGTGGTACAGTGAGTTTGAGATATGTACTGCAAGTTTGATTCAAGTGGTACAGTGCGTTTGAGATATGTACTGCAAGTTTGATTCAAGTGGTACAGTGAGTTTGAGATATGTACTGCAAGTTTGATTCAAGTGGTACAGTGAGTTTGAGATATGTACTGCAAGTTTGATTCAAGTGGTACAGTGCGTTTGAGATATGTACTGCAAGTTTGATTCAAGTGGTACAGTGCGTTTGAGATATGTACTGCAAGTTTGATTCAAGTGGTACAGTGCGTTTGAGATATGTACTGCAAGTTTGATTCAAGTGGTACAGTGAGTTTGAGATATGTACTGCAAGTTTGTTACAAGTGGTACAGCAGGTTTGTTACAATTGGTACAGTGAGTTTGCTATAGGCGGTACAGTGAGTTCGAGACATATGATACATCGACTTTGATACATTTTCGTATTGTGAGTTCGATATGAGCGATACCGCATTTTGATACGAGCAATATGGACTGCAAGTTTGATACGAGTGATGTGAACAGCAGGTTTGCTATTTACAGTCAGTTTTAAATGAGGGGTTTTCTCATGCGTGCATGAAACAGCAGGGTTGATATGAACTTTACAGCAAATTTGACAGGAGTGCAACTCATAATAGAAAAAGTATATGAAACATGAGAGACGAAAGTCTGCAGATCTTCCTTTCCTGAAAGGTCCTTAGAATGGCAAGCTGTAAATTGATTTGACTTGAAGCCACTTTATGTTCTGGTTTGAATACGAGATGGTGATGAAAATTGATGTTTACAATTTCATCTAGGATGAAACATCTTTGTACATTATCCCCATCCTTGAAGTTTCTAGGACAAAGGGGGACAACTCTTGGCTGTGCTGAAAAGAAAAAAAACTGAGCTGGAATCTACAGTCTTTTGTGATATTAAATTATAGGTCTGTGAAAGGCAGAAATGTTTGTAAGGATGGCCTTAATATTTCACACAATTTTAGTCCCAGTTATTTATGTTATTTAAACAGTGTTCTGTTGGTGATTTTTTTAGCTGCCCAAGTTGTTTGTCTCTCTGACTTCTTTCTTATACAAGTAGATCTTGAAATGTTAAGGTAATACGTCTGATTCACTATAAGTGTATATGAATCAGCATTTCAGTTTATTTTGTAATATAAATATGTTACTTTCTTAAAACCAAAAAAAGGTAAGATTTCGAGAAGAAGAAAAAAAAAACACACACACACACTGAAGACTAAGTATGATTCAGCAAATGCCTTTTAAAACATATACACTGTACATTTATATACAATGTAGTACTTAAATGTATTTGTTCTTTGAACATAAAATTATTAGTAAGTTTAAAATGCCCTATTTTAAAACTGGAATTTATCCATTTTCGGGCTTTTAAGACCAATGCTAAAGATGCATTGTTACATTGAATTTGAAGGGGTAAAATGGTAGTTTCCTCAGGCTAGAATAAACTTATAGTTAACAATTGTAAAATGTTAAGATTGATTATGTCAAAAAACATAACACTGTCTCTGCTTACAAAAACCTGCAGGCAAGATAAATACTATTCATGATAAATGAGTGGCGAACTTGTAAGATACTGTTTGGCTCTTTACCAAGGTGAATCACACTCAGGCTCGAAATTGTTGCGTGGTATCAACAAATTGCCAGTTAGGCAACAAATGACAAGTTTCTTCCATTTTCAAAGGCCTGTCTGTCATGAATAATGCCACTTTGTTATCAGCTTACCAACATTATCTGTATTTAAGTGTAGGGTTATAAATTGAAGGTCAAAGATAGCAAGATTCATTGTCACAGCTGCAAACAGATTGCTAAAAAAAATTTCTGTAAATTGATTTTGAATTGTTTTTTTGGTCATGTTCATAGTGTTGTTTTTTTTATGACATATCCACAAAGATGATGCGGCTAGTGCCTAGTCAGCAGATACATGTAGATCAATTTAGATGGGCAGTTTACAAGATTTTTAATATGGTGGAGATTTGAACAAAATTTTCAAGAAAAATCACAAAGAACAGGTCATTTTGAGCACAGTTATTTGAATAACCTTGGAGAAAAAAACAACATAGCGTCGAATCTCAAATTCATTTTGACATGACAGTTATTTTTTTATTTTATATTGCAAGTTAAGTGTTATTTCTTCATAACTTGGTACATTTATTGTTTTTATTACCTGTAATATCATTTGTGTTCAAGAAAAATAACGTTTCATTTTCTAGAAAAGATAAATAAAAACATACTATTCCTTAGTTTGTGTACATTAAAAGTTAAACAAAATATGATGACAAATGATTGTAAAAGGCAACATCTATTACCTCAAAATATACAAAAAATCTGTTATAAATATATAATGTTCATTTAAATTCATTGTAGATTTCACGTCATACATTAGGTAATCATTCCATTATATAAAATATACATGTATTTTAACACTTACATGTACCCCTGTTTTATCAGGTACACAATTTTACAACAACAAAACAGTAGTTTTTTAACCTCTAGAAAATTCTTGTTTTAAGACCATAAAGTAATAACTAACTAGAAAAAACCCGTAAATACTGAAGATGGTGTTGCCATTCTCATCAAAAGTTGCCTCCTCTTTCTGATAAATTTGATAAAAAGTTTCAAAAATTTAGTTATAAGTTTACATGTTTAATATTGTTTGGCAAACATGTTCAAGCCTTTATGCTCTTTAGTCCTGACAACACGTCTTGTTGGTGAAAAAAAAATCTCAAACTGAGCAAACTAAATCATATTTAGGTTGAAATTTTACTAGTAACAGTTCTAATAAAGGGAGATAATTTCAGGTTACAATGCAGATGCTATATGAGTTCTCTGCTTTGATGTAGAAAATGCTATTATTATTTTTTTTCAATTATTAAACTTTTTTGCGCTGGTATTCTTTTGTGCATAGCTAGTGGCTTTGTTACTTCTTACAATTACACGAATGTATGTATTGAGTACTTGTACATTGTTTTTTAATTACAGCTACTTTTCTTGCTTTTTCAGCTGTCAATTTAATTTCTGAAATCTTATTTTCAATGCATTTATTTATGCTGGTGCAAACACACTCTGATGGCAAAATTAGAACTATTTTATTTGTTGTCTCTTACATGCGTAACTGTCTTATTTTTTTAAGATCCGTCAATTTTTTCGAGAAGAAATTCTTTTTTTTTTTTTTAATTTGATTTATTGAATACCATAAATAATCTTAATACAAGGAAAACATTGTAGGTAAACATGAATTTTAATTTTATATTTCTGATAAGCTGATTTGTTCCTTTTAGCCAGAAGAAAAAACAACTTTCTTCTTTATATTTTTTCAGTTTTTCAAAGCCACATTTGTATTCATTTTGTCTTTTTACAGTTGACTCAGATTCTCATGTCTTTTATTTTAACTGTTGTGAATTGTGCTAAATGCTATAATAAATATATCACAAATCTACAACTGTCAGTTTCTGTGTTGGATTTAGGGTCAACTTTGTGAGACAATGTTAAGCACGAGTTATTCTACTTCACTTAAGTAAAGGTCTTACTCCGTTACAATCGTGCCCACACTCGCATGCGAAGATTAACTTCTCTGTTTAGATCGACTCCGTTATTTATAATTTCCGACAGTTATTGGTCATCGACCATGTGCTGACCAATAATTATCCAAACATAAATCACGAGGTACCTGTAGGCATTTAATATTATTGAATTAGAGTGATTCAAGATGCCTGAACACTTACTTGGTGAAGTGGTGGATGCAAAACATGAGGAGCCTGTCTTTGGCACTTTTTGTGCTTTGGATTGATTGATGTTTTACGTCACACACAATATTATTTCACTTATTGTCAGCTTTAGTGGAGGAGGAAACCGAGTTTTGAGACCAGAGATTCTGTGTCTCGGAAAAATCAAGCGTGCATCATAAAATGTTACCTCCAAGTAAAACGAATTGCAGAGAACTGCAATTCTAAAAACGCATGAGATCTGCTAAATCATGCACGTTTAAAACCACGGTGGGTTGTGATTTAACAGTTCACATGCAGGTTTCTAATTTTTCTGCAAATCGTTTTGGTTAGACTTTTTATGATGCACCCTTGATTTTCTATAACAAACAGAGAACGTTTCGAAACGAAGACACTCTAGACAGTAGTAAAATTCCGATGACGGCCCAATAACACTAGAAATATCAAAATTCCACCCATGGCCGTACTTTACCGTCTATCTGCGATACGATCGTGCTGCTTTTGTGTCACGACGTCAGTCTATGTGTTAAATTCGGCAGTGCTTATTGCGTATCATTTCCGTGGCAGTGCTTTTTATGCTACATCACTCGTTATCGACCGTCACCTGTGAGGTATCTGACACTTTGGTTGTATGCCCTCAATCTCATATGCGACTGTTTTTCTTGTCTATCACTTGAAACAGGAAAGCAAAGTTATATGTAGCCAAAACTTTGACCATATACCAGAAGTCTATCCTTGAGCATGGTCAAAGTTTTGGCTAAGTTATATGAAGCTCGATTTGCAACTTCCACGTTGTACCAAGGAGCTGCGATTAATGTTTTCTCTCTTCTTCAAAATGGCACATATCCTTCAAATTTTCACGATATGCCTACAAATTTACGATTACTGTATATAGTTCACACTGTCAATGGGATGACACAGCTCTCTAATTATGTCTCCGCCAACATATTTTGGGAGACATACTGTGCTTGTGCTCTCCGTCAAATGGGGCTTGTCTGCAAGATATCTCTGGAACCGCTGGCCGAAATGTTTGTTACATTAATTATTGGTGCGGTCCTCTGTAATTTATTACTTGATTGATGTTTTACACTGCACTCAAGATTATTTCACCTATATGGCGACGTTGCCAGGTTTAGTGGGGGAGGAAACCGGGCTCATTGCCGGGAAGAAACCCTCGACCATCGGTGAGTACCTGCATGGCAACTCTTCCACATACGGCGAGCGAGTGAAAAATCTACTCAGAAATTGTTCGACTATTATTTGGCTCTACCTGACCGGCAAAGTAAGTAAACCGGGATAGAGACACACGAGTGCGGCTATTATTTGGCCATTGTGGGATTCGAACCCGCGCTGCATCGGTGGAAGGTCTGGTCTGTGTGGGACTGAAGGACGATCACTAAACCCCACTGGACCTCTGAGGCCTTCTATAATTGATAAAGTTTTGGTATACATGTGTACATCCGTCCGTTCTTCCGTTAGCCTCCGATTCGGATGTTTTCATTGGTTGTAGTCCGGGCTTCTGACTCAAAAATCACTATTTTTTTTAAACTGACGACCGTATTTTGGAGTTAGGGTTCACTGCAATCAAAAAGCTGGAGTTGGCTGCCCGCTCAGAAGCGGGCAGTATGCGGTCCGATTTAGACAAAGAAATAGCAATATAACCTACTCAAATCGTGTCTAAACAGTCATAATCACGTTCATGTATAATTTAGCTAGTAAACATTATTCTTCCTCTGAATTCACTTTTGCCTTCTTCAGTCTCAAACTCTCCGCCATTGATGACGTAATACTGTTTAGCGGTTTTTCAGTTTTTAAACGTTAAATTCACTTAAAAAAAGGCTAAATTATTAGTGAATGTCGTACTGGCACTATTTGAGTTAGTTATGTTGTTATTTACTATCTAAATCTGACCGCAAACTGTCCGATCAGAAATATGCAGTCTAATCCGACTTTTTGATTGCAATTCAATTCAATTTTTTATTTACTCAGCACCCATCCGGGCAGGGCAAAAAACATAAATACAAGGGATAAAAGAACAAGATATAAACAACAATAACAATTGGCAACAAACATAGCATTGACCGTTATATAATCAATTGTCAATTGACAGCTTTCTTTTTTCAAGACAAGAGTAAACAAACGAGCCTACTACACAGGCAATAGGACCCGGTGGGTCCAAAAGGAGGAAAAACTGTCTCTCTCTGTCAAGGCCACGTCTACCCCCAATGATTTAAGCTTAACTAGAAGTGAGTTTCTAATTGGAGTAACAGGGAGCAGTGTAATAAAAAGTGCTGCTCATCCTCAACAGACTTGGGACAAAACGGACAGAATCGACAATCGGGAGGAATATGACTTTTTCCTTTTTTATAACGACCTTTTTCTATTTCAAGGGAATGGGAGCTTAATCTTAGAGATGATAAGGCACACTTGTGTTTTTCTATTTTAATATGAGAGATATAGTCTGCCTGATTTAAGTCTTTTTTAATCAGGCCATAAGTTCTTAACTTTTTTCTACTGTTAACATCACAGTTTACCGACTCCAAGAACAAAGTTTCAAACTGCTGTTGCAATAAAGATTTAGCCTTTTGAATATCAAGCTTTGTATTAGATAATCCTAGAGCCAGCTTAATGTGGTTAGCCTTCGCATAAATTGAGCAATTTGGCTTACGTCTGCTCAGAAGGATATCTTCGCAAAAAGCATTAAAAATAAGTCGATCAGAAGGGATATTTTCCAATCTTTGCACATACTGACTCCAAAATACGGCCGTCAGTATAAAAAATAGTAATTTTGGAATCAGAAACCCGGACTACATTGGTTGTTGCTTGTCTGCAAAATATCTCCTCGACCGCTGGTCAGAATTTTATTAAATTCTATTTATAGTTTATCAGTGGAGACCTTTGTTAGTGTGTGTGGGTCGTATTCCTTCTTCCGTTAGCCTCCAATTCAAGTGTTTGTGTGTGTAGGTCGTATTCCTTCTTCCGTTAGCCTCCAATTCAAGTGTTTGTGTGTGTAGGTCGTATTCCTTCTTCCGTTAGCCTCCAATTCAAGTGTTTGTGTCTGTAGGTCGTATTCCTTCTTCCGTTAGCCTCCAATTCGCATATTTTAATGCTTTTTGCTTATCTGCAAGATATCTCCTGATCGGCTGGTCAGAATTTTATAAAATTTATTTAATACATTTAGCTTATTTGTGGAGACCTTTGTAATTCACCACGTCTTGGTGTATGTTTATCTGTCCTTTTTCCGTTAGCTCCGATTCGTATAATTTATTGGCTGTTGCTTGTTGGTATATGATATTTCTAATAGCACTTGGCAAATTTTTACTCCCAAAAACATTATGGTTTATTTGAAGAGTCCTTTGCAGTTGATCAAGTTTGCTATCTGTAGTTGAATTGTTAATTTCTGTAAACCATCCGGTTTTCTATGTCTGTTTGTTAATCCAATTAGGTATTTTGAAAACCACATTGTGGAATTGTCTTTTCTATGTCTGTTTGTTAATCCAATTAGGTATTTTGAAAACCACATTGTGGAATTGTCTTTTCTATGTCTGTTTGTTAATCCAATTAGGTATTTTGAAAACCACATTGTGGAATTGTCTTTTCTATGTCTGTTTGTTAATCCAATTAAGTATTTTGAAAACCACATTGTGGAATTGTCTTTTCTATGTCTGTTTGTTAATCCAATTAGGTATTTTGAAAACCACATTGTGGAATTGTCTTTTCTATGTCTGTTTGTTAATCCAATTAAGTATTTTGAAAACCACATTGGGGAATTGTCTTTTCTATGTCTGTTTGTTAATCCAATTAAGTATTTTGAAAACCACATTGTGGAATTGTCTTTTCTATCTCTGTTTGTTAATCCAATTAAGTATTTTGAAAACCACATTGTGGAATTGTCTTTTCTATCTCTGTTTGTTAATCCAATTAAGTATTTTGAAAACCACATTGTGGAATTGTCTTTTCTGATGTCGGGGAAGGGGAGGGGAGCCAGGTTTTCTTACTCCAGAATTACTACTTTTTATACTGACGGCCGTATCCCAAATACGACCGTCAGTATAAAAAAATAGTCATTTTGGAGTCAGAAACCCGGGGCGTATATATATGCTTGGGTACCAAACCCTCCCAGTGATTTTTAATCAGTCGCTATAGATGAACCCTGCCTGACGAATAGCCAACCCTCTGATTGACTTATCCGGTGGCAATGTTGGGATTTCCCGTTAAGTAGACAGCTAAAATTAAGCAGACGTGTTCTAAATATAACCTGGACAAACCTAACAAGAGACGAGACACAACTGACTGGATCTCATCTGGAGCTATTAATAATATCAATTTGCAAAGCCTTTGGCCTGACGCGAGAGAAAGCCCTATACACTCTGACCTTGTTTTCTGTGTTTTGTAAACACTGGCAGGTTGCCAAAGAGTCTCTACACACTCGTAGTAATATCACTTTTGTTCCATTTCCTCGCTATTGTGTCACAGATGACAAGTCGGGACTATTAACGTATAAGACGGATGCCTATTCCGTGACCTGGCCATTTATCGGATTTCCTCAGCTTGACCTAGATATCAGGGAACTGCCAACACCGATCTGACACAGTTTCAATTTCACACTTGAATTTTTGTAGCCGGATATTTTTTAATTATCCATTTTGAACTGCTGTCAGTAATAATATATTATTTTTAGTCAACAAAAATTGTTTAAAGTGCATTTAAGCATAATTTGCCGTTTTTTTTATATTTGGTTACAAATTTAACGCAGATGGTTTAAACAGTTGAAAGTGAAAAACTATGCTTGGTTTAGAAATATATGGGCTTCAGTTCTTCGGTCGGCTTCACAGAACTCGGAATTCCTTGGTGGAATTTCGACTGTAACATAGACGCTCGCCATCTTCTTCCATTCAAGTTTGCAGTACTATTTACAATCCTAATTTCAACACAAATACAAAGTTGAAGTACTTTACTGTCTTTGATCTATCATAACATATAAATATATATATCCCCTAATCTTGATATAATTTGGCGACTGCTCTCCTCGTTTCTTCGTCTAATCTACTCTCTTATCAGAAGTTTGAATCTCAACGGGTTCTTATTCTGGTAAAAAGACGGAGCTTCTTTCTTATAGTGCTAATATAAACAGAGGATCAAACAGATAGAAGCGAATATTGCTTCATTTTCGAGTAGAAACAGGGTTTGGTTATATCTGGTAATCCATTTATATTTACTTTTTGGTACTATGAACGCATTCTGACTGCGTGGATCGGCGATCCAGCCCATGCAACATATGTTGGCTGACTCCATAACATGGCAAGGCAAAATTTTCTGCAGAGGTAGGTTGATTAATGCTATACGCCGCACTCAAGATTATTTAACTTACTTTGTAGGGCTACCAGGTTTTTTTAGGGATGAAACCGGGCTCTTTATACCTTCGATGAGTCCCTGACAACTCTTCCACATACGGTGAAATGACCAGAGAGGGATTCCAACTTGCGCCGCCTCGATGGAAGTCTTGTGTCCAATTGAGAGACTAGCTTTAACACCGAAGAGTACAGCGTTTTTTTTTATTTATTGTAAGCGGTAAGAGCCTATAATGGGGTTAAACAACATCGCTGTCATGAAAGGCAAAATATAAAACTCGTTGAACCCATACAGGAGTTAATAGGCGTCCATATTTGTGGGAGGGGACTAAATGTGAACCAGCAACCCATTCATGTGAGGCAAATTCTTGGCGTGAGCGGCTCAACAATAAAAGCAACTGGAACGCTATTGGTCACCACTGGTATACCTCTCCATAGTTGTAACTTTCAGCTAAGAACACACTGGTAATTGGATCTTTAGCGAATACATTGATAGGTGTTTGACGTTCGACCAAGACTGTTTTGCTCAAATGGCAGCATTAACAGCTCAAGTGGAAGGAGGAGTACTACGCTTTTAGGAAGCAGTTGCTAGTTTTATTGTGGGAGGAAACCGGGCTCTATGCCCTTGGCAGATATTCAGCACTATTCAACTCCAAACACTTGGAAGGTACTTGGTTGGTTGGTTGTTGTTTTATGCCACACTCAAAATCATTTCACTGGGGCTGGGCTTTTTGCAAGGAGGAAACCGACCTTCGGTGAGTCCCTGACAACTCTTCCACAAACAATCCAGTGAAAAATTCACTCAATTTTTAATTTTCAATTTGTCCAAGTGGAATTCAAACCCTGTGCCGCAACGATGAAATGCCTGTGTTGGACTATCACTATCACAATAGGAAGTATTCATTCATATGGCCTCTCTCAGTAATAATGTCACTGCTGAATTATAACACCAAAACATATATTCCTGTTCATGTTTGTATATACATTTATTTGGAATAATCTTCCTCTGACAATAATAGGTATAAAGCCTTGCATGAGTAAATATTTAATACCAAAGGACAGAAAAACAAACTACATAATGGTAACTACACACAACAGTTTAACTAGGCCACCCACCCTTTTCAACACAGGACTGATTTAATTAAATATTCAATTAATTAATTTGTGGGTCATTTTTCTATGTTTGGGAAATGAAAATGAGGACATGAATTATTTGATTTGAATTTTAATATAAAGAACACTTAATTTGGTCGAGTTTTTGTATTAGTCAAAATGATATGGTATAAAACTGAACAAACCCTCATATAGCCCTTAAATTACATAATAACAATTCTAATTGTGTTTGATTAGGAAGGGAGGGGGCAAAAAATGATGAAATGCAAAAAATACCAGATTTTCACAAATGATTTCAGAGGTAATATGAAATGTGTACAAGTTGAGTTCAATTAATCAAATGTATGTTTGTCGTTCAACAAAAGTTAAATGTATTTCCGATTCATATATGTAACATATATTTAGCGTTCTCATAAACCATGACCTCACAAAGGATGTAAAAAAAAATAAATGAAATTCATGTTTTTTATGAATGAAATGTCAAAAATCAGAGCCAACCTTTGTCAGTAAAGGCTATTTCAAGTCAAGAGTCTGGACTGAAGTTTAACTGTCTAATGATTTCACTTTGCAATAAGGGGAGATAATAAATAATAAGCTCGCAACACAAATCACTCACTTGCCAGCAAGCTTATTATCTAGCAAGTAGTTTTACTATTTACAAGAACCAGTCTTAAACAAAGAAACAAGTTGATCACCTGCAGTTCAATCACACAAAGGGTTTCATAACAAGAGGTGTGAAATCAACCACAGAGTGACACGGCCAACTTTCTTCACAGGCCGTATCGTGGGAGGAAACAGTTCATGAAGTAATATGTGTAAAGATATCGATATATAGATAATATATATATATATATATATGAATATATCTGGGGCCCTAGATTTTTCAGCTAGTATTTTACAAGGCATAGGGCAACCAGATTAACTATTATGGTAAAAATGTATAGAGAAGAATGGCTTTGAAATGAAACAATGATGATCACACGGAAATAATGACTGTACATAAATACTAAACTCTGATCTCGTCCTTTCACGACGACTGTGAGCATTCATACAAAACCTCGGCTAGTATTTGGGCAACGTGTTGGTCCAGAATTTGAGACATAACCAAAGCGAGCAGACGGCTTTGGTGATGAACAAATAAAGTCCTATTCTCGGGCACTCGAGCCATGTGAACTAGTGTGGAAGCCGCTCGCCTTAGCATGTCTAAACTTGTACCCATTGTCTCTGGATTGTCTCGTAGCATTTGAACGCCGTGTGTATTGGCAACTTGTAGAGCGTTTTGCTCAGCCGTTTCTAAGAAATCGATGAGCAGAGATATACACGGGTGCTGCATGGCAATAGCTCGAGCAGCACTGCTGTCCCCTTGTACCAGAGCTGATAACAACACTATTGCAAACTCCTGGGTAACTTGTTGCTTCTTGTTGGCTAAAAGTTTACAAAGACTACTGAATAGTTGTACGATTCGATTAAATGGAGGCGTGGCCAGCATGAGATCCACGTTAGCATCCTGGATACTTAACTTACACAAGGTCTCAAGGACGAGTCTTTTAGGGGAGAGGACGGAGGTGGAGGGCATTGTGGGTAGAGGGTCCTGGGCACATGCTGACGGACAAACAGACCAGTGTAATAAACCATCCATTAATGGCAAACAGATTTCTTCTGGAAATTTGGACAAATTGAGCTTTCCAGAAATATTAGCGAGTGTGACCAGAGTGTTTTCACGCAGAGCATTAAGACAGTCCCACCACCAGCCCTCCACACCGTGTGTTAAATCCACCACATCCTCCGTGACACCACCGTCATCGTGGTCAAGTTTGGGGCGATTTTTGGCCCGTGGGTTATGTGTATGTTGAAGAAGAAGAAGTTTACCATAGAGGTAGAGTAATCCTGCATGTTTAGACATTTCTAAATCATTTCCTGGAATGAAGGATAAACTTCTAAGTATATTAGAAACACAGATGCACCGTTTACTGATCTCTTCTCGAGAACACGATGTTAGACACAGTGCTGGCTCGTCTCTTTGATAAGCCTCTTCTTCTAGATCGGGGCTCAGGGCTCTCTTGTAGCCGCGTAACAAGTCTTTAGTGTTTTTCTCTGTGTTGAAGAAACATGCCAAGTAGGGCTTATCATTTGACAGATCACTGGACTGAACAGGGGACCTGGCTGGACCGTTAGGCGGAACATCAGTATTTTCTGAAACCTCTTCACTAATAATTTTATTTTCGGACTTTTCTTCAGATGACGGTGACTTTGATTCTACCTGATCAGAATTATGATTTTCCACAGAGTTTGTCACAGGGTCTTGTACATCCATTGGGACCTCCTCTGGGTCTACTGGCTCCTTCTTTATTGAAACCGCAACAAAGTCATTTTTCAAAGTAACATTGTCACATGCACAGTTATTTTTCTCAGAATCCGTTGTAGATTCCTTGGATTCCACAGAATTTGTAGACTTTTCTGTTTCTATCACCGTTGTATCAACAGAACCATTTTCTACAATGTCATTAACTTTTTCAGATTCCCCAGATTTTTCTTTGTCTGTATCTGACGTTTCTATTTCTGAATCACCACTGGTTGTTTTATGTTTATTAATCCAGCTAAAGAAAAGCTTTTTTAAGACCGAGAGATTTTCATCACTTTCAAAATGAGTAGCTATGTGTTTTGTTATTTCCCCATGTCCTATTTTCCAATGTTGTTTGCTACTATGAAAGCCTACAAAAGTGTCCCATAGTTTGGGATCAGACATAATGTCAGCGTCTTTAGAATTTTCTTCTATTTTAACACTTTTCCCTTGCCTCGTGGTATATGTATAATTCTCCCATTTAAAACTGTCTTTGACTTCATCGCAATCGAGAAGACTTAACCGACAATTTGTTTCCAGGTCTTCTGGACAGGGATCAAGGTCAGATAACTCTTCCCCTTCTGAATCTGATGCCACTCGTAGTTTCTTACAGGGACTCTTTTTTGGTGATTGCTTGATTTCCAGTTCAGTAAAACATCCAAAGATTTGTACGAGACACTGTCTGAAGTGTTCGATGAGAACCTCTAGCATACCAGGCAGATGTATCAAACCAAAATATCCCACAGTGTTGTCATCGTACAACATCACTGATAACGTATCAAGAGCCCATGTACTTTCAGCTAGCATTCCAGACTTCAAAGCCATCATTAGTCGCCAGGCTTCCACTTGGCCTACAGATATAAGAATAAACACGGATCAGTGGATTATCTCTTAAAGGCACACTTGCCGCGAAAATCAGGAATATTGTTTACATTAAAAAAGAAAGACCGTATTCTGTATTTTTCCCAGACAATATAAGTTAGGAACTTTCTATTTTTACCAAAATTTAAAAGTTTGGACGTCACTTTGTATTTTTAATTTGAATTTGAAAATTTGAATTGTTACGTACCCGGAACGTAAACAAACCGATCTGCCCCCTATTGGCGATTTTATGTTTCAGTCGAGTGAGTGAACTAACGGCACAGTGTAATTTTACGTAGGCCTATTTATCTGAGAAATACAGACTGACGATCGGTTAACAGCGACTGGAAAAGCCTGCTGATAATTGTTTGAATGTAAACCACAGATACAAAGGCCTGGAAGGAGGGTAACCCAACACGAAAGTGGACCGACACTGATCGTTGTTGTTGTAATCAGGCTTCGATTCTTCGTTTGTTTTTCACCCCATTTTTACAGTCTAAAGCTAACTAGACATGGTTTATGTGTCCTATGTTTAAGTTTAGTGGTATTAGTCGTAGTAAGCTCATGTAAATTGGTTTTCTTAGCAAATTTAAACAGGCTACGGCGGCAAGTGTGCCTTTAATCCAAATGCCCAAGAAAATATTCATCATTATTAAATATTCATTTAACACTTAGAAAAGGCTACTAAGTTTGTTTTCTCAATTTAAAGGTGTGACTTAATTTTTGACATCAAATCTGTCCCACTAAAATCTGATTGCAATGATTTAGTATCGAACAACCCAAGCCTTGCTTCTATTTCAAATATTTGTTAGAGGATGGTGGATCATGGAGATCCTGTAGTACTAAAACAGTAGTTTTGCAGTGGTTTGTACTAGTTAGATATTAATCTTGGTAGAATACAAACCAGTTAGGAAGTCTTTCTTGCTGTCTTTCAATGAGTGCCAGACACTTACCCACATCCTTGCTGTTGAGTTTTTTGCGTTTGGCCAAGTAGGGTTGTGTAGCCTCAACACTGTCCGGTGGGAAAATGATCTCTTTCTTGGTCATATAATGACCCCCTGGCATCATTCCGGACTTCTGAAGAACATAAAACAGAACTGAGTTAAAAAGGCAGATAAAAGAACTATTCAGTTTCCAATATGACTAATAAATTTGTCTAAGTTGTCATAAAAGTGTATTTATCTACAGGCTGGCATTAATAACTCTACAAACAAAAAAATGGGTTTTATAAAATTTAATATGTTCATGAGAAATTTTCACAATTAGTTACCATAGGCAATACCCCACATTGGACAATTAAATGAACACCAAGTCAGAATTTTATTCCATTACTTTATCGTGAGAATCTATTGAGCCAGGTGAATTTATATCTCAATTTCTTTTCGGGAAGAAGTAACATTATAAATTAATACATATTAAAAATTCTACATATTAAATAAATTCTACATATTAAATAAATAGATTGCTAGTTTTCAATATAAAATTTTAAAAAATTAACAAAAATAGATGAAAGCAGATGTAATATAAGTTCAATATTTCCAACTCTGTCAAACTGCAAAGAGAAGTTCTGAGGAACCCACCTGCATTTTTTGAGGGGACATATATCCCATAATTTTGTCTCTGTTTGGCGATCTGTTGAACCTGTTATATGTCATGCCCATGTTGGGATGATGTCCAGAGGGCATGTTGCCCATTGGGGGGCCTGAGTATGGAGACCCAGGGTGCTGTAGAGGGTAGCGGGGCATTGGCGACCAATCACGACGGTTATCTAAAACAAATAAAATGAACTATTGAAAGATTGAAACACCAAAACACACTGCACAGGGAAAATCTTCTTGTCTAAAATAAACATGGAGAAAAGTTTCAAAGTTGTGTTAAAAAGTGATGATTATATATATCTGTGCAAACCTAGAACGCAAGTGAAACCAGCATTAGGGCTTTTACATGGGAGAAATGGACATTTTAAGACCATCTTCAAGGTAAATTGGCAAAATGGACATCCTTATTAAATTTCTGCGATATTCTGCGAAAATGAGAGTTAAGAAAATCTGAATTGACGACAAATAGAAGACAAACATGACCTTATTTAAAGTTGAAAAATGACACGGATTGTTGGGGAAAAACAGTAGAAAACATGTTGACAGTTTTAATGAATATAATATTAAACCAGAGTGAGAGATTATTGCTCTACTTTCTTTGCCATGTAGATCAAGGCAATAAGCAGGAGCCATAGATCTAGGCAATTAAGAAGAGAGAAACAGTTTGTAAAAGCAAACATTTTTTCCCAGGTAAGTTTTACCTTGTGCAAGGTATCCAATATTATGTGGTATAACAGATTACCACTTCAAGGTACAATTATGAAGGCAAATATTAATTCCTACTCAAAAACACCTGATAAGATACGTAAATAAAGTAACATGTATGTTACATGCTTTTGTGGATATGTTAACACACAATAAGCAAGCAGATGGTTTAAAGCACTTCAAAGCAATAGGATAAATATCTATATGTAGTTTGATTCAAGCACTTAAAAAGACTGCATGCAGTTTATAAAAGTCTTACGCAAGACCCTAAAAGCCAACTCTATAAGAATTTATGGCAAAAAAGGCAATATGAAATCATATATACAAATGCATCATTTTAGAAAGCTTTAAATAAACTACGACACTATACGAAATCAATGTGTAATGTGGCAAACACAATATACTCTTTGAAAACGAGTTAACTACGACACTATATGATATCAGTGTGTAATGTTGCAAACGCTATATACTATTTCATACCCAGTTAACTAAAACACTATACGATAACAGTATTCAAGAGTGCGATAATACATTACAATTTATGGTTACAAATGATAAGATAACAGTGTTACAATACCATAATACACCATATAATAAGTTTCAATACAAAAATACCCTAAGACATGGTAATCTATTATTTCATGGCACAAGACATCACATCACCAGATAATTAGAAAAGGGTGATAATATATGTGAGCAACAAGACAAGACCATTTTCTGTGTGACTGTTAGGAGACAAAACACAGCACCCACCAGGCATTGGTCCGTTATCGTGGTGTGGAGGTAGCATACTCTGTCGGTGCGAGCCGTAACCGCAATTCATTGGATTCTTATCCCCATACATGGAGGGTTGTTGACAATAAGCTGACAGAAAAAGGCAAACCAGAAAGGTTCAAAAACCTTACAACCATCAAGCTTCTTAATTAAAAACTCTGCAGAAAAGCTACTAATATCAAAGGCCTATTAGCATCAAATTAAAACAGAAAAAATACTGACTTCTTGCTTTAAGTGTCATGAGCTGCCAAAATTCAGACTTAAGTTCTCGTGTATTTGATTATTATCACGGAAATGTGTTTAGAAGATCGATGAATGACAAGATTGATGTTGACAAACAAAAATAATTTCCTCAAACCTGTTAACTTAACAGCCAAAGATGTGCGCTGAAGGCAAACATTTTAAAATATTTAGGATGCACATCCATTCATATGGGCCTAAGTCACATCTACCAACTAACTTGACATACACTAAAAAGCTTTTAATTTGCACGTCTTTGGAGAGAAAAAAAAAAGGGAGGCATCAATCTATGTATGATTTCTTAACATGAAAAACAACATTCTGCAGCTCATGCCACACTATTGAATAGGCAAAAATATACTATGCTTCCGAAAGATGAAAACCCAAATAATTTTTGCTAGAATTTAGACAATAATGGCAAAACAGTACCTCTACATTATACCGCTCTTTGCATTTTAATGATATTAAATATGAACAAGAAATGAGAGACAGAATTAGACTAGGGGGGAAGGTTCAATGAACGGGTAGAGGATAACACAGTGATAGTTGTCAAGCAAGCTGCTGCATGGAGCAATCAGGAAAGCAGATTTACCTGGTGGTACATTGTAGTCCCGTAGTTCCATGTCAGGATAGCGTTTAGGAGGCGTACCATATATGGGTCTTTGGTTAGGAAAGGGGGAGGACTGTGATTGAGGGGTTGATGGTTTTTGTTGAGGATGTGGGGGAGGAGGGGTAGGATAACGTTGATATTGGTCTGTGCCACTCATCGTCTTACTGGGTGTTGGAAATCCAGAGCCTTGGTTAGGGAATGACTGCTGTTGATTAAACTGGCTTGACTGTGACATTGGTGGTCTTGGGGAGGCTTGCTGACTGCCAAACCTCCCTGGGTACATCTGATCAGGCCCCATTTGTTGTGAGGAGGGTGGAACACCAGTCATACCAGGCTGTGGGTGAGATGGTCTGAACTGCTGATTGCCTGATGGAGGCATACCACTTTGCTGGTCAAACCTGAAAGCAATACATCATTTTGTAGAACTGTAAATATCATTGGGCATTTCTAAAAAGAAACATATACTGAACATAATACATAAAAATTTCAAAATTCTTTAATTTTTATGAATTGATTTTGACATGTCAAATTTAGGCTTAAGTTTCTTCATGAAAGCCGGCTCTGGGGAGAACCAGGCTTGATGCTAACAGGGAACCCTGGACCATGTTTTCATTTGGCATAAATGAAACAATGTATATACAATTAGATGTCCACTCAAAGATGATTATCTTACCTTTCAAACTGTTGTTGTCCTCCGTATGGGAATTGACCAGGTTGCTGATTGGCTGGGTTCATTCTGTTACCTGGGAATTGGCCAGGTGTGTTAGCTGGGAAAGAGTCTGGTCCTGGTGCTGCCTGATTACCTGTGAAACCCTCTGTGGAACGTGGAGGACCACGGTAAGATTCATTGAACTGTTCACCTTGGCTGGGAGGAGCACGGTTCACATTGTCATTAAAATTAGCATTGTTAGGATGTGGAGTACCGTTGTTGTTGTTATTGTTATAGGGTGGTACAGGTACATTACTCCCTCCCATGCCTGGCCGATTTCCATATTGATTAAAAGAATTGTTCATTGACGTAGGGGGCTGCATGCCAGCATTATAAGGCATCTGATTGGCTGGTCCAAACCTTGGATATTGCGCACCGGAATTAGGTTCATCTGCGAATGGATCTTGAACACTGACACTGTCAGAGTTACTAGGCATCATATTGTTGTTTGCTTGAGATGGGGGTGGCATGCCATTCGTGCCAGGCCCCATCATGTTGCCTTGTCCCATATTATAATTGTTATGAGGCATCATGTTATTTGGAGGCATATTGCCATGCATCATACCTCCAGGCTGCATGTTGCCTCCTGCGTGTCCCATTGACTGATGAGGCATGGAATGGGGAGGCATGTTGCCCATAGCACCTGGAGGGGGCATGTTATTCATCATGTTATTATGGGGCATCATATTGTTGCCCATTGGCCCCATACCCACATCATTGCCCATGAAACCCCCTGGTTGTGGCATCCCTGGGTGGAACTGGTCCATGCTCTGACTATTAGGCGTACTGGGAGGTCGGAATGCATCTTGAGATCCTTGGGAACCAGCTAAATAAATAAATCAATCAAATCGTTTTACTTTAGGGTGCAGAGACAGAAAGAAATGCCTTCATTTTTGTCCATTAGAGGAAAATAAATTCAACATAAAAATTCAAAGAGCATCCATTTCAAGATAAATATATTTATGAACACTAAAACACAAGGAAAATCTTCTGGTCTTAAAATATAGATTGATGTTTTACGCTGAACAAGATTATTTCCCTTTAATGGTGGCACAACCAAATTTAGTGGACTTTAGTGGAAAATCCCTGACCGTCAGCAGGAACCTGGCTTCCCTTCCATTAAGGTATTCAAGAAGCCACACAATAAAAACACTCTGAACTTAAATTTAGAAAGGGTGTGTTTAAATAAATTCTTAATAAATCTAAAGATAAAGCCAAATGGTGTTTGTTACTGACCTGGTGATGGTGCCCTGCCCCTATTTTTACTCTCTCGTTTCTGTGCGAGAGCTAACTCCATTTGAGCAAGGATTGGGGCAGGGTCAATTCCTCCACGGTCAAATTTACACTCATAAGAAAACAAGTACTTGATGTAATTTTTCTTTAAGGTAAATGCTGCACTTGCTGAGGCACCTATATTTACAACACCACAAATTTCTTTCCACTTCTTTGTTTTTGTAACCTGCATAATAGAAAGAGATGAACTCAAATTTAATAGCAAATCAATAGCTTTTTCGACAAGAGAAAAACTAAAATTTGGGGTTTTTGCTTTTTCTATTAAGCCAGAGTAAATGCTATTTCAATACATGTTGACATTGTTTTTTCATTGGATGTGAGAATTAAAATAAATCATATGTATTTAAAGCTTTTAGGGAAAAGATTCAGTTTTAGACACAAACGGAGAAAGACAACGAAAATCGACGGCACACATTTGAATAAATTCACTGATAATTTGAAGTTTTTGCCCAGTTTAGTTGGGCGATCTAACATTATCTTCAACCATTCCCTTCAGATGAGAAGCATATTAATTATTAGTAATTTTACACTGGGTTATGTCCCTTACCTCCATCATTCCGCCTTTTTCTTTGACGTGCATGTAAAGTTTAAACAGATCTAGAGGTTGTTTACTAATTGATGGCATCACTGTGACTGGCGTCCCTTTTTCTTCTAAATACTGAAATAGCCTCTCAAGGAAGGGTCTGCGATTTGGTTCTTCCCCCATATCAAAAAGTTTGCTAAGATCAGGAGTCCCGGACTTCTGAAACAAATTGGAGAAAAGTTGATAAGTTTCGAGAGTTCTCATAACCAATAGACAGCAACAATGCTTTGCCATTAAATCCTTTTTATAGTGACACTCAACATTTGTCAAGAATTTTAGATGTTCATAACAGATATCCATAGCTTTTCAATAACATTGAAATGGGAAAAGACCCGACTTTTCAACCATGAATTTATTACTATACTTTGCTGTGTAAGTACAAATTCTTCTTATTCTTTTATAAAATTGAAAAACATATATTTGAATCAGTAAAGACAGATTTTAACACTGGTAAAAAAAAAATAATAGAAATAAGAGTTATGCCTAAAATTAATCTTTTTAAAATCTTGTTCAAGGCCGCATTTTCCACTCCCTTTCAACTTAAATGAGGAATTGAATTGATTGGAGTTTTATGCCATGCTTTCTGAATATAATTCATATATAAATTGTACCACGTGAAAAAATAACAGTACAAAATTAAACAGTACAATCGAAACCATGCAAACTGAAGTGAATTAACTAATGAATAACTGCACTCCATATTAATGAACATAGATAATGAAATACAAAGATGCCCTGTGAAATTAAAAATAAATGTAAATGGTTTAGGAAGCAAGTTATCATGCACAAATTTACTGAGACATATATATAGATATATCATTTTTCTGACTAAATCAGACATATGACTAAATCACGATCCAAAATTCAAATGAAAACTATGTAAAAAGTGTACCGAAATATGCCCCAAAATCAAAATGACCTCATTTAGTATCCAAGCGTAAAGAACAGTAACCAAAACAAAGTGAGCTTTGGCACAGGGCATTGGTGCGCTACAGCTTTGAAAAAAGTGCCGATCACCTCCATCACCATTTTTTTTTTACAGCTAATTCTGGATTTGATTGATCGATTGAGGTTTTAAGCCTCACTCAAGATTATTTCACTTATACGACGGCGTTGCCAGGTTTAGTGGGGGAGGAAACAGAGATCTTTGTCCGGAAGGAACCCTAGACGAGTACCTGGCAACTCTCCCACATACGGCGATTGAGTGAAAAATCCACTCGATATTCTGGAAGTTACACATTGCTTGTATAAATTATATGCCTGCTTTAACTCGTCAATGTAACTGTTCTGCTGTTGCCAAACGACCCAACGCTGCCTTCAGTTTTATTGTTATATAACCTGCTTGGTAGAGTTAACACTTCATATATATATAAATTATAACCAAATAAAAACACTCAAATCCATCATTCATAAACTTCATTATCCTTTGCGGATCAACTGGCATGTATTATACCAGTTGAGGAGTTGAAGGGATAAAATTTATGTTTAGCTTTGAGGACATCCCAGACATGAGCTGCACAAATTCCCATCTTTTTCATTAATGTTGCTGAAGACTGGTTAAATAATTCGGAAATAGTGTTATAACCATGACAAATGTTCATTTATTGAAGGCTAAAGTTGGATCAAAACAGTACATAAAAGTACTTGTCTTTGAGGGAATAAAGGAGGCTTTTCCAGGGGGGGTGCCAGGTTTACTGGGGGAAACAGGACCCATTTAGCACCAAGATAAGGTGATCCCTGTTGATATATGGGGTCATGGTAATAAAGCCAGTGTGTTAAGGTCCAAATTGCCAGAAATCAAACTTCTTACAACATGTTACAACCAATGGTAAAAATGTTGACTTCAATGCAAAATATACTTCAAAGACATTGTTTTCGAAAATGAAAACCACAAAGCACGATACATACAAAGATAGAGAAACTGGACTACAATAACAGCCAGACCACCACAAAGTGTAAAAAAAAAAAATTCAAACATTAACAGAGTGGGTGGAGTGATGATGGGTGTGGGTGATGGGATAACAACTGATTGATTGATTGATCAAGTGACCCTTTACTTTAGACTCATAACCTAAGCTAATGGTAAACAAAACTTGATCAACAGCTGATGTGATGGTTTTTTTTTTTTTGGTTTGCAAAGTTTACCATGTTAAATTAGCATGCAAACTAACAAAAGAAGACTATGTATGAGTAAGTGCCCCATAAGGTATAAAAGAATAGCCCCCAACCGTCTCATTAGTTAGCTAGTCACATAGTGTATTATTATTTAGCCCAATATCATCAGTTTGAGTGTTGATATATTTACACGGGCACATTATTTAACACCACCAACCCAACAATAACTGGCAAGGTGCCACACCATATCAAAAATCATGTGACCAGACCACGGACAACGCGACAAAACCAGACCACACCCATGGATACCGTCAGCCGTGTGGAAGAGCCACTTACTGGAGTGCCCGGCCAGCTTGGGCTGCTTATGTTGTCGAACTCATCGTGATAGCTAGACACGCTTGCCGTGCCAGGTGACGGGGCTATACCCATAGAGCTCTCCTATAGAATAAATACACATTTAGTATGGATGGACACTCAGAGCTAGAACTTGAATGTCAAAATTTATATATATAAAGTCGGGGACTGGAACAAAACGCTCTATGGCATATACACTCCAAGTTATAGTCAAATGATGTTAATTCAGTTTAACTCACTGGAAAGAAAACCCAACTGAAAAACAAATCTAACTTTAAACTCAACTATAAAAAATGCTAGTTGAAAATCTCCGAGATATATTACAAAAAAACTTCAGTAATTATGGAAATGTTAGTTACATCTAATGTACATGCTTATAGCAAAAACAAGTTCTTTCTGATAAAGAGTGAATAGTGAATATGATTGAAAGATTGATTGAAATTAAATCAAATCAGTCAACTACAACACAAAAATGTGAGCTTAAATATAAATTCAAAAGTCAAATATCTAATACTAACAAAAGACTTATTCAAACTAATCCACGAGGAAAGAGAGTGTAAAGTCCAAAATGTTACTGTTAATAGTAAGAGTACAAAACTTTTGATTTTGTTTTCAGTACAAAGTGAATCAAGGTCATCCTTTTAGTGTTGTTATACATGGAAAATATTGTACGCTAAACTCAAGGAATTGTTTCATAATTATTTAAAGAAATTATAAGATGAAGGTGGAATTTGACAACAGGGAAATCTAATGTACTACCAATCAGTACTGGTCCTCTTCATCAATTCAACACATGCTTAATACTGTCTAGAGAACTAGGCTACTTTCAACATAATCAAAATATTGCAAAGTTGTCTCCCCTTACCTTTTTCTTTTTATCTGGTGTGTCCTCTACTATTGATGGTGTACAGACCACCGGGATGTTAATCATACCCTCTGACTGGGCATCTACACTGCTACTGTTACTGTTTTCTGCTGTGCTTGTTACAGGACTCGTTATACTTTGTGTTACCACAGTTGAGGTAGTTACTGCAAGACAAAACGACAGGCATCCCACATCGATTACACAAGAATTGAATGTAAAAAGTTACATCTAAATCATACTTGTTTCTTTAACACCGATGTGATGTTTTCTCCACATAAACATAATCTTACCAATTCAGCAAAAATAAACTATACTATACAAAATATGTATACAGTATAAACTGCCAAGATTTTGCAGGGTAATTTTAGGGAAGTTGCAAGACGTTATAAAGGGATATAATTGAAGGAATGATTGAAGCGAGCATTTTGTTTATACTGAGACTGACCTGAATTTGTATTGGTTGTGGTAGTTGGAGGCTTGACATCTTCCCCGGGTGAGGGCGCACAGTTGACGGCAGCACTTGTAGAGGGCACAGTGGTTGGGGGAATGGGGAATGAAGCAGCTTGTGAGAGGGGTGGGGTTGGGCCAGCCTTACTGGAAGGCGGGGACCTGCTAGAGGAATTTTCCCCTACTGGACCAGCACTGGAAGGGGGTGTAGCACTACTAGGTTTCCCTTCATTGGGTAAGGGAGGGGTGGGGCCAGAACCACTAGAACTTGACGACCCCATTTTAGACGAGCTTGAGGAAATGCCGGAATCAGATGACACGCCGCTACCACTCGATGACTGTAATGATGAACTGTTGGGCATATTTGTATTAGGTATGCCACTACCTGGCGGATTGGAGGATAAAATTCCTTCACTCATACTAGCCATATTAGAGAGTGGATTATTAGAGTTTGTGGGAAAACCTGAGTGAGGCATACCTACATTAGGCATGTGTGAGGGCATGCCTGAGTGGGGCATGGAAGCATTAGGCATGTTCATGTGAGGGGGCATGTTGGAGTTAGGCATGTTACCAGACGATCCCATCACTCCCATCCCTGTACTGTTCCCCATGCCTCCACCACCCGCCTCAGACATATTGGAATTGGGCATTTGATTCATAGAACTAGGCACTGGAGATTGAGACATGGAATTAGGCATTTGGTTCATAGGCGACTGAGAGTTTGACATTTGATTCATATTAGGATAGCTACCAGGCCCAGATCCCATAGAGTTCATCTGCCCCATTGGACCAATGCCTTGTGAAGGATATATCCTCGGATGGTTTGTCATTGGAGCCGTACTTGGCCGAATTCCTGGTTGTGGACGATTTACCGCGGAATTAGCTGCAGCCAACATGGCCGCTTGTGCAGCGGCTTGAGCTCCTTTAGCCGCCGCACTAGATGCCCCTGCTGATTGGCCACTGGGGCTGCCTAGATTGGGCATCCCACTATTGCCTGGTGGGCCCATTGAAGAGTTCACGTTCATGCCAGAGCTTGTCCCAGTAGAATTTGGGTGATTGTTAGAGGTATTAAAGTTCCCATACTGATTGGCCATTCCCATCTGCATGTTGTTGCCTTGATTGAATGAACTAGGAAACCCTGATCCAGGCATGTTGGGCATATTCCTGTTCATATTTCCATACATTGAATTAGCAGGCATTTGATTAGGTCCGTTAAAACTATTTTGATGGGGGCCTCCATAACCCTGCATACCTGAGCCTGGACCAGGCCCCGGGCCAGGACCTGCTTGACGGGGATAATTACCTGTAATCAGAAAGATAATACTTACATACTCAGTATTCACAATCCGATGTTTTATTTTATGTGTTAATATAACTCACCCTCTGTTCGTTCCTTTAATACAGTATGCTGACATATCAAACTGAATCATTCCGGTTTTTCATTTGTTCAAGGCTTCTTTCATTGAAGAATTCTTTTACAAAAAAACTTACAAATTTTTAGGTTTTGAATTATTTTTTAGAACATAAAATCTATTTGTATACAAAATCACACAAGCTGCATAAGATAATTTTATTACCTTGATGAAATTGTGAATTGTATTGTGGAAAATGGCCCATCTGAGGTCCATTTGGGCCCATCTGAGGTCCATTGGGGCCCATCTTGTTACCTGAAGGATAGCCCATCTGATTAGGCCCCATGGGAGGGGGCATCATTTGTTGGTTATATGCTGAAACAAGAAGCAATTTCATTTGTAATATATAACATAATGTATCTCTGGCTTGTATTATTATGATTATCTGAATTTACATCCAATTGATCGATTGTTTGATGACGTCACTTTAGAATTTTCGCGCCAAGCATTCCGGGGGATTGAGGGATGTTAACATAATTTTAAAATATAGCGAAAGAAATAATACTGTATTGAGAGAATAGATGTTAAAGTTACCAGAAAAAAACAGGTTATGTCATCAATGTTTTCCAAAGAAGTGGCATCTTGCTAAGTGCCAGTAAACAAAATGGCGAACTGAGGTACATTTTACACAGAAAGCTTTGCGTAAATCTATGTGACGTCATCAGGCTCGGCGGAAATATGGATATTTTATTAGACAAATCGCTGTTGGGTTGAAATTCCTTTCAAATGAGAGACACCAAAGACGTCAAGTCTTATATGGGCTTATCAACCAAATGGCGACGAGTACGGTTAATATCAACCTTGGATAAAATAAATTGTTCTGCAGAAGGAAACATTTTTCCCTATTGTAACTTTAAACACTGGGATGAAGCACATGGCGGGTTGGAGCATTTCACAAGAACTTAATCAGATTGGAATGTTCTAGTCATTGACTGGGTCTTATATCTCGTTGTTACATGGTTAGAACTACAATACGACACTTCAAACTAAATTGTGAATCAAATATGGTCTGACATGTGATTGATATCGGGTAAAATCTCTAGCTTTCAATTGATTTTTCCGCTTTAGTTGAATAATGATGCAATATATTATGTCACTAGCCACTAAATACATAGGATGCATTCTCATAGCTTATTTAGGATTTTTTTTAATCAAATATAAGAAAAATATTTGGTTTTACATAAAACTATAAATATTGAATTACTCGTATATATAGCATATACTGACATGTCTTGGTGAAAGGAAAAAACTGCCAGTTATCAAGGTTATTTAACATGTAGAATAAAACATACAGAAATTGGGTATACTGTCAGTTGGGGCAAGAAGTCGGTTTGGACAGGTTTCATTGTTTTATCAAGAAATTTATTTTTCAATAATAAAGCCATATTCTTCAGTGGGTGTGTGCATTGTGGGCAGAATTTTATATGTGAGTAGACCACATTTTGGGAGAATCAAAATGAGAAATAATGAACCTAAAAAACCTGGAAGGGGCAGAATGCAGTAAAAACTGAAGAATATCGAGAAATTACACAGACCAGCAATAACTGTTTTGCTGGATACACTTTTGACAATGTTACAATAAAAAACAATTCAAAAACCACCATTCCAATCTTGTGAAAATTACAGACACCTAAAACAATATCAAATTAATTAGAAGTTAACATTTTAGAGACTTACTGGTTGGCATTGGTGATTGGTTATTCATACGATTTTGTCCATCAAGTTGTCTTGAAGAAGGACGAGGGGGCATAGGACTGCCAGCTTGATTACCTTTAACAACAACAACACCAATGTTATAGCAGAAGTAACATTTGATAAATTATCTAAATAAAAAATTCCAAGACGGATAATTCAAAGATGAATGACAAATGTGCAAGAACCCCCACCCCCCTCCTAAAAAAATAAAACACAAAATATACTTTTTTGTAACTTAAAATTTACACACAAACTGCTGAGTATGGTTGCAGTGATACTGGACAAAGAGGGCTATATTTAACAAAGAGAACCAGGTAGAGGTTGTGAAAAGACCTATCACATAAGCTCAACAAAATAACATAATAAAGGATCAAACAAAACATACTGCACAAGCCAGATTTTCCATAAGTGAGGTATGAGAATGGAGGAATGTAGTAAAATCCAGTGAAGTTGTGAAGGCGAACCAGTTAACTAGAACAGGTGGCGTGGTGTTCTTACTGAGCTGCACTGGTTGTTAGAAGTCCCTATTGTAGGCCTATACAGCTGGCTGATTGCATTGACTTCAGCCTGAACTATGTTGTATAGACAGGTGGTCTTCCATTAACTCAAGTAATCCCCAGCTAGACAACAGCCAAAGGATTCACCAGCTATAATTAGCAACAGAGGAGTTTCCCCAACAGGAAAGCCCTGGCCATAACAAGAGCCTTTGCCAGAAATAATGGGATCTCCTTCTGCCGGGCCTACATAGACCTGACCCTTGACCTCGCAGAGAAACTCCCACAAAGCAAGCAAGTATACACATGTAATAACACCGCATGAGATCAGATGGTACAAATGAAGGTATCACAGTATAAAGACAGACTGCTCACATAACTGCCATAATACAACCACCAAAGGGCATAATTACTCCCTTACAAAAAAATCAATAATTTCAACATCTAATAGAGAAGACATTAGAAAGGAGTCGGTGAAGACTTGGGTGATTATGTCATTCATAGCCCGTCTAAGTGCTCTTCAATTGACTCAACAAAACACCACTTGACTTCTCCTTTTATCTTTGTTCCACTCCAATAAAATCCAATCAATTTAATTACTTAAACAGACAGTGTCTATTTAATAAGGAGCTCACTACAGAAATCTGAACCTAAGCCTTTTGTATGAGAGTTAACGAATAAAAAAATTACTTTCTCCCCTGGAGTGCAAATTCAAGGATTTTATGTGATACGAGTTATAAGTGAGAAATGCTTAATAATAATTGAAAATAAATGAATGTGCATCCTGGATACTAAAATTTTGTTCTCTAAGTCGTATTGACATACACAGGTTGAATATTTCTTTCTTTCAACATCCATCGCTTAGTGATCACTCAGAATTTATGAATTCCGACAGCTCACGGCAGAAAGAATAATCCGAATGAGAACAATAAACTTTTTTTCAGGTAAATTTCCTAAAGCACAGCTTTGCACAAGTAATACCCCCACAGCCATGGGGTTAGATTATAACTAGCTGTCTTTCATCCCAGGCAGTTCAGAAATTAGACAGATTTTTATCAGGCCAATGTTTGCATATTTAACCTGAGATAAAAACATGTTTCAATACTAGATGCTCCCAGGAAAATTGCTTCAGTAAGGGCAATTAGATGGCCCTAATTTTAAATTTGTGGCCATTCTTTTCAGACAAGTACCTGCCTAGAAATAGGCATTCTAGACTTTTCATCAAATGAAAAGATTGCAAGGATAGATTGATTGATGTTTTACGCCTCCTTTTACCCCTGACCTTGGGAGAGTACCTGGCAACTCTTCCACATACGGCCAGTGAAAAGAGGATTTTTAAAGAATGAGAAACAGTGGAATCAGTGGAAATAGATGGGTTTTTTTTAATTATCAGTAACAAGTCTGGAAAAATCTATCTAATGTTACTGAGGATATAAGATGTCAAGTAAATAAGCATCAAAACAAATGTTATAAAGCACTTGAAAAAGCAAAACTACAACTGGTTGAAATCCAATGGCTCAGGTGACAGAAAATATTTCAGGAAATTAAGTTTTTTCCAATCTCCATAATATCAGGGTTAAGCAGGGGAAAATCTGTGCACATTCAATGTAAACAATGAGGTAAGTCTTTGTTATTCCTCTACCGATGTGAGAAGCCTAGGTAAATAGTTTGTTTGTATAATGCATGCTGCCCTTAACAGCATCATTTCTCAGAGAGCTCAGTACGGAACTCGGAAGATGGGGGTGGGTGAATTGACACAGATTTGCTTCCTCATCACCACTGATTACTGTATCAACACTAAGTCAACATCTTAATTTACTGACACTATATACAGACACACAGACAGACAAATATTGCCTTTTTCAATTAACCTCAAAACAATGGGATGAAGACTTCCTCTATGATAAACAAAAAACACCCAATAAAACCCTCATTTTACATTTTTTAGGCAGAATGAAAATGACATTAGTTTGCACCAAATAAGGTCCAGCAGAGTTCCTTATCAAGGGCTAATAAAATCATTTACATGCCCCGTTCAATTACGATTAAATAAAAAACAGGAAAAGTTTTTGTTTATTTCATGGTTATTTTGTGTGTACTATTAAAACATAGTGATAGAAAAACAGTTTATCATGGATTGCCTTTTAACTGCAGTGATGGAATAGGGCTTTCCACGGCTATTTCACTTATATGGCACCCAACAATTTTTTTTCTTTGAGCAAAGTTGAATTTGAACCTTAATCTGCAACCTATCTATAGAAGCCTTGCTTTGGCTCTAGAGGTGGTTGTTCAACGAACAGAGCAAATGAGGTCTCAGATCCGTCTGAATTGATTGATCACAATTGTGGGTTTTTTTTGGTGTTCATACGCCACAAAAAATATGGTTTCATTGACTAATAATGAGGGTTACCAAGTTCCTTCGGAGACCGCACAAAGTTTTACGCCACAAGAAACTCTAGTGTAAACGAACCATTTTGTCGAAGTCATTCAGAGGAGATCTAGTTGTTTAGTGATTGTAAATTTGGTGTATTTGTTAGAGCCTTACCTGTAAGTGAAGCGGGTGTATTTGAGCGTGAACTAGAGGAGCCTGCGGGTGAGGAGACCGGTCGTAGAGATGATACTGTTGGATGTTGAGGACCGGAGGATGAATTTGGTGGTGTGCTTAACCTACCCCCATCACTACCCTCTTCAAATGTGGAATTCACCTCCTACAATACAGAAAATCAGCATTAAATACACCTTAATATAGTAGAAACTTGCGTTCAAAATGATATGAAATGAGATATCTAAACCATTAATTGATTATAAATATAAACATGGGCATTGTAAAAACACATCGTTCAAGTATCATACTCCCAGCCTTCTATTTTGGATTATAATAATAACCTTTTGGGTGGTGTAAAACAATCAATCAATCATCTTTTAATGATGGCAAAATTATGTGTACGCTTAAACCATAGTATTACACCTTGAGATTCACAACTATAGGTAAATAAACAAGAACTTGATAGACCGCTGTGATAGACCTATATCATGTCTGTAAAATAGGTTTGTATCAGAGCAAACATGGTGGACAAACTATGGAAGACTTATTTGCAATTTCAAAAGTGAGAAATATCTACACATATTCAAATATCAATACTATGCAGCAACAGGTTTAATATTTACAAAATCAAACAGTTAATGATGCTACATCAAAATCCATAATGACCAATAACTGGATAGGGAAACAGCAGGCCTATTCCAGTTTAGGTCTACATAACATCTATACATGTAATTGCATGATGTAGATTAACACACACAGAAGTTAAAACAAGGGAGATAACTAGATGAGCCAAACAAGCCCTTAGAGTTGACTGCAGATACTGGCAGAAGATCCACTTTCAATGGAAATAGGACTTGACAATCACAAAAGATGAAGAGGTTATGTATATTTTTTTTTGGCACATTTTTTTTTCATCAATTTTGAGAATAAGTACTTATGTTTTCTAACAGCATAATACATAAACTAATAAATAAAATTGTTTCCAACGATTTGTTTGCAAATACTGTATTTCATGTATAACAATAACTGCATCAGAAATTCTGGAGAATAAACACATGGTATTTGTTAATTATATTTCAATGTTAATCACTTTATGAAAAGATAATGTACATAGGATTTTACTCCAGTGGTTGATATCTAAATAGTTTCACGAATGAGGAAGTGAATGAACTGAAGAGGATATTACTTTGACTCATTTCTTTTAAACCAATACAACTTACAAGAAACAGTAGACTTCTTTACAAGAACAAAAATCAAATCCTTGATTTTGTTATACACAACAAATATCAAAATTCAGGCAGCTCATGCCACTTCAGACAATGAAAAAAGAAATAATTTTAGACTTCCATAAATGAATAATAGTTTGAAAAGCACCAATTGACAAATACATTTAAATGTTTCTAATTTATGATCTGGAACTGCGATTTACTTTTAAGTTACATTTACTCAATTTAAGCCATAAATCAAACGATTGACATCTGTAAGAAAAAGTTATGAGCTCTGTAGCATGTATCATCGTGGATTACCAAGGGATAGTTAAAAAGAAATGAATTTATTTAAATAATCAGTCATGGCAGTTTTATTGAGAGGTTATTTTTAGTACATGTTCGAAAAATTGTTTTCATATTTCAGAAATATTAACATCACAGCTTCATGAATCACAGATATAAGAACTGTTATGAACTATCTTAACAGAAATTAACGGAATTAAAAAAAAAAAAACTGTACATTTTGCGACCTGTATACATGTAAAGTGTATGTTAGAAAAGTAGACTAAAATATTTAAAAACCTGGACGAATGTTCATTTATTGTAAACTTGAATTTGGTTCAAACACCACTTTAACATAAATTTAAGACTAGTAGCTCTACAAACACTTCTAATTTGTACCTCTTAAGAAAAAAAAAGTTTTTTGGCAGCTCATGGCACTTATTCACGTTATATCGTTACGTTACATTTTATCTTAAGTTTATAACTGAAAATATCTAATTACATAATATACCATCTGATATTTTATCTGTTTTCACCATTTACACATAACAGTTTTCATGATAGCAAAATACGAAGAATATTTCATCCAGTATGTAAAAATAATTTTTGCCCTATGAATTAACTTAGTGCTGAATAAGTACTAGTCCATTATAAAGGTCCAAGTTAGTAAGCCGCTTTGAGATGAGGTAAAACACACAGAGCTATAAACAAACAATCTTAAATTTAAAAGCAAATCCCAGCTTGCTGGTCCTAAAGCATGGCTAACATGGGGTTAGGTTTAACAACACCGCACATCATCACATAAATTGATACATGGATTTTAATACTAAGTACAAAATACGCAGTCAGTGGACTTTCATCCAAACATATCTCATACAGACATAGAGACATGTTTAAACTTCAAACTAAACAGTTTCTAAAATGAACAAAATGAAATTTGTTAAAATGAACTATGAGGAAACAAGAAACCCACACAAAATGAAAGAAAAATAAATAAAAGAAAGAAGTACTATGGTTAAAGAGAGATAAAGGTATTCAAAAAGGAAAGTGTGCTTACAAAGGGACTACAGCTGGACAGGAAAACTCCAAAGTTTAGTGATCAGTTTCCATGGAAACCTAGCTATTAACAAATGGCTTAATAGAGGTGTGCTGGGCAACCCTGCTCATTCCTTGATCACCCAGCCTCCTGGAGCTTATCAAAGACACAAAGAACTGGCCAGGGGAAGAGAGTCAACAATCACAGTCCTCAGTCCAACCAGCCAGGTAGATTACACCTTGGGAATTACCTAGTCTCAGTGTGTGTGCTGCCTAAACAGCCAGTACTGACTACACACCTCTTCAACTGGGGGGAAAAAGATAGCGCCAGTCAGACCAGGCCTTTGTTAGCTCAATATTCACAGCATATACATGTGGCCAGTAGATCCATACAGACATGGACAGCCAGTCAGCCAACCCTACAACAACCAACTAGCTTGGCTTGCTTGCCTTCAAGCTTACTCTATACCACTAACCTGTAAAGCTATATATAGCCTAGCTCTGAGTCAACTACTTAACAGCTCAAACATTACTCCCTTTATATTTCCTCCTATGTTTTCAAGATAAGAAACTTTTATTTTACTGGATATAAACAGATATAAAATATATCACCTAATGCAGAAAAGTATTTTCCCTGACTTTATGTTTTTTCCTCCATCTTTTTCTGTTAATGTTGATGTAAAGGAGAGAAGGTATGTGGGCAAGATAACAAAGCATAGGGCCTTCCCTCCATATATACACACACAGCCTTTCCCTGAACTACACTACATATAGCTGGCTGGCTTAGGCACACAAGCCTTCAGCTAGCCCAGTACATAATAGAGGGCCTGAAATATCCCAGGTCACAGAGCTTGCAACAGGATCTGCCAACTTGGTTGACTACTTCTATATAGGCTGAGTAAGTGAGCAGTGAAGCTTTCAGCCATACAGCTTAGCCTATGCTATAATGCGCAGTATAACCAGGAGACTAGTTTTTCTGGTATACAGCATTAAGCCTAATAAAACTTTGCTGTTCACAAACAGTGAAAAGGAGACTTAAGAAATTTGCCTTGTCTCCCTTGATCCAGCCTAGGGCTTCCCCAAGCCGGCACTTTCCAAATATTGTTAATTGGATGCCTCTTCAACAGATGCTGTTACTGAAGGGGGCAAATAGACTGGTCCAATTTACATAGACTGTCAGAGCTGGCTGGCTGAATAAGCAATAAGGGCAGATAAAACCTAGTCATTTATCAGAGGTTGTCAGCTGGCTGGAGATAGAAGGATTGGCCTCCCTAAAGAAAATGAGACCTTCCTATAGGATTTATTAGTTGGAAAGGTTTGAGTCAGAGCTGCATTAGCCTCCAGTGACAGGAGAAGGAAACCCCTCTCAGTCAGTCCACTACCAACACATCAATACAACATTTGTGCCAGTGGATTTGCTTGCCTGGCCACACATTGTTCCCTGCTTCTCCACACCCTCAACCCATAATGCTTTATTTATGAGCACTCTACTATTTGCATAAAGTAGTCCCGGCAGAGGCTAATGGCAAGCTTCAAAAGGCCACCAAGTGGAACCAGATAAACCTCTGTCCATTTCCACAGTGACTGAGCCTAACAACCAAACCATTTTCTCTGAGTGAGGAAGTTGGGAATGGGGGACTATGTTGTTGGCAAGCTGAGTAATTTCACTTCCACTCTTTCTTTCCTCTCTCACTGAGTGCTAGGGGCCTCTAATTATGCTGGCTATCTGGGGAGAGCCATCACTCGACGACAGAGAAACTGGGCCTAGCTTTGATCCCTCCTCTACAAGCCAGTAGAAAATCAATACCCTTCCACAAATTACCCAGTATCGTCTGCTAGGCAGCGGCAGCCTGCTATCGCTCTCAACACAGCCCAGGCTCCAGTATGCTGGCAGAAAAACCCACAGTTATCTTTCCCAGTAAACCTAACACGGCTGCTGTCGAGGAGTTGGCCAACAGGCAATGTGGCGATGGAAGCCAGTAATGAAAATGCATGGTTGAATCTGCCGCCCTTCGCCGAGAGACTTAATGCTGAAGACAGCTGTCCAATATTGTTCCAATCGCAACCATTCAAAAACACTAATTGCATCCTTCTAATGTCATCTTCTCTATTAAATTATTGGCCAGAATGGAAGGCAGGCTGAATGACATTACCATCACATACATTACAGAGTACAACAAAAAATAACCTACATTAGATTTGAACTTGTTTCCATGCTTTTAACATTGGAAAACATTTGGGTTCAATAATTAACATTGGAAAATATAAAGTTTTCCTAACGAATTTTTTAAAAGTGGTTTTAAAGTTGCCGCCCTTAAATGGAATAGCCATTTGAAAATGAAAATCTATTCTTTGGCTGTAAGTCTGAATAAATATTTATAATTTCCATTTGAATCATCAAATAACTGTTGACATTGACCTGAAAATGGTGTTAGTATCTACACCGGAGCGTCGTCAGAAATAAACGAAGTAGTTTGTTATCCATACCAATCCAATATTCATTGAAATTAAATCAGATCATAATTCAACTTTAGGCAGCTACTACACTCTTATGCCATGTACATGTAGTTTTCTATAAATTGATTGACGTTTTTTGCTGCACTCAAGATTATTTCCTTATATTTATTTATGAACACTAAAACACACGGACACAAAGAAAATCTCTTTGACTAAAATAATCATGGAGACAAGTTTCTTATTGAGTTAAAAAGGGGGGTATGTCATCTAGACCTTTATACCTAATCATAAACCAAAACCCATGATATTTCATTAGGTTGAATGTAAGAGCATTGCCGGGTTTATTGAGGGAGGTGGCCTAGAGGATCAGTTTAAGAGACTCAGCATAAGTGTACAAATATTAAATTAGAAAGCTGGTTGAAATTAGACGGACACCAGCTGGCAAAATTTTAATATTTTATGGTTATTCAAAAAGGCTAAATTTTCAAAGACGTTCAAGTTAGAAGCTTCGTACAATACCAGTCTCATTATATTAAAGCATTGTTTGGCCAAAAATTAAAGCACTACATCTCATTTACTTTTACCGTCTATCATTTTGTTTTTCCATAAATTTCAAAAGCTCATATTTTCAAGATAATTAGTTGACTGAAGATAAGTCCCCTCAGATAGTAATGCTGCCAGGTTTGGTTAGGGTGAGAGAGGCTCTTTGCCCAAGAGGAAACCCCAGAACTTGTATCTGGCAACTCTTCCACAAAGGATGATCAGTGAAAAGTATAAAATTGGTATTCCGTTTGAAATTTAGCAGTTTTTGCTAATTTAAAAAAGACATTCAGGGAAAAAAAAGACTCTTAGATGACAAAATAAAATCTGTCCAATAAAACCTGCTTATTTAACTTTGTCTTCAATTCCAATTGTGAAAAGACAGGAATTTAAACTTTTGTAAAATACTATATCATTCATATTGAATTCAAATATTGTCACTTGTTTGTAGAAATCAGGCAAGCAATTTTCAAATGCTGACATATTTACTAAAGTCTTAAACTCCTTATTCGTTTTGCTCCTTATTGAACATAATAAGATATTTAGTCAACAAAAAAATAAGTGTGTTAAAAACGTGGGATTCAGGGAACTTTGGTACGAATGTACTGACTTCTGTTACAGTCAGACAAGTCTTGTAACTTTATATTAAATAATCAGCTTAACACAAATGTTCAGGTAGTTGCAGAACAAGAGATAGATGTCGATATTAGCAAGCCTTGTTGTTTTTGATAAATCCAATCTCCAAACTAGAAAAATATCTTCAATCCTCACGATTCAGATATTTATGGTAAAAAAAAAAATCATTATGGAGAAGCAAGTTACGTGTATCTAAAGCCCAAAATATTCCATGAAGAATTTTTTATATTAAGAATTTATCAAAAGTTAAGATTTTTTGCAGCAATGTTTTTCTTGATTCTTGAGATTTGCTGTTTCTTGCCTATTGTCATGGTAATTGGGAATGCTAAACCTATAAATAGATGAACTAAATATAACTTGATGTACCATTTCTAATCAATCCAAATAGTATAAAAATAGTTAAATATTTTATAAACCTAGTAAAGTCTGTCAGTGAAAATCAGGCAGTTTGTAATTTAAAGTCTGAAGGAAACATTTGCCACTGTAAGGTTAAGTTCTACTGTTGAAAAAAACAATTCAACAACAGAAATTCAATGTGCTACCGATGTTACAAGAAGAAAAAACCTATTTATTTTTAGATAATGAAATTAATCAGCAATATGTTTCCAGATCCAGCAGGAATTATGGGAAGGTTTGTCCTAGTTAATGTTTTTCCACAGCGTATCTTGTTTTTTTAAAGAGTGTGTGTCGCGTATCTGGTAGGCCAGTGTACAGGCTAGCATGTAGGGAGAGCTGGCTGGGAACATAGAGTTTCCACCCACAAATCAATGGGATCAATCTCGTGGTAACAGCTCCGTGTCAAGCTAGGGTTACCTCCCATTGTCCACCTCCCAGCATAGTTAATCACTTCACACAGGAAACCCCTTCTTCTGAGTTACAGCACATACACTGAAAATACCTTCACAAGTTAGACAGGGGAGATAATGCTAGTGTCAACATTACACAAGCAGGACACACCAAATTACATAAAACTACGTCATGAAAAACAACTGGAGATGACCGTGAAATTTTAGGCTTCGGACAATCTATACAAAAAAAGTTGGGACAAACTTCCTCTGTAATTACGATTAACACTGGCATTCCTTCATATTATACATTGTTCATTTTACTAAGTACAGAAAAACTCTATCTTTTAGTCTCAATACATTGAGAAACAAAAAGAAGTTATACACAGTGTTTCAACAATTAAATGATAGGATAGAGCTATTGAGAATAAATCCTGCTTTAAATGTTACATATGGTAATCCTTTTCCAATTAAATGTAGATCTGCCTACCAAAGATACCCACCAAATACACCATACAAAGAAAACTATTTTTTTTTCAAATTGGAAAAACGGGGAATATGCCAATAAAAAAATAGGAATTTCTTAGCTAAAATCTTACGTCACTGTTCAAACAAAAAAAACAAAAAAATTTAAATTAAATTATTGCAAAGAAATATACATATATTTTAAAACATGAAGCTATCTTGAAGATCTACATTGTGGTTCTTCTGAACTTTAGGGAGGAAAGTTAAATAATAAATATTTAATTTTCTGATTAACGACATCATTTATAAATTCAGCTTTATTCTGTGAGTGATGGGTAGATTAATCTACTGGAGTAAGGTTGTGTAATTTTCCCTTGTTTATTAAGGAAAATCAGCAGAGCATGACTGGCTACAAGCTTCAACAAGCCTATGCCTATCTTAAGCAGACCACAGCTGTCCTCTAAACTTGAACAACGCTCGGCTTCATAAAAACATTACTAATCAACAATTCAAAGAGGTCACCAAATTATCTAACCTATCAGCGGGTCGTCAAACACCAGAAAGTCCGCAAAGGCCTAGCGGTTTTATCAAATCAAAAGCGTTCCGCTCGCAACAGATTGTATTTGGGTGACAAAGGCAAAGTAAAAAGTTGGCCTGTAAAAGTGGCTGAAACAAAGAGATAGTCGCTGAAGCTATTCCTTCCAAGCGCAGGAAATGCATCATCCATAAACATAAGTCTGCGTACATTCTTTTCTTAGTGAATTTACAATGTATCTGTGCATGGTGGGAGATAAAGATACAAGCCTTAAGGCTAGATATGCTAATGGCTTCAGTTGGCTGGAGTCAATCCTATGTACATGCTGTAGTATAGCTTTGTGTAGCTTGGCTTGCTAGGTTAAACTAGTGCAGATCTTCCCTTGATCAGGCCAGAGTTTATAAGGCTGTAGTAAAAACTAGTTGGCCTGATTCAGCTAGCTTTATTAGATCAACAGGTGTGAGGTGATATTCCCTAGGTATGACAATCGACCTACACCCGCCTAGACAATGAGATACCCATAATTAGAAGACATTCTTTACCGGAGAAAAACTGAATGGAAGACCAAAGTGGATAAATACATTACCTTGTGATTGCAAGTATTAATTTAAGAAGAGATAATTTAGCAGAAATATAAGCTCAAGATTGACAAGTGTTCAGTATACCTGGACGGGATGATGAATGGAGTAATTAAAGTCACTAGTATATTTATCCGTGTTAGCAGGTGCACTACTTTTGTGATTGTTTTTGTTGGATTATCACATAAAGGATGCAGCGGTGAAAAAGACCCTGTTCATTAACATGTCATTTACGAACATCTTTATAATGAAGTAACCGGTCAGAAAAAAATCTCATTAATTTAGTTTGATATCCAATAAAGCTGATTGATTTATTGTTTTTGTCATACTCAAGATTATTTCACCTTTATGGTGGCGTTGCCAAGTTTAGTGAGTGGTGAAACCGGGTTCCTAGCAAAAATAAAATCCCCAATGTATATAACTTGTCCACATAGGACGACCAAGCGAAAAGCCTGATTCGAAAATTTCCGATTTTCCTTGGACAGTAGAGTAGGATTTGGACAGAGATTTTGTGTCAGAGTAAGACTATCGCTCTGCTAATTAAGTCACCTAAGACCCCCAGTAAAGTTTTTCACACAAAAGTTAAACCACTTTGAATAACAACAGTTTCGGGAGACCCAAAATATGCCCGGAAAGGCACAGTAAATGCGGCCATACCAAAACAAATCCTTCCATATTTATTTGAATTTAATTTTTAAAATTCAGAGGAAGGAGGTTGAAGCTTGGTAAAAGGTGATGTAATGTCAACAAAATGAAATCTTACCACTAAAACATTTAAAATCCATCTGTATCAAATTTAAAATGGGCTACTTGGATCAACGATGTTAAACATTGTTTGTTGTCAATATAGGTTGGACTAAAATGTTTAAATTTTTTAGAAAAGCAGTTTATAATTTACTAATCATACTTAAACAAATGTAATAAATTGGTAATTTCGCAGCTCACACCAATTCAAATAGATTTGAAAAATTTTCTCATAATATCATCTATCTATATTATTTGGCTACAAAAAAATATATAACAGTTGAGCATGCCTATGAAAAGGCCAACATTAATACAAAGCCTACATTTAATTTTATGGTCGCCATGTGGTAGAGTAGGCCATAAAGCTTTCAACACAAGTGATAAGAGCTGACTGTATGTTTACAAAGTAAATAGAACAAGGCTGAGTTACTTATCTCTTTGACTGTATATAAAACTTTAATCCTTATATGTATTTTTCATTTGATTAAAACGTTATATATTGATTTAAGAATAGTTTTAATCAATTTAGAAACATTATTGCAGTTTAAAAAAATCCTTTTTTGATGAGAATCGGACAAGTAGAAGCCATTTTATAATTTAAAGATTCATGAAAATGAAAGTAAGAATAAAAGGGAAATAAAAACTATGAGGTACAAACCGATTCTAAAAAAAAAAATAGGAATTCATATTTTATTTTACTCGACAGTAGGGCTATCAGGGTGATTTATCAACTGGCCCTACACAATTTCCCCTAGTGGGAAATTTGATTCCTGCTCAAATCATTTCCCTTATATAATGCTGTTGCCAGTTTCAGAAACCAAGCTCTTTTGCCAAGATGAAACCCTCGGATTTTTGGCAAATACCTGACAACTGTTCCACATATAACGATAATTTTATATTTATTCTTTCGTATAATTTTTTAAAATAAACCCAGCAAGGAGGAACATTAAGTATGCCACATCTAAATTTGGACATTAGTCTCCATAGACCACAGAACGTCAGGAAGGCTAATGTGGCATACTTAATGTTCCTTCTTACTGGGTTTATTTTAGAAAATTATAGGACAGAATAAATATAAAATTTTCCAAATGATGACAAATCTCACTCCAGTAAACAAATGTGTACATTTGTAATATCATTCATTGATATTGAAAGCTGCACTCAAGATTATTTCATCCATATGGCAGTGTTGTCAGGTTAAGTTGGGGTGAAAACCTACAAGCTTGGACGGTAACTATCAAGCCTTCCACATTTGGTAAAAACCTACTCAGAATTTTGGACAAAAGGTGGCTTTCCATGAAAGTTACACCATACACCAGATTTATGATTGATTGATGTTTTACGCCGTACTCAAGATTATATCACTTATATCTAGGTGTTGCTAGGTTAAGTGTGAGAGGAAGCCCCCAACCTTCGGCGAGTACCTGGCAGCTCTTCGATGTACGGCGATCAAGTGAAAACCAGGAGTATGTCAGGAGGTAGAAGGTAGAAAACTTACCGTATCGTTCTCCTGATTGGACTGTTTTGAAGGGGTTTGTCGATTATTGCTGAAGCCCTGAAAAGAAACAAAATATTGAAATTTGAATTTTGATTCAATGCAATTCCAATGACACAAACAAATAATTAAACGATTAAGAAGACTGATTATTGCACACATTAAAAAAATTGGCTTCCTGAATATACAATACATCCAAAGATTGATTGGTTGCTTAATGTGTTATGCCTCATTTCATTTATATTGCAGCCTTGTCTTGTTTTGCGTGGGAGCCAATTGGAGCATGTGTCCTGACAAAAACCATGCCCTTCCCCTGGTACCTGGCAAGTTCGCAACCTTTCCACATAGGACAATTATCTCTCCACCAGCGCTCAAGATTATTTCACTTCTATGGCGGCGTTGCCAGGTTTAGTGTGGGAGGAAACCGGGCTCTATGCCCAGAGGAAACCCACAACCTTCCGTTGGTAACTGGCAACCATCCCACATAGGTCGTTCGAGACCCATCTTTGGAGTGCTTGGTTTAGAGAATACAGCATCCCAGATGACTAGTTTTTACAAATTATTACAAGAGTGTATTTTAATAGGTTTCCAATCTAAAAAAACACTGTTAAATATTAGTTACTGTAAACAAAGGATAAAATAGCAAAAAGGAATTAAATGATAGAAAACAAAAACGATGATCATTACTTGGTCAATGATACCCTCACATCATGCATGAAAAAAAAATTCCACCAATTACATTAATATGAACGTAACTTTGTGTTAGAATAAGAGCTCTACCATGATTGTATGAACTGAATGCTTAAATGACCTTTGCCTTGCTTTGTAACACTTTAAAACTCGCTATCAATGTGAGCCGCCTTGCTTTACATGATTCATTGATTGGTGTTTTACGCCACGCTCAAGATTATTTCACTTAGATGGCTGCGTTGCCAGTTTTATTGTGGGAGGAAACCAGGCTCTATGCCCGGAGGAAACCCACGACCTTCCGGTGGTAAGCCTTGCTTTACAGCTTATATTATACTAACAATACCCTGACATAATCAGATTACTTGCTTGGTCCATGTTTTTCGCTGTGCTGAATATTGGTGCCATTGGCAGGTGGTGGTGGTGTTATTTTTGGATGGGAGGCTTATGTCGGACTGTGAGACTCACTCTCTCAGGGTTTTTTTTTGTTGTTACATAAGTGACACCCCAAATGAGTCTAAAGCTTTAATGACCTTGATTTTACTTTTCAAATGATCTTATCTAACACAGCCTCTAGTCTTTGGGAAGATGTTTATGCAAAGTTTCAGTTTGTTACCACCTGAGCTTTGAAGTTTGGGATAAAATCATTGATCAAATAAGACCTAGTGATTGAAACACAGCCTTGCCCTTTCTAGGATGACCTGCCATCCATGAATAGGGAACATACAGTTAGTAAGTTTACATTTTGATAGCTATTCTGTTCTCTCAAGATCCCGATGAACATTATGCATAAGTATCCTCAACTTTACAACTTCTTTTGTGTTCATTATGCATAAATATCCTCCACTCAGTCAGTCAAACACATCCTTGGGTTGGAATGTCAAATCCCACTCCGTCCAAAATATAGCAACCATTCTTAGAGTTTAACATAGCAATACTGGAATTTGAATGCATATTTAAGTAGTTTGTGAAAATTTTCATTGGCGGTTAAAAATGAACCTATTTCTGTAAAAATTACATGAGCAGAAGTCCCCATGTCCTGTTTAGCTCAGGTTTCCTCCCCAATTAAACCTGGGAGCTATATATTTTTAATAATCTGGAGTGCGGCGTAAAACATTAATCAATCAATCCTTTTTCATAGTAAACTAATAAGCATGCAAAGGTTAAACTATGAAGGAAATGTGTAATAAAATATAACCCTAACAAACTTCAATGATACAGGCCAATACAGACAAATGCTTCTACAAGCACATTTACAAGAGAGCATACAAAAATTGTAAAAAATAAAGGGAAACAAAAACATGCGTTGGGGTTGGTGACCGAAGGCATTCTGTCTTTTATATAGCAGACATGCCTGTTTTAGAAAAGAATGTCAGCCCCCCAAAAATTAAATTGTAATACTCTCTCTTGACCATGTGATTGACAAAAGTGTCAAGTTGAAATTCCTCCAAATATCAGTTGTCAGAATATTTTAATTGCAGTCAATTTTTGATTGATTAGTCCACCCTGCAAGACCATTCAAACACTGTGCCCTAACCTAATCCCAGTGGAATATACTGTATTCAAGTCAGTAAAATTGCCATTTTGGCACATATAACTATTGTGAAATTTTCACAAAAGTTTTGTCATGTTTTAAATGCTTTCCTGAACTGGATTTAAACGTACCATTCAAACCGAAACATGAAAAGGGAAAAAACAAGGGAAAGCTGGGAAAGGTAAAAAAAACACAGGTAGGGGAAAGGAAAACATGTAAGTAAATGAAGCAACATTGACAAAAAGGTAGGAACAGGGTTGTCATGACAACAGGTGATGATTGGTTAGAGAGGCATTAAAAGCCTTCAGGGGAACATGGTACCTCTGGACTTTGCTGGGGTCCACTCTGCGCCTGCTGATTAGAATGATGTGGTGGACCTGGCTGCTGATGTTGTGATAAGAAATTGGGATGGTGAGCTTTCAAAGGGTGTGGTTTCACAAGAGGGGGTGTCATCCTCGGCTGGGGCGAGGACTGAGATAGGGGGCTTCCGCTACCCACAGAGCCTCCTCCAGACACAGACACATTGGGCCCAGCTTGTGGCGGAGAAACATAAGGCCCTGTGGCTGCCTGTGTAGTTGATGAGGCTGATGACGTGGGAGGACCGGGGGACTGTTGAGGAGGTGGAACTGGTTGTTGTTGTGTCATCGACTGCTGGTTGTTACTGTACCCCATCTGACCCGGAGCGGGGCCGTACTGAGAGGATATCTAGTAGGTATAAAATTGGACCAAATTTCTACATATATCTAAAGGCACAGAACTTATTCTTAAACCGTTAAGTATTCCAAAATCTACAGGAAATTGAATACCAGCACAAGTACTGGATAGCACAAGTGAGCTAATTTAATAATTTGATGGTTCAACTTCTTTCTCAATGAGAGTGGCATTCTGCAACTGGAGTTGTATAAATGTACGCACATAAATTAAACATTCCGAAAATTAATATTTTCTACAGAGATTCAAAGTTGAAGAAATATGCCTCTAAAGTTCATGCATTAGTTTTTTGTTTAATCCAGCAAGTCATTTTAAAGGCAAACAATACCATAGCTGAATTTAACATAAGTCCTACTTGCAATATCAGCATTCAGTATTTTTATATTTCTGCGGAACTGAACGAAAATTTGGTTTTGTTTTGGCTCTTCTATCCCAGCCTATGATACTAAGGTTTAATAGGTCAGGCCATGAACTACAGGATCCAGAATTACACACTATCTCTACTGCACACAGAACCATACCATACAGCTGTTATTAGCAGTCCTTCATGCCAGCAACACTACAATATTTATCAACACTATCACCATGTGAATAAATGGATTTTCTTAAAGCTTAGACTGATTAATACCTGTTGGTTATATGGCTGGTTCATCTGTCCCATCGGACCAGGTAGACCTCTGCCTGATTGCTGACCGGGCATCATACCATACCGCTGCGGTTGGGAATTGGGAGAAAACTGCTGACTACTCCCATACTGGCCACTTTGTGAAGGGTAGGAAGGAGGCATCCCGGGTACACGCCTTTGAGAGTTCATATCAGGTGGCATCCCTCCACTCTAAAATACACAATATACAGAATAACCTATTAAAAAATATCAAGTGATAGCTGGAGTTCAGCTGAATTTAATCCCTCATCTGAACCCACGATTAAAACTTACACTCAGTTTTACCCGTGGGCCGACTAGAGGTAAAAGCGTCCTTTCTAATTTGATACGCATGTAAACTTTGATTGGTTTCGCCACAGTTTTGTGGTGGAAATTTTACCAATCCCAATTTGTGTTACTTTAACATGTCGGTAATTAACAAAACAAAGATGGACCACCTGACGATTGTATGTAAAAAGCCCTGCTGGAGAAAACAATCTGAACTTTTGAAAGTTCTGTTGTTTTCTTTTTTACCTCATCCCAATTAAGACTGTCGAAAAATGGTCCGAAATGTGGGAGTCGAGCAAACATTGTTGACGAATCTGTCTACAGCAACATTACCTACGTAACTATAGCAAAGCGTCTAATTGGTCCACCAGTGAATAGGCATTAAATGTTGAAATTCTGAGCTTTCCAAGGAATAAGTTTGAGCTTATGGCGATTTTAACCCAGGGATCTGATGATGAATCTAATTGATACATGTATGCATCAATTCATCGCATACCATAAGTGACCAATAAAGATTGTGCACGAATATATTGCACAAACTGTTGGCAAATCTTCATATGTTCTCTATGTATTTGGTGGCAGAGTAATACAATTGCATTATATTAAATGTTACTTCCCAAACAGATTTTTCTGGTCAAGTAGGGCCATTGTCACGGTCACGTCAAGTTGTTTATATTTTGGTTGATTGATTGATGCCACACTCACGATTATTACACTAAAAGTAAACACATTGTCAAGGTGACTTAACTTAGCCCAAAAGAAAACGGCATTAAATAATTTTAGGGTTTGATATCTCAACGCAGGCTACATTGTATGTGGGATGGTTAAGGGTTTAATACCGCCGTACCGGTGTTTGTTGCGTAACCCGATACCGCTGAACGTTGGTTCGTACCGAGTCAAACCACGAGAATGCGCAGCATTCGAGGGGTTTGACGAGGTGCGAACCAACGTCCAGCGGTATCGGGTTACGCAATAAACACCAAGACGAAGGTATTAAAGTCGATTCTACCCCGATAATTGAGAAAAATGAGGAAAAAGTGACGGACAGATTGGGAACTTTTAACCAATCAACGATAAGCTTTGGTCACGTGCAACGGTGATGCACTACAGACTCGATGTCGTTTGAAAAGTCATCTCTACTTAACATGTATATTTGCACACGGCACGCACATGCAGGAGGGGTAGAATTGCCAATTACCACCGGAAGGTTGTGGGTTTCCTCCGGACATGGAGCCCGGTTTCCTCCCACAAAAAAAGTGTCAACACTGCCATGTTGGTGAAATTATCTTGAGCGCGACGTAAATCACCAATCAATCAATCAATCAATCAATCAATCTCAACGCAAGGCAGAAGTAAAAATATTATTTTAGGTTAAGTAACCCAAGATCACGAGAGACCTGGGCTTAGGGGTATAACTTTCACTGACCAGACGTTCATTTAACATTAGCGCTTAAGGAGATAGACAGTCACCCTGACATTTTGTCTTTCATTCTTTATTACAAAATCGTTTGTTTTAGTCATTTTGTTTCTGATACACCCCACGGTATATATGAAGCTCTAAGTTAAGATTTTTGTTGGCCGACTTTCAATAAAAATATTCATAGCGTGTAGCTATGCTTCGCTCGAGTCAAAAACCAGAGAGAAAAACAAGAAATATTATTCTTGTCGGTCAACAATTGCTGTGTATATATCTTGATACGTCTCAGAAAAAGACTTCACTAAAAAGTATCCATTGTAATCAGAGAATCAGAGATAAAACAGGGTAACAGCCGATATCAATAAGCGCTAATGCTAATCGGACAGCCGATCAGTGAAAGTTATAGCCCTAAACACTGGTTTCACGTGATTTCATGGGACTTTGGTCAAACTTGAAAGGGACTTATTACCGTAAATGCTCGACCCTTTCAGCGATTTTATGGGGAGGTGGGGGGAGTGACTCTGACAGCTCAAGTCTTCTATTTACTCCCGATCGACGAAAACTTCAATGACGCCGACTAGAGAGGGGTGGGTAATTGGTTTCACGCCTGTGTCGGGTAGATGAACAAACATCGCGCCAGGTGGGGTATGTGCGGCACCAGTTTGAGAGCCACGTGTTGGTCTATAACTGCCTATATCCCACTGACGTCTTTTGGCGACAGCCTCCAGTTGACTCTTTCAGTTCGCAAAATCTCGTATTTACCCGTTAATAAACCAAATAAATATTTACTATTGTGTTTTGTTTATATGTTGGGAACATTCTTTTTCGTTTAAATGGAAAAGTTTCACCCGTAAAAAGGATGAGAAATCACGTAAAACGTATGGGTTGTAATCTTGTTTACTGCCGATATGACTAAAGTTGCACAGTAAAACGGTCGTGTTCATAGAGATTTTATCGATATTTGCAAATGCCGACATCGCCGCAATTTCAACTGGATAAACACTTATGAATCTGATGTAGACTTTTGTTTGGTTTTTACAATCTGGCTGTACCGAAAACAATATATCCGATATATTTTCTGACTGGTGTTTAGTCGATATCATGCTGGCTTTACACAAGCTCCATTGGCAAACTGACAGCGTGCCCCTCAACAAGCATATTAAAGTGGGCTATACGCTGCACAGTGAGTGGCCTACTTTATCCATATAAAGCGACCCGTAGTTCAACTCTAGTCAAGGCGGCAAATTGTCCGATGCGTGAACTGCTGACTATTTTATAAACCGCTTGTACTTCGTTATTTCGCAAATTATTAAAAACCAAACGAATCAACGGCGACTAAAGACAATAGTTTCTTCCAGTTGTAATCTATATTTACATAGGCCTATTCAAAGTGTTTAGCTTCGAATTCAGGGTGTAGTATTTGAGTATGACTTTATTTGAAAACCACATATGGTAATACGCATAGGCCTACCGAGGTGAAATTACTATCGGCCGTGTCGGTAACGGTAACTTATAATTTAATACGGGGACAAATCTCAAATTCATTCCTAAATCAAAATCTTCATAGCCTTTTGTTTTTCTAAAACCATTATCAAATGCGATTTTCCCCAGACTTTGTGAGATTAGTCCAAATTCCTTTCCGATAAACCACAGCCTAGATCGAAAAAAACAACAACAGCAGCATCGGCATTTAACAGATTCATTTTATATAACAAAATATATGAACGTATTTTCTCATTTACCGCCACAAACCGGTACATTGACGAACGAATGGACTGGCTTGTAGGTCAGTCCGTTGTCACTGTGAGCTCAGGCGCTCTGAATATCGCATGTGGGTTGTGTATTGTGTGTTTAGGCGCACAGCACCAATTTACCACCTGTGGGTAGGCCATTCTACTTTTTCTAGTCTGCGAAACGGATTATCCCCACATTCCCCATTTTAGTTTCTGTCATATGCTCTCTAGCTTTTCGGCGATAATCCCCCCTGGCATCGCCGAAAGGGTCGAGCATTTACGGTAAGAAAGAATTTTAAACCGCTCATGGCGACATTACGTCCAAGAGAATCCATTTTGATTTCGCTTGCCCTGCTGACTGAGCAAGCCAATAAAGATTTATGTTTTGGGTAGAGAATACATCAGTGGCAACTCTCTGAAATATGGTGATTAAGTGGAATTTAAACCTGCAACCCATCGATGGAAGGTTTGTGTCGCACTGAGAGACTATCGCTCTGTCGAATAAACCAAAAAAAAGTCGGCCATTCTCAACATGTCTGAGTAACGTGAATTATGATTGGTCAAAACCAATCAAAGTTTAAATACATATCAAATTAGAAACAACATATTACCCTCTGGTTTTCCTGCGAATAAAACTAAGCGTGAGTAAGTTTTAATTGTGGGTGCTAACGTGCTGATGCGGAAGTAACTACGGTTTAGAAAAGTTAATGATAAAACCTACACCCAAGGTTTTACATATTATAAATTTCAAAACAGCATTTTGAACTTGAACCAGGAAGGGGGACAAAATAACTACCCGAGTATAAAATCTCAAAAAGAAAAATAACAAATTGCAACAAGCCTAGGAATTAGCAGGGTCAACAAGAAATCAGCATGGGGGTTTTCCAAAAATGTGAATACAAAAAAAAGTTTCTTGGCTTTCACTATCTAAAAATAGAGAAACCTGGTGAATGCCTTGAGAGAGGGAGAGAGAAAAGAGATGATATTAAAGGAGTTGAGACCATTCAACCAAATTCCTTGTAATAGAATTTAAACAAGCCGCAGGGTTTCTTTAATCCATGAATGGTGTCTTGTGTCAATAACTGTTTCTTTTGTCCTGAATGACTGGGTGCTTAGCCCTAGACATGGAGATATTATAAAAGGAGATGACCTCTTACAATGTACATACTCAGCAATTCATTCACAAAATTCCCTCTTCCACTATCAAACTGTGAGATCTCACTATGCAAGAGCGTAAATTAAAAGGTCAGAGTTTGTTTATTTTTTTTTTTTCTTCTTTTGATTGGTTGATGTCTTGCTGACTGAAAAGAAAAGTTGTCCCAGGGTTTCTTTTAGTCTACAAATCTCAGCCATATACCATAAGTAGGTAAAGTCCCATTAAGAACAAAGGTCACCTGGATAGTCAATGGTGTTAAGTTAAAGAGAGTTATTAAGAAAGAAGGTATGTAACCTCTTTGCTATACACAAAGACTGTTTACACAAGGCAAACTCCAGACAGAGTCACCGGCTGGGGAAGACCTCAGTAATGCACATGGCTAATCTACATAATGAGTAATCCAAAGTAAACAGAGGGAAAGCCCAGCCAAGTGTTAACATCTGGACAGAACAATTGTGGATTCCCTGTCTACTATGCCGACAGCCATCCATCACAGTTCATCAGCTGACTGGGCCAATCCATTTCATATTAATAACAGGGCCAGCAGGTGCCTTAAGCATTCCAACTCAAATTACTCTTTCACTTTCACTATCAACTGGATTACATCATACAATACTGTGAAGGGAATCTCCGCAAACAAGTGGTTATTACAAGTGCTCTTAAAATGTCACAGGGCTTTAATTTTGGCAAGGATTTTTGGTTAAATCTGCCATACTAAAGACTGATTCAGAAATATAATTTTTTCTTTTCTCACCTTTTGTCAATTGCAGTAACATTGGTTTTACTTAAAACCTTTACAAGAAAAAACTTGATACAGTACAACTTGCTAAGACCGACAGCTTTGTGGACCGGGGAAAGTTGTTGCTTTTAACACGTCAGTTTATCAAGAATGAAAACAGGTATTATTATTACTGGGGCATTTTATTTTTATGGTAAAAGTACATGTATCTTCATTAAAACAGTCCAAATATAAAAATAACCAAACATAGTTGCTCATAATATGATGTAAATGCATTTAAAGGGACTTCTTTTAGTAAACTTAGTAAAAATTTAGTTAGCTTTGTTGCTCAGGTTTACAACCGCACAAGCATAACTGCAGTTATGAGTTCGAACGTTGTCCAAAAAAGGCGCTATTGTCTGGCTATAGCCAATTTCTTTGGGGTTAACAAGAATATTGACTTTATTTCTGACCGATATCTGAGCGCAATCAAAACAGTTTCTGCTAGGTTTTTATTTACATGAATAGGGGTGGATTACATGCATCTCCACCCCAAATCTATAGGCGGTTTTATTTAAAGGACTGATTTGCCATGAAAGTATATGGTTGGACTAGAAATCTCATCCAGTGTTCAGAATAGGTACAGTATTAGTGTCGGGGTTTGCCTATTTAACAAGTACAGTTGCAAATTGCCACATAAGTAAAGCTTGTTGAAGAAGAAGTTCATTTTGTACAACGGAATGAAAAAAAGTGTAAAAAACAATGATTCGGAAAGTAGATATCGTAAACGGTAACTTGGTTGATTGACTGTTCGGTGTTTTACGCCGCACTCAAGATTTTTGCACTTATATGGCGCCGTTTACAGTTTTATTGTGGGAGGAAACCGGGCTCTGTGCCCGGAGGAAACCCACACAACCTTCCGCTGGTAACTCGCAGCCATCACTGTGACACACATAGGTCGGGCGATCCGTAACTTGGCAAAACTTCCACAGATGTCTTTGGACAGTTTTCGATTCAAAACCTAGGCCTATTGATGAAAGACCTAAATTGTATGTAAGCTAAGGGTGTCTGAATTTAAAATTTTTATTAAAATACAAAAAGAACATAGAACAGCCTTCGATATAAAACAGGTCATATGCTACAAGCACTAAACAGAGTTAGCCTGTAGACAGTTTCGTAAACTGCTTCGCTTAAATCTTCATTCATTTGTTATATTTTTTTAATAAATTGCCGATTTTCATGACAGCTTTGTGAAAGGAGTATCTGATCTTTAATTTTGTCCAAGTTTTAAGGGATCTCTGTGGCTCAATCGCCAATCTTTCTCAGTCCGATATAAGTCCGACCAATGGGTTGCCAGTTTGAGTCTCACTCAGTCCAAGAAAATTTGATATTTGTATTTAAAGTGGGTTTATCACTCAACTTTTTCCAGGTACTTGAAGATAGGTTTCCTTCAAGCAAATTGTGCATGGTCTGGAAGTGATCATTCAATTAATGCCATTGGCACTCTAAAATCTAAACAAAGTCTTAATTTCTAAATGCAATTCTTTGTTTTCACCATGTCATTTACATGTAGGTAAATTTTAAAGTGTTCAATTTTGCCTAGAGAATATGATAAGAATGATGATGTGTTAGCCTTGTGAAACAAAACAGCCTCAGTTTAAATATGATAGATATGTGTTCGATTTTGTTGGGACCGCCCAAAAACACATTTTTGAATATCACAAAATAACCATGTTTTTGTAATCGCATATGAAACAATATAGACAACACAATATACCATTTGTGTTTCAGTGTAACAAGGCCAGCATCACTTAGAATGGGCAAGATTAAATTAGAAGAATACAGTCAAGTAGCCGCACTCGCATGTCTCTATCCTGGTTTACTTACTTTGTCGGTCAGGTGAGATAACTCGTGTAACCTCACTTTCTTTTACCATGATTCTATGGGGTTCAGTCTCAGTCTGTCGATATTCTTGCCATAGCTTAAGATGCGTAAGCATTGTCAATGTACGTGTGTTTTAGTCATCATAAATAGATAGGTATAAAGGCTTAAATGATATACCTCTTTTTAACACAATTAGAAACATGAACATTTTTCCTGTGCCCTTGTGTTTTAGTGTTCATAAATAATATATACCGGTATAAAACAATTAAAAAGCATGCAAACTATAATTGTGAAAAATTAAATGTTACCAAGTACATTATATATTAATGAATATAAATATATATATATATTTATGAACACTAAAACACACTTGCACAGGGAAAATCTTGTCTAAAATAACAAGTACATAGGTGTTCATCAAAGTTTAATATTTGAGAAAATGACTGAACCGGAGCCAACACCTTAGCGCATCAAACTGGGCATTCCCTCTGTTATTATATAGAAAAACAAGCACATGTTGACCTGCTCTTGTCGTGACCTGATTTCCACTCTGTTCTACTGCTTGATCTATTATTCACAGAGGTAGAACACAACCGCGTCAGGTAAATTATAGTAATCCCCTCACACAGAACTTACTACTTTAGGAAAACACCAAGCTGTAGTAATCTACTATGTACAGAAGAATGAACTGTCCCAGAGAGGAAGTTGTCATTACCGATCAGAAGCATGATTAATTGATTGTTTGAGATGGAGCAGCAGCCAATCATGTGTGGGCTTTCCCCGCTATCAGCCAGCTGTCTTCTCAAGCAGTAACTTTGCCTCCAAATTTAAAAATCAATCCATGTCACACTTCATTTACACTAACAGAATCTATATGAAAACACAGTTGTTTGCAATGATGGAGATATTTCTGAACTAATTCTTTCTTTACGCAATGAAGCCAATGCCAGCTACAATACAAACATTGGATCAAAGAAAAAAACGTCACATTTACATTTGCAAACACACTGATATTGATGAATGTTTGCTAGCGAGAAAGAAAACGGCAATAAACGTACACTATTATTCTGTGGTAACGACTTAACACTTAAAAGTACAAAAGAAATCCCCAAATAATCCAGACACAATGATTCCAATAACTGCTTACCTGATTTCTGAAAGGTACATTTCCTGACATGGGTCCTTGAGAGTACGGGTTCATAGGTCTTTGGGAACCCCATCCCTGTTGTCCACCATAGGGGGAGTCCCCACCTGACATATCACCAGCAGGTTTTTGGGGGCCTCCTCCGAATTCATTATAACTGTTCGGAAATCTCTGTGTTGTGTTTGGAGTCTGTAAAAGCTGATTTAGTGTTGGTGTTGGGCCTCCTTGTTGGGCTATACTCTGACCAGACATCATTCGTTGGTTGCCTGAGTTATACACGGGTGGCATCATACCCATTCCTGGGGGCCCCATACCAGGTCTGATATGCCCCATACTATGCTTGGGGCCCGTGGGAAAGCCTGGTCTCATTCCTCCTTGATGATATTGACTATGATATTGCGATCCTTGTGAGAAGTCGGGACTTCCTCCCATATTCAACCCGCCATGTTGATCGCCCATGTTATAATTTCCACGATTGTAACCATAACCTTGCATCTGACCAGGGTTCATACCTTCATTTAACCGACCATAACCATCAGGAGGCATTCCCTGGTCCCCCGGTCCTGTAGGGTAGTTATTTATCTCAGAATTCATATGAGGACCGTCGAGTGGTGGAGGAAAATCGTTCTGTTCGGAGTTCATATTTTGCTGGCCACCATCTTGAAAAGAGTCCATTGTGTGGGAATCATTTACTTTCCCTGGCGATCTCAACTTCGAATTAACAACAACATTGTTACCAGGGCCATCTTTGCATCCACCACTTTCCATCGTATACAACTTACCGAGGTCTAGGTATTTTCCAAGGCGACTTGTACCGTTCAATCTCCCTGTGTTTTTTGTTCACAATGACAAGTTGTTCTGGCATGGCCTATCATCGGGCTCACACCCAGATCGGAAAACTGTAAAATCGGCATCAAGACGACATTAACTCTCTCTCGATTTGGTTCCAAGAGTTGCCGACCTGTCTCCAAAGTTTGTACACACGTGTTTTTTGATGGGGTTGGGGATGCGGTAAGGGAAAACTTAGTCGGATGGCAGCATGGTCTTATCATACACAGTGCTATTATATGGTACACTTCAATAGCGGGAATATCTGAAGGTTGAGACACAGGAATTCATGCGCAACAGCGCAGTTCTAAAATTGGCAGATTTCGAGTGGGATAAACAATATTCACTTGATTTTAAACCAAGGCGCCAAATAAGAATATCCCCCATTGTAGAAACACATGTTATCAACTTGTTATATTCATTTGAATATAGTAGGGAATTATTTTATCCAATTTGTCCACTGAGCGGATGTCTACAAATTCACGGTCGTGATGCGTCTCAGGCATTCTTTTCAATTCTGCCGTTTCAATTAGCTGGTAGAATATTCTCCCTCGTATGAAAAGGTTCAACAAAATAGGTTTTTCGCCTAATTCTGGTTGGTTTTTTAACCGAATAAATGCAGCACGGCATTTATACGAATTTATCACGACCACTGAGCTCACGAAATCAACTTGTGGGCGATTTTGAAGACAGGAAAAAATCCCAAATAGAAAACTAGAGGGTGTAAACCATACCAGCTGCCCAAGCCACAAGGCCTGTGCACTGACGTCAATAGCATGGGTTTACTCTCATATTATTGAGCAGGCAATTGTATTTGGACGGTTTTTTCCTGCCAAGGTTCAGCGCCTGGAGTTTGGAGTGAACGCCTGTCGTTAAGACTTAACTATGATAGGAGTGGACTCTATGTTAGAGTTGAGAAAATGAGTTAAAGTTTTAAGACTCATTTTTGGCGTTAAATGTGAAAAAGAAATAAGATATATATCTAAGGCTCTTCCCGTTATAAAACATCACCCCCTGTACAACGCTTTTCCTATCTGGAGAACCTGAGCAGAGCTTCAGTTGAGTTTTAGCTTTGCTGTAATTTTGCCGTAAAACTAAGGGCGATAACTGCCTTCAGTCAATGTAGTGAGGTTTGAAAAAATCCCGATAGTGCCCCTTGAATCTTCACTGTGTTTTTTGGAGTGACAAGAAGAGAAAGCCCTCCAGCATTCCTCATATCGAAATCAATACACAACCTTTCAAAAGCAGGGTGGGCCTTTACAGGCAGATTCAAAAACGAAAAACAAGAAAAGGATCCCAACACTCGCCAATAAAATATAGAATATAGAATGTATTTTTCCACAGACAAAAGAAGCTATGGAAATTTGTTTTGTTATTTTGCAGAAATTTGAAAGTTTTGGCATCATGTTGTATTTACTAACTTGAAATGTTGATTGATGAGTACCAATCGAAATCTCGTGCCATTCTACGACATCTTGTACACGAGACACGATCTTCTACCCGAGACATGTTGATATCTCGACGTACATGGCAATAGGATCAATCCCTATTACAGAATGTTTTAGTGTTCATAAATAAATTACTATGGATAGTTGAAATGAATCCACTGACACTGTTTTTTATGCGTTTTTTTTATGAAACAGTGACAAATTTAAAAAGCTTGACCAAAACGTTGCAGACTTGAACCAGTTCCCTCTTTTACACAAAGTTTTTGGCCATTCAAGGGCCGGGCCACTGTTGGGCCAATACTGACAACAGAGCTTGTCTCAATATCTTCCTTTTTTTAGCCAATTATATCGAACCAACGGTTTAACATCTGATGAACGCCCACACAGCCTTGGATGTATACAGGCACACGTGAACCAAAATCGGAAAGGAATCTATTGTATAGGACTCCACCGTTGTCCTAATGATTAACTAATATTGAATGCAACTATAGGTGGTCCAATCTTGGGTATATATGAATAGAATGATGTTGGACCAACGATGCCATGATATTGACCCATTAACATATTAGTGGTCTTTAATATAGTTGGCCAAATTTGTCTGGACAGGCCAAACAGGCTATAACTATATATGCTATGGTAACACCGGGTAAACGGATATTTAAAGTGTCTGGCATGTATGCATGAAACATTTTTACTAAGTTTTTATTGTACGTCTTGTGATTTATTAGTTTACGCCGGGGTTCTATACCTCAAGTTTGTGTAATCCATAGTTTTGGTATATTGCACAGAACATTCGTGCATTTTGTAAGTTTTGCTATTGAAATTTGCACATATGTAGTTTTCTTGGCGATTCTCGACAACATTCACCGTTGTCCCTTTCGGTTGTCTCAAACTGCATCGGCATATTCAAAAGAAGAGCGGATGAAATTTGTATATAAGATTCCCATGATGTTCAGGAGTATACTTATGTCACGTTTGTCTGATGGTCAGGTGAGTGCTATACAATGAACACGTCTTGTACCACGTTTGAATACTTGTGCCACGTTTGTCAGATGGCCAGGCGAGTGTATATACAATGCTTACATGCCATGTACCACGTTTAAGTACTTGTGTCACGTTTGTCTGATGGCCAGGCGAGTGTATATACACTGTTTACATGTCTTGTACCACGTTTGAATACTTGTGCCACGGTTGTCAGATGGCCAGGCGAGTGTATATACAATGCTTACATGTCATGTACCACGTTTAAGTACTTGTGTCACGTTTGTCTGATGGCCAGGCGAGTGTATATACAATGTTTACATGTCTTGTACCACGTTTGAATACTTGTGCCACGTTTGTCAGATGGCCAGGCGAGTGTATATACAATGCTTACATGTCATGTACCACGTTTGAATACTTGTGTCACGTTTGTCTGATGGCCAGGCGAGTGTATATACAATGTTCACATGTCTTGTACCACGTCTGAGTACTTGTGCCACGTTTGTTTGATGACCATGTGCGAGATATACAATGCATGCATGTCATGTACCACGTTTGAGTACTTGTACCACGTTTATCTGATGACCAGGCGAGTGTATATACAATGTTTACATGTCTTGTACCACGTTTGAGTACTTGTACCATGTTTATCTGATTACCATGTGAGTGCTATACAATGTTTACATGTCTTGTACCACGTTTATCTGACGACCAGGCGAGTGTATATACAATGTTTACATGTCTTGTACCACGTTTGAGTACTGGTGGCACGTTTGTCTGATGACTAGGTGAGTGCTATAGAATTCATGCATGTCTTGTTCCACGTTTAAGAACGTGTACCACGTTTGTTTGATGACCAGGTGAGTGTATATACAATGCATGCATGTCTTGTTCCACGTTTGAGTACGTGTACCACGTTTGTTTGATGACCAGGTGGGTGCTATACAATGCATGCATGTCGACTCTTGTTCCACGTTTAAGAACGTGTACCACGTTTTTTTGATGACCAGGTGGGTGCTATATCATACATGCATGTCTTGTTCCACGTTTGAGTACTTGTGCCACGTTTATCTGATGACCAGGCGAGTGTATATACAATGTTTACATGTCTTGTACCATGTTTGAGTACTTGTGCCACGTTTATCTGATGACCAGACGAGTGTATATACAATGCTTACATGTCATGTACCACGTTTAAGTACTTGTGTCACGTTTGTCTGGTGGCCAGGCGAGTGTATATACAATGCTTACATGTCTTGTACCATGTTTGAGTACTTGTGCCACGTTTATCTGATGGCCCGGAGAGTGTATATACAATGTTTACATGTCATGTACCACGTTTGAGTACTTGTGCCACGTTTATCTGATGGCCAGGCGAGTGTATATACAATGCTTACATGTCTTGTATATGTTTGAGTACTTGTGCCACGTTTATCTGATGGCCCGGAGAGTGTATATACAATGTTTACATGTCTTGTACCACGTTTGAGTATTTGTACCACGTTTATCTGATGGCCCGGAGAGTGTATATACAATGTTTACATGTCTTCTACCATGTTTGAGTATTTGTACCACGTTTATCTGATGGCCCGGAGAGTGTATATACAATGTTTACATGTCTTGTACCATGTTTGAGTACTTGTGCCACGTTTATCTGATGACCAGGCGAGTGTATATACAATGTTTACATGTCTTGTACCACGTTTGAATACTTGTGCCACGTTTGTCAGATGGCCAGGCGAGTGTATATACAATTGTAATGTACTAAGCCCAAAACACTGGTAAACTTTAACTATTTAATGAACTACAACAAAACACGTCTTCATAGTAGGGGCGCCAAGCCAACTCTGCCTGACCATGTGCTGGCAGGGAACCTTCTAGAACATTCTGATTACGTCACAATAATAATAGGGGGCATCTTACAATTACTTTTATATTAAAGTCCAGATACACTACATTCCCCCATCTTTAAGTTTAAACATAGAAATATCCCTGTTCACTTTAAAGACATGAAACAATCATAAACTTTGTTGAAATAAACCAGTAGCTTTAACAAGCAATTTGCTTTAGAATTTACCAATTAAAAGTTTTTCTTTAGATGTCCTGAAATAGACTGATAGTTAAGAAATGTTTCAAATAAAGTTCTTCAAACAGTCGACTTGAAATAAAAGGAATATCAAAAACAGCTTATAATATCGATAAAAGTAAAACATTATAAGTCAAGGCGTTCAGGTGATTTGCGAATACGTTCTGATCTTCGTAAAGGTGTGGTATTTTCAGAACCACTATTATCTTCACTAGTATTTTCACAAAGTTCAGATGGAGAACTCTCCAAGGGTGGAGAATAAGGAACTGACGGTATTTTCTCCAGTATATCCGGAACATGAACAACTGTAATGTCGTTAACAGTCAAACGAACATGATCGATATGACGACGAACCACTCGATCATCATTTAGCCTAATTACAAACTGAGAACCAATTTTCTCCACAACAACACCTTTAAGCCAACGCACACCAGCGCCAAAATTTAACACATAAACTTGGTCACCTGCTTGAATAAACTTTTCTTTTGCATGCGTATCATGCGTGTCTTTCTGTTTTTGTTGACACTTTCTAACAATGAAATGTTCATCAGGCTGCAACAAATCCAGGTGTGTTCGTAGCTTTCTCCCCATTAGAAGTTCAGCGGGAGACTTTCCAGTTGTGCTATGTGGAGTTACTCTGTATTTAAACAAAAACCTCGATATTTTAGACTCGATAGTTCCAAAGTCTGAACAGATCGTTCAGCAAGGCCATTAGATCCTGGGTGGTAGGGAGCTGATGTCAAACATTTAATACCATTAACACGCATAAACTTTTGAAATTCCTTACTGGTAAATGAAGTTCCATTGTCTGACACAACAGTACTTGGTAATCCGTGAGTTGAGAACGCAAGCCTCAGTTTCTGAATAGTAACCTCCGATGAAGTTGATGACACCGGATACACTTCCATCCACTTGGAATATGCATCAGTTACAATCAAAAAAGTTTTGTTCATAAAAGGTCCAGCATGATCAAGGTGAATGCGGTCCCAAGGTCTTGTAGGCCATTCCCATGGATGCATGGGAGTAGAAGCTGGCAATTTAGCATTTTCTTGACATGTTTCACAACTTCGCACTTTTGACTCAATGTCATTGTCAAGACATGGCCACCAAACATAACTTCGTGCAAATGCTTTCATTCGCACAATTCCTGGGTGTGATTCGTGTAACATTTCCATAACACGAACTCTACCTTGTGGCGGAACCACCACTCTAGAGCCCCACAATATGACTCCATCATGTACACTCAGTTCATGTCTTTTTTGATAATAAGGCTGGATTTCTGTATCAACCTTTCCTGGCCAACCATTTGTAATAAATCTCCTTACTCGTGACAGATATGGATCTACATTGGTCCATCTTTTAACATCCTCTGAGGTAATGGGAGAAGAGTCCAAAAATTCCGTAAGTAAAATCGTATCCTCTGGAACTGGAACATTAATTGTTTCAGTTTTCATGGGTAATCGACTCATGGCATCAGCATGGTTCATCTGTGACCCCGGCTGGTATTTCAGAGTATAGTCGTACGCAGAAAGCGTAAGAGCCCATCTTTGAATTCTAGATGATGCTAAAACAGGAACAGCTTTGGTTTGAGAAAACAGTGTTTGTAATGGCTTGTGGTCACTTGTAATTTCAAACTGTCTTCCAAACAAATATGAATGAAATTTCTTCACTCCGAACACAATGGCTAAACCTTCTCTCTCTAATTGAGAATAGTTTTTCTCAGCAGGCATTAGTGACCTCGAAGCAAAAGATATTGGTCTCTCTGTGCCATCTTTCATTCTGTGAGATAACACTGCGCCGACACCGTATGGTGAAGCGTCGCATGCTAACAAGAGTTCTTTTGATGGATCATAGTGAACAAGTACTTGAGATGAGTTCAACAAATCTTTAGACATTTCAAAAGCTTTAGTCTGTTTAGGACCCCACATCCACTTTTGATTTTTCTTCAACAGTAAATAAAGTGGAGCCAGGACAGTTGACAAATTTGGAATGAATTTCCCATAATAGTTCAGTAAGCCCAGGTATGACTTTAACTCTGTCAAGTTTTGAGGAACTGAAGCCTGAGTTATGGCGTCCAACTTTTCTTGCACAGGATGTAGCCCTACTGAGTCTATTTTGTATCCTAAGTACACTATGTCTGTTTGTAAAAAACTACATTTGTCTAGGTTCACTGTAATGTTTGCCTGCGAAAGTTTTTGCAAAACTGCTTCTAAATTGTGCATATGTGCTTTGTCTGAATCTCCACTAATCAAAATGTCATCTAAATATGTACAAACGTAAGGTATGCCTTGCAGCAAGGTGTCCATACATCTCTGAAATATTGAGGGTGAGGACGAAATCCCCATGGGCAATCTTGTGTATTGAAACAATCCCCGTGTATTGTGTATTGATTGTTGTGTATTGTTTCGATTTTTCGTCCAACTGTAACTGAAGGTATGCACTGCTAAGATCTAACTTGGTAAAAGTTTTACCCCCACTCAATGTTGCATACAAATCCTGTATTCTAGGGATTGGGTAAGTATCTAGCTTAGAAGCTTGGTTAACTGTAACCTTGTAATCCCCACAGATTCTAATCTGACCATTACTCTTCAATACGGGTACAATAGGCGCCGCCCAATCAGAAAATTCTACCGGTTCTATAATACCTTCGCTAAACAGGCTGTCTAACTCTTTATTAACTCTATCCCTCATAGCATAGGGAACTGAGCGTGGCTTAAAAAACTTGGGTTGGGCTTCTGGGTCTACATAAATCTTAGCTCTCACATTCTTAATCGACCCTAAGCTATCTTGAAAAACGTCTGAGTATCTCTCAATGAGTGGTTTGTGACTGACGTTATCATTGACATTAAGAATTTCCAACCAATTCAATTTGAAAACCTGTAACCAATCACGACCCACCAAATTTGGCCCATTTCCTTTCACAATCAATAAAGGAACATTTGCCGTCTGATTACCATAACACACCGACACATCAACACTACCAACTACGTTGATTTTCTCTCCAGTGTAAGTACTAAGTTTTGAACTAGTTTCTCTCAAATCAACAAAATTAAACAAGTTCGAATTAAATGTATCTAAACTCATAATTGACACTGAAGCCCCTGTATCAATTTGCATTGCAACATTGTTGCCATTTATACAAAAATCTGCCACCAAAGGCTCAACTTTTTTACTTTTGGTTGATACATTAAACATTGTATATGTTTGTTCGATACATTCACTATCCTGAACTAAGTTAGTGTTGTGTCTTTCCATGCGTTTCTGTGCACCACCATTAGCAACTTTAGCTTTGCAAGCCTTAGCAATATGCCCGGTCCCGTGACATAAATAACACTGTGCCGTCCTATAACGACAGTCATCTGGTACGTGAAAGGTACTTTTACATCTGAAACATGGCGAAAATTTACCCCTTGAGAGTTGACCCCTACTACTAGTACTACCATTGCCATTACGACTACCATACCCATTACGTGCTTGTTTGTTGTGATTAAAATTTCTAAACTTATCTTTACTGTGCATTTGTTTTTGTGCGTGTTGTTGTTGCTTTGTGTTTTTCGTTACATTATGAATTTTGTCTACTTTTTGGACAGCTTGTGAGGAGTTAACATTTTGAATGTCCGTTGCATATTTAGTTGCTACTTCCATTCCTTGAGCAATTTCCATGGCTTTTTTAAATGTCAAATTAGGTTCAGAAAATAATCTTCGTTGAATACGATCATCACTCACTCCACAAACTAACTGGTCCCTGAGCATTTCATCTAATGTTGCTCCATAGTCACAATATTCAGACAATTGCCTTAATTCAGCGACAAAAGAAGCGATAGACTGACCTGATTTCCGAGAGTGTGCCCGGAATTTGACTCTTTGAACAATAGGTGATGGTCTGGGATTGTGATGTTCTTCCACTAATTTGCATAATTCCTCAAATGAATGATCTGTTGGTTTGCCTGGTGATACTAAACTTCGAATTAGTCCATAAGTTTTACTTCCACAAACACTCAATAAAATTGCCCGTTGTTTCACACAGTCTTCAATGTCATTTGCAATGAAGTATTGGGTCAGTCTTTCCGTGTACTGTGCCCAATCCTCTTCCTCTGAATTAAATTGATCAATTCGCCCAAAAGCAGCCATCCTTTCTCCCACAACAAGTTTATGCAACACAAAAAGTTATTTGGATTTATCCTCGTCGCCACTGTAATGTACTAAGCCCAAAACACTGGTAAACTTTAACTATTTAATGAACTACAACAAAACACGTCTTCATAGTAGGGGCGCCAAGCCAACTCTGCCTGACCATGTGCTGGCAGGGAACCTTCTAGAACATTCTGATTACGTCACAATAATAATAGGGGGCATCTTACAATTACTTTTATATTAAAGTCCAGATACACTACAACAATGTTTACATGTCTTCTACCATGTTTGAGTATTCGTGCCACGTTTATCTGATGGCCCGGAGAGTGTATATACAATGTTTACATGTCTTGTACCATGTTTGAGTACTTGTGCCACGTTTATCTGATGACCAGGCGAGTGTATATACAATGTTTACATGTCTTCTACCATGTTTGAGTATTTGTACCACGTTTATCTGATGGCCCGGAGAGTGTATATACAATGTTTACATGTCTTGTAACATGTTTGAGTACTTGTGCCACGTTTATCTGATGACCAGGCGAGTGTATATACAATGTTTACATGTCTTGTACCACGTTTGAATACTTGTGCCACGTTTGTCAGATTGCCAGGCGAGTGTATATACAATGTTTACATGTCTTCTACCATGTTTGAGTATTCGTGCCACGTTTATCTGATGGCCCGGAGAGTGTATATACAATGTTTACATGTCTTGTACCACGTTTGAATACTTGTGCCACGTTTATCTGATGGCCAGGCGAGTGTATATACAATGTTTACATGTCTTCTACCATGTTTGAGTATTCGTGCCACGTTTATCTGATGGCCCGGAGAGTGTATATACAATGTTTACATGTCTTGTACCATGTTTGAGTACTTGTGCCACGTTTATCTGATGACCAGACGAGTGTATATACAATGCTTACATGTCTTGTACCACGTTTATATGATGGTCAGGCGAGTGTATATACAATATTTACATGTCTTGTACCACGTTTGAGTACTTGTGCCATGTTTGTTTGATGACCATGTGAGTGCTATACAATGCATGCATGTCTTGTACCACGTTTTAGTACTTGTGTCACGTTTAGGTACTTGTGTCACGTTTGTCTGATGACCAGGTGAGTGCTATAGAATGCATGCATGTCTTGTTCCACTTTCCAGTACTTGTGTCCGTTTGTTTGACGACCATGTGAGTGCTGATGCCACGTTTTATTCTCTCCCTGTATATACTCTTGTACAGGTTCAGACAACGATGGCCAGGTGAGTGCTTAATACTACCGTATTTAAAAGGATTCCATACAAGTTGAATTGTTACAAAAAGGCGAATAATTACTTTTGGATAACAATTTCTTGCTAATGATAAATCGTTATTCTAACAATTTCTTGGTTTATTGGATGATGACGATTCTATGTAGTTCTTATATCGATATCTTCTGAGTAGATTTTTCATTCGGTCGTCGTATGTGGAAGAGTTGCCATGCAGGTATATTCGCCGAAGGTCGGGGGTTTCCTTAGGGCAATGAGTCCGGTTTCCTCTCCCACTAAACCTGGCAACGCCGCCATACATGTATAAGTAAAATAATCTTGAATGCGGCGTAAAACACCAATCAATCAATATATCGATATCGTTATCGTTATCAAAGTCAACTCCATACAGGTGGATTTGGTTTGATGGATACAAGTGAGTGCGTGTAATCCAATCAATTAACCAAAAAAGTTAGGTCTACGTGGTTTCTGATTGATCGACTAGCGTTAGGACGTAGGCTTAAATTGACACCGCCATTTAGAAATGTAAGAAGCATAATTAGACTTCTACCATGAGCGACATCTTCAGACTGAAAAAAATATTCTGAGTGGATTTTCACTATATCGCCGACTGTGGAAGAGCTGCATGCCATGTACTCTTCCGAAGGTCGGGGGTTTCCTCCGGACAAAGAGCCCGGTTTCTCCCCTAACGAAACCTGGCAACGCCGTCAAAAAAGGAAAATTTTACTTCTGTAGTAATATTGTGTAAATTTGATGGAAATCGTCACAACTGTGGCGATTGAGCCACTTGGAGCCAGATCGCAGAACCTTTTTCGGATAACAATCACGCAACAAATATCTAATGGCCGAGAATCTGAATTGCGACTCCTCTAACATCGTGTATGTCATCACGTGCAAAAATGATCGCCAGCAAATGTTTTGGGAGAAATTCAGAATTTTCTACGACAAAAAGCCGCAAACCATTTATGTGGTATTAGACTTAGCCATGCTGTATTCGTGGCCCGTGGCAGATAGGTCTTTACAAAGCAAAAACGTTAGAAAAGGGAAGTTTTTAAAGGTAGCATATACTTTGGGTTTAGAATTGGAACCGGGAAGATGTTGTGAAAAAATTCACTATCATAACATTTGCGGTTCAGTATAACCTGGCCATCACCATTTTTGCCAAGTAATCCGGGTTTCTGACTTCAAAATGACTATTTTTGTATACTGACGGTCGTATTTTGGATAATTATTCCCTTTGCACATGCTATTTATTGGGCTTATTCAGTTTACCTATATTCTTGCCATATAGCCGAAGATGCATATACACATTGTCAATATATTACAAAGTGTTCCAGGAAATTCTACTGACTAAGGCCAAACCCCAGTCTGTCTTCAACCTAATGATTGATTGACTGATTGATGGTGTATGCCGCACTCAAGATCATTTCACTTAAATGGCGGCGTTGGTTTAGTGGAGGAGGAAACCCCCGGCCTTCGGTGAGTACCTGGCAACTCTTGAATCCACATAACGGCGAGTCGGGACCGAGTAAAAAATCTACTCAGAAATCTTTCAGTTTTTATTTGATCTGTGTGTGATTCGTACCCGTGCCGCATCGATGAAAGGTCTGTGTGTGACTGAGGAACGATCACTCTATAACATTCTTGACCTACTCAACCTAATGAAATATGGGTTTTAATATATTTTAACGACTTATGATTGTGTATCAATATGTAAATGGTATACCCCTTTTTAACACAGTTCTTAGCTATTTTAGACAAGATTTTCCCTGCGCCTGTGTGTTTTGGTGTTCATAAATATATATCTTCCCGTGACAAAGGCTTTTATACCTTGGCGGCTCCATCCTCACATGTGGGGCTTTTGTCGTAAATTCCGATTGGCAGGAGAAACATAGTTTGCAGTAGATATTATTAAAAAACTAAAAGATTATACGTTTTTTGTTGTTGTTTATAATTCTATATACCTATAGAAGTACTATTATCCAAGATTGGTATCAGGGGAAAGCTTATATTTTGTGCTTGAAAACGACGAACAATTAGCACAACATCAATCTACTTTGGCCAGATTTTGGATATTTCCAACTATTTCTGTTTCAACGAAAGTTTCCCAATATTTGGTAGCTACATTATCCAACCTATATATATTCTTCTGAATTAAAGTGGCATGAGCTGCCAAAATGTTGATATTTTGACGTTGAAACAGAATGTTGAAATTATTGGCTATTTTTCCCAAGACGTATAATTCAAAAGCATTTTAGTGCTTCTAGTCTCAAGAATGTACGATAAAGTATTGTTTTGAACTAACTTTGGCTTAGAATGAATGAATGGTCATCCCGGTTATTTGAATTTTGTTTACATTTCGAACACTACTAGGCCATATACTGTATGGATTTTCCTCATTCCAACGCCAATCATTTAGTTTTTTGATGACATTCAAAGCCTTTTACTGTCGCGACGATTAGAAATTATCAAAAAAGTGTGAATTTCGGCAGCTCATGCCACTTTAAAGTAACATGAGCTGCCAAAATGTTGATATTTTGACGTAACAACAGAATGTTGAAATTATCGGCTATTTTTCTCAAGACGTATAATTCAGAAGAATGTTTTGAACTAACTTTGGCTTAGAATGAATGAATGGTCGTCCTGGTTATTTAAATTTGAAAACTGCTGACTCGATTTGATAAAAATTTAAACGTGGAATTAATTACCTTAAAGTGGCATGAGCTGCCAAAATTCGCACTTTTTTCATAATTTCTGATCGTCACGACAGTAAGAGGCTTTGAAGGCAATTGAAAAACTAAATGATTGGCGTTGGAATGAGGGCAATTCATAAAGTCTACGGCCTATACGAACCGAAATAGTGTCCGAAAAGTAAACAAAATTTAAATAACCGGGACGACCGTTCATTCATTCTACGCCAAAGTTAGTTCAGAACAATACTTTATCGTTCATTCTCGAGACTAGAAGCACTAAAAACTTTCTGAATAATACGTATTGAGAAAAATAGCCGATAATTTCAACATTCTGTTTAAACGTCAAAATATCAACATTTTGGCAGCTCATGCCACTTTAATACCCCGCACAAATTCGGATTTAGCTAAAACCTGAGCATATTTAATTATTTTACAGGCTTTTGATTGGCTGGTAATACAAAAAGTGGTGTCCGTGCAAAATTTTTGGTCATTGAATATTTAGTCAGTATGAAGTTTTCGTTTTTTCGAGCAACACTAATTGTGTTGTTTATAATCATTCTTGTCTATCTTCAACCTAATATAGGCCTATTAATAAAATACAACAACTTTTGACTAGATATAAAGATCAAAATGATAAACGCCTTTTTAATACAATTAAAAACTTGTCTTTATGGTTATTTTAGACAAGAAGATTTCCCCTGTGCCTGTGTGTTTTAGTATTCATATTTATATTATCTATACATTCTGTATACTGTGTACATCCCACCTCTACAGTCGACACTGTCCACCGCCAACGTTGGACATCAGATGAAAAAAAAACTAGGCCTCGAAAAAATTAAAATTCGTGTCAGAAAAAAAGGTCACCGGGCCTGCGCACTTCGGTCCTTCAAACACGTGTTTTACGATGGCTGCCTCGTCCAATGCATCTGCCACAGAATTTTTGTCTTCTGTTTATTCTTACTTAAAGGGGACGTGTAAAGATGCTGCTCAGGCTTTCCAAAAGAAATTCAAAGTGGTAATAACCAATAATTTTCTACTGTACTATTATACTCAATTGATTTTGAAGTGAAACGACTAGTAGTACGTCATTTGTGTTAAACAACAACAACAAAGTGTGTTTAACAGTGGCGCACGTGTTGCGAGAATCTTTTATCCAACTAAAATGTATGGAAATGTAGATATTCAACAACGCAGTAGACTTCAAGCTTCGAATCCGTGTGTTTTTTTCTTTAAAATTATTTATCGTCGCGTTGGCTGACCGCCTTCAAAGAAATTCACACAAACTGCAAAACGTGAATTCGCCATTTTCAACAAGGCATAACAGCGTCAAAATAAATGTTTACCGTAGCTAGCGATTCCACAAGTCAAATAAAAATCGTCAAAATATAACGAAAAAAATCTTGGTGCAAATATAGAATAGGTCCGTCGTTTTTAACTTCTCTTCAAATTCGTCTTTTAGATGTTATTTTTTTTTTAGCTTTTAGTAGGGATAGTTTAGTTTTAAAGGGGCATGAGCTGCCAAAATGTTGATATTTTGACGTTAAAACAGAATGCTGAAATTTTTGGCTATTTTTCTCAAAAAGTAGAATTCAGAGGCTTTTTAATGCTTCTAGTCTCGAAAATGTACGATAAAGTACTGTTTTGAACTAACTTTGGCTTAGAATGAATGAATGGTCGTCCCGGTTATTTAAATTTTGTTTACTTTTGAACACGTTTTCGGTTCATACAGGCCACATACTGTATGGATTTTTCTCATTCCAACGTCAATCATTTAGTTTTTCGATAGCCTTCAAAGCCTCTTACTGTCGTGACGATCAGAAGTTATGAAAAAACTGCGAATTTTGGCAGCTCATGCCACTTTAAGCTTGTAATATTAAATTAGTCATAAGTTCTATAAGAAATGAATAAAACGGGGGGTTGACGATTATAGCGGTTTGAGACTGACGGACCAATTCTATAGTCTGTCCAAAATCTTTCAAGCGAAGCATTATCCCCTTAGGAAATAACAGACCCTGTTAATTGATCCCTTTATATTAAAATTAGCATTAAAAACTAACTTTTATCGTTTATCGAGATCGATTTCCGGTACATGTAATTTGTGTCCACATCTTCACCCACGAAGCTCAGCTTGTCAATGGGAAACCTCTAATTCGAGCGCGGGAAACTACGTACGCACGCAAGGGGAGATAATTGAATAACCCCGTCTATCTTAATTTTACAAAAGAAGGTTAAGACTGTTTTTCATATGCTCCTATGTAAGCAGTTCCAGTAAATGTTCGAGTCCCTTTTTCATTGAAAACAAAATGCAAATGGCGACGACGGCAGTGTGTTTTAAGTAAAAAATTCTTATTACTAAATCCTGCACCTAAATCAGTATTTCTCGATTCTGAAAATTCGACGGTAAGATTTCGTTACCGAAAGTTAGGCCAGTGTCCGATATGTCCATTTAAATTCAGTCTGACATTCAGAGGTGCGCACAACAGTCGTGGAATCGCTACCTTAGCGGCTTAGCCATTGATGTTACAAATTTAAGATTGGGTGTTTGTAGTGCCGCATACTTCCCACGCGGTGACAGTCTGTTCACTCAAGCTACTGACTCTTGACGCGTGAATTTCATGTCTTTAGCAGGTTGGGGAAAGTCTGCGATCGGCGGGTTGTCCACTGATCGACGGATAAACCGTCGAACGACGGAGAATAGACCCCTTCGATCGGTTAATTTATTATATTACCCGGTTTGGACTAGGCACCATTTTGGATAGAAATGGAATCCGACAAATATCGCTTCATTGTTACCAAATTTGTATAGGCGTTCTGATTGTGTCCCATATGTTCACCTGTTACACCTTACCATTCTGCAAGGTGTGGACAGTAGGTTGGACAGAGTTGTCAATGCAAGAGGACAAGTTTCTCTCTATCTCGCCCCTCTTGCATTTTCGATGACATTAGTACATGTTACAATGTTTTTGCAATGACTAACTGAAGCTGTTACATTTTTGTCTTGAAAACTAAAAAATGACTTGTGACATTTTAAGCATGTATTTTGGGAAGAATCAAAATATCTTTGCTCTTACCCTATGCACAAGTAGCGCTCGCTGTGTGGTTCACTGAAGTTATTCCAAGGAGTAAATCTATGTCCGAGCAGGTTCTAAAACTATTGAAACCGGAATCTGTTATCCATGATCCTGAATGCCCAGTATGAAGTAAAATAATTTGCTATGATGCCTTTCGTACATGTAATTAAGCAAATTGCCGTTATACCCCTCTTGAAGGATGGGGGTGAAAGAGAACTTTTGCTGTGCTCTTTAAAATTCATAAGGTCCAGGCCTGGTGTTCCAGCTTCAGTTTAACATGTTCTACTTTCTGTTTCAGACTCCCCCATCAACTGGATCACCAAAACTTGAAGATATCTACAAACAGTGGGAAAGGTGAGGAGTCAATAGACATTGAATAATGGCGTGTCGCGTACCAAAATTAAATTGGAGTCTCAATATTGTTGGCGACCAAAATAGCCATGCAGCCTTTTTGCATTTAATAACTATTGAACGGATTTAAAAAAGAATTCAATTAAAATTAGCATAGGAGTAGAGATCTATCTATTACCAAAAGTAAATGGGGGTCTCGCTATTCTGTGGCGACCAAAACAGTCACCTAGCCTTTTGGCATTCAGTAACCTCGGAACTAATGTATGGATTTTCAAAAAAAAATTCAGTTATAACTGGCTTATGAGTAGATGGTGTGTCCTGTACCGAAATTAAATTGGGGTCTTGATATTTGCGGCGACCAAAACAGTCACCAGCCTTTTGGCATTTAGTTACTCTGAAATTATTTCATGGATTATAATTTTTCTTCTTCTGATATATGAAGCTTATGGTTAGACGATGTGTCATGTCTGTCATGTGTTTACATATTGGAGTGCAGTGCGTGACATTGGGGAAATATTCACGGTAGACATGTTGTCCAGGAATATAGAGATTATGATAGACCAACCCAAATTAAAATCATTCTCTTCGTTAATGAATCAAGACAAAAAATGGTCAAAGAACCATTCATCAAGTCCAGAAGCTTCAGTCAATGCCTGCACAGGCATGGAGACGTTATGGGTCTCTTTTTGCTGAGAGCCGCCACCTCTCAAATCCAACCATCCACAAATTTATTAGAAAACTCAAATTCATACCTTTTGGTATAAATCAGTTAAAACGTTGAACTCTGGCTGCGAGAAATCACTTTGCAGAACGAAAGAAAATGAAGGCTACTGATTGGTTGATATTCTTTGTATCTATGTCAGATAAGAGTTACATCCCCTTAACTCTTAAACGCATGTCCGGTGTGACAGACTGTGTCTCAAATTTGCCGATAAATTCCCAGTTGATCAACGCAATATACATATCTCTGCCAAATACTTCAATATGTAATTAGTTGTTTAACTATTTTAAGCTGGTGATATCCATTAAAAGTGTGCAGATCTTGAAAAAGAAGCAGTCAAAACTTGCGAATTTCATCCTCATCGATGTCATTCGAATATTAACGATTTTGTATTCGTTAGCAAATATTCGAGTATTCGTTTCAGCACTAATTATGAGTTTCTTTAACTCCTGTTAATACTGTTTGGTTTATGTTATATGGGAAATCTTTTGCACATTTTAAAACACCAATCAAAAGGATACCCCCTCTTAATATTGTATGGGTTTGTATTTCTGTGTTAAGGTAAATTATAACATTTATTTTCAGTTCTGGTGGAAAGAGAAAGCTTGAGGAAAGTTACACAGCACCACCCAAAAAGACAAAGCAGGAATCCTCGGATTCCTCAAGGTGAGACTTAAACTTTTTTTCAGGGGACTGTCCGTCTGAAGAAAATTAAATTTTAAAAAAATTGTCACATTTTACTGTCATACACATAATGTGACGGTTTAATTTTTTTTCTTTTTACTTTTCCCCCTGACAGACCATCATTCAATGAGGAATTGCTTTGCAGCTGATTTGGTTACTTCAAATTTTAGTCAGACGATAGTTTCTAACAGAGGATGGCCGTTGAACCCTAACAGTCTGCTCGGAAGCTGGCTGTCCACAGTTTATCTGATAGATGAATATTAGTTAGCCTTTCACAACTCACTCCACATAGACCTGTTGTTTTTGTTATAAGGCATATGGCTTTGGACGCTCAATCCGACCAATGGCTCGCGCGTTCAAATTTCACTCAGTATAAAAAATATTGGAAAATGTTCTGACTGGGTTTTCACTCGGACGACCTATGTGGGATGGTTGCCAATTACCACCGCGAGTTCGTGGGTTTCCTCCGGGCATAGAGCCCACAATAAAACTGGCAACGCCGCCATATAAGTGAAATAATCTTGAGCGCTGCATAAAACACCAAACAATCAAGCAATCATAGGGCTCTCAGGCTCCTGTAGAAAATTGGGTTTCTCAAAACAATAAAACATCTTCTCCCAATAATATTTGGGACAATTAAGTTTCCTAAACTGATTTTGGCCTTCAGTCAATGGCATTATCTGAACCAAATTATTTGTAATAGTTCTAATTCATGATCATTCTTTCCTCAGTGAGTCGGAAGATGAAGCAACAACTGTCAAAAAAGCTATCCAAAACAATCGTCCTGCAGCCAAAAGAGGTCATAAATCCAGCAGCTCAGACTCTGATAGCTCCTCTCAAAGCAGCTCAAGACCACCATCAAAGAAGCCTGTCATAGGTGGCCCAAAAACGACTCCAGGAAAATTACAAACTCCATCAGTGAAGAAAGCTGAACCAGTCACAAAAGCTACTTCTAAAAAAGAGAGCAGTTCATCAGACTCCAGTTCAGAAGATGAAGGGCCCAAAAAAGCCCCAGCTAAATCGCCTGCTGCGAACACCCCAGCCAAAAAAGCGGAAAGCTCAAGTTCAGAATCCAGCTCAGATGAAGAGAATGCACCTAAAAAGGCAGCTTTGAAATCACCAGCCACTAAGACTGCATCTTCAACAGCCAAAACAGTTGAAAAAAAGGCAGATAGCTCTAGTTCAGATTCTTCAAGCTCCGAAGATGAGAAACCCAGCATCAAAACGCCTGCAAAGTCTCCTGCAAGTAAAACCCCAGTCACAAAGGGGACAGTTCAAAAAGAAGCTACCGGTAAAACTCCAGTTCAAAAAGAAGCCAGTTCAAGCTCTGACTCAAGCTCCGAAGATGAGAAACCTAGCATCAAAACGCCTGCCAAGCCTCCTGCAAGTAAATCTCCTGCAGGTAAATCTCCAGTCACCAAGGTAACAGTTAAAAAAGAAGCCAGTTCAAGCTCTGACTCGAGCTCAGAAGATGAGAAACCTGGCATCAAAACGCCTGCAAAGTCTCCTGCAAGTAAAACCCCAGTCACAAAGGTGACAGTTAAGAAAGAAGCTACCGGTAAAACTCCAGTTCAGAAAGAAGCCAGTTCAAGCTCTGACTCGAGCTCAGAAGATGAGAAACCTGGCATCAAAACGCCTGCAAAGTCTCCTGCAAGTAAAACTCCAGTCACCAAGGTGACAGTTCAGAAAGAAGCTACCGGTAAAACTCCAGTTCAGAAAGAAGCCAGTTCAAGCTCTGACTCAAGCTCAGAAGATGAGAAACCTGGCATCAAAACGCCTGCAAAGTCTCCTGCAAGTAAAACTCCAGTCACCAAGGTGACTGTTCAGAAAGAAGCCAGTTCAAGCTCTGACTCAAGCTCTGAAGATGAGAAACCTAGCATCAAAACGCCTGCAAAGTCTCCTGCAAGTAAAACTCCAGTCACCAAGGTTCAAAAAGAAGCCAGTTCAAGCTCTGACTCAAGCTCAGAAGATGAGAAACCTAGCACCAAAACGCCTGCAAAGTCTCCTGCAACTCCAGTCACCAAGGCGACAGTTCAAAAAGAAGCCAGTTCAAGCTCTGACTCAAGCTCAGAAGAAGAAAAGAACACAGCAGTAAAGGCTCCTGTTGTGAAGACCGCAGTCAAGAAAGCAGATTCGTCTAGTTCAGATTCCAGTTCTGATGAGGAAACAAATATAAATGCATCTAAGCCAGTTGTGGGTAAGTCTCCAACTGCAAAAAACACTCCTGCCAAATCTGCAGGGAAGAAAGCAGAGAGCTCCAGTTCAGACAGTAGTTCAGAGGATGAGAAACCTGCAAAGAAAACACCTGTGAAGACTCCAGCGAAAACAAACACACCAGTGATGCCCAAGAAAGTAGAGAGCTCCAGTTCTGACAGTAGTTCTGAGGATGAGACCCCTTCATCAAAAAAACCTCCTGCAAAAGCACCTGTTAAAGCTGTGACCCCCAAATCAACACCGAAGAAACGTATCACAAAGAAGGATGAGAGTTCTAGTTCTGAATCTAGTTCGGATGAGGATGAACCTGCAAAAGCAGCTGTTGGCAAATCAACACCTGCCAAGTCTCCAGTGAAAACACCACAGAAATCTGCAGGAACTTCAGATTCCGATTCAGATTCTGAATCTTCAGATGACGAGAAAAAAAAGACGAAGAAAGCCACTCCATCATCACAAAATGGCAAATCTACCCCTACAACAAAGGCAGTTACCAAAAAGCAAGCCTCAAGCAGTAGTGATTCAGATTCAAGCTCAGATGATGAGGCTGGTAAAAAAAATCAGTTGGCCAAGAAAATCCTGAATACGCCAACAACTCTAGTAAATGGGACTAAGAAGGGCGCGGATACCAGTAGTAGTGACTCTGATTCTAGTTCCGATGAAGGGTCTAAGCCCAAAACTGCAGTTGGGGAAAAAACACCCACTAAACCCTCTACACCTCTTAATTTATCCAAATCATCTGTAAATAACGTTCCGAAAAAGGCTGACTCCAGTAGTAGCGACTCAGATTCTAGTTCAGATGATGCTGCAAAAAACAAATCTGTTACAAAAACACCAAACATTTCCACTAAAAATGTATCCTTTAAAAAAAACAATGACAGTTCTAGTTCTGAGTCTGATTCAGATAGTGATAGTAATAAAAAGCCTGTACAAAACTCTAAGCCTGTGTCAACTCCAATTCTGAAGAACTCTAGTAACCAAACTCCCATGGTTAATTCTACGAGAGGACCTAAAACCTCCACACCTATGGAAGTAAATAACGTTTCAGGAAGCGATTCCGGGCTGCCGTCTTCAGAAGAGAAAAAAAATAGACAGTCTGGGAAAAAGAAACTGAACAACTCACAAGTATGTATTTCAAAATTTTATATATTTTGTTTTGGTTGAGGGGGTCTTTAATTAAAAGCACATTAAAAATATTTCATGGAAGGAATTTTGATAACTGTCTAAAGACTCTGAGTCTCTGAATATTTGTTCTATTTTATCATGAATCCTATAGCATTTTGGTGAACTTCAAACCTTCCTTTTCGGTTTACAATTCGAACTCCTATTGAGGTTGCAATGCCACTTATTACTCCATTCAATCAATCCACAGTTTCTCGGCAGCAATCTTCGTTTTTTGGGGGAAGATTGTGGAAAAGAAATCCTGTCTGGTCCAAAATGGTGGAGACAAAAGTCTCTCACTGCAGAACAGACAGATACAAAATGCTGCAAATGTTCAACTGTTACAGCAATTATGTTAAGTCTTGAAGCTTTCATTTCAAAACTCTCCACCACATAGCCTAGGCCTTACATTGAGTGGTGGCTGGTTCGTTATCCCACACCACCAAAACAAGAGGAAATCTGGTTTCTTTGGATTGTCCTATTGAGGAATTGTTGCTAGATGGTAGGTTGGGGGTTTTCTCCAGGCCCACAGTCAAGCTCCTTCCCTCCACCACTTACCTGTCGCGACAGGTTCAAGCCTGGGCCGAGTCAGACTAAAGACTTAAACAGTGGAAGCTGCTGCTGCTTCGCTTGGCAGCGACTGGTTGGCCGGGTGTCAGTATAATGTGACTGGGTGAGGGGGCTTGCTGGGTGTCTTCGGCAAGTCGTCTCGGTGAGGCAGCACCAAATAAAATAGCAGTGGAAATTTTCCCTTGCCGCAAGGAGACAATGTCTTCATATGACTGAAATACTGTTAAGCAGGACGTAAAACCCAAATCACTCACTCACTCCCTCCCTCCCCCACTTCACCGTCATATAACTGAAATAATCTTGAGTGCATGTAAAACACGATTCTATCTAATGCGAAAAATACCCAGTTTCCTCCCCAACCCCTCCATGGATATTTTTTCTATTTTAACCGGAGTCATTTAGCTTCTTCATGAAATTGAAGCCATCTTTTTTTTTGGTCTACATTTAAAATTCAGAAACACCCACTTCTGGTTGCCAATGCCACTTTATAACTCCATTCAATCAATCCACAGTTTCTCGGCAGCAATCCACCTTTTTGGGTAAGATTGTGTTCAATATTGTGGAACAGAAATCCTGTCTAGTTTAAAATGGTGGGAGACAAAAGTCTCTCACTGCAGAATAGACAGATACAAAATACAGTCAGTGTTTGACTGTTGTTACAGCAATAATGTTTAGTCTGGAAGCTTTCATTTCAAAACTCTCCACCACATAAGCCTTCCATCAATGGGTAGATGGTTCTAATCATACTCTGTCCAAAACCCATTCTAACCTCCGGCTTCAATGGGTGGTCTTATTTAGGAATGGTTGCCAGACTATACGACCATTTTCCTTTCGGCTTTTTCTTTTCACTATGTATGATATCTTTTCTTCCAGGGTTCAAAAATATAAAATGTTATCATTGTTTTAGATTTCTGATATTTATGAACACAGGGGCACAGGGAAAATCTTCTTGTCTAAAATACCCATGGAGACAAGTTTCTAATTGCGTTAAAAAGATGTATATCATTTAGACCGTTACACCCAATCATAAGTGGTAATGATGTTTCATTAGGTTGACGACTGACAGGAGCTTGGCCTTAGTAGAATTTTCTGGAACACTTTGTAACAGATTGACAATGCTATATGCGAGTTGGTTGCCAGATGTCTGCTGAAGGTTTAGGGTTTCTGCCAGACTAAACCTCCAACAATTAAGTCTGTCACATAAGCAAAACAATCCCGATTGTGAAAACACCAATCAATGTAGCAATCGAATCGTTATGACAATAATATTTAATAAGCTTGAAATGATACATAAAATTGTTCTGGAAAAAGAGAAAAACCTGTTTGTTTTTTTTGGCTTTTCAGAATAATACACCTTTCAGAAGAGTAAAAACAGAAGAAGTCACAGTTGATCCACGATTACAAGATAACTCATTTGAAGCAAAGGTAAGATCAAAAGTATTAGAAAATAAAATTATTATCAAAGATTCGCTGCTGCAATATTTTTAATGAAGATAAATTGGGACTTCCTCACCACAGGCATTTCTGTGTAAATATATTCTATCAAGAGTTCCAAAGAGCATATTTCGTAAAGGCTTGCTAGGTTACTACTACAGTGAAACCTCTATTAACCTAAACCTGGCAATGACGCCATATAAGTGAAATAATCTTGAGTGCGACGTAAAACATCAGACTGGGGCAATTCTTTGTAATCTTGCTGAAACCGGAAAATACACATGACTCTTTTGAATAACTATCAAAAAACACAGCTTGATAATTCCTCCTCTAACAAACACAAGATTTTTCACATTGACAGTCTCCCCACAAGTTGTTCAACCTTCAAGTTTGTAGGTTATACAAAGAAATCCACCCAAAAAAATGAATTTAACCGAAAGATTGTCTTGTGTTCGCCCTGTTAACTAAATTGGATATATTTTACTCCAAATTGCATGCGAGTAAAATTTGCACAGTGGGCTCACAACCCTCCATTAGTGGTTTTGTGTGCGTGTTTCATAAAATCATTTGTATGTTTAACAGAAATTTTTAGTTTCGTTTTAATTTTCTCTTTAATTCCAATTCCTATTAATCCACAATCACTCAGGCAGCTGTCTATTCTAATACAATGGTAGATAAGTGTTCTCATTTGTGGTACAGAAATACTCAATCAGTTTCTTTTGGAGTCTAAATTCTTTGAAGTTGGTTGAAACATGGCCTTCATTTGTTCACTTCTAACAAATTGTTATGGGGTTAAATCCTTCTCCGCCGACCTATGTGTGCCTATCTTTAGGTACAACAGAACATTGAGCATTTGTTTGATCCATTTTCCCCTCCTGATAAACCTCCAAAGGCCTTGATAAAAGAATATTCCAGTTTCAAACCTTACTGTCTAAAAAAAATATGAATAACTGACCCCTCTGTCAGAAACGTGGAATGCTATGTGGGATGGTTGCCAGTTACCACTGGAAGGTCGTGGGTTTCCTCCCTCAAAAAAACTGGCAACGCCGCCATATACATGAAATAATCTTGAGTGCGGCGTAAAACACCAATCAATCAATCTCTGCCAGCACCACATCTCCAAACCAAACGTTCTATAAGGTTTGAAACACTCGGGGGGTTTTCTATCCTTTTGGAAAGTTTGGCCAAAACGTGGCACTGGCGTAGAGGTCAATTTTTGTCTGTGTTTTCACTCGATCGCCCTTTGTAACATGGTTGCCAGATACCTGTGGAAGTGTGCTCTTTTCCTCCAGGAAAGAAACTTGTTTCCTCTCCCAATAAACCTCACAACGCAGCTCTAGTAAAAAGTATATACTATAAACACTTTCTAAACATTTCATTAACATGAAATCCATACTTGCATATCAAGTTATTTCATTGAATCTCTCTATTTTAAATCCACAATCACTCAGGCAGCTGTCTATCTAATACAATGGTAGATAAGTGTTCTATATTGTGGAAAAGAAATACTCTCTCAGTTTCTTTTAGAATCTGTTTTTTTAACAGTGTTCTTTACAGCTGATAGATACAACTTTACATATGCTTGATTTTCTCCTTTTACTACAATATATCCAACACACTATATTTCCATCAAGGGCAAGTTATCCCCCTTGGTTCTCTTTACTGTAGAGCAGGACGTAAAACCCCAATTACTCACTCACTCTTTACTGTAAAGAGGTAACATTTCTCCACTACCGATATTTCTGGCTCAGATATGATGTTAAATGAAGGCAAAATTTATTAGTAAATGTTAAACAGGCTTTCTGACTGAAGTTATTCTTGATTAGTAAAAATACACATGTGGCTCGTTTTCTTTTTAGAAATAAGAAATTTTCCACAAACATTCTCCCAACAAGTTATTTCTTTTGTATGTTACACAAAGAAACCATCCAAAAAAAAAGTTCAGCGGGAAGATCCCATTGACTGTCTACCCTGTTACCAATTTGGATGTGATTATATTTTTCTGGGAATGACATTCCAGTGGGTTCTCAGCTTTCCGTTAATGGATTTCTGTGCGTGTTTCATAAAATTATTTGTATGTTAAACAAAAATTTTGAGTTAAATTTTAATTTTCTCTTTAATGGAAAGTCCTATTAATCCACAATCACTCAGGCAGCTGTCCATCTAATAAATTGGTAGATAAGTGTTCTATATTGTGGAAAAGAAATACTCTCTCAGTTTCTTTTAGAATCTGTTTTTTAACAGTGTTCTTTACAGCTGATAGATACAACTTTACATTTGCTTGATTTTCTCATAACTACAATATATCCAGTACACTATATTTCCATCAAGGGCAAGTTATCCCCCTTGGTTCTCTTTACTCTAAAGAGGTAACATTTCTCCACTACCGATATTTCTGGCTCAGATATGTTGTTAAATGAAGGCAAAATTTATCAGTAAATATTAAACAGGCTTTCTGACTGAAGGTATTCTTTGTACTCTTGATTAAATTGTAAACATACACATATGGCTAGTTTGTCCTTTTAGAAATAAAAAAGATTTTTCACTTAAACATTCTCCCAACAAGTTATTTAGTTAGTATGTTACACAAAGAAACCATCCAAAAAAAAAAGTAAGTTCAGCAGGAAGATCCCCTTGACTATCGACCCTGTTTCTTTACCAATTTGGATGTGATTATATTTTACTGGGAATCTCATGCCAGTGGGTTCTCAAGCTTTCCGTTAGTGGATTTCTGTGCGAATCATAAAATTATTTGTAGGTTAAACAGAAATTAAGAGTTTCGTATTAACTTTCTCTTTAATGGAAAAGTAGTAAAACATTCACACTTTGTGTTTCAGTTCAATATCTTTATTTCCATTTCCTATCAGTCAACCAATCAATCAATCCACGATCATTCAGGCTGCTGTCTATTCTAATACAATGGTAGATAAGTGTTCTCATTTGTGGTACAGAAATACTCAATCAGTTTCTTTTGGAGTCAGATTTGTATCTGAATTCTTTGAAGTTGGTTGAAACATGGCCTTCATTTGTTCTCTACTAACAAACTGTTAGGTGGTTAAATCCTTCTCCGCCCCTCACCTCTTGGCTTTTCAACAGGTTGACCTATGTGCGACTATCATTAGGTACAACACAACAATGAGCATTTTCCCCCTCCTTATAACTCTCTCACTGCCTTAATAAAAGAAATTTCCAACCTTACTCTGTCTAAAACAAAAATACAAATAATTGACCTCTTCGCCCGCGCCGCATCTCCAAACTAAACGTTCTATAAGCTTAGACAAACTCTGGTAAATAGCTCTGTGACGTCATGATATTTGCTGCGTCACTAAGCCAACACTCTGGGTTTATCTAAGCTTATGTAACTTTTGGTAAAAACATGTGGCGCTGGCGTAGAGGTCAATTCTCTCACTCGAATGACCTATGTGTGATGGTTGCCAGTTACCAGCGGAAGGTCCTGGCTTTCCCCCGGGCATAGAGGCCGGTTTCCTCCCACAATAAAACTGGCAACGCCACTATATAAGTGAATAAATCTTGAGCGCAGCGTATAACATCAAACAATCAATTCTGTCTGTGTTTTCACTTGATCGCCCTTTGTGACATGGTTGCCCGCTACCTGTCGAAGTGTGCCCTTTTCCTCCAGGAAAGAACCTAGTTTCCTCCCCCAATAAACCGTCAATTCGCTTAGAAAGAAATGGAAAGAGAATCCTCTTGCAGTTTTGAAATTTTATCTACATGACGTATATGGTTATGGTGATCTTTTGTGTCTAAACATTCAGTGTTTCATAAACATGGAATCCATACTCGCATATCAAGTTTTTTCACTGTCTCTCTGTTTTAAATCCACAATCACTCAGGCAGCTGTCTATCCTAATAAAATGGTAGATAAGTGTTCTATATTGTGGAAAAGAAATACTCTCTCAGTTTCTTTTAGAATCTGTTTTTAACAGTGTTCCTTACAGCTGATAGATACAACTTTACGTATGCTTGATTTTCTCATTTTTACTACAATATATCCAATACACTATATTTCCATCGAGGGCAAGTTATCCCCCTTGGTTCTTTACTGTAAAGAAATGGTAGAGAAATATCGTGGAGTTTATAAATTTTAGTCCTATGTCATTATGCTCTAAACCCTGTGTCTAAACATGCCATCGAAAACAACATGAAAACCATACTTCACATCTAGTTATTTGATTGAATCTCTGTTTTAAATCCACAATCACTCAGGCAGCTGTCTATCTAATAAAATGGTAAATACGTGTTCTATATTGTGGAAAATAAATACTCTCTTGGTTTCTTGTAGAATCTGTTTTTAACAGTGTTCTTTACAGCTGATAGGTACAACTTTGCATATGCTTGATTTTCCTATTATTACTCAAAATATTATATAAACTATCTCTGTGGAAGAAAGTTTATTCCCCCTTGGTGTGCTCTCTACTGAAGATTGATTTTGAGATTTTCTGCACAGATGATGATTTTATGGTAAATTAAGAAATAATGGATTGATTCTCTGCGTATACACTCTGATAACTACAAGAAAAAAGGAAGTGTTCATTGTTTTTGGAAGGGGCCGGGACACTTTTTTTCTTGCAGTGTATACGCAGAGAATCAATCTATTACATGTACATATATCTCTATTCTAACAGAATTTGAGTAGTAATCTTCATTTTCTATTTGAAGCTAAAAATTCGCAACCCCTACGTTATAGCTGAGTAGTTTCTCCCTGATCGCCCCATGTACGAATCTATATCCAATGACAGGATGCAGACCTGGAGACAGGAAAGCATGTTTTAAGTTTTGCGTTTTTATTTCTCCAATTCCTATCAATCAATCAATCCACAATCACTCAGGCAGCTGTCTATTCTAATACAATGGTAAATAAGTGTTCTCATTTGTGGTACAGAAATACTCAATCAGTTTATTTTTGATCCAGATTTTTATCTGAAATCTTTTGAGCTGATTGGGACATGGGTTAGATTTGTTATAGGGTATAACCCAATAAGCACCCCACTTCCCTTAAGACCCCCGATGGGGGGTTTTGGGAGCTATCAGCATTAATGCATTATGGTCTCGGCCGCACGGTCGTGGGTTTCCTCCGGGCATAGAGCCCGGTTTCCTCCCACAATAAAACTGGCAACGCCGCCATATAAGTGAAATAACCTTGAGCGCAGTCCTAAAACACCAAACAATCAATCAATTAGTCAATCATAGGACCTACTAATGTGACACTTGACAACCTCTGCTGGTTCCTCCCACAAAATCTGAACCAATACTGCTTTTGTTGCATAACCCTTTGTGGAACGGTTGTCAGGCACATTCAAAAGGTTGCAGGTTTCCTCCGGGCAGAGAGTCCTGTCATCCCCCCTTACCCATTTAACCTGGCCATCCATATAAATGAAAATATTTTCAATGCTATACAATCGACCAGGCCAAGAATAAAATGGTGACAAACTATCCTACAGGTTGGAAATTGCATGCCATATAATCTCGGTGTCAGTCAGATACATTAAAACGGTTTCGTATATTGAAATTCTGGGAACCAACCGGTACCGAAGCTTGTTTCGTTATACATTATAATATACTGGCTTTCATGATGGGTAACAGATTTCCGTTACCGTAGTTTTATAACCGGCTACCGGAACCGACTGTTAATGTTAAATCCTATGGCCTGAAATTGGTTTGATTAGTTAGTGTCTTTAAGAAAGTGACTATGACAGTATTCTCGTTATTTTGGGATTACACTCTCTTGAAAATATGGTAGAAATTGTTCTGATTTTTGGGTGACGCCCGAAACGGGAATCGAACTTGCCTCCCAGAGTATGGCACCTATCGCCAGCACTAAATGCCGGCTGCCTTATCCATTCAGCCAACCGGCCTCCTCTAAAAAAGGAGGTAGTTGACTGATAGATACTACAGCGGACATTTAGTACCATATTTTCAAAAAAGTTTAATCCCAAAATAACGAGAATACTGAAATTGGTTGTTTTCTAAACACTTCTATATTGTTCTATATTGTGGTACAGAAATGTTCTCTCAGTTTCTAAAAGAATCAGATTTTTACTTCTTCTTCGTAGCCGACAGTGACATATGGTAAACCTAAGGTTTTTGTATGAAAAAGTGTACGTCCCTATAAAATTGTGTTATTGAAAACTTTCAATGTTATACTTCACACAGAAAATTTCAATCAATCAATCCACAATCACTCAGGCTGCTGTCTATTCTAATACAATGGTAGATAAGTGTTCTCATTTGTGGTACAGAAATACTCAATCAGTTTCTTTTGGAGTCAGATTTGTATCTGAATTCTTTGAAGTTGATTGAGACATATGCTTGTTAAAAAACTTCTTGCTTTCAAGCTGGAGCATAGAACTAAAGTTTTTGTTCTATGGCTCTCGCCGTGTATGCTCATCCAGCTGGGAGGAACATTAAGTATACTAAATACATTAGCCTTCCTGATGTTCTATGGTCTGTGCAGACTAATGTCCAAATTTAGATATGGGTTGGTGGGGAGTGTGACACTTTAGTCCGTTGGTACTTTTGTCGCCATATAGCTTTAGCTGTTGAGTGTGACGTTAAGCCCCAAACACACAGGAATAAGAATTATTCAAGAACTTTTCTGATAATTTTTAGGTGTCTCTTTGATTTATTTGAACAGCTTTGTTATAATTTCAAGTGTCTGATGTAGATTCAGAAGAAACACTTTTCTTCAAATGATCGGTGTACATGTTTTCTAATGAATTTGCTTTTATTCAACATTACATCTGTAATGCCAGAATATGTAAGCAACACCTTTTTCTACCCCCTCCCATAGGGGCCCTATGTTTAATCCACAATCACTCAGGCAGCTGTCTATTCTAATACAATGGTAGATAAGTGTTCTATATTGTGGTACAGAAATACTCAATCAGTTTCTGTTTGAATCAGACTTTAATCTGTGTTTGTAGCTGATGGAGACAGTTGTTAGTTATTGTAATTCATAACCTAATCATGTCTGTATTAGAATAACAGCACCTGGATTAATCCAAGTTACCATGGTGATTAATCTTCCATTATGGTAACCAGAGCTTTCTGTGGCTTGTTTACCATGCATCTGCTTTTTAACAGGCCCCTGGGTTTGTCATTTGAGCAGTCATGCAATTCCGTAAAGCAGCGTAAAACCTCAATCAATCACAATAATTTAATTATGGAATTATTTCTGATCACTGTTTGGTGGCTCAGTGGACAGTGCTGGTGTCTCAGTCCAACACGAGCCATTCATAGAGTTTCAAATCCCATAAAATACAAACCTTTCTGAGAGGGCTTTAAAACGGGAAACACTGTCCTATCAGTGAAAACTGTAGATGGTGGCGTAAAACATTTATCAGTCCTACTATTGTTTATTATTTTATTTTTTTCCCTTATTTTACAGAGTGGTGCAAGAGGATCTTGGGGAGAGAAAGCCAACAAAGATTTGAAATTTACCAAAGGAAAGTCATTCCGCCATGAAAAAACGAAAAAGAAGCGAGGAAGCTATAAGGGAGGCCCCATCGATTCTGGACAAGTCCACAGTTTTAAATTTGACAGTGATTGATGAGTAAATTGACAATATAAATAAATGGTATAAAAACTTTATCATATGAAATGACTTGTGAATGTCAATTCAACGACATCTGTTCAAGCAAATGACAATGGTGTAGCCCAGGCAACAAGCCTCCAAAAGTCCTAAATTGTACTGTATGTGTGCTTATGAAAAGCTAAACACATAATTAAGATGTCGTTCATACATATATATATAGCTTATTTCTTATATACATGTACTCATAAGATTTTTTTTTTTAATTTCATTTGTGGATGTAAGATATATATTTGAACATGAATTTGTAGTGTTGGTAAAGTTACCAAGATTTCATGATAAACTAAATGCAAAAAGGTTTGTTTTTTTTTTTTGCTTGTTTAATGACCGCAATATTTTGCAGGATGCAAATTTGTATTGCTTGCAGATTTTTTTAGATTTGGTCAATGGCATATTGGCCACTACTTTGTGTGAAAGTTAGTACGAGAGAGGCGTAGTGTGTTGAATTGTACTGAGTCATTCTTTTTTTTTTGTGGAAATATCACCATATATAAAGTGAAATAATCTTGAGTGTGTCAGAAAGCATGAATCAGTAGCCTTAAAGGTTTGCTCCAAATAAATGTCAGAATTTATGAAATAAAGTGGCAAGACTGGTTTCTTCCCCCAATAAACCTGGCAACGCCTTTCCTGATGGCATATATAAGGGGAATGATCTACAAGTAGAGTATGGCGTAAATTAATCCGTCTATCTTTTCTTACAGTATTAAAGTTGCTCTTAAAACCAGATGACACCTTTGGGACTAATAGGTTGATAATTAATAACTTAGTTAAATGAGGAGTTGACTAAAACTGTCCAAATCTGGTTTGAAATACATTTAAGGGACACATTTCAACTTCTTTGGATGACGAAAGGTTAAGTTTGTTGACTTTATTCCAAATATTTAAACGCCAACTAAAGGTATACTGTACAACTAATGAAATGTATTTGGACAATTATAAGAATGTTTTGGTATTTTGGTGAGGGAATGAAAGTGATGTAGAATGTTCAAACTTTGTATATAATTGCCTGTGTTTAAGATTCATGACTTGTGAATTGAAATGATGTCCAGTAGTATCATGTGAAGTACCATTGCCTGGATGTGACATTTTACTCTTCAGTCAAGTAATAAATTTCATCCTCTAAATCTGGTCATTTTTTTTGTTACTGACTATCGGGCTAAGGGAAAATCTTGTCTAAAATAATCATGGAGACAAGTTTCTAGTATGTGAGGATTTATGTATGATGGTCCATCTTCAAACATTGACCAATGAACAACTGTCCTCGTTCAGCAGTGCGGCATAAAATATCAACCTGGCAACAATGCAAGTTAAGCGTTATTATCTAGAATATTGCTATGGTTAAAGTTGCCAGAGGCCGATTACGCTGAAGAGTTGCCAGGTAGTAATACTTTCAGAAGAGCGAGATTTCTTCGCCCACAAAACCGGACGCCACCATATTTATGAAACGATCTAGAGAGCAGCGGGCTGTTTCACAAAGCAGCGTGGCGTACGTTTTTGTGTAACTGCTATAGTAACCCATACTGTAGAGATACGTTGCTAGGGCAGTTACATAAAAACTTACCCTACGCGGCTTTGTGGAACCAGCTCCAGGGGACAAATAATAAGATGTTCCTACCCCTCTGCAAGTTGAAGAAATCTACTCCCAGCAGCCTCGGCTACTATCACTTTGTTAAAGTTATTTACCAGTTGTACATTATATGTTCAGTTTATACTCCAATAAACATACATTTATACCAAAACATTTTATTTTGCACTCTTTAACATACATTTTCGTGAAAATATCAAACATAACAATTATATCACAGACTAAACACAAGTATTAGACGATCTTCATACCAAAATCATTGTTTTGAAAAGAAAAATACTAGTATTTCTTTGAAGATTGGTAGCTTTTGATACAATCGTTTCGATAACGCCCAAGCCAATGTTTCTATAAATATACATTTATTTGTGAAAAAATTATTGTTTAAAATACTGGTAGGTAGGCTAAGTGACTATAATATAAATATTTGGAAGAGCTCTGGGGAGGAAAATAAAAAAATATACATCAGCAGTTTTAAAAGAAGCCTGTTGATAAATCTTGGAATAAAAATCATACATGTAAATTATTTCAGTCTGTGGAGCTAGCAAAAATTGAAATATAATTTGTTTTTTTCTACAGCATCAGCTTTGCTCTATTATGGTTGCAGCATTTTTTCCTTTGAGGACCATTCACTTAACATATATAAGAAATATATTTCCAATTAATATAAGAATAAGATTCTGATAAAGGCTTAGTTAAATTTACTCAGAAACCACCTTTGACCATTCCTTCAAATGGAACATATAAAAATACATTAAAACTTTCAAGGCACAACGAAGAAGCTACCAGTTCCTTTTCTTACCAAGGCAAGATAAGTAGTGTTAATAAATATATTAAATAAAGGCAGCACTTTTCAAGCTAGATGAAAATATATTCATTTGATATTTTCTTTAACATTTTGATTTTATGAACAAAAAAATATTTTTGTACATACAGATTTGAAAATAAGTCTAATTTTGTAAAGATTTTTCTAAAGTACATTTAAATATGAAAATATACCCTCAAAATTCAGATAGATTTAAAAAAACTGGATCACATAATTTTCGTTCTTTGAATAAGGGCAGCCCCTTTGATTGGAGAGGACACAGCAGTTGTGGTAAGCTTCAGATTATTCCGAATATAATTCAGTTTTTCTCGCCTTGCCCTGGGATCTGGGTGAGGTCCTGCCATGGGGGCAGATGACCTGCCTTGGGGTGGGCAGTATTCAGGTAACACGCCTTGTATGATGTAGCTCCACTGCATTCCGCTCGTCTAAACAGAGAGAAAATATCCGTTATTAAAAAAGTCGTATTAAAGGGTAAATTTGGCACAATTTCCTCCAATCAGTGTATCGCTTTAGTCCTATCGACCTGTTATTGGGCGATTTTTTTACTGATAATTTACGTCACAATCAAGATTATTTCACATATATGGCTGTGTTTAGCAGGGAGGAAACCTTCGAGGAGTACCTTCCCAGAGACCTGTTATTGAAAATACATTTAAAGTGTTGGGGGAGACTGATGGATAATCAGTGTAAAAATGGAACAGTCCGATCTGGGTATATGAATAGGAAAGCAAAGGACATGAGTTGAATCCATTCAGCCAAAGAGGGATTTAGCTTACCTGAACCACCAGTTTCCCTTGGTAAAGTTTACCATATGTACTTGGCAAAAAGTCCACTTGTATGAGAGTGCCCGGTGTGCCTTGGGGTAAGAGCTCTCCTGTTTGTGGAGATACAGAAAGCTCTGGGTCACTCCCACCCATGAAAAAGGCCTTGTAGGGCATAGGGTGGCTGCAAAATTGAACAAAATCAACAAATTAGATATAAAAGAATTGTGAACTTTGACCCTGTAGATCAATAAATAATAACTGGAAAATTTAACTTTTGTCTTTTTCAATAGTAAAATGTTAAAAGTTATACAGAAATTAAAAGATTACAATTTAAAGTGCATCATGGAAAATATTTAAAATTATAAACAAAAATTATGCAAGTATTCAGGCATGAAAATTTAGCACATATTCATGAAAAACATAAAAGAGGTGTAAACAAACATCTTTACCTTGTTTGACTGTGAAGTCTGAAAGCCACAGATGAGAGTTGGTTCAGTCCTGTCGCTTCCACAATGATGGTATCATCAACTTCGGGTTCAGAGGCGACAAATTTGATAGGGAATTTCCAGACTCCTCCCGTTGAAGCTCGTACATGGAGGTGGACATTGTAGCTATAAAATGAATGACAGGTTTTCAAATTAGTTATAGGAACTTATTTGAACTGTGAAAACCTTACAATAACTAATTCCTTTTCAACTAACTTTATAATACTATTGAAACAAAAAATTGCGGAATTCTAAGTAAACACTGTAAAGGTTGGCACCCCTAATTAAGGCAACATACCGTTGCCTAATGGCGGCATACCCTCATCTGCTGTCATTAAGTACAACAGGCTGTGGGTATTAGGAGGGAAAAAGCATGGCGGACAGAAATTATTTTGCATCTAAAAGTATAGACATGCAGTAATGCATATCCCTACAAGGGACTGTAACAAGGTGGTCACCTCAAGGCAATTCAGGTCTATGTTTTAACAAGCAGAATCTTTTAGTGAAAATTGAACATTTTCAATACAATTTCAAACTCTAGGTTGATTAGGTGGTGATGTTTTGTTGTCAGTTCTAACTAATTAAACAAAACTGTACCGTAAAACAACATGAAACTAGAGATTAAGTGATTGCACGCAATCACTGGAGATGGCTCCGCGGAGGGGAACTGATTGACAAGGGTATTAGAACCGGCAGTGTGGTTTGAGAGGTGACATTAAGAAGAAATGAAACAATAAAGATGATGTATGATATTCTTGGCATTAATTATTTTAAAAGATGGCTGCCATCTTTAAAAATCAAGATGGCTGAAAACTTATAACAAATAATGCCTTATCATAAGTTTACTCCCGATAAAATATTGCTCATAATCTAATATGCTTCATGGCAGCCATATTGTATTGGGCACATGGCTGAAAATTGATCCGAATCGCCCTTTTCTCAATGTCAAGGCACACCCCAGGTTTGATATTGGATTGCGCAGATTGCTGAAAATCAATCCCAACCGTCCTCTCAATAATGTCAAGGCACACCCCAAGTTTGAAGTTGATCGGATCAATCATGCACAAGTTATTGCCCGGACAAGAAAATCATGCTCATAATCCAATATGACGGATAGCGGCCATATTAGATTGCGCACATTGCTGAAAATCAATCCCAACCGTCCTCTCACCGATGTCAAGGCAGACCCCAAGTTTGAAGTTCATTGGATGAATCATCCACAAGTTATTGCCCGGACAAGAAAATCATGCTCATAATCCAATATGATGGATAGCGGCCATATTGTATTGCGCACATTGCTGAAAATCAATCCCAACCGTCCTCTGCCCGATGTCAAGACACACCCCAAGTTTGAAGTTGATCGGATGAATCATCCACAAGTTATTGCCCGGACAAGAAAATCATGCTCATAATCCAATATGACGGAATGCGGCCATATTGGATTGCGCACATTGCTGAAAATCAATCCCAACCGTCCTCTGCCCGATGTCAAGGCACACCCCAAGTTTGAAGTTGATCGGATGAATCATTCATGAGTTATTGTACGGACAAGGATGGAAAGACGGACGGACGAACAGACAAACGGCCATATTGGACTGCGCACATGGCTGAAAATCAATCCCATTCATCCTCTCACCGATGTTAAGGCACACCCCAAGTTTGAAGTTCATCGGACGAATCATCCACAAGTTATTGCCCGGACAAGAAAATCATGCTCATAATCCAATATGACGGGTAGCGGCCATATTGGATTGTGCACATTGCTGAAAATCAATCCCAACTGTCCTCTGCCCGATGTCAAGGCACACCCCAAGTTTGAAGTTCATCGGATGAATCATCCACAAGTTATTGCCCGGACAAGAAAATCATGCTCATAATCCAATATGATGGATAGCGGCCATATTGGATTGTGCACATTGCTGAAAATCAATCCCAACCGTCCTCTGCCCGATGCCAAGGCACACCCCAAGTTTGAAGTTGATCGGATGAATCATTCATGAGTTATTGTACGGACAAGGATGGAAAGACGGACAGACGAACAGACGGAAGGCCATATTGGACTGCGCACATTGCTGAAAATCAATCCCATCCATCCTCTCACCAATGTTAAGGCACACCCCATGTTTGAAGTTCATCGGATGAATCATCCACAAGTTATTGCCCGGACAAGAAAATCATGCTCATAATCCAATATGACGGATAGCGGCCATATTGGATTGCGCACATTGCTGAAAATCAATCCCAACCGTCCTCTGCCCGATGTCAAGGCACACCCCAAGTTTGAAGTTGACCCGATGAATCATTCATGAGTTATTGTACGGACAAGGATGGAAAGACGAACGGATGGATGGACGGAAGACCCGAAAAACATAATGGCTCCGCTTTCGCTTTGCGGAGCCATAAAAAGGGCTTTTTATTAAAAAAATTTATTAGTAAAGAGCTAGTTTTGGTACCATTATTTGACTCATTCAGATTTTTTTTCAATCAACTCCATTTCCATACAAAATAATAAAACTATATTTGAGATATGTTTCAAAATGATAAACAAAATCACAAATTCCCAAAAGTAGTGTTCAATCGAGTACTGACTCAATATTTCGAACAAATTTTTCTTTCTTTGTCTTTTACTTACTTCATGGCCTTGAAAGGAGCGTAGACAATGTTGAAGATGAGAGCGACAAGCCCGGAGAGTTTGTCACGATGTTGACGGACTAACGATACAGCTACTGAATTTTTCAAAGTTTCTTCCGCGTCCTGGGTTGTATAGACCAGTTGATATGTGAACTCATCCGCTACTGTTGTACCTTTAAACATAAAAGTCACAAGTTAAAAACAATATATTGATAAGCATTATGAAAATATTTTATTCAACCAACTGATTATGTCCAATGACAAATTCTAGTACCAATATAAGAGTTTGTAAACTTCTTGGCAAAGAACTCGGTTTTTCTCTACCAATAAAGCAGACAAAGTCGCCATATGCACAAAATAATTTTGAGTGAACATCAAACAATCCACTAATTTGATAATGACCTCAGTAGGCTTAACCTCAGCAAAAAATATATTTTCCCAGTCTGTGGGTCACAGGATCAATTCCCACTCTGACAGTCCAAAGAAAAATTAAAATATAAAAATCTTGGGTTTTAACTAAATCTTCCCATGTCACTGTGGAAAGGTTTCCCTGGGCAACTCACCTGGTTTCCACCCCAACTGGAACCCGGCAACGCTGCCATATATTAAAGTGATAATAACTTCAATATGTCATAAAACACCAATCAATTAATTTGTAAAAATGTTGCATTTTCTATACAAAATTTCAAAAGACATTAATCATAATTTACCTTCGCCCACCACTATTCCTTCGGGAATTCTTGGGGCTCCATTCTTAGGAGTTACTGCCCTTGTTTTCATGCCAGTCATTGGATGAGCTCCAGAAGAACACGGGGCCACACCTGTAAGGGCTACCTCTAGTCTTTCCTCGACCCTATCTCGTGCCCGACATTCCAAAATGGCCGCCTGAGAGTCTTTGACGGTTTGAGATTCTGGGATACCATGGATGGGATATCGCCAACATATCTCACTCAGTCCTTCACTGGATGTATGCGATAACGGTTTGCTGTAAAAAATTCCAAAACAAGAAGATGAATACAACCTGATTTTCTGTAAAATTTCACTTCAACTTCATAAAAATGGACAGAAAATCAAGCAGTTTATCAGAAGTTCAGCAATGCCATGCAGGTTCTTATCTGCTTGAGTGGATTTTTCAATTGCTTTTTGTCGTAGAGTTGACATGTACTTGCGATAGGTCAGGGATTTCCTCTAAATTTCCCCCACTAAACCTGGGTGATCAACTAAAAACCCACACAGACGATAAAGCGATGACACTTATTTCTACTGAATAGCTCTTATATGTATAAACTTTCACATATTTCACAGAATACGAGTCAATGGCAGGACCATTCTTACAAAAAAAAGTTGCACTTACCCTTGTTCATCTGATGGGACATACGGCCAGGGTTTACAATCTTCACGTTTCATCACCACAGAACAAATTGACTCAAACAGAACCATGTTAGTGGGAGCAAAAGAGATGGGCATATCGAGGGTGGATTTTGGACCGAGGCGGATCTGTGATGTATATTTTAACAATAGACAGAAGGGGGACTCCTCTACACCCTCAGGGTAGGACACTTTCTTCACATCCTCCAAAGCATGGTCTTTGTCTAAGGAGAGAAAACAAATTAATATATAATATTTAAACACAATTGTCTATATGGTTATTTTAGACAAGAAGATTTTCCCTGTGCCCGTGTGTTTTAGTGTTTCTAAATATAATATTTATAATGTTTGTGTAATTAATCTCAGTGTCTGATGATTAGAACAAACAAATGTTAGGCTAATCAATTCAAATATTTGCAGTGGTGAAATCTTCTGTTAAGTAAAAGGAACAAAGTACATTCCAACTTGAGACACAAAGGCCATTGCCTAAGTAACCATCTTTTGAAGTCTCTCCATTTTCTTTCAGTTATTTGTTATAAGTAAGGTCAAATTCTATTCAAATAGCCCAAAAAAGAGTGGATAAAATTTCGTTAAATTCAAAGCCTTTAAAATTGTTTGAATCATAAGCAAATCTTAATATTGAAGGACATATAGATATATTTTTATCAGTGAGGTCAGCAACATTATTTCAACAATCTTAAACAATTATTTTCATATAAGATTGATGTTTCATGACATACTCAAGATTATTTAACTTTTATAAGAAACTAAACTGTTCATTTGAAGGAAAGCCTCAGCATTCTACCGCGACCTGACAACTCTTCAATATAAGGACAATTAACCTATTCACCAATTTTCAAATTTTTCTGGAACAAGTGTAATTTAAACACTCAATGCATTGATGGAAACTTTAATATATGAATACCGATACACACAACTACTGGATGAAACAGAAAAGGTGTTAGCTACCTTTGAGTTTAATGTCGATGAGAACAGTATGGTCTGTGGGATTCCTGAAGGGGATAATCAAGGTGGCATTAGAACCAGCCGAGGTGTAGACAGAAGTGGGCTCCTGGGGCCTGGGTAGAAGGCCCGTACCAGACACCCGAAACACCCATTCACCAAGCTAGAAATAAAATGATATGGAGACAAATGTATTACAGTTTGTTTACTTACTGTTGTTTTTATTTCAGTCCCTTGCATATTATACTGTACCATAACAGGCCTTTGATATAAGGGGCGGGTTTATAAAAACATGCTGTACTCAACTCAAGACTCCATGCTCAACTCTCCTTGAGCATACTCCCAGGAGTTTAGACCAGAGATCATATTCAAGTCCTGCTATAGGTTATTTTTATTATCGGATTGCATTATTGAAGGTCTTATACCTGAAGAAAGACCTCAACATTTTTTGATTTACAATATGTTATTTCGTGCAAATAATATAAGAAATTTATCTAAAGACAAATAACTACTTTTAATTTCCCGTAAATATCTCCTTCAAAGCAACGGGCCTCGGTTGTCCAGTGGGTTAGAGTGATCCTTTCCCCATTAAACCTGGCAACCCCGCCATATAAGTGAAATAATCTTGAAATGCAGCATAAAACATCAATTAATTAATCAGTCTTTCAAAGCATATTTTGTGCACACCAATCATTTGTCTTTTTTCAAAATCTATCCACTTACCTGTTGTGTGAAGAATGATATTTTAGCAGAGTGATCTCTCTGACCAAGACTTGACGGCATAAAGTTAACAGGGACGTCCATTTCTGATTGAGGCAGCAATACGATTGGTCGCTCGTTATCCCGTTCCAGGCTAAAATTGTTTGAGTTACTGACAGACGTAATCAATTCCAGAGTTTCCGATGTCGGATTTCTCAGAGTCAAATTCTGTGACGTCCATCTGTAAATAACAAATAATTTTATTGAAGAATTCTCAGAAACACAAATACCCTTGCAACACCCTAATTCCCAAAAGTTAATATCTTTCCTTATTAATTTATATTCAGATATCCATGGTCTGTTGACATTAAAGGATAAATGCCAAGTTCTTTCTGAACACCTAGCTGTAACTGCAAAATCGACTAAATAAATATTCATAAAAACAAAATGTTGAAACATTATATACAAGACATATTTTGGCAAGTTTTATTGTTATAAAAAGAGTGTTCCAACAACAAGGACCTAAGTGTTAAATGTACTTTATTTCACATTTTAGTAACAAAATGTCTAAACCACATATTAATGTTAGGGTATTGATCCTGAGCCTTATCAGTACCCACCTTCCCAGTTCACACTCCATATGTGGCAGGGCTGTCGGCTCCGGAGATTCACCAATCAGACGGAGATCATACCAAAACTCACCTACACACTCATTGTAAAATATCACACTGAAAAAGTAATGGAAATACCACAATTATTTTGACAGCCCATTCACTATCCAATTTAGTGATTGATGCATGTACTCGTGATGTTTTGATTGATTGTTTGGTGTTTTACGCCGCGCTCAAGATTATTTCACTTATATGGCGGCGTTGCCAGTTTTATTGTGGGAGGAAACCGGGCTCTTTGTCCAGAGGAAACCCATGACCTTCCGTTGGTAACTGGCAACCATCCCACATAGGTCGTTCGAGTGAAAACCCAGTCAGAAAATTTTCCAATTTTTGGGGACTGAGTGGGATTTGAACCAACGACCCATTGGTGGAAGGCTGTTCGGATTGAGCGTCCAACGCTCTACCTACTGAGCCACTGAGGCCCCCTCAAAAGACGTCAGAAGACAATTGGCTAAGGCTCTTCTCTTTGGGCCTTCAAATAACCATGATGAAATATGGTAAAACTGATGTAAAGGTAAACAAATTTTATGTGGTGTGAAATTTTCTCACTGCCCAATTAAGCTTTTCAGTAAACTAAATCTTACAAGGATGGTGACCCTGATATCATCTGCTGACGTTTCAGGTTCGTTATGAGAGGGGGGAGGGGACAAATGTTGAGGAAACGCCGTCTTTCTGCTAGTACCTGCCCATCATAAAACACCCCTGATCAGCGAGAAAATGCCATGGTCTAGGTGGAATATCATATGGCTTCATAGGTTACGTCTGTCCGTTCTGATATCAGCTGACAGGTGACACTTTACAAAAATGTTTTGATGGCATAGTCCCTCCAAATAATATATTTTGTTCCACAACATTAGAACAAACAAATTCTCAGGCACATGTGCAATGATACCAATGTAGAGAGGAAATCGGTGGTCTTCCCCCGATACTTAACAACGTTGAAAACATTACAGACTGCACACATCTGCACAAAGTGCTTTTTATCATGTAAAAAAAAATCGAGAAAATATTTCAAATTTGCAATAATTACCTTCCAGAATGTTTTCCAATGACAGCAGGGAAATATGTGAGTAAATAAACATCCGAGGATCCAGGTGGAAGACTGATGGACTTTGGACCAGAAAGGTCACGACCCTCAATACTGACATCTAGTGTAATCTCCTGTGCTGTGGGATTTCTCACTAACACTTCAACAACAATACGCTTCTGTCAATTTGAAAAGAATAAAACTACATTTGTTTTTGTTCCAATGAAGGGCATAATGTAATAAGCATTTGATTTCTATGGACAACAGCATTTTGACAGACAGCTTATTTGAATTAATAAGCATCCTTTCTTTTGACTGGTGCAACAAAACGATGCTACAACCAAAAGATTGAATGATTGATGTTTTATGCCGCACTTCAGATTATTTCACTATGGCTGTGTTGCCAGGTTTAGTGGGGGAGGAAATAAGGCTTTTTGACCCGAGGAAGCCTCCCATCTTTGGCGAGTACTTGGCAACTCTTCCACATATGGTGATACACTTAATACGCTTTTTTTTTTTTCATTTTTCAATTTTTTTTTGGTCTAAGTAGGATTTGATCCCGCGCCACATAGATGGAAGGCCTGTGTCGTACTGTGGGACACATTCGCTATATATATCTTTCTAGTCTTAACGTACTCAGGAGAATATAGTGTAAAATAAATGTAAAGGCTTCCCATGTGACCAATTTAACCAATCAGATGGAAGTTTTTGTAGGTGAGGTATGATAATGTAACTTACATGACACGGTGATTTGACTTCCAGTGATTTTTTAGGTGGCGGTGGTGAAACCTGGATCTCCAGTGAGTACCAGACGTGATAACCTAAATACTCCATACTCTCATCATCAACCCCGGGAACTTCATCTCCATCACTATCTATCTCACTGTAAAGTACAACATTTACAATATATACATGTACATGGATTCATCCCATAGCTTTGCTTGTTTCTAAAAATTAGTAATCCTTGAAAGATTAAATTTATTCAATGAGATAAATCGTACATTATTCAACTTTAAGATGACATTTTAATTAAACACATATTATATTTACATTCATTTTAAAACAGGTTTTGTTTATTTGTTGTTGTTGATTCCTTGACAGTGGTTATGGTTGATTGTCATGGTAACTGATTGATTGATTGATTGTTTGGTGTTTTACGCCGCGCTCAAGATTATTTCACTTATATGGCGGCGTTGCCAGTTATATTGTGGGAGGCTCTATGCCCGGAGGAAACCCACGACCTTTTGTTGGTAACTGGCAACCATCCCACATAGGTCGTTCGAGTGAAAACCTGGTCAGAAAATTTTCCAATTTTTTGGACTGAGTGGGAATCGAATCCACGACCCATGGTGGAATTCATGGTAACTGACACAATTCCATGATAACTGACAAAACAATCACTATACCTAAAGTGTTAAATTTCCACTGGGGTTTAAAGCATAGTGCCTAATTGCGAAGTTGTGGTTCAGTTTTATAACAGAAAACACATTTCTCTCTAGAATATTTTGCATCATTAGGTCTAATAAAGTGTAGTAACTGATGCAACATATAATATCTCTCCATTTAAGTTCATCTTTTAGCTGTTGAGATGAGTGTGAATGTACATGTGTGTACCCAAGACAAAAGCTCTTTATGGGTTCATGCTATAACTACACAGACTTTCCACGTTAACAAAACTGATTAATGTGTAATAAAACAGGTAACTGCTGCTACATCTGGGGTAATTGATGCAAGCCATGATGTTCTGGTCTCGTTCACTTAGCAAATAATCAAACTTCAAACTAGCCATGATTTAACTGAAAACACTTCTGTGCTAATTCCTTGTTATAAATTATGGATTAAACAATTTAAAATAATGCCTATAGATTTATAGGTAACATTTTAGGTGGAATTGCTCTTATCCGTGCACAGTGGTAAAACACCATTTAAACAGGGTTCAAGAGTTAACAAGAGACTTACACTACAGGATTTCTGCCTGCCGTGAATGAAATGACTCCTTTCATCGTTCCACGTCGTAAAGGTGTCACCTCCATGTTGTAAGTACCCGATTTCCCAGGAAGAACAGAGACGGAGAAATTACCTCCAACACAATGAAGGTCAGATTCCACCTGGAAATACAAATTTCAAATTGTATGTACTTTTTGACGAGCTCTATTATTAGACTGGTTATCAGGTTGATTGATTGATTGATTTAATGCATACGTGGACTGACAACTGCCTGTAAACACCCTATCTTCATAGACAAAATAGAGAAATGATTTATTTGAATGTCACTTTTGCAACTTAAAAAGATGGATGAAATCTTCGAATCAGATTGCCCATGCACAATAAAACCACGGTGACGGAAATATGGACAGAGTGATTGATGTTTCACACCACATTCAAGATTATTTCACTCATATGCTAACATTGTCAGGTTTAGAGGGAGGAAACGGTGGTCTATGTCCTGATGAAACCTGGTGACCATTCCACATAGGCAAATAGCGTTAAAGAAAATATCTAAATGAATTACTTACAGAATAAACTAACTTCTTTTGGGTAAGATTGGGAACCAGCAGAGGAACATTTGTTCTGAATTGACAAACAAAATGATGATTTAGATATACAAAGGAAACACAAATAGCAGATATATACAAAAAATAGGTCACTTTGTACAAGTTTCCACATGGGCATTTCAACATAACCTTTCATTTGTCCATAATCCAAAACGGTAAAAGGTTGCAATGAATTCAAGAGTCTATGAGCTCTTCTAGTAAACTTGTAAACCTTCTTTCTTTAAAGAAAATGAGTGAGAACAAAAGATTGTTGCTGTTGAAAGGTGTTAATTTTGTTGAGACTTACGTTTTCATAGCTGGACATTGTATGACAATGTTATCCAAGGCCAGCGGTTTCTCACTTTGTCCAATCAACAAGAAAACGTGTTCCGTTCTGTCCACCATATTGGTAAGAACAGCTTTACCCTAGAAAGAAAAAAGTTCAAATAAATATATCCACTTTTAATCCAATTCAAAAGCAAAGTTATATACCCCCAAAGCCAGAGCAAAAAATCCAAGCCGCCCTTAAAGTCAATCACATGGTCGATTGATTGATTGTTTTATGCCACCCTCAAGGTTAATTACATGGTAGATTGATTGATTGATTGATTATTTTATTTCGCCCTCAAGGTCAATCACATGGCTGGTTGATTGATTGATTGATTGTTTTATGCCACTCTCAAGGTCAATCTCATGGTTGAAGATACTTCCTTAGCGTAAATCCAGCATAAGTTCCACTTTTAGCCAAGGTGTTTTTATTCATTTGTTTAAAGAATCAATCAAGTTAATTTATTGAAGAAATCTATCAATAGACATTTTAACAAAAGTGAAAATTGAGAAATACAGTTTGTCTTCAGCCAATTTCATGTACAGCCACGTCGAGACAGTCAAACATTATATATCATAATAGCCTTTCTTGATCTAATGAAGTCATCAAAATTGCTGCTTGTCATGTGACATCCTAAACTTAATCAACATAATGTGAAAAAAAAACTTTTGAGGCTGCCAAATCAACTAATTACATTTAACAATCTTGCATGAAGATTTATTTGAGGAGGTCACCGTATGTGGATGAGTTGTCAGGTACGGTACTCGCCGCAGGTCGGGAGTTTGTTTCCTCCGGGCAATGAGCTGTTTCATCTTCCACTAAACTTGGCAACGCTGCCATACAAGTGAAATAATCATGAGTTCGGCGTAGGATATGACAAAGATGTGTGTGTTCTTGGCTATTGTAGGATTTGGCCTGCAGTTTAACAAAAAACCAAGACATTTAGTATGAGAAATATTTCTCACCATAACGTCCCCCTCAAATGACGGTTTAAACATCAGAGGGTAGTTTGTTGTTTGTCCAGCTTTAGCCAGTAGAGATGGAGGTCCAGAAAACCCTTCTCCCTCTATGGAAGCCTGGAGGGACCAATCCTGGTTTGTCGAGTTGATCTGAAACAATAAAATAAAAGATGAACTCATTTTCCTCTTAATATAACAGCAACAAAGGTAAAGAAAAACAAAAAAGACGAAGGGTTCGTTGTTTGGTGTTTGAAGTTAAAAACAGGCAATAATAAAACTTAAATCAGTAAAATCAAAGAGACCAGGGGGCGGTTTCTAAAATCTGTTACAGACATCGTAAGCCAGATGCACCATAGTGATGACATAGCATTTGAGTTGACAGCACTGATTTCAGTGGGTATACTTTCAACATATGGGTTGCTCATGGACATTTTTGATTGGCTTTGGTTACTTGTGGGAGAGTCTAAAAAATTCACCTTGTAAATGCTAGTTTTCTAATCAAACCTTTAGATTTTCCTCTCTGAAATTGATTAAATTTCTATCTTCCGCCTCAGACCTTTTACTCAGCAACACACAGCTCACCAGGACTTCTTGTTTTTCTATTCTAATGCATATCGTATATAAATTTAATAAATTTCATTTACTAATTAAGAAGTACTTACAACTGGTATATTCTGTATGATACTTTGGTGAACAGGGGCAGAGAACTCTATTTCTGTGACATTCCCTGTTGGGTTGACTGTACATTCCACTCTGACAACCCTTATGTCATCCTGACATGTAAGGAGGACTTGACACAGATAATGACCTGGTTCTGTGGCCTTGAACTTTAGAGGTAAGGCTATGACCCCATTCTCAAGATTGATTTCTGAAGGGGGATAAAAAAAAACAGTTAACAAATGTTTTTAAAAAAAAAACCAACAACAACAAAATAAACTTAAAAATAAGCAATTATTCTGGCATCCTGATAAATCAATCTGTTAAAGACGAAGACATTCTAATTTAAAATATGTATTAAATAAAGTTGATTTATCTTTTATCAAACTCAAACTTGGATGTGGAAATGTAACATTTCAATGAAAATATGAAAATGAAAATTAGAAAAATTGATATAATCAACGAAAATTTAAATAAAAATAGTTATAGCATTGAATCTAACTGAAAGATGGAAAAAATAATGAAAAAAGAAAAACAACCAACAGAGTCAGAACTATACCTGAAGGCACCACTGCAATATCCACCCCTGAGGGGAGGGTCTTTCCATGTGAAGGTACGGTAATGGTAGGAGGGGCAGAAAAATATTTAGAGTTCAGTTCAACATTGAAAACTGTTCCAGAAGACTTTTTACCCTACAAAATAATTCATATCTTCAGTAAAAGTGATCAATGGCTGGCATGTGGAATGGTGGCAAGATATAAGAAAAGCCATCCCAGATTGTTAAGTTTTTGTTTTTTTATTCAAAGAACTATTTAAAATAACTGTCATGGATAAAGATGCCATAGTCTTAAAAAGCTTGTTGTGAGAAAACTTAACTATCTTTAACGTTTGAAGGAAACCTTTGACCTTCTTTGGGTTTCTGATAAGCATCCCATAAATGCAACTGTTGAATTATTGACAGCTACCAACAGAAAGTTAAGACGTTAATGTCGCCAGTCGGGAAAGAGACAGGTTTTCTCTGCAAACATATCTGAATTGCTGGGGACCAGCCATAAGTCAGGAGTTTTGTCCCAGCAAACAGTCCAATTTCCTCATATACTAAACCTTATTATTTCACCATATATCTTAAAAACTCTTGAATGTGGCTTGAAACATTAATCAATGAATAAATCTGTTATGCTGCTTTCAACAATCTCAAGTTGGCGTAAAACAACAATCATTTCACAAATCTGTCATTTCATAACAAAAACTGAATGGGTAAATAAGAAAACAATAGGAGACAGGGGTTAAATCTTACCTGAGCTGGGAGTTGTAAGGTGGCAGAGGAAAGAGTGGACAAGGTACGAGCTGTGACAGCAGAGCTCATCAAGGTACCAGTCACACGACGTCTTTCTATTTCAACATCGGACATCAACTAGAAAAAAAAAGATTCATGAGCAGGCTTACCTGAGATTCATATTCTTTAATATCATTCATATAGCAGAAGAAAAAAAATGAACGAAAACATGATGTCCTTTCATAATTCAGTTTTCATTAAGTTAATGTGAGCAGAAGGATATACATATTGAGAGAAAGTTGAAAGTTGAAAGTTGAGAGAAGTTGAATGTTTTATTGATGCATTTAATCAATATTGTTTTTTTACAAAAGGGTTAACAGACATTACCTGTTGCGAGGCGCGTAATAGTGCCTTCTCTCTGGCAGAATTGACAAGGGGGATAATGAGGTTTTCCGTCAGTGTCTGACCGACTGCACATCTCCAGTAGACTACCCTGTCATCTCCTCCGTATACACCCTTACCATGGCCTGAAAGTTTATACAAGGCATAGTCATTAATCAAATTCCCTTCCTTAGGCAGTACCAGTATAGACAGCAAAGGTTAATATAGGTTTATCTCAAATTACATTGGTACTTTAGCTCTGGTGACGTAATTGCTAACATAATTATCACATTACCATCCAAAATTGACCAATGAAATGAACAAGTTTCTCCAATAAAATATTCAGTAAATAATGCCTTAAAGTCTTTCCACACAATATGGTTGCATGTTTATTTTAACGACTATTGCTATAGAATTTCATAGAATATATATGGAAGAGGGTGGGTGTGGCCTACGGACTAGCTCTGTCAAAGAACTACTTTATAATTGAAATGCTTGCAGACAATTCCCTTTCATCACAACAAAATAGATGGAAAAACACAATGTTTCTCTTCACAGAGGCCTTTAAACAGGTGGATAAAAATAAGGTTTGATGTAAAGTTTGAGATCAATGGCCATATATACCTGCTGCTGCAGCACTGCTGATTCTGGAACTTGATCTGTTTGGTTTGAAGGGAAGGACAGAAGACAGGGGCAAGGTAGCATTGGCTTCAACAGAGTAAAACAACTCTCCTATCTTCTCATTGGTCAGAATCACAGAGCATTGTCGCTCTCCAATGTGGAAGGGGAGAAAGTGTATGTCAACAGAAGCACTCCCATTGGCTGGAAGGTGGACTGATGAACTTGGACTGAAGAATGCTCTCATCATTGGTATGTCTAAAAAAAAAAAAAATATAGAATTAAAACTTAAAATTAAACTTAAGAATTCTAATAAGAAACATTCACAAATTATTTTTCACTACTTAGTGGCGATGGTGTAATTATTTATCATTAATTGTAAGATTATATTTTTAAAATGTTCCACTTGTTGAATGTTAAGGTAAGTTCTTGCTGTCATGAAGATTTTTTTCCTCCATCACAGAGAGTTCTCAAGGACAAAGGAAATTGAATACACACAAAAACGCCATATATAAGCATACTTTTATCATAAGAATGATTTTACACAGTACCTTCCTTGACCGGTGATACTGCTGCCTTCTCCGTTGGTTCCACCACTGAGGGTGGTGGTGTATTTAACTTTGTCTGACCATGATCTACCCGGGACTTCACTTTCCTTTTTTTCTTTTCTTTGGGTTTTAACAGTGATACTGATTTGCTGACATCTCCAGATTGGGGATTCCCCTTAGCTTCCATTAATAGAATATGGAAATCCCCTTCCTCAGAGAATGGGTTGCTCACTTCAATGGTGAACTTTTTCAACTCGTAACAAGGGCCTTCAATCTTGATCACACTCTAAAGAAAAACAAATGGGAAAATTTGTTTACGCTTACATTTTATTTTATTCAAACATAGTTAACAAATTGACAAGATCACTGGGATCACGATGTAAATAATAATTTCCGAATTTCTCAAATTTGGTATATCATTATATATTTAAACCCTCTTCTCTACCAGCAAAAGAATATATATTTAGATTAACCACTGCCTTATATCTGGGACATGTAAAATATTGATTCAGAACAAGTAACAACAATCCTTAATGAAAAAAAATAAAATAAGTAGCTGTCGCCATCAGGACCCCTCGGGTCTGGGCCAAAGAAACCGAAGATATATTTATTTTCCAGACAATTTGTTGCGAGTGAAAAACTACTCCACATACATGTATCACATTTACAAGGAGGTGTTTGGCTGACGGCCATGTAAGGGGCATAACTTTCGAAAAACATGTCCGAGCGCGTTGATTTTCAACAGGCTTCTTGTACTTGCTGCATTAAACAAATGTGTGAAGTTTCAAAGTTGTAAGTTAAAGACTTTGTTAGAGAATGTGTTTGCAAGGCTTTTTACAGCGGCAGTAATGTAAGGGGCATAACTCTTAAAAAAACATCCGAGAGCGTTGATTTTAAATAGGCTTCTTGTACTTGCTGTATTAAACAAGTGTGTGAAGTTTCAAAGTTGTAAGTCAAAGACTTTTTTTAGATAATGTGTTTACAAGGCTTTTTACAGCAGCAGTAATGTAAGGGGCATATCTCTTGAAAAAAACATCCGAGCGCGTTGATTTTCAATAGGCTTCTTGCACTTGCTGTATTAAACAAATATGTTGTAAGTTAAAGACTTTTTTAGATGATGTGTTTACAAGGACCAATGGACAGACAGACAGACGGACGACAGATGCAACGACAATACCCTTCGGGCGAAATTTGCCCGAGGGGTAAAAAAAACATGAATATCAACACACACACAAACAACGTTGAAATACTACATATATCAAAGGTTGATTGATTGATGTTTCGATTCGCACTCAAGATTATTTTACTTATATGGCAACGTTGCCAGGTTTAGTACAGGAGAGAACTGGGCCCATTGCCCAGAGGAAACCCTCGACCTTTAGAGAATACCTGGTAACTCTTCCACACACGACCATCAAGTGAAAAAACCCACTCAGAAATTTTTCAGTTTTTATTTGGAAAGAGTGGGATTCAAACCCACACTGCATAAATAGAAGGCTTGTGTCGGACCGAGGGACTATCACGTACTCAAACTTCTTGTTTAGATATTTCTATTATTAAAAATATATTCTTTAACATAATTGAGGTGAGGGGGGTGGGGCAACTTATAGGTGTCCAGTACTTTGTATACAACAAGAGTGATGTTAGAAGCTATATTGAAACGACAACATTGAACATTTTAAATGGTGTCCAAAATGGAGTTACAAAAACAAATATTCAACCCTCAGAATACACAACAGCCTGAACTGTAGAAATCTCAATTACAAATTCTTTTTGCCACAGAAACCCGCTGGTCTGGAACAACTATTTTTTGTTACAGTGAAAGTCTGAATTAGGAAGGTTGAATATCAGTTAATATACATTGATTAAGGTGCCAGAAAGTAAAAAGCGTGAATATTGTTGTTGTTGTTGTTACCTCTGAACTATCAGCAATAGCCTGAAAGATTACAGTAGTTCAAAGTAAAAAAAAAACCCCAAACCATGCAAAGTGACAAGAGTAATATTGAAAAGTGATTATTGCTTAGTTCTTGTTCACTTTTAAGTGAGAGTAAACCATGCAGCGAGGCCCTCTCCAAAGAGTTTTAATGGACGTATTTACACCCTAATGAGAGCCATCACCATATGTTGCAAATGAAACAATATTTGTTAATATTGAGCTGGAAGCCCTAGTTGGTTTGCTAAGAAGAAATCCACGTCACCAAGTTACAAAAAATCAGGCTGCTCAAAGAATTGTATTTTTGAAAGAAAAGATTGAAAGTATACAGATAAAAAATAAGCATTCAACAAACAGAATAACAAGCAAGCATACTCATGCACAAATAACAGTCAAGTAAGCAGATAGGTAAATGAAAAAATTAAATGGTACCTTGAAACCCTTTTACAAAAGCTAATCAGGTGAAAAAGCCACTAAATTAAAAAAAAAAATTCTTCTCTGGACATTGATGGAGAGCCTATGTCAGACTAAACTCCGCCACCAAGCACCCCCCCCCCCCCCCCCCCCCCCAACCGCATTAATAGAAATCCTGTATGAGCTTGAGAGACTATCCTTCGACAGGCTGAACCTCCCAGGCACATAGAAAAATAAAGTTAAAGAATCTGACCCAGTTTAATAGATAACATTTCATTAAAAAATGCTCACACTTACCCTTGGAATAATGTTATCTACTTGTGTCTCTAATTTAAAAACCAGTGTAGAACCGACGGCTGTCCCTTGACGTCGGCTAATCAACACCAGCATAGCCTCAGCTTGACGTAGAAACCGACTCTGGAACTCTATAGACAGTGGGTATGTGGACCGAGTAGGAACAGTGATTGTCTCCCCTTTCGGGAGATGGAAATCTCTAGCATCTTGGCCCGTCAGTAAAACCTGATACACTAATGGCTTACTGGATGGGTTATTCAACTTCACCTGTTTAAAGAGAGAATGAGACTGATTGATTGATTGACCAAAGCTTCTTAATGCAATGCTAAAGACCATCTTCTCAAGCCAAGGTAAAAACTCCATAGGCATTCAGTGTTTTATCTTGGCAGCCTATGATGGTTTGAACACTGGTGAGAATGTAAGATTTCTCTTTCTTGTTCCCCCTGAGTCTTGACCATCAGCACTTGTTAAACGAAAGCTGAAGGTGTGTACATGCATTGTCAGTTGCCATTACCTCATTTCTCAGCTAGTGGAAGAGTGCAAGTGTTGGAATTTTGTGATAAACCGCAAAAAGTTTTCCTTGCATCCAATCAAAAGTCGAAATACGATTTAAGGGTTGAACCATCATAATATGCCAAGGTAAAACACGGAATAGCTATGAAAATTTTACCTTGGCTTAAGAAGATGGCTATTTCACTTTCACTCTTTTTACCAGAGACCAGTATAAAAATGAAGAAGATTGACTTTCAAAATTTATGTAAAAAGAAAAAAGCAATTCAAAAAGACACCTCAAATTATCATGTACCAGAAATGAATACACAAGGAATTTCGATAAATATTAGTGCTTTGAACTCAACCCACACATATCTCGTACATATATTTCCGAGAAGCCCACAGATAACAAAGAAGCCAAACGACAAAAGAGGTTACCTGTCGGATAATTTTTGAATGTAAAGATCCGGTGAAATCAACCGCAGACTTGGGGATGTACTGTGGAAGTTTCTGGTAGAGATGAACTGATAACATCAACAAGGTGATGGGATTGGGGTCAGTTATATCAATAGCCTGCGAGGAAATATAATGAAAAAGTATTAAAAGTACTATATTTATGAAAAATGAAATAAAACACCAAGCACTTCATCTTCATAAAAAAACAATGACCGTAAAGTGGTTATCCACAGGCAGATGAAAAATCCTGTTCATGCGTTTACAAAAAGTGTGATTCAAACTGGTGACAATTTGCTGGAAAACAGGACTAAGCATTACCCACTACAGATACCAAGTCATGGTCAATTGACTGATTGATGTTTTACGCTGAACTCAAGAAACCCCCACTTTCAGCGACTACATGGCAACTCTTCCATATACCAGTGATCAAGTGAAAAATCAACTTGGTCTGGGTCGGATTTGAACCCACGCCACATAGAAGGACGGCTTATGTCGAACTGAGCTTATGTAACAGTCTGAGCCACCAAGGCCCTCACTGAGTTACACAGGTTCATTTATAATATCAAATTTCATTGAATGTATCCAAAGTCTTGTACAACCAACATTTATATCCTGGGGAGGATTATTCAAAGTGTATAAGACTTGAGTCAGACATAAATTTTGTTGAAAAGTGAAGAAATTCAATTTTGACATTAAAAAGTTAAACCTGATGTAAGCTTACACCTTTAAAGAGCCGGCCCCTGAAGACCCATTCAGTCAAAAGTTAAAGACAAAATGTTGTGGGGTTTTTTTCTATTAAAAAAATGTTTTGAATTTTTTTTTCAAGAAGTAGAAATTAGAAACCTCAAAGTCATAATAGAATGTTGAAAAACGTAAATGTTTAGTCCCAAAGAGCATCATTTGGGTTGGTACAGGCCTCAGGATGAGTTGTTCAAGTCTACAGGAGTTTATTAAACCAGGTCTTAAAAAGTTCAATTGCGACATTACAAAGTAAAATCTGTAAAATCTGAACACCAGTCTAATAATGAGATGACGTATACTTAAGGTAAGCAGTTTAATTTGTAGTAGTAGTTATCTCCCCTTACCTGTATATCATAATCAATGCCAGCATATCTCATGGCATTGACCACTTGTAGAGCGTTATGGAGGCATTGTTCAGCCGAGTTAGGATGTGTATACATGTCCAATAGGTGAGACTCAATCTGAACAAATATACAAAAAAATATCTCATGACAAAGATAAATCAAATGGCTATGAATTTATTTCACTTCACAGTAGCAGATTGGTGAATGATTGATTGTTTGGTGTTTGGTGACTTGAATATAATCACAGTGAAAAATTGTGAAAGGAGACTTACCAAGAAGGGCATATGGGCCCCCAAAAGGGCACCAAGTACCAATCCATCCAGAAGATCAAAGTCGAAGTTCACCACCCATCGAGAAGCAGGTACCCCACCTGAAATAATTAAAAAATATATGTTAAACCCTCTCAAATTTGTGTGTGGTGTTTTATGTGATCAGAGAATTACTGGGAGTCTCAACAGAGTCCCTCATGGGTTTGAATCCCAATCAGTTCAACAAATTATGTAAATTTTTTTGAGTGGGTTTTCACTCAATCAAAGCATGTGCAAGGCTTGCCAGGTACTTATTGGCCAAAAGTCAGAGGTTTCCTCCACCCAAAGATCCCAGTTTACTTCCAGACTAAACCTAGTAATGCAGACATATATAACATGAAATTATGTTCAGGAAATCTGACTATGTACATGAGTTAAAAATGAAGTTTTAATGAAGAGTCGAGTAAGTATCTCACTTAAGGACATTTTTGCACCATAATTTATCGATAAAATTTGGTAACTTTTACATTTTCAAAGAGCCTACCTTTGGGACATTTCTCCCAGACTTGCTGTCTGTAATGTTCATAATGATGATTTAACCAAGCCAGGACAATCCTCTCCCCGACGCTGTAAACGTTACTACAAAGAGCGTCTGGGTTAACTGGGGGTAGGCTGATACCCTTATTGGGCAGGGCCAACGTCTTTAGGGTGCGGGGTGTTATCTTAGCCAAAACCAAACACTGTAAAAACAACATGGGGAAAAAATGAAATAAAGGGAAAAAAATTATAGATAACTAGATTGGCTATTAAAGCGCTATGCCGCTGCGCAGAAGAAAATGCCACAATAGTCCTAGCAAAATGGCAGACTATAAGATAAGACGTTACAATCCAGAACAAGGTTACCGCTTTAAAAAACATTTCTTGTCGTTGTTTTTTGCACGATAGTCAAGACATAGACCCTACTGAAACCACTTTTACACGTTTGGAATTTCATACACCTATCGCTTGAAATTTATTCCATTCTCGAAAAAAGGACAGAAAAGCTCACATTCGACTAGAAAACAACTTGGTAACGCAAGTCAAAAATCACCTAGCAGGATGGTGACTTAGCTGCCGGAAGTCGCTTGTCGTTAGCCAATCTAGTTATTATAAGATATCTATGGATAAAAATCAATTTAGGGGAGATAATCAGTAGGGGAGATAATTATTAAGGTGAGAAAAGGGGGTTAAAAAGGGGAGATAATCTAGTACCAATGTATTTTTTTTTTTGTACAGAATATGGCTGTAAACATCCTTTCTCATCTTGCTTGGATCAAATTTAACAATATTTTTCCCAAAGGGCAATTTTTATTTTATGAAATGAGAGTTAAATAGATCATTGGGTCTCAAATGACGTGTGATATTTAATTACCTTGTAAATCTGAAGTAGAATATCAGACCATGCTCTTTTGGAGATTGCTTCGAAGGCCTCCTCCTCTAGAGCCTCATCTTCTAGACTGGGAATCCCCTCCTCTCCACCTTCACCATTCTGTCTCTCTATCTCTAACAAGGTTTTCCACAGCTTAAAGTCACGAGGCTCCATAAGGTACTGTGGTTTGATGGCAGATACACATGCTCCCTGGCATCTGTACATAGGTATAAGAAAAACATGAATGAAAATGTAATACGTTTATATTTCATTATGGGATGTTCCAAGGTCATTCAGTAAGGTGAGTGTTTGAAGATTAGCCTTTCAGCAAAACTATGAACATTTTGTCAATAGCCACTAAATATGATACCTGTGATATCATTTAAGTACAATTCAACTTAATTACACATACAATTATTAAGCTTGTATGCAAGCTGCCTGGATGACATCCCACTGACAGCATCCAGGATGGAAACGTCACCACCCCTGAACATTGACGTATATCAGATTGATCGGTTTACCTGAGGAAAGTAAGTAGCGTAGAATGTTGCCAGAAGACCTGTTTTATTCTCTCCACTGGATCTGACGGCAATGGGGTGTTAATGGGTATACCGGGCATGGGGCGTCCACTCAGGTGAGATATCATATCATAGATAGTTTTGAAATCCTTCTTTACAGAACTTAAATTCCAGCCTCCTTTCCCTTTGGACCCAGTCTCTTCGTCACGAGGCTTGCGACTGATACCACTGAGATGACAAAAAATTAAATATATATTCATATTTTAGCATCCTTGATGTCTTATGCAGTCAGCTAACAGCCTACCACAGATCAATGTTAGAGATCAAAGAAAATAATAACTTGAAAAAATAACAAGAGATCCCTTAAAGGGATCTTAACGCCCGCGTTCATCAATTCATATTAAATTGATTGATTGTTTGGTGTTTTACGCTGCGCCCAAGATTATTTCACTTACATGGCGGCGTTGCCAGTTTTATTGTGGGAGGAAACCGGGCTCTATGCCCAGAGGAAACCCACGACCTTCCGTTGGTAACTGGCAACCATCCCACATAGGTAGTCTATTCATATTAAAGATTGTTACAGCAATAACTGGATATAGGAATTGGGGCCTACATAAAAAATCTTATTCCAGGGAGATAACTATTGTTGAGAAAAATTAAATTGTGAATTGCAAAGTAAGCTCCCCTTGAAATTTTGGTTGAAAACAACATTACCACCTGGTAGCCATCTTCAATATGCTAATGAAATGATAATGTACGGTGCACAGCTAGAACTTAGAGGGATGATGTGTGTCATGTTTGGTTAAGATCAGGTCAGTAGTTTTCTTGGAATAATGATAATAAGTTTCATTTTCAAATTTGGTTAAAAAACAATATCGCCCCCGGGTGGCCATATTGAATATGCAAAATGAGATGAAAATGTACGGTGCACAACTAGACCGTAGGGTGATGATGTACGTTGAGTTTGATTAAGATTGGACTGATAGTTTTCTTGGAATAAAGGTAACAAGCGAAAGTTTTCTTGCAATAAACGTAACAAAGAAAAACAAAATCTCCCCCTGGCGGCCATATTGATTATGCAAATGAGATGAAAATGTACGATGCACAACAAGACCATAGGGTGAGATGATGTATGTTAAGTTTGATTAAGATTGGACAGGTAGTTTTCTTGGAATAAAGGTAACAATGAAAAACAACATCGCACCCTAGTGGCCATATTAAATATGCAAATGAGATGAAACTGTACGATGCACAACAAGACTATATGGAGATAATGTCAGCAAAGTTTGATAAAAATCGGACTAGTAGTTTCATTGGAATAAAGGTAACACAGGTTTACAGAATTGAACTAGGCATATTTTATTATATTTCAAGTGTCATTTTACAAACCTTCTTAAAGTTTGGGGGATGTTGATAGGGTATTGCCCTCCAGGCCAGCCCTGGGCAGAAAACCATCTCTGAGCCGCTAACAAAACCTCCATGTGAAAGGCCCCCTCCTCAGAGTCCTCATCAGGGAACATGGCCGAACCCAATGACCTGGAGGCTAGGTCTTGACGTGTCTTACTGCTGTACTGTTCTGAGGCAGATGGAGGTTTGTTCATCGCCCCATTTCTGGGTAATGGGGTGCTCCCAGTAGATTCTGGCAACAATAGATGTGCAATACTTATAAGTACAGAACTAGACCAATGTTTAAAAGCAATATTTGATAATTAGTGTGAGTGTGAGTTTTTTTATAATTTGTTTATGATTTGAATAAGACCATCTGAGTACCATAGCATGAGTCCAAACTATTCTAATATAAAAGCATGGTTGATTGATTGACTGTGTTGCACTGTACTCAAGATTTTTTCACTTATATGGCTGCATTGCCAGGTTTAGTGAGGGGAGGGAGCATCCCGAGAGGAAACACCCGACCTTTGATTCTCCCACATATGGCGATCGAGTGAAAAAATCCAATCAGAAATTTGGTCTGAGTGAGATTGGAACCCGTAACATATTGATGGATGGCCTGTGTCGGACTGAGGGACTATCACTCTCCCAACTGAGCCACCGAAGCCCCCAAAAAACATGCAAAAGATCAGCTATGTAATGCAGCTCAAATATGTATATACCAATTTGTTGCTTGGCCAATGGTGCACCGATAGTAAAAATAAATTTCAAACTACATTTTACCTGATACACTGGTTTCATAACTGGACGATGAAGCCATGAAGTTTGAGCTGGTAGCACTGGTACTGGGGCGACTGTTATGGGTGGGGGAGGCACAGGGTACAAACACTGCCTCTCCTGCATCTACACTCTCCTTAGATGCTGTCTTTCTACCCTTTAGGGTCACTCCCTGTACAAGACACACAGGAATGATAATCTATAATTTTGATACATTAAAAACACTTATAATCAACCTAGCACTATATGACATACACCCTTTTAACACAACTAAAAACTTGCTTATATGGTTATTTCAGTCAAGAAGATATCAATATTCTTTGGGTTCAATCGTCTATCGATATTCTTGAAATAGCTGAAGGTGCGTAAACATTGCCAATATATTGCAGTGTTCCAAAAAATTCTGCTGACTTAAGCCAAACTTCTGTCTGTGCCAACATAATGAAATATCATGGGTTTTAGTTTATTACTTTTAACAGCTTATGATTGGGTGTAGAGGTCTAAATGATATACCCCTTTAAATACAAAATGAAACTTGTCTCCATGGTTAATTTAGACAAGACTTTCTCTGTTCCTGTGTGTTTTAGTTTTCATCAATATATAACCAATAAGGTAAGTGGAACAAGCAGAAACAATTGTCCATAATAAACATTGCCAGGTTTAGTGGTGGAGGTCTCTTTACTTTGAAGAAAACCCCTGCCTTCAGCGGGTACCAGGTAACCATTTTGCCTATGTGAAAAACTCAGACAGAAATTGTTAAAGTTTGGAGTGAGAGGGATTCAAACACGCCACCCATCAATGAAGGGTTTGTGATGGCACATGAGACTATTGCTCTGGTAACTGAGCCACCCAGACCCTGCCAAAACTGTCTGCTAACACACAGGAATCTGGGCTCCCTGAAGAACACCCCAGGGGTTTTCCTTGCAGCATGGTAATTATACACGTTTAGCAGATCAAATAAATAAATGAAAAATAAAAAACATGTTACACATTGTACCTGTTCACAGACAATCTGATGATCAGTTCTATGCACCGCCAGGAAGGGATAACATGTTAAGAGACAATTATCAGCTGAGGCAGTGATTGGAAGACGGAAACTGAAACAAATACAAGGAAAATATTAAAGTGGCGTGAGCTGCCAAAATTTGCATATTTTTCATAAATTTACGAAAAATAGCTGATAATTTCAGGTTCTGTTTGAACAGAAAAACATCAACATTCCTGTGGCTCATGCCACTTCTATGCAAATATTGTTATTGTTATTTATTCATTAATTTAATCATTTAATCACTAATTCAACAATTTCCAAGATAATGATTGTAATTATGATGGCATTTTATTCTAAGATGATTGATTGATTAATTTTTATACGCCGCACTGAAGATTATTTCCCTTATATGGAGGAAATCTGGCTTATTGCCCGGAGGAAACCCTCGACCCTTGGCGAGTACCTGGAAACTCTTCCACATACGGCGACCGAGTGGAAAATCCACTCAGTAATTTTTCAATTTTAATTTGGTCTTAGTGTAAATTGAACCCCCGCCACATCAATGGAAGGTCTGTGTGGGACTGAGGACCGATCACTCTAATCCACTGGAGCGAGGCCCTCCATTATTATAACAAAACCTCCATGCTGGATTATATCAACCTTTTTGATTGTTGATAGATTTCACTAAAGAACCAGGAAAAAATATTCAAAGCACAGTGAGTATCCAACTCACGACTAACGGTAACTGTCTAACATCTCTACCCTCTAATGTTGAAAATTTCCCTGATGATGATTGCTATTTGCTTACATTTTGTTTTCTTCATCTATAAACTCAATCATGATTCTTCCAGAAATGGGCTTTGGGCTTGAGAAGATCACTCGACATGGGAGAGCATAGGGCTCTACTTGGGCCTCATCCCCACAGCAGGGTTTTACCTCTGAAAAAGAGGAAAATGATGAAAATTAAATTGTTTAATGGGAATGGACAACAATTAAAATGAACATCACATGGGAATAAGTCTGGAAATTTGATTGAAAAAATACTTTTTCTACCCACAATTCTCTGATCCTATATATTCTCTGGAAATACAAAAAGGAGCTGGATCTAGTTTCAACCAAATGAAGTATAATGCAATCTTATTCACCTCCCCTTCAGTGCCATGTGGCCAAGCAAAATATTGGAAAAGGTTAGTGAAATCAAAACTAAAAATGTAAGGACGTCAGAGCCATTTTGCAGAATTTGTTAAACATATTATTCTAATGTTTCGCCAAGCCACATGGCGTTGACGGAGAGATGAATTGGCTGATTGATCTATGTTTTACACCATACGATGAAGTACTTTTTAAAAGCATAAAAAACTTGAAAATATACTGCTTGAAAGCATACATTTTGGCATTTTTGGTGCAAATTTTGGCAGTTCATGCCACTTTTAAAATACAAAAGAGTTATTAATCTGAAATTATCTCACCATTTCCTTCAGGAAAAAAAACCTTGAAAGTGGAGACAAAACTTCCATCCACACTCTCCATATCAGGGATGTTTACAGACAGCTTGGATAGTCTGAAAAAAACACATGTCAGGAGGGTTTTTCAATAGGGAATTTCAAGAATACTTTAACGTCCATTACCACTATGTAAGTCACATATTGTCAAATATCAGAAAGTGAAACATTAGGAAAAATAGGAGGTTTTGTTCCAGGTTGTATTTTTACATGCCTCAATTTCTCATTGCCCTTGATTAGTAAAAATAAAAAAAACTCCTGTCTGTCTTCAACCTAATGAAATTCTGGGTTATAGTTTATTACAACAACTTATGATTAGGTATAAAGGTTTAAACGAAAAATTCTAAAAACATAGACAATTAGTCTATAATATGCTTTTTTTTACTACTCACTTTCTGTACTGGGAAGCTAGAATGGTAAAGTCAGCTGCAACTTCTGTGAGAAGCGGGGCGGGTGAGAGGTTGATGACAGGTGGATCAAACCAAAGACGTGGATGTTTCAACAAACCCACCACACGGATGTATTGATATGGTTTGTCTTTCTCGTCATTCAAGATCACTGGCACCAGACACTCAAATACACCGGCTACCTCTGGAAATGGGATCAGAATTAGACATTGTACAAACACTAGATAATTGTATAAAGTTGTGCAAAACGATTACCAGTCGAATTTATGTCACACTCAAGATTATTTCACTTATATGGTGTGGCTGCTAGGTTCAGTGTCGGAGGCACCCAGAGGAAACCGTACAGTTTAGACAGGTGCCTGCCAACCATTTCACACAGGTGTATCAAGCGAAAAAGACTCCTAACTATTTCAATCTTTTCTTTGGATTATGGGGTTTGCGACCTATCAATAGGAGGTCAATGTAAACTGAGACCCCCCCCCCCCCCCACCCCCCACCCCCCCCCCCCCCCCACTACCCGTCAGCAATGTTTTAAAATAACAATCTTTGAACATTCCTTTAAGATGTCTTACTTGGACAGAAATTGATACAGATTGTTTCTGTTTGACCCGGTTCCAGGGTTCCTTCCACACCAGTTCCGCCCACTCCTGTAAAGGGTTCCCCTGAACAATGAACAAATCTGAAGATGCCTTCATCCAGGACTTTATTTGGTTTTGATAAATCAAACGACCACTTCAGTGTCTTGTCACTGTTATTTACCAAAACTGTCCCCTGAAAAATTACAAGCGGAAAAATGAGCTTGATTGATTAATTATTGGATAAATTGGAGAGTTTTCTGCCATAGACTAGAAAAATTGTACTTGCTCTTTACATCGCATAAACAACAAAGCCTGAACAACAAATGCTGTAATCAATATTTGTTCTCTTTATAGATAATGTGTGTGGAGAGAATAGAGTTTATAAACAGTTCAACCTTCTGGCACGGACAAAAATCATTATATATTTTAAATAAGTTTACATGCTCTTAACAATAAGATTTCCAAGTTTAAAGTGTTGTCATAGTGCTGTCGCTGGGTGCTTTTTTTTTTTTTTCAGGTACAATATGACGGTCAGGTTCAATGTGACGTTCTGACGTTATGCTATATAGAACATCAAATGGAATATCATTCATCAAAACACACCCTCTGGGTTTTATTCATTTCTTTTATTTTGTTTTGTTTGGTTAAATACTTATTTCAAATTTAAAACATTGTAAACATATGTCACCCATACTAAAGATTACGAAATCTCAAACATACTCAAATACCATGATGATTACTAAAAATACTTTAATAATTAAAAGCCAAATAAAAAAACTAAGTCAAATGTATTGTGAGTGAAGCATAGCAGTACTGTTATTAACTAATTATATATACAATATATTATAACAGGAGCAGCGTACGAGCTAGTTTATAATGGTTGGAATAACAGTAAGTATCACAATACACAAATTTGTACAGAATTTCTCAATCAAGCTTACACATTTATATCCTCTGGGTGTGATTTTCCCACTGGGACATGGGACTAAATTTTGACCAAAAACATAATGTTTAAAAGATGACGGCTTTGTTAAACCAATGTCAATCGAAGAACAATTCTATTGTTTGAGGCCAGTGATCTACATATGTGCCAGCCTAGAGTAACCAGAATCTCATATGTGCGCTAAAGTTTTTGAAAGGTTTTTGCCTCAAGAGGTAGTGAGATCAAGATCTATCTTTTTTAATATTTTTCAACATTGGTGGCTGTCGTAATTTATTGGTTCAGCTAAAAAAATCTAGGAGGCCAATCAAAACGTGTCTAAGGGAGAGATGATATTTTTTCTCTAAATTGGACAATTCAACAATCGGAGCAAAGTAAAGTGTATATCGTTGGTGGGTACGCAAGAAACACGCTCTAAGCTTCAGCTAAGCTGAAAGCTTTTTGTCTGCCCCGGGTTATATTGACATTTAGCTACTTTACACTGTCACCACTAAAAACTACTTCAAAATCAAGCCAAGAAACTATTTAGACTACAAGCAAGAGACCAAACTACAAATACAATACCTCCACAGAAAACTGCAAGAAAACACAGCTATTTTTTACAATCCATTTAAAAAAGCAGTTAAAGGCTACTATTTCCTCTAAAGCAACCTCTTAAGTAATATTTAAAAATTCACTATGAGCATTTACAACAAAAATATTTGCGCTACAAATGTTAAAATCCGATAAAAACTTCCTATTATATTTTGGAGACTTCAAGATAATTAAAACAAAGTTTACATATGTAATGTAATGCATATTAGTAGGTAACTTAGATATTATTGCTTTTGTTTAATTCACTTTGTGTTATCGTAAAACCATTGTCAGTAACGTTGAGAAATTAATTTGATTTTCTATCAAAAGTTATTTTGTAGAAATGTTTACTACCTAATGAAATATCTTGCAAAAAGTAAACAAAAATAGAATTGAAAAAAAATAAGCCTACCTTTGAATGTCCAATACCGGAGGCTTTGGCCATTTCAAAAAAGTCACATGGTAGTGAGATTTCAATCTGATTGGTTGAGAGTTGAAGGGGTTGTCTCAATGCCGTGGCAACCACATGTCTCCTGGGTGTGACGATTTGGACATGTTGTGGCCGCGGGTTAATGATATGGACACTGCTTTTCTGGGAGGCGCAGGGCGTAGAAGGGACAGGAGTGGGGATGGGTGTCATTGCCTTTGTTTGATTAATCAAAATCGGCATGACAAAATCATAGGCAGCAACCTGAAATTTAAAAAAAATTAAAAGAATCTTTTTAAAAGAAAATTAGAATTTCTGGTGCAAAACGTACGAAATTCAATGCTACACTTGCCGTTCTACAATGTTTACAAAGGTAATTATCTCAGTGACATATGACATCAAACATGGCTTCCGTTGTGTACATACCCTAACAGTGGTGATGACAAGATTTTTGAATGCAGAGTAAATTTATAACATTTACCGAGTGCATATTACATAAATAGTAAATCTATGAATGGGAAGCAATTAGTCAACATAAGATTCTTTTTTAATTGTTGCTGCTTTTAGGTTGATTAATTGATGTTTTATCCTGCACATTAAATTCCATTTACAGCATTGCCAGGTTCAGTGGGGGAGGAAACCGGGCTCTTTGCCCATATAATAGCCCCCCCCCTCTCCTTACACACAGGTATTTATCACAGACTGATGGCTAAAGGACTAAAAAGTCAGAAAAAAGTCAATAATTTTTAAACAATTGTTTTTACCTCTGTTGGCATAAATATGAGTTCCCCATCAACAACTTGTTCTGGTAATAAAGTCACAGTAAACATTCCAGGGTTTAACAGCTGATACATGTAGTCCTCTGTGAAAATAGAAAACAAAACAAATAAATCTCAGAAATTCACAACAATCAGTATTTATAAAAGAAAATTAATTTTAGCAGCTTATGCCACTTTAATTAAGAAAGCGTTAATTATCTTAAATTAACAAGAAATTACAGATGATGTTATCATACCAGGTGTCTGGAAACGGGGAAAGTTCATACTGAAATCCGTATGGCGAGTAAGATCAACTTCAATACGGGCTTTGGTTGTCATCTGTGGGAGAAAAAAGCAAACATATATAGGGATGGCTTTTACTTTAAAAAAAAAACCCAAACTACCCTTTAAAAAATCTAAAATAATAGTGACTATAGTGTTATTTCCCTGTGGCTTACAGTTATCTCCCCTTATTGAAATATTTACAAACAAGAATATTACATCCTCCCAATGACTTATGGACATAACTGAAGATTATTTCATTAATATATAGTAGCGAGAGAAGTTTATTGGTCGAGAAAACCCGGTTAGAAGACAGCCTTACATTGGTACCTGGCAACCACTAAACCTATATTGATCAAATAAGATTGCTTAATCATTTTTCAGATTTATTTTTAGACCAAAGGAATGAATGGTTGATGTTTAAGGACATTATATTAAATTATATCAAGCTCTTTATATTAAAGGGGGGGGGGGGGGGGGGGGGAAACTGGAAAATCCAAAACTTTCTTTCTGAATCAAGTGGAATTTGAACTAGTTAATGCTTGTTGAAAGACGGATGCTTTATATACTGAGCCCCAATGACTCCTTGGAGGAGGCAAAGTTTATTGTATACAGGCTCCAATACTTAGCCGCAAAAACCAAAGAGGTATCCCAAATGACCTCCTTGTCAACGCCTAGCCAAACTTTCAAAAAAGACACATGGGCAAAATGACTTTGTGGCGTAATGATATAGCTGTAACATCACAGAGTAGCCACGCTAGATTTGTGGAACCTTTAAGAATGTTTGGTTATCCACATGGTACTGGTAAAGTGGTCAATAGAATTAACAAAAAGAAGTCTGTGAGGTACAAGTTACACACCTTGTTGGTAAGACTGAAGTTAATTACATTCCCTGATCCACAATATACACCACCAAAACTAAACTCTTTCTACAATTTGAAGAATATCCAAAATTAATTATCATAAAGCAATAATTTTCAAGAGGCATAACAATCATTTTGATAAAATTTATATCTTGCCATTTGTTTTCACTTCTAAAAAGAAACAGAGATGCAAAAAGAAGAACTGATATAACAAGTTTTAACTTATTTCAATGGAAAAATAGAAAACAAAATTATGGTCAGTGCGCTGTTTTGTTTTGAAGTTTTAAAAATAAAATAAGAAATTTTATCCAGAATAACTTAAAAAAAAATTAGTGCAACAATAGTTATTAAAAATACCAAACAGAGTTATCTCCACTTACAATATTGATGTCAACACTAGGTGGCTCCACTGAGCCTCCAACTCTTAGCTCGATGCTTTTCCATCCTTTAATAGCCACTTCAAGGCGGGTGTCAAATTTCAAGATGGCGTCTGGAGTGAGGCTGACTTGTACTTCAGCGTGTCCCCCTACTGGGATAACCCCGTGAACAGGGGAGATCATCAGACCAGGAAACGGGTAAGGGTCCATCACCTAAAATAATAAAGCTGATCATTATCATACAGTTGTAATTGACTTCATATTTATAAAAGACAGGGGGCTGTTTCACGACGTCGCAGTCATAACGTCGTATCTCTTTACTATGGTATCCATTGGCAACTAAGCCTCATTTGTGATGTGACTGCTTTGTGAAACGAGCCCTCTGTCTTTGTGAATATGAATGAAATCAAATTGAGTTTTTGAGACAGTCGTTTACAGGAAAACTATGACCATGATCGAGACACATAATAATTAAAACAATCAATCTTATCTGCACAAAGCTGTAAAAGACATCATATCATTGGTTGATCGGTGTTTTACGGCGCATTCAAAATGATCTCACTTATATAGCGGAGCTGTGAGATTTAATGGGGAGCAGACTGAGCTCTTTGCTTATGGTTATAAAAGTCCTTTTATATGGAAAAAAATTACCTGAAAGTAGGCATGATTTTGGCCCAGGTTTTGAAGGAGGGCTTTCCTGGTGGTAGTCAGGTTAATTGGCACCTGGCCAAATAATAACCGATGTTCCATAAACTGTACATTTGTATCACCAAGCTAAAACAGAAAAAGATAAGATAAATCGTTAAAAAAATGTAATAGAAGAATGACAAAAATCACAATGGATTAAAAACTCCAGACAAGTTATTTCTGAAATGTGGTAATGTCAAATGTCATTAGCTATGTTAGTAGCTCTGACATGTAGCGCTAATGTGAGGCTCGTCCTGAACGCTACAGGAAGTAGCCATATGTAAAAACTTGCTATCGAAAGAGATAAGGGAATATGGTTGCTGTGTTTAAGGGAAAGTGTTCCAACCAGTTCGAAATATGAATGTAATGCAATGAATCTGGCCTATAATTCAACAATAAGAGAATGGATATCAAGACAGAGGTTGGTCGTTTATTCTGATGCATTTAAAGTCATTTATTATATGGATGAATGCAATTTTTTGGAAGAAAAACGTGGAATGGCAACAGCTCTATAAGTCTTGAGCACCTAGTTCTTTAGAGGATTGCTTTCTACAATTATCATGGCACTGGTATTAAGACCAGGCAACTACTGTTTTATTCTCTGTTATATTCAGTTAAATTCCCATAAAGAACAATTCTTGCTCTCCAGCATGTACTTTACCTAAATCGTGGCAGTAAGACACTTTCAAACTCAACTACAAAATGGCTTATCATTATGCCTGGAATGTGCATCTTCGCACAGTATACATTACTTTTAAGGAAGCCATTAAAGTATGTTATTAGAAAATAACAAATAGACTATTTTCATTAGACATCAAATCAACAGTAGGTTGTGAGATTTTGTGTCTAACAATCTGTTGACATAACGACGACCAACGAAGATGAAAATGTAATAACCCACCTCAGCTCTACATTGTAGTTGTAACGTGTTTCCCCCGTGCACCATTAGAGAGAAAGATCCGTCTTGAGGGGCGAGGTACGATGGGTGCCATACTACCTCACAAGCTAAATCTTGGAAAGGTTCCACGGTGCCTATTAAACAAGGAGACATATTTTTTGGTGCAACCTAAGTTTAAGATTGAGTGTATTAAAATTAATGGAAAAGATGGAGAAAAGATTAAATAAATTAGAATTTTATCAAAAAAAACAAAACAAATTCTTTAAGAAAGCAATTGCATTAAGCAAAAATGAAAAAAAAAGACCTACATATAAACATGCAAATTCTAGAAAACAGAGCATTTAGCCAAAAAATCATTAAGTTTTATGGGAATTACTTATTAATCAATATGAATTTTAACTCCTGCCAGTGGCACTTAACAAAGTACAAGTGTTTAGATGGTTTAAATGGTTCTCTGTTGTTACATGATGAGTAACATTACACTAAACTGGATTCGTCAAACATTTTTAATGTTTACCGAGCCCATGATAGAGAGGTCAGTCTTCATTGAAAGATTGGGAGTTGTAAAAGCCATACATACCTGAAGCAGGCCTGATGGAAAAGGCTGTCCCTTTCTCTCCTAAGTTTGGGGACCAGGTAAAATCTGCAGGGTAATTTAACCTGTTGTATAAAGTCACAATACCACGAAAACCTAGAAAGTAGAAGAAAAAATATTAAGTTATTGATCATTCAGGAAAATGGATGCAGGAGTGTTCACTAACGCCTGAGCAAAGTGATTGGTCCACAATCTTGTTACAAAAAATCCTTCCACCATAATTGTTTCACACCAATCATCACGTAGCAGCCATTCTACATATATTGATACAGCCAGTAGTTGCTTCAATAATTGACTATTTTCTTTTTACCTCCTTCCGCAGGTAGCCCAGGAGAGGGATGTAATACCATTTCTTCTACGGACAACTCTAGATTGACGGACACCACTTCTGCTTGTACCGTCACATGGTGCTTGTAAAAACCATTCACTGTGTATGATACTGATCTGGAAATGGGAATTTTGAAAAGGAATATACAGTATTTGTGTTCACTAATACATTCCCAAAATACATACAGGAGAAAAGTGGGCGAATAACGGCTTTGAAATATAACGATGCCTTTGAACATTTCTGTGTCAATTTGAAAATAAAATTGAAAAAAAGAACAAGGACAATATTTGTTCTCATCTTAGACAACATTTCATAAAATGCATAGTGTGGATATTGACATTTTTACTGACCTTTGAAATTTTCCTTTGCTGTTTGACTCAAAGACAAAGGGCAGTGTGGCCCTGGAATTAGGGGGGATAACTTGTGACAGTGGGCTTGTTTGACGAAGCTCTTTACAGTCAACCTGAGAGTAAAAGTCAGCTTTTATATAATTTGGTATCGGGAAAAGTTTGTTAATAATAATAATAATGAGTAAAACACTTAAAATAAAAATAATTCATAAATAAAAGAACTTTAAGATGTGGACATCTTTTCTTTTTCAAGTACATTTAGCATCAATAAGTTTATAAAAAGCCATTTTCTATGGTCTCATCAGCTTAAGATGCAATGCATTATGGGTATTAGGAGTCCAGAAATCAGCAGGTGGATGAAAAGTATTCTGCACAGAAAACTGTAGACTTTTGATTGATTGATTGATTGATTTATGTTTTATGCCGCACTCAAGATTATTTCTTTTATATGGCAGCATTGCCAGGTTTAGTGGGGAGTAAACCCACAACATTCAACGAGTACCTGTCAACCCTTCCACCTACAGCTATCGAGTGAAAAACCCACTTGGAAATTTTTCAATTATTATTTGGTCTGAGTTGGATTCGCACCTGGGCCACATCAATGGAATGCCTGTGTCAGACTGAGGGACAATCAATCTAACCGACTGAGCCTATTCATTAGAATTTTGTCTCTTAATCATGCACATCTTTGTTTTGGCACAAACTAATCCAATACTTTTCAATTCAATGTGAAACATTTAATATAACAAAAATAGAAACCTTTAAAGTATACTGATGAAAATTTATCAGTGTATTTCAAAAGTTTCGATTTCTAAACAAAGTAATTATGGTAGTTTATTTCAGTTTAGCAAACCCATACATTATAATGTTCCCATTAACCACTTACCTCAGCTACCACATATATATACTGTTCCAGATTGTTAATGATGTTTAGATCTTTAGTATTGGTAGATCTTAAACACACTTGTTCAAAATCTACCACAGGGGGACCTGAAGGAAAAGAAAACATAAGTATATAAGAATGGTTATTTTAGACAAGAAGATTTTCCCTGTGCCCGTGTGTCATTAACGGTCGGATGTCGTGGGAGTAAGACGTGTTTTCTAGGGTTGGGCTGACTTGAGCAATGAGGCACGGACTATCGAAATACCAGTTTGTCAACTCGGCTGTATGCTTGCTCTAAAGAAGCACGAGCGCACGGACTCTACCTGACCACACCTGCTTGTACACCTGGTAGCAAGACCTTACCCTGGCTTGAACGATCTATACTAATTTCTATCAAAATATCGACTGAATTCCTCTGATTTAAAGACGAAATCCTCACCGCTACGATCACCGATTCACCATTATGCCTCAAACCAGACGTAACACTGGGAATGGATCAAAAAATCCAGAGGAAAACGCTAAAGATAAGTCTACTAAGCCATCTGGCTCCTCCCTAACTGAATTTGAAACATTTGTGAAAGAAACGGTGAGTTCCATTCAGTCTTCTATCAATGGCATTCAACAAACTTTAAACAAGGCACCGTTGAACTTCAAAATGAGGAATATAACAGCCGTTTGCAAAAAATAGAGCTTCGTCAAATGGAAATGCACAAATTCCTTGAATCAGCTAATACAGACATAGAAGATGTTAAAAAAACGCAATCCGACCAAACCACAACCATGCAAACGTTAGTTTCAAATATCGCGGACCTTGAGAAACAAAACTCTGACTTGACAGAAAAACTGTTTGAACTACAACGATACAGCCGATCTTTCAATCTTCGATTTGGTGGTGTCCCCGAAAATCCAAACGAAAATATAAGGGGAATTATCTCTGATATTATTAAGAACGATTTGATGCTCCCAGACACACACTTAGAGAACATCCACCGCACCGGACAACGTCCAGATGGTCGAACGAGACACGTACTAGTTAAATTTTTGTACCGTGACGAAAGAAATAATGTGTTAAAGTCTGCACGCGAAAAACTGAAGGGTAAAGATATATTTATAACTGAAGATTTAATCTACGAAGATCGACAAAAAAAGACTAAATTCAGAAACTACATGAATAAGTGCTATTCCGAAGGAAAAAAAGTGCGTTTTACCAAAGGGAAACTTTATGTGAACGGCCGTGAGACTAGTCTTGTTGATATTACGTGACTGGATCCTCTAATCTGACTGATAATCTTATATATGATATGTGTTCCTGCCAGTGTCTGCATCTACATGCATGCCCATAGAAAACAAACGGCACTCTAACTACATTAACTTCAACAATATATATGACTTTATGAACTTTGTTCGTGCCATAACTTTCAATTATATCCCATGCAAGCTATCACTATTCGGAAAAAAAACAAACTGTTTTTATAGCATATAATGGCCCTGTGGCGGAGTCAGCCCCCCTCCCCCATCTCCAATGTCTCACCCCTGTGAGCTGATGCTTTTATCATTTTATTTTAGTTATTTGTCATTATATTTTGTGAAACACAATCTATGCACTTACTTTTGTTTGAAATACATAATAACTATTGCCCTTGCCCTGACCGCTCAATATTGTAGTTTAACAACCGTAAAAAGCAGATACTCCATAGTAACGTATATATACCACTATGTCAACACTTAGTGAACTACCTTTTTTTAACCAACCACTTGATAGCCCTAATCCTGATATATCGGACAACCTTCTGTCATTTGAACAAATGTGTTTCAATCCAATTACTCTGAACACAAATGATACCCATACTTATGTAACCGATGTCTCAGATGATGAAAACAGTTATTGGGAGATTATTACTTCCCACCAATCCCAATATTATAGCGATACTGAAGCCAAACTATTACTGTCCCAACGTCATTTATTCTCCCAATCATTGTCTGTTTTACATATAAATGCAAGAAGCCTAAAAAAACATTACGAAGAAATTTTACAACTTCTTCATAATTTAGATCACAATTTCACTGCCATTGGAATATCAAAAAGCTGGCTTGATGCAAATACTGAAGAACTGTATGATATCCCAGGCTACAATACATACCCATTGTCTCGTAACAACAGATCTGGTGGTGGAATTGTCCTATATATTAATTCTGCAATTACCCAGTGCAAAATGCGAGAAGATTTAATGTATAATAGTGATGAATTTGAATGTATGTTCCTGGAAGTAGCTCATACCTCCAACACTTATATCATAGGATTATTATATCGCCCGCCTGGAAGGAATCTTCATTTATTTAATGATGAATTATCTAATATATTGTCCAAACTAAAACCTGAAAAGAAAAACTGCCTGATCATGGGAGATTTCAACATTGACCTGTTTAAATCCGACCATCACCAGCCAACTAAACAATTCTATAACATAATGAACTCGTCCCATTTCTATCCAAAAATTACTAAACCCACCCGGGTCAATTCCGATACTGCCACTTTAATTGATAACATTTTCACCAATTACCATGATAAGGATATATGCTCTGCCATTTTGTTTTCTGATATCTCTGACCATTTCCCAATCTTTCATATCAGCGATTCTCTACCACTATGTCCACATATCCATAATAAACAATATAGACTTTGCAATTCAAACCGACAAACATTTTTCCTTCAAAAACTGAAACAAATCGACTGGTCCCCACTTTCTCAAGAAACTGACGTTGATACAATGCTAAAACTATTTTTAGATATTTTTACCCCAATTTACAATGAAAGTTTCCCCATTATAAATGACCATAGTTCTAAAACCAAAATCCTTAAACCATGGATAACCAAGGGGTTAATACAATCTATCCACAAGAAAAATAATCTTTATAGATCACACCTTAAAAGTAAATCTGAGATAATAACAAAACAGTATAAGCTCTACAGAAATAAATTAAATGGTACAATAAAACTTGCGAAGCAAACTTATTTTGAATCTAAGTTTACCAAATGCAATAATAATATAAAAAAAACGTGGGATGTAATTAACCAGCTAACTAACAAAAAGAAAAAAAACACAACTCCACACATAATTGACGACAACGGAAAACAATTATCAGAACCACTAGAAATCGCGGACGGAATTAATAAATATTTCTGCAGCGTTTCTCAAAATTTAGCATCATTAATACCCCCGTCTCCAACTGACTTTACTGCATATCTGACTGACCATGTTCAACAAAATTTTAGCCTTGAACCGTGCAACATCACCGAAATTATTGACATAATAGGCAAAATTAAAGGAGGATCTCCGGGTATCGACGATGTCAGACCGTCTCTACTAAAACCAGTGGCTGATGTGATTGCCATACCACTCAGCTTCTTAGTAAATAGATCTCTTGAAACCGGTACGGTCCCAAACCCTTTCAAAATAGCAAAAGTTACACCAGTATATAAAACTGGTGACCCGACCTCAGCTTCCAACTACAGACCGATTTCTGTCCTGCCTTATTTTAGCAAAATACTTGAAAAAATAGTTGCGTCTAGAACAGTGAAATTCCTTGAAGTTAACGACTTGCTCTCGTCTCGTCAGTATGGGTTTCGGGAAAACCACTCTACCTCACTCGCAGCCATAGATCTGTATGACAAATTACTCAATGCTAAGGAAAAAAAACATTACAGTATCACAACCTTTCTCGACTTATCAAAGGCGTTTGACACCGTCGACCATGAGATCCTCCTTTTAAAACTCCAATATTATGGGTTCAGGGGTAAGACGCTGCACTGGTTCAAAAGCTACTTATCCCAACGTACACAATGCGTATCTATTGACAAAAACTTATCTCCACCAAGACCAATAGCCTCGGGCGTGCCCCAAGGCTCGGTACTAGGACCCATCCTTTTTTTACTGTTTATCAACGACATTACGACCATTTCTAGGGTGGCTGATGTCATTCTTTTTGCAGATGACACGTCTCTTATCATCTCTGACAAAAATATAAAAAATCTGTACGAAACTATGGAAACAGAGTTACACAAAATTTTTGAATGGCTCATCAGTAACAAGTTAACATTGAATGTCAACAAAACTAAATACATGGTCATCAAACCTACCAATAAATCACCCACTTCAACTCTAAAACTACTCCTTGGCGGTGAAACTATTAAACAAACCGAGGAGTTTAAGTTCTTAGGCGTTATATTCAATAACAAACTTACATGGCAGCCACACATTAACTATATTATGGGAAAACTCTCACGAAACCTTGGGGTAATAAACAGTGTAAAACATTGCCTTAATAAACAAACTTTAAGAATTATTTATTACTCCTTATTTTACCCGTATATCTCGTATTGTAACATCCTTTGGGGAAACACATATCAAAGTCATCTACGCCCAATTTTTCTGCTCCAAAAACGACTGATTCGTATTATAGCCAAGGCATCATTTGATGCTCATACAGCTCCATTATTTTCTGAGTTAAACCTCTTACCAATAGCGCAACTAAATGACTATGTAATAGCAATCTTTGTTCATAAGTTTATTTACCACCCGTCCTTAATTCCGGCAAGTTACTCAAATTATTTAACTCGTCTATCTTCAGTTCACACGTACCCAACTAGAGATTCTGATATCAACTTTTATACCTATCCTCGCTTTTCTCAATTGTCATTTTTTTCACTCAAATCCAAAGCTGCTCGAGTTTGGAACAAAATCCCACGTGGTTTAAAAATCACACACTCTTTATCACTGTTTAAGCGTAACATGTTACAAATGCTTTTAAAATCAAATCTATAATCTTAAGTACGCTCTATTTTCTGGCTAAGTGTCCTTTATTTCCCTGTTAAACAGGGCTAACAAGCTTAGTTGGTCATCCAACCAGCAACCGGGTGTTAAACGCATATTTCTACATGTATATATATAAGGCCTAAGTTTTCTTGATCAACTCACATAGGAAAATGTTCGATGTATATGTAACAATACACATACGAGTGCTAAGGTACGTAGGCCTATGTAAATGTATGAAATTTTGTGTTTCTCTTTTAAATTATATTTTATGTATAACTTGTCGCTGTGGTGATACACTTAACAGTTCGACTGTATATTATTTCTGTTTTTTTTTTCTCTATCAATTGATAACAAAGTTTCGTGATCTAGTTGATAGAATTTTTTATACTCACAAAGTAACTTTTCCATTCATTAATCTCCACAATCAAATATGATATCATAGGGATAAAACAAGCTCCGGCTTTATTCCCGCCATATACTCCAATTGAAATGCTTTCATTGTTTTGTATCTATCTATTATTTGGTGAATAAATATTATTATTATTATTATTATTATAATGGTGTTAAAAAAATATATAAGAATGTCTGTAACATACGAATAGCTATGGAACATTAGCGAGCAATGAGAAAATTAGTTAGAGAATTATATGTAAGTGTTTGAAGTTCCTTCAGATGTTTGTATGGTTTTATGCAGTTATGTGTTATTGCTTAACATACTTTGCAACTTGTTTTACATTAAATAAACTTGAGCGCAGCAAAAACATCAATCAGTTAATCATTTATATTGCGACCCTCCTGATCGCGTATGGTTGCCGATCTTATTGTGACATAAAATATGGTTCTTTGTGTGGAGGAAACTCTGACCTACATTTTCTTTGGTTTGAGGGTTTTGGGGGAAGGAGGGTGATAACAGTTTGTGTACAACGATTACTTTACAGGTTCATCAGAATATAATTGCTTATGATCCGTCAAAAAAGGTCTTGTTTATGAATAGAAGCAAAATGCCTAATCATCTGACTGAGCAGAATTCAACTATCTTTCTGTTTAGCTCAATAACACAATAAAAATCTAAATAAAAAGAAATTTATAAATTACCAATTATAATCTTATGAAGTTCCTGTGGTGAGAGTATTTTAGAACAGTCTGACTTTTCCTTAGCCGTCACTGGTACAGCGTTTAGTCCATCCTGAACCTGATGTAATAAAGAAACAGTTTGTATTCTTTATTTTAAATCAAAACTTTAATCAATACAAATATAAATGCAGGCCTCTAATTTCATTAAATTTTGGACTTGCTAATATCAAATAATCTAAAAAAATGAAAATGTCCAGAGTTATCCCCGATGGGTGAGCATTCATAATTTGTGGATATTTGTGATCGATAATTGCGATAAATTATGAAAAAAATGAGAACACAAACGATAAGCAAACAACTATTTATCCCAAATAGTGTTATTTGGGTGTTAATAAAAACACAGCGGTTAAGCAAAATCAATAAGTCTTTACTGGTTTGCTGACACAATCCAGTTCCGCTGTAGCCAACTCTTTCCTACTGAGAAGTTTCCAAAAGTCATTTGGGGGTCTTGGTGCTAAAAATAAAAACAAAAAACTGGTTAAGGAGTTAGAATAGTATGTGAAAGCAACTATGTTTTAAGTTAATTAACAACAACTTATGTTGATTTCCGTTTTGCCAAGGATTATTTCACTTAGATGGCATATCTTTTGGTCAGCGGCATGTGTTCACCTCAAATGTTAGAAAACCGCCAAAGTCAACTTTGAAATAATCTTCGGAGTGGCGTAAAACATCAATCTATCAAAGTAATAACAAAAAATTTGCACTTACAAAGTGGGTCAGGTTTAATTTGGTCTTGAGTGATTTTTCTCGGGTGAATTCCAGCAGCTGTTTTTATTCCAATGTCAGTTGAGTTGTTGGTCTGGTTAAATTCTCTAGAATAAAATGAAACAAAATAATTATTATTGGCTTTGACAGTGAACTCATATTTTGTGTTTTGGTATGACGCTCTAAACTATTTTGCTAAGACGTTTAATTGTGTTACATGGTTTATTGAGGGATGGGATTCAATTGGCGGGGAGTCAGAGATTTAAATGTTGTTTTTATTGGTCAATATCAAGAGGCATGAGCTGTCAAATATTTTTTGAACTTTGAAACAAAATTAGCTGAATGTTTGTGATTTTTTCACGTTTTCAAGTACAAAATAAGAGCATTCAGCTGATATCAATCTTGGGGATGTACGTTAGAGAAGTTTTTATAAGCGATGTAACTTTTTAAATGTCCCCATACATCCCGGTGATATGAAATTCATTAGTTATAAGCCCACATCTTCAGTCTATGCCAGCTGACTTTACAAAAATTATTAATTTTTAAGTCAATGCATTCATTTTCAAGGTTCTTCAAATGCTCACCTTTATTTGACAGAATGAATGAAAAAAGCCGTTTCAATAAAATTTTCTTAGTAGAAAATGTCATATTTCTTCGATTTGTTAAAAATGTTGCTAAGAACCTTCCCAAATTGGTCCAATTTCCAAACTTCTTATCACTTGGATAGGTGGACTGGCTAACCTCATGTTAGCTACCATTCCTAATACCTCAATCAAACTTAAGCTAGCTCACTTGAATTTTAGAATTGTTTTATAGACTTCCTATTAAATATGTGAGTAGAATCAGGCTGATGGGATTCAGCATTAAACATGGTCCGTTATTGACAATGAGTAAGCAGCCCTTAAATTTACTTGTTCGTTTTTTGGTGAACTCACATGTCTTTGGCATCAAGGTTACGTTTCTGCTGCATGTTTCGTAACGCCCGTCTGTATTTATATTTATGGGCCTTGACTTGAGCCTCTTCTTCCTCAGTATAAGCATAATCAGGGTCAATATAATTGTGACGCTCAACCTGGGTAAAAATTGTCCTGAAAAATTCATCAGAAATTATTTTTTAGAATACATAAAGACAACAACTCTGGTTATAGTAAGTTAATTGATAGATTTGTATAGTCTGAACCAATGGTATAGTCTGGATCAACGATATAGTCTGGATGACTTGTGTAGTCTGGATCAATGATATAGTCTAGACCAATGATATAGTCTGAACCAATGGTATAGTCTGGATCAATGATATAGTCTGGACTATTGGTATAGTCTAGACCAATGATATAGTTTAGACCAATGGTATAGCCTGGATCAATGATATAGTCTAGACCAACGGTATAGTCTGGATCAATGGTAAAGTCTGGATCAATGATAAAGTCTGGATCAATGATATAGTCTGGATCAATGATATAGTCTAGACCAACGGTATAGTCTGGATCAATGATATCTGGATCAATGGTATAGTCTGGATCAATGATATAGTCTGAATCAAAGATATAGTCTGGATCAATGATATAGTCTGGATCAATGATATAGTCTGAATCAAAGATATAGTCTGGATCAATGATATAGTCTGGATCAATGATATAGTCTGGATCAATGATATAGTCTGGATCAATGATATAGTCTGGACCAATGTTATAATCTGAACCATTGATTAATTCTGGACCAATGGTATAGCCTGACCCGATGGTAAAGTCTGAACTAATGGTATGGTCTGGATCAATGGTATAGTCTGGATCAATGGTGTAGTGTGAATCAATGATATAGTCTAGACCAATGATAAAGTCTGAATAAATGGTATAGCCTGGTTCAATGGTATAGTCTGGATCAGTTGTCCAGTCTGGATCAATTACGTAGTTTGGGCCAATAGACCCTTTCCGCTGGATTGACGCAGTAGCCTCGGTGTATGGCCTAATGAAGCTACATTGAGTTTTTTGGATCTGATGTTGAAATCATGTTTATTTCGTTTATGATGCAATGCAAATGAGGAATACAATTTGTCAATGCCATACAATTTGAACAAAGTCATAAAAACGTCATTATAAGCCGAAAGGGTCTATTGTAAAGTCTGGATCAATGGTATAGTCTGGATCAATGGTATAGTCTGGATCAATGGTATAGTCTGGACCAATGGTACAGTCTGAATCACTTGTGTAGTCTAGATTAATGTTTAAAGTCTAGATCAATGATGTAGTCTGGATCAATGGTATAATTTGGATCAATTGTACAGTCTGGATCCATTGTGTGGTCTGGATCAATGGTGTATTCAGAATCAACATTCCTTTTTTTTGTAAGCTAGCAGACATGGTAATAAGAAAAACCAATGCACTAGCATAACAAAATAAGACATCTGTAAAAATTCATCCATTATCTTATTGAGAATTAGTGGTGCTTGATCACAAACTGAGTGAGATTTGAAAACAGACAGAGCGGGAAATGATGGACAGCTTATCAGACAAGCTGCTGGGGTCCTGAAAAAGTTTAGCATAAGTCTCGCTAGTAAAATTACTTACTTAAATTTTTCATTTCTATTGCTAGGCCGGATACTTCTTGCCCTGTCATTTGGGAAAGCCACAGTAACATTTTCCTCTGTCAAACATCTGGTCTGTGTTGTGTGAAGGTTACTTTTCTTGGCGTAAGATACGGCATTACGCGGCTCGTCATTTCTCAGATCAGACATCTTTGTGTTAACATACATCCCAACTTCATTGGATATCAATGGTGTGATACCTTTATTGGGAATAAGAAAAAAAGCTTTAGTAATAACTTTATTTTAACTTAGCCCAAAAGTTCACAAGTACATACCTCTTTGAAAAATCTCTAACATTTGTCAAGAAAACAAAAGATTTAAAAAATGAAATCAGAGAGCTATTACTGGAAATTGTTTCCACAATAAAATTTTATTGTGTGATTAAAGTTACATATTCTTGTGAGATTTGTGGAGCTTGGCGGTTTATGTTTTCATCAAGAAATTTCCAGCCTGCATTTTCCCACTGTGCTGTGTTTTTTGTTTCAACACTTTATGTGCATGCTTACCAGGGTTGAACTTTGGCTCTTTCTTGACAGTAATTGGGTCACTGCGACCTATAAACTGAAGAGGGACTGAATGGATGACTTCAAGGTGATACATGATTGGATTTCGATCATCAGCCACTTGACCAATCACATCTACCAGCTGCTTGGGTTTAAAATTGCCTGGAACAATAAAATAGAAAATAGATTGAAATATAGCAAAAACAATAGCTCCAACTCTGTAGCTGTTCTGTAAAAACAAAATCAGTATTTCAGCACTTTTAAATACCTGAATGCTCCATTCTAGTACAAAAAACAATGGGCACTTCCTTTTTTCTTGCAGCGATCACAGCATCAATCCATTATTTCTTAATTACAAAACTTTTTCTTTGGGATTTTTATAAAATCTTTCAATGGCATTTAGAAGCTGAAAGGTTACAATCAGGTGAAGAATTACTGATGGATAACAACTCGATAAATTTCTTCTCTAATTGGTTGAGCTTGTTGATGTCTCGGATGGCCGCATCTCCATGATGATGTAGAAGTTTGACGATGTAAGAGCTACATCAAAACGTCATCATCCAATAAACCAAGAAGTTGTTATCCATAAGTAATTCTTCACCTGATTATTTATCAAGTATATATAAACAATCCTGACAAGGTAACAGTTTCTTCTTAAAACAAGTGGTTAAAAATAATAAACAAAACTAGGTCTCACCAGCTTGATTTGGGGCGAAGGAGACAACAATATCCTGGGATTCTTTAGGGGCTATTTTGCCACTGGAAGGACTTACACTGAAGTGGGCAATTTTCTGAAACTCAAATAGTGTGGGCAAGACACTGGAATTGTTCTTCAAAGAACATAAAAGATCAACACGTTCCCCGACTGAACATTCTCCAAAGTCGTATTTCTGATGGGGTTGAACGTCCAGTAAGACAGGCAAGGCTGTTCCAGTCAGCGCCACTTCAACAAAGGTTCCTAAATAAAGATTAAAAATGATGAGAAATGAAACACACTCAATCTGGTTTGGTTTCTTTCAAATCCTAGCCGACTGATTGGAGGTAAAGGTCAAACGCAACCCAGCACAAAAATAAAATTCACTGCAAAGTTGTTCAGAGGATAAAATAGAAAATAGTCACTTCTGCACTGCACATGCATAATGAAAAAATAATGTTTGTGAAATTACAACGCAGTATCAACGAATGCTGGAGCAGAAATTTATAATACATTGTGTTTTTGAATTGAACTCAAGGACATGCTTCTTTCTCAGATGACAAGGGTAACAGCTTTTCACTGCTTCTTGTCCATTATGGATTCTAGGCTATTTGAGTTTAATCCAATACCGCCTTAACTTAAAGACGATAAATTAAAAACCCATATTGGATGGACATGCTTATATAATAGCCTGATATAACCATGAAATACTCAAGACAAACAGGTAATGTACCTTCAACATGACTTTTTTCATCCCCTTCAGTGTTGTTGTTGTTGAGGAAACCATTGTTAGCCCCAATCATCTGTATATGCATGAATAGGGCAAAATCTTTCCTTGGGGCAGATTCTGATAGTGTTTTCCAGCCTTGTCGTGAAGGGTGCCATCTAAAAATGAAAGACACAAATAAGCAATTCAGTATGTTTATATGTAACATAATATATACACATATCGCAAATCACGTACAATTAAAATTTTCAATCATTTGACGTTATCTTATGGTCAATCACATGGGACAGGCAATCCAACAAAATTGTTCCCAATGCATTGTGGGCTTTAATATCAAATGAAACTAGCAGCCTACATGGTTGACAGGAAATTGAAATTTCCCTCCAAGAAGGGCTTGTTTACTTCACCTACTAAATTGTTGAAAGAATGGAAATTGTGCAATTGAAAAGAAACCAAATCTTAGTCTTGTTGCATGATTAATGTGATGAGGTTACCTTGGGCTGAATCTGAAGAAAACTGCCGTCTTTTCCCACGGGGCTAAGATTCCTTGATTTGGGATGGCAGTCACAAGTGAAGTTAAGACATTTGTTTTTCCTTTAGCCTTATCTCCGTTATTGGTCTGTTCTTCTAGTGTAGCACTGGTTGACATAGTGAGGTCAACACCCTGGAAAGAAGACAAAAAAACAGGTGAATTCTGGACTTCAACATTTACAAGGGTAACATTCTGTTTGATTTATTGATTTCATTTTTTGTTTCAAATATTTTACCCCACACTAAAGATTATTTCATTTACATGGCCCTATTGCCAGGTTTAGTAGGCTTTTTAGTCAGAGAAAACCTTCCCCTTTGACATGTACATGGTCACCATTCCACATGGGCCAATCAAGTGATAAAAACAATCAGAATTTTTGTCATTTTTTTCATTGATGGATGGGTCAGAGACAATACTTCTACCAAATCCCTGAGGTCCCCCATTTTATTCAAATGGAATTTTCTAAAACTACTGATTCCAACATAAGTTGATTGATTTGCGTTTTAGATTGCTCTGAGAGTATTTCCCTTGGTACCTGGTAACCATACCAGTACACAGGTCAAACAGATGAAATATCAAGTCAGAAATTTCCTTTTTATATGGAATGAGTGAGACTTGAGTGTCTAATGCTCAAGAAAAGGCGGCGCCATAGTAGATTGAAGTTTGGTTTCCTGTGATAACAAAAATAACTTACTGCTTCTTGTGCAATAGCATCTTCATCCAGAATTGCGACAAAACTAACAGGCTCTGGTCCATTGTTGTACAAAATTGCATGCTGGGTTTTATCTGTGCCGTAGTACGTAGAGCCAAATTTGATACAATCGATCTTCTCTTCATTTTCCATTGACAATAATTCCAATGCTCTCTGCATGATGTTAGCCCTGACACGCAGGGTCTTAGCTTCATCACACCCTTCAAGTTTCACCCTACAATAAATTTGGTTTTTGAACATATGACAATTGTTATGTGTGTGGCCTGTAATGTGTAGGAAAATGGTAACAAAATCTGAATGACCCTAAGCATGTTTCACAAAGCGATGTAACAGAAATTTATACATAACTGTAATAGCAACCCATAACCAAAGATAAGCTGTAATGACAGATATGCTACGAAACTTAAACCTAGCCCATTTTGTGAAACAGGCTCCTGGGATAACCATTCATAATTTTTAAGACTACGTCATTTCTAAACACTCCCATAGCATACATTTTGTACATCAATATCACGGTTGGCTTATAACTTCCAGCAAAATATTCAACGATATTGACCTTGTTTGTTTGAATAAAAGAATAATAACATTTTGGTTGCTCACACCAGTTAAAATCTATATTTCTAAAGAAAGGTCCCAAAGCAAAGACTTACGTGAATTCCTCGTCAATATTATCTGCTTTGTTTGTGACCAATTCCACCTGAGGGAAAAATAAATAATAAGAAAAATAAAAAAACATACTAATACAAGAAATAAGAACTTAAAAATTTAGCAAAATTGAGATATACAAGAAAAATAAATTTAAACTTTTAATAGTATGTCTGCACAAAGATTGGCCTTTTAAATTACCACAGTGATATATTTGCAAACAGACACCCTGTCAAACCAAAACACCGTCAAAAGCAATGGTATGCCCGATATTCAGCCATATTGACATGCTATTTAAATAACCTTGATAAATGACATCTGTTAAAACCAACATTGATTGTTTCCCCTATATTGCAGTGTGGGCAGAAACGATCAAGGCTCATTGCTCAAAGGAAACCCCTGTCATTTGGTAGGTACCTCGCCACCTTTCATAATATGACAAATGAATGAAAAACCGACTCGGAAAATTTTCAATTTTATTTAGTCTGAGTGGGTTTAAACCTCCAAACTATCAACAAAAGGACTGTGGCATAAAATACTAATAAGTCACTCAATCATAAAAAATACATTACCTTGACTGACTGCATGCTCTTGGCTGGAACAATACCACTACTAGGTACAACAGAAACCGGTTTACTTCCAGAGTATTTGATTCTGAATTCACCAGGCTTTGATCCATGATTAATTATCTTCACAGTTTTTGACAACACTTTGCTATTTGCTACCACATTCCCAAAGTCTACTCCTCTATCAACTTCCAGCGATGGCTGGGCTGGAAAACTTTTAAAAAAGATAACTTAGAGTGAGAAAAAATGGAGAGAAATATGTAGAATAGCTACTAAATAGAATAGTAATGATGTCAGATGTTCATAGTTCTTCAAAGTACAACTCTGGCTATATTCAACAAAGAACAGCAAACTTTTACGCCTTGATAATCATGATTTATTGCAAAAAGCTGGTCAAGTATTGGCCAGGCACCCCATACCAAACTCTGTTGGAGGTTATTTTGACATATTACAAATATTGGATTAAGACAATAGCAACTGACCAGGAACCTCGTCGCAAAATATCTCAGAGGTTGTTTTGACATTGCACAGAAAGTGGATGTGTATAGCTTAACGAAGCCATTTTTTTTTTCATATTGTTCATCTCTGATAGTTTATCTATCAGGATTTGGGAAAAATAAAAAGTTCTCTTGTTTCTAACAATAACTAAATTGAAATTTTTTTTTTTTTCATAATGAGGTAAGCTAATACATACGCTGTTGTTGGAATTTCGACAACTTCACCATCCACAGTAACAACAAGTCTGTCTTTGTATTTCTTGGCATCTGTAGAGGTATATTCCAGCACAGCTGGTACACACAGACCTGGAGCAACAGGTATTTCTGGGTTGTCAACTTTCAATGTGAATTCCTAAAACAGTAAGTTTTCAAGTGATTTAAGTATAAAAAAAGAATGATATTTATTTTTTAAAGATGAAATTTTGGTTGTTCCACATTACTTCGAGCATTACCCTTTTATTTGATTAAATAATTGAAATTAACACATCATAAGTTTGTGTAAAATTGCTTTTTTTTCATAGTTGTTAATGTGTAGACTACCTTACTTGTTCCCTGATTGTCCATCTTAATGTGAACATGCTTTTGTCTAGTCTTGATCTGATTGGCTGAGAGCTTACTTATACTGCCTACACATAAGTAGGGTTTGATTGGCTATGGGCTACAATCCAAAATCAGTTATGAAGGCAGACTTCATATGATAAATTAACTACCATACTGAAAAATCAAAGTTTGAAGGCTGATTCAACAGAATGTTGATGTCCTGGTCAGATTTTTAAATGAATAAATAAAGTCAGATCAACTTCAGAGTACCTTCCATTTAGAAGATTTAAAATGGGACTCTACATCCTAATTATCCCTAGCCATAAATTCTCAGGCCTTGAGTTAGTCCCTAAATTGGGTGGTTTAAAGTTATTCCCATCCACCCATAACATTTCTTTAATACACAACCAACAAAAAGTATATTTAAAAATTTGTCTGGGGTCATTTGAAACAGGTCGGTAGATGGTGTCAATAGAAAATTCCTTTGAATTCAGAGGGAGTTCAAACTAGCCTTATTTGTTGCTGGAAAACTTTAAGGATACCTAATTAGAATGAAATTCAATGATGCCTTAACAAATAAAGGGATTATCTGGAAAATTCGGTTATTCATAGCAAGATTTAAAATACAAAACAAATAGTTTCATTTTATCTTCTGAGGTTTATAGCATTTATTAAAGAGCTAAATTATCCAATGATTTTGATTTTTTTTTTCTGAGCAGCGTTCTGCTTCAAAAATCATCTTTAAAAACGAGACTATTTCCCATCAAATTGGACAACACAACACAAATCGCGACATTGAATAACTGATCTAAATTTCGGATGATGAGAGTCCAATGTCACATCCACACACAGTTGATTTGGTAAAGTGAAATCTTCAAGAATTTGCTATAAAAACAAGATAGAAGTCGTAGGGCGGGTGACTGTATTTCGTTTAACTTTGACACAAGTTTGAGTTTATAGTGAGTGCAGTCTATACACAACATGCGTACCTAATGACGTCACTATAGCCAACTCACTTCGAAGTCTGGTCAAGTTTTGTCGAAACGTTCCATTCAGAGTTCGAAACCGCCACCATTTTTGTTCAAATACTGATTCCGCTATTCTGCTTTTTACAGAAGAGTACATCTAATGGCTTGTCTAAAAAGACTACACGGAGATAAATTATGGAAGTTTTCTTTTAAGTTATTTTCTGCGCTCACTTCAGGGGGATGTTTCTCAACACAACTTACGCCCGTCGTAACTTTGCGCTTGGTCGTAACGTAATGTTGAAGGTATATGTTGCCATGACGTTACGACTAGGCGCAAAGTTACGACGGTGTTGAGAAACAGTCCCCTGGGCTGTGCCTAATAGTAGTATTACATACCGGTATTATTTCATAAATGTAACTCATTTTTTCTGTAACTGCTAAATGATGAAAATAAAAATTAGAGTCTAAAATAGAACATAAAAGCGTTCATTCAGATTATGTAAATAAAAAAAATTGTCTTTTTTAACCCACCTTTGATTTTGGTCCATAGTAACGTATATTTTTGCTAGATTTGCTTATGTTTTTTACGGTGATGCTAACTTGGTAGGTTTCGTTTGGCTCGGTGTCATAAAATTCTACCTCGGATGGGGTGATACGAACACCTGCAATATCCCCGTCCATCATTATTCGTTAAAATCTTTTGGTAAGCAAAAGGGAAAAATTAAAATGTAAAGCTAAAAGCAGATTTCATGGTGACAGGTCCCTTCGCGTTTCTCTGCTGGACGCCATATTGTTTGGTGGTTGTCGAGTGGGGGATAGCAACATATTCACAGTCGCTCTTCGTATTTTTTATATAATTAAAAGGTCCCTAAATGTGGTTGAAAATCTGAAGAAATCTAAGAATAGGCATTTTTTTAGTTCTAAATACTTTAATTTATTGATTTAGTCAGGGAACTCATTCCTTTTTAGAGGAGTAATAAGATCGACAATGACGCTAAGAAATCATTCGTAGCTCTGCTTTAGTTCGTTGCCTAGCAATCCGCCATTAAACTTCAACAACACACAGATGTCCTTTTGCACCTAGAAAAGATAGGCTATTTGGACAGTTTCCTGTGTAGTGTTTGGAGTTTAAGGAGAAAGAAAAATGGGAGTCGATTACTATAACATACTTGGGCTGACGAGAAGTGCTACAGATGCTGACGTTAAGAAAAAGTAAGTATAGGAAATAACACATATCGATCTGTCAACTCAACATTGACGACAACTGACATTTGTCATTATTTTATGTCAACTATACCATCTTCTAGACTAGCCGCACACATGTGTCTCGTCCTGTTTTACTTACTTTGTCGGTCAGGAAGACTTCTAGACTTGAGTGTCGTTTATGAAGAATTGTAGTAAAGTGGCATGAGCTGCCAAAATTCACACTTTTTCCATAATTTCTGATCGGCACGACAGTAAGAGGCTTTGAAGGCCATTAACAAACTAAATGATTTGCGTTGGAATGAGGAAAATCCATACAGTATGTGGCCTTTACGACCCGGAATAGTGTTCGAAAAGTAAACAAAATTTAAATAACCGGGTCGACCATTCATTCATTCTAAGCCAAAGTTAGTTGAAAACAATACTTTATCGTACATTCTCGAGACTAGAAGCACCACAAAGCTTCTGTCCTGAAATATACGTCCAGAAAAAAATAGCCGATAATTTCAACATTCTGTTTTTACGTCAAAATATCAACATTTTGGCAGCTCATGCCACTTTAAAGCATAAATCCCAAATTCTTTCTGAATGCCTAGCGATGATTTGTAGATGTAAATTGACTCAATTATGTGTATTTAAAAACATAATATTCAAAACAAATCGAGCTTCGTGTGAACTTGTGAATTGTTACTTACTGTGAGGTCTCGTGGTGTCATAGATAAAGCGATTAAATATATACATATCTTACGCCACCAATCGGAAATATCTTGGTCATACTTGACATTTGAACCCTTTTGTAGTCATTTCAACAATAATTACCGGTAACTGATTAAGATCCTGACTCAATGTCGGATGTGTAGGACGCCACAAGAATGGTAATTTATGATCAGATTTTAACTATGACGTCACACTGCTAAGCTTATTGATTTTGTATAGAGCCTAGAGGTCGTATAGAGAAAATGCCTTTTATTTTTTTTTGTTCTATGTTCATAAACAAAATTATTTCAAAATAAGAGGTATTGTCTTAAACTTGTTATATATCTTTTAAGATTAGATTTAGAAATGAAAGGTTGTAATGATGCCTTAATAATAATGTTTAAAGTGGCATGAGCTGCCAAAATGTTGATATTTTGACGTAAACACAGAATGTTGAAATTATTGGCTTTTTTATTCAAGACGTATAATTCAGAAGCTTTTTAGTAAAGTATTGTTTTGAACTAACTTTGGCTTAGAATGAATGAATGGTTGTCCCGGTTATTTAAATTTTGTTTACTTTTTGAACACTATTCTGGTTCGTATAGGCCACATATTGTATGGATTTTCCTCATTCAAACGCCAATCATTTAGTTTTTCGATGGCCTTCAAAGCCTCTTTAATACTGTCTAGACGATCAGAAATTATGAAAAAAGTGTGAATTTTGGCAGCTCATGCCACTTTAAATATATTCATGTTGAGCGAAGCTATAAGTTATAACTTCATCAAAGTAAGATTAATAGACACCTCCAATTTTTTTATGGCCATCCATATCTGTTAAAATAAATCATTATTTATATGCATTTTATCTTACATATATCAATGCCATTCAATGGCCCACATTCTTTCAAGAAGTAAATTTGAATGATAGGCATACAGCTAAGTAGCTTGTCTTGTGGGAGAGGACAGCAGCATTCTTTACATAAATATTTTTAGTGGGAATTATAGTCCTAAAGGTTTCTTCTATTATTAATTTGATATTTTAGGGGGGGGGGGGGGGGGGCTGTTTTAACTCGCAAATTTTATTTAAGCAGACAGGAGCGCTCACAATTCACCATGATAAAAGGTAATACTTAAGTGATTGCCATTGTAAAAGATAATACCACAGGCAGCAACCTGGTGGTATTTGTCAATGCATTAGGAGATACAATTTCAATAATCATTGTGTTTTTTTCTTTCTAGCTATCGAAAACTTGCTTTAAAATTCCACCCCAGTAAAAATGAAGATGACCAGGCTGCATATGATAAATTTAAGCAGTTGGCAGAGGCATATGATGTTCTCAGTGATTGTAAGTACACACACACATACATTATACATAAACCTATATGTATTGCTAGTTTCAGAACCAAAAATGTGTTGTTGGTTTTTGGTTTCGACAGACATTTTTTTGATTAGGGTATGGTTAAAATATATCTGTCAGTACAAAAAAAAACCCAACAAAAACAATTTTAGAGTCTGTAAATCGGTCTATCTGATGTTAAGTTATTAATTATATTCAATCATTAAGGATTATCTGTTGTGTACATGTTTGTTACAGATTTACTCATTGGTGGTTTTTTAATTCATTTGAATCACAAAAGGAAAATGAGTTTCAAAATAAAACTACTAGGATATGTCATTAGGACACCCAATCTTTATGTAAACAAACACGAAATACTAAAAAAAATTAGGATTATTTTTAGCTGTTCACAGCATGTCCCTTTAATACAAAGAGTATTAATCAATACTATTATCTGTACTTTCAGTAAGAAAACGTGCAGTTTATGATCAGTTTGGTGAGGAAGGCTTAAAGAATGGAGTCCCCGAGGGTAGTGGGGAGACTGGAGCTTGGACACAGGGATATTCATTCCACGGCAACCCAGAAAAAGTTTTCAAAGATTTCTTTGGGGGAGACAACCCATTTCAAGGTTTGTAAATTATCATTAGGAAAATAACGGGCAGTTTTTAGTTAAAATGACTTAAGCTAACAAAATGTTTTAACTGCTTTGGGACAAGGAAACAAATTATGGTACAGTCTGGTCCTGTCGCAATATACATGGAATGCAATTATCTGTTCTGTTAAAGTGCAAATGTTAATCAATAAGTTGCTGCTTTAGCCGTTATACAGTCCTGTTAAAAAGGATTTGGGATCTCGTTAATTAATTATCCTGTGATATCAATTAGCATTGCAGCCCTGGGAGATCTTGTACTAAGTACACCTAATTATTTATTTAAATACCTTGTGTCTTGGTGTAAAATTACATCATGATTAGCTAAGGTCATTAAGATCAGGCAGGGCCAATTGATACTGGGGCAGTGAGGCTAGCATCTCTTGAATTCAGTTCTTGGATACAATAGCAAAATCCTCCAAAGTTACTTTTTCTTAAAATGAAAGCTTGTTTGATTCGTTATGTCAGTCTATGAGTTTAGTAGGCAGCAAGGTAGGCCATGATTTTGCCATAGACCTTAGAAATTTCTGGATATTAAACAAGCCAACACAATAATTACTTTTAACATAATATCCCTGTGGACATCTCTTTCATGTTTATCTAAAAATGTTTTTTTGACTGCATTGCAGAATTCTATGATCGGGTTGATGGTGATTTGAGTATGGGCTTCGGAGGTTTGTCAGGAAGGGGAAGGAAGAAGCAGGATCAGCCAATCGAAAGAGACCTTGCTTTGTCGCTGGAAGAAGTGTTTCATGGCTGTACAAAGAAAATGAAAATTTCTAGACGAGTATGTCCTTTTTATTTACATGCATTTTTGCCTAGGTTTGTAAATAAGGACCTGTTTAAATTGCGACTTTCTCAGCAAATGAGACCAAGGTGCCAATGATTATCATAGGAACGAGAGTGATTCCCCATTGCAATGGCTTAGTGAAATGGCCCCCAACATTAGATGGTCAGTCTAACAAGCCTGCAAAAGTTTCCGGAAAACTGCAAACTGTTTTTTCTTTAAATGGCTTCTCTCAATCACCGTATGTGAAAATTGCCAGGTACCCGTCAAAGGTTCGGGGTTTCCTCCCCCCGCTACACATGGCAATGCCCCCATGTATATGAAATAATCTTGAGTACGACATAAAACATCAATCTTTCAATTTCTCACTGTAGTGCCAGTAAGGTAACAGTATCATGTAAAGAAATAATGTAGATTGTAACACAAAGCAATCATTTATTTATTTGTACTTGTCATAATTTTATCTTTTATCTAACAACAGGTGATGAATGAAGATGGCCACACATCCAGTATCAGAGATAAAATTTTAACAATAACAGTGAAGAGAGGTTGGAAACCTGGAACCAAAATTACGTTTCCACAGGAAGGAGACCAAGGGCCTAACAATGTACCAGGTAAAAAAGGAAGATTATATCTGAACTTAAAGCACTCTTAGTTTTGTTTTGTTGTAGCCTTATTTAATTATTACTTGAGTTGCAGTTGAAATTTTTATGGTCTAATTTGAGTTCTTATTTGTTCAATTTTGATGAGAGGGTGACATGTGCGAGTCACACAGGCCTCTTTCATAAATTCAGAAAACAGGAGAAGCCGAGTATTTGATTGATAGATGGATTTTTATGTCACACTCAAGATTATTTAACTTATATGGCAGCATTGCCAGGATTAATGGGGGAGGAAGCTGGGTTGAGCATTTGATTGCTTGATTAGGGCTTAGCGTCGCACTCAACAACTGGATGTGATACACAACATCAAATAATCAGCATGTTGGCCACCATATTTGTTGATTGTCAAGAAATAAGCTAAATAAGTTGACTTTTCTCTACCAGTACCAAGATATCTGAGAAATGTTGGAGAATTTTGGATGTTTAGTGCCATTGCCCAGTAAAAGCTATGATGGCATTATGATCTGCATTAACATCCAATTAATTTTTTCTTTTTCCAGCTAACATTGTGTTCATTGTCAAAGACAAATTACACCCCCATTTCCGTCGCGAAGGAGCTAATCTGATTTACACAGCAAACGTACCACTGGGTAAAGCCTTGACGGGATGCACCGTGGACATTTTTACCCTTGATGATAGAACTCTACATATTCCTATCAATGATATTGTCAAGTGAGTGTTATTTTGTCTTTTCTCCTCTAGGGTCAAGACTTTTATATTTTATCGATAAAATTGATGCTTTTAATTGTTAACCGATCAAATGAATCCATTTGAATGGCATGCTGCTTGTTGGTGCAACAAATCGCTTAGTGAGAACGGCCTTTAGCTGTTTTACAACACACCCAAAATGATTAATATATATTTAAAGAAGAAAACAGAAAAGCACCAGGCTGTGAAGACTTACTTATGGTATATTGGATGACAAGTTGTTATCCATAAGTAATTCTTCACATTATTGTAACCTTTCAACTTCTAAATGCCATTGAAAGATTGGTTATGTACTGAACGGTCTTTCCAATTAACCAAATACCACCACTTTTGTATGCTGAGCAAGGATTGGTTGTTTGTTTACGTCACACTCAAGAGGATTGATTGAACAGAAACCCATAACCTTCGACAGGTGCCTGACAAACACAGGGTGATCAAGTGAAAATGTAATCATTTTGTTTTTGGCGGAATCGGTTGGAATTGTTCCGGAGACCCATTCATGCAATACTTGTTAGGCTGAGTGTATATAATCACCGAGCCACCGAAACCTACTTAAGTGCGTATGCTAAATTTAAGAGCTGCTCTGGTTCTCACTATAAATGAAATGTATCTAATAGCTAACTTATTATCGTTTATTTTGTAGGCCGGGATATAAAAAAGTTGTTCCTGAAGAAGGCATGCCTATTTCCACAGACCCATCACAAAAAGGAGATTTAATCATTGAGTTTAACATAGCTTTCCCAACATCTTTAACACCAGAGAAAAAAGAACTTCTAAGAAGTGCATTACTTCACTAATTTTTCAAATAAGATCAAAGCTTTAAAAAAAAAATCATGAAAGACTGAATGCGCTCAAATTTTATAGATTCATCATGGCGCTGGCTTTAAATATGTTACAATTTTAAAATGCTTAATTTAGTAAAATATCTGTGTTATTTTACATCCTTTTAATTTATCTATTGTGAATATCTTTTTGTAACAAAACAAATAAAAGTTTTTATCCTACAAGCTATCATTCAGATCATTGTGTTTTTTAGTTAAAATGTTACAGAACTGTTGGCACTCAATCCGAACATCCTTCAACTAATGGGTCGCGGGTTCGAATCCCACTCAGTCAAAAAAAATTTAAAAAATTTCTGACTGGGTTTTCACTTAAACAAATATGTCCGAAACAGATATCTTATATGACGACATTATATGCGTATGACGCAAAGTTATTGCTTTGTCAAACAATCGCATCCAAAGTTGCATATATTGCCTGAAAATTGACAATAACACACCGAAAACACTTCCAATATAAGTATTTTATGGGTATAATAAAACATTAACTCGCATCAGTCATTACTTTAAATTCTGTACCCTCTGCAAGACGCTGCCTAAATAACCTGGTTAGCTTGGCAGCATCTCACCTCGTGTAGCCTGTTCATGGTAATGACTCTGACGCGAGTTAATAAGTGTATAATATATTTTCCCAACCTGGAAATTTTTATGTAACTGTCATGGCAACATATACTGCAGATTGATTGAAGTTTTACGCCACACTCAAGATTATTTCACTTAAATGGCAGCTTTGCCAGGTTAAGTGGTGAAGGAAACTGGGCTCTTTTTGCTCGGTGGAAAACAAGTACCTGACAACTCTTCAACATATATGTAGGGTGACAGAGTTTATTTGGTCGGAGTAGGATTCAAACCCATAATCCATCAATAGAAGGTCTGTGACAGACTGAGAGACTATCAGTCTGCCGATAAACTTAGTTCAAGTGCCCGGAGAAATACCAAGACTTCACAGAGGGGTTGGATGGAAACCCAGCCAGAACTTTTTTTTTTGTAGCGACTGATTTCAATCCACAACCAACTGTCGAAAGGCTTGTGTAGTTGTGAGAGTCTATCCATTTATGTGACTTGAATCCTGGAGACCCTCCATCTAATTTATATATTTTTGAGACAAATATCAACAAAACTAACGCATATCCTGTTCAAATGTTTATTTACAATTTGGCTCATCAGATATAAATGTCAAATTATATAACTATAGTCTCTAGCCTAGAAGTATGGAGAAATCCTGAGGGTTTAATTAACGCACTATGTCACTTGACACACCATTCAAAGGTTTAAAGTACTTGACTTGCACACATATTCTAAACTGAAAATTATACACAAGTTCAACAGAAAGCGAATACATTGTATTTTGATCATTGTAAAACATTGCCCCTACAAAATAGTTGAGACAAATTGCATTGATCAGCCAATAAGCAGAAATTATAAACCCTAGTGATTTTTGGATAAATTCATCTTAATATATATTGTCAATTTTGTTGTTGTGCCAACTTCCTTATACTACATTTTCTTTTTGTGGATTAATGTCTTATGTGAGATGTTTGGGTGGGAGGAAACCCGGCTCTCTCTGGCAACCATTCCAAACAGACCTGTCACCATCAAGTAAAATTTAAACATGTGATGGAGACTTGTCAAATACTGTTTCAAACTCTCGCTCTCTCCCCCAACCCCACTCAAAACAATTTAAAAAATACAAAATAAATCCCATCTATAGTATATTTCATGCCTTTCATTGTATACAATCATTTATTGATTTTGATAATTACCATAGCTTGTATTTCTCAAATTTACATGCAACAGTAACAAAAACATTGAACATTAAAAAATCTGTTTTCATCTGAAGTACGTTCGGTGAACTTAAAACCGTGAACATTTTCTAAATTTGGATTTTTACAAAAATGTGAAAGAAAGTGACATTGTAAATATATGCATTTGATGACAGATTTGCCTTCTTCCTTACGGAAACAGTGCGAGAGCCGATAAAAGGCTAGAGCTAAGCACAAAAGATATTTTGGTTTCAACTGCACATTTGGTCACAGTTGATTTAGAAATGCTTCAGTACAGCAAGCTTTGATCTAAGATGGGTCCATCCATGAGACTTGCTTTAGCTCGACTGTTTCAAGGAAACACAAAATTAAACAAAAAAGGCAACCAAAATCCCATCCATAAACATCCAGCTTTGATTTTCTCTTTATCACACACTCGGAGATCCACACACACTGCATAATCTGGGGTAAAAAAATATCTGAAAAAAAAAATTATAACAGGGAATAGAATTTGAACTTAGGGAATATTCTAACAGATTCACATACTAACATCTACATTCTGCAAGGGTATTATAAAAATCTGTGTGATGAACTATACATATCACAAATAAATCATCATCCGTCCAGAGGAGAAAAAAAAAATCTAAGTGGGGTTTTCACTTGATCACCCGTTGCGGGAAGGTACAGGATACTAACATCTACATTCTGCCAGGAAGAACTTAACATATCACAAATAGATAATCATTTAGTTTAGTGGAAGGCTCAGTGGCTCTGTCAGTAGAGCGCTTGTCTGTCAGTCTGACATATGCCTTTGACATATGGGTTGCTGATTCAAATCTCACTCAGCCCAGAGAAGAAAAAAAAATCTATGTGGGGTTTTCACTTGATCGCCCTTTGTGGGAAGGTACAGGATGAAGGTTGGAGATTTTCTTGTGGCAAAGAGCTCCCCCACTATATGTGGCAATGTCCTCAATAAAGGATAAATGACAGGTTTAAAACAATACCTCATATTTTGTCATCAATTTACTTAAACAAATGTACTGTAAGAACTTGTTCAAATGAAAATCAGATGTCTGCAAAATTCAAGGCATTCTTTTTCTATTTTACGAAACTAATTTCTCTATATGGAAATTAATTAGCTTAGCGCTGTGACGTCATAGTTGACATCTGACATAGTTGACATGTACATTAGTATTGCTGTGATGTCAATCATACACGACCAACCTTGAGAGTGTCTGTTCATGATTTGATCGAAAAGACAGCGCAAACGTTCAAATGCCACCTATGACGTAAAATAAGAAGATATTTCAGATAGATGAAAACCTTAAACGAAGCTCGTTTTGTTAAAACATTATGTTTTTAAACACATATTTAAACATTTACAGTTACAAATCACCGAAAGGTGCCAAGAAAGAACTTGGGATTTACTATAGTAAGACTCTTTAACAGGAAAGGAGGGCTAAGACTAGAAAAAAATGATTTATAAATTAATTATGTTGATGAAATTAGCAGATATTTTTTGAGAATCACGTCCTTACCACAAAAAGCTTGAGAGGCCTATGCTACACCTTAAAGCCCATTTTCCTCATGCACTCTTTATGAGCTTCGATAAGATCTCCACAAGCCTCTTCCCCTTTCTCGATTATGCTGTACATTGTAAAAACAAAAAAGACCAAGGTTAAATTAAAAGCAAGAGAATAAACTATTCAGGTCATAAGCTATAAACTGGGTATATTGATTATAAAAAGTATTAGTTTTAAGTTGTACATCAAACTCGAGATTGTTTCATTTACTGAATCTATATGACTTATTACTTTGTTGACTGTCACTGTAAAGTTTAGACTGGTGGCCTCGCTCGGACCAGTACTAGTTGGAGATCTCCAAACTCTGTGGCCAAAGTTGGTCACCTACCTACTTTGGCCACAGAGTTTGGAGATCTCCAGCTTAGTCCGCAATATGTTGAGTGGATTGAAGGATAATTTCTGATACGCCCGCACGGGCTTCTTCAATACCACGTCAACATAGGGTGCATTTGAAAAATCTAAGAGTTGCTCTCGGAATTTTAAAAAAATGATAACTCGCAATTTTTAAACATTACTCACCTTAAATTTTGTCCGAAAGCATCTTTGATAATCCCTTCGTAGAGCTAAACCATCATATGTGACCTTAAAATCTGTTAGCAGCGAATTTCGTTAAGTTTGAATTCCGTCTGTGTTCACTTAATTTTCTCGGGCGATCACACCGCCATCTACCGCGAACTTTCAAATCATGCTCGCCACTACAACCGGTAACGGCTGTCGGGGAAGATCGGTGATAACGCAAAGGGAATTTAAACTTTAAGAATTTCGTTGTTTGGCGATGCGTATGGTCACAGATGATGGTTTAGCTCTACGAAGGGATTATCAAAGATGCTTTCGGACAAAATTTTAGGTGAGTAATGTTTAAAAATTGCGAGTTATAATTTATTTTAAATTCCGAGAGCAACTCTTAGATTTTTCAAATGCACCCTATGTTGACGTGGTATTGAAGAAGCCCGTGCGGGCGTATCAGAATTTATCCTTCAATCCACTCAACATATTGCGGACTATCTCCAGCTTGGACCAGTACTAGACTATATATATATTTTCTCTTTCAAATGACAATTAATGTACGGTTTTTGAGAGTCCGGGTTTCTGAGTCCAAAATGACGGCCCTCGACTTCAGTATATACACGTATGAACGATTAAAAACGATTTTGACTTTATCATTATGAATTTATGGAGTTGAACACCAGGACTGGGTTATTCAACTGTTTGATTACCATGCATCTCGTATCTGTTTTGTTTCTGGACAAGCACAGCATGGCTTCAGTTTCTTCTTTTCTTCTCCGTTTGGTTTTTCTTCTGGCATGATTGTCAAGAGCAGAAACTTGCGATCAAAAAGCAAATTAAACTAAAGAATAAATGTATGTTCTAGTTCTACTTGACAACGACAACACACACATGTATGATGTAACATGCACTCTCCATGCTGCGGTTGACCGAATAATAACAAAATGGCGGAAAGCGAAAAAGAACAGGTATCCGTTGAAAAATCAAACTACGAATCCTTATTTTCGAATTTATGCACATTTCATTAGCATGTCTCATTTTCTCACATCTGAATCGAATATACGTACAGTGCAGAATCCTTTCAGTTTTTAATCGTAATGTCGTACACCTCAGGAAACTGTCTGTTTACATAACGATATATGGGCTTCTTATGATCTATATAATGGGATCAGGTCACTTCGTACCCAAGTCACTTCGTACCCTAGTCATCTCGTACCCAAGTCATCTCGTACCCAAGTTCTATCGTACCACATTGAAAGCCACGTTCTCTTGCTACAACAGATACATGTGGAAATACAAACAGTGAAGACTTCAGTTAAAGAAAATACAACACTTGAATATGTTTTTTTTATTCAAATAGAAATATTAACGATACATAAAATGCAGTACTAAAACGAATTTGAAAATTGAAAAGGTGAAGTGGAAAAAAACAAATAGGGCCTAATAACGATACATAAAATGCAGTACTAAAATGAATTGGAAAAGCGAAAAGTTAGAGAAACATAAAATATAATTAAAAATAATTTAAAACAATTATAAAAAAATACAGAATTAGTAGAGTAATCAAAATGATGTGTATTTTTTTTCTGACCCTTATATACAGTTTGGAAACAATCGCGATTGGATAATCCCATTGATTAGTGAGCTGTTAACGCTTAAGGGATTAATCGGTAATCAGATTAGTGACATGCCCGTCGGTGATTGACTGATTGGGCTATGGCAGATTCATGCTCAAGTTGAAAAGTGTTCACTATATGAAATCAAGAACCAGTTTCTTGATACTTCTACAAAATATAAACTGATAAAAATATTTCACGTTTGAAGTAGGCCTATATATTATTTTCCAGGTTTTATTTTTTTATCCTGATTGTAATTGTATGTCCCATTGTGGTTTTATTTATTGTATAAAAATCAATTTGTCGATAAATCAAAAAAAAAAAAAAACAAGATATAACTGCTAGAGTTTCATTATTATTTATTATCTCTTTTTTATAAATAACAACATTTTGATTCGTAAAATTAGAAAAAGTTCTGTATAATATATGCAATTCGTCAACATATCCCTGTTGTAGCAAGAGAACGTGGCTTTCAATGTGGTACGATAGGACTTGGGTACGAGATGACTTGGGTACGAGCAATCTCATTCTCGCGAGATCCCCTGCTACTACGTGAACGCGACGGACCTCTCAGGCCGTTCCAAGCCATTTGCCTTAGTCTGCTAAGGGGAATCCCCTTTTGCCAGAGCTGCGGAGAAATACTCTCACTACAATCACGTGACGTAGACATACAAAATAGCATGTTGAACGCTGGCCTGTTCACAATCGCGGAGGGTAGAAATATAGTTCCTGTATTTCCTCAACTATAATTCAAAACTTAAGGGCGTGTACCAAAAACGAAATACAAGCCAACATATAGAATCAGGTAAAGATCACGTACAAATCAATTTTGGAAGTAAGTTTGATTACCCAAATTTTGGGTAAAATGGCTTGGAACGGCCTGAGAGGTCCGTCGCGTTCACGTAGTAGCAGGGGATCTCGCGAGAATGAGATTGGGGTACGAGATGACTAGGGTACGAGATGACTAGGGTACGAGATGACTTGGTACGAAGTGACTTGGGTACGAAGTGACATGAAACCTATATAATGAACAAACACTATGGCTATGGTTGGTCTCTTGGCTCTATAATAAAATGCATGCAATATAATATATGTACTATAGATATATTACAGGACTAAACATAGTCATCTGTGCTATTATGTTGCGCGAAGCAGATAAGAATCTGAGACAGAGTAGAGTAATGTTTGTATCTTTTTAGAAAGTGAGTTTAACAGTAGGCCTATTCTCGTTGTTGTTGGGATAACACTTTCTTGAAAAATGGACAGAAACGGGAATAGGACGCAAAAAAAATCTGGCACCTTTCGCCATTCAGCTAACCACCCCTCTCTAGATTAGTAACAAGGGCTTGATCCTCATTTTTGGCGTCACAACATCGATGGAAGAAATTCTACCATTTTTTGAAGAAAAATTAATTTCAAATATAATAATATAAATTGCGCTGGAAACAACGTACATCAAACCTGTCAGCCTTGGAAAAGAATCATAGGTAACGTAAAACTTGCAGTTCGCAACTCATTCATGAAGTGGCGCTGCTTTTCAAGTGTACCGAAAATCAAACAGTAGACTGGAGTATAACGGTATACCTTCACTATGCAATAGCAAAGTTACTCCGAATAAATTCAACAAACGCATATTGACAATCTCAATATTTCGACAAAGCTATATTTGTCATCTTCAGGAAAATGCTACCTTCACTAGCCAGCCTCTAATTTCAGATTATTTAAATTCTTTAATTAAATTATAAAATTCTGTTTGTGTAGTTTGAGGATGAAGATGTTGAAGAAGATGTGCCATTGGAGAAGAGGAAGAAGTTATTTTCTAAAGAATGTATGTTCAGCTGTTGCTTGTCGTTCAATTCAAATTTTTCTTTTTGAAAAGGCTTGGCTTTTAAAAATTTCTTTTTAAAGGTTTTAAGCATTTTGACTGTGACAGAACTGTTGGTTGTGTATTAAAGTCTGTAGTCTGACTATAGCTCATTTTACTTCTAAAATTGTATTGCTTTGATTGTTAAACTGAACATACCTATTCTGCCCCATGTTTGATTTTAGTGGTTTTACTTGTATTAAGTAAATTGGCTAATTTAATTAATGTGAAAAAGATTAAGACAACAAGTGTGTCTTTAATATGCGGCTTTTCTTAAAGGCCCACTTGTCGCCATAGCCTGTTTAAATTTGCTAAGAAAACCAATTTACATGAGCTTAGTACGACTAATACCACTAAACTTAAACATAGGACACATAAAACATGTCTAGTTAGCTTGAGAATGTAGAAATGGGGTGAAAAACAAACGAAGAATCGAAGCCTGATTACGACAACAACGATCAGTGTCGGTCAACTTTCGTGTTGGATTATTCTCATTTCAGGCCTTTTTATCTGTGGTTTACACTCAAACAGCAGGCTTTTCCAGTCACTGTTAACCGATCGTCAGTCTGTATTTCTCAGATAAATAGGCCTACGTAAAAGTACACTGTGTCGTTAGTTCACACACTCGACTGAAACATAAATGCGCCCCAGCGAGCAGTTTGGTTTGTTGACGTTCCGGGTACCTAACAATTCAAATTTTCAAATTCAAATTAAAAATACAAAGTGAGGTCCAAACTTTTAAATTTTGGTAAAAATAGAAAGTTCTTAACTTATATTGTCTGGGAAAAATACAGAAAACGGTCTTTCTTTTTTAATGTAAACTATATTCCTGATTTTCGCGGCAAGTGTGCCTTTAAATAACTTTGATAAATCTGTTAAAAGGTCACATGTTTCTTTTCTCAAAATCTGTCCATTTCACTGTGTACATTTCTAGTCCCACTATATGAGATACACATCTGAATTTGTATTTCTGGTCAAAATGTAGTCTTTAACTGTTCAAGTATATTGTTTTTTATTTCAGTACGTTGTATGATGTATGGCTTTGGAGATGATCAGAATCCTTATACAGAATCTGTGGATTTACTGGAAGATTTGGTTATTGAATATATATCAGAAATGGTGAGTGGTGGTTAATGAATTATACCTGAGGCAGCTTTTCTAGGTATGCTTACCTGTATCTAGGATGGTTTTCAAATACTGCTGCAAGGCCCAAGGTTTCCTTTTTGGATATTAAGCCAAGGAAAGGGAATTTATGAGCGAGTGAAAGAAGATTTAACATTGTTTCATTAACATTATTTCAGTTTTATCATGACCAGCAAGAATTATACACATGTGCCATACTTAACTCAAACTCCCAGGAGAGTGATACAAGAACATGCTCAACTGAGTATAAAATGCAATCTTGGCCAGGATTATAGAAAGGGGCTGTACTCAACTTTCTTTGACCTTTCTCCCAGCAGTTTGGATCAGCAATTGACGTTAAAAAATATTGTGAGAACGTGCTTAACTGTATTCCGGATTTTCGTGGCGATAACAATAACAGTGGAAATAACTAAGAAACTGCTATTTTTTCACTAGATTGATTGGTTGTTTGGTGTTTTACACCACGCTCAAGATTTTTCCACTTATATGGCGGCGTTGCCAGTTTTATTGTGGGAGGAAACCCACGACCTTCCGTTGGTAACTGGCAACCATCCGGCCACATAGGTCGTTCAAGTGAAAACCCAGTCAGAAAATTTTCCAATTTTTTTGGGACTGAGTGGGATTCAAACCCGCGACCCATTGGTGGAAGGCTATTCGGATTGAGCGTCCAACGCTCTACCTACTGAGCCACGGAGGCCCCCTTTTTCACTAGAAATAAACTGCAAAACATGTTCATGGGTGACCCTTACCCAAAGCTTTAAATTGTTCTAAAAAATCTACGGCATTTAAGAATCTTAAACTTTAAGTGAGTGTTTAAATCCCAATCAATTGACGAATTGATCTTTTATAACAATTGTCCATGTTTTTCTAACTTTCAGACAAAGAAAGCTTTAGAGACCGGCCGAACAGGACGAATTGCAGTTGAAGATATCATTTTCCTCATCAGAAAAGACCCTAAAAAGTTCTCTCGAGTGAAAGAACTTTTGACTATGAATGAAGAACTGAGAAAGGCTAGAAAAGCTTTTGATGAAATTAAATACGCAACTACAAAGTGAGACGATGGATATATTACCATTGAAATGACCGCGTCTATTTGCTACCATACATGGCCAAGTCAGGCGAAAGATAAAATTTAACAGGGAGATTGATTTCATTGCCGATTAAGAGCTTGTCAATACAGTATCCAAAGCGACTCTCAAAACGTGAATATACTTGACATGTTCGGAGTAGTTTGAGCTCACTGCAGTTTGGGATAACTGTTAAATGAAAGGAAACAATTTTTTATTTATTCCTTATTTTTTACAATATGAAAAAACATATGTTTTTTTATATTTGATAATTTATGCTGCATCTACGAATTTGACTTAGAAATTAAAGCACATTTCAAGCAACTTGTGACTTTGGGGAAGTTGTGGCATTGTACCATCTCCAATAACTATGGTTTACTATTCGGCCACTATTTCAACTCGTACAGATCATGTTTTTTTTTCTCATTTAGTTTTTCGATGACTTTCTAAGCCTCTTACTCTCCTGATGATTATAATTTATGAAAGAAGTTAGAATTTTGGGCAGTATATGCCACGTTAAATTTTTTTTTTTACTCTCAAAATTTTCCTTGTATGAAATATATTTGCTACGGAAAGTTTTTCAACAGGCATCTTTCAAATAAATAGATCTGTCCTTTAATTTGTGTCGCCTTTCCTGAATTTTTCTACCCAGCCTAAAAAAATTCTTGGAGTAATTTGAGTGATAGTCTTAAACTCTGGTTGATTGATTGTTTGCTTTTTTACTTCGCGCTCAAGATTATTTCACTTATATGGCGGCTTTGCCAGTTTTATTGTGGAAACCGTGCTCTATGTCCGGAGGAAACCCACAACCTTCCGGTGGTAACTGGCAACCATCCCACATAGGTTGTTCGAGTGAAAACCCTTTCACTCTGGACCTTTCCATTTATGGGTTGCGCATGTGTAAAATATAAATGATAAAACATCAATCAATCACTTGTTTGTGAAGGCCTCTCTGCCACTAAATGTTGCCATTGTACCATACAAGTGATATACATTTAATCTGACAAACTTTTATCAATCAGTTAAGGGCTGTGTTCAATGGACATCCCTTGATTGACTGATTGATGTCTTATGCCGCACTCAAGATTATTTCACTAATATGGCGGCGTTGCCAGGTTTAGTGGGGGAGGAAACCGGGCTCATTGCCCGGACCTTAATAGGAATCTAGTGTCATCAGAATGATAGTCTGTCTTGAATTCTGACATAGCTTTCCATATATGGGTTGAAAGTATGAATATCACTAGGCCCAAAGACGAAATTTTTGAGTGGGGTTTTATCTGCATTGCCCTGTGTAGAAGGGTTGCCATGTATTTGTTGAACGGTTTCCTCTGGGCTGAATGAGTTTGGCTTCCCCCTTAAACCTGGCTGCCATATAAGTGAAATATCATCGATAAACAAAAACATTCAAGACAGGTAATTCAGTATGTTTATTTTTAACACACAGTTAAGGTTATTTTACAAAGATCAAGGATGATATTGCTTTTGTTTTGCTCATCACATAAATCTGTTCATAGCCATGGCTTAATACAGAAATCAGTCAACTATTACAGAACAAGCTGAGAAGCCCAACACACAAAGGGGAGATAATTCAACAACGGGGTGTTTAGATTTGGCTTAATTTTAATACAAGGATATTGCTAATTTTAATGAATAAATGTATTTTAATGTATACAACCAGAAAAATATCACAGAATTGGACGTATTTACAGTATATATTGGGCATATATTTTACACATTGAAAATGCCAAACACACTAAGGGGAGATAATTCTACATATTTAAGACAATCCGTTCAGTATAAATATATTAATTTTTTAACAAATTTAATATGTCTTTCATTATAAATACCAATTGATTTAAAGAATTAGAGGGTTTCTAATGGATCGATTTATTAAAGCTATGGTGAAAAAAAACAGAAATCTTATAATAATCATCAAAATAGTGAAAGCAACACAAAGGGAGATAATCAACCACATTTTCCTTTTGGATAAAATCTCAGTGTAAATAAGACTTTTGAAGCAGTATTTCTAATCATATTTCAGCGTCTGTGTGGAGTTTGTCATTGTGGAAGAGGACATTCTATCGTAAATAAACATAGAAATCAACTTTGTGTTTTATTTCAGTTATTCATTGAAAATAATCCGAATTTTGAAAATATTTATCACAAGAGGAACGGTCATGGTCAAATTTTTTATAATAATTACTAATAATGATATAACGGTAATCACAATCTGTCAATATTTGTCAGCAATATATCACAATATTCATTAACAATTTTTACTTCATTAAAAATTAAAATGCAAATGAATGTTAGAGGCAATATATAAATATAGAAATATACAATATTAATCACAGGAACTGGAATAAATAAATAATTGATATTAACAAATATTCCCAGTCATTTAATGATTATAGATTGTCAGAAAAACACACAGAAATTTTCTATTGTGTTCAAGAAATAACTGGCAGCAAAAAGACAGTTATAACAGGGTCACTTAAATTCACCAAGCAAGGTACAAGCTGCACTTGATCTATTTTCAAATACTAAGAAATGTACCAGTTCCATTTACTCTCATCGTCCTCGTCTTCTTCAGACTCGTATAGCGTCTCTCCGACTGTTGTCATTGTACGCAAAGTTGAGCTGGAACGGGCAGAACCCAAAGGTCTTGTTGAATTCACACGCCGCCAAATACGCCTAAAATGTAACACAGAAGGTAAAGAATTGAATCAACCAATATCATTAATAACAGGGAAGTAAATGTTTTAAGTGGTGACTGGGCCTTGGTGGCTTAGTCAGACGTTCTGACCCACCCTTCCATCAAGGGGTCGGAGTTCAAATCCAAATTAGCTCACTCAAAGACAAAATATACAAATTTCTGAGTGAGGGTTATTGTGAGATATTTCACTGCCCTATGTGGATAGCTTGATTGCTTGGTGTTTTACGCCGTGCTCAAGATTATTTCACTTATATGGCGGCGTTGCCAGTTTTATTGTGGGAGGAAACCAGGCCCTATGCCCAGAGGAAACCCACGACCTTCCGTTGGTACCTGGCAACCATCCCACATAGGTCGTTCGAGTAAAAAACCCAATCAGAAAATTTTCCAATTTTTTGGACTGAGTGGGAATCGAACCCGCGACCCATTGTGGAGGCTGTTTGGATTGAGCGTCCAACGCTCTATCTACTGAGCCACGGAGGCCTCTGCCCTATGTGGAAGGGTTGCCAGGAACATGCTAAAGCGGGTTTCTCCAGTGCAAAGTACCCCCTCTCCCCACCCGAAATAAGCATGCGATATATATGAAATATCTTGAATGCAGCGTAAAACATCAATCAACCTATGTCAAGAGATAAGGTAGGCGTAGCTCTTTAGCTATGGTTTGTCTGGGTTTTTTTATACCTAACAATCAAAGTCATTTCATTTTCATTGTAGCTGACATGTTGAAGCTTTTGCTGATTCCTTCAGTGAAAACGCAAAACAGTGTATGATTGATAGACCGCATTCAAACACCTACAAGCCTATTTCACCAATTGGCTATGTGCTGCTAGTCGATTAAATACAACTCTAGTTCTAACATTGCTTATGACAGAAAACTTATATAAGTTGTATAATTGACTATTTGTTTGCTTTTAGAGAAATATTCAATTTTCAGCTACGCCTGAGAGTTTCTTGAATAGCAAGGTTACCTGGCATCTCTCTCACTTGTATCTGCTGTTACTATGGCCTGTTTCAACTCAGTATCTAAATCAGATATACTCTTCTCAAAATATTCATTTTGCTTCAGGAGCTTTTGAACCTCAACCTATATGAATGAAAAGACAAAAATTTAAAAAAAAGTTTATTGTAAAAAATACCTTGCAATAAAGCAATTACACCAAAAACTAGGAAAAGCAAGTCAATTTGTTGATCGTTGCACTTAAGTGATGATTGTTTCAATTATATCACAGTCTGGGGTGATGTCACACTATTTTGGTTCTTGTTTGATACAGGGTATATGACTGATTTTGTAATAAATTTATTTTATCATTGTAATTATAAATTTCTGTAACAAAACCTCCAAAATTCAAGGAGTAGGATTTGAACCTGTAACCAAATGGTCAGAGGCTTATCCTGTTCACCATTCAATGATTCAAATATGAAATGCCATACCTCTGATTCTTTGATACATTGTTCAAGATGGGTGCAGACTGTGGAAGGCACAAAATCATCCCGGAGTTTGTTTCTTAGTGAGTTTAACTCGTCCATTTTTTCCAGAATCAGAGCTTTGACATGTTCAACTTCCTCGGCTATTTCAACAGGTTGGTCAGATTTGAATAGTCTTATTGGGGGTATGATCACTTCTAGGAACAAAAACGAAAAAGCATAATAAAACAAATATTTTGTGTCTGGTTTCATTAAAATTGAAAAAAATTATTTATAAGACACCAGCATTTTCTTCCCTGAAAATAGTTTTAGAATCAGGCAATATAGAGTGTGCCGTCTGAGAAAAGATATAAAAGATACATCGACATGTGTTGGATTATTAAAACCCATCTTCAGGAGTCTTTGAATACTGTTTGTCAGTGGAAGCCGTTCGCCAAAAGTTATATTTTAAATTTCTTGATATCGTAAATCATTTGAAATTCGGTCACTTTTTTCCTAAGATTGATTAGGTTTGTCAATGTTAGCTTGCAATGATCGGGGATGAATGAGAGCCCATGGGTTGTGTTGATTATCGGCCGTATGAATACAATGTTTCGAGTATTACTTTTATTATTTAACTACGTATTTTATAATTTGGATTTTTGTTTTATAATTTTTAGCCTAAGAAAATAAAACAAGCACTATGTAATCAAAGTTCAACATTTCTTTTAATTTCAGTTACTATGTAATTAAAAAATCTTATCTTTTTAGGGGATATATGTTTTTCTGTCTAAAAACAGTGATTAAAAATATCTACTTAGTTCTCAAAATCCATCTTTTCTTGAATTGTCTCATTTTGACACATATTCCAACCAAATTCTATTTATACATATGGCAGCTTTGAAAAAAAAAAGAGCTATACTCATTTGAATAATTTTGAATAATTAGTTTTTAACATTTTCACTAAATGATAAAAAAAATAATTTTCGTTTAATGTAATGAGTTTCTGTTATAATTACCACAATTTTTACCACATACCTGGTTCTGACGGTGTGTTTTCTTGTAATTTGGTTTCATATTCTAACTCATTTCTTAATCTAGAAACAACCAAAAAGAATGCACAATAATTCTATGTTCCAGCGTAGGAAAGACAAACCGTGCAAATCAGCTTATCGTGAAATGGTGTACCAATGTACATTTCTTATATATTGTAAAACCATGGTATTATATCAGACGCAACTTGCAACTGTGGGCTGTTACGCATTGATGTAACATAATTATGTCTTGACGTAATTTGCGAGTGTTTGTAAGCTAGTGTTGAAGGTATATGTTGCTATGATATTTAAGCCAAGCTTAAGACTTAGGTCAGATGTAAATGTTTTGAGCATGTTTTGAGAGGGGTACTGTGGGCATTTCAGAGTGGCGACGCAGACATTGAAGCGAAATAATCTAGAATGTTGCTTAAAACGTTAATCACAATCAACCAATGGTTCTAGGACCACCCACCTTTCATTTTCATCTAATAATGTCCTAGCTTGATCTTCCAGACTGAGTAATCTTTCTTTCTCCTTGTCTAGCTCTGCAGGGCGTGATGTTCCTCTATTGCTCATTTTCTCAACTTGTTCTTGTAGGAGCCTATGCTGGGATGTCTGACCATCCAACAGTTTACCTATGTAATTATCATACTCCGTCTAAAATATAAAAACAACACATGCATATTTTAAAATTAAAGCAAGTTTAAGTTTTGGTTTTATATTTCTACTTCAATAAAAACTGCACACTCTCCTAATTTTCGAAAAAATAGGGATTGATTAATGATTTACTGCTGCATCACCAAAGATTATTATTATTATTTGGCTGCAGTGCCAGGTTACATGTGAGACGAGACCCGGAGCGATAAAATGAAAACCTACGGAGTTAGAAATTTCTGATTTATCACTACTGAGTGGTAAGGCTTGTGTTTGATTGTCTATTCTACTGTATTATGGGGTATCTTTTTTTCGTAAAAAGCTTAAAACTTAACTTTCCTCCCAACTTAACCTAATTCAACAACACGAGGTAAATCATTTAGGCATAAAACATCAAGTCAGGCATAAAACATCAAGTCAGGCATATAACATCAAGTCAGGCATAAAACATCAAGTCAGGCATAAAACATCAAGTAAGGCATAATATATCAAGTTAGGCATAAAACATCAAGTAAGGCTAAAAACATCAACCAACATGAAAAAATAATGAATAAGATTGAGTTTTATTATATCATTATATCATTTTATTATATCATTGTGGGCTACTTTCAGCATGTCAAAATTTTTTTTTTTAATTTTGAGTTTTCTACTTAAATATTAAATTTATTTACCTTGATGCAAGACAAGATATATTTGAAGGTTGGAGATTCATCGATGAGGTTGTCAAATACATTGCTATGGACTTGAAGCTTATGAAAGTTTGGACCCACTCCATTGAAATGCAAATTTGACAGTTCCTGCAAAATTAGATACATATATAGTTTTGATTATAAAATATAAGTATACTTAAATGATAATGTATTCATATTTTTTCTTGATTGTGAAAAAAGACCTATCTTCTGGAGTGCTCTCTTAGCTATGGTAGGAGTTGGTGGTTTGGTTGTTAAAGTTATAGTCCCTCAGTCGATTGGTTGATTGATTGATTGATGTCATACAGTGACCGAGCCCCAGTCGAACACAGGCCTTCAATTCATGCTGAACAAGATCGAATCCCACTCAGACCAATTAAAAATTGGCATATTTCTGAGTGGATTTTTCCCATCGTGGTTTCCTCCAGACAAATGACCAGGCTTCCTCTCGCACTAAACCTGGCAAAGCCGCCATATAAGGGAAATGATCTTGAGTGCGGAGTAAAACATCAAGTTCAATCAGTCAGTTATGTTAACTATTATGTATAAGGCTCTGATATTTCTTTACAGATATAAATCAGCGTTTCTTTGAGCAGTCATGATGTTTATGTTGAATTTAAGCTGAAAATACAAGAAATAAAGTTTAGGGACGATAAATTACCTCATCTAGTTGTTTTTGGAGATGATCCACAGCTTTTGTTCCAGATAAAACTTTCTGTTCAGAAGAATCCTGGGTTTTCAAAATATCATGTTCAAATTCTTTGAGCTTTTTATACTGGTCTTTTTTGGTAGCCCCACAATAGTGACTTAACACAGCCATATGTTCTGATGTTGTAAGATCTGAGTGCAGGTACCTGGTTCGAGGTGATGGGGAGGGTAGAGATGAGGGAGGAGTATCTGTCTGCCCTCTCTCCTTCCCGCCCCAAGGGGTTGTGCGCTGGGATCTGGGTGTGGGTAATAAAAGTTCTTGGGGTCTCAGTTCTTCAATGTAGACTCCATCCTCGGCAAGCTGGGAATAGATTGAATTGCTTCTCTGCTTACTGATGGGTGTTGGACGAGCGAGATAACGTGGTGACGGAGCCGACATTGAAGCCGTTTTTGGTATAGTTCCTGAAGTACCCATAGTAAAGTCATAAAGAACATTATTCATTTTGCTGCGAGCTTCTTTTCCAGATCTGGTAGCAGACTTAACAAAAACATGCTTCTGAGTCATGACAACCGGGTCTTGTTCGGCCGTGGCCCAGGACTGTCGATTGGCCGTTTCCATTTTCCGCTGACTGCGAGATTCATTAAGATGGCCCAAAGTGTAGTCATGGATGTCATTTTTATGACAAAGTTCTACAGTATCCAGCAATTTGTGAAGATTCATCTTAGTTTTAGCCATTCTGCTGCTCACTTTGCCAAACAAACAAGCTGGATTCAAAAGAGAAGATAAAATTGCACTGAATAAAACATCAATCATAAGAGTTACATGGATAGCAGCATTGACAATACATTTATGGATTATCACATTTAGTTTCATGGAAATTTAAAAAGGAAAAGTTTGCTATCCTGTAATACAGCTGTCCAATTTTTCAGAGCCCTTCCAATGAGCCTATTAGTATTATGACGTTTGTCATAATGGAGATTAGTAAAGTATAGCAGGTTTATGTGGGTCACGACTCCCTCAGTGGTGGCCTACATGTATCTCTTGGATATTGCGATCCCCATCAGACTTTAGGTTTAGCCAATTCACCATTTCCATGTAAGAATAATGTTACTACCTACTATTCATATGCGATTTGTGAGTATAAAATCGACAGAATGCGATTTTCAGTACTTTAACCTAGGATCGAAAAAAAATCCTGATTTCCCAATATCTTCCCGTACCTTCACGACATCTTAAAATTTTAAGTTAATTGAATAATTGAGATGTTTAATGTCGAATACAAGATTATTTCACTTGGCGCCGTTGCACGGTTAATTGGGAGAGGGGAAGAAAGAATCCCCCGACCTACCTGGCATCTTTTCCACATAGGACTATAACCTGACATATTCATGGTGTTGCATTTAAACTTCAATAAACAAATCAACAACAAAAAAATGCCCGTTTTGACTTGATTTAATTTAAGTATATTGGACTAAATTGCTGTCAGGTAGGCCTACAGTTTACAGTTGATGGTTTACTTTTCATTGATACTTATGAATTTAAATATTTCGAAATGATAGGTCTATTAAAAAAAAACTGTTGCTGATGTTTGCTGAGTACCTGGCACGTTTTCCACATATGATTATAATACATATTCAGCGCGTTTGCATCTAGGCTTTTCCAACATCATATTAAAAACTTCCCATTTTCAAATCCAATGAAAATTTCAGAGGCAAAAGTTACCCACTTTGACAGATTTTGATTCTTAAATTCATTTCATGGACAGATAGTAGTAGATTCAACTGGTTATGGACACTGTTTGATTGTATGACCATAGTGATAACTGATTGGCATTAAATCAATAAAAACAAAGTTACAGAATACTAAGTAAGTGCTCCAAATAGGCAGGTTGGTGACATTAACAAATGTTGATACAAGGTATTCGATCATAATTAAAAGTTAAAAAGCAAATATGAGTCTCAAAAGTTAAAAATAAAACAAAAAGTGTAGTCTGTATATTTTTTCTGGGCCCTTTCACTGGACCATGTTTGCTCATTTTCGCTTAAACAGAAAAATAACTGCCATTCAGAATCATAAAAATGCTTGGAAAAGGCCCATATTTAGAGACACAAGTTGTCTCCCCTGATTTATTGAATATCATTTTTCTAAGTAAATATGATTATACATGTCAAACGGAATTCTAATTACATCTTATAACTAGGTGAAGAATAGTTTGGTATAGGTTTTCGAAACAAACTATGGATGATTAAAATAGACCCGACCTGCCTACTCCAAATGCATTTAATCGAACTAGGCTATCGGAAAATGGCACTTCAGCGATGCTGAACATGTTAATGATTTCTGACATCTTGGCAATAATATTCGAAGGAATTTCCAAACAACGGAAATGAACTTAATGAACTTTTTGTATTACCATCAAGGTTCGTTGATAAGATTGATGAGCATCCATGGCTAGTTAATCGCCCACTTTCATTTTATTCGCACTGGCCCACAAACGTCGATCGCCATTAGCAAGCGTCGCCATGTCAACTGAAAAACAACCGAATGTCAGGAGAATGATTTTAGCGACATCCGGGCTCTTGTGTGGGTGTACAGCACTGGGGACTGTTTCTCAAAACCGTCGTAACTTTGCGCCTAGTCGTAACGTCATGGCAACATATACCTTCAACATTACGTTAAGACCAGGCGCAAAGTTACGACGGGCGTAAGTTGTGTTGAGAAACAGCCCCCTGATCTAAAAATGAACAGATTGGAAGATGTTTCATTTTTACTATTTTAGATCAGTGAGTGCCTGTGGTATACAGCGGTGCAAAGATTGTTGCGTTATTTTCTGCACTTGCGCTGCAGAGTCGGTTGTTCAAAAGTACATTATGCTAAAAGTGGCATGAGCTGCCAAAATGTTGATATTTTGACGTAAAAACAGAATGTTCAAATTTAATGAATGGTCGTCCTGGTTTATAGTTAAATTTTTTTTACTTTTCGAACACTTTAGCAGCTCATGCCATTTAAAAGGATAAATGACAAGTTTGAGACAATACCTCCTAATTTGCAATCAATTTGTTTAAGAACATATATGTAGCCAATCTGACTAAAGTCGAGATGCTTATTCAATAAGCATCTCGACTTTAGTCAGATTGATATGTAGCCTACGGTACTGTACGAACACGGTCGAAAGGAAAATGAGATTTCTGGCACAAAACGTCAAATTCTAGTCCCTCTTTTTCTCAATACGGTAGCTTAACGTCATGCCATCATGATTGATGCACACCATGCAATGAACTTTATGCGTGTAATGGAGATGTTTGTTTACTTCTACTTTTTGCTAGACAAGATTTTCTAACAGAGGCTCCAGAGCGGACCGTTGAATGCTTGTAAATAGCCTGACAGGTCATTTCGTCGTGACTCTTTTTATGGGTTTTGCCCTGATTCTATTGTTGTGAGTTGTGAAAGCGTTATGCCTACTAATATTCAAACTAGGCCCTATAGCATAGGCCTAAAGAGCCGACATCCCTTAGTTTATTTCTACATTATGTAGCCAGGACAAAAACAAAACACATAAAAGTAGCAAGACAACAAAGCGGCCGACCAAGCTGTCAAGAGTTCAACTTCCTGCCATGAAGCCTCTATTAGAAACTCACGCCTGGCCGAAACTATAAGTCAGTTGCCGAAAAATTATAAACTCGTAGGGCCTACTAAACCCATTAAAGGAGGAGAAAACAAAAAATCGCTTTAGGGTTCTGAAGAAGCGCGCTAATGTTTCCTTTCCAACGGTAGCAAACACATGTTTTTGCGATTTTTTTACACCTGACAGTGAAGTTAATAAAAGATCACAATAAGCAAAACAAATTGGTCAACTTTAAAAATCTGCCATTTAAGCCTAGGTTAAATTCATCCTCTTCAAGGCCTTCGTAACTCTCCGATATGCCACGCATACCATTTTGTGCTAGCCACATATTCCTCAAAGCTTCCTTTATAATTTAATGTAAGTTTTTAGAAACTGAAAACAATTTTCTGGAGATAAGAATGCTTTGAAGACAGTGAAATCAACCTGGGTTTAAATGGGAGATTTTGAATGTTGACCAATTTCTTTTGTGTATGTAACATAATACGGTATTTTATAAACTGCATCATGTCCCATGAAAAAATAGCAAAAATATGTGTTTAGTACCATTGGAAAGGAAAAATAAGCGCGCTTCTTCTGAACCATAAAGTATTTTTTTGTTTTCTTCTCCTGTAAAGTCCTTTAAAGTTTAATTTAAACCGTTTACCAAGGGGAAGAAGAATACCAGCGATCATCTCTACGCCATCCACACGCCAGTAAAACGTCTACCAAATAGATCCTTTCGACTAAAGGATTGACGCTTGCGCAGTAGCCTTTGTGTATGGCAAAAATGACGCTAATTTGGATCAATCTGATGTCGGAATCGTGTTCATTTCGTCTATGAGGCAATGCAATAGAGGCGTGTCACAGCGACTGCAACCAATGAACTATATGCGTGGAATGGAGATCACGTGACATTTGAGTTGTAGCGAGTGCCGCCATTATTAGGAGATGGCACTACTGATCTGACGTTACACAGGAAGCGAAAGAGAACGACGTCACTATCCCTGACACGACGACTACTATATTAACGTCTAAAAAGGATGACAAATCACTATTGTGAAGTCAATTTTGACCGTTCATTCTTGATGTCATAAATTTGTAGAAGAACACTATAATTTGCGTTTCGAGAGAGACAGCATCACATAGTTATGACGGAGATTTTAACACGCCAGACCTAATCTAACCAATGTGACGTGACCATTCCATGCATATAGTTCATTGACTGCAGCAGACAAATTACGTCAATGCCATACAACTCGAACAACGTCATACAAACGTCATTCTAAGACGAAAGGGTCTATACGTACGTCATTCTGAAAAGCATTAGGCCTACGTCACAATGGTGTCTAAATCTGTTTACGTATAATATACGTCAATTATTACCGGCGTCACACTTAGTAACTTAGTTACCACATAGCGCATAGGACAACATCATTTGCTGATTGGCTGCATGTCTTCGCTCTTTCTTGAAAATTTTAGGTGAAAGTTGAATACATTAAGTCTTCATTATTTTATCCCCGTGATCGCAGAGAAGCCAGAGTGGGACGCCATCTCAAAACAGCTATGGACGTCTGTGAGTGTTAGAGATTGGTAAGTTACCTGATAGTTTTGCTTTTAGGGGTTAACTATAGCGATACTCGATTAACATGGGGGGTATATTTATCAACATATATGTTATATATATAGTCTAATTAGCTATGTACTGAAATGTTTATTGCAATAATGCTTTGTTTAAAATTAAGTTTAATATTTACATAAGTTATTAACCATGGCCTGTTATACAGTAAACTGAGGACAACAAATTCACCCAGCCTTCAAAGGTAATCATCACGAACTTTGGCACAATATAGTGAAGGTTCTAGGAACCTCGCCACAGACTTTTCATTTTACATCAAAGCACCGGACTTCCATACGCTTACCTAAAACTAGCTATATTGTCTTTGTAATAATTGTGAGGTGCAGTCTATGTTGTGTGTACGATCTGGCTGAGCAAATATGTTCGTTACGTGACAGCACCGGTATATACAGCACCCACCCAATGAGGTGAAAACTCTGCCGAAAACGTTCTGCCGGATTGTTAGAACTCTTCTTTCCAAACGTTCGATGTATATACAGGGATCATGGCATCTAGATGTACTTTCATACAGAAGATCGTATGGATGGCCATCAAAGCGTGACCATGAAAACAGATTAGAGTCTGCTCTTGGACAAGCCTAAATATCATATCTGGAATGTTTATATTCTATTTGCAATAGCAATTGTTATACTTCTATTGGAGAAAGTGACGCAGTGTTACTAGACGGAGGTAGCCCGGATTATCGGTCTAAGGACGACTGGTATTACATGGCTGTTAATGTGTCTGGTCGCCTTTTGTGGGACTGTGAGACTGGTTGTGACCAAGAAATAAGCAGCGCTTCCGTCTAATTGACAAGGTAGCGACAGTGTGTCCAACTGTCACCGCACAACCAGTATTACAGCGAGGTTTCCTATCCCAGAAACTGTTTGGACAGAAACAGTGAGTGCAGAATTTGCTTCATTGTCTGAATAGAAACACATATCGCCCGCTCCAATTGCGGGTGCAGTCTATTCCGACTTAAAAACACCACCATCAGTAGGATCTATCAATCAATTTGAGACAGCTGAACGGCGCCGAAAATACATGTTGGTGTTGTCCAGATATTTGGTAACACAGAGTCACAGTATAGGTCGTATTGAACCGGCAAAAACACAGAAACCAATTTCATTTGAAGCTAGATTTACAAAATGCGCTATTTGGAGCGCGAGGATTTTGGTGCCAGACACCGTGACGACTGTCTCGATTCTTAACGTGAGATCAGGGAAAGACCCTCCGTTTTCTAACGAGGCTAAGGGACATAAGTGTCATGAGCCTTATTGAGGCAAAGCGAAAGTCTTAGTGCGTCTGTGTTGAAGTGACAGCGGTTCCCAGAAGATGGTAGTTGGAGTACTAACAGTTGATGCTTTGTTTGGTTACTACTTTTGAACGCAAATTGTACAGCCAGGCACGAGGCAACACCGAATGAAGTGTGTAGAAGAGAGATACGATGCGAATTAATGAAAAGATATAGGTGTTACCGTTTGATAATAAATAGACCGTGTAAGGCTCCATTCGGCCGGTAAATTCTACCGAAAGACAAACCCTGTGGTACTTTATAGGGGGAGGTTTGCCTAATCGAAACGAGCAGTGTTTCACTGACAAGATGGACTTGTGATAGGACAGACCCTTTACGAATTGGCACATATCAAAGTGTGACAATGAGTATCTTGAATCCTTCACGCAGTCCGTTATTAGACTTGTCTATATAGAAGCCATCCCCGTAGTTGGCAACCTTCGAAAGTATAAGGACTCAACTTGAAGTTTTCCGACGACTTGAGAAATTTCCCTGGAAGCTAAAACCAACGAAGTACCGTTAGAAGGTGACGTGTTTACGTCCTGCTGATAATAACGATATATGAACTGATTATGACAAGGTACATTACATTAAGGAGTGGACAATTCCACAAACAGAAACAAGAGCCTTTTAGGGCATATTTGAAAACAAGAGCCTTTTAGGGCATCTGTGGATACTCAGAAGGTTTGTATAATAATATAATAAGACCTTTCAATTCAGACACCAACGCCGGTAATACCGATATAGGAGCTGTGCTCTCTCGGAAAGCAGGAACCGAAGACAAGGTAGTGGCTAACACTAATCCGTATCTGAGCACGACTGCTTTTATTGTGTTACCAGGCATTAGCTATTACCCTGTCGTCATGTTTATTAAATAGTTTTGGGACCTACCTGCTTGGGCGAATATTCCTTTGAAAAAGATTCTGGTTATCTGTGCTGGATGATGTGCAATCTGAGCCAGAAGTGTAGATAGTGTGATGGAATCAAGGCCTTTCTGTATATGAGTTTGATGTGGAATATAGTCCTGGTAAATAACACGAACACAAGCAAATTCAGCCAAATTCCAAATATTCAAATATTTACAAAATAAAACAGCAATTCGAGTTATTGAAATAGTCTCAGCAACAACATATTTGTCGGATGCCTAGAAAAAAGATCCATGTGGTTGGAAATTGTGATAAGTTGCTTGAAAATAAACGACTACCAAATTGGGATAAAGGAGGGCATTATGGTTCTGCCACGAAGAGCTTGTCGGGTTCCTACTTATTGAAATCCATTGGTAAGGCAATGGATGAGTCCCAGTGGTAAACTGGGCCGACGGCTTTTGTTACATCAAAAGAATTCGCAAGAAGATATTGAAGGAATGGCATGATTTCCCGCCAGGGGAGACTGTGGGAATATTAGGTAAAATTGGGAGCAAAATATGAACACAACACCACGTAAGATACACTGTGTTCTACCCTAGACGGTATTCTGAAAGTGGAAAAGAGTGAGCTTTTCTAACGCTAGTCGCTGGTGATGTAGACCCTGATAGCAATCGGCTGGAGAGGACGTTATACTCTACCCCAGTCATGCACTCGGCGCCAACGTCTTCCGATCACGACGACATCTATTGCGAAAAAAGATCATCGACGCGCTATTGGAGCGGGAGGATTTTGGTGCTGTATAGACACCATGGCGACTGTCTCGATTCTCAACAATGACAGTGAGATCAATGAAATACCCTTCGTTTTTTAGCTTGAGCCTAAGGGACAGAAGTGGCATGAGCCATATAGTGGCGAAGCAAAAATGCGTCTGTATTGAAGTGACAGTGGTTCCCAGAAGACGGTAGTTGGAGAACAAACAGTTAATGCTTTGTTTGGTTACGGCTTCTTATGTGCACATTGCACAGCCAGGCATAAGACAAGTGTGTAGAAGATAAATACCATGCGAATTGATTGGAAGACATAGATGTTACCTTTTGATAATAGATAAACCGTGTACTGCTACGAATCTGGCGCGGAAATTCTAGCGAAAGACAAACCCTATGGGATTTTATAGGGAGAGGTTAGCCTACTCGAAAACAAGCAGTGTCACAAGGCGGACTTGTGATAGGGTACAAGCTTTGGCCGGACTTTTCATTTCAGAAACCGACGTCTCAACACCAGTATAGGAGCTGTGCTGGGAAAGCAGGAACTGAAGACAAGGTAGTAGCTAACACTAATCCGTATCTGGGCAAATATTTACAAAATAAAACAGCAAGTCGAGTTGTTTAAACAGCAAAAAATATTTGTCGGATGCCTAGATAAAGATACATGTGGTTGGAACCTGTGATAAGTTGTGTGAGAATAAATGACCACATAATTGGGATAAAGAAATACATAATGGTTCTGCCACGAAGAGCTTGTGGGGTTCCGACTTCTTGAAACCCACACAAACCTTCGGCAAGCCTGGGAAAGGTAAGTCCCATTGGTAAACTGGACCGACGGCTTTTGCTAAGCCAACTAAAAGAATACACACGAAGATATTGAAGGAATGGCAGGATAGTCCCGCTAGAAGAGACTTTGGGTCATCTTCTCGAGTTCCGATATCGGTGCGAAGGATGTCGCAGCTCGAGAAATATGAATATTACGTAAAATTGATAGCCAAATATGAACACAACACTGACTTACGATGCTAACAACAACGATATCGGTCTAAGGACGTCGGGGCTCGAGAAGACCGACAAAGGCAATCTTTCTATAGTTCACCAGGTATAAGACACACTGTGTTCTATCCGAGACGGTAACCTGAAAGCGAAAAAGAGAGAACGAGCTTTTCAAGCGCTAGTCGATCGCTGGTGATGTAGATTCTGATGGCAATCGCCTGGAGAAGACGTTATACCCTACCCAGCCTTGCTCTCGGCGCCAACGTAGGATTTGGAATGTATCATGCAACAACAGAGGGCGAGAGGCGGGGCGTCCTAAGCGTTTCGAAGAATTTGATCTCTTTTCCGATCACGAAGACATTGAACTAGAGATATGCCAAACGCAGATGTTCCGTGTTGGACAACGTCAGAAGATGGAACTGCCCGCTCAGTTTGATGATTACGCGATGTAATTCATCTATTGCGAAAGATGATCGTCGACAAATTTGACAAGTGGAATAAGGAAGACCTTATTTCCTCATCTGTAGTAAATATCCTTAATAATTATTTTCAAGACGTGATCGTTCCCAAAATAAATCTCCCGAGATAAGCAAATGCTCGGCGTGTCTAAGAGAGGAGGCGAAGGCAACTTCAGGGACAATATATATATGGAAGGGCGTGTACGTAATTCAGTTGGAAAGAACGCCGTATCCTGAAATTTGGCACTGGAGCAACCTGTTGTACCCGCCCTAAACAATTAGCAAGGAGAGATACGCCACATTAATATTACGAAAAATACCCGTGTCGGCTCGACACCGATATCTGCTAAACCCACCGACATAGTAACAGTAACACCAGAAGTAACGATGATCAACCTGACAAGTCAAGCCACAGAAGGAAAGCTTTCCGGAACCGACACAGACCAAGGACAACAGGACCTGACGGCCATCCTCATTTTGGATCAAAACATAACTATATCGGGTTTAAAAGAAAATGTTAATGATCTACCAACGACGACGGATTCTAACCGAAAGTAAAGATATTAAGAAGAACGAGACACCAGTTGGGTATGACTCTGACTGCCTTTACTCAGCACGAGCCAGACCAAGCTGCTAATGGTGTGTTTCCACGGACCTGCGTTAACGCGTGCGTTGACGGATGCGATTGTTTAACGGATAGGGTGAAGTGTTTCCACGGACCATGCGTTTGGGGAAAGAACGTGAATAAGTGGACATCCACACAGCTTTTTACATACAAAATACATCTACAACACAAATAGTCAGTAGGAGTAGGCCTAAAAATGAGTAAACAAACTCACTAGGTGTTTTCTTTGGATTTCGATGTGACTGAAAAGGTCATCGAGGTCGGAAAACCCCTTCAATGGCGTCATGATCAGCGAAATCCCTCGTCCGTTACATCGCCCGATGCGTTAAAAATGGGACAAGCCCCATTCTCCGTCCGTTAACGCGTGCGTTAAAAAATATCGGACTGGCCTTGGAAACACTATAGCGTATTTCTGTAGTTCCCATTCTTTAGGGAAAATCGCATCCGTTAACGCACGCGTTAACGCATGTCCGTGGAAACACACCATAATGTGGATTTGGACACAAAAGGTAGAAAGGTAACTATGAAGAGAACCCGGTTTAACTGATCATATTGATGATTTAAAAAAAAACCTATTACGTAAAATAGGGAGAGAAATATGAACTGAATTATGAACATGCAGACAACAACATGTCAACAGTTGAACTGAATGCTCGACCTAAGAATAAGCCAGTGTAATCGCGTTTCTGAAAGATTGTGGAATGCACGTTCTCTTCCAATCCTTTTCCATGCAGTGGATTCAGGGGCATCGGTGGCTCAGTCTGTTAAAGTGGGATCCCTCAGTCCGACACAGGACTTCCATCGATGCTGCGGGGGTTCAAATTTCAATCAGACCAATTAAAAGCTGATAAATTTTTGAGTGTTTTTTTTCTCACCCTAGGTGCTCACCGAAGGTCGGGGGTTTTCAAAGAGGCAGATTTCCTCCCCCGTTTAACCTGACAGCGCCGCCATATAAGTCAAATAATTTTGTGTGTTATGTAATACATCAATTAATCCAGTGGATTAGTTGGATATTTGGCAATTTATTTTAAGAGACTCCCTAAAAACCAATCGAATCGAGTCAATCTCAACTACAGCGGCCACGTTTGGCCACTGCCTCCACCGAGAATTAACTTCCGGGATTGAGATACAGGCTATACAAGTCCAGTCGAGTTTTTATTGCAGTATTATATGATTAGCGAAACTATAAGTTTAGGAACAATCTTACTTTTAAGGCGGATCTGATAAAGGTATCATTTGGGACGAAAGTAAAATTGGCTACAGTAAGCTATACTATACTCATACTATTCATACTAGGGTCTATTATTACGTGTAGTAAGTTTATTGACCTATTTTCTCTTATTTGATTGTTTTGTACATATTTTATGTTTCATGTAAAAGTCTGCAGATCTTTTTCGAATGTTATTGTTTTTTCGCCGGCTCACCCTGACGGCTGTTTACCATTTAGTTAAGTTGACCTACACCTTCAACCCTGTGTTACTGAAGTCAAGAAGCGTTCTAGAATTAAATATGTCAAATCTCTATTTATGCTAATGCGTGTTAGTCGGAGTGTTCTGGATTTTTTTTACAATCTATTTAAAGACGCTTTGTTTCTATTTTGTCAGTCAGTTTCCAGCTGCTGTGCAGTGATATTATTTAGTATACTATAATATGTTATGTGATATGGAATGTTAATATTCGGCTTGCTATAACATAGTCATTTATTTCATTTGTGAGTTCTATCAAAATGTTATTCTGTGGATTTACCAGTGTGTTTACAAGTTTCTATTCTGTGTGTTTATCAACGTGTTTACAACGTCTAATTTGTGAATTCATCGGTGTGATTCCAGGATTTCATTCTTTGGATTTATATTTCGTGAACATCGGATCTATGCTGCTATACCAGTGAACATTGGGGGTTCTTTGATTACAGATTTGTATCTTAGAACTGTAAATTGAATTGTAAAAGTAAGCCATTTTGAAATATGTTTTTTGACACTGTATACTATTTGCCTGTAAATACTTTACTCTGTTTTTTTATGTAAATCAAAATTTGATGTGCTGTTATTTTTGGTACTTCTTCTTTTATTATTTGGTCTTATTAAACTATTTTTTATCAAATATTTTATGAAAATGGTTGCACTGTTTGTTGATATTTGTTTTATTGATACTTTTTGTTTTTTAAAACTGCAACACTACGAATTCATAAAAAAACAGAAAGAACGCGACCATATTAATTATTTAATGTATAGAACTGTTTTATAGCTATCAAGGGACGCAATTTCAGGGCATTAAAGTATCTTTGTTGACTTTATATTATATATTTATTTAGCCTCTATTAAGGTATTTTACGAATCATTAAATGTACAGACCATTTGTCTATTCCCTTCTACATGGCTCAAAACATCTTTATCAATCCTTGCAGCTTATATTTCTGATTTTATAAATGTAGCCACGTAAATTGCTTTTTGTGGGAGGACTTTCATCGGAGAAGATTACAGTTCTCCACTCCGGGTGACGCCAATTCCGATGCTGTGTGGCCCATTACAGACGAGCGCCGCGATGTCGAGCAGTGATGATCGGCCTGTGACACGTGATATTTGCCTGCCTCAAACGCCTGCGCACCGTGCCCTCGCTGATTGGTCTCTGGATTGCCAATGGTTGTCCTTGCAGTTTCCGCAGCTGTAGCGAAGCGGTTTTGCAGGTGTTGACGGACAATCTGTCGATCTTGCCTCAACGTTTTTACAGGCAGTCTTCCACTACGAGGACGGTCTGCTGTGCTTCCAGTGGCTTGAACCCGTTGCTGCAGGCGGTATATTGTTCGGACATGAACATTAAAGTGGTTAGCCACAGGTCTTGTAGTCTGGCCAACATGAAGTCTTTCCAAGGCTTGGTCTCTCTGCTCCCGTGACAGTCGTGGCATGTCACTACTGTCAAACTGTGATTGATTCGGCGCATGCTCGGTGGCTTTTTTATAGGGGTGACACCTCGCAACACACGTGTATTGTGACCTTCAGGCAAAACGAACCGAAAAAGCACCCCAATCATTACTTTAGTAACTGTGCTGTGAGGACGTGTTTTGCATATTAGTAACATGATCAAAAACCAAACTTTCTTGACCAATGGCTTCAAACCAGGTCTAGCAAGAATATCAAGAGAAAAATTATTGAAAATAATGACAATATATGCATTTAGCAACATTTGAATAGGGCGACGTTTCTTTTGCGGTTCAGTATATTAAATGTCTACAGGTACCTGTAGTTATTTAGGTTTGGATATTCATTGCTCGGTACCAGGTGCCAATATTACTAAATTACAAAGAAAGACCTTTACTTTAGTGAAGCCAGGTTAATCTCCCCCATTAAACCTGGCAACGCCACCATATAAGTGAAATAACCTTGAGTGGGGTGAAAAACATCAATCAAACATTTTAATGATCGCGCCACTGTATAACGGGCAGTAGACCAAGTTGAAAACAAACAAAACTACATCAGATATTGTTTAGAATTTGCAACCAACAAGAAAACGATTGCTTTCAGAAAAAGCCAAAGCAAGAGAGAGAAGATTTAAAGTCACTTTCAACATAATTTCAGTCTATTTCAAGGATAAGTATGTAAGACATAAAAATATTCATTTTTCCTCAAAGCCAACTTTTCGTTTCCTTCTTTATGTGTAAATTAGAAACTTTTTGTAAACACCACTCGACTGGTCCGGAAAGTACTAAAGTCGACTTCAGATTGAATAAGAAGATTGTATAAATAGCTGTTTAAAACGGAACTTTAAAAATGCGTGCAAAAAAGTTCCCTGTTTATTAGCTTTCAATCTGCCAACTGAATTAAGGTTCGAGTTAACATTTGCGACTCATTTTTTTTCATTTCAATCACGTATGGGTTAACAGACCCATTGCTTATTGACGTCATCGGGGTATTCTGAAGAATCAACATGGCTGACGCAAAGTATTCTGCAGAGAAAAGTAAAAAGGCAATCGTATTCTCGCGAGATCTCCTTTAGACGTGACTAAGTTAGTCGAATCTGGCCTTTAGGACTAGGGTAACTTCTAATTTTGGTATAAAGGCATACACAATGAACTATATCCGTGGAATGGCTGTCACGTGACATGTGAAGTACAACTAGTGCGGCCATTATTATGAGATGACAACACTGGTCGGAGGTTACAGAGGAAGCGAAAGAGAACGACGTCACTAGCCCTGACACGACGACTAGTTTATTACGTCAAAACATGAAGACAAATCACTATTGTTACGTCCATTTTGACCATTCATTCGTAATGTCATACATTTGTAGAAAAGCGCCATTTACGTTACGAGAGACAACATCTCATAGTTATGACGGCGATTTTAACACGCCAGACCCAATCTAAAGAAAGCGGTCACTTCAAACAAGTGCCCTTTATTATCCCACAATTTTTTGAGAGAGGTCATTAAGATTCCGGCCAATTGGGACTAACAACACAAAAGCCAAGTTTTCTTTTGACCTATACATAAACATGCATATTTTTTATTGCAATTTACGAAAAAACGCTTAACAAAACAACTATATATCAGGAGATGGAATAATAGGTTATTTCCAAACCAAACACAAGTGATTTTCACATGTTTTGATAAATCTTTAAAAAAGTGATTTTTATTAAAGGAACTTATATCCTAACGATTTTTCAGTATTACAAGTGGAAGGATGCCTTTCACAAGCACTGAATATCTTCCAAAATAGGCAAGTTTGTTCTGTTTGTTTTATGCACTTGCTTTGGTATACCTTAAAAAAGGTAGCAGCCCAATATAAAGTGACATTCAATACCCCCAAATTTTACAACTGAACACAAAAGTTCATATTTTTATTAAAACATTATAACTAAAATAAATGGGAAATATAATACATACACACAATATAATTTCAAATTGAAAATATGATATGTTAAGAAAAATAAAATAATAATACAGGGGTCACTTGTACGTGTTTAAACTTTTCATTACCTTTACCAAAAAATTATCACATTTCTATGCTTGGGCTTGAGCAAAATCTTGTGTTGTGTTGGCCTAAACTTTGTTATGTCCAGAAAATTGAATGAAATTTACTTTTTGGTGTCCTTTTCTTTACGTTAAAATTTTAATTATCTTTTTGTGGAAATCAGATGTCCAGCTCTTCAAAGCATACACATGTAAATTTGGTTTCTTTGTAGATAAAATTTGCTGGTAAAAAAAAGTCAGTGAAATTACACCTTGATAAACCAGAACACTGTAAAAACCGACAAATGTCAGATTTTCTTTTATATTAAAATACATGTTAAATAACCTTGATAAACTGGTGTCTGTCTGATCAGACATGTTTTACTTTCCTTGAGCTGGTTCACACAGGGCTCTCAGGCTTTGTACCACCAACAAAGTTGAGTGTAACAAAAGTTATATTGACTGATTGTTTGATGTTTTAATTACGGTACACTAAAGATTATTTCATTTATATGGCGGCCTTGTCTGGGAAACCAGGCTCCTTGCCCAGAGGAAACCCCTGTTTTCTGAGAGTAAACGAGTGAAAAATCCACTCAGAAATTGTTATTTGGTCTGAGTGGGATTCAACCCTCGCCACATCAATGGAAGGTCTGTATCAGACTGAGGGGCGCTATTACTCTAACCGACTGAGCCACCGAGGTCCCATGGTATATTGACTTAAAGGGGCATGAGCTGCCAAAATGTTGATATTTTGACGTTACAACATAATGTTGAAATTATTGGCTATTTTTCTCAAGACGTGTAATTCAGAAGCTTTTTAGTGCTTCTAGTCTCCAGAATGTACGATAAAGTATTGTTTTGCACTAACTTTGGCTTAGAATGAATGAATGGTCGTCCCGGTTATTTAAATTTTGTTTACTTTTCGAACACGTTTTCGGTTGCTACAGGCCACATACTGTATGGATTTTCCTCATTCCAACGCCAATCATTTAGTTTTTCGATCACCTTCAAAGCCTCTTACTGTCGTGACGATCAGAAATTATCAAAAAAGTGTGAATTTTGGCAGCTCATGCCCCTTTAAGTTTATGATAAGCATGTATGTTGTTTATATGAGAGAAAGTACAAGGTGACTTAAAAATTCCTTGACCGTATTGAAAACTGTTGCATCAACATGAAGTCATATTTTCACTTAAACTGTGCATAACTACCACATGGGGCAATTGATTAAAAACCTACTCGCAATTTATAAAATTATTTCTTTGAACTTGTTATGATTTAACCCAGAGGTCCAGTGATATAATAGGTTTATGGTGCCCCGAACAACCAGCCAAGCAAAGCGCAAGCGAACAATTTTTTGGTCAAGTCTATCAAAGTTTTGAACAGTTGTGACATTCATAATATAACCATATGATATGTGTTAAATTTAAAGAAATATTCAAGTTTAAAATTCCAGTCTAATAAAATAAATACATAATATTCAGGTCCCAAAATCAACCTTGGAATGAGCATACATTGTAGAACGAAAAACAACAAAAATGTAGTTTCTTTCACATAAAGCAACAGTTTACATATATTGTAAAGTGTTCATGCTCTTAAAATAAAATAAATAGTGACCTATTTGGTCGCATTAACAATTTCTTTAACATAAAATTTTAAAATAATATTCTCTTCTTTCTGAAAAATCTCCTAGATCTTCAGGCAAAAGTCACTGAAGCATAATCAATGATAATATATTGGACTAAAATATATTAATTTACATATAGTAACTCTTAACTTGTTTGACAAGCACAGAAATAAAATAAAACGTTCAATAAAGCAGATCGTCATGTCAAATATATCAAATAAATATTTTTCTCGGATCTTCTTTAAAAATAAACATTCCACAGTCTTTGGGAAAAACTGAACAAATTTTGATTTCTGCATAGGCTCACACAAAAAAAAAAGAACAAAAAACTAAACTAGATAACGTCGCATTACCATTTTTTTACTTCATTTAAAGTTGATGATATGTAAGTCTTGTTTACAATTTTCACTTTGTCAGTTCGTTAATTAGTGAGGTTTGATCACTATCACAGGTATCATGACTTTCATAGCTACATAGATTCTAAATACTGTTTGACAAGAGATGGTTGATTGCTAATTTACACCTAGTCCAGGTTTCTGACTCCAAAATGACTAATTTTTTATATTGACGGTGGTATCCAAAATACGGTTGTCAGCATAAAAAATAGCAATTTTGGAGTCAGAAATACGGACTGATTTACACCACACTCAATATTATTTCACTTATATGACAATGTGACAGATACAAGGGTCCTTACTAATGGGAACCACCTTTAAGTCTTAGAAAATTAACTCAATGATTGGTTTGTTTGGGTTTTAACATCAACCTCAAAATTGCTGGATTTAAAAGGGAGAGTGAACTGGCTTCAATGAATGAACAATCCTAGCATTTGACAGATTCCAGCCCAGAATTTTTACCTTTTTTTGGGGGGGCACAAAGTCACTTAAAAACCTCATGCTTAATAATCTACCTCATTATGTAAATGAAAACAGTGCAGGGGGAGACAACCTAGCACAAACAGGAGGTCCCTATTTCACTTGGGCTTTCATTACAAGGCAGGGAGAAAAAATATTAATGCATTGGTAATAAAAACTGTGTATTTTCTGCCACAGACTTTGCATGCATGAGGTAATAAATATGTCACAAGAATAACAGTAAATGAGGGATATCTTCAGCACTGGATATCATAGATATATGGGAATGTCATATCAGACATGGTTGGGCTGTGCCAATAACACTACATTTTAATAATAGGATTTAAAGAGGCGATTCTATTGTAAGGGCCAGGCAAGGTAGACACGTTTATCAATCTCATACAAGCCGGAAATCGGCATCAAAATACTATAGTGGAGCCTTTGAAATATGCATATTTAAAAAAAAAAAAGACATTGCATGGAACAAAAACTGTCACTGTCATTGTATTAGTAAAAAGTTGCACGAAATTTATATGTAAGCCGTCAAAATGTAATATATGGTAGAACATCAATCTGTAGCACTGAATGTCATAGACCTATAGAGAATGGAACCCAACTCTTATAGTCTCAATGTCAGGGCAACGATTTGTTATAAAAAAAACTCACATGTAAGCCATCTGTCAAATATTGGTACTGAGATTTCACATTGCTAAAATATAAGCAATCAATTTACACAATTACTGCCCATAAAACCGGTCAAAAAGTTGTTCACTTAAGTAAAACTTCAAATAGGTTCTTAAAGATCAGTCCTATGTAATTAACATTCTTACTGTGCATAAAAGACTATATAAGTACAAAATGTATGATGAGTTTGTGGACTCACATTTCTAAAAGTGACTTAGAAGACAGTCTATATTCCCAAGCCTGATCTTTTGATTTTTTTTATATCACAGAGTGTAAACTCATTATCTTTGCCCAAAGTGCACAACGGAATTGCCTTCAATCATTGGATGTCAGAAGTATTTATTATTCAGTCTTTATGAAATCTCACGTTTTGTTGGGTCACCCTCTGCATGTGGATTTAGGAAGCCGTCAAAGAAGGCCATGTTTTGTTGGGTCACCCTCTGCATGTGAATTTATGAAGCCGTCAAAGAAGGTCATGTTTTGTTGGGCCACCCTCTGCATGTGGATTTATGAAGCCGTCAAAGAAGGTCATGTTTTGTTGGGCCACCCTCTGCATGTGGATTTATGAAGCCGTCAAAGAAGGTCATGTTTTGTTGGGCCACCCTCTGCGTGTGGATTTATGAAGCCGTCAAAGGCCATGTTTTGTTGGGTCACCCTCTGCATGTGGATTTATGAAGCCGTCAAAGAAGGGCCATGTTTTGTTGGGTCACCCTCTGCATGTGGATTTATGAAGCCGTCAAAGAAGGCCATGTTTTGTTGGGTCAGAGTTTCCATATAAGGCAACTGATACCATGCCCAATTAATTAGGTTAAAACTCATCTGACATGACCCTTAATGAGGTCAGAGTTTCCATATAAGGCAACTGATACCATGACCAATTAATTAGGTTAAAACTCATCTGACATGACCCTTAATGAGTTCAGAGTTTCCATATAAGGCAACTGACACCATGCCCAATTAATTAGGTTAAAACTCATCTGACATGACCCTTAATGAGGTCAGAGTTTTCATATAAGGCAACTAAAGACATTCTGAAACAATGGGAATAAATAAATCTGACTTGGTCTTAAATTTGGTCAAGGAATACAAACAGGTATTTCAATACATGATTTAGTTTAACATTTTTGGACGGATTTCTTTCTTTTTGAAAATACATTGAGCAATACAACATTGAGCAATACAACATTGAGCCCTGAGAGAATACAGCATTACCAGCATCACAGTTTCTGAAGGATGACTTGATGATAGATGAAGAAATAAATAATACACTTATTTTTGTCTGGATCAGCTTTCCTGCTTGGTGTCGGGAGGAAGACCAACATCAACCCAAATATGAGTGTATAATTTTCTATAACGAATACCCTTTACTTTATACTGTATTGAGTTGAGACCGTCTGACAGGATTCGTTTTGGTACACTGCCTAAAAGCTGGAATCTGAAAATAAAAACAGTTTAAGATTATTTAAAAAAACCTCGGATGGATGAGAGCGACATGGGTAATGCTCAATGTCTGATTGATTTAGTATAAGCTGCCTCGTTATAATTCCTACAAGCCTTGATCGGCCATCGACCACTTCACTTGATAATTTGTTGTGAAAAAATATACTTTTTCGCTCTTATATTAGACCCTATTCACACATTGTTTAGGGGTTTAACACCGAAAGAGAGGTTGTAGTTGCGTGATAACACACCGCTGAGGACTGTTGGTCACCGAGTCAACCCCCCGAGACGCCGCAGGCATCGAAGGAGGTTGACGAGGTGACCAACAGTCCTCAGCGGTGTGTTATCACGCAACTACAACCGATACGGAGGTTTTAAACCCCATTCTACCCCGAAAATTAACTTTTTTGCACATCGATGAATGGCTCTTCCCATTCCCTCCCTCCGCTAAACTGTGCGACCTTGAACTTTCATGCGAATCTATTTATACATCTTGCACGAGACCGTTCAACTTGCAGACTTCCACCGAAACATTCAGCCACACGTTTCACCTTACCGGACGAAATGTCATATAATTATAAGTCATAATACCATAAACTATTCACTGTCTGACAACTTTTCTTTACAATGCAAATGCTGCCATTATGCATCACGTTCTCGCCTACGGCCGTACGCTAAATTCCGCAGCGATGGGTTCGATTCGACCCGCCATCGTTGGCTCCAGTCGAGACCCGATCGAGAAGAACAAGTGATAAAAGAATCTCTACTATACTGTATACATGTATATCTTTATTTTTGATATAACAGTTTAAGCGAGTGGAGCTATGGAGTATTAAGTGAATAACGTCTTTGCTTTGTACTAAAATAGAAAAATACGGCCATTTGTTGTCACGCAGGGAGGATATGGGAAGAGCGGTGTGTTGGTTGTGAAACCACAACCGCTGAGTGTCCAACGTATTTATGTATATTTGCACACGGCATAGGGGTAGAATACATAATTTTGCCTGAAAACAAACTTTGATTTTCCCATGAATATATCAGGACGCGCCAATAAGCTAAAACAACCAACCATGAATATATCTTGTATAGGCCTGTCTATTTATTGTACTTAAAATTGTATTTCATTTTGTTTGAGGAGTGCTTGAGGAAGGAAGAATGACATGGAACTTGGTAATTTAATAATCATTTGAGGATTGCTTCAATTTGGTGTTCTTGCGCCAAAGACCGACACAATGGTAAGGTGGAAAACCTCATTTTTTTATTTTAGCAAGCATAACAAGGGAATACATAAGACGGGGCAACCAGAAAATTTTATAATTGGCCAAGAGAGCATCCGAGTGAATCGTTAATTATGAAGCCTTTCATGATTGTCCATTGGTTTATCTTCTACACGTTACTTATGACTTTATGGATCCTGATTACTTACACTCCGTCATAATGATCTGCTGGACTTTTCTTGTGAACTATCATTTTGTATCTTGCTATCGTTGAAGGAGGCCTCTGTATCCGGGTACCCATCTCAAAAATTCTAAAAACAAAAATAATAAGGGTGTAATTGAAATGGTATAGTAAAGATAGTTTTAAAACATGCATGGCACTTTAAATAGTTGTTTCAGTAATCTGTGACCATTTCAGTGTGGCCAGTACAAAAAGCTTCCAGGTAGGACGGATTGCTTCATGTTTTGTGCCTTCACCAAAACACTTCACCATATATGGTGATTGAGCCGGTTCTCTATGCTCAAGAGCCAGGATACACACTGTGACATGGTTTTATATTTTTCACAGGTTTTATATGCGTTGGATTCAAAATTGTCACAGGTTTAATATGTGTTGGATTCAAATTTGTCACAGGTTTAATATGTGTTGGATTCAAATTTGTCACAGGTTCAATATGTGTTGGATTCAAATTTGTCACAGGTTTAATATGTGTTGGATTCAAATTTGTCACAGGTTTAATATGTTTTGGATTCAAATTTGTCACGGGTTTAATATGTGTTGGAAATAAATTTGTCACAGGTTTAATATGTTTTGGATTCAAATTTGTCACAGGTTTAATATGTGTTGGATTCAAATTTGTCACATGTTTAATATGTGTTGAAATCAAATTTGTCACATGTTTAATATGTGTTGAAATCAAATTTGTCACAGGTTTAATACAACGACGGTTTAATATGTGTTGGAAATAAATTTGTCACAGGTTTGATATGTTTTGGATTCAAATTTGTCACGGGTTTAATATGTGTTGGAAATAAATTTGTCACAGGTTTAATATGTTTTGGATTCAAATTTGTCACAGGTTTAATATGTGTTGGATTCAAATTTGTCACAGGTTTAATATGTGTTGGATTCAAATTTGTCACAGGTTCAATATGTGTTGGATTCAAATTTGTCACAGGTTTAATATGTGTTGGATTCAAATCTGTCACAGGTTTAATATGTGTTGGATTCAAATTTGTCACAGGTTTAATATGTGTTGGATTCAAATTTGTCACAGGTTTAATATGTTTTTGATTCACATTTGTCACAGGTTTAATATGTTTTTGATTCACATTTGTCACAGGTTTAATAAGCTACTTTTCTATTTATCTCTGTATGTGGAAAAGTTGCCAGGTACTCGCCGAAAGTCAATGGTTTCCTTTAGGCAAATAGCCTGGTTATCTCCTCCACTAAACCTCTGCATATAATTTCCGCATAAAACATCAATGAATTGTATGTTGGATTAAAATTTGACACATGGTTTTGATGTTGCGGTCAATTGTTTTTAATACCTCACATATTAAAGTGGCATGAGCTGCCAAAATGTTGATATTTTGATGTAAAACCAAAATGTTGAAATTATCGGCTATTTTTCTCAAGACGTATAACTCAGAAGCTTTTCCGTGCTTCTAGTCGAGAATGTACGATGATGTGTTGTTTTAAACTAACTTTGGTTTAGAATGAATGAATGGTCGTCTCGGTTATTTAAATTTTGTTTACTTTTCGAACACTATTCCAGTTCGTACAGGCCACATACTGTATGGATTTTCCTCATTCCAACGAAAATCATTTAGTTTTCTGATGGCCTTCAAAGCCTCTATCTGTCGTGACGATCAGAAATTATGAAAAAAGGGGGAATTTGGCAGCTCATGCCAATTTAAGCTTGTTAAATGACATTTAGAAATAATATTTGGTTACCTTTCTCCCATTTCATCATCCTCTCCTCCCCATCCCCAAAACATATTGGAATAACCATTGACAGCTAGAAAGCTCTCAACCGGCATGTTTAATACACCTCCAGCAAGTTTGTCATATAAAATTCTGAAAAATATGAGATGGGTTTAATACAAAACACAAAAAGCAGGGAGGACAATGGAGTTCTCTAGTTTTAGGCTTGTAGAGTACGTAATGTGAATATTGTTCCATAATAAAATCCTCCGGTATGCTTATGCAAATTAGTCAAATAAAAGTTGCACAACTTAATCTATGACCATCAGCTTATCGAGGGGGGGGGGGGGGGGGGGGTGGGGGGGGGGGGGCGAGGAGGGGGCTCCATACCCTCTAATGCTTTACCTTTACTTTAAAACAGATTGATTGATGTCTAATGTTGCACTCAAGGTTATTTCACTTATATGGGGGTGTTACTCTGCTTTGTGAGGAAGGAAACCAGGCTCTTTACCCAGAGGAAACCCCGACCTAGGGTGAGTTCCTCTTTCACATTCGGAGTGGGATTCGAACCAGCAACGCATCGATGGAAGGCCAAAGTATAGGTTGAGCTGGCCAGTAGAGTTGAAAAGTGTAGCGCGTTGAAAAAGTGCTCTTAAAGCGGACATGTATTGGTATACTGATGTCCGTCCGTCTGTCTGTACCAGGTCTGTGTCCGCTCTACAACTTAAAACCTGTAGCCTGCATTACATTTTAGGAGTAGACCAAAAGCAAATTGGGGTCTCGCTATTTGTGGTGACAGTCACCCAGCCTTTTGGCATTCGGTAACTCAGGAACTATTGCATGTATTTTAAATTTATTTCAGTTATAAATAACCCTGATAAAGGTAAAACTTACTTATATTCTAAGCTGTCCACTGCTACAGAAAGATGACGTGGGATTCTCGTACACCTGTACAGATTTCTATCATCCTCAGGTATTAAATCCACATCGTGGAATATAAAACAGTGGAAGTTACCCATACGTATTCCCTCCAGGAAACCTACATTCATCAACTTCCCTTTATTAAATGTTGTGTTACCCACCTGAAAAATATAATAAACACATATATAATATTTAGGAATTTAAGAGTTAGTAACAATTAGGCGGAGTTCATAAGAGTTCAATATTTTTCAAAGAATAGCATTAATAAGTTCTCCATTGTTGGTGGTTAACATTGAAAGATAGCTAATCATCCAAGAATATTTACACAGGGAATAATGATGCATGTAACCATATATTGCAACATAATTCCATCAAATTGTTCTAAATGAATCTTAATGGTATTTTTTTTTATTTCAGTTTGTCAAGGTACTTCAAATGCTGAACAATCAGAATTTATGACAAAATTCTGAATTTTGACGTCTCTTGCCACTTTAAAGCAAAAAGAATTTTTCTACGTAGTTATTTTTAAAGTATAACATTCTACTATAAAAGAAAAATTTTGTCTTGCATCAACGTCATATTCAGAGAGATCTTATTGCTAAAAGATAAACTTAAATGGATGGATTTTATCTGTGGCATCAGTTACTATACACTCTACTATGTGCCTGGTGTTGTAAACTTTATTAGAGAGAAACTCCAGAGTTTTCTCAAATAAAACTGAACAACCACTTTGCAATTTAGCACAATGCTTTGAATGCAAAATATCAACATAAATTGAGCATTTTAAGCATAGTGAAGTCTCCCACACAGTTGCGTACCGTGGAATTGCCCAGGTCAATATTAGATATTGTTTCACAAATAGAAAAGAAGTATTTCTCTTTTAAAGTGGCATGAGCTGCAAAAATGTTGATATTTTGACGTTAAAACAGAACGTGGAAATTATCGGCTATTTTTCTGAAGACGTAAAATTCAGAAGCTTTTCAGTGCTTTTAGTCTCGAAAATGTACGATAAAGTATTGTTTTGAACTTTGGCTTAGAATGAATGAATGGTCGTCTCGGTTATTTAAATTTTGTTTACTTTATGAACACCTTTTCGGTTCGTACAGGCCACTTACTGTATCAGTATGGTCTCTCAAATCGTTGCGGACCATGGAATTGCCCACCAGGTCAATATTAGAGATTATTTCACAAATAGAAAAGAAATATTTCTCTTAAATGTTACTCTAAAGGTGTATACAATATGGTTATATATTTTTGAACACATTATTTCACAAATAGAAAAAGAAGTATTTCTTTTAAATTATATTTAACTATTTAAAATGTTACTCTAAATTTGTATACAATATTGTTATATATACACTAAAACACTAGTTCAATACATTGTATCCAAACATTCAGAAATGTTAACTTGTAACACATTTTACATCAAGATGTGTTACAGTTGTTTTATATGAAACATTTTGTATATTTTTATTAAGTATTCTTATCTGATACATAAATACATAAAATCATAATAATATTATATTAATTTACATCCAATATCAATAACAAATGTAAGTTTATAATAATGATAGCCTTTTTATCATCCATAAACAATCAAGCCTTAATTAAATGATTCTGCAGCGATGGGATATTTAGTCCTACAAATTTCAATGATACAGTGAAACCAAAAGATGTTCGTTAGACAGGTGTTTATCAATGTTATTTTAACATCAATTTTAATGTAGGAGAAAATTGGCTGTCGGCAAGTCTGTCTTGACAGTCCATTTAGACAGGTGTCAGTTTATCAATGTTATTTTAATATAGAAGAAAGTTGGCTATATGCATACTGTTTTGACAGAGTTCAGTTTTATCAAAGCCAAAACACACAGGTTAACTTGTATGTATCTTGTACAAGATGATGTATATTTATGAGCTTTCGATGCGCAGCTACTCTCATTATCAGATATTACCACACATTGGTTTCACAGTATATCAATGGACACATCTGGAATCTTCTTGACTAAAATAACCATGAAGACAAATTTCGAATTTAGTTAAAAAGGTGGGAGGTGGAGGTATATTGTTAGACTTTTATACCTAATCCCACATTGTTATAATAAACCCAAACCAATAATATTTCATTAGGTTGAAGACAACATGAGTTTGGCCGTAGTAAGATTTTCTGGAACACTTTGAAATACACTGACAAAGTTGTACAGATCTTCAGTTATGGAAAGAAAGCAGCTAAACTAAGATTAAACAAACTATGATAAAGGTAACAGACAAGAGAGTTTAGATCGGACTAGTAGATCTTTCAAACACTTGTTCTTTTTATAAGCAATGACTGGTCTTTGGGTCAGAGGTCGATCCATTTTACTTTGAACTTGTTTGTATTATATTATACTTTTTTCCCCGACACCTTCCCGGGTCCAAGTTCAAACCCAAAGGGTAGAAAGTTTGTAACGTTTAATCCAAAAAACTTTCCAAACGTGTGTGTTTGGTATCTGCACGGGAAGGGAGATGAGAGATTTTGACTAGAGTATGATTTCGTAATGGTTCTAAACCGAATAACCTATACTGGTTAACCATATTTGTTAAACAAAATGGAGAAATAAAATACCTGGCACCTATAAATCCTCCACATTATTAAAGATTGATTGATTCATGTTTTATGCCGCATTCAAGATTATTTCACTTATATGGCCCTGTTGCCAGTTTTATTGTGGGAGGAAACCGGGCTCTATGCCCGGAGGAAACCCACGACCTTCCGTTGGTAATTGGCAACCATCCCACATAGGTCGTTAGAGTGAAAACCCAGTCAGAAAATTTTCCATATTTTTGGGACTGAGTGGGATTCGGACCCGCGCCTCATTGGTGGAAGGCTGTTCGGCTAAATTAAAGAACTATTGTCATTAAAATATAATTTGCTTCGGCATTTAGAAATTCATCACTTTCTTTTCCTATTATCATATTTTGTTCAATTTCAGTTTACCCGACTGAAGATCCGTACAATTTTGTCAATATATAACAAAACATTTCAGAAAAAAATTTACTGATTAAAGCCAAAAATCTTCAACCTAATGAAATATCACGGGGTTTGGTATATTACAGCAGCTTATGACTGGGTATAAAGGTGAAAATAATATACCCCTTTTAACACAACTAGAATCTAGTCTCTATGGTTATTTTTAATAGTGAAGAAGATTTTCCCTATGCCCTTGAGTTTTAGTGTTCATAAATATGTAATAAAAATAGTCATTAACGGATTCAAAATGGCTTCCTGTATCTATTAATACTTTGTGTTTCTAATTATTATTGTATCTATTTATGTAAATCTATAAAAGGTCAGGAGACGGATCTAAAAATATCTTAGTTTATCCTGCAATATTACATAACTGGATGGATGTATTGTTTCAAATGTTAAGTAAGTAACATGAAGGCTATCACATCTCACAAAGCAATCATAAATCATAGCTATTTGTAGACTGTATTTTCCTTTAGATTAGTTTTGAATTTCTGGGGGTTTATAAGTCTAAATATGACTTGCCATATCCTAACACAAAAATATATTTTGGAACATTAAAACTATTCCCAGTGTGGTGGAAATTACACACGTTCACTCAGATTGATTGATTAATGTTTTACGCAACATTCATTATTATTTTACGAATTGCGAGGAAAGCTGGTGGCTCCACTCAGAATTGTTTCCGTTTTTGTTAGGACATATTTTAAAATCTAAATCCCTCCACTCCGGGGCTTTTACATTCAATGAAAGGATTTAGATTTTAAATTATGTCATAATGCCATATTTACAAAGGTAAAATTATACAAACTTGGTAAAACAGTGAATGAAACTTGTGACTTGTGTGAAACTGATAGAGAAACTCTCAATCATATTTTTATCTCCTGTCCTATTTTACTTGATTTTACATCTTATATAACTTTTTGCTCCCAGTAATTTTGATTGATTGATGTTTTATATACTTAAAATTATTTCAGATTGAAAGAGGAAGAAAAACCAGCCTCAATACTCGGACAACCCAAAACTACTCCCGACACATCCATCTGACTAAAGTCGAGATGCTCATTGAAAAGCTCTTTTCAATGAGCATCTCGGCTTTAGTCAGATTGCCGACACATATGCCGGGAAAATTTTCTCAACAACATAATAACAAATCTCTGTCTTATAACATTACCAGTTGAGACATTCTAGGTTGATATACTATAAAAGAGGTATATCTCCAAGGATATGTCTAATGATATGGTACAGTGTGTGTAATAGGAGAACACGTGGATATAATAGATAAACACCATTTAGTCCCGTTCAGTCATTATAGATATACCAGGTGTATTAATTAGCACTTATCGACGGATGAATCTAGTCTCATATTGTAACCATGTTGAACAAAGAGTTAGTAACAATTAGGCAGAGTTCACAAGAGTTCAATATTTTTCAAAGAATAGCATTAATAAGTTCTCCATTGTTGGTGGTTAACATTGAAAGATAGCTAATAACCCAAGAAAATGGACAGAGCATTTAAGGAACGTTTTTAAATGAAGTTTTAGTAAAGATTAAATAGACAAATTTAAAACCTGAACACTTTCGTCAAAACAGTTTTTAAAAAGGCAATTTAGACACCTGTACATTAAATTTCTGGCTAAGCCCTCGGGTTAATCCCAGGGTTGAGAGAATCTTTCTGGCACAGAGCCAATAAACCTGGCACCACGGTCAAATAGTTGAAATAATCTTGAGCAACGTAAAAAATCAATCAACAGCACCATCAAATAATCTATGGAAAGCAGCAGTTCACTTTTGACAACACAGTATGATCATGTGACCACTTCTTCGGACAGAAATGTTTTAAGCAATTGAAAGACGGGAAATAAAACCCCACAACATCTCATATTTTCGGGATGTGTACATTTACTAAGGACGTTTTTGTTGCTTTTTAATGGAATTTTAACTCTCAAATTATCTTGACATAATGAAAATTAACGAAAAAAGTTTTGGCTGCTCATGCATGCTATTTAAATATGTATGTACAGTGAAATGTGTATATGCCGTCATGCCTTAGGGAAAGAATAACTTGTCTGTTAGACAGAAGTAAGTTTATCAATGTCATTTAACACCGAGCTTAATGTGGATGAAAGTCAGACACATACTCAATTTCACTGGTTGAATCGATGTGAGTTTATACAGGCTTCACTGTTGAAACAAAAACATGGTAAATTATCGTCACCGGAGTACATACCTGCTCTACGACAAATATATGAAAATCTATAAGCTGTCTTTTTAATACTGGTAATAAATGGTGAAGAAGTATGTTGAGATGCTGTGTACGATCGCGGAATGGTATCACTATGGCTACTCGGTGAGGGGCGTGACAGTGAGGCGGTCTCCATAATCCTCCTCGCCTCACATCAAGGTGGTCGCTCATCACCTCCATCATTGTCACATTTTCCGTTGCATTTAAATCTATGTGCAGTGGACCAGCTACAAGATAAAAGAAAAAAAAGCATGTTATAAGTGTAAAATATAGTCATATTTAGATAAAAGAAAAAGAGCATATTATAAGTGTAAAATATAGTCATATTTAGATAAAAGAAAAAGAGCATATTATAAGTGTAAAATATAGTCATATTTAGATAAAAGAAAAAGAGCATATTATAAGTGTAAAATATAGTCATCTTTAGATAAAAGAAAAAGAGCATATTATAAGTGTAAAATATAGTCATATTGAGATAAAAGAAAAAGAGCATATTATAAGTGTAAAATACAGACATATTTAGATAAAAGGAAAAAGAGCATATTATAAGTGTAAAATAGTCATATTTAAAAAAGTTAAAGTGACAGTTAAATTATTAAACAAAATTTACTATCATTTTTTTCACTAGAAAACCATACATTTTCTAATTTGAAATATCCCCTCAATGTTCATGTTCTGGTATCCTCATTGTCTGCATTATTTATTATCATGGCAGATTGAGCATACAGTTTAATCAAGGTAGGACTAGCTATTACACTTGCTCAGACATTGAGTGCCCAAGCGAGTCAATGCAATATCTTTTTTAAAATCTTCCTGTGGGTTATATTGATTGTAAATGTAATCAGCAATAATGATATGATTGATTGGGGCTTAATTTTGTATTTAACAGGCCAAATGGCGACAAAAGTACCCAAAAAAAAAAAAAAAATGATAGCTCAAGTCTTATTATCGAAGTGATTGTTAAAATAATAATTCTCAGAAAGTTTTTAAATTTTCAGAGAAATAAAAGGAATTGAAACTATAAAAAGCAAAATTCAAACCTGAAAACCCAATAACACCATAGGTTTACTTGGGCACACAAAAACAATCATTAAAGCAAAAGCAACTCCTAAAGTTCAAATGGTATAATCGCAACTTATAGGGCTTTGAGTAAATAAAACCTAAATGACAAAATTATCAAATTTATTTTGATTGAGAAGAGTGGGGTGAGGGGGTGGGGGAGTTTGTGTTACCTGATGCAAGCATTTGTCAAGGCACAGAGGTCCACTTAGATACAACTCAAATCTAAATAATGTATGCACTTTTTCATTATGTCTTTAGCATTAACAAAACTGAATGAGACAATCACGGATAGATTGATTGATTGATGATGTTTGGTGGGCTACATGTCATACTGGGCAGATGTGTTGTGGGCGCAAAGTAAGTACTTACATTTGTAATATTTAAAAAAGTATCCCAATGTCCTACTAATGGCTGGATAGTTTTGGGTTTTACACCCCATTAATGAAAGTTTCAAGGCATGGTCGAACCTAATTGTTGAAAAGCGTTTGGTTGATCAAAGTGCCATAATGGGACGACCCTAGCATGGTGTTATTTCAAAAGGTTGATGTTGCGAGAAGTAAACAATACAGGTGCTATTGAAAACAGACATAATATATTTACATTTCACGATATAGTGTTACTTATTGACGTCTGGTGTGTCCGACACAAATGGTGTGTGTCAAAATAAACCCCAATAACAGCATAACAATCAACATTGATTCACACAACATGAAGATCAATAAGGTTGGTTTATAAGCAGCCCTTTAATGGCTTCACACTTTCAACATTGTTGAAAACTGAAAGGTTTCTTTTATTATTATTATACACTATGAAGTCAGGTGTGTATTGATTTTATTCTTGAGATCATTTACAGCCATGCAGACGGGATGGTAGAACATCGTCACTTAATGACTCGCTGAATAGAAGTACACAATGCCGACAAATCATTAGTCCATAAGTCAATGAAAACAATTAGAAAAATACCAATAGCACTGAATTAAAATCAGAAAATAAAAATGAATTTTAATTTACTTATCCGAAAGCAGAAACGTTAAAACTAAGGCATAGTTGACGAAATTATCTCTGAATTTCAAAGTAATGTCCCCTGTCTTTTGTTAGTAAGCAAAACCCTAAGATTTAGTTATACGTGTAATTTCTTCATTGGTAAAAGTAGTCATGTATCATTCTTCCTTTTTAAAAAAATCTTTTGTGTGACCTAACAAAAAAAAACCCAACATATTATTCCTGTGCCGACATTTTATACAACAAAGACACGGACAGACTTAGCCAAGACATATGACAGCTTGATTGGCTCTTTGCCAAACATTGATTTCATAACTTTGCTAAACCATCTGCAGAAACAAATGGAACTTAGATACTTCAAATCAATATGGTAGGTCTACTTATTCATCTGAAATTAAACTAATAATTGATGCAGAAAATGTATGATTCAATAAAAGATGATTTAGCAATTTATATGTTCCTATTCAAATCATAAAGGATATTAAACAAATGGGAAAAACAAGTAGAATCATAAAAAAAAACAAATAATGAAATTATCATTTTGTGTGACAACAGACTTTCAGGGGCAGATAGGCCTATAGGTTTTTAAAGCTTATTTAGACACCAGGGGCGGGTTGTTCCAAAGAAAGTTGGCTGAAAGTCAGGTTAATCGATGTTGTGTCACAAAGGAATTTCCCTGTTGCGCAATGTCATTTAAACTGTTATTTAGCTGATTTTCTTTTAACAACCGGCCCCTGCCATCCAAAAGAGCTCCAAAAACCTATCAGAGCAAACATAACACATCTGTTCTTGTGATTTCCTGTAAATTAGCCAAAAATAAGGCTAAACAGAATTAGCTAATTGATGGTCATTTAATCAAAACACACAAAAATAAGAGCTTTCCTTAGATACCAATCTTACACATGTACGTTCAGGTAGTTTTATAAGCAGCAGCCCTGGAACCTGTTTCACAAAGCAGCGTAGTGTAAGTTTTTACGTAAATGCCTTAGCAACACATACTGTAGAGATACATGTACGTTATTATGAAAGTTACGCAAAAACAGGCCCCTGGAGCCTGTTTCATAAAGTGGCATAGGGTAAGTTTTTCCTATAGAAACCCATATTGTAGAGATATGTTGCTATGGCAGTTATGTAAAAACTTCGCCTCTTTGTGAAACAGGCTCCAGCTATCTAAATTTTGTTACTTATTAACTCACATCTTCTGTTAACATAGGCTACTGGCTTTTTCCAAATATCTTTTTTTTTTATTTCAACATCAATGTTAGATTTTCACGGTAGGCCTACTGCAATTACGCTAAACGTGAGAATCAGAATTCATGAAAAAAATCTGAACTTTGCCAGCTCATGCCACTAAAAACACATAGGCTCCTGGAACACCTTCTGGTAAAATTACTTATGGAAACAGGCCCACTACAGGTGAGAAAAAAGCTTTGATGTACCATAGTTAATCTGCCAGTGTACCCAATAGTGACACCATCAAATCTACTAAAGTAGCCCTTCACAGGGCAGGTAAATGGAAAACTGTTGTATTGTATTAACAAAGCGGTTTAAAGTGTTATGGCCCAGATCATTGCTATGGAAGGCTCTGCTATAAACAATAACATGCCTTAACTACCAGTTATCTTTATCTCGTAAATCAAGGGGAAAGTCAGTCATACTTAGCACTTTGATCACATAAATGTAGCTAATAAGGTTTTATTTGACAGGGCTTTGTTTACAATTTTAGAGGAACTTAGTAGTTTTAAAAAGTAAGTCAAATTAGCTGGTACCAGAATTAGCTTTCAACCGAGATCCAGAATGCCACAGTTTGCATACTTTGATTGCTGTTATATGTCGTATTCAAGATTATTTCCCTATGGTGGCGGTACCTTGTTTAGTGGTGGAGGAAACCCGGATCTTTGCCCGGAGGAAACCCACAACCTTCATCGAGTACCTGGAAACTCTTCCACACATGGCTTTCGAGTAAAAAATTCACCTCAGAAATTTTTCAGTTTTGTTTGGCCTGCACAGTGTTCCATACATCAGTTGAACACGTCTTCTCATTCTACACTTTCAGTATTCTTATCATAGAGGGCGATGAGGCGTGAGAATTCATTTTAGTTGAGAGGGATTTCAAATGTGACAGTGTACTTTAGAATAGATTGATTCATGATTGCTGGTTTACGTCCGACTCAAGGTTTTAAAATAGAAAATATATATGTATTAGTAATATATCATTTTATATACATGCAACCACACTTAAGTAAAAATTAAGACTAGACCTCACAGGGAATGCAATATTTATTATATAATGTGAACTGAATTCTACTTAATTATGCATGCAAACAGAATAACATAACAGATCTAAAGAACAAAGCTGTCACCTTAGACTATAATAAATCAGACCATAAAAACTAGCATCAACATGAAATATATTCATGAGTTTGACATTTCAAAGTCATTCCCATAATTTCCATAAAACAACGTACTCACAGATAATATACCCATGCATTGGTTCACATGTTGATGAATCATATCCTTTAACTTTTGTGATATTTTACATACCATGTACTTGTTGAAACCGGACATAATTTTGACTAAAATATTAAATTGACACCGTCAATGTCAGCCAATGAATGGCCCCATTTTCTTATGTTCAAATTGACAATGGAGAAATAATTGAAAGCCTCTTTTATCAATTACTTTTACTGCAATTAGATTTTAATCTTAAATCAGAAGATTTTAAAATAACATGGCGAAATTCCTAGGGGGAGGGGGGGGGGGGGGATATGTCTAAGTTTTTTTTAGAGCCGAAGTGTATTCAGTTTTTTGTGCGACTCCATTTAACAATGGGACAATGCTGTGTTTCCACAATAAAAACATAGGCTTACCACAAAACCCCTGTAATATACCAACATGGATTGTTTAGTTTGAGGCCAGTCATAAAAAATTGTCTCAAGTACATTAATTTTCTGTAAACTTTTCGGTCTTTAATGTTTTTTTTTATGCCCAGTGAATCTGTATGGGAATATTTTTATCACTTTGGTGAATTTATTATCTCTGTATGGGGCAAACAGGTCAAAACTGGCATCGATGACATTTATCGCTTGCTCGATGACTTTAGGGACTTGCTGACTAATATGCCCTTTTCCAAATCCTATATATTAGAGTTTCCACAGACAAGCTCAATGTGCACAGTGAGGAATCTGAAAGAAGACATTTAAGATATATTGACTTGATGGAGTTAATCGAGTGAGTGTTGTGTCAGAGTAAGGGACTATAGTTACCGCTTTTAAATTAATTATTTGGATGGACTTCGCGTTTCACATTTCAAACAAGTTTCCATTTATAGTCCCATTTGATTTTTAGATTTTAGCTCAAATACACATTTGAAACATTCCTTTCATTTTACTGAACAATTTGACCAGCGTCACCGATGAAATCCTTGCATCATGTGACTCATGTGTCGACACTCAAAAGAAATGCAATATTTATTATATAATGTGAACTGAATTCTACTTAATTATGCATGCACTATAATAAATCAGACCATGAAAACTAGCATCAACATGAAATATATTCATGAGTTTCAAAGTCATTCCCATAATTTCCATAAAACGACTTTGATGTTTTCCCAGAAGAATAATAGAATAACATAAGCAAATGTTTTACCGGGTGGGTTGGCGGGGTTGGGGGATTTGTGCTAACTTGTACTTGTTGAAACCGGACATAATTTTGAATAAAATATTAAATTGACACGGACAATGTCAGCCAATTCAATGGCCAAAATGAAAGTAAAACAGGATAGAGACACGAGTGTGGCCAAAGAGGCTACAGCTCTTTTGGCTCCACAAACCGCCCCAAGATTTACAAAAGAGATTTGTAATGTAGTTTACATTAAGATTTTTATGAAGTGATTATTGTCAGATAAAAATAAAAATAGATTCTTCCTAAAAAAACTTACATGATTACATCAAGTAAAACTTGTAATTTATAAAACCCCAAAATAAAAAAAATTGATATAGGCCTATATAGATCATAAGTTAGAGCTGCCAAAATTAGCAATGTTTTCCTAAATTCAGATTGTGAAGGCAATACAGTGGTTTGAATTTTATAAAAAAAAAACTAAATGATTGAAATAAGGAAAATCCGAACAGTCAGGGTCCTGAAATACTGACAAATTATTGTTTGAAAAGTAATTAAAATTTAAAAATCCATTGTTTTTTTGTTTGTTTGGTGTTTTACGCCGCGCTCAAGATTATTTCACTTATATGGCGGCGTTGACAGTTTTATTGTGGGACGAAACCGGGCTCTATGCCCGGAGGAAACTCACGACCTTCCGTTGGTAACTGGCAACCATCCCACATAGGTCATTCGAGTGAATTAAATATCGAAGATGAAGGTTTAAATTAATTTTCTGTCTAGACTACTTCAGAACCTTACAATGTACATTGTCTAGAAAAGGTTTAGTAGCGCTTAAAGTTTTATAATTCTTGAGAAAAAGAGCCAAATATTTTCTTTCTTTATTAAATTTTTTTTTTATTTGACGACAAAATATCAACATTTTGGCAGTTGGTGTCACTTTTTACTGGCATATTAAGCAGTCGACATAATAGATATATTTTAAAAGCCTATTTTTATTGACAATCCAACTTTTAAGAGAATGGGCCTATGTAATTTTGAGGACTGATTCCAGGCTATTTGGGATAATCTCTCAATCCAGTTAGTTACTGATAATCCCTTAACCCAGTTAAGGACTGATAATCCCTCAATCCAAATATTTAACTTCATAACAACAGTTAAAACCAAGCAACAGCTTTTCGGTTGTCAATTTCATCGTTGAATCCAAAGACTAGGTACTTTATACTTGATGTGTGCAATATGTCTTCATATACATTTCTGAATGTCTAATGGTGGAATTCTTCGATGTTGTTTGAGTGCAAGACAGGGAATAAGAGTCCCTTAAGGAATGTACGTCAAATAACAGTTCTGCAGATTTTGTTAGCTGTAGGGTTTCCCTTCATTAACAAAACACATATTCATGGCCACTTTTTCTTAAAATGAAAATACATGAAAATACACCCCCTCCCCAACCCTTGTGATCTTAAGTCGATTTGAATGTATTTTATCAAAGTCGTTCTCTCAATACAACTGTCACATAGCCTGTGTATGGGTTACAATTGTCACATAGCCTGTGTATGGGTTACAATTGCACACAACTGTCACATAGCCTGTGTATGGGTTACAATTGCACATAACTGTCACATAGCCTGTGTATGGGTTACAATTGTACATAGTATAACTGTAATTGTGTACTCCCATTTCTAGGTGTTTATCATCTCCTATGACTTGTGTGTAGTTTTTACCTGTATTTAACAACAGCTGTCACTGGTCGTGTATTGTTTAAAAACAATACAGGTATCAAATGAAATCTCAACATCACAATCACAGGTAACAGGTGTTTTAAAAATTCACTGGTCTTGAATTTCGTTCACAAGAACTAAATTTGAAAATATAAGTTAATGTTTGTGTCATTTCCTCTTTGGAAATTCTGCAACAGGGATGAAGTATGTATGGATTTGAGATTCTGGGCACTCTGAATAAAGAAAGCCCATGTGACCTTTGGATGGTACCGCCAAAATATTAAAATACAGCATACCACACTCCTACCTACTCAGAAAGCTTTCCGAGGGATTTGATTGATTAATTGATTGGTGTTTCAAGATTATTTCACTTATATGGCGGCGCTGCCAGTTTTATTATGGGAGGAAACGGAGCTCTATGCCTACAACATGAAATAAAGTGTTGTGCATGTGATGGCTTATGAATGAACCATGCTGAAAGCAAGTTTTATAATAGTAAATTCTCGGATCTGAGAGCAATGCAAGTATTAATAATTAACATATGGCCTTTATCTTATCAACTTAATTAAATAACCCTATGACATTTATAAAGGTTCACAAAATAGTATGTACTGATTTTCCCTTGTGGTAAAACATAAATCATCAATGACCAAGCGCCATATTACAACAAAATTTGTTTTTGTAAATACAAAATGATGAATTATTGTCAATTCTAAGAATTATATGTTTTCAAATTTAAACTGTACAGAAATATTATAATTACTATGTTTACCATGATTTAGCTGGTTGCCATACTAGAGCCTGTTCTTATACAGGTGTTCATGTTTAGGGGTGTATTAATTTTAATTTTGCCACACTTACGATTTTTGTTGTAAACATAGTTTTACGGATGACATCGTGTCATGAATCAATTTGTCAAAATCAACGGTTAAATTTGCTGGAAAAAATGTACCAGTTATAAATATGCTTGATTCGAGAGTTTCTGATCTCAATATGCAATATGAGTTTTATATGCACTATTCGACCAGCACTCAAGATTTATGGACCACTGTCCAAATGGCTAGTGGTTCATAAAAAACAATCTTTAGACCTGCATAGGAGACAATGTAGACATAAGTATTAATAGGGTTAATGGGGAGATTTCATGGTATATACAGTATACATCCCTTCTCTATAGGTAGTTGTTGACTTGACACATTTGTAGCCAACATGAATGGCCAAGACTGCATTCAAGATTATTCCATTTATAAGTTATTATACTTATGACATAAATATAGCAGTGTTGCCAAGTTTAGTTGAGGAAGGAGGGTTTGTGTATGTAGGGGGGGGGGGGGGGTCGTTGTAGGTTTTGTCCTCAGTGGAAACATTGTATGTCAGATGAGCTTAACACAATTTTAGAAAGTACACTAGGCCATAGTTCAATTTTACCGGTGATATTACATATACCAACGTTCAGTCTACGAATTTTGAAATGCTGGTCGGTAAAGTCCGACAAACTTTTGTTGGAAATTACAAGCCATGAAAACATTATTGTAACTGCTCTGTATGGACAATTCCTACCCCAGACTTCTTTAGAACTCATAAAAGATTATTCTTGTCCTCTTTTATTACGTGCAAAGGGCGTATATCTGATCTAAGAAATGACAGTGTGTTGTTGTTTGAGACCAGATGTACGCCCTGTGGAATAGCTACATGTAAATTAATAAAAGCGGACAAGAATAATCTTTTATGAGTATGCTTATGAGAAGTCTGAGGTAGGAAACGTCCATACCGAGGAGTTACAATAATATTTTCAGGGCTTGTAATTTAAACATCATTTCCACCTTGCATTTCAAATTCGTATACCGAACGTTGGTATATGTAATATCACCATAAGTTCGGTAAATTGAACTAACTAGGCCACAGCTATTTTAAGCGCTAAAAATAAAATATTTATCTCCTGCATGCTGTATCTCAAATTAATTTATTCAACCATAGGTCTATTCTCGATTTTGGATATCTGGGCACTGCAGGTCACATGGTCTCCGAAGCCCTAACAACCACATATCATGGGTCCAAACAACTCAGTGGGCGCTATTTTATTGTAGCTGTGCAAGCCATCGCTGAGCAGTTTTTTCAACCACCTTCTGATAAACAGCCTCGTTTTCGCGATCGTGATGTCACACCGTAATCGAAACTATGATAGATATAGGAGTTACCCTACGCTTGTGTGGGTAGATGGTGGGTGGGGGGAGGGGGTGGGGATCATAATACAAGATTATTGCACACGATGCTTGTTTTGAGAAGGGGTAGGGATAGGGTATATAATATATCTGACAATGTATGTTTAGAACGCTTGTGATGTTACCTAAATTTAATATCTGAGGAACGACAGTAAATTGAAATTGACTGTTTCTAGCCCCAGGGGAATCCTGCCATTGTGTTGTATACAACAGGCATGGCAGTAGAGTCACCTGGGGCTACACCATTTTATATGGCTGTCCAGACTGGAAACCATGACAACTGATGATAACATTATGTAAGTTTCAATAGCAAAGATAACCAGCAGTATATAAATATGTACTAGTCTACTTCACTAAAGTATAGGCCTTACTCTGGTAAATTATTAAATAATTTTTAACATTTATTCAAAGTTGACCATGTAGGCCTACCAATAAATAACCTAAAAAAGGAATGTAAATAAGAGGGTAGACATTTAACATCGTTGAATTGAAATACATACGAAATAATATATTCAGTTATGAAATCTATATAATATTTATTATACTTACTGACTGGGGGATCGTGTGGACAATTTGGTAATCCACTCACAGGCTGTACCCTTTTGCTAATTAATTGTTTTATATTTCTTCTACTGTCTTTTACTGGAAGCTCTTCAATGAATCGGTTATTTTCCATCGACCGTTCGATTATAGATTTAATCCGACGGGAAGACACCCTATTTTGTAAACCCACTATCACATCGTTCTCTTTGAGAAATCTAGCCATGGCATCTCGCCGTGTCAATTTGCCCGCTGGTTCCACATTCTGAGAACCCTGTCTTACTCCGAATCCAAATATAAATACTATGGGAATGACAAGCAGTGTAGCTGCCTGCTTGCATCGTAAAAAGTTAAAAAATACCCGCCGCATCGCCCTCTTCCAATGTCTGTAGAACTATCTGGCTTTGCCGTCTGAATCTGTATTACGTCTGGTAAACATCGAGCGACTCGTTAGTGTTGGCAGAATTAAACCGGTCCGTATTAAACTGTACAATACATACACCGCCCCTTGTCCGTAACACAAGACGACTGAGATGCTCACAAAGGCAATAGGCTTAGATAGATGTGTGTACAAATCACAACCTCCTTCTGGCAGAGTAAGCCACACAGCTGAAACACAAATAAAAAAGAAATAGTTAAAATTTCCAGTCTGACCATGCATCTGAACTAAGATGGGCAGGGCAGAGCACGCTATCCTATGTTTGGCACCTGGGGAGGGGGTGGATGGGAGCGGCGTGCTGGAACAAGAAATCTATACAGTATGAAATGTACAATTACAGACAACGTTGTCAGTTGCTACATACCAATAATATACAACAAAACAAAGCTGTGGTCTATACACTATGGTATATGAGTATCACATGACAGGCGTTCAGCGTGTTGATTATAACACCGGGTGGCACCTGGGCAGGACCGTTACCATGCTGTTATATCGAGCTTAGCGACTTAAATGTTACACTATTCCCAACGCCATGTAACACACAGACTGGCTTACACAGAGGATTGCGTTCCGCTTGGTGGAACTGGTTACATGCAATCTATAGACAGTAGTCCGGGTTTCTGACTCCAAAATTACTTTTTTTTTTATAATGACGGTCGTATTTTGGAAAATACGGCAGTCAGTATAAAAAATAGTACTTGTGGAGTCCGAAACCCGGAATATATAGACAGCAAATCAGTGAGGTAAACAAATAATCAATCAAGTTTAATGTGTCGCCAGTGTATTAAAAGAACATATTGGTCTACGCTCCTGTTGTAATACAATCAAATAATACACCAAGTCGTAAATTATTTATTGTGTATCTATGTGTCAATATGAAAAAAAACGGATAAATTCATTGTAGCCGAGCCGAGAAATCTTGTCAGTGTGGATTTTCTTTATGTCTATATTACAGCACAATGGTGCAAACGTGAGAGAGTGATGTTAGATTCACAGCACCAAAGAGACCACTGGTTCGGGCTAAATGTAGCCAACTATCTTCATATTCCCTATCAGGAACATGCTTTAAACCGATAATAAAAACAGAATCATTTGGTCACTGGGGCTTGGTGAACTATCATTATGTATATCAGCCTGAAGCCATACTGCCAGGATTATTAGAGACCGAGTTATTGAATATTGCGTTTACTGACTCCACATAATTCCGTAACCCCCCCCCCCCCCCCCCCCCTTTCCCTTCCCTCAAAGAAACCCTGTAACTAATAATGCGCCCACGAGAGTACAAAAACTGATACGGCCCAGATTTTTCGGCTCGAGGTTACCCAGAGCACGAGAACCGGTAAACACATCCTTGTACGCTAACAATACTAACAATTATGCAATCTTTCAAATGGTATTTCTTCCCATATATTATAGACTTATGCACATATTTCTGTATGATGAATACTTTCATAGGATTTTAAGCCTTCTGCATCTCATTGCAATTACTATTTAGACCTAACTCCACATACAAGCAGCTGCTGAAATGAAAAACACTAACAGCAACATTATATGTCTATACTATTATTGATTCTCTTGACTGCGTTACATTTAGCACGCTTCTATCTCTGCGCAATGAATACACCAAGCAAAGTCAAACATACATTATAGACAGTTTATCTATAAGTGAGAGGTAAGTCCGAATTTAATCGCGATTTAGTTCGAGATCCAGACTTCAAAACAAAGATATTTTCCGAAATCACGATCGCGAATATTATATGTCATATGGATTATATAACATTAAACAAACTCTTTCTGGATTTACAACTTCTGTTATATTTCATATGCTTGAAAACGATGTCCGAATAGACATTGAAACGTTGCACCAAAATACAACAGAAGTTGTAAATCCAGAAAGAGTTTGTTTAATGTCATACTTTCAACTTCTATATGCCCCTCAAACAAGTATGGCTTACAGCCCAGCCGAGAGTGATATGCTCAACTGTGGCCAAAATATATATTGATAATGTGCTGGTCACCAAATATAGCCAGGGACCTAAACTCACACAATAAACACAAATTACAATAACAAAATCTTAACTTCTTCGAATAAATCTTTTAATGGCATTTAGAACTTGAAAGGTTAACAATAAGGTGAAGAATTACTTATGGATAACAACTTCTTGGTTTATTGGGTGACGACGTTTCGATGTAGTTCTTACATCGTTATCAAAGTCAACGACAAACAACAAAATTTATTCATTTATAGATTTTTTTAACCAGGCTTGTTCTGTTCTTTTTAAAGCTCTCCTCCCTAGGAAGTATTCTATTAGATTACTCCGAAGGATGAAATCTTACACAGTAAGACAAATCATGTTTCCCCCTTCATCCCCCGATACACTTACCTCCCCTTCACGAGTGTACCACTACCGTCCAACATTTCTCTCAGGTACATCAATGAAATGCCTTAAGACGCGATGCAAACTCGATATATACGTACCCGATCGCGGAACCTTTTTCGGAGAACAAACTCGCAACAAATATCAAATGGCAGAGAATCTTAATTGTGACTCCTCTAATATCGTGTATGTAATCACGTGCAAAAAATGTCGCAAACAGTACGTCGGAGAAACTCAGAATTCTCTACGACAAAGAGCAGCCAACCATTTATCTAGTATAAGACTTAAACATAATGTACCCGTGGCACAACATTTCAATACTCAAGGTCATTCGGTCAAGGACCATTTTGAAATCATGCCTATTGAGAAAATCCCATTTCTCACTTCCGCTGCAGATACCAAGCACAAACATTTGGAAAGGGAAAGTTTTTGGATTCAAACATTACAAACTATTTATCCTTTGGGTTAGAACTTGGACCCCGGAAGATGTCGTGAAAAAAACTATAATACCATTTGTGTTTCAGTATTACAAAGCTAGCATCGCTATGGCCAAGATTATAGTAGAAGAATACAAACTACTTCAAAGTAAACTTGCTCGACCTCTGACCCAAAGGCCAGTCATTGCTTATAAAAAGAACAAGAGTTTGAAAGACATACTGGTCAGGGCTAAACTCCCCTGTCTGCCTTCTACCTAGGTTTTCTGGGAAAGGGTATGGGGGGGGGGGGGCATAATATATAGTCTGACGATATTCTTACTATAGCTTAAGATGCGTAAGCATTGTCAATGTAATACAAAGTGTTCCAGAAAATTCTACTGACTAAGGCCAAGCTCCTGTCAGTCGTCAACCTAATGAAATATCATAGGTTTACTTTATTACAACAATTTATGATGGGGTATAAAGGTCTAAATGATATACCTCTTTTTAACACAATTAGAAACTTGTCTCCGTGGTTATTCTAGACAAGAAGATTTTCCCTGTGCCCGTGTGTTTTAGTGTCCATAAATATATAGCAGATGGGAGAATTACAAGTTGGGGCAGGTACGTAATAGTATAACTTAATTAAGAAAAGTAACAATAGAATTAGGTATGGGGAGTTAAATTCGCTGAATGTTTTCTTGGAGGATCAAATAAATATTGACGGTATCTGAAGGGACGGAGAGGTATATATGCCTATATCAACTTTCTGTTCCAATCGAGTAAGTTGAGTGGTTATTACATCTATTTCCAGGCGGTCAGGAGTTCAACCATACAATGCATCCAAGCACGCATAGAGAAATGCCATTGTCGACTATATGTACTTTATATATTATATTATATCTTGGGAAATAAAATCATCCCGGCCCACGAACAGATTATAATCATTCCCCTCTTTGGCCAGAACAGCTATCTATATTAGTTTCTCAAATCGTATTGTATTGAAAAGTCGTATAGGTCTATATACAGTATATGACACTATAATCACAATCGGGTTCACTTGTCCCTCTCACAACCGAACATTCGGACTATAGTCTTCCTGACTTTCGAGCCAGTTGGGACCTGGCATGGCAAGCATTACCATATACCGCAAGCGTAGAGCGACTCTGTATATATTGTTCTATACGTCTGCAGTATTATATGTTATTAATGGAGTGTTTTCGTATTGCCTTGGTATTGGCCTGAGGGTGGCCGTATTGGCCCGAGGCCGCAGGCCGAGGGTCAATGCAACCACCCGAAAATGACGTCCGACCTTTTTTGCGCTCTGTGTTTTTTTTGTTCCTGGATCAGTAGAGAAGTTTCTTCCTCTTCCGCAATCGGATTCACTTATAGTAGTTTTTTCTTCCCACTATAATATACATGTCAATAAAACCTTGTACAACGGGCTATGGTATAGACATTTTGATATCAACATCTGCCGTCTGCTTCTGCCAAACTCTAGGACGTCACTTGTTAATTGCGTCTTTCAGCCGCACTCCGTGAACTCGGCCAATATGACTTGAACTCGGCTAATACAGCCCTACGGGTTATACGAATTTGATTCGTCTGCTGATATTACCCGGCCGCGAAGGTCGTATTCGGGTAATAACTTGCACAGTCAATTAATAAATGGCAGTACAATGCTATTTGGGCCTTCAATCCCGCCTAGCCTGTAACTGTTTCACAAAGCGACGCAGCGTAAGTTTTTACGTAACTCCCATAGCAACCCATACTGTAGAGATACGTTAGTATGAAAGTTACGCAAAAACTACATCTACGCCGCTTTGTGAAACAGGCCGGGTTCTGACTCCAAAATGACTACTTTTGTATACTGACGGCCGTAAAATACGACCGTCAATATGAACAAACGTCATTTTGGAGCCAGAAACCCGGACTATCCCGCCTATATCAATTGTGGGTTCGAATTCCACCTCATGAAAAAGTCGAGATCGGTTATTGGAAAGATCGCCATTCAGGTTAAAAGGGGTAGTCGAAGAATATATATATTTTTTAACAGAAGAACATATATAGATATTTATCCCAATGCTTTCGGTCAATTGTCCAATAAAATAGTAAAATAGTCGCATTTCGTGTTTTATAGTCTGTCAAACGGATTATCAAAAACACAACATACTTCTTGTCTAGCTGATAATGGTCATACCATACGACAATGTAATGCTTGTCAAAAACACGTGACACGAAAAGTACTTTCTGAAAAAGGGGGGTTACACGAAGGCCTAACAATGCAACAAAGAATGGCGTATACAGTTTTGTGCTATTGATACATGTAAATAAATAAATCACATTGATTCGATAGCCAAAATTATTTCCTTTATAAACATGGAGCTGCTGGTTGACTTCTAAAAGACAAGCCTTAATATATGTATATATAGTCTATGCACTTGGACCAAATGTTCAAATGTCTCATATATATACGTTTTCATTAAGGACAATTTGAGGTTTAATACAAGGCTATAAATAAAGAACCTACAGACAGCCGTCAAAGCAAACATTGTTTTCTAAAAGTATACGGACATTCTTACTGGGTAATAAATAGACTGAATTGCACGCTGCATTGATGTCTAACTATGGGTTGATGTTTTAACATTAATTCTTGAGAAACTTTCTAAAAATACCTTATTTAATAAGTAGCGTGCGTATATATAACCTCTATATAAGCGATAACAACGTTTAAGTCTGCTTGAAAAAAATATTTAGTAAAATATCGGATTAGTAAAATGGATATCTCAGTTTGAATAATCTCATACCAAATCCAGTTCTCATAATCCGTTCACTTGAGGAATAGAACCTATTCTCAAAACTGTTTGCGTCACATGTCACTAAGCTACTGCATGTACCTTACGTTGTGTTGTAGCTATATACGTTTCCGAGATAGTTACATGTTACTCGACGCACTTTTCTTACGTCGAGCGTAACTCTTTTGACATCTAGCCCCGCCCCCAACCCCCTCATTAATCGATTAAATATGTACATCTCAGATTGGATTCCTAGCAAAATATCACCATTGGATACCCACGAAATGTAGTTGTCATTGCTCGAAGACCAAGCAATATACTTTCTGGATTGTTCTTGGAAACCTTAATAGTATATGTCAAGTTTCTATAGCTTTGCAAATTTATGTTAAAGCGTAACAGTAGGATTGTTATGGAATTTGTTGAGGTCTCTTTAAAGGTGCATTTTTTATCTTGCGTCAGTCGGTTCCATCTGCACATTTCTTTTCATGTTCCAGATACGGAACATTCTCGACGGGATGCGCTTTCATAAATGAAATCCTAGCAGACTGAATAAATTTGCATAAAACTACCATTGGCTATTCATTTATGTGACATCACGCCTTTGACTTTTCGCCTCACCAGGGTGACGCTTGGGGCAATCATGCATGGATACATTTCTGTGTCAGACAGTGTGCTTTGAACGACATAGGCTTTAAGAACCATTGAAAAACTACGAAGAAATATGTAGTGAATGGTCATGGCAAGAAATGTCTCATAAAATCTTCAATTTCAAATTTACAATACAAAATGATTTCCAACTTTTGAATTTTGGCAAAAAGGGAAAGTGTTTAATTACTACGAACTGGGAAAAAGGGAAGACTGTCTTCCGTTTAAAATATAAGCAATATTCTGCATTTTCACGGAAAATGCGCATGTGATGAGGGACGGGATTCTTTTCTTGAATGATCGTGTGAATCACGGCTTTGTTAAACCCTTAGTACTGACACGCACGATTACACACCCATAGTTTTCTGTGCAGATAAATAGCCCGAAAGCTTAATGACGTCACTAGAAAAAATATGGTTTGGAGGAATGATAGTGTTTTAAGTGACCACTTTGGTAAGCCCTTAGAAGCGAAACGCGTGATAGCAGACCTATATTTTCTTCTGTGCATATTTATTGACAAGCGCTAGTCTTGATCTGCATAGAAATCACAATTGATGCGCTATTCTACCCCTTCTATTACGTCATTAGGGAATCGGCCTATTGCTACGAGCTATTCAATCGTGCCCACATGCTTACCTCCCCTTCGCTTCAGAACTAAGCATGTGGCTAATGGCGGGACATCTTAGATATGGGAAAACCCGCGAGAGATGGGAAATGGTTATAACCGAACAACTTGTAAAATTAACTGCCCCATACCTTCCAAAACCCACTCTTAAAAGAGAATACATCCAGAAAGCATGGTGTTTATGTCTGAAAGGGACAGAAGCCGTTGAAAGCCGTTCAAAATATAGTTCCTGACGTCATTTGTCAACACAAAACATGGCAACGATTCCGAAGACTAGTCTGAGTGGTCCTGTTCGTTCACAGCTGTTTACAAGCTAAACATTCCTTAAAATCACGACCAGAAACGAGGGACTATTCAGGCAAGTGTATAATTTTTATCTGCTGAGATTTATAGCGTTTGCATCCAGCACTAAGGCATCCAGGTAAACTCATTTTACTTTCAATTGTATTTTGCGGTTTAGTCCGAAATATCTGCGCTGATGATGTAAGACATTTTTTGACAGATAGGCCATCATCAGCGTCAGAACGCATTTGATCAATTTTCTGGGAATTTCTTGCCACCCTTCGAGGTGGCAAGACCACCTCTCGTTTCTCATCAAAAATATCAAGATTCTCTTCATAACTTTTAAAAAATAAAATTGCTAACCCGTACTTTAATGATTTCCCTTTCTCCTTGCACCAATCTGAAGTCTGTACGTCGACACCAGCCATAGATCTGCCCGATTAAATTTCAAACTGTACCAAACCTTTAATTTAGAAAAGTCGCCATTTGCATACTACGTCAATATACGCGCGAAAGGTCAACTTGTCACATGATTACCCACTAGCAGGCGATATAGTTCATTGGTCGTGTTGGTTCACGTGACTTCAGCAAAAAAGCAACACGACCAATGAACTATATCGCCTGCTAGTGGGGTAGTCATGTGACAGATTGACCTTTCGCGCATACAGTGACGTATCAATGAGATTATGCAGATGGCGACTTTTGTAAACTAAAGGTTTGGTACAGTTTGAAATTTAACCGGGCAGATTTATGGCTTTTGTCGACGTACAGACTTAAGATTGGTGCGAGGAGAAAGGGAAATCATTAAAGTACGGGTTAGCAATTTTATTTTTTGAAAGTTATGAAGAGAATCTCGATATTTTTGATGAGAAACGAGAGGTGGTCTTGCCACCTCGAAGGGTGGCAAGAAATTCCCAGTAAATTGATCAAATGCGTTCTGACGATGATGATGGCCTATCTGTCAGAAAATGTCTTACATCATCATCGCAGATATTTCGGACTATTTGCGGTTAGGCGCAGACACTGAGACAGTACGGTCGGTAGTTGTAGCCAGCACTACTCTGCCTGTACAGGGCCATTCCAGCCAGGCAGGTTCATGCTTCAGTCAGCCCCTGCGTCCAGTGCCTGAATGTTCGTTGTCATGCTGTTTGTTTGGTTTAATTTTATGTACCCCACATATGTCGCACAATATCTTTCTTTATATTTTGAACTAGTTCAACTACGCTGGTACATTTTTTTCTTTGGGAATTGATTATATGAATTATGATTTATTTTAACTAGCAATATACAGTATTTAGAACAAGGGTAAACTAATTTGGCATGAGCTGCAAAATATTGATATTTCATGGATGAAACAATACTAGGAAATTACCAGTTATTGTTTCCCTCAGAAATGCAAATTAGATGATCTGCTAAAGTGGTGTAAATAAGTAACATAGGCCTAGAATGAATGAAATTATATACATCCCTGTTATTTAAATTTTGTTTACAGTTTTCACTTAAACATTGCTTCATACAGCTAAATGCATATTATTTGTTTTGATGTCTTTTATAGTGGGTTTTCGATGTACTCTAAACTCCCAAAACTGTTAGCAAAAAAACAGCAACGTTGGATGCTCATGCCATTTCCAAAAAAAATAATTTAGGAAAATAATCTCTTCACGTAGGCCCTACATATATTGGCTGGGAGGTGAATATAATATAATAATAGCATATTATAACTATTCAATAAAGAGGGACAGTGAATAACAGTTAATACAGTGGAGAGCTAAATATATTATATCAATATTGAAAAAAAAAAATAGTGAAACTAATACATAAAGCTATGGTGAAAAAAAAAAAAAAATATAGACTTGCATTTTGAAAGGAAATATCTAAAATATCTATAACTTTTATAGAATTTTGTGTTCAATAATTGTAGTTAATAATGATATTGTCATTAATTTGTTATTAAACAACATATTATATTTTTTGTTTCAGATTAAGCTGTTTTTTACTGCAGTAAAATCCTATCTGTCATGTTATTATGGTTCAAGAAAAATAAAAAAAATGAGGATGTGCAGAAACACTAGAGGGCGTCAAGAACTATCTGAAAACATTGAATATAAAAGTTAAAGGTTTATTACATTGAACTATGTTACCATGTGCTCAACATATCAGGCTGGGGAACATTACCAAGATTTCGACATGCAAGTTAACTTGCACTTGACTGATGCCGTGGATTTCTTCATTTCTTTTGTAAAAATTGGACAAAATATATACTGGTACGGAAACTTGGATTAATCAAAAATAGAAAAAGGGCGTCATTTACGTTTTCATTTATCAAAACGTGTTTTGCCCAGGTATCCTAGTAGATGAACATCATTTCATAATTGCATGTCCAAATTATAAAGATTTACGTACCCCTTTATTTTCCCAAATCATTGATATTTGTCCGATATTTAGTACTTTAAATGATCATGAAAAGTTCATTTTCACCTTACTTCAACCGGCCACTAACATACGACATCCCACATAATAAACATGCTATTGGGCACAGGCCCAATCGATTAGAAAATAGGATAGCTATTTGAATAACCTTTAAAGTTTCAAGAGACATTTCTTCTTTAACAGAATCTAATGTGAAATTTTCAGATTTGAGAACCCTTTGTTATTGAAATGCTGTTACCAAATTAGTTATGTTACATTGTCCTCTATAAATATATATATAATGTACGAGATAAAATGTTATAATCTCTTACAATCAATGCATATCTGTTCAATTCTAGATCATTTTTGTTTTCTGTTGATGGTGGGAGAGAGGGGAGTGGGTTCCTTGGGGTAGTTGTGTAGAGAGATAAAGTGTCTCACTCTGACGTGTCCCAAGCCTTCCATCCATGGGCCTCCGGTTCGAATCCAACTCAGTTAAAATAATAAAATGGAGAAACAAAATGAGAGGGTTTTCAATATATATGATCATGCAAACACCTAAAACGTCAGATGTTTCCATGAGGCAAAAAAGCCTGGCTTCCTCATCAAACACTGCACCTCACAATAATGAAATTAAATAATTCAGACCGTCATAGAAGTCGAACATTAATCAACAAGTGGAAGGTCAGGATTTCACATTTCTAACCCCCTAATAATTGAAATAAATCTTGGATTATTGGGTAGGATGAAAAAATTCAATGGTCAATCCCCTCAAAATTGTTTGGTAAAGATAACTTATTTTGCATCTACCTAACAAGAATTTCTTTCCATGTTACTTTTCTACTTCATTTATCCTTAAAACAAAGTTAGACCCAGTCAATGAAGTACATTTTTTTGTCAGTTCTTATTTATTGTGCCAGTTACACTGTAAGAGCTCAAATTACCAACTTTAAGGTCCTATTTGTCAGGCTTACTGTAATTATAAATTTATAAATTTAAATATCTACCCCGATCTTTCCATTCTGATTTTATCTGGCTGTTCAACCAACAGCTGAATACCAGATTATTAAATAATAAGACAAGGCATTTACTGCAGTGAATTGTGGTAGGGTATAGGCCCTATACTCTACTGTCTACACACCTCACTGTCTGTCTCAGACACTTTACACGTGTTCAACTTCAAGAGATCTGTCGTAGTATATGTGTCTTTGTACAGTTGATTTCACTCTTGAAAAAGCAAAATCATAATCTAAAGTCAGTTACAAACATTCTTAGAAATTTATTTTTTTCTAATGGCCTTCGCGTCCAGCGAAAATCTTTATTATAGTTATACAACCAAGCTACAATATCAACGTAATCGGCTGTGGGCCACGTGTTTATTTATAGGTCAAAGAAGTTCTCGCGGCGGTGTGGTGTGGCTGAGATCAATCCGCGTACATGGACTCTCTAATATGGCTTCCGTATGGCTGAGAGGTTAAGTCTCGCATGCGAAGATTAACTTCTCTGTTTAGATTGCGAGCTATTCTATCCCACCTATGACGTTATTGGGGAATCGGTCCAGCCGAGAAATCTGGGCTCTGCCGAGTTTTCTTTGTCGGAATTCGCCCTGAGTGCAAACGTTAGGAAGTGTATGTTAGAAACTCCGCACCATATAGACCGAGTTTTCGAGCTAGGAATCTGTTGATTTCCTGATAGTTGCATTAAATGTGACTTTATGAACGGGCACGTGTGCCTAATAGGGGAGGGGAGGGGGAACGATGAACGTTGAAATGTGCGCTGTTCGACTGTTTTGTATAAAGATGAGATTTCCAGATGGCTGGATAGGCAGTTTTTGGACCCATTGTGGCTGCGCGTGTGGTGTACTGGCTGTCGGACAGAAAACAATAGCAGCAGGCAATTCCCTACATAACATAACTAATAATGTACATTTTTGGCGGAAAGTCGACTTGCAGCCTTTCATCCGAGATTGATCACTTATTATTTTTGTGATAATCTGAGAGTCAACGGAGAATGACAACAAACTTAAACGGTGTATCCTTTTAATGTTAACGTGACTCCTGTGGTTTGAGCTGCAAATGAAGTAGTGGTGGTATCAATCGGACTCCCATATGACATTGCCGCAATGTCAAAGTGGGCTAACATACACGTATATATGACGGGTTAGAGAAGGGTACTAACAGATGTTCAGGAAATCGATATTTCAGTAATAAACATATGCCCTGTTCACAAACGAGAGAATAGTAGAGTCAGCTGGAAATACAATCGATATTGACACATAGATTTAACGTTTATTTGACTCTGTACCTACTACAAGGCATGAGTAGAGGACCATAAACAAGGCTAACAAAGAGCGGACAGTTTTCCATGAGAACAAAATTGAAAGTAAATTGACATTTTGGGAGAGGATAAACTTTTGCCTGCAGTTATGAATGGATAGATGGGCATAGGGATGTGCAACAGTAGGCTGCGTGGAAATAGAGTGGGGACGGACACCAAAACCACTGCTTATTAAAAAAAATAATTTGAAAAAAATTATCAGATTGGACTACGAAAAGATCACAAATTAATTGACGGATAAAAATATTTACCATTGATCCCATAAATATGGGAGAATTGCTATTATAGATTGGGTGTTTTAGTTTCGAGGAGGATGCCACAATCTGTTAATTCACTAGCTGTATGAATATGGAATGGCTGATTATGGTTAACGCCAGATAGTCTGTGTAAGCTTGGCTCATTGACTGTTGGAACATGATGTATGTCCGCAGGGTGATCTTTATTAATCATCAATAAATGGAATGATCACAATGAATTCGCGGAAGTCGCGGATGTCGAGAGTTTCCTCTCAGGTGATGTGCGTGTGTGTGTTTCAGTAAAGGTTATTGTGATTTTGTGCAAGAGACGGCGAACTGCTGCACTGCTTAGGCGATCTAAAACAGCATTTTACCGTATATACGAATAGTTTTCTGCAACTATACAAGAGACACTACGGAAGCCAATTGTCGTCAACAATACAAGTCTGAGATATAGAAAGGTGGATTGATGATTTATTTCTTTTTTGGCGATCCTACGCGGTTTATTAAGAAACGATTGATTGGTTGATTCTGGAATTCATGTCAGTCCGGTTGATTGAATCATTGATTGACGAAATTAGGACTCTTTTCTCAGAGAACACTTGCATGGCATCCTTTTCCTTAAAGGCCCACTTGCCGCCGCAGCCTGTTTAAATTTGCTAAGAAAACCAATTTACATGAGCTTACTACGACTTATACCACTAAACTTAAACATAGGACACATAAAAACATGTCTAGTTAGCTTTAGAATGTAGAAATGGGATGAAAAACAAACGAAGAATCGAAGCCTGATTACAACAACAACGATCAGTGTCCGTCAACTTTCGTGTTGGCTTACCCTCATTTCAGGCCTTTTTATCTTTGGTTTACACTCAAACAATTACCAGCAGGCTTTTCCAGTCGCTGTTAACCGATCGTCAGTCTGTATTTCTCAGATAAATAGGCCTACGTAAAATTACACTGTGCCGTTAGTTCACTCACTCGACTGAAACATAAAATCGCCAATAGGGGGCAGATTGGTTTGTTTACGTTACGGACCCCTAACAATTCAAATTTTCAAATTCAAATTAAGAATACAAAGTGACGTCCAAACTTTTAAATTTTGGTAAAAATAGAAAGTTCCTAACTTATATTGTCTGGGAAAAATACAGAAAACGGTCTTTCTTTTTTTATGTAAACAATATTCCTGATTTTCGCGGCAAGTGTGCCTTTAAGGCGCTCGAGGGAAAAAAATCCACTTAGATTCGAACCCGCGAACATACGATAGAAGGCTCATGTCGGACTGATAAAATAGCTATAGTAAAATACATAATGGGACTTAATTCATCAAGACAGACTGACATACTGCCTCCAATGCACTTAAAAGGAAGAGTGATACTATTTTAAAGACATTTGTCTAATTATGTATGGTCTGTCAAAGTTGTAAAGACAAATCTATCACCTTTATCCTTTGGAAGAGTTTAACACGTGATCGTTATGCAATTTGTTCTTCTTTAGTACCCCAATTGCCGATAGATACAGTAAGTGGGGAATGAATTTATTTTCGGATTTGAAATTGCGCAACCATTGACAATTTCAAAATCTACCGCGCATAAACGTCACATAGTGTATTATAAGCAGGCTGAAAGCGCCAGTGCCCTGAACATGGGGTAATGCGACATTTCACACTTCCCTGTTCATAGACTTCTGGTAAAACGCAATGATGTTTAAGAACAGGTTTCCGAGTATCTTACGCTAACAGCCCACCCAGTGAAAGGTGGACTTTCGTGTGGGAAAATTTCACATGAGGTAATATAGTAACATAAAGTGCACTGAGGACAAACTACCTTTGTGGGATTAAGACAAACGCGTACAATGTGTTTGGTTACCTCTATTGATATTTTAAGTTAAAAATAGATTGTGGTCATGGGTGACAAAATAGTGAGTATACAACATACAACAACATTATTCAACTAACCGAACACACAGAATAACCTGTATGCTATATACACAATTTTTCACCGAAGGAAAATTATAAGATAAAGAAATCACCCATTTTAAAATGCAAGGAGATATTCCCTACGATTTGTATTCAATTCCCTTTTCTATTCTAGTACAGATAATTAAATCTTGGCATATGTTTTAATATCTGGAGATGTATTCCCAATTGGGGGTATGCATGGCATGCCCCTCTCGTGCTATGGGGGCATACATTCTACGGTTGAAAATTAGTCCGGTTTGCTAATGCACCCAGAAACCTGCCGTCCTATATTATTAATTGCAAAAATACAATTTGCCTGAGGCGACAGAATTTCTGACAAAGGCGTATGAAATGATGAAATCGAACCAATACGCTAAGCCCTGAAGGTGTACCGGCACAGGCTAGCAATAGGAGTGGGAAATACTGGTTGCGAAATGGTGAGTTAGGAGTCGAGGGCTTTTAGTATACACAAAGTAAAAATGAAAGACTATATTATATACAACAGGAAGTTAAACTTGATTATTTCGAAATATAGATGCCCCATGTCCGGGTTTCTGACTTCAAAATGACTATTTTTTTATACTGACGGCCGTATTTCGGAAAAATACGACCGTCAGTACAAAAAAAAAGTAATTTTGGAGTCAGAAACCCGGACTAAGATGCCCCGTGCCAAGAAATGTTCTCTGACGTTTTTATCTAAGATTACTAATACAACGTATGGGACTATAGCAACACACGTGTGTCACTAGACCTATCGCAATATAGCCGAGAAATCTACGCTCTGCCGAATTTTTTTTCTCTCCGTGTGCGACAAGACACATTAACAGCCATATAATACCAGTCGCCGTAAGACCGATAATCCAGGCTAACCGCAATATGACGGAGAGTTGGTTAACGTATTAAACCTAATAAAACAGCCGAAAGCGTCCGGCATTCCATGAAAGATTGTACGCTATACACATTCCATGAATGAATGTACGCTGTACACATTCAATGAAAGATTGTACGCTATACACATTTCATGAATGACTGTACCCTATACACATTCCATGAAAGAGTGTACACTATACACATTCCATGAACGACTGTGCACTATACACATTCCATGAAAGATTGTACGCTATACACATTCCATGAAAGATTGTACACTATAGACATAAGTGTACACTATACACATTCCATGAAAGATTGTACGCTATACACATTCCATGAAAGAGTGTACGCTATACACATTCCATGAACGATTATACACTATAGACATAAGTGTACGCTGTACACATTCCATGAATAAGTGTACTCTATACACATTCCATGAATAAGTGTACGCTATACACATTCCATGAATGAGTGTAGGCTATACACATTCCATGAAAGATTGTACGCTATACACATTCCACGAATGAGCGTACGCTATACACATTTCATGAAAGATAGTACGTTATACACATTGCATGAAAGATTGTACGCTATACACATTCCATGAATGACTGTACGCTTTACACATTCAATAAAAAATTGTACACTATACACATTTCATGAATGACTGTACGCTATACACATTCCATGAAAGATTGTACATTATACACATTTCATAAAAGATTTAACGCTATACACATTCCATGAAAGATTGTACGCTATACACATTCCATGAACGATTATACACTATAGACATGAGTGTACGCTGTACACATTCCATGAAAGATTGTACGCTATACACATTCCATGAATGAGTGTACACTATACACATTCCATGAAAGACTGTACACTATACACATTCCATGAACGATTGTACGCTATACACATTCCATGAATGACTGTACACTATACACATTCCATGGAAGATTAAACACTATACACATTCCATGAATTAGTGTACGCTATACACATCCATTGAAAGATTGTATGCTATACACATTTCATGAATGGCTGTATGCTATACACATTCCATGAAAGAGTGTACGCTATACACAGTCCATGAATGAGTGTACGCTATACACATTCAATGGAAGATTGTACGATATACATATTCCAGCAATGAGTGTACGCTATACAGATTTCATGAAATATTGTACGCTATACGCATTCCATGAATGACTGTACGCTATACACATTCAATGAAAGATTGTACACTATACACATTCCATGAAAGATTGTACGCTATACACATACATAGGGTATATATGAATTTGTGATTTATCCATACACATACATCATGTAAATAGTAACAAAACTCACCTTCTAACGAGGTAAATCCAATGTTCTTAAGTTAAACAAGTTAAACATTCCGTAGTAAAATGACACGGTGTGTAAGTTAACGTGTAGCCGATCAGACAGGTTTTCGCTCGATGTGTAAGAGGGGAAGGTATAAGGTGCGACACGTGGTTCGTCATTTGATCTCGCCCGTCCTACTCGGAGACAGAAGGAAGCAGATGTGGGCCTATCTGCAAAACAATATATGTTTAACAGGGAACATAAGGCTGAGTCATCCAGTCGTTGATTTAAATACTTCTCTGCCGCCGTTTTACACGCATTATCTATATACGGCTTATCTGGATAAAACCACTCTCCTTACGATATATAAGGCCTCTGCTATATATCTGCTATAAAAAGCCAGGATGGATAGGGAAATAAACCTACCCAGAGGGAGTTCAGATTCACTGCGTCAAAGGACAAATGATACGTTGGATAACTGACGTTCTCTCACCTTATCTCTGAAGAGTCCCTTTGAGGCAAAATGAAAAACTGGGCGTGTTTTTCGAACTGACGGTACAAGTTACAGAGTTCTTGAATTGTGAATCAGCTTCTCAAGGGATCATAAAACAATGTACAGAAAGATTTATAACCCATACGTTAATATTTGAATTTCCCCAGGGCAAAATAGAAGGGCTAACTCTTTACTGTTCGCCTGCCTTTAACAGAATTCTGCTGGTTGTGTAAGATGAATGTTGAACAGTGAAAAGTAAAGGACGCGCAGTGAGCCACGAGAGGTTCAGCAGGGGGGGGGGGGGATTTATGATTGAGTTCATTTGACACCTGTATATTTATGCCATATCCAGCGCTACATCGAGCAAGTCATCGGTTATTCAACGAGGTGTGAGACAGCTGGCTTGGAGACAAATGACACCTGCATTAGATTTATACTTCATGGTGATTTGCATAAGATGTGCCATCTAAGACCAGTAGCGACCATTTTAACTTATGGAAAGGGCCTGGAGAGTTCACCCAGGAGGTCAACTGATCGTGTGACTTTTCAAAATTCGATAAAACAATATCATGAAATTCAAACTAGCGTTTGTTCACATCATCCCGCCTTTTTTATTCCTCTCATTCAATAAGCCCCTTTCGGGTTAGGCGGAAGTCCCACGAGATCACACGAGACCCGTGTTTAGAGGTATAACTTCCAACGATCGGCTGTCAGATTAACATTAGTGCTTATGGAGATCGGCGGTAACCCTGTTGTTCTGTCTGTGATTCTCAGCTGACAATCTGTACTTTTTACAAAAGTCTTTTTCTGAGACATATCAAGATATATATACAAAGCCACTTTTTTTTGACCGACACTGTATATCTATAGTGACCAACGCTGATGGTCACTAAGGCTTCTAAAATAGGGATTGATCCTATACTGTAATTCCATGTCTCGTGTAAAAGATGTCGTAGAATGGCCCGAGATCTCGATTGGGCCTCAGAAAATCTTTATACTGTTATAGGTTACAATAAGGTGAAGACTTACCTATGGATAACAACTTGACGACGTTTCGATGTAGATCTTACATTATTATCAAAGTCAATGACTTCTTATCCATAAGTAGTTCTTCACTTTATTGTAACCTTTCAACATCTAAATGCCATTGAAAGATTTGTTATAGGTTTTAAAACCAGCCTCCACCCCAACACCACGGAACTGAATCTTTGTTGCGTTTTAAGTGTACACAAAATTGCTGAAATTAACCAAATCCAATACCGATAGTAGCTCGTTTACGTTCCTGGCTTTGTCATAAGCGAAAAGGCCAGGGCCCAGGGCCCCCGGAACCTCCAGAATCCTTGATGGCTGGAGATGCGTTATGTGTGCTGGATATACTGGATATAAAACCCATTACATGTCTCTCGAATTCTTGGTTAATATTTTTTTCGGACGAATCTTATCAAAGTTAATACCATAGTTGCGCATGCTCCATTCATGTGTAAAGATATGTAAAAGATATGTGTAAAGCAAAATCCCTTTAATTTTTTTTTGTATTTGAATATGTCCGATTTCGAGACAATCTTAAAGTGGCATGAGCTGCCAAAATTCACACTTTTTTCATAATTTCTGATCGTTACGACAGTAAGAAGCTTTAAAGGCCATAGAAAAACTAAATGATTGGCGATGGATTGAGGAAAATCCATACAGTAGGCCTATGTGGACTGTACGAACCGAAAACGTGTTCGAAAAGTAAACAAAATTCAAATAACTGGGACCACCATTCATTCATTCTAAGCCAAAGTTTAGCACAAAACAATACTTTATCGTACATTTTCGAAACTAGAAACACTAAAAAGCTTCTGAATCATACTTCTTGAGAAAATAGGCAATAATTTCAACATTCTGTTTTAACATCAAAATATCAACATTTTGGCAGCTCATGCCACTTTAAATATCGTCAATTTATATTTTGACCAAATAGCCATTGCCAGATACCCACCGAAAACAACGTTCCTTGATCAGGGGAGACACTTCTGGGGCTTTTAGTTATCTCCAGAAGATATATAGAATTCTCAATTCTTGAATTTGGTATCAAACTGCTACCAAATTTATTGGTCTATTGGCCGTTCGAAATTGTCATCTTGAAAACATCCATGGATGCTAATTATCTGATATCTGATTCAATATAAGAAAACCAACATCAGGGAAAGTAACATGGGCCCCCAACAGGCCCCGAGACTTCTGCCGACCAGCGTGGTCTTCTGACAGATTCCTGTATAGTAAGCTGTGAAGATGGTTTAGCAAATTGAAAACCAAAACCGAAATCTTAGTACCCGAGCGCGCTTGGTCTAGACATTTGGAAAGGCATTAAAAACGTAATTTTAAAATCGCCCTGTTGAGGATTCCATTTATTTTCTTCATGCTTTTTAAAATTTATTTCTACTTCTACAATCAAACATATTTCTCACTATACACTTATCATCAAATATATAAGCCAGATGGTTTTAAAGCGGGAAGGGCCACGAGCTTCAGTAAAGTTATAGGCTTTGTCCAAATCACAATCGTTTTTAGTGGTAAATGAGAGTTGTGGGCAAACTTAACTAATGACCCAATGTTTCATTGATTTAATTAAGTAATTAGAGTAAAAATTAAACTTCCTTCATGAAGTTCATCTGTCAATTATCGAAACGAATTTCTAGTCTCCGCCTTGACATGCGCAGTAGAGTCTTCCGTCTGCTTGTCATAACAAAGTCACATGTTTGAAAGGAGCTGTTTGAATACAAAGGAATATCAAAGCGTAAGTTGATTTTCACTTGATTTCTTGTTGTTTTGTCGAATAATCGGAATTATGCAACCAACGTAGATTTGCGGCTGACTAATCTTTGGATGATTAAATGAAATACCAGCCTCGTAGTGCAAGCTGAGTGTGTGCACATCACAACAACAACGACACGTCGATCGAAATCGAGTGTCGGTGTTATTTCACAGTGGTTTTAGCTTATTAAAAAAAGGCAATTTATATCTGTCCTGTACTTCCTTACTATTGGTGATTTTTTGTTTTATTTGAAGGTGAAATTAGAAGCCAATAGATCTTCCACAAACGTTCTAGTCTCTCGTCGTCTCGATCTGTTTTATTTCTACTCTTGGTCTAACTTCTTTCTAACTCTGAGTCTAACTAAGCGTGGATTTGTTCTGTGACTGACTGGCATTGTGGGACAGGTAGTAAATGTGGAATGCAAATGGACAAGCATACGAATAGTAAGTACATATACAAGAGGCTTAATTTCGTAAATAGTATAGTAAGTAATAGGTTTGTATATTTACAAATCATCTATATACTTGAAGAATGGTATTTTACTTGTCAAGTCATTCCAATCCACCCCACTTGTGGGTATTTGGTCTACTCTCCAATTAATCAAAAGTCAAACTGTATGTAATACGGAGAACATTTTAAATGATGTACCCCTCTCGATCTAAATTTGCAACAAAGTCATATAAATGAATTCCACCAATAGGTCGCGGGTTCGATTCCCACCCAGTCAAAAAAATTGGAGAATTTTCTGACTGGGTTTTCACTCGAACGACCTATGTGGGATGGTTGCCAGTTACCAACGGAAGGTTGTGGGTTTCCTCCGGGCATAGAGCCCGGTTTCCTCCTACAATAAAACTGGCAACGCCGCCATATAAGTGAAATAATCTTGAGTGCGGCGTAAAACACCAAACAATCAATCAATCATATAAATGAAATAACATTGAGTCTGACATAGAAAACCATTCAGTATAATACTTGGTGTAAAACTGCTCTAAATGCATCTTCAAGGTTTGATTTTCATCATCTTAAATAAAACTTTATAATTTATGTTATAAAAAATTCACTACATAATAATGACAGTCAGAGACTGATCCAGGGAAAATTTGGGCATACCATTTCGGTTCAAAATGTTCCAACAATAAGACAAAAACAACATCTCTGGCGCAAAATTCAACATTAAATGCTATTTTGACATAAAAATCTGTTGGTTTTAGGAATTTGGGCGTTTTTTTTGCTTGTGAGTTTGGGCGCCCATACCTGTATACAGGTATCAAAATGTCTCTGGATCAGTCTATGACAGTGCACTGTTGTTTATTTTTTCAACAGTCTTGAACAACTTGACTGGAGGATAATTCAAAACTAATGCAAGGTTTCAAAGATTTATAAACAACACAGACAATTCAGTAAAAGGAATGGGTGAGAAAAGAAAGCCCAATTTCTTATTTGGGCTATTAGGAAGAGACTTTATAATACATTTGCTATGTACGTAAGTTATGATAAGGCTCATCAATGATATGTGGTTTCAAACATAATAAACGAATCAAAAAGTTTGATTCCTGTCCATTTAAAAAAATAAAATATACATGTATAACAAAAAGAAAGATTTTGTTTTCATTTCTACTTTGTTTGATGGATTGATGATTATATCACTAATATGGCAGCCTTGCCAGGTTTAGTGTGAGAGGAAAATCCTGATCCTTCGACAATTGCCTGTCAACTCTTCTACATACGGCGATTGAGGAAAAATCTCACTCAGAAATATTTCAATTTTATTTGGTCGGAGTTGGACTCGAACCTGCAACTCATGACTTGAATGTCTGAATCACTGAGCCAGCGAGGTCCCATGTTTGTTTGATAGATCGATGTTTTATGCTGCACAGAAAATTAGTTTAGTGCGGGAGGAAACTGGGCTCTGTCGGAGGAAACCCCTGACCTTCGGAGAGTTCCTCGTAAGTTTTCCACATTGGTCGACAGGGTGAAAAACCCACAGAGATTTTTCAATTTTATTTGACCTGAGGCCGCGAGTCGACACATAGATGGAAGGCCTGGGTCAAACTGAGAATCCATCGCTCTGCCCACTGAGCCATTGAGGTCCTTTCTTTGTTTAATTGATTGGTGTTTTTAGTCACACTCAAGATTATTTCACTTATATAGTGGCGTTGCCAAGTTTACTGGAGAGGGGAATGGAGCTCTTCTCGAAAGAAACACCCAACCTTCAGCGAGTACCTGGTATCTCTTTCACATAGGCAGACAGAGTGAAAAACTTACTCAGAAATTTCGAAATTTTATTTGGTCTGAGTGCGATTCGAACCCACGACCCATGAACGGAAAGTGTTTGTCGGACTGAAAAACTATCACTTAGCCAACTGAGCCACAGAGACCCCTTCTTTCTTTGATTGATTAATGTTTACGCCACACTGAATATTACTTGACTTATATGGCAGCATTGCCAAGTTTAGTGGAGGAGGAAACTGGGCTCTGACCAGAGGAAACACCCAACATTCGGTAAGTACCTAGTAACAAAGAGACTATCACTCTGCCAACTGAGCCGAGGTCCCTTCTTTCTTTGATTGATTGATATTTATGCCACACTGAATAGTATTTCCCTTATATGGTAGCATTGCCAAGTTTAGTGGAGGAGGAAACTGGGCTCTGACCAGAGGAAACACCCAACATTCGGTAAGTACCTAGTAACAAAGAGACTATCACTCTGCCAACTGAGCCGAACGCCTTTCTTTGCTTGATTGATTGATTGTTTGTTGTTTTACGCCGCGCTCAAGATTATTTCGCTTATATGGCGGCGTTGCCAGTTTTATTGTGGGAGGAAACCGGTCTCTATGCCCGGAGGAAACCCACGACCTTCCGCTGGTAACTGGCAACCATCCCACATAGTTTGTTCGAGTGAAAACCCAGTCAGAAAATTTTCCAATTTTTTGGACTGAGTGGGATTCGAACCCGCGACCCATTGGTGGAAGGCTGTTCGGATTGAGCATCCAACGCTCTACCTACTGAGCCACGGAGGCCCCTTCTTTGCTTGAAGAAGGGAGATTGTGTGTAGTGATGATTCTCACATCATCACCAGCTTTCCACAAGTGGGTCCCAAGTTCGAATCCAATTCAGTCCAATTTGAATAGATTTTTAGGTACCTGCCAAAGGGTGAGAGTTTCGGCTTTACTCCAAACATGAATGAATCTATCGAGGTCAGTGGGGTGGTATATGAATGTGTACGCAAGTGTGATTGTTGAGAACTTGCAGGTTTCTAAGATTGATTTATTCATTGTTTTAATTCGCACTCAGGACTATTTCGTTTATAAGGTGGCCTAGCTAGGTTTATTGGGGAGGAAACCCCTTGACTATCCATAACAACATGGCAACATAGCACATTGGGCCAGTGATCAAGTTGTAAACCAAGCCAGCATTTTTAAAAGAAAGTGGGAATTGAAATCAAAACCAATTGGTGGAATGTTTCCCAAGAACCTAAAAGATGATTTTAGTTCAGATTATTTGCAGAAGATTTTCAAAATAAAACATATCCGACTAGATTATTTATCGTACAGGTTCTTTGTTAAGAACACAGTTTTATTCTGACAATTCCAGCATTTAAATGTGAAGTAAATCACCAAAAACCAAATTTAATATGTGTACACTTAGCATATGCTTTTCCATAACTACCAGTCCACCAAACGTTGGTTTTGACATATTTTAAACATGTCTATATCCAGGTAGAAATCATTTTCAGTTAATGTCACTGAATTTAGCAGTCTAGTCTAGTGGTGATGATTAGAAATTAAACATCATGACCAGTCAAAAATGATTATTTCAAAAACAAATTAATACTCCATCTCGCAAGGTTTTCCATCGTTAATGAGTAAGGTTGAAGTTGTAATGTCAATACGCTGGCACAGATTTAAATGTATGTGAGCCACATCTTAATAACTCCTCATTTCTGCCTCAGTCAATTTTTTAGCACTTCCCCAACAGAATACAATCCATAGGCCTACAGCTCCATCTTTTGTTTTCATATCACTGCAAAATATAAAAAATAGGAATAGTACTAAAACAAGGTTTTCTTAGTTACAGTGCTAAAATAAATATCAGATTTACTAGGTGCTTTATGTCATACACAAAAGAATACAACACTGACAGAATGGCAGGATAGTCACCTGGGGATGGGCTAAGGTGTTAACTCTGAACTGATTCTGAAATAATCATACCATGAAAGTATGTAGTGACAAATTCACAAAACAGAGCTCAAAGTGATGACATTTGCAGCACATAGACTAATATCATTCTGGCAGGCCAGTGAGTAAACGCAAGGTTGGACATATATATACGGTATACATGTATTGTTTATTGAAACTTTCCTGCAACCACAACAGTCAACAACATTGATTGTACAAGTACTACGGCCGTACCACTCACTCTCACTGTCAGCTAGTTTGTCCGAATGAAATATCAATAACTAATGATCTAACCAATACATCACCGTGCATGAAATTGAAAAGAAATAAAGTTAAGCTAAATTTTGTTTGTAACACGAGGCCTACAAAAAATTGTACAAGATAAAATGAAGATTTGACAGACCTGTACTGAGTGAGAGGCACCGTTGTGTTGACGCCTGAGTGCAGCGAAGAAGGCAAGCCAGATTATCGCCCGATCCTCGTTGTTTCTCTCCTTTTCATATCCACTAATGTCAGTAAAGGTATTCCAAACTTCTTTCGGATGAAAACTTTGTGGATATTACGGCCTCTGTTTTGTTTTTACCGTCATTAACACTCAACTTCTTCGAGTCATTCTCTCCAACTTTGCTCGGCATGCCTTTCAACACTGTTTACAATGAAGTGCGCATGTGCATGTCAGTAACTTCGGGGAAGATCTGGGCGGTTTTTCAAATATTTTGTAATAATTGGTAGGGCCCCCCTTTGAAAAATTAATTCGTACGGGAAAACCTACGTTAGGATTTTCATGAAATTTGGACAGAGGCATCTTCTAGGATTAGTCTTTCCGGGAAAAATAATACCATGTGTGGGAAAATTCGTTTTAGCCAACCTGATGGCCCTTCCCTCTTTAAGTAACGCTGTCCACGATTGATTGATGTTTTAAGCCGCACTCAATATTATTTCACTTCTTAGGCGGGGAGAAAACCGGGCTCATTGCCCGGAGGATTGATTGATTGTTTGGTGTTTTACCCCGCGCTCAAGATTATTTCACTTATATGGCGGCGTTGCCAGTTTTATTGTGGGAGGAAACCGGGCTCTATGCCCGGAGGAAACCGGCGACCTTCCGCTGGTAACTGGCAACCCATTGCCCGGAGGAAACCATCGACTTTCGACGAGTGCCTGGCGACTCCTGACACCTGGCAAAATTTTAAAATTTTTATTTGGTCTGAGTGTGATTCAAACCCTTGCCGCATCGATGGAAGGTCTGTGTGGGACAGAGAGACGATCACTCTAACCCACTAGACCACCGAGGCTCCCCGTTGTCCACGAAAACAGAAGAGTTTCAGAGTCAGGCCTTGCATGTACCAACAAAATGTCGAAGGTCTAAATGACATATCCCGCTTTTAACACAACTATAAACTTGCCCTCATGGTTATTTTAGTCAAGAAGATTTTCCCTGTGCCCGTGCGTTTAAGTGTCTATAAATATATATACTTTCGTCCCAGAGATTACTCAGATTAGATATTTCCGCGGAACGCATTTTCTTTCATTGGCGGCCAACTATCCCAGCCCCTCAATATACAGAAAGGAGGGGGAGGTACAGCAAATCAACACTGTAAAAAAGTGTTGGCAACTTTGAGACCAGCACTTTTTGAAGTAAATATCCTGTATATCTACAAATCATTATGTTGTAGAACTGCATTACTTTGTTCTTTTAATTCCACTTCCTGTGAAACTACAGTACTGTTTTAGTCTGCAATAGTTATTTGTTTGAGAATGGGTCTTATTTTGATCATTCATACAGGAGGTGTCTGTTTGGCAGGCACCGTATATGGCTAGAACCAGGGGTTCTGCCAATTATAGTAAACAAATTGCTTGACAGTATGAACTACAAAACTACAACACTTCAGTGATTTTTTTTACAAATATGTGTATATCTACAGTATATTTTGTAAATATACAAGCATATCAGTTTAATCCCACCGTATTTAGAAGTAAAATATTTACATTACGTTTCCTTGTCATGGAATACATTTCTTTTCAGTGTGCGGCTACCCTTAAACATGCTCTCTTTGGTACATTTATTTTTCATATCATTGAACAGCTTTTTATGGTGGTTTATTACAGGGGCAATGCGTGCAGACTAAAACAAGAGTAATCAGAAGATGACATATCCCCCGGTCCTGCATTATCGTAATTCATGCCTATGATATCCTAGCTAAGGGAAACAACTGTTGTATAGCCTTGGCTTTACCTGTACATGCGCGCTGGTGAAGGGACCAGTTATCGCACGGGGTTGAAAAGTAAACATCATTCAAATAACCTATCTTGATTGTGAAGTGTCCCTGAATCTATACAGCATATTGGCGACGAGGATAATAATTATGGCTCACTCCCTTGACTTACCAGCACAGTCACCATTCAACATAGACGACCAAAACAACGTTTTTCAACGATGGGAGAAGTGGATCAAGGCTCTGGACTACTATATGGTAGCTTCTAACATAACCAACTCTAAACAAAAACGGGCTGTAATGTTACATCTATCAGGTCCTGACGTCCAAAATATATTTGAAACGCTATCCAACGTCGGCGACGATTTTGAAACCGCCGTCAGTAGATTAACAGAACATTTCCAACCCCAAAAAAACGTTTCTTTCGAAAGGCATATTTTTCGACAAGCGGACCAACAACCTTCATGAGCTATGTCACACGTTTAAGATTACTGGCTAAAACGTGTGATTTTGACAACTACAGTGCAAACGAAGCTATTAAAGACCAAGTAATTGATCGGTGTTGTTCACCCCATCTACGACGTCGCCTGTTACGTGAAGCTGACCTCGATATTGACTCTTTAATACGTATTGCTCAAGCGCTTGAAGTTTCTGAATCACAAGCAAGCTTAATGGAAAATGAGCCTGCAACAATAAACGCTCTCCGTGTTCAACCAAAATCAACCCACAATCAATTTGCTAAAAATACGGCAAGATCCCCACCACAACGATGACGTTCGCCACCGGTTATTAAACAGCAATCTCAATCCACAAAAACATGTTATGGCTGTGGTAGTGGGAGTCACGTGCACAACGATGAGCGTTCTCCTGCCAAAGGGCAACAATGTGGATATTGTTATAAACTCAATCATTTCAGCTCAGTATGTTTGACAAAACAAAGACGTATCCCACATCAAAATGAAAATACTAGCCATAACATACAATTTTTGGAAAATAAAGATAAAAGTCCGCAACCCGACGAATGTGTGAATTATGTTTTCAAATGTGTCAATGACAACAGTTCAATTGATACCATATCCGTCTCCATTGATGGTACTCCTGTTAACATGATTGTGGACTCTGGGGCGTCTGTAAACCTGCTTGATAGAACTACATACCAGAAACTATGCCAAGACGGGCAGCCCCGCCCACTTCACCCTTCAAAAGCTTCACTATTTACTTACGGATCACGCCAACCTCTTGCTACACTAGGAGCATTTAATACATGTTTAGAATACAACAACAACAAATCCATCACACAAGTGATCGTCGCAGACCTGGAGGGACTCGGGTCTCTACTTGGAAGACCAACAGCTATACAGCTAGGTGTATTGCAAATTATACCCAACATAAACAAACTTTCAACAAACTCGTTACATGATTCTATAATTTCTGAATTTTCAGATGTGTTTGATGGCGTTGGGAAGCTAAAGGACTTCCAACTTAAGCTTCATATTGATGAAACAATTCCTCCGGTCGTCCAGCCTGTACGCCGTTTACCATTTCATCTAAGAAACCAGGTCCAGGCTAAAATTCAAGAACTGTTAAATCTAGACATTATAGAACAATCACCCGGACCATCGCCTTGGGTGTCACCCCTGGTGGCAATTCCTAAAAAGAGTGGTGATATTCGTGTGTGCGTTGATATGCGGCAAGCAAATACGGCCATATGTCGGACACGTTACCCCATCCCAACAATTGAAGAATCTCTCCAAGATCTGAATGGTGCAACAGTTTTTTCCAAAATTGACCTCAAATGGGGCTATCACCAACTCGAGTTGGATCCAGAATGTAGGGATATCACTACTTTTCAAACACCAACAGGATTATTTAGATATAAACTTCTCATATTTGGCGTTTCTTCAGCTTCAGAAGAATACCAGCAAGCTATTCGTGTGGCTTTGGATGGTTGTCAGAACACAACCAACATTTCCGACGACATAATCATCTTCGGGCGAACTGCCGAAGAACACAATCGATGTCTACGCCAAACATTACAGCGAATGAGGGAACGTGGACTAACAGCCAACCCTGAGAAATGGGTCTTCGGAGTAAATGATCTGACATTTTTTGGATTTAAGATATCCCCTGCCGGCATCAGTCCTGAAGAAGATAAAGTTCATAGCATCAAACATTTCCCTCCCCCCTCCAATCCATCGGAAGTGCGAAGTTTTCTGGGCCTGGCCAACTATGTCGCTCGGTTTATACCAAACTTTTCCACCCTCGCTGATCCTTTACGCCAGTTAACAAAAAAAGGCGTAAATTGGACTTGGGCTCCTGTTCATCAAGCCGCATTCGATCACCTAAAATCTACTATTTCAAGTGATTCTGTCATGGCCCATTTTGACCCGAACTACAGAACCAGTTTAACTGTAGACGCTAGCGCCGTTGGACTAGGCGCCATATTGGCCCAGACGTCACCAGATAACAACACAAGGCCGATAGCGTATGCCAGCCGTTCTTTATCAGAGGTGGAACGCCGGTTCTCGCAAACGGAGCACGAAGCCCTGGCCGTCGTGTGGGCTTGCGAGAAATTTCATATTTACCTTTATGGACAACCTTTTGATTTACTTTCAGATCACAAACCACGCCAAATAATCTACAGCCCCAAAGGAAAGCCCCCAGCCAGTATTCAAAGATGGGCCCTACGTTTACAACCATATTCCTTTGACATTCATCATATTCCAGGTATCTCAAACCCAGCTGATATTTTATCCCGCTGTCCTACTCCAGCAACAAACGTCAAACAATACCAAGACGACCTTTTTGTCAGTTTTGTGGTCGCCCATGCTATCCCAAAAGCCTTAGGCCTCCAAGAAATCATCAATACTTCCGACGACGACGAAGAATTGCGCCAGGTACGTGAATGCGTTTCCTCTGGCAATTGGGAGAATAAGCCCAATCTGACCGCCTTTAAGAATGTTTCCTCTGAGTTAACTGTCCGAAATACGCTCGTCATCAGAGATCATCGCATAATAATGCCAAAAACACTTCGAAACAGAACGCTTTGTCTGGCACATGAAAGCCATCAAGACATCGTCAAAACTAAACAATTGTTACGCCAAAAAGTGTGGTGGCCTTCAATAGATAGAGATATTGAAGAGTTAATTCGCACTTGTCAAGCCTGTCAATCAGTAAGCCAGCCATCCAGCCCAGCTCCACTAACAATGACACAGATGCCAACTTCCCCGTGGGAGGTGGTCCACGTGGACTTATGTGGCCCATTTCCGTCTGGGGAATCAATTTTAGGCGTGGTAGATGAGTGCTCCAGATGGCCCGAGGCAATAGTCTTAAAGTCTACTACTTGCAGTTCAGTCATAAACGGATTAATTTCAATTTTCTCCACTCACGGAATGCCGCTGGAGATCGTCTCTGACAATGGACCACAGTTCACCGCTGACGAGTTCAAACTTTTTTGTGCCACCAATGCCATAAAGCACCGCAAAGTTACGCCATACTGGCCTCAAGCAAACGGCGAAATTGAACGTTTCTTTCGAACGATGGGAAAAGCCATTAGAACAGCTGCTGTTGAGAACAACTTTTTACGTTTTTACTGAACTACAGAACAACGCCACATTGCTCTACAGGAATTTCCCCCGCCAAACTTTTGCTAGGGAGGGATATCAGGACTAAGATACCACAGCTGAAAATCAATAAAGCAAAACGGGATTTAATCATATCAAAAGCCATCAAGAATGATCAGTTGTACAAGCAGAAATCCAAACAACATGCCGACAAAAGAAGCAAAGCTAAAACTTCTACCTTTAAAAAGGGAGATCTTGTATTGCTGCAACAGAGAAAGAAGAATAAACTTACTTCTTCTTTTGATCCTAACCCATACCAAGTCAAAGACGTAAAAGGACCGAGTTTAATTCTACAGAGAGACCAAAGGGTGATCATGAGGAACATCTCTCATGTAAGGCGATTTTTCAAACCTCCAGATAGCACAGAGCCGAACACAGCTATCGACGATCTTACCGATGTTGAACCGGTTCGTTTTAATGTAGTCGAAGAAAACAGTGCCAGACCTACCAGACAAAGTAGAGCCCCGGCTTACCTGAGTGACTTTATAACTGACTTTTAAAAGTTTCACATTACTGCTATTATTACTTGCTAATATCTGGACATTTTATCAGTTATACATCCAATAACTTTCATAACGTTTGGTGATTAGCTTAACTGTCACTCTCAATGTTCGTTTTTGTTTTGAAAGTGTTCTTAAGGTTTAAGCATGTTCCTGTTAATCTCTTTAATGTTCTGTATTTTTAAAGTTTCAACTTATGCTTGTTTCTTAGCAAATCCCGCACAAGGGGGATATGATATCCTAGCTAAGGGAAACAACTGTTGTATAGCCTTGGCTTTACCTGTACATGCGCGCTGGTGAAGGGACCAGTTATCGCACTGGGTTGAAAAGTAAACATCATTCAAATAACCTATCTTGATTGTGAAGTGTCTCTGAATCTATACAGCACAATGCCCTTCGATGTGAAGAAATACTGTTATTTTCTGCTTCAAGACAGACTGACAATAAATTTCCTGCATGGTTTATGTTGGATATTTTTTTAGCTTTTGTTCGACCTCTGGGTGAAATTGACCCTTAAACCAACGATCGTCATAAGTCAATTGGATTGTTACCTTATTATAACGATGATATATCCCAAGTTTCACGTAATTTAAAGCAACCGTTGTCTGGATAAAACGAAACACTTTCATATGATTTTCAACTTTAATTAGCACGGTCTTTCCCTTCAACCTTTTTTTAGTATCATACCTGTGGAAACCCAAATAGGAGATGCGCATCCTCACGTGGTAACAGACATGCCCACCAAGTTGCATGGACATCTGATAAAAACTGTGGGAGATGCGTTGACAAACTCTCATATGATTGACTCAACGTAATCCAAACACGAGATGCGCATGTTCACTTGGTAACAAACATGCCCACCAAGTTTTGTGGCAATCTGATAAAAACTGTAGGAGGAGATGCGTTGACAAACTCCCACAGCCTATCTATCCACACAGTGTCAATAAAGGGCAATGGCTCCAAAAATAATTAAATCAACGCAACCCAAATAGGAGATGCTCATCCTCGCTTGGTAAGAAACATGTCCACCAAGTTTCGTGGAAATAAACGCACTCGGACTTAATTCAACCGGGTAATACGACTCGTCGGACGAAATAATGAATGCCAGATTATATAACAAAGAAGCATATATAAGGAATTCACTTTTGCTGAATTTGTTCTGATTTTGCACAGAAATTTGGGCTGTGTCAATTTTTTGGATTTTTCCCTTTGTCCACCAAATCATATTACCACCTGTTTTATAACAGTTGGCCTTCCGCCCGATTGTCCGTGATAGTTCTGAATTTGTATTGTTGCTATTATAGTGTATCCCAGTAAGTTGATGCGATAATAAAACTCGAATATACCAGTGGCAAGAATATGTGGAACTTTCATTATGTATGATGGCCGAGAAGGGACATCGCGTTATAGATACTCAACCAGGCTAAATCGAAATCTAAGACGCGATGAAAAAGATAGCAAGATTTATTTGCGTGTTATACTTTATGAAATTGGCTCATTTCCTATGTAAAACACGATGGAAACACGATGAAAAATACTTTTCATCGCGTTTTACTTACTAAACCGCCTACATTTTGATCTCAGAAACACTATGGAAATGCGATGGTAAAGCGATGGTAAATACTTACCATCGCTTTACCATCGCATTTCCATAGTATTTCTGAGTCCAGTAAAGTCTAATTTCACTTGCACTATGCGACAAAAAAGACTTTTTATGGGATTACCGTTGCATTTTATTTTACAAATTCTCTTTTTAGGATAAGCCACAAACACGATGGAAACGCGATGATAAAGCGATGGTAAATATTAACCATCGCTTTACCATAGCGTTTCTGAGATCAAAATATAGGCGGCTTAGTAAGTAAAACGCAACGAAAAGTATTTTTCATCGTGTTATACATAGCAAGTGAGCCATTTCATAATGTATAACACGAAAATAAAGCTTGCTGTATTTTTCATCGCGTCTTAGATTTTGATTTAGCCTGGTTGATTATGTATAACGCGATGTCCCTTCTCGGCCTGATAAGATTAAAATAATAAAAGTGTAACTCGATTCCAAATGGAAATTCCAAAGTAAAACGCGATGGTAAAGCGATGGAAAATCCTTTCTCGCCTTTAAAAAAGAAGAGCAAATTCCAAAGTAAAACGCGATGGTAAAGCGATGGAAAATCCTTTCTCGCCTCCAAAAAAAAAGAGCTCTTGGCTTTGCCGGCAGCAAATGACGTATGATAAGTTAGACAGGAGTTCGAGGTTAGCAGTCCGTTATTCGAGAGGGAGTAGTCATTTTTCTTACTGATATACCAATTGGCTTATTAATGCAGATAAAAAGGTTTAATTCACTACATATACTTACAAGGGCGTATACTATATACAGTAGTATCTTTACATAATAGATTACCCGCCAGGGGGCGCTTTTTTTGAATAACTGTCTGAATAACTGTCTGGTCTGTTATTCGCTTATTATTCAAGATAGAAAGTCCAAATTTGCTACACATACAAACGATGACGTATACTATGCCGGAGTGGCTCTAGCTTATGGATTACCCACCAGGGGGCGCTTTTTGAATAACTGTCTGAATAACTGTCTGGTCTGTTATTCGCTTATTATTCAAGATAGAAAGTCCAAATTTGCTACACATACAAACGATGACGTATACTATGCCGTAGTGGCTTTATAGCTTATGGATTACCCACCAGGGGGCGCTTTTTTGAATAACTGTCTGAATAACTGTCTGGTCTGTTATTCGCTTATAATTCAAGATAGAAAGTCCAAATTTGCTACACATACAAACGATGACGTATACTATGCCGTAGTGGCTTTAGCTTATGGATTACTCACCAGGGGGCGCTTTTTTGAATAACTGTCTGAATAACTGTCTGGTCTGTTTTTCGCTTATTATTCAAGATAGAAAGTCCTAATATGCTACACATACTAGCGATGGCGTATACTATAGGGGAGACCGGGGCTAGTTCGACCCTGGGGCAAGTACAACCATTGTCGATGTCCGGCTGTTGAGTGAATATTTCGCGCGCTCTTCAACTTTTAGATGATCACTTGATCGACAAGAGCTGTTCTACGTTGTAAATGGTGGACCTGTAGCAGAAATCCTCGACTTCAGGGGGTAAAACGCCTTTTGCGTAGTCGTTAGTAAATTTTTAGTCGTCTATTTATAGTAATATTTATGTTAAAAGTACCTTGTATAAACTAACGACTGTTTGTAGGATGAAAGCGTGGACAATTAGCTTTACTAAGCATAGTGCATCTTTAGACTGCATTGAATAGGTCACGTGAAATAATGTTATTTTTAAATGTGGTGCGCATGGGGCAAGTTCGACCTGTTTGGTTGGGGCATGTGCAATCCTAGGTCAGACTTGCCCCGCCTTAGGTCGAATATGCCCCGAATTGAGTAGGTCATGGAATCAGACTAGTACATCATTCAATCAAAGTGCAGTTTTTTCCATGTTAATACTGTTCGTGGCAGTGTTTAGGCCTACAGCTATATTACTTCATTTTACAGCACTGGTAAAAATCACATGAATCGAATAGAGCTCTGCGTGATTTAATGATGATACGCAAGAGGAGCCTCTCTCCTCTTATCCAGAACAAATATGACTAGCCTTGGAATAATTTATTAGTAGTTCAGATGGATAAAAGAAAACGGCGAATTTGTTCGAAATAGTAGCATCTACCTTTTACGTGTACATCAATAACTACAAACGCCTACCCCGTCAGAGATAAGTATACAACTCTCGTTAGGATAACAAAAACCACGAAAATTATCTGGGATTATCAGGAATCAATTTTAGTAACCTATTTGAGACAAGCATCTTCAATGTACTTTGGACTCATAACGCCCCGAGAGGTTCGAATACTTGCTTACGAATGTGCTTAGAGTTTTGACCTACAAATTTCTGTTTAGGTCATTTTTTCGTGGTTTCTTATTGCTTAAACCGACAGTCATTCGTTTAAACCGAAGTTTATTCGTTCAGTTTTGTTGTTGGTCAAATAAAACACTTTAATTGAACCTGTTGATTTAATTGAGTTGCTGGTCGAAGTTACCCCAGGGGGGTAATTTTATTTTCTTAAAAGTGCATATTTCAGTAATATCATCAAGAGGAGTCATTCTGAATAGGTATCAAAGGATAGCTTATTTCGCTGCCTTTCACAAGAATTATTTGCGTTTTAAAAGGCTCGAATACTTTTTGACAAATAGCGATTTTAAGCAAAAAGGGTCGAACTAGCCCCGGTCTCCCCGTAGTGGCTTTAGTTTATGGATTACCCACCCGGGGCGCTTTTTTGAATAACTGTCTGGTCTGTTATTCGCTTATTATTCAAGATAGAAAGTCCGAATGCTTAGGCCGATAGTTTTTACCCAGTATTAACTTTTTGAAATTATGAAATAGGTACAAATCAAAGCTATGTTCGACTTTGCTCGATGTGAAGGGCTGGGCACAAGACAAATACATTTTTTAAATATAACTTTAATTCAGATAGAAGGGCACAGCTAGTCTTTTTACTTTCTGGTAAATCTGTGAAATTTAATGAACAATTTTTAACCACTCAAAAACGTTGAAAAAAAAGTTTACATTGCCATGGTAACCATTTCGTAATCCCCGAGTTAAGGCAAACGAAAAACCCTAAATCTAACATTACTATGGTGACCATTTAGAAACATTGTTAAGACGTTATATTGGTTGCCATTACAAAACCACTTCAAAAATCCTCAGTAAACTTCTGACAGTAACTAGTAATTGTATTTCAAAGTTTGCCATCATATTTTTCTACTTGCATTTTTTTGTCCTTCCAGTTCCTGTGATTATGAATGCATTAAACTGAAAATCTCATTTGGCCAACAAAAACATGACAGGTTATGGCGTATCAAATTTCTGAGAGCCTTAGAGGTGCCATCTCTTTTTTTGTTCAATTTTCTACCAAATATACCACTTGTGTAATTACAAAGAATAATTAATAAACAAACGCTTCACGTTTAGTACATGTGGTCATCAGCCCGCTTTTGCTTTTGCAAGTCCCAAATCTAACATTGTAATGGTGATCATTTTGCAACGCTGTTAAAATGTTATATCGGTTATCAATTACAAAACCACTTCAAATATCAACCATCAGATCAATATATTAACTGTTAAATAACTTCTGACAGTAACTAGTAATTGTATTTCAAAGTTTGCCATCATATTTTTCTACTTGCATTTTTTTGTCCTTCCAGTTCCTGTGATTATGAATGCATTAAACTGAAAATCTCATTTGGCCAACAAAAACATGACAGGTTATGGCGTATCAAATTTCTGAGAGCCTTAGAGGTGCCATCTCTTTTTTTGTTCAATTTTCTACCAAATATACCACTTGTGTAATTACAAAGAATAATTAATAAACAAACGCTTCACGTTTAGTACATGTGGTCATCAGCCCGCTTTTGCTTTTGCAAGTCCCAAATCTAACATTGTAATGGTGATCATTTTGCAACGCTGTTAAAATGTTATATCGGTTATCAATTACAAAACCACTTCAAATATCAACCATCAGATCAATATATTAACTTTTAAATACTTTGAAATCAACGACAAAACCATAAATCAACAATATCAACCATTTGCATGGGATCTGATATAAAACCATATCGTGTGGACAACAAATCGCCCTCTCCTGTTTCATAACGAATAACTAAAAAACTAAGCATTAATTACTTTAATGAATGTTGGTACACATCACAAGCAGCCGATGTTTTCCAAATATGGAGATTTTCCTCTAGTTATAATCATAAACGCAGGAACATCGAGAAAACGTCCTAAAAAAAGCCAGACTTTGACGCTCTCTCGCTTCTCTAATCTTGTCCTTCAATTAATATCTCGGAATTCCACATAAACTTATTCTGACAGTGATAATTTATCCTTGGAAAATTTCACAAAACGTAAACTAACGACAGTCTACAGCTTACCTGTTAAAAACGATTAATTATAAGGATTCATTTAAAGTATTCAGGTAATCCTCAGTAAACTTCTGACAGTAACTAGTAATTATATTTCAAAGTCTGGCATAATATTTTTCTACATGCATTGTCTTTCTTCTCGTAATTCCTGTGTTTATGCATGCATTAGGCTGAAAATCTCTTCATTTGGCAAAACCCGGACTGGTTATGGCGTATCATGCCTGTATTTGATATTATTTTTTTTACCAAATACCACCCGCGTAATTAAAATAGTAATTAAAAAATAAACGTTGTACGTTTAGTACATGCGATCAGCAGCCCAGATTTTGCATTTGGTGAGATTATCAGCTAACAAATGTATACAAACACGGACACATCGCAGAAATTAAAAACTGATGAAGGAACACAGATCTAGAATGTTTTATTACAGCCTCAATGGAGTACGTGGTCAATACAACTAAAGCTAGTACTATGTAGTATACGTCATCGCTAGTATGTGTAGCAAATTTAGACTTTCTATCTTGAATAATAAGCTGCTACTATATAGTACACGTCATCGTTAGTAGCCTACGTGTAGCAAATTTGGACTTTCTATCTTGAATAATAAGCTGCTACTATATAGTACACGTCATCGTTAGTAGCCTACGTGTAGCAAATTTGGACTTTCTATCTTAAATACTAAGCGAATAACAGACCAGACAGTTATTCAAACAAGCCCCCCCCCCTCCCCCTGACGGATAATCCATAAACTAAAGCTACTGCGGTATAGTATACGTCATCGTTAGTATGTGTAGCAAATTTGGACTTTCTATCTTGAATAATAAGCGAATAACAGACCAGACAGTTATTCAACACAGTTATTAAAAAAAAGCGCACCCTGGCGGGTAATCTATTAAGGAAAGATACTACTGTATATAGTATACGACCTTGTTAATATGTGTAGTGAATTAAACCTTGTTATCTGCATTAATAAGCCAATCGGTATATCAGAGAGAAAAATGACTGCTCCCTATACGTCAGAAAATGAAAGTTCGTTAGCTGCGCGCTCTTTTGTGGGGGAGGAGCGAAAGGATTTTCCATCGCTTTACCATCGCGTTTTACTTTGGAATTTCCATAGCGTCTTACTTTACTATTACCGTTGCGTAATGCTTCGGAATTTGTACCACGAAATACTTTGCAATTTCCACCGAGTTACGCTTTTATTATTTTAATCTTATCAGGCCTAGAAGGGACATCGCGTTATACATACTCAACCAGGCTAAATCAAAATCTATAACGCGATGAAAAATACAGCAAGATTTATTTTCGTGTTATACTTTATGAAATGGCTCACTTGCTAAGTAAAACACGATGAAAAATACATGTTATTGCGTTTTACTTATTAAACCGGCTATATTTGGATCTCAGAAACACTATGGAAATGCGATGGTAAAGCGATGGTAAATATTTATCATCGCGTTTTTATCGTGTTTCTCAGTTGAATAAAGCTTGGTTCTATACGTATTTTGCGATAGAAATTAGGATCGAAAGGATTATCACTGCAACTTACTTTATGGACTGGGTTTTGAAAGAAAATCACAAACACGATGGAAACGCGATGGTAAAGCGATGGTAAATATTAACCATCGCTTTACCATCGCATTTTTATTGTGTTTGTGAGTAAGATTAAAGGAAGATTTAAAAGTAAAACGCGATGTCCCTTCTCGGCCATCATAATTATGAACTGTCCAACATTTTAATTCATTTTGAAGTGGGTCCTCACTGTCAATGCTTACATAGCTGTTAATGTCAATAGAAATAACTACGACATTCATTGAATGAACTTGAGTATATATAGCATTTTAAGACGAAAAGATCCTAAAAATTGTCGCTTCCAAAAAAAAAATAATGATGGCAAAAATTGTTGGAGAATTGTTGAAACGATTGATTGATCTTTAGTGTTTGACTGTCGTGATATTTTTTACTTTACTTGACGCCCACAGGTATAAACGCTGTCCACGGCTGAAAACACTGAGTTGTCGCCCACAGCTGTAAACGTTATATCGCAGCCAGCAGCCGAAAAGGCTGTTCACAGCTGGAAACCCTGTATTGTTGCCCTCAGCTGGGAATGCTGCCCACAGACGGTAACGCTGTGGCGGTGTCTGCAGTTGGTAACGCTGCATCGCCGTCCACAGTTGGTAACGCTGTGTCGCCGTCAACAGTTGGTAACGCTGTGTCGCCGTCAACAGCTGGTAACGCTGTATCGCCGTCAACAGCTGGTAACGCCGATTACGGCTGGAAGTTTGTTTACAGTTTGTTTGTTTGGCGAAAGTTGGATACTCTGCCACCCCCTTCGGTCTAGCCCACAACTGGGAAAAGTGTATCCCTCATTTCTCCAGATCCACAGCAGGTATCACTGTCTCTCTGTATTTGCCCGCACATCTTCGACTCAGTGCTGGGATCGCTGTAACCACCTGTTTCCCGTGCCAAAGATGGGAACGCTGTCTGTTCCATTTTCACCTGATCACAGCAATGATCTCTGTACACCAGGGCCTGTCTTACAAAGCTGGCGCACATTTGCGCATATGCCTACAGCATGGACCGGTTGCGTCCAGGGAACAAGTTAGTTTAGTTTTAACACTGATTTGCATCAGACGTAACTTACGCCAGCATCGAAAGACAGGGTCTGGCATGCAGCTGGGAACACGTATATCATGTCATCTTGCGCGTAAACTCCATGTAAACGTCACTCCCTATTAAATCAATCGTTTCCCGTCAAACTGTAACTGGGAAAGATAATCTTAAAATAATCTGGTATATGAACAGGTTCATCGGGTAAATAAAACATTTCAATAGCTTAAAATAATATACCACGTTAACTGAAGGAGTATGCAAGTTGTAAAAATATTGTCCGATATTAGTGAAAAGTAAAAAACAGTCTTATTTTGAAGAAATGGTTAAAATAAAAAGAACTACATGTATGTACAACGAAATTAGTATGGATAAAACAGAGTTTTAATGCAGTTATCTCCTCTGTACCGTCACACCCAGAATGGCTTAAATCTGACCATAAGGTCATGCCCTTCTTAATCTAATCTAACCTTTGTCTAAGAGTTACCAGGTTTATCGGAGAAATCTGGGTTGAAGAAAACTTAAAAGTACATAGGCCTTCATCATTCTTTTTTGAAATGTTTACCCTATAAAACACTTAGTCTACTTGTCATGTTCTCCTCAAGAGACACGTCAACACTTTATGTATCTTATCGCCCCTGGTCCATACTTACTTATTCATGCATCCACGTCCCTTTATGGAATTATTCAAACACCGAACTAACGAGAATCTGGTTGCACAGACTTCTGGGATTGACATGAAGTCTCCTTCTATTTGACAATTTTTGGGGCAATGAAAGGAAAAAAAAACCCGTCTAAGTCTACCATGATTTGCATGCATAGCAAATAATGATAGATTTATCGATCGATTCATGTTTTACGCCGTACTCAGGATTATTTCACTTACATGGCGGCGTTGCAAGGTTTAGTGGCGAGGAAACCGGGTTAATTGCCCCCTGTACCGGGCAACTGTTCCACATATGGCAAAAATGTGTCAATTTTTATTTATTTGATCGATGGAAGGCCTGTGTCGGACAAAGGGACGATCACTCTTAACCGACTGAGCCACCGATGTCCTTTATACTTATAGACAGTTGTCTTCATGAACATTTTAGTCAACACGCCCATTCTCGGTTAAATATATCAAATAGATCAATCTAAAATAGAACACCAAACTACCTACATCAATCTTTATTGAGATTTTGACTCACCATGTTCTTAACCGGCAAATCCCGAAGGTGGAAGAATCTCGTACGTCCTTTTCAAATATATCTATAGGGTTGAATTGCTATAGCGTGTATCAAATTATATAAGAAAAGTATTGAGAGTGGATGGAGTAGTTATCATATTATAGAAAACGTCGACATATATTTCCACAAAATATGACCAGAAAATCTACACGTATGAAAGATTAGCCCCCTTTTAAAAAAACAAGAGTTTTCAGACCATGCCCACCTCCGTCTCTGGACGATTTTGACTAAATATTTTTAGTCATTTACTTTTCTGATGACCTTCAAACCGTCTTCTTGTCTTAAGAATAAGAGTTTATGAAAAATGAGTGAATTTTGCCATCTCATGCCACTTTAAGCTTTAAAATCAATGATTGAATTTGCTTCTCAAATGTTTTTTTTATTTATAGGACTGAATGAATTTTTGTTAAAGGGGCATGAGCTGCCAAATTGTTGATATTTTGACGTTAAATCAGAATGTTGAAATTATTAGCTATTTTTCTCAAGACGTATAATTCAGAAGCTTTTGAGTGGTTCCAGTCTCGGAAATGTGTGATAAAGTATTGTTTTGAACTAACTTTGGCTTAGAATGAATGAATGGTCGTCCCGGTTATTTAAATTTTGTTTACTTTTCGAATACGTTTTCGGTCCGTACAAGCCACATACTGTATGGATTTTCCTCATTCCAACGCCAATCATTTAGTTTTCCGATGGCCTTCAAAGCCTTTTACTGTCGTGACGAACAGAAATTATGAAAAAAGTGTGAATTTTGGCAGCTCATGCCTCTTTAAGTTTTGTTATTCCAAGAAATATTCATTTGTTCATTCCTTGCTATATAGAAGATGATTGAAAATTATCTCAAAGCGCATCACTTGATGGTGGAATATTCTTGAGTGGGGCGTCATCAATAAATTAATCTGCTTTTAGGGTCACATTAATGAATTCTAGTAATTTTCGTTCAGATAGCTATAAGCAATCACATATAGCAATCAACTTTTAACCAAATGTTCTTTGATCCAACCAACGGATTATAGATGAATGAATAACCAAAAAAAAAAATCAGCCAGCGAACGAACGAACGGAAGCTCAGATGGACGGACAAGCGAACGAACCAACGAATGAACCAATGAATGCCTAAATGAATGAATTAATCAATCAATCAATCAATGTGATAATAGAGTAATCTGCTAGTAACAAAGTTGTCCAAACTGGGCGCGAGTGGCCTTATCGTCTTCCATAAACAACACATGATGTAACACACTTGTAAATTTTCTTACATAAATTTCACAATCCAACAATACATAAAGGTGTGACGAGTGGGAGCGTGTTGATGTCACTTGTATCAAAATTTCTCGCCCCGAGAAGAGAAACACTGAAAACGGTTCACACCTTTTCCTTTACCTTCAGGTCTCCAGAATAAATCCTTCTCATAATTTTTTTCTAAGGTTGACATTTAATTTGAATACAATGCTGTATATCTCGGGTATTGTTTCATGTATTTGCTGGTATAGTATCACACTTTTCGTGTAATAAACACCGGCCCTCGATCTACTAATGTTTTCGCGTGCGTGTCATTCCGATCTGCCATTTATTATGTTGGGAATGACTGGAGAAGACGTACATATGGACTTACATACTAAGATGACCAGCTCACAATGTTTCCCTGTTATTGACTGTCTTGAAAAACAGTGAGTTTCTTTTTATTATCTATTTTTCAAATGAAATTTGTTGCTATTTAAAGGTATAGGCCTAAACGGCTTAGACCATTCCTGAAAAAAAGGAAAACTAGAAATAATTTGCACGTTTTGGTTCACGATTAAATCCCAAATATTTTTGTCAGGTTTGCAAATATTTATGAGGTTGCAAATTGTAGACGACCAAAAGCTTAGTTTGATAAACGAACCTTTTTTCATTTATTAGAAAAAATATCCAACACTTGCCTAATTCTTTTGAAGGACATGTGCTGCCAAAATTTGCACTTTTTTCTTCATAAATTTTGGTTGTCAAATATATTTTTCTTCTTAACTTCTTTAACTAAATGCTTTGAGCTCGTGGCATGTACGAACCGAAGTCAACAATATTTGATACACTGGTATCATAACAAGGCTCCTAATTACTTTCAAAGATTGCAAAATTCTTTTGTCAGGAAAAATTATCAATATTTTTACAGCTCTGGTCACGATAATGAAAACCTTTCAGAATTAATCATCGATACATAGATCGACATGGGTCTTTTTTCATTGGTCTTCAAACATGGATTATTTAACACCGTCTCCATTTTTTTAAAACACAGACAAAGAAGAAAACCTAAAGGGCAGAGGAAATACTACTTGGATAAGTCTGAGCTAAGACTTCCCCCACCTGTGCTTTGTATGAGTGATTTTGAGAAACACGCACAAAGGAAAAATCGTGTAATTCAAGTGACATTTCAAGACGAACTACAAAAAATTGGAATAGATTGTAAGGCAGCGAAGAAATTTCTAACCTCAGATGTCCGTAGGTTTTCGTTCAGGTTTCCTGCGGGTAAAATGGTTTTCGCAGATAATCTGGATATTAATCACAGTCATAAAACCGAAGCAGTCTTGGCCACACAAAATACCTTTGAACAGAAAAACTTTACCACACCGGAAATAGAACAAAGGAAACAGGACAAAGACGATGTGAAATCAGACAGCGCAGAGGTAAGTTGGGCGATTCCTGTAGGCAAAAAAGAAACGAGTTCTGACGAATCGGGCCAGAAAAGTAACTTTTTCGTGACAAATCTTACTGAGACGAATTTCAATTCAGAGAAACCAGTCCGTGTTCTTCCACATTCGGCAAATCTTCATAGAGGCAGACGACAACCGGAAGTTTCCGAGAATAGCCAAAGACCGAAGAGTACAACACATGTCAAACGCAGAGTGACTTTCTGGGACTCAAAAGAAAACTCCGGATTGGGGTTTAAAGAGCGAAGTCAATCCCGTCTCAGTCCAATTGAACCAGTAAGAAATAAATCATTTATTTCACCGAAGATTCCAAAAGATGTGAGATTTTGCTCCTCTAAACAAAAGCATAACAATACAAATCTAACTATTGGCTCGACATCTAAAAGTGATAGGAATGTTGGACTGGAACAGAAAAATCCACCTACAGAACAAGATTCCACCATTTTAACAAGTTTTCTTCATTTCAGCAAGATACAGGCTACGAACCAATTGAAACGGGACTTAAAAACTAGTGCAGAGAAAAGAAAAGGAGCAATCCGTCGCCCTAAACCATCCGAGTTGCTATCGACAGAAAAGAATTCTTACGAAGAGTCGTTGTCTAAAATGTCGAGTAGACTGAGAGATGAAAAACTTCTGCAATTTTGTAGAGATTCCCGTCGTAGCCTTGCTGACGTTTTTGAACACAACTTTTAGCAATTTGGTTACAAATGTGATATCATTTGAGTTATCAAACAGCTTACTATACAAACATAATTATATGCAGTACCTATTTCTTAAGCTAGGTATTCAAAGGAACGTTTGGCAAAATAGTTAGGTCTCTGGCTATATTGGAAAAAATATAAATGTATTTGAGTGCTTTCATAATGAAAAAGGCTATAATAAAATGATATAGGAAATGTTGATTTCCATGTTTGTAGCAATCCGAAATAACAAATTAAGTTTCTGTCTAAGAATATGCTGTTCGATTTAGCACACAAAATGTTATCAGTACTTTTCAAGATAAAAACAAGCACAGACATAGTCTTGGTATAACACCATTTCCAGGCCAGAAACGTATAGCCTGTGTATAACGTCACATCCTGTGGTGTATTGAGAAGAGGCCTCTTCTTCTGCGTCCACACAGTCAAAATTTCATACATGACATACCCTTGATATTTTAAATGCACAGCGAAAATAACAAAATAAAAAATCATGAAAATCATAACCTAACTGTAAGATTTCTCAAAGATTAGATTTCTAAGAGAATGGATATCCTCAACTCGTATAACTTTATAGAGATCCATTATCTGAGACAATAAAGTATCCCTTGTACGATTGTACCTTGTACTATTAATTGTGCACAATTACATAGGGAAGAGAGTATTAAGCACAGCTGAACAATTATGATGTCATTTGCTAACTGCGGTTTTTTTACATAAAATTCACCCTGTATGGAACCTTTAGATGGATTATTGCAAAAACAAATTCTATTGGCTGGATGTTCCAGGCTAAAATTGATCAGGTTTTTATATTTCATGCATTAGAATAGAAATATATGACGCCCTGGTGAGCTGTGTGTTGCTTTGAATAAAGGGTCTATAGGAGAATATACCAACAAACATCCTTTATTCAACAACACACAACTCACCAGTATGCCATTTATTTCTGAAATATTATGCAATATAGTGTGCTGATTTACTGTGGTTAAAGTGGTATGCTGATCAACATAGGGGACATTTTGTTGAAACAGAATTATCTAAATGTTCGTTACCAATCTTTGTAATGTATACGTTTAGATACTTTTTAAGCAACGAAAACAAAATAAGATCTTTCTGCTGACACCAATCTTGGAAATGTATACGTTTAGTTTTTTAAGCAACGAAAACACCAAAATGTACCCATGCATCACGGATATACTCATTGAAGTCTTCAATGAGGGATTGATTGATTGGGTTTTTTTCAAGATCATTTCACTTATATGGCGGCGTTGCCAGGTTTAGTAGGGGAGGAAACCCGGCCTGAAGGGAAACCCCCGACCTTCGGCGATCGAGTGAAAATCCACTCAGAAATTTTTCAATTCATTAAAGGAGAGAGATAGAGGAATGTATCTGTGGCCAAGATAAAATGCGGTTTGAATGTATGGTCAATAGAAAGTATAGACATTTCACGATTTGATTACAAATGTCGTGAAACGCTTTGTAAAGAAAATAAATCTGCAGCGTTTAACTGCTTAGTCCTTCATTGGAAGTTCTCTCCATGTAAAAAAAACAAACGTTTTGAATATGTTTCGGTATTATTAGACGGTTGTAGGAATAGATGCAGTCTCATATATAGCATATTTATTTCATATACAGTCCTTTGTTAAGTGGTGAGTTTTGTGTCTAGGAGGCCTGGGTTCACTTACCAGTTCTTTTAGTGCAGGAAAAATTGAACTTGAATGGAACTTGGTTACAGTTCTGTGGCAATGTAAAATATATATTTTTTCTAGGAAATAAACCATATTTTGATCAGCTAAAATTGTTATCTCTAATTTTGTTTGTTTTCACGACTTAAAGATTTTGTCCTGTGAATGAACTCCTTCACTCTCGTGTCCAATTCAGTCTGTTTATCTCGGCTTTGAAAGATTTTAATGGGGGTTGTTTCGTATTTCTGTATCAACGACTTCAGAGCCCTCTGTCGCGCAGGTTTTGTGAACACTAATGGTTTTTGTAGGCTATCCTCAGATAAAGGTAGATAACTCCGATATACCTTCTTTAAGAGTCTCTCTCGCCTGGCCATAAACACTGGGTTTATTTTATATCTGTCTTGGGGTCGTATATAACCCGGCGTATTGCGTAATTCGAACGAGGCATCGTCTGGGAAAACCTTCGAATTATATTCAAAACAAAGTATGGATGGTTTACTTTTTCCAACGGCAACCATTGGTGGACATGTTGCCGGCCTGAGGACTTTCGAAACGGTTTGTTCATAACGTTTGATATTCTTTACACACAAGTCTGACTGGACCACATTACTGGTACCTTCTGAATTCGACTGTCCATTACATTTATCTGAGATAGAACCATGGTCAGTGTGTTCCAACCTGCGTGCAGTTGGTCTTCTATCAAATCCTTGGGATACAGGTCTTATTTTTACACATCCTTTTCTTATTCCATTATATGTCTGGTTTTGGCACTGTCTAGTATTTAGTATTTGTTTTCGACAATAGCCCTTGTCTGGTGACATTAAACACAATTTACTGGAACCGTTATGTGCTAATTTACCCGTTAATGGTCTTTCAAGATTTTGCGTCCCCTCTTTCGCTCTATCCAAGGAAAAAAATGTACTATTCTGCACATCCTGGGAAACAGGCATATTCTTTGATATGTCCTTAGAAAGCATCGTACCTTTCGATATGTCCTCGGAAAAAGATGCACCCTTGGGTATATCCTCGGAAAGGGATACATCAATTGGCCTATCCTTGGAAAGGGACACATTCTTTGAGATATTCAGAGAATAGGGCGTATCCGTCGGTATGTCCTGGGAAAGAGACGCACTGTTCAGCGTATCCACAGAAAAGCATTCATCTTTTGGTAAATCCCGAGAAAGGAATACACCCTTTGATATATCTTGAGAAAAGCTGGTGCCCTTTGACGTATCGGGATAAAGGGATATATCCATTGCCATATCATTAGAAAGGGGTGTACTGTTTACTAAATCCTCAGAAAAGCGTGCACTATTCACCCTGACCATTGACATGGACAGGGGTTTATCCAGAGAAACGGGACCACAGTTTGATAAATGCTGCGAATTTCCAATTTTCTTCGAAACAGTCGTATACTTTTTGCAGCTCTCATAATTCAACATGCAAGAATTCTTTCTAAGACTATGCTGTTCAGGTTTGCACAGTTTTGTGACAGTTTGGGGTCTTGTGATCCGGTCGTTAGCTAAGGTAACTGGAGCACTGATGCACCTTCTACGCGATTGGGATCTTGACCAAACTCGCCATAGCCTTTGTCGCCGAGAATTGGTCAACATGCTCTGCTCTTGTTGCAAAATATTATGTGACTGAGCTTTTGCGAATAAAACCCATGCAGAGAAATAATTTCGAAACTCGTCTGGGTTTTGAGAGCTGTGTCCCATCCCTGAATCACTGGATATTACACAATTTCCGCTTGACTTTTGAATTTCAGCCTTCATAAACTCCAGCGAACATTTCTCCTTAAATAGAGAATCCAAGAAATACTTTGTGTTGATTTCAAGTCGTTCTAAATCCAATCGAAGTTTTGTTTCCTCTTTCCTGTTTTTGTAACGAGCCGAAATTTCTTCTCGGGATAATTTTTTGTCCATGATGAAAGGAGAAATGTTTCAGGGGAAGATTCCAAGGCTCATTATATAAGCTATAACAATCCAAACACAGTCAAACTGCTGATCGACGTCTAAAACTAGTTCTGTAAGTTCTTGCTGTTAAAATAATGTGTTTCTTTAGGGAAAATTCTCCAATAATAAAAAGGTTTGTCACTTTCCATTTCAGTGGTTTTGTGTATAGAACATAATACGTTTTCGATCCTTGTAAGACTCGGTATAATTAGGTATTTTCTCATTCGTGTCTTCCTCAATATATAGCTGAGTTCGGTCTGGCGTTTCACAAAATACATAAATTCTCGCCCCAAAACAGGCCCGATTTCCAAACTGGATGAACAGTCGATCAGCTACTAAATTTTCTCATAATGCCCTTGCCGTACGTCAACCGTGCAATATGTATATATATATGGCTGGCATCTTCGTGTCTGTATCCATTGAAGGCTCGAGATTGAATATACAAAAATCGAAACCGACGTTAGACGAAATGAACAATAGTCACGTTCAATTGGATACAGTATGGAATTCTCTTGTTGGCAAACAAAATACAACAAATAACCATTATAAGATCAACCTCTAAGTTTCCAATAGGATAAAGTTAAACAAATGTCCAGATCGTGCCATTACTATCTTGGCTTTAATTTAAAATTCACTTTCACGGAAAGCTTTCACAAAGCTTATCGGATTTCCTCAGCTCATTTATTTTCCGCTAATCAATGATAATGTTTGTCCAGAAATCCCGGCTTTATGCAAACTGTTTGTTCACGATTGATAAATAGGGTCCGGGTAAATAACAAATGGATTTTCTTTGAAAGATCTTTGTACCTGTTTATGTTTCGTTATGTCGCTAATGTAAATTGGCTATTTTTGAGCATTTGTATAGATATGGTAAAACCATAATTATTTTACCATAAGTTACAGTATTAACTATATTTGTATATATATATATATAGACTACAATATATTTCCTGAGCCTTTTTAACAAATAGTTTATATCTATAACTCTGTCATCGTTTTGTTATATACATTCATTATTTTGTAAATTGTTACATATTACAGATATATTGTATCTGCCCGTTTTGGTCATCGTTTTGTTATATACATTCATTATTTTGTAAATTGTTACATATTACAGATATATTGTATCTGCCCGTTTTGGGTTCTAATTTCTGTACAATAAAGTTGAAATTACACGATTTGGACGTTTACTATTTCTAGATAGTCAATAGTTTGTTTCGTCATGTATATACCCTTTATTAGATGTAGTTTATAACCTGGTTGTTTGCTAGAAAAAGGTTATGAGATGGAGTTTATAACCTTGTTTTTTGTGCTGGTTGTAGGTTATGAGATGTAGTTTATAACCTTGTTGTTTGCTAGAAAAAGGTTATGAGATATAACCTTGTTTTTTGTGCTGGTTGTAGGATATGAGATGGAGTTCATAGCCTTGTTTGCTAGAAAAAGGTTATGAGATGTAGTTTATAACCTTGTTGTTTGCTAGAAAAAGGTTGAGATATAACCTTGTTTTTTGTGCTGGTTGTAGGATATGAGATGGAGTCCATAGCCTTGTTTGCTAGAAAAAGGTTATGAGATGGAGTTTATAACCTTGTTTTTTGTGCTGGTTGTAGGTTATGAGATGTAGTTTATAACCTTGTAGAAAGCAATATTTATGGGGTTCAATCTCAGTCCACCGATGTTCTTGCCATAGTTAAGATGCGCAACCATTGTGTTACAAAAGGAATCCAGAAATTCTACAAAGCTAAGCTCTTGTCAGTCGTCAACCTAATGAAATATCATAGGTTTGGTTTGTTACAACAATTTATGGGGTGTAAAGGTCTAAATGATTTACCTCTTTTTAACACAATTAGAAACTTGTCTCCATGGTTATTTTAGACAAGAAGATTTTCCCTGTGCCCGTGTGTTTTAGTGATCATAAATATATACCCTTTATTTAGGGCGTGGTAGTGATCAGTGTTGGTTAGGTTCAGGGTTAGGGTTATCAGTTAAATTGACATGAGCTGTCAAAATTCGGCTTTTTAAAAATAAATTCTGATTGTCAAGAACAGTTTAGCGTTTGGAGTACCTTGAAAAACTAAGGGATTGGCGGTGAAATAAAAACATTGGTAAACATCGGCCTTACGAACCAAGGATATGTGCAAATAACGGACAAAATTTCAAATAGCTCGGATCCAAGTTTATTTTTGAGAGGTTTACTGCTCACAGAACTACGTTAACTTTAGATTCGTATTATCTTATACTTCTTGATTAAAATAACCAGAAATTAGTTAAATCTATTTCTAAGAGTCTTCTGGATTTTCGCGGCAAGTGTGCCTTTAACGATCATTGGCGATAGACCAATACCAATCTCCAAATATCGGCGTACCCGACGAAATCTTGTATGGCTGATGGTTTTTTTCATTTTACGAAAATCACTATTGCATCTGAATACGCCACAACAGTGTCTGTACTGAAGAGGGAACGTTTTACTTCCAGCTCTCAGAACGAATCTCTAGCCGTTAACGATCCTGGGGCTTCCATGCCCTATAGATTGCCACTGGCTTGTTTAACTGTTACAGTCATAACCTTGCACGCTATTCTCTTCTGTGTTGTTTTAATTTCAGAACTATTGAGTAGACTTTCAAAATACGTATTTTACTAAATAAAAATTCATGGTTGGAGAGATAAACCTATACAAAATGGTTTACTGGTTCAAAAGCCCCAACTCGAAAGATGCAGCGCGCAAGAAGTGTATTGGAGTCCATACTGTAATTACATATAGGTTACAGGCTCATTTTGATTAAAATGAAATAAATACGTAGGCGTTATAGGCTGATTTCATATGTTGCAGTTTATGGAGAAATAGTTGTGCCACATATACATAACCCTACAAGTGTTGAAGCCCTATACATTTTAGAGGGTACTGTATAGCAGAAAAAGGTTCCATAAAATAGGATGAACATATGATAGGTGTGCGAAGACAGTTCATTGGTTGTAAACTGAACGTACATGAGGGTTACCAAGACCTCCTGGCATTTGCTGTGGAAAGCTGTGAATAATCTGAACATTGTTTAGTACTGAAGACTTGAATTTGACAAACAGGAAATAAAAATAGCAATATGGTGTGAGATCTGTTTAGGTTAGTCAAGCTGTCATTTATAATGTGAGCTGACCTCCAATCAGATTTAGATCAAACCAACAATCTAGGAAATAACTCCGCGGAAATACAACTTGAGAGAAAAATCAAGTATATTTACACAGCGATTGCCAAAGATACGAGTTATAACCATTGAACTATATACGTGGAATGGAGGTCACATGGTATTTGATTTGCACCCAACGCCGCCATTAATAGGAGATGGTGAAATATCAATTTAGATCGGACATCACTCAGCAATGGCGGCGCTTGTTACAAAGCCAAATTTAAACCAGCCAATGGGACGTGTCCCTTCCACTTATATAGTTTATTGGTTATAACCTACTTCGTTGTTGTTAGACATCGCTGGTGTAAGATAGACGTTTATTCATTTAAGGCCTGAAAATTAAGCATTAAAGGCACACTTGCCGCGAAAATCCAGAATACTGTTTACATAAACAACTGTTGGCGGTTTTCTGTATTTTTGCCAGACAGTAGAAATTAGGAACTTTCTATCCTTACCAAAAATAGAAAGTTTGGGCATCATTTAGTATTTTTAATTTGAAGTTGAAAATTAGATTTATAAGGTACCCGCAATGTCAACAAACCCCAAACCTGAACATGCACACAAGCGCCCCCTAATGTTTGAGTCGTGTGAGTTATCTAACGGCACAGTATAATTTTACGTACTTTATCTGAGAAATACAGACTGGCGATTGGGTAAGAGTGACTTGAAAAGCCTGCCGATAATTTTTGGAGTGTAAACCACTGATAAAAAGGCCTGAAGTGAGGGTAATTCAACCACTAAGTTAACCGACACTGATTGTTGTTGATGTAATCAGGCTTCGATTCTTCGTTTGTTTTTCACCCCGATTTCTGTATTCTAAATCTAACTGGACATGTTTTATGTGTCCTATGTTTGATTTATTGGTTTTAGTTGTAGTAAGCTCATGTAAATTGGTTTTCTTAACAAATGTTTAACAGGCTACGGCGGCAAGTGGGCCTTTAAAGTGGCAGGAGCTGTCAAAACTTGCACTTTTTTCATAGTTTCTGATTGCCATGACAGTACGTTGTTTTGAAGTTTGTCGAAAAACTAAATGATTGACGTTGGAATGAAAAAATCCACACATTCTGTAGCCTATACGAACCCAAATAATGTCCGAAAAGTAGAATTAAAAAAAAAAAAAAAAAATTAAGCGGGTCGAACGTTCATTCATGATAAGCCTAAGTTAGTTCAAAACAATACTTTATTGTACATTGTCAAAACACCAAAAGGCTTCTGAATTTTGAGTTTTGAGGAAAATATATGATAATTTCAACGTTCTATTTTTGTTGATTTTTTTTGTTTGAGAAATTGTATAGGTGCACTCAGTCAACTCAATTTGGAGGAGAGGGAGGACATTTCTATTTCCATGGGAACGTCTACCCCCCCCCCCCCCTCCCCCTCCCAACACACACACTTCTGCGCGAAGATGTTTGCGTGCCATGGTTATTTGATTTTCCCCTCCTAAACCGAAAAAAAAATTGTCCACCCCTCATGCACACTGGTTGAATTGCGGATGTTTTGAAAACGCGATTTCGATGCTTTCGGGTTGAGTTTGGTATCATGCTGGCGAACTGTCGACTAGTGTAGTTTGTTTTCTGACCTATGCATGTAGCCAAAATAAAATGCTGTTTCGGGTTGCTTTTTTGGGTGTTTTTAGTTTTACATTTTTGGAAAGTATTTCTCTCCTGTAGTAGTAGATTCTTTCCTAATACATTCAAAATATAGATCTAAGTTGTTTTGCTGTATAGTTTTGGATTGGGGTAATTTGACGGACCTATATTACAAAGTGTAGTTACTCCAACACCCCCAGCGCAGGCGAAATACATTTAAGAGAATAATCATGCAAACATTATTTAGTCTCTTGACCTTTTTATTGTTGTATATTTGACATTGTTATATTGTCCTTAGCCGAGTGTTTTATAGCTTTCTATTTGCTTACACATAACGTATAGAGCTTCTATATTTATAAAGTGGGTTGTTGGCTGCGATAAAGCATGGACCATTGAGAGATGACACCGGGACATTTACCGCTTATTTCTTAACATCTGCCAAGTTGTCCAGTTACACACAGGGTAGTTTTTAAGTTTTCTAACTCCTTTTCACGTAATCTATGATAAGAGTTGAGTGAGTTTATCTAACGACCACAACAAAAGAGCAATATACAGACGAATTGAAGCAGCACACCTGACAGACGGTTTTTAGGGGTGGACTTAGCTGTTGCCAAGAAACTCTGATGTAAACACCTATAGATATTAAACATCTGCTCCGGAACGGAGGTGTGAAGCTTGCCCATAAGAACTCCATGTAAAATCGAGACTCAAGATGCCCCAAGTTGTACCCCACGGCAGAGTAAAAAAGAGGATTAAAGTAACCTTTGTGAGTGAAAACGACGAGGAAGAGGAAAACAAGAAAAATAGCAAAATAGGAGGAGGCGTGGTGGCTAGTCGATTTAAAATAGAACCAGGAAAGAAGAAATTACCAAGGCCGATTGTTTTCTGGAGTAGAGAAGAAAAGGATGCCTACAGACGTAATAGAGCCATACAGGTTGAGTTGAATAAAGACCTCAGTCATATTGAATGGCAGTCGGACCTGGTGGTGAGAAAAATTCGTTACGAGGCTCGCCAATTCAGGGAGAGGATTCAGGCGTTCTGGCCTGATCCGGCTGTCGTCATTTTCGGTAATGGATATCCAATTTTGGACCAACCTACTAAGAAAAACGAAGAAGGTAAAGAAAAAGACGGTAGAAGAAGCAAAAGTGCGACTTTTCTTCGCTTTACTGGCCAGATAGTTAAATCAGCTCACTCCGTAACAAATCGTGCTTTGGAGGCTTTGAGCAGCGACGAAGAAGATACTGATAGTGTCAGTAGCACTCTACCGGAAGTACCCAACAGACAGACATCTTTAGTCGAAGATACGCTCCTGGTGAAGAAGCAGATCCCTCGGACCAAATCAGAGACCGACTTAACAGAGATGGCGAATGTCTACAAAACATCAGAGGAAATCAAAAAGGAAAGTCAAGTCAAAAAGAAGCTTGAGTCGATAACAGTTAAAACGAGTCCTTCCCGACCAAAATCAGTGACCGTTGCTCAGACGCCAAGTCATTATTATAGTCCAACTAATTCATGTTTGTTTGATCGTGTCAAGGAGGCGTACCATTTGCAACTAGAACTTAGAAGAAGTGCCAGAAACCGACGTCTCCAACCACCAACGCGAACTGAGACCAGAAGCGAAATTCTCGTTGGAGAAAAGACCAAATATATTCAGCATCAAAACCAAATTAACAGTTTTATCACAAAGTTGGATTCATATCTAGTGTCATGAAATGTACACGAGGGTTATGTTCTCAGCTGCAACTATTAGATCTGATAGAGACAAACGTTGTTGTCGTGCGTGTTATTGATCTTTCCCGAAAGTCAGTCCACACATACAGCAAACACATGTGCTGTTAAAACTGGAATGTACGTTTTTCGTAACATGCATAAACTCCTTTCGACATGCAGCCTGATGGCTTCAGATGCCTGTATTTTGTTGTTAGTGTTGTGAAATGTCATCGGGAATTAAGAGGTGCATGGAGAAGGCATTCTAAGATATAGAGTACAAAACTACAGCCATCATGCTCCATTGAAATTTAGGTTCCAAAATGACACGCTCGCCAAGTTTCCTCTATGTTTCCCTTCTGCTCAAGGGATGTCTTCTACACATTCAAAGTGACCTTTTACTTCAATATGTTCGCCCTGTGAAGCCAGATGAACTCTGAAGTTGATTTTGTTAAAATATACTTTTGATTTGACTAACGATATCATGAATAAATTGTATAGCTGATTGCCATTAATGATGATTTATTATTGCCGGAGTGTTTCTGGATGTTTCTGGAACATCAGTTTGCCAACAATCTCCCTAAACCAATGATTTTATCGGTCGGTACAGACTTTCCGGGCGGGTGCTTAACCTTTGTGTGTATATATATAGCTTTCTAGTTCAAGGAAAGCGTTATTTTTCTTTCCTTGCTCACAATTTATTCTTAAAAATACTCGCTTTTTTATGTACCTGTGAGTCATGACTATATAGTACCGTGATATATTTACGGGACATGAATAGTTCAATACATGAAGATATTTTTTCAAACGAATGATTTAGCTTTTTCCTCGTCAACATCAAAAAACTGCGGTCAAAGTTTTGTCCGTAAACATGTGGTTTTCAGTTATGGACATCAACACATAGATTCTGCAGCATAAAGCGATTATATCACAAAATGTGCATGCTCTGGATTTTAAAAACATAATTTCCTTTAATGTTGTCGCAGGACAGTTTTTCAAGTAAGAACAGATTGTATCTGGCCTGGGTCAATGACAGGTGTTTATCGTTTCAAGACATATATCTATCACATAATCTTGTCTAGAAGAATCGTGCAAAAATAACACCTATACATACGTATATATAACCCAAATATATGCATATATAAATCAGCACAGATCTGGAAATCGTATCCATTTTGAGAATTTAACCTACACGATAACAGGTAAGTGGATTTTATTTTACGCTGCCCAGGTCCGTTGGTTAGAGTAAATGATAAAGTTAAAAACATAGTCGTTTACAAATCTTATAAAAGTGCTATTTTTGATGTCAAGATTTTTGAATACGAATAGATTTGTTTGAAAAAAAACGTACGCGTTTTCGCTGTTTTCTTGTGTGAAGTAGGCAAGGTTTATTAAGGAATGGAATCAGGCGCTGGGCCCCTGACACCTTTGGGCTCAACAACCAGATATTTTTTTCACACTGAATATATATGATCCGAACCCACAACACATTGATAGAAACTTTGTAGTATTGAGCCTCCAGCCCTTCAAACATTTTTATCAGTTGCGGTCTTTTTACCAAACAAATGTCATTATGGTGGTGATGACTGGTTTGATTGGAGACAAACACCGAGCTCGGCTGTCATAGTTGGAGAGCGAACCAGGCAGCAAGAAGAGGGACAAAAAGGCCCTATATATACCTGAACGGCTTTCGTTCAGGGTCACAATCTATATAAAGTCTGTTTTTTTATTTGGTTCATTATCAGGCTCCAGGACTATTAACAATCCCCCTCATCACAAGTCTCGATGATATATATAGTCATCCACTAAACTGCCGGCCAGTGAAGTTTCGAACCTGAACCTATATAACTCTTCTGCTTCCAAGATGAAGAGAGTTATGGTCATACCAAAAATCCCCAATTCAAAATTTAGAGTATCCACGGACAAAATTCACTGGACCGAAGATACAGCAAATTGCTTGTATACCCACTGGCTTCAGACACTAGATTTAAACTAAATTTGGGACAGGGCATGTGCCACCCTACTTTCGGCTTAGGAAGTAATATTGTTAATCTTAGTAACGAGGAACTCACTGCTGATGATATATCTCTACTCAATAGAGGACTCTCATTTGTGCCTTGCCCTAAAGCATTATCTGATAGGGACTTTTCTATTAGTAAATTAGTGCATGTTATGGAGTTCTCCAGAAATCTTAGTCTGGCTGATATCTACCGAGATTCTAGTGGGGTACGCAAGCCGTTTACATCTAAAAGCGGCTATACACCTCCTTCTCACATGTATGATCCAGAAATAAACATTAGTCGTGACTCTGTATCAAGGAAGTTTGATGCTTTAACTAATCAGAAAAACCAACATAACCTTACTCATTCAGAATGTCTTGCCTTAAGTAAGCTAAGGAGAAATCCAAACATAGTTATTAAACCTGCTGATAAAGGTTCGGCAACAGTTATTATGTCAAAACAGGATTATATTGAAGAGATAGAACGGCAGCTAAGCAACCCTCTTCATTACAAAAAACTTGATAAGGAAATTTGGCCTGAAAATGTTAGGAAGTTTAATAAAATTCTTGTTTCTCTTCAAGATAAAGGCTTACTTAATGAAAAGCAGTATCGCTATTTGGAATCTGATCATAACTCTAAAAACAGGGTCTTCTATATTCTTCCAAAAATTCACAAACCCATTGAAAAATGGCCGAAGCCTACAATGCCCCCTGGGCGTCCTATTATCTCAGATTGTGGCAGTGAAAGTTATAGAATATCAGAGCTAATTGATTACTATCTAAAACCTATAGCGAATCGGCATCCTAGCTTTATAAAGAATACGGATGATTTATTGGCTAAATTGTCTGAGAAATCCATCCCACAAGATGTGATTTTGGTTACTCTGGATGTGGAGTCTATGTATACAAACATTGACATAGATTTGGGTCTTAAATCCATAAAATCAGCATTCCAAAGATATCCTGACCACCGTCGTCCGGATAAAGACATTTTAGAATTGCTGGAACTTAGCTTAAAAGGTAACGATTTTGAATTCAATGGGGAGATCTTTCAGCAAATTAAAGGGTGTGCTATGGGGAAACGTTTTAGTCCTAACTTTGCCTCTATTTTTATGGCTGAGTGGGAGAGTGATATTCTTCACAAATGTCACCTACAACCTTTTATTTACCTTCGGTATCTGGATGACATTTTTATCATTTGGCAACATACGTTGGAAGACCTTCATATTTTCATCGATACTCTTAATTCTCACGACTCAAGCATTAAATTACAGCCTACTATTGATCACACTTCTGTGGATTTCTTGGATGTAACTATTTACAAGGGTCATACATATCATACTACTGGGTATTTAGATTACAAAGTATTCTTCAAACCTACTGACACGCATCAGCTACTACATGCTGGGTCATACCATCCTCCTCACACTTTCAAGGGGGTCATTAAATCTCAGATTTTTAGATTCTATAGAAACTGTAGTTCTTTAGATTTTTTTAACCAGGCTTGTTCTGTTCTTTTTAAAGCTCTCCTCCCTAGGAAGTATTCTATTAGATTACTCCGAAGGATGAAATCTAACACAGTAAGACAAATCATGTTTCCCCCTTCATCCCCCGATACGCTTACCTCCCCTTCACGAGTGTACCACTACCGTCCAACATTTCTCTCAGGTACATCAATGAAATGCCTTAAGACGCGATGCAAACTCGATATCTGTCTGCCTTCTACCTAGGTTTTCTGGGAAAGGGTATGGGGGGGGGGGGGGCATACTATAGTCTGACGATATTCTTACTATAGCTTAAGATGCGTAAGCATTGTCAATGTAATACAAAGTGTTCCAGAAAATTCTACTGACTAAGGCCAAGCTCCTGTCAGTCGTCAACCTAATGAAATATCATAGGTTTACTTTAGTACAACAATTTATGATGGGGTATAAAGGTCTAAATGATATACCTCTTTTTAACACAATTAGAAACTTGTCTCCGTGGTTATTTTAGACAAGAAGATTTTCCCTGTGCCCGTGTGTTTTAGTGTCCATATATATATATATATAGATATTATTTTATTTCGACGGTCAACAAGAATAGAAAAGAGTCATTCCAATCAATTTGGTTTCTTTTTGCAGACAATATGAAAGTGGTTGCCATCTTAGTTCTCACAGTCCTACTTATCGCATCATACACAAGTGCCGAGTGTAAGTTGACTTAATATGATAAATTACATACGTTTTCTAACTATAGATTAATTCGCTTAACGAATTAGCCAGTCACTGAACGATGTTTAATATGGGTATTTGCCAAATTATGAATTAAAACGAATTTGTTTTATTGTTTTATTACCAAGATTTTATCAAATCAATGTCAACATATTTTGATAACGACAATTTTAAGGCAAAGGTATGTGATAAATTTATCCAGAGTTCTATGTGACTGACCAAATCTATATATATATTCGCACTCAATAAACAATGGAATCTAGAAGACATCATGTATCGAGGGGGGGGGGGGGGCAGCTTATTCTAAAGTAAATCGCAATATACCTTAGTGCTCCACTTAAATTTATATAACTCATATAAACAATACCATTCACAAGTCTTGGACAACCCAATTGAGACTGTTATGTGAAACGTAGGAATGTGGCCATAATTTCAACAAAACTGTTGACCTTCCATCGAGGCGGCGCGGGTTCGAATCCTTCTCAGACCAAATACAAATTTCTGGAGTGGACTTTTCACTCGGTCGCCGTATGTGGATGAGTTGCCAGTACTCGTCGGTTACGACAGAGCCCCCATCTGTGACAAACAACTCGCATTGATCAAATTACCCTGACAGATAATTACTGATATTTGTTTGACCATCGGGTGGTTATTTACAACTATAATGTAGGAAGTCATTATCACATTCAAATGTTTTTGTACCTTTCAGCTACGTGCTCGGAATCCTGTTATGAAAGCGGAGTAGGCTCGTCCTCCTGCACGGGGAAACATACCTGCATGTGCCACAATGGCGTGGCCATGTGCGACGGTGTAAAGGCTGAGGTTAAACCAGACAAACCATAGTTAACAAGCAGCAATAGTTAACCCATCTATTACTCATGTGATGTTGGCTTTCTAAATTGTACCTTCTCTGGAATAAAATCCAAAAATTCCTTTGTTGATTGACCCAGGTATGATTTTGTCTCATCCTTCCTATTGCTAGATTTATTTGCCGCAGAAAGCTGATAATTATTGGCACAATGTTGATTGAGTTTTACATGGAGGCTTTGACAGGTTAAGTGGAAAAGAAAACCAGGGATCTTTACCAAGAGGAAATCGACCTTAGGAGAGTACTTGACAAACCTTCCAATGCTTTAGTTCGCACTTAACAGAACTTGCCAAATTTAGTTCGGGAGGAAACCAGGAGCCTATTTAACAAAGCGGCGTAACGTTAGCTTTTACGTAACTGTCATAGCAACTTATCTCAACAGCTGGCCATGAGACACTACGACGGTTTGTAAAATAGGCTCTTTGCCCGATTGGCGATAGGCGGATTGATTCATTTTTTACGCCGCATTCAAGATTATTTCACTTATATGGCGGCGATGCCAGTTTTAGTGGGAGAGAAAAACGGGCTCTTTGTCCATAGAAAACCCTCGACGTTCGGCGAGTACCTGGCAACTCTTCCACTTACTGCGACGATTGGTGTCAGAAGCTGAGCGTTTGAAGTCCCTTGACAAATTTAGATTGACGAGGTGATAAAAAATATCGGTAATGATTTTTACCCGTACAAACCGAAAATATGTGTGTTTATAACAGACAAAATTCAAATAGCCGGGATGTAGGAAAAACATTGTCGAGTAGTAGAGGAACCCGAACCTTCCAGATCAGCGAGTGAAAGATCCACTCAGAATTCTTTTGTAGACTAGACCTTATATGGTGAAAGATACACATCTTGTACACTTGTATTATGCAGGCAAATACAAATGCCACTTCAGGTTTATTAAAGGGGCATGAGCTGCCAAAATGTTGATATTTTGACGTTAAAACAGAATGCTGAAATTATTGGCTATTTTTCTCAAGAGGTAGAATTCAGAAGCTTTTTAATGCTTCAAGTCTCGAAAATGTACGATAAAGTACTGTTTTAAACTAACTTTGGCTTAGAATGAATGAATGGTCGTCCCGGTTATTTAAATTTTGTTTACTTTTGAACACGTTTTCGGTTCATACAGGCCACATACTGTATGGATTTTTCTCATTCCAACGCCAATCATTTAGTTTTTCGATAGCCTTCAAAGCCTCTTACTGTCGTGACAATCAGAAGTTATGAAAAAACTGTGAATTTTGGCAGCTCATGCCCCTTTAAGTAAATTGAGAGTGCGTGAACCCATTTTGACCGTTTATTAACCTTAAATTACAGTTCATCAGTAAACGACAAAAAAATAAAAAAAAACAGAAGAAAAAAATGGACCAATATGGACATGCGCAGAAAAGTAACATTTGAACACTCTAAATGCAATGTTCTAGTCCGGGTGCTGTCTTATTTTCAGTATTCTGAAATAATAAAAAAAACAATTAACCATGTTGATTGATTGGTTGAGGTACTACATGTACAACACGCTCAAGATTATTTCACTGCCAAGTTTAGTAAGGGGAGACAACCACCACGTTTGCACGGAGGAAAACCACGACCATTTGGGCCCACAAACCATCAATTGATTGAGCAGAACTAAAGATCATTTCCCTTATGTGGGAGCGTTGCTAGGTTCATTTGAGAGAGGAAACGGGCTTCTTTGCGCTGAGTAACCCCCCAACGTTGGCAAAACTTTCCCAGAGGGAGATAAAGTAAAAATCCACTCAGAAATTTGTCTATTTTGACTTTGGTCTGAGAGGAGTTCGAACCAGGGACCAACCAATTGTAGACGTGTGTGGGAGTGAGAGATGATCGCTCTGCTGACTGAATGATTCATTGATGTTGAACACCGCAGTTCAGATTATTTCACATATATTGTGGCGTTGCCAGGTTAAAGGCACACTTGCCGCCTTAGCCTGTTTAAATTTGCTAAGAAAACCAATTTACATGAGCTTACTACGACTAATACCACTAAACTTAAACATAGGACACATCAAACATGTCTAGTTAGCTTTAGACTGTAAAAATGGGGTGAAAAACAAACGAAGAATCGAAGCCTGATTACAACAACAACGATCAGTGTCGGTCAACTTTCGTGTTGGCTTACCCTCCTTTCAGGCCTTTGTTTTTGTGTTTTACACTCAAACAATTATCAGCAGGCTTTTTCAGTCGCTGTTAACCGATCGTCAGTCTGTATTTCTCAGATAAATAGGCCTTACACTGTGCCGTTAGTTCACTCACTCGACTGAAACATAAAATCGCCAATAGGGGGCAGATCGGTTTGTTTACGTTCCGGGTACGTAATAATTCTAATTTTCAAATTCAAATTAAAAATACAAAGTGACGTCCAAACTTTTAAATTTTGGTAAAAATAGAAAGTTCCTAACTTATATTGTCTGGGAAAAATACAGAATACGGTCTTTCTTTTTTAATGTAAACAATATTCCTGATTTTCGCGGCACGTGTGCCTTTAAGTATCAATGAAAACGTATGCAGCTTCAGCATTTGAAGGTTTCACAAAGGGAAGGCTTGTGGTCGAATAAGAATCCAGACATAAAATTTCACGACCTGACGATAAATAGCCTTCGATTGAGTAAATCACAAAAGGATGATGTTATGTGAAGGGCAAATTAAGTTTAAAATGATTTGTGGTTCAAAAGAATTCCTGGCATATGTTTTTTCCATTTGTACATGGCCAGGAACCAGTTTTTTTTTAATACAAATTTTAATTCTGCACATTAAGCTAATAGATACAATAATTTTCGTTTTGTTATTTTGGGGTATTGCAGAAATATATATATACATAGAGGGTTGGTAAACTGAGGGAAACTAATAATATACAGTTTACATCATCAACAAACATGTTTTAAACTTGGGAGCGATTATGTACACAAATATATTAACTATTTTTTTCTAACTTAAACACACTATTCACAAGAGTATACAAATACGATACAAAGGGCATTGTACAAGCACATAGATATATACATATAAAACAAAAAGGCACAATTGACTACTTACATCTTTCACTAGCGCTAGCAAATGAAGAGTAACAATTATGAAATTATATTTAACATGCTTTCTTTTATCAAGTCTTTTAAATTTTGATAAATTGAACTTCCGTCAATAACAGCAGGCCTGTCGGAAAACTGTTTCAACATGACTCAAATCAATGATGCATCAGCTGGCCAAAATGAAACGATATGGCAATCTGAATTATAGAAAGGGAAAAGTAATTACCTAATAATCTTAATGAATTTAATACCTGAATAACTGGACATTCATCTGGCTTTTTTGATTGGTCCGAGTTGTGTTTGACAGATTTAATGTGTGTGGTTGCTGATTGGCTGTTGGTGACCTCTGACATCATTTGAGCTGGTGAACTTGATAAATAAATAAGGTATCTGTGATTCACTTAACAACTTGACATAGTAAAGTAGTAAGGAAACTCTGCAAATATGTTTGAACACTATAACACACGGGCACAGGGACAATCTTCTTGTCTAAAATAACCACGGAGACAAGTTTCTTATTGTGTTAAAAAGGGGCATATCATTTAGACGTTTATACTCAATCATAAGTTGTTATAATAAATCACAACCCATGATATTTCATTAGGTGGACGACAGGCAGGAGTTTGGCCTTAGTAGAATTTTCTGGGAAAGATAATTTGGCAACAAATCTTCAGCATTTTTGGTAAAGCTAACACGCCGATTTTCTATAGGTTTTGGATAGTAATCAATTAGCTGTGGTATTCTTTAACGTTCAATGCCAAATTAAAGATATTAGCTCTGTAAATATTCATGGTGTAATCTCAATATTTCGATATTTCAATATTTAGGTGACATGAGTTGCCAAAAAGGTTGGAAGCTAATGGAGGCTATACGCGCTATTGACCTTCTGCTCTAGGGGTGTGTTCTACACATTCAAAGTGACATTTTTACTTCAATATGTTCGCCCTATGAAGCCGGATGGACTCTGAAGTTTCATACTTACAAGCATCTTTTGATTTTGTTAAAATACACTTTTGATTTGGCTAACGATGTCCTGAATAAATTGTATAGCTTATTGCCATTAATGGTGATTTCTTATTGCCAGAATGTTGCCCTTTATGATCACAATCGTTTTGGGAACATCAGTTTGCCAACAATCTCCCTACACCAATGATTTTATCGGTCGGTAATACTTTCCAGGGGGGGGGGGTGCTTAACTTTTTTCTTTGTTTATACATTGTGAAAACTCAAGACCATCGTTGTGTCATTGCCAAAAAGATGTTGACCCAACGGAGGAAACCGATCCTAATCCAACCATTTTAGGACATTCAGACAACCCCTTAGCAATAATATGCCAACTATAGACAGACGATTCACCTGTACAGTGTCAACCGCTATACGACATTCACCAATGTTGGGCCAACTAATTACCAACATTAAACCATCAGTTGAGCGAACGTTAGAAAGATGAGAAAAATAATCAACCCCAACGTTTAAGGCTGTTCGTGGGTCAACGGTACAACAATCGTTGGCTTCAGGTTGGTCCATTGTGGTTGTGCTCTCTGTGAAGGCATTCTAAGTTTTGAATGTTGCATGGAAGATAGATGGTTGGTGATAGATGGATTCCATCGGATTTCTATGTGAGAGAATTGCCTGGTACATGCCGAAGGTCGGGTGGTGGTGGGGGGGGGGGGGGGGGGGAGGGGTGGGGGTGGGGGGCGTCTGGTTTTCTTCCTCCCACTAAACCTAGCAGCACTGCAATATAGGTGAAATAATCTTGAGTGCGGCGAAAAGCATCAATGAACAATCATTCGATCAATCCATTGGTGTCTTAGTGACATCATACAACGTCAACTACCAACTTCCTTGCTTCAGTGGGAGAACGTGAACTGTTATGTTTACTTATGCGGTGGTTTTTTACATGATCATTCGGGGAAGAACCCTAACTGCATGGTGTTCAGTGAAATTCAAACCTGCTAGATAGAGTTTTGGGTTGATCTTCCAACACTCTATTTGCAATGGTCCCACAAAATACAGAAAGGAAATCCTACATCTACATGTACATTTTTTTTATCGGAAAATAACCATTGATCTGGAAAATTACATTTGACCTTGGGAATGACCTTGAACCTTGGCAATGACCTTGACCTTGTGGTAAGTAACAAGAACTTAGATGTTTCCTTTAAACTTTAAAATTTGGGTATTATTAAAGGTTTCTATCGCATATATCAATATACCACTGAACTTTTATCAGTGGCGGCCATATTGGATCATTTGCGCACAGGCCGCTAGAGAGTGGTCTCAACTTGTTTGCGATGGTTTCTGAAAACCTTGTACCCATACTTACCACCCAATCTGACTAAAGTCGAGATGCTTATTGGAAATATGCATCTGAAGACTACCAATGATATTACCGTACTTTCACCCAGCCGACTGCGACGGGATCCGTCGGCCAATCAGCGTTCTTCTCGCAAACCTCACAGGAGATTTCACTTGCGCATGCTTGATGTCATAGTTGCATGTAAACAAAACAGTCGACATGGCGGACTCGAAGTAAGCTGCGATTCCAAAGTAAGTCTAAATCTTTACAGTTGTAATAACTTAATCTTATGTTATTTTGACGTCCTGCCGTTTGAATCTCAAATTACAAACTATAAAGGGGGACTGGAAATGATAATGTTCAACTGGTAGAGTAAAAAATGTTGAAAAATTATTTAAGTACAGTAGGCCCTATGGCCCCGTACCGGCTTCAATTCACCCAGTAACCTACGACGGTAGTCACACAGCACTGGTGTAGAGACTAGAGTAAAATTTTAAAGTTCTACATTAGCAAGCTGAGACTTAGGTAGGACACTTAGTTGATCTGTCCTGGAGTTTGTCTGTCTAGTTTTCAAAGAGAGGGACCAGTCGTTGTTTTGATAATTTCAAGTCAGAATTGATCAGAGGCTTACAGTTACACTTTAGCTAAATGGAAATTACAGCTCCTTGGATTCTAAAATAATCTGATAGTCACACTGACAGCGTTTTGTTTTCTAACTGTGTGCAAAAAAGTTTAGAATAAATAACGTACAGCTGCTTTTATTTTTTCGAATTTCAAAGATATTTGCCTGTCTGGATCTGCAATATCTAGAGAAAGATGAGAAAATGAAAAGTTACCGTACTGTAATCTTGATATTTTTTCACTTCTTGAATAAGATAAAGTTTCTTATTGTATGAAACAGGGGTGTATCCTGGTATAATTGTTGTTATTTGTAATGTTATTTTGAAAATATTCAACTCGAGAAATTGTAGAAACATGGCATAACTATAAACTAAATGTAATATTGACTCACAGGTTACTGACATTAAACTCTAATGGTATCTGAATGTTTAATTTAAACATTACACACAGTCCGTTAATTGTTAATTGGGTTAAACCTTTCCTTCCATGGCTTATAACAAACATATTTTCTACATATTTTACTCCAGGTACCAGACAAACCAATCAAGGAAGGATATATAAAGAAACTCTTCTGTGTGTTCTATAGTAAAAGAGGAATGCAGCCAGGAAAAGTTGTTGAAATTAAAATCTATACACAGACTGACTATTGGAAATGACCAAAAAGTACTTCAGCCTTTAAGTACAGTTATCATATGATCACAATGCCCAACAGATGATAAATGTGACATGTTATAAACCATGTTACCAGTGTTTCTACTCTTGGTTCAGTGTGCCTGAGTGTTATGCCATGTGTGAATAATAATTATTGGAGTGTCAACCCACTCATTCCTAAATTAATGATTTATGTTTATAACAGTGATATCATTGATGGACATTAGGTACAGTGGAATTGTTCCAAAACTTTTATTCAAATTTTAAAATCTTCTGAATTTCTTCTGGTGGTTTTATTAGAGTGCAACTTTAGTCACTTTTACTGATTGAGAGGGCAGTAGAGTACGCATACATGTGAATTATGGACTTGAGACCAAAATAAAAGAAATATACTTTTTTGTAACCATTTAAAGTAATATACAGTTCTCTCAAGAGCCTTACATTGTTGTGGACTTCTTTCTTAACATAACATTACCATATTAAATAAGCAGAGCCTCTTAGCTCACTGGGACTGGTGAGTGTCTTAATCACTGTCAAGCTTTCTGCCAATGTATTATAGGTTTATTGCCCAGGAAAGCTTCTGTATATATTACATGTACCTCTTTCTAGATTAATTTATTAGAGATGTTTTGATGTAGGTTCAGTTCTCATATCTTATCAAACTAATAGACTCACACAAACCTAAGGTAACAAAGTAAATAGTGCATACATGACATTAAATAAAATAATATTCTTTTATCTACCTCATGTATATTTATTTACATTTAACATGTACCTTTTGGTTTGATATAAATGTCAGAACCTTCAACAAAACCACATAAACAATCTAACACATTCAACTTATCTGTATTATTGTTCTATCTGAACTTTTAATGAATGTTGGATTCTCTCAATTTTTAAGTTCTAAGACAAAAATGGATATTGGGAAATGGTGTCAGTCCTATTTTATCCTTATAATAAAATTAAATTGAAAATCACTTGTTTCTTTACATTTCCCAAGATTAGTTTCACTAAAATGCAATATCTAATTCTTAAGCATATCTTTATTAGTTTCACTAAAATGCATTATCTTATACACATCTTATAGTGATAACAGAAGTATAGTGGATACATGATGTTTTTACTTAAAATTGCTCGTTGGAAGAAATTTTGCTATTCCGCAATACAACAGGGATGTCGAAATTAGATTGTCAACCAATAAAGCTTACAAGCGAATAATAAACCTGTTTTGCATACAATAGATATGTAATTTGTCGATATAAAAGAAAATACAAAGATATACTAAACAATTCCTGTATGGTTGATACTGAGATATTTTGTTTATAATTGCATGTTTTAAGAAATTTTTGCTGTTCCGCAATACAACAAGGATGTTAAAACTAGGTTGTTCGTGGAAAAAGCTGTCCGGTTAATATACGGCTTGTTTTGCATGTTAATGCTTTGGGATTTGTCGATATAAAAAATAGCTATATATTTTCTATATTTAGTCGACCAAAGTTAGTTTAAATATATATACATTTATTTTCTCTAAAATTTCTAATAAAACTGAGCACCAGAAAACATTCTGAGTAATATTTGCTTCTAACTCTTTAATATATATACAACTTTCTCTGCTAATATATATAAAGATGGACTTAAATGTAAGTAATAGGTATGTTATTGGGTCCAAAGACCATAAAACAATCAGCAGGAATAAGTTAATAATGAAGTGTTAGAATTTTTTTTTTGTTTTTGAATAGGTAATGACATACACTTCATTATTTGTCCAGCTTAGTTGACTATGGTGAAAGGAATACTTTTATACTATAAGACAATATCTTATTCTTACACATATCTTATAGCGATAGCAGAAGTATAGTTGATAAATTATATTTTTACATAAATTGCTCGTTGGAAGAAACTTTTACTATTCCGCAATACAACAGGGATGTCGAATCAGGGTTGCCAGCCGATAAAGCTGACCAATAAATATAAAACCTTTCCTCGAGAAAAATAGTAAAGAATTTAGAAGCATTATGTTTACTCATCATATTATATGGGAACCTATTATAATTGTGAAACCTTATGTAACTTACAAGGCAAATTTCTGACTTTTTCATATTAATATTCTGAGTGGATTTTTCACTCAGTCGCCGTTTGTGGAAGAGTTGCCAGGTACTTGCCAATGGTCAGGGGTTTCCTCCAAGCAATGAGCCTGGTTCCCTCCCCCACTGTGACTAAACCTGGCAATGTAGCCATATAAGTGAAATAATCTTGGGTGCGGCATAAAACACCAATCAATCAATCTATTCTTGGTTGAAGTAACTTCACCCTTGAGGCCTGGATTCCTCCACCACTAAACCTGGCAATGCCGCCATATAAGAGAAATAATCTTGAGTGGGGCGTCAAACATCAATCGATCAATCACCTTTGAATATGCTTTCTTTTAAAAAAAGGGCTGGTTATCTTCTGTCCAGCATATTTTCTAATCCGATCTTTTACATTCATCTTTCCAGAAGTGTATAATTATATTATATAGTTCATATAAATCCCAGCACACTACTAGTGCTACTTACTACAGATAGCCTTTCAATGGACTCGAGATGACAGCTCCATAGAAAGGTTGACGTTTTTTTTCTCAACACCATTCCCAAATATAGCAAGGCCCTTAAATTAAATTATGAGTGGACAAGATATTTCCTGAAGATCGGTGGGTTTATTTCGTGGGAATTTGCCTATTTCCTTCCCTACTTTAACCTTGAAACTCCCATCTTTTAAGTGAAATAATGTTGACGGTTGCACAAAACCTCAATCAATCAATACTAGTACTATTTACTAAGTCTATAGGTGGCACACAAATTACACTTAAATTAAAATTCACCTACGAGTTAGCCTACCTGACCCACCTCAAATTTAATGCCGAATGACAATAACACAACTTTGAGTGTTACAAAGTGAGTACATTACGCGTTAATTCCAATCAGAGCCGTAACCGGCGTACGGGCAGGGTACCCAGCCAAGTCAATGAACTGCACGTACATGAAGCTCTCTCGCCTAATTGTAGTAAACAATGGTCTAACCACCAGCCCTTCGGGCTTCACAATAACGCTACATACATGTACCGGAGTAGCTCCAAGCTGTTTAGACCATTGTTTTCTACAATTACATACCGGAGCTAATCTCTCGCCAAGCACTGATGACACTTGACAGACTGTAACAAAAGTATATTAAATTGACTCAGAATAAAACTAAGTTTTATTTAAGCTCCCAGAAGTAGAGTCGAGGCATAGTGACATCGCGTTTGCTAAATTTAATATCGGATATCTACTTATTCCGCATCGGCATCCATGTTTTTCCGGGTTTCCAACATGCTGTCAGTAAGAGGTTCAGTGATTGGCCCGTCTATTATATCGCAGGCTCTCGATTCACCGCGTGAACACACGAGATTTGCATTGGTAGTCTTCAGATGCATATTTCCAATAAGCATCTCGACTTTAGTCAGATTGACTTACCACCATGCAAAAGTTAAAAAACTGGTCAGAAATTGCACGATTATTTTAAATTTCTTCTCAGCTATAGAGACAAACGTTGTTGTCATGCGCGTTATCGATCTTTCCCGAAAGTCAGTCTACACATAAAGCAAACACATAAGCTGTCAAAACTGGAATGTACGTTTTTCGTAACATGCATAAACTGCTCTCGACATGCAGCCTGATAGCTGCAGATGCCTGTATTTTGTTGTTAGTGTTGTGAAATGTCACCAGGAATTAAGAGGTGCATGGAGAAGGCATTCTAAGATATGGAGTACAAAACTACAGTCATCATGCTCCATTGAAATTTAGTTTCCAAAATGACACGCTCGGCCATGTTTCCTCTATTTTGTTTTGAAATCTTCCGATTATTTATGAAATTGGTCTCAATATCATCACATATAAAAACTGAATTAGTTTGTTGTTTGTTGCCTTTGATCCTTCCTAACAGGCATATCTCAAAACGTTATTCTAAAAGAGAGTCTGGGACGTTAATAACGAGGTCGCGAGAAATTAACTATATGCGTGGTATTTGATTTCCATCGAACGCCGCCATTACAAGGAGATGGTGCAATATCGACCCAGATCGGCCACGCGCTCGCGCATCAACTATCAATGGCGGCACTTTTTAAAAAGTCAGATCCAGACCCACTCGGAACATCCTTCGGCTATCTTCGCTCGCTACCGGTCGGCTTTAACACGCCTCGGACAGTCTGCGCTTTTTATACGGTAAATCACCGTATTTTTGGGCTGAATAAAAATGGCGTCGAAAGTAAATATCAAAATATTTAACTACAGGCGAAAAAAGAAAATAATAATAATTATAAATTTATTAAATGTTAATATCATTTAGAAAGATATTTGTTTATATATTATATTTAGCCCGGTAAAGCACATGTCGTGTAACGCAAAGAAGAGACACAGTTTCGGTACATTCCCGGAATCCTCCAATACTTCAATTATAAAACTGATCGCGCCTGAAAGTTAACAGAGTATTTCCGTCCCTTACATTATCACGAGGACACTTTCGATGGGCCCTGAAGAGGATATGGAAATTGTACGTTACACGGCTACCTTTTTGGTCGTCACATTCAAAATAACCTGCAGTCTATCAGAGGTTCAGTCGGAACTCCCTTCGGCTATCTTCGCTCGCTACCGGTCGGCTTTGACACGCCTCGGGCAGTCTGCGCTTTTTATACGGTGAATCACCGTATTTTTGGGCTGAATAAAAATGGCGTCGAAAGTAAATATCAAAATGTTTTACTACCGACGAAAACAGAAAATAAAAATAATTATAAATTTTTTAAATGCTAATATCATTTAGAAAGATATTTGTTAATATATTTTATTTAGCCCGGTAAACCACATGTTGTAGACAGACGCAGTTTCGGTACATATCAGGAATCTTCAAATACTTCAATTATATAACTGATCGAGGCTGGAGTTAACAAAGCGAGTGTTTCAGCCCCTTACATTGTCACGGGGACACTTTTGTGGGGCCCTCAAGGGGATTTGGGATTTGTACGCTTCACGGCTACCTATTTGGTCGCCATATTCAAAATGACCTGCAGTCTATCAGAGGGTATTTCACGCACGTAAATCCCCGAAGTTTCAGAGTGTCAGAGGGTATTTCACGCACGTAAATCTCTGAAGTTATCAGAGTGGCCAAAGCCGACCGGTAGCGAGCGAAGATAGCCCAAGGACGTTCCGAGTGATAATTCAATCTAAACAGAGAAGTTAATCTTCGCATGCGAGACGGGGGAGGTAAGCATGTGGGCACGATTGGTGATAACTGTGAGTCAATCGTATTCTCGCGAGATCTCCTTTAGAGAATCTGTCCTTTAGGACTAGGGTAACTTCTAATTTTAGATTGAACTGTGAGTGTGGCATAAAACCTCAACCAATCAATATCTTCAAAATCTTTAACATAGTTTTCACCTTGAATCTAGGCCAAGTTCGCGAAGTACAACGATCGAACACAGTTATTTGTAGCCTACTCCTTACCCGGTAGAAATTTTGCATTTAATGTATACATCATTGATATGCCTTTGACCGAGAAATTACGCACAGAAGAGTTTCGTGTTTCTCTTCCCGTTAAAGCACAAAAGACCAACAAGTGTTCAAGTGCCCGTGGTTTTTCCCGGCACGTAAGGTCAGTTGTACTTCTCGATAAACTACTTATCTGCTTATTACAATAACAAGGAAACGTTAACTTTGGATCTAAGGGCAGAGGACAAATTCTATGACGCGTGGCATATTTCAACTCCTCGGTACTCTAAATCCCAATGTTATATCATATCGCCATGCTATGGTTATATACTCCTCAAGGACATATCTTATCCCCATGGTATTGTTATATATTCCTCAGGACATATCTTATCCCCATGACATTGTTATATAATCCTCAGGACATATCTTATCCCCATGACATTGTTATATAATCCTCAGGACATATCTTATCCCCATGACTATGTTATATAATCCTCATGACATATCTTATCCCCTTGACATTGTTATATAATCCTCAGGACATATCTTATCCCCATGACATTGTTATATAATCCTCAGGACATATCTTATCCCCATGACATTGTTATATAATCCTCAGGACATATCTTATCCCCGTGACTATGTTATATAATCCTCATGACATATCTTATCCCCATGACATTGTTATATAATCCTCCGGACATATCTTATCCCCATGGCATTGTTATATATTCTTCAGGACATATCTTCTAACGTTTTGAATCCTTGTCAATGGCCAATTCAATAGATAAACTACCCTTTTGATCTGAGACTTTATAGTTAATTTAAGTCTAGTAGTGGAAAAGACGTACACAATTTGGTGTTGTGCCCCCACCCCACCCATGCGCACGCACACTGTGTACGTCACGGGCAATTGTGGCAGTTTGATTGATGGGCCGGTCTGATATAGGACAGGCAGTGTTCATCAGCAACCTCTAAGCCTACGCTAAGTCTATATATTTCGGGTTAATGTAATACAAACTTCCTGGTATTCTAAATCTTTCACCCGATGCCATATACTTTTCTAAGTTACCCATTTTCAATACCAGTGTATGTATGTATGTATATATATATATATATATATGATTGAAAGGTTACAGTCAATATCTGCCTGCTTGACGATAAAAGACTCTGTTTTTGTCCACTGGGTGACATCATTCTAAATACGGCTGAATGCAGACTTAAGCCTTTTGAAATAAATTGAAGTAGAATGAATTGCACAAGACTGGATATTTTGCTGTAAAGCTTCCGCCTCGGTACGCTTCTGGCACTAAACTCAAGGGTACCGTTTCATGAAGCTGTCGCAGTTACCATGACTTATTATTATTCACTTACTTTGGTATCCATTGGCAACTACGCTTCGTTTGCGATGCGACTGCTTTGTGAAACGAGCCCCAGGATACAAGCCGGGGGCCTGCACGGTTTTGTTCATCTTCTCGAGCCAAGTTAAAACGTCCATTACACCATTCCGTGTTTGGAATGGGGCCATGGAGAAGATGCGTTTTGTAATACACGTGTTGACGCCATTTTACTTTTCTCCATTAAAGTGGTATGAGCTGCCAAAATGTTGATATTTTGACCAAAAAAAAATGTTGAAATTATCGGCTATTTTTCTCAAGACGTATAATTCAGAAGCTTTTTAGTGCTTCTAGTCTCGAGAATGTACGGTAAAGTATTGTTTTGAGCTAACTTAGAATGAATGAATGGTCGTCCCGGTCAAACTTTGTTTACTTTTCGAACACTATTCTGGTTCGTATAGGGCACATGTTGTATGGATTTTCCTCATTCCAACGCTAATCATTCAGTTTTTCGATGGCCTTCAAAGCCTCTTACTGTCGTGATGATCAGAAATTAAGAAAAACGTCTGAATTTTGGCAGCTCATGAAACTTTAAATTTTAAAGTAAACTCGTTATAATTGCGCCATTAATATGCAATTCTGTCGTACGATGGCGGGTTATCAGATTACACTGCTCACCAGGGAAATTATTACAACAGTAAAGAAACGATACTGAAAATCAAGGTGAAAAACATACAATTAAGATATTGCAATTTGGCAGGTATTATACTGATTATACTGATCTATGCAGTATGTGGCATGTACGAACCGAAAACGTGTTCGAAAAGTAAACAAAATTTAAATAACCGGGACGACCATCCATTCATTCTAAGCCAAAGTTAGTTCAAAACAATACTTCAAAACAAAAGCTTCTTAATTATACGTCTTGAGAAAAATAGCCAATAATTTTAACTTTCTGTTTTAACATCAAAATGTCATCATTTTGGCAGCTCATGCCACTTTAAAAAGAATTGACACTCAAAGGTCCTTTCATATTTAAATATAATAATAATAAAATAATATCTATAATGGCGATATTTCATATATCAATCTATACATTTTGGTCATTATGTGACCATCTCAATGATTGGATTTCAAAAACTGGGGATGAAAACTAGCGACTATCCCATGTTGGTAAGACATAACAAGGACGGTGGGTTCGAACCCGTGAGGCACTGATCGAGGGTTTTCCGGTTTGAGCCTTGAACGGTCTACCCACTCAACACCCCGATATATGTAGGCCTATAACCTAGTATAAAATATATATTTTTAACACTATAACACACGGGCACAGGGAAAAATCTTCTTGTCTAAAATAACTTAAAATATATTATTGTTTAGACCTGTATTAAAATTCGTTATCCACGAGGCTGCCTGGTTAATCATATAATGTTGAATGAGTAAACCGGCCTGTGACAAGCTGCCTTGAGCCTCACAACAAAATTCAACCATAGATGTCACAGCTGATCTTGAGCATAATGTTCATAGCAAAAAAAACTATACTTTACTAATATAATATTATATTATGTAATATATGTACAATCACAATTCATTGAACTTGTCACTTACAACTCAAAAAACAAATCTATGACGTCACTCACAAATACATATGGTCATCTTCATACAACAACCAACAACAAGTTTTAAAGAATTAATCCAATCTCAATCCATACTACATGTCTGTTCAAAATATATTATATATGCTATAAAAAATATAATAGTACCGTAAACTGGGGTAACTTTGAACGGCCGGGTATCTTTGAACAGTCAAAGATGAAAATGGTAATAATTATGTTTTAGCGTTTTTACTATTGAAAAAGCTAAAACATAATTATTACCACTTTTCTTAGTATTTGTTACCCAATAGCGAAAATTTAGATTTTCGTCTTTGACTGTTCAAAGTTACCCCATCAATTTACGGCATGTTTAAAGTCGAAGACTACATGCTAATACTATAAAGCCAATAATAGTCAAACAAATACATATAGTAAGTTACAGGAAGTAATAAAAGTGGAGAAAAAAATGTATGCAAAGTAACAAAATTCAATGACATGTTATAAATACGGATAAAAATGTCGTAAAATTGAATAATATTTTGTAAATTTCTGGCTCCTATGAAATGTAAGTTAATCTATCAATACTTTGGCAATACAATTTTTAGATTTTACTGGCGTTTTTAACATGTATGTTGGCTTCAGAGTGTGTTAACAAAAATAATTATACCATTCGTAGCGTTTATTCATAACTCAGTCAGCTTGATACCTCAGATTGTGTCCATAAAAAAATAAATATTCCATTCGTAGGGCACTTTTCAAACTCATCTACCGAGATGATTCATGAGAAGATACACTTTTAAAGTGAGTCAAAGGTTGTGTCTATTCGTAGAGTGTGCGCGTGTGTGTGGGTTTTTTTTTTCAAAAATAATTTCTCCGAAGAATTATTTTCAACTTGGAATCTATGCATGACAATGACATGGTTAGTTACCATACGTTTGTTGATACCAATGTACGCCTGCGCGTTGTTTTTTTTTTAGACTTCATATAAAATTGATAGGAGCAGATTTGAGACAATCGTACCCGTTTCACAAAGCCGTCGCACAGTGCGATCAATCGCAGTTGCCATGACGTCGCATCTCTTTGCCAACTGTTTCTGGCATCTACTGAATTTTCCATTATACGTAAAACATAAACCTAAGTACACAAAATCATCAACCACATCTACTGATTTATCTCCTTGATAAATGATACATTTGGACATTGCCATCCAGGGCGGAAAACAACCACTTTAGTCTTAGAGACATTAATTAACAACTCCCCCTTTTGACAGTATTCGTGTAAACAGTTTAACATAAGTTGGAGGTTTTCTGCACTATCAGTAATAAGAGCCGTATCATCTGCATAAAGTAACAAATATAAATGAACATCAGCAATTTCCATAGAGGCACAGTCTCTTTTTAACAATTATATTTCAATATCATTTATGTAGATAGAAAAAAGTATCGGTGAAATACAGTCCACTTGCATTAAACCTATAGAATATAAGACTGACTCAGAGTATATTGTCCTTGGTACCGAACCCGAAGATTTATTTTCTTATATAAAGATTTCATTACACTGAGCATTTTACGCCAGATCCCTTCTTTGGTAAGTTTTTGCCACAACATGGTATGGTTAATGGAATCAAAAGCTTTGGCATAATCTACAAAGCAGCAGAAGTTTTTTCTTTGATCGTAAATGTTAATGAGAGCACGTGTTCCATAACCTGGTTTAAAACCGAGTTGGGCATCAGTAATGGAATTATTTTCTTCGTGCCATTTTAATAGTCGGTTATTTAGAACCGCAGTAAAAAGTGTACAGAGGTGGCTTGCTAGGGTAATTCCTCTGTAATTGTTTGGGTCACTGGAATCGCATTTCTGTCCATGTGTGGGGAAATATTCCCGAGTTAAAAATCTGGTTAAACAAATTAACAATCGGTGGAGATAAAAAAAATCATGAAATTCTATGAGAATCTCATTAACAATGTCATCTTGCCCAGGACTCTTACTACGTTTCAGGTTTTTCTCAACATCATATACTTCAGAGGCCAATATGGGTCTATCTAATTCAGGGTATAGGCTAGGTATAATATTACTACTATTGTGTTTGTCAGTTCTAGTTTTACGAACAGTTCTAGTTTTATAAATTTCCTTTGGGTCATTTATCTTGAGATATTCAAGCATATTTCCTTCATATTGTTTATACAAAACGTTTCTGTTGTCTTACGGTTTGTTTATACCTACTTTTGGATTGGCATAATTTAATTCTATTATCAGAAGAGTTATGTCTATTAAATTCTTCCAGGGCCAGAGAGTAATGGTGTAACGCATCTTTGCCTTTATCATTAAACCAAGGTTTACTGGGGCGGGCCTGCTGTTGGCAGGTGTGTACATACATGTAATCCAATATGGTCGCCACATATTCATGTAAAACTAAATTGTACATTTTAAAGTGCATAAACTACATACTGCATACATTGTAATAAAGAACAGTTATTTGTGCATAGGTATTTATACATCGTCGGAACCCACGATTAAAACTTACGCTCAGTTAACGAGCTTTTTATCCCTGGGCATCCGAGGATGGCATTTGTACCTTTGTGCTGTGTGACTTCCCTAGTTACCTATTAGAGGAATTATTTTATTGTGCGGTTATACATGTTATTTTGATTGATTGATTGATGTTTTTCGCCACACTAAAGAGTATTTCACTTATACGGCGGCGTTGCCAGGCTTAGTGGCGAGAGGAAACCGGGTTCTTTGCTCTGAGGAAATCCCCGACCTTCGGCGAGTACCTGACAATTCTTCCACGTACGGCGTTTGAATATAATTGCCCATTTGATGTTTTGTGTCCCTTTCAAGATTATTTCACTTTTAAAAATGTGGACTGCAAATTTCATCAGGAGAAGGATGTGATTGCCATATATCGATTAGAACTGATCCAAACTCCTACCTGAATACAAAATATTAGCCTAGAACCAGTCCCAACCCCTACCCGAATACTAAATATTAGCCTTTTTCTTAGAACCAGTCATGCAGACGTAGGATATCCAAATACTAAACACTAGCCTTTTCCCTATAGAATCAGTCCTACAGACGTACCCAAATACTAAATACTAGCCTATTACTTAGAAACAGTCCTAGGAGTTACCCAAATACTAAATATTAGCCTTTTCCTAGAACCAGTCCTACAGACGTACCCAAATACTAAATACTAGCCTTTTTCCTAGAACCAGTCCTATACTTGCCCGAATACTAAATACTAGCCTATTACATAGATCCAGTCCTAGGACATACCCAAATACTAAGTACTAGCCTTTTTCCTAGAACCAGTCCTATACTTACCCGAATACTAAATACTAGCCTTTTCTCTTATACTCAGGTACCTTATCGACATACTACCACTTAGAATGATATAATTGTTTGGCTGCATGCCTAACGAAAAAAAAACATATTCAAGGAGATCACTGTATGTATATACATAGTACAGCTCAACAGTATTTTGACGACTGTAAATTTGAATCTTCTGGTAGGCCGTCTTTTGACGACTGTAAATTTGAATCTTCTGGTAGGCCGTCTTTTGACGACTGTAAATTTGAATCTTCTGGTAGGCCGTCTTTTGACGACTGTAAATTTGAATCTTCTGGTAGGCCGTCTTTTGACGACTGTAAATTTGAATCTTCTGGTAGGCCTACTCCCGAGAAGTAAGCGCTATCCTTCTGCTTGGTACTCGGTTCCCGTAATTGGTTAGGTTGTAAAGCCTTCATATTTGTTTGTTGGGTCGCACTGCCCTCAGGTGACGTATCGCTTGGGACTGATTCCCCAATGATGCTTTTATCATACTTTCCGCCGACATCTGCGTGGTTGTTGGACACACAGGTTTCAAATTCCATGGAACCTTTTAACGAACTTCCAGGGATTGACTCTAAGTCCTCGGGTTTATCCAAATCGCTCAACGAATCTGGTTTATTGTTGTCCATGAACAAAGATTTAGCATGTTCCCCTGTTAAAGGCTCACGCGTTTTTGAGTCAACCAAAGAATCGCTCCAATTTTGTACGTTGCTAGCTTCCGACTCGGAATGTTCTTGGGGATCTGATGCAGCATTTGTAAGATACCCTGCAACAAATTCAGCAGCCGAGTACAACCCTACATCCCTTAAATACTGCTGAAGGGTGTTTAATGCCTGTCTCTTTTCGTAACGTCTTTTGGTAAATACCTGATGAATGTAGTCCATAACACCCCGCGCGTTCATGTCGTGTTGGGTTGGATTATGAGTGCGACCATCCACCTTATAGAGAAGTTCTAACAGTTTATCATCTTCGTAATCAACCTTTATGGAAGTCGTCACATCTTCCACAAACCCTCGAGGAAAAAGAATCAGGGGCGAATAAGGTGGTGTACCTGTCGTTTGACTCTCGTTAAGAGGCTGGGAAATAGTTTCTGTTGGTTTAATCTGTAAATGAATAAAAGTAAAACATACGTAGCCAACTTGGTATATTTGCCATCTTTACAAGTGAATTATATACAAAAAACAACGGGTATATTTTTTGTGAGCACGTGGGGTGAATATATTCGTTGACTATTTTACTAGGGTCTATACTCTATTTCATTCTCGTGCCTTTATCGGGATTTTCCAATGGCACAAAGACAAAATATACCCGACAGCATCGCAATAGGTCGATTCCATCAAAATTCAGCCAGATTTTCATAGAGGTCGTTGGTGGATGATGGGTGTGGTGTAGCTCAAAACTTTAATCTTTGGTAAGATATATAATATGCTGGTTTGGCGCGGAAGACATCTTCAGTATAATTTTTTTTATATTCCACAGCGAAATGGGTTCCAGGGCATGAGTGGGATTTGATTCCGTCAGCCATCGCTGACAGTTTGTTTGCTTTGGTCAGCCAACTCTCTATACCTGCTGAATCATGCGTGTTTGGCTTTAATTAAAAAATATCTTTAACTGAACAACACTTTTTGTTTATGAAATAGCGCTTACCGATAGACGTTGTTCGAATGGGTCCCCGAATTTTTTTACCACACAAACTTCAACTTGAGAGTCTCCAGAGTTCGGAATGATATCAACGGTGAAACTGCTTCCATACGATTTCTTCTCTGATAGTAAAGCCTTGGTAAAAGTCTGGAAAATACATATCGATACAAACTTTACCATTAAACCAAAGGCATGCAATTAAAAACATTCACAAAGGGACAATAAACCAAGTATACAATTTTTTCAATTGCCCCAAAAGATCAACCATTGACGTTGAATGTTATTGACAGAAAGCTATTTGTGATACCACGCGGGTCCTTTTAGATCACCGACTATTTTTATTTCATACGAGATTCTCGTGTTGGGATAAGCCAAAAGCACCGTCAACGTGTTCATTCATAATCCGAATATTGGGCTCTGAGATTCATTCGACTTGGGTATTTGAAGTTTGGACTGGGTATTGGCTATTTGTTTGGCAAAAAGAATATAATTTCTCACAAGGCTTTATTTCGCGACTTAAAAATAGAGAGTATATGTGAAATTATAATACGTTTTGCTAAATCCTGTGACGATAAGAAATATGCTACCCACCTGACTGTTTTCAGTCCCAAAGACTTTGCATCCTTTAATGGCGGCTATCTGCACATGCGCCTCGCAAATAAAAACTGAGCATTTCAGTTCCATCCGCCCATGCTGACCTTTTTCACGGTCAGAAATCTTCTGAAATGAAAATTTACTATCACGATCAGATGCATATTTATAACAATGAAAACTTTAACTGGTGTCCAAGTCTGAAATTCGGACTCCAAAGTGACTTTTCTATACTGACGCCGTTTATTTTTTGATGTTGACAAAACTGTAATGTTTTAGCTGATTGATGTTTTACGCTGCACTCAATGCTAATTCACTTATATGGTGGCGTTGCCAGGGTTGGAAACGGGGCTTATTGCCCGGAGGAAACCTCTGACCTTCGGTGAGTATCTGGCAACTCTTCCACATACGCCGACCCAGTGAAAAATCCACTCAGAATTTTTTACAATTTTACTTGGTTTGAGTGTGATTTGAACTCTCGCCGCATCAATGGAAGGTCGGTTTGGGACCCAGGGACGACCGAGGCACCTTTTGTTAGTTGAAAAGCAGAACTTTCGGCCTTATTGTCAAGATATGGTCTCCATGCTAAGATAGAACCTCTGTGACCGACAGAGTCACATTGCCCCGATAGGGCCTCCGTGGAAAGATAGGACCTCCATGGAATTATAGGACATTCATGGAAAGATTGGGCATGTGTGTTAAGATTCCTTATGGCACCTCAATGTTTGGATCAGAGTTAAGGAGATTTCCGTGATCTCGTTATTCGCATTGGGAATTTTTTTAAAATGCCATGTGGAAAATCATGTCTGGAAGGATAAAAAAATCAATCAAAATGACAAAATTTGTAAAACATGGTGAGCAATGGCTTTTTATGTCACAATCTCAGTAAAAAGTAATAGGCCCAGCCTATATTTAGTTTTGAACTGTATTTTAGAATGCAAATTAAAATAAAAAATTCCTTACCTGGAGCTCTTTTTCTTTGTCCAAACAGATATACGCGCGGACAAAGGCAGATTTTTCGCCTTTTTGTACATAGACCAAAAACCTGACACGTAGTGCATTTGGTGGTGCCAGTTCGTAATCTGAGAAGCTGGATAATTCAATGACGGAATAGTCTTCACCAATGAAGTATGGTACCTTATCAGGGTCTTCTTGCCAGTCAGATTCGCCATTGGAACGTCTACTGAGCTTCAGTCCGTCTGGATGAGGTTTCAGTACCGGTATCAATAAGCTGACTGGCCGTTTGAACTGAGTGCCATTCGGTCGTAGGGTGACCTTGGGAGAGTATTCCGATGCTGTCACAGACATGTACAACTCAGTCGGTTTATCTACAGCATCTGGCGGGAAAATCAGTCGGATGTCTTTTTGTGAACACGGATCCTTTAAACCGAATTCCCCACCTTCGGGTCCAATTCTGCCAACAACGAATCCAGGATCGTCGTCGACTATTGCTTCCTTCTGAGGTTTTGACCACTTGGCATTATCTGTTATATTTTCATACAATGTTTGTTGATTCTCTCCACATCTGGGTGAATTTGGTTCGCTTGGCTGGTCATCGGTGTCATTAATTAAGGACCCTCGACCACTGTCGGACTCATAATCCTGTCCGAGCCTCTGTTTATTTCCATATACCAGAACAAAAAAAAACATAATAATTATTTTTGTGAGTTGAATTGTCTTATCTGATAAGCATATAAACTCCTTTCCCTATAGCCAGGTGCTAAGAGATTTTTTTTCTAAGCTCATTTCCTGGGATAAAAAATTCTGTACACCTTCATTCTTGTTCCTTCAGAGTTGCGTCTCAAAGTAAGCCCATGAATTTGTGGCAACATGATTATCAAGACAGACCCGCTTTGACAATGTGGCTATGTAAGCAACACAACCATGAATACACAACATCGAGGAAGGTATATTGATCGGCAGATTTGTGAAAAGTAGCTCAACTTACCTTACTCTCAAGTGAAGGCACAGCCTTATCGTATATTTTTTTGGGACGCATTAGGACCTTTTCTTCGCACTGGGTATTCACTTGAATGAAAGGGGTCTTGGACCGCATTTCAGTATTGACAGGGCCCATACCATTTTCTTGAAAACAATAAGGTTGTTGAAGAATATTTTAAGTCAACCTGACTAAAGTCGAGATGTTCATTGAAAAGAACAACTCGACTTTAGTCAGTTGATTTTAAGTATGCCCTACCTCGGTCCCCTCCCCGTCCCGAGTTATAACTAAAGAAATGTAACGAATTTCTGTCACTTTTTTCAAGAAAGTGTGATCCTAAAATAATGAAAATACTGCTGTTCTCATTTTTTGAAAGACCCAAACAAAGTAAACTCATTTAAAGAAGAGTTGGCGCCATCGGAAAACCAATTTCTCTCTGGGCTATAATATATTACCAGTGCGCACAAACTATTCTAAAACAAGCCCCATGGAGCCCATGTGGGTGACCGTGCATGGCCACGAAACAGGGTGTGCTAACCCAGAAGGGCGCTCGCTATATGGGAACCAATAATCATGTTTCCCGAACTATATACCGGTATCAATAATATTTATGTCTAACATATGAAATATTTACACGGTCTGGAAACACTATACTAGTATTTTATGTGAACCGCAAGGATGTATATCGTGAACAATAATCGACACATCCTAACCACAAATATATATTTGTTTCCAGATAATATAGCTTGGAATCTGTGTGGTTTATCCCAATGAACTATATGCGTGGAATGGAGGTCACGTGGTATTTGATTTGCATCGAATGTCGCCATTACTAGGAGATGATGCAGTATTGCCTAAGATCTGCTATGCACGCGCGCTTCAATTATCAATGGCGGCACGTTTCACAAAGTCAGACCCTAACCAGCCAATGAGACGTGTCCATTCCACGCATATAGTTCATTGGGTTTATCCCACCCGAATACTGCACACCAGTTTTCTACAACGTAACTGTATTCTACGGAACCGTGGAAGGGACATGGATATTTTATTTTTTACTTGTTCCAACAATCAAATAAATAAAAGAAAAACTAAAGTCAACCAATCTAAAAACTTTCTCGGCAAAAGTTAAGAACTGATTGGTCAAGTCGCTGGCATTATCACGGGGTAAATTAATTTTCCCTGACTTAATAATAAAGTAAAAAAATTTTTTAACGGATTCTTTACTTTATTATTAAGTCAGGGAAAATTAATTTACCCCGTGATAATGCCAGCGACTTGGACCAATCAGTTCTTAACTTTTGCCGAGAAAGTTTTAAGATTTGTTGACTATCACAGGGAAAATTAATTTTCCCCGACTTTTTATATTTTAGTTTTTCTTTTATTTATTTGATTGTTGGAACACGTACAAAAAATAACCATGTCCCTTCCACGGTTCCGCAGTATTCAGACAATATATATATTTCTTTGTTTATGACCTGTTTTCTTACCGGGAAGTTCACGCTCTGTAAGGATGACTAATCGTAAATTCCAAACTTGTCAAGGGTTCCTTCCGTTTTCAAGTACACAAGCTACTGTTTTCGCGAACGTTTCAATGAGAAAATCAAGCTTCTGAAGTTAATTAAATCACTCTACGCTATAATCTACAAAAATCAATATACCTTGTAGCTTGTACGAACCTAAACTTTAAATATACATCTTCGTAGATGATAATAAATAAATATAAATAAATATACATCGCCGTATAGTAGCCTGTTATAATAATAATAAAATCTTTATTTTTTCTGGGTAGCACAATTAACCAAAGGGTAGTCTCCCTTGTGGCCCAGAAACGTTGAGCATTTGTCAATAAAACCAATTTACATGAGCTTACTACGACTAAACCTATTAAAATTAATAGGACACATAAAACATATCCAGTTAGGATTGGAATGTAGAAATTGGGGTGAAAAATAAACGAAGAATCGAAGCCAGTGTTGGTTAACTTAGTGGTTGGCTTACCCTTATTTCAGGCCTTCAGGCCTTTCGTTTACACTCAAAACATTATCGGCAGGCTTTCCGAGTCCCTCTTACCCGATCGTCAGTCTGTATTTCTCAGATACAGTACGTGAAATTATACTGTGCCGTTAGATCACTCACAAGACTCAAACATTAGGGCGCTTGTTCAGGTTCGGAGTTTGTTTACATTGCGGGTACTTGATAAATCGAATTTTCAATTTCATATTGCCAAAACTTCTTCTATCTGGGGAAAATACAGAAAACCGTCCACTGTTTTTTATGTATACAGTATTCTGGATTTTCGCGGCAAGTGTGATTTTAAGAGGAGATGCTCAAATGTATTAGAGCCCCCTCTTGTAAACTGATAGAATTTATTTCGACTGAAGCCTTCTCAGATAATGGCATGAGTAAGTTTTATTCGTGGGTTTCCAGCAATTGACACTGAGTTGTTCACTAAAATGTTAAACGTTAGCGACTGAAAGCTTCCGTATAGTCCGGGAACCGTGTGTCATAAAGTGAAGACCTGTATGGGGCAATCTGGTACAAATCACAGAGCCATACATTTTCGCCAACAATAACACATTTGATAAAATGATAAAATTCGTACATATTCCTAAAATGTGAATTTCACACAACAGATATTCACATGTAACTTAAGAAATTATGTTAGTATGGTCTATTACATGTACTTACGCCGTTTCTCCATTTTAACAACTTCCCTGTGTACCCCGAGTCGTCTGCTCCATTAAAAAATAGGGGAAGCCCCTTACATTGCCTATTAGATACGGTCGGTGTCGGATAGGTCAGCTTTTGTGTTTTATGACGTGAGCAATAACAAGCATTGGCTTTCAGCTTATAGGGGCGTGGTAACCACCAGTTGAATTTCTAACCAGTTATATTTCCACATATCAAAGTGGCATATTTTTTTCACAAGGTTTTTAAATTCACCACGTCATTGGCGTTGAAATAAAAATATATCTGAGATCTACGAAGCAAATCTATTTTAAGATATTTACAAACAGTATCAATAAACGGCATCCGTTCATTCTTGGTCTAAGTTACTTCTAAAGACTCAACGTTTATTAAAGGGGCATGAGCTGCCAAAATGTTGATATTTTGACGTTTCAACAGAATGTTGAAATTATTGGCTATTTTTCTCAAGACGTATAATTCAGAAGCTTTTTAGTGCTTCTAGTCTCGAAAATGTACGATAAAGTATTGTTTTTAACTAACTTTGACTTAGAATGAATGAACGGTCGTCCCGGTTATTTAAATTTTGTTTACTTTTCGAACACGTTTTCGGTTCGTACAGGCCACATACTGTATGGATTTTCCTCAATCCAACGCCAATAATTTAGTTTTTTGATGGCCTCTTACTGTCATGACGATCAGAAATTATGAAAAAAGTGTGAATTTTGGCAGCTCATGCCGCTTTAATGTTTACATTCTCGAAGGGCACCTTTAAAAAGAAATCGACAAATTCTGATGTGTTTTTTATTTTTTTTGGCCCGGGGGGGGGGGGGGGGGGAGGGGGGCTTTTTTTCTTAATTCTATTCTGATTATTAAGATATAATCCTAAGTGTTTCCTACGTATTGCTCGCGATGATTTTTTGCACGTGGTAACATACCCAATGTTAGATGAGTCGCAATTAAGGACCTCTGACATTTGATATTTGTTATTGGATTGTTCTCAGAAAAAGGCTCCGCGATCTGGTACGTATAAATCGAGTTTACATCACGTTTAAAGGCAGTTCATTGATGTTGGGAGGTAATGATACACTCGTGAAGGAGGAACAGGCGGGTCGGGAGCTGAAGGGAGTGGGGTGCGTTGTTAATTTTTCTTAATGTGTCAGATTTGGCCCTTTGGGCATCTACATACATGACTTCTTCTTAGTTTTTTAGTTTTTGCTCAGTTAAGACATAAGTTGAGTTCTTCGGTCATATCTGAACATAATCTCTTTTGATCATTGCAGCAAAAAATAGAGGAAAAACTGCTTGGTAATACACAGTTCAAACGAAATCGGACCCGAAACTGAACCTTGTGGAAGGCCGCATTTATATCTACCTACCTCTGAAATTGTCCGATTCAAATTATATTTATAATATTGCGACTTCAATGAGAAATATTTTTGAAACCATGTTTTTGAAGGACCCCTTAGCCCGTAATGTGCTAGTTTTATTAGGATGATTTCATTGTTCAGTAAATCGAAGGCCTTCCCTCAGTCTAAGAATCTCGTAATGATGAACAATTAAAAAGCATTGGTCGATACTCGATACTCTGTCAAAGTTAGTTTACATTGAATGAATTAAAAACAACATGAATTATTAAAAGAAAACGATATCACTTTAAACATTTTTATCAAGCCCTATTTCTGAATGGAAATCCCGAAAATCTATAAATAACCCCAAGCCAAAAAAAGAAGTGCCATGCTACATTACAAAGAATTATTTTGATCACAAAAAGCCTGCCATTTCATACTCATAAAAATGAATACTTATACCACCCCCACATACCGAAAAAAGTAGGTGTCCCATTATCTATATACACAGTTTGAAACTGGGATGAGAACCCTATAAGAGTTGCTCGTCATGTAGTTTGATATTCATAAAAGTTTGCCTCAATACGTTATATTTCCATCCAGGAAAAGTTACTCCCTTTGATGTGCTCTCTATTGAAAGGAGGAAGCATTTCTCTACTCTAGCGAGATTTCTGGGACGGGCCTTGTGTTAAATGAATGGGGAATTGTACAGAAAACTGTTGACAGGCTATAAGATCAAAATACTTCTTTGGATTTTACCTCAGATAGTAAAAATGAAAATAAATAATAATAAATAGATATTTCACTAAAACCTATCGAAATCACTGTAAATAGATCTCTTTCATTTTTTGTATTGCTTTACATGTCCCACTTGTACCACCAAATGCACCTCCACTTCAAAGAGTTCTACTAATGGGAATATAACGTATTTGGACACACGACAATCTATTTGAAGTCTTGTGGGACATCTGAGCCTTCGTAACATATAAGGTACCTTGGTAATACCAGAAGCCTATGAATGGGAAAGTTTGAAACGTTCCATTACACCATATTCAGGGCAATGGTGCCTTTTGACCCAGAGGTCGTTTTAAAAGGGGACCGTGTGTCTGGGGCAAATTACTGATCAACAAAAATTCCCACATTTTAATGCCGGGCACTTATCGGTATCGTGTTTGGATGATCAGTCGTAAACGTCATTCTCCTGATAGACCAATTAATGACGAGTTTAAAACGATTTTTGGGTTCATTTGCAACTGGTTTGGTTACTTTTATAGTTTTAGCTAGACAGGATGTTCTAGCAGAGGCTCCAGGGCCTAGTTTTACAAAGCGATCTCAGCTAAGTGTGATCTTAACTACCGTGGCAACCAATGCTAAAGGTATACATCTGAGCGAGGTTTGCGATTGAAACCTTGATAAACCAAAAAGGAAGTAATCGGGAAGTTTTTCTGATCAGAAGTTGGCAGAGAGCAGACGACGGAAGTGACATCGCCGTGTTGGACCAAATCACCCCCTTTGTCAGACAGCTTCATGCGCAACTCCTGACAATTCACTCTGCCACTATTCAATCCTCACTTTCCAATATTTTTCTAGCATTGTACTACACAAATAGTCGAACAGGTAATCCCAGCCATTCGACAATGTCACTCAGAAATGCCCAAAGATATCCACAAAAATCATAGAACTATATTCGAACCCCTTAAGATTCGGTTTATCATAATACCCTACCTGCCCTGCAGATTCCCAATGTCCCATAAATCTCTACAGCAGTCGAAGCCAAAGCTATGTCAACTTTCACAACAAGAAACTTATATTGGGCCAAGTTGCCAACCATGTATCAAAAGGTTACCCCAAAGTTACGGAGTTGTCGGTGAGTGAGCGACTAACAAAACAGGTGGTCGTTGCTTTTCCCAAATGGTCAAATAGGATACATTATGCGCCCAAAGCCCGGCTAAAGTTGAGATGTTCATTGAAAAGAACAACTTTTCAACGAACATCCCGACTTTAATCAGGTTGCCAAGTATTGGGTAATAGGGCAAACTGAAACTGGGGAACCTCTTCGTCTTTAATACTGACAAATCTCCGTCGACCCAACGGTAGTTGGATAAAGACGCTGTAGAAACCGGGAAACGTCAGGGAAATTGATTATTCACGTTTCGAGAATGCCCCTTTTTTATTTTATCAAACTGTACAATGCATAACCCAGACATTAACAACAATCGAACCATTGTACGTTGTCAGCTTTCTTCAAAATTATTTTGTGAAATCAAGACAGACCTCGATCAACTATGAAAGATATGGCGAAGTTTTGTTTAATATTTAACGCAGCTGGGTGCTCTAAACTCTTACGAGATTTTTACACCTTCAATATTTACAAACGGCAGGAAGTGAATAAAAAACCCCCTTAAAAAAACCGATCTATATAGAAAAGGTTTTCTTCACAAGTTCTGACACAACGGGATATACGCATGTGGACATGCGCTATTGAGCCCCAAAATGAGACAACGAGATTATCGCATCCTTGGTATTGAGAATGCAGACCCTGCTTAAAAACGGGATGTATGGATAGCCTATAGTATATATTTATGAAAACTAAAACACACGGGCACCGAATATATGTATTAGTAAGGATCGAATGTCATGAAATACTTGAGAGTGTTACAATTGAGAAAAGAATTTTTGAAAACCAGAAGAAAATTTTTAAACAACATGATGCACTGGGCAATGAACTATATGCGTGGAATGGTCACGTCTCATTGGCTGGCTTGGATCTGACTTTGTAAAATGTCCCGCCATTGATAGTTGAAGCGCGCGTGCATAACAGATCTGTATCGATATCGAACCATCTCCTAGTAAAATGCACATCAAATACCAAGTGACCTCCATTCCATGCATATAGTTCATTGGCACTCGGTCATGGCTTTAAAAAAAATTTCAACAAAAATGATATGCGTGTAGTTTTTTTACTCTATTTTAGACAAAAAAAATTTAAAACTTAAGCAGGCATGATTATGCTTCGGGGCTTGATCTAGTTGGAAATGTCCAAACTCTACTGCCAAAGTATCAAAATGTTGTTGGTGCTTTCCAACTCTATAATGGTCAGCACAGGATCAATATACTTTGGCCATTGAATAATTTGTGAAATAAAGAGTTAATGAAATCCTTGTTAATTGGTTTATATAGAACAATCTTGATTAGTATTTTTCATTATTATTTTCTTTACTATAAAAAGCCTACCTTGAAAACCCAGAAAACGTGACTTTATCATTTCTTGTAAATTTTGTAACTGAATAGGCAGGCATAGTTCAGTTGGAATAACTGGACTGTGGCTCGTAAACGCAGGGTTTTGTCAATACACATGTAACTGAGTAGAATTCGAAAACATATTTATAAAATCTCCAAATAGTGTAGGCTACTTCTTTATAGTAAAGTCCATTTACTCCATTATTTCATTTCCCGGGGCAGAGGCGTTCTCCATCAATAAATATCCGAACTTAAATTCCAGGAGGACCCCCCCACCTGTAGACATCTATCACTGTTTAATTACAAACAACAATTGAAGATGCTACCAGTCGCTCACTGTTAATATCTAAACATTCAGAGATATTTTCCTATCACATGATTTAATCTACTTCCTTGTTAAGTACAACCCAAACATTGCAAGCACTGTCATACGCAGGCGTAGAGGGACTTGTATACAAAGTCGGTAACGCTTTCAATGTTAGCCGCAACCCTGTTTATCCGAATCAATTGTCCGAACCGTTGACTTATTTTCAACAATTCTAGAGCCTCGATGATAATATCTCAGTGCCACACAAGTGCCACACAAGTCTGCTATATTTCTAAACATTAAAACACACGGGCACAGGGACAATCTTCTTGTCTAAAATAACCATGGAGACAAATTTCTAATTGTGTTAAAAATAGGTATATCATTTAGACCTTTATACCGCATAAATTGTTGTAATAAACTAAACCTATGGTATGTCATTAGCTAGGTTGACGACTGACAGGAGCTTAGCCTTGGTCAGTAGAATTTTCTGGAATCATTTTGTAATACATTGACAATGTTTACGCATCTTAACTATGGCAAGAACATCGGTTGACTGAGATTGAACCCCATAAATTACACGGTTAGGAACTCTATCTCACAACCTACGATTAACAAACAACACGGTTATGACAAACAGCACAGGTATAATGAACAAATGGTTATAAACTCCATCTCACAACCTACAATAAACAAACAACACACGGTTATGACAAACAGCACAAATATAACGAACAAATGGTTATAAACTCCATCTCACAACCTACAATTAACAAACAACAAGGTTATAAACTACATCTCACAACCTAACATTAACAAACAACACGGTTAAGACAAAACAGCACAGTTATAACAAACAACATGGTTATAAACTCCAACTCACAACCTGCAATTAGTTATAACAAACAACATGGTTATAAACTACATCTCATAACCTACAATTAACAAACAATACGGTTATAAACTGCACCTCACAACCTACAATTGACAAACAAAAAGGTTATAAACTCCATCGCACAACCTACAATTAAACAACACGGTTATGACAAACAAAACAGTTATAATAAACAACATGGTTATAAACTGCATCTCACAACCTATAATTGACAAACAACATGGTTATAAACTCCATCTCACAACCTACAATTAAACAACACGGTTATGACAAACAAAACAGTTAGAATAAACAACATGGTTATAATTATAAACTCCATCTCATAACCTACAATTAACAAACATTAAGGTTATAAACTCCATCTCACAACCTACAATTAACAAACAACACACGGTTATGACAAACAGCACAAATATAACGAACAAATGGTTATAAACTCCATCTCACAACCTACAATTAACAAACAACAAGGTTATAAACTACATCTCACAACCTAACATTAACAAACAACACGGTTAAGACAAAACAGCACAGTTATAACAAACAACATGGTTATAAACTCCAACTCACAACCTGCAATTAGTTATAACAAACAACATGGTTATAAACTACATCTCATAACCTACAATTAACAAACAATACGGTTATAAACTGCACCTCACAACCTACAATTGACAAACAAAAAGGTTATAAACTCCATCGCACAACCTACAATTAAACAACACGGTTATGACAAACAAAACAGTTATAATAAACAACATGGTTATAAACTGCATCTCACAACCTATAATTGACAAACAACATGGTTATAAACTCCATCTCACAACCTACAATTAAACAACACGGTTATGACAAACAAAACAGTTAGAATAAACAACATGGTTATAATTATAAACTCCATCTCATAACCTACAATTAACAAACATTAAGGTTATAAACTCCATCTCACAACCTACAATTAACAAACAACACATGCAATTATAATCTCCATCCCATAACCCACATTAACAAACAATACGGCTATAAACTCCATCTCACAACATACAGTTAAGAGGACAAAAACAAGTCTTATATTGTTGCGTTGCAAATCAAATTCAGTCCGGAGACAAAAATTAAAACATTTCTGAGTGTTTTTCATTAGATCGCCCCATGTCTATAGGAGTATTCGCCGAAGGTCAGAGGTTTCCTGCAGACAACGAAATCGGCACCGCCGCCATATACGCCTAACTGAAATAATCTTGTGCGGCGTATAACATCAATAAACCAAACCACGAAGTCTCAATCTATAAAAAAGGTTTATCTTTCTTATAAATGTCAAACTCTAAAATTATTGAATGTCCTTTCTTCTAGGTTACGTATACCTTTGACAGTGTGTTCAGATATAGCTACATGTACTTTCATAAAATGTAAACAAAATGACGTGACACTGACGACGACTATACTTTGAGCTAAGGGACTGTATCCAACCTTCGTGCAGTTTTCAATCGTGTAATTTTAGGGAAAAACACGATAGCGTACACGAATGGATTAAGCTTGCCCGTGAGAGGGATTAGAGGCGCCCTGTGGTGAAGAATGGGGCTCTGCCGTAAACGGCCCAGCATGTCCAGACACGCTGAAAGTAGTCCCGTGAATCAAAACAACACTGAATGAACAAGGCACGGCTCAGCACGACTACCGATATACTAGGCTAGGGCCGAATGCCATGTCAATTGTTATTATTGGTGCAATATGAAGAAGCTAGTAGATATTTATTACGGGATAAATAATAACAACCATTTGTTTGGAAAAAATGCGAGGTAGCCTAATATATTATACCAAAAGAGATACCGGTCTGCGATTGATTGCGTTAGCCTGATTTCCGGAAGTAGACACTTGATCTTTTTTTGTTTATATCGGACTGTCATGGAAAACAACTATCATGTCAAAAATAGCTACCATTTTCTTTTGAAACCAACCCAATGTCCTTTACGTAGAGCTCTTTTTGCGTGCTGACAACAAGTGGAGTGAAATTGACAATTTATTTACTAATGAAATGAATACGTCGCCGCCACAGGCTGCCAATGTCTTAGGGGGTGGGCGATTTTTTCTAACAACCATTTCCATGTCCCGTTCTCCGCATGCGTGGAGTTGTGCTGACCTATATAGAAATTAATAGGTCATCGCTACTCGATCTGAATGAATGTTTACAATATTCTACATAGTTTTAACCGCAGTGGAAACGTGCTAATTCTGAAAAAAAACAGTTTATAGTCTAACCGGCCAATTCAACATATTTCAACTTCTCAAACTGAGGAGTTCATCTCAGCAAAACCAGGAGTACTACTAGTAATAATACTACGGCTTGTACTTCTCAAGTACAGAATCGCAAATGGACCTTATTTATTCTTGAAGCAATGAAGTGTTGAGAGGTAACTAACTAGCCCTAGAATCTATATTACTCCCACCTAGAGTGAATGAGCGTACATTTAGCGCTTATTTGAATTTCGTTCACATTTTTTTTTAAATAAAAGGTTTTTATGTTTTTGAAGCCCCCAGTGTATTTTGGTGTTTTAATAAGATTCTGTTGACCATGAAAACAAAAAGTTGTAAGCCTCAACCCAGAAATGCGTTTTTCAATTTTTCATCACCTTATGTCTTATGTTTCCCGGACCACACCTATGTATCCCTGTACCTATGTATCCCCGTGCCCATGTATCCCTGTACCTATGTATCCCGGACCACACCTATGTATACCGGTACCTATACATCCCGGACCACACCTATGGTACCCATGTACATGTATCCCTGTATCTATGCATCCCCGCATCTATGTATCTCGATACGCATGTGTCTCTGTACCCATGTACATATATCCCCGTACCTATGTATCCCCGTACCTATGTATCCCCATACTTAATATGTATCGCAGTACCTGTGTATCGCAGTACCTGTGTATCCCCATACATGTGTATCCCCGTACCTACGATCCCCGTATCTACGTATCCCCATACCCATGTATCGCAGTACTTGTGTAGCCCCATACATGTGTATCTCCGTACCTATGTATCCCGTTACCTTTGTATCCCTGTACCTATGTATCCCAGCCCAAAACTATGTATCCTTGTACCCATGTATCTCCACATCCATGTATCCCCTGTGTACATGTATCCCGGTACCTATGTACATGTATCCCGGTATATATGTGTATGTATCCCGGTACCTATGTGCATGTATCCCGGTACCTATGTGCATGTATCCCGGTACCTATGTGCATGTATCCCGGTACCTATGTACATGTATCCCGGTACCTAGGTGCATGTATCCCGGTACCTATGTGCATGTATCCCGGTACCTATGTGCATGTATCCCGGTACCTATGTGCATGTATCCCGGTACCTATGTGCATGTATCCCGGTACCTATGTGCATGTATCCCGGTACCTATGTGAATGTATCCCGGTACCTATGTGCATGTATTCCGGGTACCTGTGTACATGTATCCCGGTACCTATGTACATGTATCCCGATACCTATGTATATCGTCGTACCCATGCATCTCGATATTCATGTGTCCCGGTACCTATGTATCCTGGTACCTATATGTAAAGGTCTAAATCATAAACCTCTTTTTGACACAATTAGAAACTTGTCTCTGAAGATTTTCCCTGTGCCCGTGTGTTTCAGTGTTCATAAATATATATATCCTGGTACCTATGTTTTTCTATACCTATGTGTCCAGATACCTATGTTTGTCTATACCTAGGTGTCCAGGTACCTAGGTTACTCGATACTTATGTATCTTGGTGTCTATGTTTCTCGGTACTTATGTTTCCCCGTACCTATGTATCCTGGTACTTATGTTTCTCGATACATGTAATTATGTTTCTTGATACCTATATTTCTCGATTTTATATTTCATGGTACCTACATGTATGTTTCTCGATACCTATGTTTTTGGCGCATATGCTTCTCTGGATTAGGGCGTGTGGTTCCCTTTTTTAATGGTCCCAGAACTTGTGTCTGGACATACCTGGAAACAGACTATAGGTACCAGGAAACATAAGTAGGTTAGGTTTTGATTGATTAATGTTTATCGCCGCTTGTAAAATTAATTTCACTTATATGGTGACGTTGCCAGGTTTAGTGGGGGAGGAAACCGGGCTCTGCTTGGGGTAAATATATATTTATGAACACTAAAACACAAGGGAAATCTTCTTGTCCAAAATAACCATGGAGACAAGTTTCTAACCGTGGGTATAGATAGGCCTATGCTACTGGTCCTAAGGAGCACAGCAATGGGAATAGGTCTATGCTACACCAGCTTATGCCACTAATTATGACCAAGACCTGGCCAATTAACTTGCAGTAAGTGAATGACTATTTTAAATACTACATCGAACAATAAGAAACTTGTCTCCGAGGTTATTTTAGACAAGAATATTTTCCCTGGGCCCGTGTGTTATAGTGCTAAAAAAATTAAATAATACGTCGACAACAAGTAAAATAGTTATCTGGTTATACCGGACCATATTAAATAGCCAAAACTTTGACCATGTACTCAATAGTATGGTCAAGGTTTTGGCTACATATTAAATAGGCTAATTAGTAGGCCCATATGTAGTATACCGGGTACCATATGGTGTATACAGTTATAATCCTATATATATGTATGAACACAAAAACACACGGGTACAGGGAAAATCTTTCCAAGGAGACTTGTAAGTTTCTTAGTAATATAATTAATATACCGGGTAGGCATACAAAGGTTACATGTAGCCCTACATGTAAATTGTAATCCGATTTAACCAGAAGTCTATGAATGTGGAAGTGTGAAGCGTCCCATTACATAGTATTGAGGGCATTGGCGCCGTTTGACCCAGAGGTCACCATACACAGAGCCCTCTCTCGGTTAGTCAGAAACCGTGGCTTTCCTTCACTTTCTCCTATGTACTATTATGGGATGCATACGAAAAAACATGGCGAACGTTTTAGATATGAAAACTAACTTTTGCTCCATCAAGTACTAAGTTTCCGAAGAGCTCCATAAAGTTGATAATGAGACAAGAAGACTTGTTTGGAACGATTTGAGTCGAAATGGAGATATCAGAGTCGCGTGTTCGGTAAAGCTTTTATAAGAACCAATGCACTCTCCGAACTGCGGTTACTGGAATTGCCGATAGATGCAGTAAGTGGAGAATGAATTTATTTTCTGATTTGAAATTGCGCAACCGTTGATAATTTCAAAATCTACCGCGCATAAACGTCACATAGTGTAGTATAAGCAGGCTGAAAGCGCCAGTGCCCTGAACATGGGGTAATGCGACATTTCACACTTCCCTGTTCATAGACTTCTGATTTAACTTATTAAAAGAAAAGAAAAATTGCCTCCTTTATTCACTATCAGACAATTGTAACATCAATTCATCGAACATAGCCTACAATCATTAATAAATCACCCGATCCTCTCGTTGTTAGCAGCTATTAGCTCAGTTCTGTTATCGCTGTTACCCCGTTACAAGCAGGTAAAACGGACAGGCCGTAGGCCGTGCGGCCTGCCAAAGTATAACAAATCCAGCTTCAAGCTTTAACTTTCCTCGGTAGTCAACGATTGGCTGGTCCCCGGTCAACTCTCCTGTTGCATCATGGGTACAGTACCCAGAAGCGGCGACAGATAAGATGGTGATCCTGCTTAAGGTGCATGATCATAACAAAGGTATTTCTCCTCACATATAACTGCCGGCCTTTGTGCAGGCTACTAGTACAGCCCTCGCGGTCGTTTCCTGTTTCAGTAGTTTGTCTATATGACATATCGCTACATTAGATCATAAGATTAGTTTTACATTTGTTCATGGTGTTGTTGTTGTTGCACTTGCAGATTTATTGTTTTATGTTTTTAATACATTGCACTCCAGATTGTTTAACTCACACTATATATCATGCGTTTTCAGGTTTATTGGGAAAGAAAACCGGACTCTTTGCTCACAGGACCTGATCTTCTAATTCAAGCAACTACACTGGTTGAAATTGACCGTGCATCTTGGCTGATAGATCTTTTACTTTGTAGTTCGCCGCTCACATCAAAACAATTATGCAAATGCCCACAAGCTACGTAAAGTACCTTTTTCATATTGTTGAATTACCCCAGACACACAAGTGCGACTAAAGCGGTAACTGAGTATGGTCAAGATTGAGTTAGAAAACAGTGTGTGCTCCCCCTCTTTATTCACCTTAAAGTTAAAATATCAACAGAAATTTGGATGACAAAAATTACTTACAGGCGTAAATAAAACTCCATGGAGCTTGTTCTATCCCATTAAAAATGTTTTTTGGTATAATTCTTGTGGACATGGTGACGTCTTTTGAAAAATTAAAATAACATATATACAGACAAAAGAAAAGTACATCAAACATCGAACAATGTTTACAATAAAAAAAAAAGTGTAGTCAGGCCATAAAAACAAAATTTTGTTTGGCTTTCACCTCAGCTAGTAAAAATACCAATATACTAGGGATGAAGTGTCAAATTTTCAAGATTGAAGGCTCTTTGAAGTGTAGGCAATAGATATAGCCTCAGTTGTTCGCATAAAAGTTTCAAACCTGCATCAGACATTGAGATTGTGAAAAATCAGCCTTCAAATGTTGCCATTTCAGTAGCTGTACCGGTATGCCAAAAGAAAACCTGCCTTCATTGTTGAGAGCTCTTAGGACCAATAAAACAATGCTAAACCAATGATAACCTCTCAGCCAATCAGATAAAGACTAGACAAAGGCATGTTCGAAGGGCTTACATTTAGGTGCACACTATGGTGACAAGGTGAGGTAGACCACACATCCCTAATAAATACAACGGTTTAATTAAATAAATAATAAAAAACCTACGGAAATTATCTGTAAATAGATCTTTTCCCTTCTTTCCTTGTTTGTATTCCTGTGCATTACAATGAGAACGAAGCTTCCCCACTCATACCACCAAATGCACCTCCACTTTGAAGAGTTCTACTAATGGAAATAGAACTCATTGGGGGACGGGGTGGGCAAAGAATGAGATTAATTTCAACTCCTTGAGATGGTTTGAAGAAAAAAATCAATTTATCCGGTCAATATGAGTTATATGTCATTCTTAAGGTTCCTTACAGAGCTTTAAAAACAAAACACTTGACTTATTTAAAGTGACATGAGCTGCCAAAATTCATAGTTTGGAATAAGGAAAACTGTGTCCAAAACTAAACAAAATATAAATAACCTGAACAAATGTTCATTCATTCTAGGCCAAAGTCTGTTCAAAACGCTATAATAACGTACATTTTCAAGACTTGAAGCGCTAAAAAGCTTTTTGAAAGAAATGGCTCCCCAAAAAATAAAAATTATTTTTCGCTCAAAAATATCATTTTGGCAGATCCTGCCACTTAAAAAAATCGTAAAAATTTACAATTAGTGTTTGAGACTTTCGTCAATATCTTTCTTTTGTCAATGTCTCATATTTTGGTTTGCAGCGTAGAACATCAATAAATCATATTTTGGTAATATATGAATTTGAAGAGTTTTGAGTTATCATTTTGACATTTCATGATATTACTGATAATAATTCTTTGTACCGTTTCATTAAGGCAAACAGACCTGCAATGTGTTGGCATTTAGTGTCAAACACCCCAGGGACTTCATTGAGATTCCATGCCATCACAATCCAGATCATAGCCTTGATGACCTCAGACAAGATTCCATGCCTTTGATGTTTTTAATGAGGTAACATAGATTAGTATATAAGTACATGTAAGTGGCTTTACAGTTTTGTTGGTTTGCCAATTTTAAAGTTATATATGTTATTGTCTTGAAGCTGTTTGCAGTTTCTTTCTTCAATTTAATTATAATCTTGCCACCCTGTGTGTGAGTAATGAAAGATCAGTGGTATAAATAATCAATAATTGTTCTCCCATACTTGTATCTTGTTTTTAATCCTTTAGGTGAAAAAAACGTTTTATTTCTCTTAGTCCAAGACAACAATCTTCTTGTTTGGTGCAGACTTGTCAGAAAGAAAACTTCTAGAAAAGTCAGCAATCCACAAAGCATGAAGGACAATTTTCTGTGGACGAAAATATCTTTGACAGTACCTGTAGGGTTTCATCTTAGAACTGTAAAATCATAGAAGGTAAGCGTGTATTATGCCAATACCAATGTTTTCCATGGTGTTAAGGTAGTAAGGTCATTGTGTTGCATGTAGTGCAATCTGATCTTAAAGGGACTGATTGTGTATTATTGTTTACTTTTTATTTCAACTAATTCGAAAACTTAGAGTGATTTGACTTTGGTTGAAAGGTGGTAGGTCTTTTTCAGGGAAAATGTAAAACTTACGAGCAGTTAGTGGGAGTTCCGTGTTGCAGTCTTTATTATCTGACCGACGGTTTCTGGTGGATGTAAATACATAGATGACGACAAAATAGTCAGCCAGGCTGTAAGCATTTAATGGCCCGCTCTGGAGCCTGTGTTAGAAAAGCCTGTCTGGCTAAAACTAGAAGTAAACAAACCATCTGCAAAGAAACTCAAAAATCATATTAAGCTCGTCATTAAATGGTCTATCAGGGGAAAGAACTTTACCAGTGATCATCCAAACCCCTTCCCAATATGTATACAACAGTAAAATCTGGACATATTTTGGATATGTAATTTGCCTCAGCCAGGGGGTGTTATATAAATAATTTCTTTATCTTAGAAGTATATTTGTTTTGCTTTTCTCAGGGGATATATTTTGAGGAATGACAAACATCCAAAAAACAGTCTTTAAAAGACAGAAACCACATCAATATGACCAGAACTAGAGTTAATTTAAATAGGTAATAGACCAATTGCCTAATGATGTCATCAACTGTTAGCCCTGTGAATTATGATGGGATATCAGAAGGGGGTTAAAATGTTTACAAGATGGCCAATAGTATTGTGTTTTATGCGGCTGAGAAGCGCAAGAAAACTATATAAGAAATTATATAAGAAAACTGAGTTGAAAAGAATAATGAGACAGGATTGTTTTTATGGATTGTTTCTATTGCTACATGTAACCTAGACAAAACAGTTTTTGTGTATGTTTGACCCATGTAGGATATCTGTGAACTGATGAGCATGTTTGTTTACAACATGGACCAAGAAAATGGCAGACTCAGATCCCTCTAATTTTCCAACAATGTAGCTCATTAGTTTCAATTGTTGATGTCATTAGGGTTCCAGCTTATACACATGTAGGTAAAACTGATTTATGATGGCTGCTGTGTTTTAAAAAAAAGAACTCTTAGTAGTTTTGCATAGATACATGTAAGTACAGAGTATATGACCATGTTTTATTCTCATTTTCTTTCAGCTTGTAGTGTTACTGTGTTTTGTTTTCTTTGTATATTTGTTTGGGTGTCATTTCTCAATTTCATCCATAATACCTGATTAGAGTATTACTGATGAATTGAGAGTTTTCACTTTTATTTGGAATGTAGAAAGTTTAAAGCAACTGCTGTCTTCCACCAATGTGGTAGTCTAGAAATCTCTTTGTTGTACATGATAAAATGTGTTGGTGATTTTACAAAATGGTGGGTTATATGTGTACCTCTTGTTTTCCTGTCAAAAAGTTTAATTGAATACTGGATTCATCTAACAAATGAACCTATAGCATATAAGTCCAACCTGGGACTAATATAGAAGGGATATGAAACGCCTTTGTACTACAGCCAGTGTGATAAGTCACTGATCACACTCGCTATTGTTTGTATCAGACACCTGGTGAGGGCATTCGGATCCACTCCCAGAATAGCCAAAGTCCTGTTGTGTATCGATTCTTTCCGAAACTTTCCCATTTTTCAAAAACTATAATACCATTTGTGTTTCAGCATCGCTATCGCCAAGATTATAGTAGAAGAATACAAACTACTTCAAAGTAAACTTGCTCGACCTCTGACCCAAAGGCCAGTCATTGCTTATAAAAAGAACAAGAGTTTGAAAGACATACTGGTCAGGGCTAAACTCCCCTGTCTGCCTTCTACCTAGGTTTTCTGGGAAAGGGGTATGGGGGGGGGGGGGGGCAAATTTTCACTGTCTTTTCCCATGACCCCATAATATATAGTCTGACAATATTCTTACTATAGCTTAAGATGTGTAAGCATTGTCAATGTAATACAAAGTGTTCCAGAAAATTCTACTGACTAAGGCCAAGCTCCTGTCAGTCGTCAACCTAATGAAATATCATAGATTTACTTTATTACAACAATTTATGATGGGGTATAAAGGTCTAAATGATATACCTCTTTTTAACACAATTAGAAACTTATTTTAGACAAGAAGATTTTCCCTGTGCCCGTGTGTTTTAGTGTTCATAAATATATATGGACTGTGCATGCCTACTCGTAAGTTAATAACAGAAAACAACTGCCTTATTGACTGGTCTGACATATCTTTTAGCTATCGGTAAGGTTAGGAATACACAGCTCAGGTTTTGGCTATTCTCGAGGCGGTGGAAATGCCTTTACAGTCACAGGGTATAGGAAATAAACAATAGCGAGCCAAACAACTAGGATCCCACTGACTGTAATACAAAGGTGTTTCCCGTCTCTTTTATATTAGTACCAGGTTCAACATATACTCCCAGATGGTTTTCCTCTCATTTCCATCCATTAACTATAATGACAAGCCGTACTGGTCACCCTACTGTAAACTGGTCAGCTAACCCTAACATTTTCATGGTATGATGTGGCTATAGTGAGATATATTTTGGATGAATGTTTTTGTTCAAACTGTTTTTTTTTCCTTCTTTCATAGAATTCTTCAGATCAGACGGAACAGCCAAATTTGTTTGAATTGAAATCCACATGTCAGCTAAGAGAACTACAGATTCTGGTAAACTTTTTAAACCTTGGTTTCCTGATATAAAATAACTAGCGCTATTTTGTCAATAAAATTGTTCAGTTATTATAAAAATGAATTGCAAATTAGTGAGATTCTCTGCAATTATATACCTACATGTAATTCTAAACTGACATTATAAAAAAATATTCCTGTGAGCAACACGATAATTATAACATAAGGGTAAATTATTCTTAATTTCCTTTATTAAGTTTATAAAAAAAGATTAACCCTTTATCAAACATATTCTCAAATCCTTAACCTAATTAAAATCTGTAAACTTAACATTTTGTAAAAGAAATAAACAATCACTTCGGTATATAGAGGCTTAAATTCCACTGCATCTTTATTTTGAATGTTTTTAACCAGGAAGAAAATTTATGACAAAGGAAGGAAAAAAACTCTCTTCCTTTTGGTTACTTACAACTATCTTACAAAGCTGCTGTTGTCTATCTGATTCATTAATTGAATATTTGCCTATATAAATTGAACTCTTACTATTTCAGCTACCTGTACAGTACTAGAGAAGAAGATATATGCTCCCATTAGACAAATAAAACAAAACACAGAAGAGGTAAGTTATATTAGGTTTGGGTCACTTACAATGTGAAGAAACAGTGTTTCATGCGAATAGAAGAGAAATTGGTATAAAATTATGGAAAAAAAACATACAACCCAATTTGTATTGTACTGTTTAGTTTAATTTAAAAGAGATATCTGGAATGCTGTATAATTAACATTGAACTTTACCTTTAGATTGATTCATTCTACATAGTTGGGATTATTTCACTGTTCCATTGTTTTTATCATTGTTCCATTGTTATTCAGAATAACACAAGTCAGCTTAGCACAGGACTAATAGACTTCTTGTACATGTAGTTAACACCTTGCAGGGAGTCACTGGGCAGTAACAGCATATCAGGACAGTATAAAGTGCAAACATTGTATGTGCTTGGTGTTTAAAGGGGTCCCTAGCTTTTCATTTGGTAGTTTTTGTTGACGTATGTATATTTTATCTTCTGTCCTCATCAATAAGCAACATAGTTTCACATTTGTTCTGTTTGTGAGTAGCGAATCAAGAGAAAATATGTGAATTGCAACTTGACCGCCATATATGAAATGCTTACCATGAGTTTACTAATGCATTTCTTTATTTCAGGGTTCTAACATCATCTGTGTAAGAAGGGATCTATAAGAGAAACTCTCCTGTCATACCAACAGTACCTGGAAAACAGCAGAGAACAAATCTTCTTTGTAATGATTTGAGTGGTATCTGAAGACCTCTCTGTCTGGATTTCTTTAAAGATTTAGAAGCTGCTGTGTTTATCTTCTTTTAATATCAAGATAGAAAGGTAGAGAAATTTATGCAATCAAATTAAGTTCATGACAAATATTAATCATACATTGTATTTGATCACTTCATGTACATTTTAAGAAATTCATTGTCCTAGTTTTCTTATAAATAAGTTGGACACTGGTAACTGATATTATTCTTATATATTGCATAATATATACTTGTTACAAGGAAAGAAATGTACACTTTAATCAAGATTTCAAAATACTTCTTTACAACTCTGTTTTTTTTAACTAATGCTATCTTTATTTTTCTTCAGATGTACAAGCCATGATTACTTAGGAAGGCAACTGATGGAGTCTGTTCATCCAATATTCAGAGATAATGTTGAAGACTAATATGACTGCCAGTCTTACTTTGACAATTAAAACAACGTTTGTTATTATCAAAGACAGTGCTGTCCAACTCAAATTTAGGAAACTCCATTCGTATAATGTGTTGATGTGATCTGTTTACCCCATTATTGACCTCCAATAGACTTTCTTTATTCTGGACTTTTTTAAAAGAGTGATTTAACTCTGTGATTGTACCAACAGTAACTAAGAGGTGATTAATTTGAATCTGTCTTAAACCTCAACCATCATAACCAAATCTACATGCAATGCACTTTAGATCAAACTCCATTTTTTGTATCCAGTGTATATCCAAGGACCCATTAGTGATGTGCTGATATTGTTCATGGTTTCATATCCTTAGGGGTTATATAATTGTAGTTACTGTTTACTCCAGAGATTCTATGGCTTCTCCATGCAATTAACTTCCCATACCCTTGAAGAAATATATGTGCCTGATTATTTACCTTTATTGTCAGAACTTAAATAGTATACTATACAGCTAGCTATACACAATGTAGTTGATCAAGAATGGCAAAAAACAGATGCGTCATCAACATTTATTAAAAATTGTAATTTAGTTGTATGTATATGAAGGTCCTCTCATGTTTTATCCTTCCTGGAAAAGTAGATGGGATTTCTTTGCAAGAAATTACATTAGGTTTTTGTGTTTACTTAACTCAAAACCCCTGTTATATAAAGGAGCCATACGGCTTATATATTAGATCATAGCTGAGATTAGCCAAACTTGGTAGTCAGGTTCAGTCCAAGTGTATAAACACACTTAAGCAACATCGCTCTGTGTGTAGAGACTTGGATTGACAAACTGAGTAACCTATTCAATAATAATTCACTGGTTAAAACCCTCTCAGTCAATGATATACCCAAAACTATAATCTTTATTAAAAATTAAGCTAACAGTTGTTTGTCGTTTATTATGTATTTTGCCATAATGTTCCAAAAATTTTCGGGGGGCCTCCATGTCTCAGTAGGTAGAGCGTTGGACGCTCAAACCGAACAGCCTCCCTGGAAATGGAAAGTTTTCTGACTGGGTTTTCACTCCGAACGGCCGGTGTGGGATGATTGCCAGTTACCACCGAAAGGTCGTGGGTTTCCTCCTGGCATAAAGCCTGGTTTTCTCCCACAATAAAACTGGCTATGCTGCGAAAAGTATCATATATTCTTGTTTTGTTTTTCGTATTTTACAATAAATTTTTTCTTAAAACCCATTAAAACTGAATCTTTGATGATTTCGGTGGGAATGCATGGGAAGGAATAAGTATTTAGTCTTGAAGAACTTCCAGCGGGAGACTGGTCGGGGCTTAATCTAGGCTGGTTTTAAACCCCATATATGGGGTTTGGGCTTCTGCAGTTTGGGCCCCCAAACCAGGGTATGACGAAAAAAATTGTTGTGATTGTTGCTTTATATATCTCTGCAAAGTATTTAAAACATAAATGTTATGGACATATTACACAGAAGTGGTGGTTTAAAGTTGGAGTTCTCTCCATGCATCCTTTATGGGCCCTGGGATGGTATTATCCAGTTGTACTATGGGTGCCCTAGATGAGGCCCTGCTGGTTTGGGGTGATGGGGAGAGGGGGTTTTTGGGGATGAAGGGATGAGCCACCATCATTTGTCTCACCAATATCTCCAGTAATCAAAAATGAGATAGTTCTAATTTTATCCACCCAAACTATCCTTCGGAAAAAAGAACACAGCTGTGGTATATGCTAAGCCCAAATTTAATCAATCTCTCAAAATTATATATTTGCATCTTCGTACCTTTAGATCAAAGACTCGTGTTTAATAAAACAAATGGCTAAAATGTTTGCTTTTGTACTCGTTATTACTTCACTTGCCTGGTTATTTGAACGACACATTGACTTTCTCTTGGTATCAGGCCATGCCGCCAACAGATCAGAGGAATTATTGTCGCACCTTTTTTTTTTAGACACGACCCCCACACATTTGACGTGAGGCCTAACCCCTGACTCCCTACTCCCCCCCCTCCCCCCTTTCTCCCCACCATTATGCAGTCTGCATATGACAGATTGGTTGTTGCTCAACTCCATACTTAAAATTATTTCACAGATATAAGTTCCATAAGTAACCTCTGCCAAAAACCCCTTTCCATAGATATAAATTCATCTCTTGCTTCTGGATTGTATAGGTAGCCAAACGGATATGGCTGCTTTGGCAAATTATAAGAAACATCTGAGCTCCACATAGAAAATATGCTTGAATAGCATGGACATCTACGACGAACGGCTGCTTTGGCAAATCTTCCGTAAGAAACATCATCTGAGTGACCTATAGAAAACATGTTTGAACAGCATAGACATCTACATGTGCGATGAACGGCTGCTTTGGCAAATTTTGCATATAAGAAACATCATCTAAGTTATCTATAGAAAACATGCTTGAATAGCATGGACATCTACGACGAACAGCTGCTTTGGCAAATCTTGCATGTAAGAAACATCATCTAAGTTACCTATAGAAAACATGTTTGAACAGCATAGACATCTACATGTGCGATGAACGGCTGCTTTGGCAAATCTTGTATATAAGAAACATCATCTAAGTTACCTAAAGAAAACATGCTTGAATAGCATGGGCATCTACGACGAACGGCTGCTTTGGCAAATCTTGCATATAAGAAACATCATCTAAGTTACCTAAAGAAAACATGCTTGAATAGCATGGACATTTACGACGAACGGCTGCTTTGGCAAATCTTGTATATAAGAAACATCATATAAGTTACCTATAGAAAACATGCTTGAATAGCATGGACATCTACGACGAACGGCTGCTTTGGCAAATCTTGCATATAAGAAACATCATCTAAGTTACCTATAGAGAACATGCTTGAATAGCATGGACATCTACGACGAACGGCTGCTTTGGCAAATCTTGCATATAAGAAACATCATCTAATTAGTTACCTATAGAAAACATGCTTGAATAGCATGGACATCTACGACGAACGGCTGCTTTGGCAAATCTTGCATATAAGAAACATCATCTAAGTTACCTATAGAAAACATGCTTGAATAGCATGGACATCTACGACGAACGGCTGCTTTGGCAAATCTTGCATATAAGAAACATCATCTAAGTTATCTATAGAGTGAGTGATTGATTGGGGTTTTACGCCCTGCTCAACAGTATTTCGGTTATATGAAGACGTTGTCTCCTTGTGACAGGGCGGATTTCCACCGCTCTTTTAGGTGCTGTCTCGCCGAGACGACTTGCCGAAGACAACCAGCAAGCCCCCTCACCCAGTCACAGTATACTGACACCGGGCCAACCAGTCGCTGCTCTAACTCCTATTGCTGAGCGCCAAGCGAAGCAGTAATAGCTACCACTGTTAAAGTCTTTGGTCTGACTCGACCCGGGCTTGAACCCGGATCTCCCAGGCCTGAAGCGGACGCTCTACCGACTGAGCTATCGGGGCTGGTCAAGTTATCTATAGAAAACATGCTTGAATAGCATGGACATCTACGACGAACAGCTGCTTTGGCAAATCTTGCATATTTATAAGAAACATCATCTAAGTTACCTATAGAAAACATGCTTGAATAGCATGAACAACTACGACGAACGGCTGCTTTGGCAAATCTTGCATGTAAGAAACACCAGCCGTTCATCGTACATGTAGATGTCCTTGCTGTTCAAGCCTGTTTTCTTTTGTGAACTTAGTTGAGGTTTCTCATGCAAGATTTGCCAAAGCCGCTGTTCTTTGACGGCTCGTGGAGTCATTTCAAACCCCAATAATTAAACCAACGTGAGCATCGTTGACATGTAACCATGGGCCTAAAAACGAACGATGAAATTATATTCTTTACATTTGATCCAATTTGACTTACTTAAACAAGGAGAGGGGGTATCCATCTCGGAGTTTTATGGGTCAAATGTTACGGAAACCTCAATGAGAAATCAAGCGGTGTGTTTTCGTATGGAGACATTAAGAAAAGAGCAACAAAAACACTCATATCAATTTATTTGTTTGTAGTCATGGCCCAACCAATTGGTAGAGGTTGTTTAATAAACATTCTCACTGCTGATATCTTTGGAATGGTCAATGGTATCATATACCAAAAACAAAATAATAGTTCTAAGCAGACGAGTTCCAATGTCTGCTGGTATCCAAATGGCTATGGGCACCATTAAAGAGCACCTAATTTCTGTAGAATTCGGGGTTTGAGAACTTGTCAAATAACGACTTATCACTGCACCCGTGAGTATTCCATGGCCCGGTGAAAGCTAAAAACTTAGACAATCATTCTTTGCATTTTTTTCAGATTTAGGGTGGATTCCCTTCATCCAAAGTAGACTAACTATCATGGACACAAAATGCTTTCAAAAACTTCTGCCAATATTGAGCATGAGATCGAATCAAACTTAATTACTCATAAAACGGCCTGTGGAACAGTTAGCAGAAACCATCAGCAGCTTTGGACACATAGCAAAGATTATTCTACCAATAAACCTTACAACCCCACCATAAAAGTAAAATAGTCTTGTCTACCACCTGATCAGGGGTTTTACTTATTGGTTGTATTTGGGAGAGCTGTCAGATATTCGAAGGTTCAGGGTTTCCCCCTTAACCTGGTAACGCCACCCAGTGAAATAATTTTTGAGTGTGACAAAAAACGTCAATTAATTAATCTTGTGTCGGGCATCCTACAGTTATTGTTAATCAATCAAAAAAAGATCAAACGACTGGAGTTCAGAGAAATTGTTAGTCTGATTTTGACTCCGCAATTTGTCACGAATCTCTACCACTTGTTAATAGTCCAAAGTTTACCTCAATTCTTTGGATCTCTTAAAGTGACAAATTGCGATGAAATACCTTATTTTTCATTTTAAAGACAATATTCACCTTTTACATGAACATGCTTTGTTCATATTATTTTTTTGAGAAATCTCTGAAAGGAGGGAGCTTTGATTGATAATTCACAGAGGTCAAGTAAGACGATTTCAAAGATATATGTTCACCTTTCGATTGATTGATTGTTTGGTGTTTTACGCCGCGCTCAAGATTATTTCACTTATGTGGCGGCGTTGCCAGTTTTATTGTGGGAGGAAACCGGGCTCTATGCCCGGAGGAAACCCACGACCTTCCGTTGGTAACTGGCAACCATCCCACATAGGTCGTTCGAGTGAAAACCCAGTCAGAAAATTTTCCAATTTTTTGGACTGAGTGGGAATCGAACCCGCGACCCATTGGTGGAAGGCGTTCACCTTTCGACCAGGGGTCATGATAGGAGGACAGTTTCCCAGTGGTCATAGGTCAGAGATATGTGGGAAATCTGTTTTGAAAACAGTGGAAAATTGTATTTAAATTAAGTTTTATATATTTTACCTGAAGTTTTCACTTAAACTATTTCGAGAGTCGATCCAGAATGTGTTATAAACAAAACCACAGGCATTCTTCACATTGTACAAATACTTTTATTACAAATACTTTAACATCATCAAATCAGTTGTACATAAATATCATCTTACTACAGTGTACATGCAGATATTAAATCTAATCACTTCACTTTTTATAAAGTTTGATTCTAAGTTTCATTAACATAAAATACAACATTTAAGGGGTTTCTCTATACAATGGTGTGGGATATTAATGTAATACAGAGTCCCTACATGAATATACAAGCAAAGTTGTTACAAATAATGCCAGGCAACAATTCCTCATAATATGCGAGGGGATACAAACCAAAACTTACTTATAATAAAGATTTAGAGAAATTTCTGTTAAGAGTACCAAATTTAATAGTATCTGGAAGTTGAGAGGTCAACACTGTACACCATTGTTCATTGGAACTTATAAAACAGTTAATCTCTAACATTGTTGTGACATTGATGATGAAACATTTAGTCTTGAAACATGAAATGTATATTGTGATAATTACACTGTAGTGATACTAAGACAAACAAGCTATAGGTTAAAGTGGCATGAGCTGCCAAAATTCACACTTCTTTCATAATTTCTGATCATCGCGACAGTAAGAGGCTTTAAAGGCCATCGAAAAACTAAATGATTGGCGTTGGAATGAGGAAAATCCATACAGTATGTGGACTATAGGAACCGGAATAGTGTTCGAAAAGTAACAAAATTTAAATAACCGGGACGACCATTCATTCATTCTAAGCCAACGTTAGTTCAAAACAATACTTTATCGTGCATTCTCGAGACTAGAAGCAATAAAGAGCTTCTGAATTATACGTCTTGTAAAAAATAGCCGATAATTTCAACATTCTGTTTGAGCGTCAAAATATCAACTTTTTGGCAGCTCATGCCCCTTTAATGAACTGATGAAAACTGAATTTACACTACATCAGTGTAAAAAATGTGAGAATGTTAACATTTAGTTTATATCCTCCACTGGCTTCCATCTTTATGTCCCTTCTATCCACATAACCATAAACTCCACTGTTTCTTTTTATCCAGCCATTCTATATAAAGCAAAACATAGTCTTAAGTTGTATACATGTATATTATGAACAGTAAAACACACACAGGCCCAGAGAAAATCTTCTTGACTAAAATAACCATTGAGACAAATCTAAGTTGTATATAAATAAAGTAAACAATGTGCGGTTTCAAGTCCAGCATAAAAACCTAACACAGACTTTTGTCGCAGCAAATAATATGCTTGCTCATGTAATACAAAGCCCCTCCCCCTTTCCTATTTGACCCTATTACTGTAGAGGAATCAAATGGATTGGATCAGGTAGGATTGTGGCAAACATATTTTATTCAAGTCACATTAACTAGAACGATGGCCAGGTCTAAAGTAAAGATCAAATACAACAATAAAGTATAGTATTTGAAATATATATCTCAATTCCAGGTGGCCTAGAGCCGTGGGAGGGTTTAGATAGGGGCAGGCTAGTTCAGTAGTATTAGAAAAATATGATCTACATGTAGGTTTAATAAATAGGAATTTTACACAACATTGGTTTCTGTAAAAACATTTGGTACCCTTTTATTAGGTACATTAAATTATGGTTACTCAGACATACAATGTACTTTTAGCCATCAGTCTTGAAAGCTTTCTCCGAATATGAGGATCATCTGAGATATATATATATACAGTGAACTTTTTAAGTGGGAGTCAACCTTTCATCATACCGCCGGACAAGTAACATCTCCAGGATAAATCCCTTGTGTACAATCTGAATTAGAAATTTAATTATGTACAATGAATCTAGAAATTACATATACATCATTCTGTGATTCTTCTAATCTTTCATCTTATTAATAAATAAAGATATTGTACACGTAACATTACATATATGATGCAAAAGATGCTCGGATTTGAGAACATTTTAGTGTAAATATTTAGAAATGTTTTCAATTTTATGATCACAAACAGAAGTAAAATTGTCTGTTATGATGACTGTAATTCCAAATACCACCCTGATTATTTAAAGCCTGTAGAATATATTTCAAATTTTCATTACTGTCTGTTTCCGCAATTACATTCTCACGTTTTGCCATTTTATATGCGTATTTAAAGACTTTGTATTGTTACTTCTCTTTTTGTTTTCCATTTTTATGGTAAAGGAAGGGACAACTATTATTCCATGTTCTTTACAAATCACCCTAACTTGAGCTTACAAGGAATCACTACTGTTATCTACAGTATTTAAAATAAAGTCGTTATTAATATCATTATAATGCATTCTGACTGCAGAGTTAGAATGAATAATACAAACACTTTTACAATTCCTCTTTTTTTAGATGAGACATCCCATTTCAAATATTAAGTTTAGTATTCAATAATCAAGATCTGCAATTCAAAAAGAATAAGTGTAATTAATATAAAGGACAGTATGATGACAAAATCAAGCATCTCTTAAGTAAACTTACAGATTGATATGAAAACCTTTAATTCAGATACTGAACACTAAATGTTTTCTAATTAAAACACACTGGCACAGGAAATGCCCTATGGACTAAAATAACTATGGGGACGAGTTAAAAAAAGAGATATACAAGTCATTATTCAGCTTAATCTAAAGGATAAATCGTTTATACATGTACATGTAGTTTGTTTTGACCAGACACTGAGACAAAACCTAATTCTAACGATAGCCCCTGCACATCCCACGATTCAGTTTGTTTGATAGACGTAGCATGACCATGCAACATAAAAGGCAGTTCAAACAAGATCCTTCAAAAAGTGCCAATTCCATCCTGAAAAACATACAGCATAGTACTTTCTTTTCTACATCTACCAGGGTCTAAATTTTCACCTAAATGATAAGGGTTTGTAGTGTTTGTATCGAAAAGCACTTTCAAACCATTTACACTTAGTTTTGGCAGCAGATTTTAGAAACAGGATTTTCTAATTAGTCATGGAACAAAATATACATCTCAAAGAACTATAAATGAAGTTGCTGTCCTGAATACCAAAGAACCTAGTTGCTATGTTAAATGAATATATTGACTGAGATTTGTTGGTATATCAAACATAAATGTACCGGTACATAAAATGATATAAAACAATCACCTTGTTGATAGATCATATAAAGATTAACAAACCGATGCACCTTGTTAATGTGTAAAAGTAAATGTTTGTCTTGTAAGTACATGTATGTGTACCTTGCTGGCATGTAACTTGCCTATGTAGCTTTTCTAGTAAAAAAAACATTCTTGTTAATGTCACTGAGTCAATGTAATTTTATTTTCAAAACTACATCTGAAATATGAAGTTACTGTATTTTACATGTATGTTATTTGTTAGTGTGTAAAATGAAGAATGAAATTGGAAGTTGCTATCCCAGACATACATGTACCTTTATGGTGGGTAAATAAGTAATATCCTGTGTTATACATGCATGTATATGTACATGTATATTTTTGATGTGTAAAATAATGATGTTGTCCTAAACACACACAAATGGCCCTTTGTCTTAAATTAAGTTGCTTCCTTTTACACTGATGTACCTGTGAGGTCAGTGGGAGTGGAAAAATTAATAACCTGTTAAGATAGACGGCCTTTAAACGATGTGATCATAGAACTTACTTTGTTCCACTACATGGTCATGGGTTGAAGAAAAGGAGATTTCACTTAAAATCAGATTTTTTTATCAGCTTCCAAACTTGAGATTTCTTAAATGATACAGACCATAACAGTAAAGCTTGAAACTGTAGTTGTTAATGACTATCGTTGTGGGCATAAACTAAGGTAACATAAAGTTACTGCCGCGTGCATCTTGTGTATGAAAAATAGAGGTTGCTATGTAAGACATATATGCAACTTGTTGGTGTGTAAAATAAAGTTGCTGTCTTGAACATAGATGCATCTTGTTGATGTGTAAAAGCTGGGATTAATATAGAAGGAACACGCCTTTATCACACTTGCTATTGTTTGTCTCAGACAAATGGTGAGGGCATTCCGATCCACCCCAAGAACAGCTGAAACCTCATTCCGAAAACAGACTTCGGTTGTCTTTGCTTGCTATCGGTCGGCTCTGACACTCTGAAACCAGTAGCGAGCGATTGATTGTTTGGTGTTTTACGCTGCGCTCAAAATTATTTCACTTCTATGTCGGCGTTGCCAGTTTTATTGTGGGAGGAAACCGGGTTCTATGCCCGGAGGAAACTCACGACCTTTTGTTTGTAACTGGCAACCATCCCACATAGGTCGTTGGAGTGAAAACCCAGTCAGAAAATAGTAGCGAGCGAAGACAGCTGAAGTCTGTTCCAGTTAGGGTTTCTGCTATTCTTGGGGTGGATCAGAAGGCCCTTGCCAGGTGTCTGAGACAAACAATAGAGGGTCAAACTAAAATAAAGTTGACACATATACCTTGCTGGTGTGTAAAATGAAGGCTTCTTGGGCATCTGAATATGAAATGTAATCAGATCATTTATAAAGCTGGGTCAACTTTACGATTTTTAAGCACAATCTCAGAAAGCAAGTGTATAATTCATTTAAAGTTCAAGCTACATGCTCATTTATAGCATGTGCTAGATTTTCTTTCATTAATTACTTTTGTCAAAACCTGTTCCCCTGTGCAAGAGTGTTACAGTATATTTAGATGGATTGTATTGCTTAGATATTTACCAGTCTCCATATTCCTTCCCTTTTGAGTGGTAATTGCAGATTTGCTGTCCAAAGTTCCCTCTTATAGAGCTAGAAAAACAGATCGCATAAAACTATTAAAGATATAAATTTAATCAGACATTTCAATACAGAATAGAACTGAATGTGTCAGCTACATTTGACTATTTGATATGATTCAAGGCCAGGAAGAACACTTCAAACAGATTAAACTCTACACTGCCACTAAAAGCTATTTTGTAAAGATGAAAAACGATGGTAAAAGAACTCCAGATGAAAAATTGTACATGTGTGTTCATTTCTACCCAAAATTCTAGCAAATTCACATTACTTCAAACATGAAGCCATGCCTGGGTATCAAGTTTTGTGTATAAAGTAAACTTACATTGAAATCTTTACCAATCAACATTAAACAAAATCAATTGGCTCACAAGAAGATAACAGTAGAGATAAAAAGCTTCACAACCTTTTTCATGAAAATCCTTTAATATATTCAAATTATCAATGATGATCATAGGTGTTGTCTGCAAGTTTCTTTTAGGGGCCGTGATGACTCAGTGGGCAGAGCAATAGTCTCTGTCAGCTACAAGCCTCCCATTGAAGGTCCGCAAATTTGAATCCCATTCAATTCAAGAAAATTTGAAAATACTTTGAGTGGGTTTTTAACACAATCGTTGTATGTGGGAGCCAGGTACTCACCGAAATGTCTGGGGATTCCCCTAGGCTCTTTCTTCCTCCAACACTAAACCTGCTAAAAACACAAATCAAACAATTAATCCAATTCATGGAAAAACACTATAAAAACTCCTTCAAATTATTCACGCTAATGATACCAACTTGAAATTTGAACCCTATACCAAAATAGTACTACATGTGCATGGGTGAAAGAAAAAATAAATTTCAGTTAAAAGCACATTAATTTTATATCAGCTTTCAAACTTGTGACTAATTAAATGAGATGGACAACAACAGTATAGCTGGAAATTGTAGTAGTGTAATAATGTCTTTGGATACTGTTGTTGGTACAAAGGTAAATACAATGCAAACACTTCATGGAAGGCCTATAACAACAAATTTATTTTACTCAATATGCTACATGTCCACCCCTAAAAACAAAATTGTAACCAAGGCAACATACCATATTAAATGAACCAGTTTGTGATAAAGGTGATGTTACATGTTACATATGCTATCACTATTGTAGTCGTTATTTCGTATAACTTGGGTATGTAATTAGATACACGTCCCGTAAGGATCAAACCTTTTATCAAACTAACCAACTTTGCTTTTCTGTCAGTTCTCCCTTTCAGCAACAACCAAAATCCTGATTAAAGAGAAAGGTTACATAATTATTACAATTTCTCACATACACTGATTTACTACAGAAACATGATGAATGCATTATTAAACCTGCAAATTCAAATCGAGCATCAGTGGACTTACGTGTATGTATTTAGGGATTGAAAGACATGGGCCCGAGTAGAGATTAAGCCCAGAAATATGGTGTATCAACTATCTAGTTTAGTTTTTTAACTACATGTCCACAAGTTCACTTGGACAGTGTGGACTGGTCGTTGTCTAGCTTCTGGGGCTTGATGTAGTTCAGTCACTCTTGTTTGAAACATTCAATTGAGTGACCGATAAAGTATTAAAGAAGGATGATTCAGTGAAATAAACAGTTATGACATAATATTAGCAGTCTAACATCTGTTATAAAGATACCATTGGTTAGTCAGTCATATTCAGAGCTGAATGTCCATCCTTAGCAATGTTTTTCTCAATAAGAGATCTTGTTTTTAAACACAGAGTGTAGTTACACTAATTTGCCCTCTCGTCTGCATAAAACAATCACTATCACTCAAAAATCTCACATATAACTTACCCAAGCTGCAATTATCATCAGGGAAATAACTGACTAACTTATCCAAGTCCGTTGCCTTAGTACATTATTGCTCATTAAGTTAAACTCACAAATTATGGATGTCACAGTTCAACTTAAGGCAATAAATAAGGATACTTATTATTATTAAGAACTGCAACTTAAGTCTGTGTAAAATGTTAGATGTCTTATTTAGGATGTTACTCTGAACTAATTATTCTCATATATACAGATTTATGATTATAATTAGTTCGGAGTCCAAGTATGATGCATAAATAACCTGTACAAGGGTGTTTACAATATCGTAGATATAAAACTTAGTGATTACACAGTTGACGGAGATTATAAGTGGGGCCTGTGCCAATTCACCATATTGCTGCCTTACACCCTGATCAGGAACATTTCTATGATTTTAGCTGTCATTATCATTTTGTTAGAGAAGATTATACCACACTACTCTGCTCCACAGAGAATCTTTCTTTCTATCCTATAAGCATCTCTGCGAAAGAAATAGCTTTTTTTCGTGGAATGAAGACCTCAGCCACCATATATAATATTGTAGGTGGATTTGTGTAGCCAGCCAGTAAGGCGTTGGTAATGACCTACATTGCCGTTTGCTAGTTACTTGAAGAGGCATGAGCTGCCGAAATTCACACTTTTTTCATAATTTCTGATCGTCACGACAGTAAGAGGCTTTACAGGCCATCAAAAAACTAAATGATTGGCGTTGGAATGAGGAAAATCCATACAGTATGTGGCCTTCACGAACCGGAACAGTGTTCGAAAAGTAAACAAAATTTAAATAACCGGGACGACCATTCATTCATTCTAAGCCAAAGTTAGTTAAAAACAATACTTTAACGTACATTCTCGAGATTAGGCGCACTAAAAAGTCTTTGAATTATACGTCTCAGGAAAAATAGCCGATAATTTTAACATTCGGTAATAACGTCAAAATATCAACATTTTGGCAGCTCATGCCAAAAAAAAGTGTATAAACAATTTTAACTTTACAGGTATAAATGATCAATCGCCTATCTGCATATGTAATATACTGTAATGTAAATTTTTATGATTGATTGGGGCTTAACATCAAACTCAACAATTAAGGTTATATGGCGACAAAGAAACCAACTGACCAAAAGATTACCCTCCCTGTGCCCCCCACCCTCCCCCTTTGTTCCAAATCTAAATTTTGACACAAGGCTCCACAGACGATAGAAAATCAGGAAGGCTAATGTATTTGGCATAGTTACTGTCTGGTCCTCCTTGCTAGGTCAGCAAACATGGCTAAGGTAAAACCACAATGTCCCCAGCCAGAAGGGTCTTTATGCAATAGCATGCATAAAGTTCTGCCTTTCCTGCTATTTTTTTCCCTTACTATTCATCATTCACAGAAATATAAATGGTAAACCTTTCGAACCTGCAGCTGAAAGTAAACTTGTTCAACAACCACTTTAAGGGGAGGGGACCGGTTACAGAGGGTAAATGTAATATTCATTGATCGTCTAATAAATTGGCTTGGGTCAAAGTAATGTAACTTTGGGAGTGCCAATATGAACCTGTTTGCTATGTTAACGTATTAAAAATAGTTAAGCATTGCTGGGTGATTGCCTTTTCTTTATCAGAAGGGAAGTCAGCCTGGTGTCCGACTGAAAATTCAACAGTGAGGGAACCAGTTATCGAGGGTTGGGAATTTTTTTCCCTTTTTTTGATCATTTTTTTCAAAAATTTCTACAAATAAGCACGTTTATCGAAAATAATAGACAATTGACAGTAAGGTGAGGGCCACTTTCAAAAGCCAAATCCTCAAAGCGGTAAACGAAAACCATAAACTGAGCTAACACTTTTATGGAGCGGTCCTTTATGTGTTTGCCTATGTTAACCTATACTATGGAGGTACTAGGATAACCAAACCATAATTGTAGAAAACAATGGTCTAACCAGCTGGGAGCGGTCCTCGCAGTAACGCTACATACCGGAGCTAACCAAACCAATGACGGGTCCCCACTTGAAGGACTGACCTAGATTCTGAAGTCGCCCTTCGAACTTATTCTCGTAAAAATTTTATGTTTATTTTTCATGCGATATAATCCATAATGTTAATATGTGGTTCTGGGAGCTAATATTTGTTCAATTTCTTGATACTTTAAGTTTAAGGATTTTTTTAACTTCTGTTACTATGTCTAATTTTTGTCGGACAGACTATAGAATTGGTTTGTCAGTCTCAAACCGCTATAATCGTCAGTTTAAACCCCCCCCCCCCCCCCCCCCGTTTTATTCATTTCTTCTAGAACTTATGACTAATTTAGTATTACAAGCTTAAAACTAAACTATCCCTACTAAAAGCTAAAAGAACTAACATCTAAAAGACGAATTTGAAGAGAAGTTAAAAACGACGGACCTATTCTATATTTGCACCTTTTTGCCGATCGATTTTTAATAACATCGTTATTTTCCTGACCGGCAAGTTAGTAACACAGGAAAGAGACACATGAGTGCGGCTATAACCAGCTGATAACATCGTCTGCTCGGACCAAATTACAAAATCGGCACTTTGACAATGAAGGAAATTAGGAAAGTGTGAATTTGGTTTTACACGTACCTAGGCCTAACCCTCGATAACTGGTAGGCCTACTCCCAGGCTACGGCCATTTAATTCGTTTTATCTGTTTATTACTATTACTAGTATTAGAATAATAAGTGTGGTTTTGATAGCCAAATAAACGAAGAATGTTCCCTCAATTAATTATTTACAGAAATGCTTTCGACTTTCCATTGCAAATCGTATAAAAACTTAAAAAAGTAACTCACCTTGCATCGCAGGCCTCGTCAAGCAAAAACGAAACACAGCTTATTTACCTCAAGTACAAAAGAGTTCCATTAGAGGTTTATTACAATGCATTCATAGGCCAGTTGTTAACTTTAAGGTAAAAGCTGGATTTGTTATACTTTGGCAGGCCGCACGGCCTACGGCCTGTCCGTTTTACCTGCTTGTAACGGGGTAACAGCGATAACAGAACTGAGCTAATAGCTGCTAACAACGCGAGGATCGGGTGAATAAATTGGCACCGAAAGAAAGGCCGTAACTAACATGTGTGTAATACAATAACCATGTGCCTACGTGTTTAACGCGTGCGCAGAATGGAACATGGAAATGGTTGTTAGAAAAAATCGTCCACCGTCTTAGGGCCGGGGAAAGGTTAAAAAGAACCCAAAACAACAAGAGCACGGACTTGTTTTACACTTGTACAGATATCAAACCATCAATCATGAATTAAACATGTTCATCCACTCTGTGTTGGAAGTTTTTAGTGTATTATAGTCATAACCGTGTGTAAATAAGGCACTCCAGTGTCGGGAAAAATACTTCATTCAAGTCAGTCTTCATTATGGGTTTATTACTTCGAATTCTCGACTTAATTATTTGAATGTGAAATGATTAAAACACATTGGAGCTACATAAGGATACTAATGCATTGGCATTCGTCAGCAGGCAATCATTCAGGGACCATATCTTACCTTCGTGCACGCCTCAGTCGTGCACAGACATTGCACGATTGTTGTAAATGTTCATACGTCTCTACTTAAAATGGTTGGGGTAGGTCTGATTCCAGATTTGTTGTTTATTGTGCTTTTGAAAGCATAGCTTACCTTTTCGACTGCCTGGTATTCCCATAATTAATGTTTTCATTCACAAGGGCCAAAATCAGTTGTCGTAGTGTTTATTAAAGAAAAATACTAATTAAGAGTAATATAATATAAACAAAGGATTAAATTAGCAGTGAGCAAATGTAAAAAGAAATCGACCTTTAGATCTTGCGCTTTAAAACAAGACATTTTTAAATAGAGTCTTTACCATTATTGATCGATAATGAACACCCCTCTCCCCCACCTTTGCAATTCTATCCATTGTACTGTAATATTCCATGTGCATGCCCTGCTGAGTGTTCGTTGTGCGTTCATTTGCTATTTAGAAAGGAAAGAGTTTGGATTACATTTGCATTGACGCAACCCTTTGGGTGGCTGGATTAGTCTTTAGATTAGATAAAATACTCACTCAAAAATGTCAATATATACCTTTATAAATGGAACATTTTGCATAAACTATCATAGTAAATAAAACACATTGCTTAGACATGGTAGACCGCTCAGAATTTTGGATGTTCGACACTGATGACGAGGATGATACGCCTGCTGATATGCCCGTATTTAAACGTGCACAGGAGTCTTTCGTGGAAAGGTTTCCGCAGCTACCATCAATCGTGGAACAGTTTGTTAAAGATAATTCTGCAGAGGCCCATATAAGAAGAAGATATGCTACTGCATATACAAATGGAGTATCTTTGGCCGATATCCAAAGGCATGTTATAGCCAACACACCGGGCTTGAGTCTATCTCCAAAATGGCAATTCATAGGATGTTGAAGCCATCAACGCCAAACGCCACACCGGCATAGTGAATGCCAGGATCCCAGCCAAGAAGAATGATTCCACCAAAGACCATCCAGATTTCCGATTTTCGTGCGCATCTGTCAATTATGTGAATGAACTGGTTCAAATGTACGAAGACGAATGTATTGCCTTGTCCTGTGATGACAAGAACAAGGTGAATGTGGGGACTGTAAGCAGACATTTCCAGATAAACAGATTTTTTTCTAATGATGATAGACCAAACTTCCCCGACCACGATTTTCCTCATCCAAACTCTAAACTCATACCGTCCGGTTATATGACTTTACGCAAAAGGACAAGAACAAGAAGTCTGTCACCAGCAAAAGAGCATCGCTTTCATAGGAGGCGCACACGATCTGCTGATCATACAGGTAAATGTTTGTTGGTTTAAGATGGCATTCATAACATTGATTTCTCTTTATCTACAAATGATTATACCTACAATAACATGCATTGTATTAATTCATATATTTTTTTTCATCAGATTTAGTCGGGACTATAGATAGAAACGGGCGACAGCGGGTATCCTGGCCAAGAACCGGACCATTGGATGTTTTTTTGCAGGCTGCAATGTTTCACAGCAGTACAAGCCAGATCCACGCTGATCATTTGTTCAAACTTTTGAAGCCTATTGATTTGTGGAGGACAAATTGAACCCACGGACCTTTGTCTCCATTATAGCGGACGGGGGTCCAGACTGGTCAACTAAATCACTGGTTATCTGATCAATTATGTGAGATTATGGCGGGATTTAGGTTTAGATGGGCTGATCCTGGCGAGCTACGCTCCACGGCATAGCAGATTTAACCCCATAGAGCGTGCTTGGGGTCCACTCTCCAAATGGTTAACAGGTGTTACCCTACCCAGGACACTAGAGGGGGAAGTTTCCTTGCCTTCAGAGCAAAGCCATCTTTAAAAAGACGAGGTTTTAATGAAGGAGGCGAAAATCTTCGACCAGGCCATAGACCGATGTACCAAATATTGGAATGGAAAGAAGTATGACGGCTATCCGATTAAGGTACACAAGAACCCCAGTATCCCAACAACGACCTGTCGATATTCAGACCACAGTGAATCGAAAGCCTTTGTAAGCGCGTCTGCGACCCAGATCTTAAAAAATCCCAACTTTATGCATCTCAGACATGAACTCTTATTTTTAATGAACCATTCAGTACGCCGAACATACCACTTGGAATTTTATAAGTGCCTGAGTGACTGTTGTACCCACTGCTTCACCCATCCTATAAGAGCAGCGACATTTTTTCACACTTTATCCACCTTTGGAGGGGCTATGCCGTCCCCTGTTACAGATTCTGGCAGAGGTAAGGGGGAATACATGTCACTACTGCGGCTATTAGATATGCCAGAGCATTGTTCTTCGGAATTTGACACAACCCTGCCCATGCAGTGCTAAGAGACAACAGTGTGACCGGGGATGCCGTTACATATTTTTATCAGATGCAGATAGGAAACGTTATCAGACATTGATTCATTCTAAGAAGCTCTGAGTATTTAAATATACCTATACATTTATCTCCCTGTAATATTTTCATTTTCATGTCATTTCATATCGTATACCTGTACATAACTATATCACTTTTAAAATAAATTATTGATTATAAATACTAGGAGATTTTTAGTCACTGGTTTTGGAAAATAGATCATACTATATAATTACAGGCCGAGTTTTGAACTTTCATTTTCTCGTTGATCAGAACATTATAATTTCAAGCACCTGCCAAGTGTATAAGTCCATAGCTTCATTTTTTTTTAGTAAAACACAGAATTGCGTGTAATGTCAGCGATTGTTGTAGATCGCAAAACGAAAATTAAACCATGCTCTGTCTAAGAGTCAAAGTTACACAAACCAAAGAAAAACCGTCCATTAAACACACCTCACAAATTCTGTAGCGTATAGTGTGTACATACATTTCCAAATTGATGTTTTGTTGAACAGGTAATGGGAGGCTATAAAAGCGTCGACGTTACTCGGAGTGTCCTGCTTACAGCTATACCGTCCACTGCATTGCACTGCATACACGAGCCCTCTCACTCTATGTTACCGCGCAGTAATATACAGACACGCATATCTCTGCTGCTGGTCAAACCAGACAGGACTGCAGAGGCCACTCAGACAGACTCGAGGGTGTTGTTTTAACAGATCGCTTTGGATTGGAGATCGCCGCGAGTGTAGAAATCGATCGTGTAATTCATTCGCATTACACGAATGATCGGTGCACGATGGTTGGATATGCTCCCTAAGGGAGTTACCAAAATCCATCAGGGTTATAGGACCATGATAACTACAAATTTGATGGCACAAATTAAAATGTGGAACCCAACAAAAAATTCAAGAGCAAATGGCAAAATCTTAGTCATAATACAAGATCAAAAATATATTCAATACACTGAAAAACTAGTAGTCTTAAAAAGCCAGCGATTAGTCTTTTCTGACCATTTTATTTCCATAATTACAGTACAAAAATGTTAGATTGAAGCTTCGCTGTGAGAATTTTTACAATCCTTGGAAAATTTAGCTTAAAGTGGCATGAGCTGCCGAAATTCCCACTTTTTTCATAATTTCTGATCGCCACGACAGTAAGAGGCTTTGAAGACCATCGAAAAACTAAATGATTGGCGTTGGAATGAGAAAAATCCATACAGTATGTGCCCTGTACGAACCGAAAACGTGTTCGAAAAGTAGCAAAATTTAAATAACCGGGACGACCATTCATTCATTCTAAGCCAAAGTTAGTTCAAAACAATACTTTATCGTACATTTTCGAGACTAGAAGCACTAAAAAGCTTCTGAATTATACGTCTTGAGAAAAATAGCCGATAATTTCAACATTCTGTGTTTACGTGAAAATATCAACATTTTGGCAGCTCATGCCCCTTTAAGAGAGGGTATAAACTAGTACAAATTGCATATTCTATAGGCCGTATTGCATGCTTGGAAAGTTAAAGGCACACATGCCGCGAAAATCCAGAATAAGTTTGGGCATCATTTAGTATTTTTAATTTAAAATTGAAAATTAGATTTATCAAGTACCCGCAATGTAAACAAATCCCGAACCTGAACCTGAACCTGTACACAAGCGTTTGAGTCGTGCGAGTGATCTAACGCCAGGGTATCATTTTACGTACTTTATCTGAGAAATACAGACTGGCAATCTGGTAAGAGTGACTCGAAAAACCTGCCGACAATTTTTTTTAGTATAAACCACAGATAAACAGGCCTGAAATGAGGGTAATTCAACCACTAGGTTAACTGACACTGATCGTTGTTGTTGTAATCAGGCTTCGATTCTTATTTTGTTTTTCACCCCCCCCCCCCCCCCATTTCTACATTCTAAACCTAACTGGACATGTTTCAGGTGTCCTATTTTTAATTTTAGTGTTTTTTGTCGTAGTAAGCTCGTGTAAATTGGTTTTCATGTTCAAAATTCTACGACGGTAATGATTATTAAAATACGCTCGTCGAAACCAGTTGATGAACAAGCCTAAGATATAGGGGTGTCAATTAAAAATATTATATTATTGGCCTACGTTTAACCAGCAAAAAAGTTTGAAACCCCGATATAAAAAGTCCCTCCCTCCCGAATATAGTGGCGATTGTATTGTACTGAATACATTATATATTAATTAACTACATGTATATAGAAGCCCAGAGATGCATGTGCCGGAACAGCAGATTTGAATCGTCCTGGCTCAAAAATATGGACCACTATATTATATACACAAAGAAAAAAGTTAAGCACCCCCTGGAAAGTCTGCACCGACCGACAAAATAATTGGTGTAGGGAGATTGTTGGCTGATATTGCAGAAACGATTGTGACCATAAAGGACAACATTCTGGCGATAAGAAATCACCATTATTGGCAATAAGCTATGCAATTTATTCAGGATATCGTTAGCCAAATCAAAAGTGTAGTTTAACAAAATAAAAAGATGTTTGTAAGTATGAGCCCATCTGGCTTCACAGAGCGAACATATTGAAGTAAAAATGTCACTTTCAGTGTGTAGAACACATCCTTAGAGCAGAAGGTCAATAGCGCCTAGCCGCCTATAGTCTCCATTAGCTTCCAAGCTGCGTCTCAACCTTTCAGTGAGACATCGGATCTGTTGAAGGGTTAACTGCCGCCAATACCGATGTAATGCGGCTTCCAATTCCTGCAGATTTTGTACAGGAGGCTCTAGGGCTTGAATGTTTCTGCCCATCCTATCCCAAATGTGCTCTATAGGATTCAAATCCGCGCAGTTTCTGACGTCTTACTGGATGGTTGAGACGCAGGCTGGAAGCTCATGGAGACTATAGTCTCATGGAGACTATTTCTGTTCTAGGGATGTGTTCTACACACTTAAAGTTCTTAAAGTTTTCAATATGTTCGCCCTGTGAAGCCATAAGGACTCTGAAGTTTCATACTTACATGTACAAGCAACTTTTTATTTTGTTAAAATACACTTTTGATTTGGCTCACAATATCTCGAATAAACTGTATAGCTTATTGCCATTAATGGAGATTTCTTATCGCCAGAATGTTGCCCTTTATGATCACAATCGTTTCTGCAACATCAGTTTACCAACAATCTCTCTACAGCAATGATTTTATTGGTCGATGAAGACTTTCCATGGGGGTTTTCACACTTGTTTTTCGTTGTGTATATTATACACTATATGGCACTACACTCGAGTCCAAGTCTCAAACACTTAGTTCAGTTTCAATGTCTCCATCATAACTGAGAACTAATTACTCTTTGAGTGAATTGAAGTGGCATACCCTGGACTTTAAAGTGGCATGAGCTACCAAAATGTTGACATTTTGGCGTTAAAACAGAATGTTGAAATTATTGGCTATTTTCTCAAGGCGTATAATTCAGTAGCTTTATAGTGCTTCTAGTCTCGAAAATGTACGATAAAGTATTGTTTTGAACTAACTTTGGCTTAGAATGAATGAATGGTCGTCCCGGTTATTTAAATTTTGTTTACTTTTCGTACACGTTTTCGGTTCGTAAAGACCACATACTGTATGGATTTTCCTCATTCCAACGCCAATCACTTATTTTTTCGATGGCCTTCAAAGCCTCTTACTGTCGTGACGAACAGAAATTATGGAAAAAGTGTGAATTTTGGCAGCTCAAGCCACTTTAAGCTAGTAGCCTCGGCGTATATATACAAGTCGAAAAGGGCCACTGTGTGCGAATAACCAAAATGAAATAACTTGGCCCATGCATTTAGGATGTTAGCTGTGTGTTACTTCTTAGCCTCTCTTTACCGTCCGTTCCAGAGAATGCACCTTGTTTCGGAAATGAGCACCAGTTATAAAAAATATATTTTATAATCTATTTTACTACCTACTATAAGATTAACAGTTTTGGCAGTAAACATCAAGATGCTGAATGTTTTACCTTAATCGTTTAGTCACCAAATGTATATGATCAACTTATTTTCATAGTTTAAATTGACCTATAGACATATAAATAATATACATGTGACTAAACTTCCTTGTCCATATCGCCAGTAGCTCGCTCAACTATATCCACGTTCACGAGATAACATTACCTGGGGACAATATATATCCGTGACGTCACTGATATTGAACAGGTTTTGATTTCTTTATTCACCTTGAACTAGTCAGATCCATGGAAAAAAACAATTTAAATCTTGGAAATGGTGCATCGGCAATTCATGCTCGTCACTTTTGGAAATGTGACAAACTGACAGATCGCTAACACACTTAAAACCCCCTCGAGTATCCTCTCCTGTTTTGCCTAAGAGAGATATGTTGCTAATACATTAGGGCAGCTGAAGTCCAACTTCCAACAGTTAAACACCTTAATCGACGTCTCGGCCTACTGTACCGAATCAACTGTCCTAAAGATACAGATAGTGAGGGTGTCAGTATCTCAAGCTCCGAACACGAAATTTCACCAAAGAACCTTCCCTAAGAGACGAGTAGCTGCTATTCGTGCAAGAAATCTTATTTCCAGACAGCTGCATGCATTTTAATATTTCTGAACACTAAAACACACACACACAATCTTGCCTAAAATAACCACGGAGACAAGTTTCTAATTGTGTTAAAAAGAGGTATATCATTTAGACCTTTATACCCCATCAAAAATTGTTGTAATAAAGTAAACCTATGATATTTCATTAGGTTGACGACTGACAGGAGCTTGGCCTTAGTCAGTAGAATTTTCTGGAACACTTTGTATTACATTGACAATGCTTACGCATCTTAAGCTATGGTAAGAATATCGTCAGACTATATATTTTATAGGGTCATGGGAAAAGACAGTGAAAATTTGCCCCCCCCCCCCTTTCCCAGCAAAAACCTAGGTAGAGGGTAGACAGGGGAGTTTAGCCCTGACCAGTATGTCTTTCAAACTATTGTTCTTTTTTATAAGCAATGACTGGCCTTTGGGTCAGAGGTCGAGCAAGTTTACTTTGAAGTAGTTTGTATTCTTCTACTAAAATCTTGGTCATAGCGATGCTAGCTTTGTTATAGTGGTGCGATTGCAGTGTCGTGTCTCGTGTAACGAGAAAATGCGAGAAGTAATTTATTCATAACTGTATCATTAACATAACAATGCTAAGTAAAGGATCTGAAAGTTTTCGCACAGGGTCTCGTTAACATTAGTCAGCTCTAAAATGCCAGTTGTCAAGACGGTTCAGTATTAGTCCCCAAAGGGATCACAACTATAGGTTTTCTATGGTCTTGGGAAAGACTAAAGTTAAGATAGAAACCTATTCTTAAACTCTGCTTCGCCCGTTTTTATTTCTTCTACGTTCCCAGTCAACCTATTTCTCAAACAAACAAATTATTTTTCTTTTTACATATGACTTTTAACGACGATTTTCTTTTTATTGATAGGCCTATATCAAGTATCAACAGGTTCTCGATGGCTCAGTCAGCAGAGCCATACCCACTCGTTTAACCCAAAAATTGAAAATTTCTGAGTGGGATTTTCCCTCGGTCGCCCTCCGTGGGAGAGTTGACAGGTACTCGCCGAATGTGAGGGTTTCTTCGGACAAAGAGCCATGTTTCCTCACACATAACAGTAACCCTGATAACGCGGCCAACTAATGAAATAGTCTTGATTGCGGTTAATAAAACACGGAGCGGATGTTCAACCAAGTATAATGATCAACCAAGTATTAAATCCCTATCCTTGGTCATAATGATCAACCAAGTATTAAATCCCTATCCTTGGTCATAACGATCAACCAAGTATTAAATCCCTATCCTTGGTCATAACGATCAACCAAGTATTAAATCCCTATCCTTGGTCATAATGATCAACCAAGCATTGAATCCCTATCATTGGTCATAATGATCAACCAAGTATTAAATCCCTATTTTTGGTCATAATGATCAACCAAGTATCAAATCCCTATTCTTTGTCATAATGATCAACCAAGTATTAAATCCCTATTTTTGGTCATAATGATCAACCAAGTATCAAATCCCTATTCTTTGTCATAATGATCAACCAAGTATTAAATCCCTATCCTTGGTCATAACGATCAACCAAGTATTAAATCCCTATCCTTGGTCATAACGATCAACCAAGTATTAAATCCATATCCTTGGTCATAATGATCAACCAAGTATCAAATCCCTATTCTTTGTCATAATGATCAACCAAGAATTAAATCCCTATCCTTGGTCATAACGATCAACCAAGAATTACATCCCTATCCTTGGTCATAACGATCAACCAAGTATTAAATCCCTATCCTTGGTCATAACGATCAACCAAGTATTAAATCCCTATCCTTGGTCATAACGATCAACCAAGAATTACATCCCTATCCTTGGTCCTAACGATACCCCAAGTATTAAATCCCTATCCTTGGTCCTGACGATCAACCAAGTATTAAATCCCTATCCTTGGTCATAATGATCAACCAAGTATTAAATCCCTATCCTTGGTCATAACGATCAACCAAGTATTAAATCCCTATCCTTGGTCATAACGATCAACCAAGTATTAAATCCCTATCCTTGGTCATAATGATCAACCAAGTATTAAATCCCTATCCTTGGTCATAATGATCAACCAAGTAATACATCCCTATCCTTGGTCATAACGATCAACCAAGTATTAAATCCCTATCCTTGGTCATAACGATCAACCAAGAATTACATCCCTATCCTTGGTCATAACGATCAACCAAGTATTAAATCCCTATCCTTGGTCCTGACGATCAACCAAGTATTAAATCCCTATCCTTGGTCATAATGATCAACCAAGTATTAAATCCCTATCCTTGGTCATAACGATCAACCAAGTAATACATCCCTATCCTTGGTCATAATGATCAACCAAGTATTAAATCCCTATCCTTGGTCATAATGATCAACCAAGTATTAAATCCCTATCCTTGGTCATAATGTTAATGAATTGATTGAATTGATCAACTGATTGGTTTATGGTTGGCTGGTTAATTGATCAATTGATTGGTTTATGGTTGGCTGGTTAATTGATCAACTGATTGGTTTATGGTTGGCTGGTTAATTGATCGATTGATTGGTTTAGGGTTGGCTGGTTATTTGATCGATTGATTGGTTTATGGTTGGCTGGTTAATTGGTCGTTTGATGGGTTTATGGTTGTCTGGTTAATTGATTGACTGATTCGTTTATGGTTGCCAGGTTAATTGATTGATCGATTGGTTTATGGTTGGCTGGTTAATTGATCGATTGATTGGCTTATGGTTGGCTGGTTAATTGATCGATTGATTGGTTTATGGTTGGCTGTTTAATTGGTCGGTTGACTGGTTTATGGTTGGCTGGTTAATTGGTCGTTTGACTGGTTTATGGTTGGCTGGTTAATTGATTGGTTTATGGTTGGCTGGTTAATTGATCGATTGATTGGTTTATGGTTGGCTGGTTAATTGGTCGTTTGACTGGTTTATGGTTGGCTGGTTAATTGATCGATTGATTGGTTTATGGTTGGCCGATTAATCAATCGATTGATTGCTTTATGACTAACTGGTTGATTGATTAATTGATTGGTTTATGGTTGGCTAGTTAATCGATTGATTGAATGATTGATCGATCGGTGTCGGAATGGCGATTGATTGTTCGATCGGGAGATTAATTAATTTGATTTATCTATTTACTGTTGTTTGTATTGTTTTATTTATAATAGCGCATTGACGATTTTATGGTTGTATGCATTGTGTCGGAGAGACGGTCTACCTCTATCAAGCTTAAACATCGTCAGCGAGATATTAACAGTAATTGATATCCGACGCATTCCGGGTCATGTGTAGTTGGAGATCTCCAAACTCTGTAGTCAAAGTATATGATGATGGGTAACCAACAGAGATCTCCAACTAGGTCATGTGTTGCTACGATCAGACAACTTGTTAGACTATTATTATATTCCATTCCTCTGGTAAGAACACAGTTGTCAAAGTAGGGGCCTACTAAGCTTTTGTCGGGATCCGTTTAGTATATAGTTAGAGAGCTGGGTGACTTTTAATCATAAACTTGCGTACAAAAGGTTTGAATGTCTATTTTTATTGGAAATTGCGTCATTAGAAAGGAACGGGGCGTCTTAAGTTGCACGTTCCTGGGGTTTGGCCCCTGGGGTCATCCAAAAAAGGCCCTAAAATCGTTTTATTTAAAGAATTAAGTACAACGATAGTTTTAACTTAATTTTATTTCAATTTCCACCCAAAGCATTGTGGCGTTATTTAAGACACAAAAAATCCTGGGGTTACTAATTAAGACGCATACCAATTAGCGGCTAATTAACTATTTATTCAAACATCTGAGTACATGCAAAATTTCTTTTGCATATGGTTCTTCACTTGTTCTGGGTATAATATCACCAACCTAAGACATGTTTTCTCCTGGGGTTTGCAGTTAAGACGGGGGTAATTGGACCCCCATGGGGTACCTTGGTCATGAAATTCGATTTATTTAAAAACATGGTACATCGATTATGTTTGTAATTTTGGATAAAACCCAACTGAAATTAAGCTAAATTATAATTTAAGACACCTAAATTCCTGGGGTTGCTAATTAAGACACATACCAATTAACCACCAATTAACGATTTATTCATATATTTCAGTACATTCAAAATTCCTTTCGCAAATGGTCTTTCGTTTGTTCCAACAATTAAATCAACAACTTAAGACCTATTTTTTCCTGGGGTTTGCATCCATTTACACTCGATCAAAGTTTACCTTTAATCAATATCAGCACAGGAAAGAGTGTAACAGATGCAACAGGCACATCCCCTTTGAGTATCCCAGATGAAGGAACAAAATTGCACGATCGCTTTGTGATTGATTGATTGTTTGGTGTTTTACGCCGCGCTCAAGATTATTTCACTTATATGGCGGCGTTGCCAGTTTTAATGTGGGAGGAAACCGGGCTCAGTGCCGGGAGGAAACCCACGACCTTCCGCTGGTAGCTGGCAACCATCCCACATAGGTCGTTCGAGTGAAAACCCAGTCAGAAAACTTTTCCAATTTTTGCACTGAGTGGGATTCGAACCCGCGACCCATTGGTGGAAGGCTGTTCGGATTGAGCGTCCAACGTTCTACCTACTGAGCCACACGATCGCTTTGTGAACGAATGTCTAGAGAGTGATGAACTTTTTGAAAAACCAATCCGAAAACATCCTCTCCGCACTTTCGAAAGGGAATGCGTAGCCAATCGTAAAGCAGCTAAAAATACAATGGAAGCACAACTTAAGTGTACCAGTGAACTCCTTGGTCGTATGGCTTTCACCGCAGCGGTAGCTGAGATTGATCTTGAGTATATCTTCTCGTTCCCTCTAACACCTGTTCCACTGTCCATGTGCAATGTCGATGGCACAATGGTCCATACCGAAAAAAAAACTCTTTAGGGTCCTGGAAGGCACTGCCAGTGATCATGGGAGCCGGACATTCATTGGGACGCATATTATTGATGGCAACTTCCATTTACAATGTATGTCACCGGATCAGCCTCTTACTGTGTGGATATGTCAAGAAATATTCTCATTGCTAGCCTGGCTTATCGTTCATGGAGAATCGATATACATTTCGATACTTATGAAAGACCTTCGATCAAAGATTGCGAGCGAGAACGAAGAGAATCTGCAGTGAACGTGGGGCTGGTTATCGAAGGATCTCAACAAAAGCGAGACACAAGTTTCAGGAAACTGCTACACAGAGAGTCTTTTAGGCGAGAATTACCAATATTTTTGCAGAAAAATTGGTCTAGCCAAGTCTTCTTGAAGACAGGGAGCTGTATCTGGGAGTGATGGGGGAGTGCACGCGGTATTTCGTAGAAGGAGGGTAGTACAAACAGAGTCTGTTCCATCCCTGAACTGTAATCATTCTGAGGCAGACACCAGAATCCTCCTCCACATAATAGAAGCTGACAGATCTAACCAGGGAAACATTGTAATCAGAGTTTCAGACACAGACATTCTGGTTTTGCTTCTGCATCATTTGCACCGTGTGTCATCCACTGTCTGGATGGAGGTTGGCACAAGAGGACAGGGAAACCTTCGCTATGTAAACGTATGTAAAGATTGCTGTAGCGATAGGACAAGACATGTGTGCTGCAGGTCCTGCTCTACACGCTTTCATTGGATGGGATTACACTTCTGCAAATTGTTGATGGAAAATTTCCCATCCTTTCAAAGGTGTCTTGTCCAAGTATTGGTGATGAGCACTCCCCCACAACCTGTCAATGTGAGGAGCTAGTTCTGCTTCACAGGGAGGAACTGCACTGCCTGAAATACTCTTCAACTTGTCAAATGGGCGCTTAGAATTGGGATTTTTATTGTAGGTTTTGTCCACGACAATAAACCGGTGCTTGTTGAGAGGAACAATTTTTTGGGCTCCGTACAAAACAGACGAAATGCTGCCCGTGTTTGACAATCGCTACTATCGCTACAGCAATCATTGTTACGTTTACATAGCGAAGGTTTCCCTGTCCTCTTGTGCCAACCTCCATCCAAACAGTGGATGACACACGGTGCAAATGATGCAGAAGCAAAACCAGAATGTCTGTGTCTGAAACTCTGATTACAATGTCTCCCTGGTTAGATCTGTCAGCTTCTATCATGTGGAGGATGATTCTGGTGTCTGCCTCAGAATGATTACAGTTCAGGGATGGAACAGACTCTGTTTGTACTACCCTCCTTCTACGAAATAAGGCGTGCACTCCCCCATCACTCCCAGATACAGCTCCCTGTCTTCAAGAAATTGCCCGTAGACTTGGCTAGACCATTTTTTCTGCAAAAATATTGGTAATTCTCGCTTAAAAGACTCTCTGTGTAGCAGTTTCCTGAAACTTGTGTCTCGCTTTTGTTGAGATCCTTCGATAACCAGCCCCACGTTCACTGCAGATTCTCTTCGATCTCGCTCGCAATCTTTGATCGAAGGTCTTTCATAAGTATCGAAATGTATATCGATTCTCCGTGAGCGATAAGCCAGGCTAGCAATGAGAATATTTCTTGACATATCCCCATATGTAAGAGGCTGATCCGGTGACATACATTGTAAATGGAAGTCCCCAGTCCCGATGAATGTCCGGCTCCCATGATCACTGACAGTGCCTTCCAGGACCCTAAAGAGGTTGCTTTTTTCGGTATGGACCATTGTGCCATCGACATTGCACATGGACAGTGGAACAGGTGTTAGAGGGAACGAGAAGATATACTCAAGATCAATCTCAGCTGCCGCTGCGGTGAAAGCCATACGACCAAGGAGTTCACTGGTACACTTAAGTTGTGCTTCCATTGTATTTTTAGCTGCTTTACGATTGGCTACACATTCCCTTTTGAAAGTGCGGAGAGGATGTTTTCGGATTGGTTTTTCAAAAAGTTCATCACTCTCTAGACATTCGTTCACAAAGCGATCGTGTTGCTCAGTAGGTAGAGCGTTGGACGCTCAATCCGAACAGCCTTCCACCAATGGGTCGCGGGTTCGAATCCCACTCAGTGCAAAAATTGGAAAAGTTTTCTGACTGGGTTTTCACTCGAACGACCTATGTGGGATGGTTGCCAGCTACCAGCGGAAGGTCGTGGGTTTCCTCCGGGCACTGAGCCCGGTTTCCTCCCACAATAAAACTGGCAACGCCGCCATATAAGTGAAATAATCTTGAGCGCGGCGTAAAACACCAAACAATCAATCAATCACAAAGCGATCGTCCAATTTTGTTCCTTCATCTGGGATACTCAAAAGGGATGTGCCTGTTGCATCTGTTACACTCTTTCCTGTGCTGACATTGATTAAAGGTAAACTTTGATCGAGTGTAAATGGATTAGCACACGATTCAATCTGGGCAACGATTCCCCCTCTGCCCCCCCCCCCCCCCCCCTCGAGCATCTGGTATGGCCTTGTGGTGCTGGCGTAGGAGTCCGTAATCAGTGGAATGCAAACGTTTCATAGCCCTGTCCATTAACCCCCGTCTTATCTGCAAACCCCAGGAAAAAATAGGTCTTAAGTTGTTGATAAAACTGTTGGAACAAATGAAAGACCATTTGCGAAAGGAATTTTGAATGTACTGAAATATATGAATAAATCGTTGATTGGTTAATTGGTATGTGTCTTAATTAGCAACCCCAGGAATTTAGGTGTCTTAAATTATAATTTAGCTTAATTTCAGTTGGGTTTTACCCAAAATTGCAAACATAATCGATGTACCATGTTTTTAAATAAATCGAATTTCATGACCAAGGTACCCCATGGGGGTCCTATTACCCCCGTCTTAACTGCAAACCCCAGGAGAAAACATGTCTTAGGTTGGTGATATTATACCCAGAACAAGTGAAGAACCATATGCAAAAGAAATTTTGCATGTACTCAGATGTTTGAATAAATAGTTAATTAGCCGCTAATTGGTATGCGTCTTAATTAGTAACCCCAGGATTTTTTGTGTCTTAAATAACGCCACAATGCTTTGGATGGAAATTGAAATAAAATTAAGTTAAAACTATCGTTGTACTTAATTCTTTAAATAAAACGATTTTAGGGCCTTTTTTGGATGACCCCAGGGGCCAAACCCCAGGAACGTGCAACTTAAGACGCCCCGTTCCTTTCTAATGACGCAATTTCCAATAAAAATAGACATTCAAACCTTTTGTACGCAAGTTTATGATTAAAAGTCACCCAGCTCTCTAACTAATAGGTTAAGCGTATTCAATTCAATTCAATTCAATTTTATTGTACAAAACACCAAATATGTGGCAGTGTACTACAACAATGACAAAGAAAAAGCTATAACATCATACCAATACAAATTTACAAGAGGTTATGTACTATATAGCTATTACATATGCAGCTACTATGGCAATTATAGACTTACAAGACATAAAAATATAGTATATATAGACTCGGTCTAACATTTTATTGGCCGAGCCAGACTGACGAAATAAGCGGGGATTACCCTAGATTACCCTAGAATATATCACATTAGAGATTCCACGCTGGAATGCATTGCCTCATGTAGCCGTTTGTGCCAAAATTAAACATTTAACACTCAACACAAAGTTATTTCTTTACAAGAAACTCAACACAATAGTTTTTTATTTCACGTAAACATTCTGAATATTTCATGTTTTTTTTTATATTTGACACTATCTCTTTAATTCAAAACACATAAGTATTAGAGTTTCTCTAACATTCTGCACTCTGTAAATCTTTTCGAATCGCGCGCCAAACATTTTGCACTCTGTATATCATTTCGAATCGCGCGCCAAACATTTTGCAATCTCTAAACTTTACACGAACTGGATACTTCAAACACCGCCAGGGGGCGCGCCGTTTCAACAGCGATCAGAGGTTCAGAGCCGCGCGGATCGACTAAAATAAGTACCGATACGTGCGCCCAGTCTGAAAAGATAGATAGATATATGTTTATTTATAGTGGTAGGAACCATGATACAAGATTTAGCATTCATATAAATAAATATTTGAACCCAGCCCTGTCAGAGCTTTAATCAACCACTCTAAACTGAAAATTATATTTATGGACACTAAAACACACGGGCACAGGGAAAATCTTCTTGTCTAAAATAACCACGGAGACAAGTTTCTAATTGTGTTAAAAAGAGGTATATCATTTAGACCTTTATACCCCATCATAAATTGTTGTAATAAAGTAAACCTATGATATTTCATTAGGTTGACGACTGACAGGAGCTTGGCCTTAGTCAGTAGAATTTTCTGGAACACTTTGTATTACATTGACAATGCTTACGCATCTTAAGCTATAGTAAGAATATCGTCAGACTATATATTATGGGGTCATGGGAAAAGACAGTGAAAATTAGCCCCCCCCCCATACCCTTTCCCAGAAAACCTAGGTAGAAGGCAGACAGGGGAGTTTAGCCCTGACCAGTATGTCTTTCAAACTCTTGTTCTTTTTATAAGCAATGACTGGCCTTTGGGTCAGAGGTCGAGCAAGTTTACTTTGAAGTAGTTTGTATTTTTCTACTATAATCTTGACCATAGCGATGCTAGCTTTGTTATACTGAAACACAAATGGTATTATGTTTTTTTCACGACATCTTCCGGGGTCCAAGTTCAAACCCAAAGGATAAATAGTTTGTAATGTTTGAATCCAAAAACTTTCCCTTTCCAAACGTTTGTGCTTGGTATCTGCAGTGGAAGTGAGAAATGGGATTTTCTCAATAGGCATGATTTCAAAATGGTCCTTGACCGAATGACCTTGAGTATTGAAATGTTGTGCCACAGGTACATCATGTTTAAGTCTTATACTAAATAAATGGTTGGCTGCTGCGATTTTGTCGTATACCACAGGCTAATCTAACATATTGACATATCTTTCTAGTATGAAACTCAGAAAGGTTTTGCAATTTTCCTCCATATGTTGGCATTTGAAGGAATAGAATATCATTTAATAGATTCAGTCTTAGATAGGCGTATGCCGGACAATCAAAGATGAAGTGGACTCGATCGTCCTCTATGCTATGGATATCACACAGCTGACAGATTCTGTCAGCAGCGGGCCTCTCCCCTATATCTACCGAACAAACTGTCTTCGCTTGCTACCAGTTGGATTACTTCGGACAGTCTGGGCTTTGTATAGGCCTACAATAAATCACCGTATTTTTTTTATCAATATCCAAATGGCGAAAGAAAGTCAAAATACAAAATATTTTACTACACACGAAAAATAATTAAAAATTGATTGAATGCTGATATCATCTAGAAGTAGAAGCCATTGTACTATAAGCCATTGGATTTAAGTGTAGGCCTACACTGAATTAATTAATAAATTACACGTAGATCACACAGAATAATGTTATTCTCTAAAATTGTTAATGGTTTGTCACCCCCATATTTAAAGGCTTCGACAACTTCCAGTTATAACACAGCAGGGGGTACTTACAGTTTGCGAAATAGAAATAACCTACGTTTATTTAAATGCCGTATCATTCTGTTCGCTTCTTCATTTCCCTACAAAACAACTAAAGACTGGAATCTTTTGAGACCCCAAAATAGAAATTTGTCAGTTGCAGAGATGAAGTCATTTCTTTTTCCTAAACAAAACCGATCCAATTGCAGCCTTATATAATTCTTTTGATAATTTATCTTCAGTTTTTCTGTGTAGAATGAGAATGGGGCTGAGTACTCTTTAAGCTGATTTATTTAAACATGATATTATAGCTGATCAGTCGTGTTCAAAATGGCATTCAAAAATTGAAAATGTCTTTCATTTCTTTCTTGATTGTCCCTTCTATGCCACTCAAAGGAAGCACCTCCTTTATAGTTTCATGGATATATCATTTCACCCGGAGTTCATCATTCTATTTTTTGGCGGAAGGCTGTTCGGATTCAGCGTCCTACGCTCTAGTCCTAACTATTGAGCCACGGAGGCCCTATACGGTTGAAGAGGATATGGATAGTTCGTTTCACGGCTACCTTTTGGTCGCTACATTAAAAATGACCAAAGTCCAAATTAGCGGCTGATTCGGAGTTACAAAGTCCCATGTAGCCTAGCTAATTCGGAGATAGTAACTCCCAATTACAAACATTTTTTTCACTTGACCCTAATACGCTTCCGTAAATATGGACGTCCTGTCAACGGCTGAATACTTTATTTAAAAATTGAACAAATGTATTTTCATAAAGTATTCAGCCGTTGACAGAACGTCCATATCCTCAAGGCCCCCGGATGGTGATTGGTACATCGATATTACGCAAATCTAAATGTACACCCAGCAGCTATAGAATTATTAATATTCTAAGCTGGTTTTGGCGTCACTTTAAAATTCTCTCTGCCGGCCAGTTTTTGGTTGAATCTCTATACAGTCTAAGTATTTTTCTAATAGTTATAAATTTTCTGCTCCTGTTATCCGGCGACATTGAGCTTAACCCCGGTCCCCGTCTAGATAATAACCATTCGTTTTCCCTCCTCCACTTGAACGCTTGCGGTATTAAAAACAAGTTAGATCTAATATACGCAAACCTTTTATCATTCACAGAGAGCCATCTAACCGCCAATACTCCAAGTTGCTCCATAGCTCTATCTGGCTACCATGAACCACTACGTCGTGATCGGGACCAAGCATGGGGAGGTGTGTGTATTTATGTCTCACAAAGATTGTCATTTCGTCGTCGCCCCGAGCTTGAAGACCCTAATATAGAAATGATCTGGGTGGAAGTGTTCGATAAACCATCGTCATTAATATGCGTAATCTACAGACCACCTGGCAGTGGGGTGGAGCTATGGAGTAGCTTGGACAACAACATTACAAATGCCATGGATTCTAATAGAAAACGCAGCATTTTAATCACAGGCGATTTGAATGAAAATCTTTTGAATAATAAAAACCGACATCTGATTAATATTTTGACTTCGCATGGTTTAACACAACTTTTATCTGAACCTACCCGACCTGTATCAGACACCTTACTAGATCCCATTGCATGCAGTCATAGATCTTTTGTAAAACAATCCGGTGTAATGACCAATTTTTGTAGTGACCATTGCCCTGTATTTGTCGTACTACAATCATCGGTCCCAAGAATCTCTAGTTTCAAACGTCGTGTGTAAAAAAGCTAATTTGGATTCTTTTCGTGACATACTTAATAATGTAGATTGGGACCGGGTTTGGCGGACGATGTGGATGTAGACGAGATGTGCTCCTTCCTAAATAGTGCCATAGTGGAGGCCGCTAATCGAGCTATACCAAACCATTTAGTAACAATTAATCCTATGGATAAGGGGTGGATGACGAAAGACATTAAGAATGAAATAAAAATGAGAGATAACTTATTTAGACGATCGAGAAAATTTAAGACCGTTGACAACATAAACAAATACAAAAAACAACGCAACCACGTAACATCATTAATTAGACAGGCGAAACGCATTCATGACGAGAAACTTGCGGCGCAAATCTCTGAAGGCAACACTAACAGAAACTTTTGGTGGAAATTATGCAAGACGTTTCTCAAAAACTCCAACTTGAATTTCAATCAAATACCACCTTTAAAAACTCAACTTGGTGAATTTTGTCACAATAATGAACAAAAGGCAAAGTTATTCAACGATTACTTTACTGGTATATGCACTGTGGATGATTCAAGTAATTGCGACTTGCCAGATTTGCCAAATAATACTGGGGATAGTCTATGTGAGTTGGTTATTTCAGAGGAAGATACTCTAAAAGAACTGAAGGCGCTTGACACCTGCAAAGCCGTTGGACCTGATGAAATAAGCCCAAAATTGTTATCTGAGGCCCACTCAATTTTGGCTCCTCAATTGACTAAGTTATTCAACCGTTCTTTGCGATCTTGCGTTTTCACTACTCAGTGGAAAACCGCAAATGTGACTCCAGTCTTCAAATCTGGGGATCCAAGCTGTGCTTCGAACTATCGACCTATTTCTTTACTTAGCTGTTCTAGTAAAGTTTTTGAAAAAATAATTTTCAAGTACGTGTACAAATTTACTAAGAACAGCATTTCATCTTGCCAGTATGGATTTCTGCCTGGGAAATCCACTGTTCTTCAATTACTGGATATTTACTTTGACCTAATCAAAGCACTTGATGAAGGTAAAGAAGTAATTTTCCTATTTTTTGACATTTCTAAAGCTTTTGATCGGGTGTGACAAAGGTAAATTGCATAAGCTCCGTGGAATTGGTATCTGTGAGAACTTGCTAAAATGGTTTGCCAATTACCTTGAAAATAGAAAACAAAGAGTAGTTCTCAATGGATCAAGTTCAAGTCTTAATAAGCTGTCCGCAGGAGTGCCCCAAGGATCAGTCCTTGGGCCCCTACTATTTCTTTTTTATATTAACGATCTCCCAAGTGCAGTCTTGAACTCCGTCAGGCTTTTCGCCGACGACACTTGCCTTTACATTCTTTCTGACAATTTGCTCCATCCAGATATAGCCGCTTCTATTGATCAGGACCTGAAGGCTATTCTATCTTGGGCTGAACGATGGAAAGTTTCATTCAATGCAAGTAAGACTAAATTATTATTATGTTCCAGACGTCAACAACCATCGGCTATTGACATTCATTTCATGGGCAACAACCTAATTCCCTGTGCAACACATAAGCATTTAGGCTTGATTTTCAATAAGCTTGGGAATTGGTCCAACCATATAGAAAATTTGATAACCTCAGCCCAATCAAAAATATCTCTATTTAGAGGACTTAAATATCGCTTAAGCAGAAAATCTCTTGAAATTATGTATAAAACATTTATTCGACCTTCACTTGAATATGCTGATGTAGTCTGGGACAGTCTAACAGAGTTTCAAGTAAATTCTCTTGAAAGTCTGCAAAAGGATTGCCTCCGGATCATTAGCTGTTTAACGAAAAGCGTAGCCAGTTCACTTCTTTACGAAGAAACTGGTTTCCATACACTTAGTATGCGCCGCAAGATTCATCGTCTGGATGTGTTCCACCTAGTAATTACAGATCCAACCAATTCTAATCTCCAACAAAAATTACCCGTTCGCGTATCATCCAGAAATCCATATCCTCAAAGGTCTTCAAATAACTACACAACATTTTTCTGCAGAACCGCGGCATTCAGCAAATCTTTTTTTCCTTTAACTGTACGCGACTGGAATACGCTCCCAGATTATATTAAATCCCTAACCGATCACTCTGAGTTTAAATCCAAACTAAACCGTGTGTTTCGACTGACACGACCTCCACTGTGGTACTACATAGGTGGTCGCTTACCAAACATCATCCTCTGTCGAAAACGGCGAAACGGTTGCAGTTCCCTAAATGACGATTTATTCAACAACTTCATAACCGATTCTCCAAAATGTAATTGTCTACACCCAACTGAGACAGCCCACCACTACCTTCTTCACTGCAAACTATTTTCTGTACAAAGGTTAAAGTTAATAGAATTGATTCGTAATAGCGGTTTCAATGAAGAAATAAGTACGACACTCCTGCTATACGGATCTGTTGATCTGTCACTTCCCCAAAACTAATTAATAGTGGAATCCGTTTGCAAATATATCACGGCAAGCAAACGCTTCGCGTAACCCTCCCTGAGAGATCAACCAGACCTTGTGCTGTGTAAGCTCCTGTAATTTCAACCGTTCTATGTAAATTTATTCACTAAGTTCATTCTTGAAATATGTTTACATATAATTACATGTACCAACCTGGACAGTAATGCTTTCACTTTGTGTTTAAGATCAAACATTTGTAAATATGTTCTTTTCGCTTGTTGGTGGTCTATGAAGTACCCAGTTCGTGTAAAGTTTAGAGATTGCAAAATGTTTGGCGCGCGATTCGAAAAGATATACAGAGTGCAAAATGTTTGGCGCGCGATTCAAAAAGATTTACAGAGTGCAAAATGTTAAAGATTGCACGAATACTTATGTGTTTTGAATTAAAGAGAGAGTTACAAATATAAAAAAAACTTGAAATATTCAGAATGTTTACGTGAAATAAAAACTATTGTGTTGAGTTTCTTATAAAGTAATAACTTTGTGTTGAGTGTTAAATGTTTAATTTCGACACAAACGGCCGCCCATAGGACGTTCACCATCAGAGTCTACCTCTTAAAAGTGGAGTTTCAATTGATCGACCAGCGTAGTAGGACAAACACTCAGATTGCCTGTCCACACTAAACATGAAAACGCCGCAATATTTTAATAGTAAACCAATCTTGAATGTGACATTAAACAGTCATGTGTAAAAAAGACAGTATTATCTTTAAATTCTGCTGCCCACAGGGACTGATGGCTCAAGTCTTCATAAACGTAAAATAAGTTACATTCTTTCTGTTTGTGTAACAACCTAAATTTATATTACATATATTTCATTTCGGTGTCTGATGAACATATTACACGTCCCTCAATGTTGGTATAGGCGGGGCCTCCATGGCTCAGTAGGTAGAGTGTTGGACGCTCAATCCGAACAGTCCTCCACCAATGGGTCGCGGGTTCGAATCCCACTCATTCCAAAAAAAAATTTGAAAGTTTTCTGACTGGGTTTTCACTCGAACGACCTACGTGTATGTGGGATGGTTGCCAGTTACCAACGGAAGGTCGTGGGTTTTCTCTGGGCATAGAGCCCGGTTTCCTCCCACAATAAAACTGGCCACGCCGCCAAATAAGTGAAATAATCTTTAGCGCGGCGTAAAACACCAAACAATCAATCAATCAATTTTGGTATCATATCTACGGCCAGGTTTGACTCGTCTAGGGGAGACAATCCCAAATCTAATTCCCAAATTCTATGTACTATACTAAACAAGTCAAATCTGTGGATATCAAACCAAGCATTACATCTGACCACAAACTAATAATTCTAGAAATAAAACTTTCAGACAATAAATATCGACCTAACTTTTGGAAATTCAACAATCTACTTTTAAACAATGATGAGTTTTGCAAGCAAATTAAAGAGCTGCTTTCTGACCTAAAGCAATCAGCGAATTACAATGATAATCCCCTTCAACTCTGGGAATGGTTTAAGTTCAGAGATATGAACATATCCATAGAAACGTCAACAAAAATAAGAAATGAGAGAAACAAAAGGGAAAGACAGTTACTTAAAGAAGCAAATGTTAGACGATCCGGAATCTGTGGAATTAATTACTAAATTTGATGATGCGAAAACCGCGCTTGAGAAAATTTATGATAACAAGGCTGCAGGTGCGAGAGTTCGAGCAAAGGTTAAGTGGACAGAGAAAAGCTCAAAATATGTTTTCAACTTAGAAAATAAACGTGGAGAGCGCAAGAATATTTCTAAACTTGTTGACTCAAAAGGCAGGGACCTTACAAACCAGAGGGATTTATTACATTTTATTCAGCAGTATTATTCCTCTCTGTACACGTCCAAACAACCTCCTGGTTTTGATGCCAATACGGAATTTTTGGACAAGTACATACTCCAAAACTGACGCAGGAAGATTTACAATATCTAAACAGTCCTATTTCAAATGAAGAATTAAGTGAAGTTGTTAAAAAGTTAAAACTTGATAATTCACCGGGTTGCGATGGACTCACGAATGAATTTTATCATAAATTTTGACCCCAACTGAAAGAATTTTTTATTCGTGCTTTGAATGCAGTTCGGAGTAAAGGTGAACTGTCTCAATCTCAAAAACGACCTGTGCGATATTCGAAACTGGCGACCAATTACCCTTAATTCGGACTATAAAATAATGACAAAAATCATCGCCAATCGAATCAAAACTGTGCTTCATTACCTTATCCACGAAACACAAACTGGCTTTGTTCCCGGTAGATATATTGGTGAAAATATTAGATTTATCTTAGACATTTTAGAGACCTACGAGGAAGAAGGTTATTTGTTATTTTTAGATTTTGAAAAGGCTTTTGACCCAAGGTTAAATAATATTATCCAGTTTTTTGTTATGGAAGTATACCATTTCCGGAAAGAATTAATGACGAGTTTCCTCTTCGTAATCAAACTGATTTATTTTGGGAGAAACAGCAGTAAACAAAGAGAAAAGGAAAAGGGTAGTGACCTAACCCTGTGAAAACATAAACAAAACATAGGATTAGTTACCACAACGATTATAATGCACGATATTCTAAATAGCGTATGCCTAAATTAAAATGTTCTTATTCATAATCAGGAATAACAAAACAACAAGAACAACATCTGTGCAAAGTGAAAACATTGCTAATGACATAATACATGATATGCTAGAATTAAACTTCGAACCGTTAATCTAACAGAACTTAGTATTCACTTTGGTTTAATACTTAACACTGGTGCAATGTGTGCACTGTAATAAACAAGTGTATACTAGTGAATATAAACCATAAAATTGCTGCCGACTTATTACACAAACAATAGTAGCAATTAACCATTACTATTGGATAACCACTTGACTAGAAAGCTATACTGTATATATTCTGTAGTGTACCACAAAGCAACATGTTATCCTAGATCCTGGATATACCCAACTACCATTATCTGTAATACGTTTAAATCATTAAGTAAATCAATACAAGTATGATAAACAGTACAAACATACTGCAGAGATACGAACAACTAAATGTAAATATATCTTAGCAGCACAAGTCCTTATTCTAGTGTGATATTACGTAAGAATGGGATTGGATGATAATCAACCATAATAGTCGGTGATATCTAGGCTTAGTCACAAGTACAGAACGAAGGATTTTTATATCACGAAGTCACTGGCACAGAACTTTATAACATCAACTAATTTAATAACAAGTGTACTCTTGACAAAAATAAACAAGAAATTGTGATATGATAGAAAAATGAAAATGATGCAGTTATGGCAATGCTATACCCATTTAAGGTCAATAAACAAAAGGTGTTGTTCAAATAACATCGTTATGTAAGCCATTCTGTTGCACAACAGTAGAAATTGAACAAAAAGGAAATATGAAAAAATACATATCTGAAACTACAACGCGAGAGAGTGATGTATTAGCTACAACCTTAACTAACGCTCGGTATTGAAACACGCTACTGTCTTTGACAGGCATGTCGATCAAAACAACACTGTCTTTAGAAAACATACAAAATACCCAACTAACTTACAACTAAATATAAGCTTATAAAACTTGACAAAAGTGTTTTCATTCACTTCTGACATGATCTTATATTACTGGGGATATAAAAGTTCATGATATAGGTAATATACTCACTTTTAGTGAGCCCGAAGAAATCAGCAATTCACAACAATCAAAACTAGCTCAAAATGGCGTGCGATTCCTTCCAGTTGTTTCCACGACTGTGGGAATTACCGAAGTGACATTCCACGTAATTAGGGCACGGAATCTAGGTCATGACGTTACCATACAACTAAGGCCATTCTATTTTGCACCCTCACACTGTGTTGTAAATAAAGGATGCTCTACTGAGTGGTTTCAAAATTCTCGAGGGGTTAAACAAGGCTGTATATTTTCATAGATGAAAACTGTATTAAGGGTGTGTATTTGGCAGACGACTCTACACTTACGTTAAAAAATCCGGCATCTGTTAACGACAGTGTTTCTTTGTATAAAATGACAGAAATTCTAAGTGGATTAAAACTAAATTTGGACAAATGCTTTGTCGTAAATATAAACAAGAAATCAAACTATGTACAAGGTAAATTGAAGGTTATCAATGGATCGTTCAAGTACTTGGGAATCCAAATATGTAGAAATTTGAACAAACTTCAAAAAGAAAATCTAGACCCCAACATTAAAAAGATTAAACAGAGATTTAATATTTGGTCTGGTAGGGGACTAACAATGATGGGCAAAATATTATTGAGTAAAGCTGAGGGCATTTCCCGACTAGTTTATCAAGCTAGTGTTATCCCTGTTAACTCTAAATACTGCTCGGAAATCAATAAGGAAATCTTTCCGTTTATCTGGAATCACGGGAGAGAGAAAATTAAACGCTCTTGTATGATGAATGTAATATCTGAAGGTGGTCTTAACGCACCAAACTTTGAAATAATAAATTGTGTGTTAAAACTAGTTTTTGGACAAAAATACCAAAAGTATTGTTTGATAAAGTTGGTGGTCTAGAATTCCTGCTAAATTACAACTACCAGACTAACAGACTAAGTACACGCATTCCCTATTTCTATCAGCAGATTTTAGATTTTTGGAAAAAAATTATACGGAAAGGATGCCTCTTTGTATGATCAAATTGTATGGAATAATAAAAGCATTACGCACAGGGGAAAGTCAATATTCCTGCAAGATTGGTTTAATGCGGGTATTGTTTATTTTAGAGATCTCCTAGATTGGGATACAGGCAAGTTGTTTTCAATGAAGGAATTATGCGATAAACACGGTCTCCCATTAAATTATGAAACATACAAAGATTATAATTTAGTTGAGAAAGCTATAAATGCTGGGCTAAGTAAATATAGCTTCTCTCGGAGTGAAGACGATCGTATTTATTCCCGAACATTTGTAAAACCAACAATAGACGACATCCCAAAATCATCCAAACGTCAAATGTAATTACTTCTACAAAAAGTTTATCTCTTTGACAGCTGTCAAAAAAGAGCTAAATTTTGACTCCGATGAATTGTTATCAAAGCAAAAGAAAATGTGGTCTCTACCTCATGAACTTAACGTGGAAAATAAAGTCCGCGTTTTACAGTTCAAAATTCTGCATAACATTTATCCAAGCAATAGTTTTCTGCATAAGCTAAAAATGAAATCCTCTGCGAATTGCACGGAATGCAATTGTTTGGACTCTTTAGAACACAATTTAATACGGTGTATGTCAAAGTCAAAATTTTTGACATTATTTGTGAGCTGGTTAGCAGACGTTCTTGAGAAAGATGTGTCATTGTCGGTTGATCAGATTATTTATGGCTACTTAGATTCCAATGGAAATGAATATAATCTGATAAATTTTTGTCTATTGTACGCCAAATATTTTCTATACAGTTGTCATATTGCTGGCACCCCTTGTTGCTTCATACATTTTAGATCATATCTACAAAATGTAATTTCAGTGAGATCAAAGTGTGTTGGCATGAACTCCCTATGTTTTCAGCAAATGGTGTAAGTCTCTTAAAAAAACACGAAAACAGTCGTTAAAACTAACAATTTAAAACTTTCATCTTCTTACCTTGCGTGTGTGTGTGCGTTTTTCTGTGTTTGTCGCGTAAAGCGGATCAAATATGTTACAATTTTTTTTTTTTTTTTTTAATTTTTATTTGTAGGGGAATATACGGAAGCGTATTAGTGCCAGGGTGAAAAAAAAAACGAGTTTTCTCCTAATTAGGAGATAAGTTTTCTCCTAATTAGGAGAAAATTTATCTCCTAATTAGGATATATTATCTCCTAATTAGGACTTATTATCTCCTAATTAGGAGATAAGTTTTCTCCTAATTAGGAGATAAATATTATCTCCTAATTAGGAGAAAATTTATCTCCTAATTAGGAGATATTATCTCCTAATTAGGACTTATTATCTCCTAATTAGGAGATAATTTATCTCCTAATTAGGAGAAAACTCGTTTTTATTTTTCACCCTGGCACTTATACGCTTCCGTAGGAATAACTATATGTCCTTCAAAGTGTAAAAAAACAAAAACAATGATTAATATAGTTAGCCGTGCAATCCCTGGTCACGTGGGGAGTGTAAGTTTCTATATAGCTATATAAGAAGTTGTTATCCATAAGTAATTCTTGACCTTACTGTAACCTTCCAACTTCTAAATGCCATTGAAAGATTTTATATAGCTGCCATGTTGCTGGCTCTTCTTGTCACTTCATAAATTTTAGATCCTTCCTACAAAATATTATCTTAGATCAAAATCTCTTCGACTAAACTCCCCATACCTCCAGCAATTATTGTAATTAGTTAAAGTGATTTCATTTATTCATACATAAATGTATTTTTGTTTATGTCCATGTTTGTTCATCTCATTAGTTTCATCTCGGTCATTTTTTTTTTATTCGTTTTAAATATGTTGCTTTCTATGAACTCATTTTTTCATGCAAGCTAAAAGTGTCACTTTATTGTATCAATGAATAACTTACAATGTTGACAAATATCTAGGTTCAATCCTGTCCCTCACTGGTTTGTACGGAACCGTATAGAGGGGACATGGAAAAAAAAAAAAAGCTCTCAAAAGATTTCGTTCCACGAATTACTATTTCGTTCCACGAATTACTATTTCGTTCCACGAATTACTATTTCGTTCCACGAATTACTATTTCGTTCCACGAATTACTATTTCGTTCCACGAATTGTGATAACCAATGGCTCCTGGCTTTATAACTTGCCAGCTAACCAATGAGGATGAACATTGCATATTTCTTGGCTGGCTCTCGTCGATGTAAATATTGGTGCAAAAGGTAGAATAATTACATGAGATTAATAGATTGATGAAGGGGCCGGAGGGGGGGGGGGGGGGGTGATGGGGCAAAATTTGCCAGAACTCACTATGGATTTAATATAGGCCTATTAAAAGCGTTTTCATCTCGTCTGTTGCCGTATTGCAGCAATGTGAACATCACTTCGCATAGCCTCGAGTTCAACAACAACATATATGCTATATCTATAGGGCCTACACGGAACCGTGGAAGGGACATGGATATTTTATTTTTTACGTGTTCCAACAATCAAATAAATAAAAGAAAAACTAAAATATAAAAAGTCGGGAAACTTATTCTGCCTTTTGCACCAATTTTTACGTCGACGAGAGCCAGCCAAGAAATATGCAATGTTCATCCTCATTGGTTAGCTGGAAAGTTATAAAGCCAATAGTCATTGGTTATCATAATTCGTGGAACGAAATAGTAATTCGTGGAACGAAATAGTAATTCGTGTAATGAAATAATAATTCGTGGAACGAAATAGTAATTCGTGGAACGAAATCTTTTGAGAGCTTTTTCTTTTTTTCTTTTGCATGTCCCCTCCACGGTTCCGTAAACCAATCTAAAAGCTTTCTCGGGAAAAGTTAAGAACTGATTGGTCAAGTGACTGGCATTATCACGGGGTATATTAATTTTCCCTGAATTAATAATAAAGTAAAGAAAAAAATTTAACGGACTGACATAAAAAAGAATTATATAACTAAAGTAATTTCGCCCCACATACGCAGCCAATCGCTGCGAAGAACTAAGTCGGGGGGGAACAGTCCTTGACGCGTGGTGAAGGCGGAAATTTCCGAAGCCCTTTCCATTATTGAAATTGCCAAAAACCTTTAAGAAGGTCAAACTTTGACACAAAGTTGGCATTATCGAGGACGTCAATACAGTCACAAGAACTCTCCGATTCTAACCTGGGGAAAATTCGTTTTAATGACTTACAGCCCTACCTTTCTTTCATGCTGCCTGAATGGACCTCTCTAGCTCACAGGCTCTGTAAAGTTCAGATACGAAATTCAGTCAATTGATATGTCAATTCATATTTAACAAAAACATTGTTCTTGGTACAATTATAAATGACCTCTAACAGTGTGCCCAGAAGGGACTAAAGTACTAACTCCGAATAGGAGTTATTAAATCCTACGTAGCTAATTCGGAATGGAGGATTCCCCGACCTTTGACGAGTAGCCTATTTAATTGACGTTCGTAACTAGGCTTCAAAGAACAAATCAACCACAAGTTTTGACTTGATTTAAATGTATTGGAATAAATTGATAATTATGAAATTAAATATTTCGGAATGATAGGCCTATAATTAAAAAAAAGCAAAACATAAAATATCCGATAATGTGTTACTGTAACTTATTAATTGACTGTGCAAGTTATTACTCGAATACGACCTTCGCGGCCGGGTAATATCAGCAGACGAATCAAGTTCATATTAGCCGTAAGGCTGTATTGGCCGAGTTCAAGTCATATTAGCCGAGTTCAAGTCATATTGGCCGAGTTCAAGTCATATTGGCCGAGTTCACGGAGTGCGGCTGAAAGACGCAATTGACATGTGATGTCCCCGAGTTATGGTGTGTTTCCACGGACATGCGTTAACTACAGAACTACGCTATAGTGTTTCCATGGTCAGTCCGATAGTTTTTAACGCACGCGTTAACGGACGGAGAATGGAACTTGTCCCATTTTTAACGCATCGGACGAAGTAACGGACGAGGGATTTCGCTAATCATGACGTCATTGAAGGGGTTTTCCGATCCTGATGACCTTTTGCTGTAAGATAGAAATCCACAGAAATCGCCGAGTGAGTTTGTTCACTCATTTTTACTGACTGTGTTTATGTTGTAAATGTATTTTGCATGAAAAGGCTATGTAGATGTTTACTTATTTACATTCTTTCCCCAAACCGAAAAAAAAAATTGTCAATGATATAACCTTGACTTTTGACCGTAACCATATGACATATCGCACTAATAATCGCATGCGTTAACGCAAGTCCGTGGAAACACTTCACCCAATCCGTTAAACAATCGCATCCGTCAACGCACGCGTTAACGCAGGTCCGTGGAAACACACCATTAAATTAGACAGAAGCAGACGGCAGATGTTGATTTCAAAATGTCTTCACCAGAGCGCATTGTACAAGGTCTTACTAACAGGATATTAGAGTTGAAAGACAAAACTACTGTAAGTAAATCTGATCGCCGTTTTAGGACAGTGAAAGAGGAAGAAACTGTTCTACTTATCCAAGAACAACAACACAGAGCATAACTTGGTCGGACGTCAATTTGTTTAAAGGCCCACTTGCCGCCGTAGCCTGTTTAAATTTGCTAAGAAAACCAATTTACATGAGCTTAGTACGACTAATACCACTAAACTTTTGATATTTTGACGTTAAAACAGAACGTTGAAATTATTGGCTATTTTTCTCAAGACGTATAATTCAGACGCGTTTTAGTGCTTCTAGTCTCGAAAATGTATCAAAAAGTATTGTTTTAAACTAACTTTGCCTTAGAATGAATGAATGGTCGTCCCGGTTATTTAAATTTTGTTTACTTTTCGAACACGTTTTCGGTTCGTACAAGCCACATACTGTATGGATTTTCCTCATTCCAACTCCAATCATTTAGTTTTTCGATGGCCTTCAAATCCTCTTACTGTTGTGGCGATCAGAAACTATGAAAAAAATGTGAATTTTGGCAGCTCATGCCCCTTTAAACATAGGACACATAAAACATGTCTAGTTAGCTTTAGAATGTAGAAATGGGGTGAAAAACAAACGAAGAATCGAAGCCTGATTACAACAACAACGATCAGTGTCGGTCAACTTTCGTGTTGGATTACCCTCATTTCAGGCCATTTTATCTGTGGTTTACACTCAAACAAGCATCAGCAGGCTTTTCCAGTCGCTGTTAACCGATCGTCAGTCTGTATTTCTCAGATAAATAGGCCTACGTAAAATTACACTGTGCCGTTAGTTCACTCACTCGACTGAAACATAAAATAGCCAATAGGGGGCAGTGTGGTTTGTTTACGTTCCGGGTACGAAACAATTCAAATTTTCAAATTCAAATTAAAAATACAAAGTGACGTCCAAACTTTTAAATTTTGGTAAAAATAGAAAGTTCCTAACTTATTTTGTCTGGGAAAAATACAGAAAACGGTCTTTCTTTTTTAATGTAAACAATATTCCTGATTTTCGCGGCAAGTGTGCCTTAAAGGCATTGATAAAATGTTCAAAGGGCGACCAGCGGCTTCCTGAAAACATACCTCCTGTTCAACTTGACGGCTAGCATGGAAATAAATTCCACAGTCTATTAATAAAAATATTATGAATCGACTTTTTTCGTATTGCCTTGGCATTGGCCTTCGGGTGGTTGCATTGACCTCGGTCTGCGGGCCAATACGGCCACCCTCAGGCCAATATCAAGGCAATACGAAAACACTCGATTAATAACATATAATATATATTTAAGAACACTAAAGCACACGGGCACAGGGAAAATCTTCTTGTCTAAAATAACCATGGAGACAAGTTTAGAATTGTGTTAAAAAGAGGTATATCGTTTAGACTTTTATACCTTATCATATAAGTTGTTGTAATAAACTAAACCTATGATATTTCATTAGGTTGACGACTGACAAGAGCTTGGCCTTATTCAGTAGAATTTTCTGGAACACTTTGTAATACATTGACAATGCTTACGCATCTTAAGCTATGGCAAGAATATCGACAAACTGATATTGAGCCCCATAGGATAATGGGAAAAGACCCCCCCCCCCCGCTCCCGAAAAAACCTAGGTAGAAGACAGACAGGGGATTATAGCCCTGACCAGTATATCTCTCAAACACTTGTTCTTTTTATAAGCAATACATGTAGTAGGCCTATATCATTGAAATATGGGCCGCGAGGATCTCGTTGCTTATGGGTTTTGCTGTTAGGCTAACGTACAATCGAGATCTCGTGCCATTCTACGAGATCTTCAACTCGAGACATGGCTCGAGAGCCGTCGCACTCCATTTTTGCGCATAGTGAACTGTAAGAATCTTACTGAAAATTTATAATATGTATGATATTTAATTCTCTGTTCTATACTGTTCCCAAACATGTAATCCTACAATAATAACCGGTATCGCAAGGCCTTTGGGTAGAAATACTTGTTAAAAATCAAAAATATAATCGGCACTAAATCAGCTCATAAATACATTCTTAAACAAGATGGCAGCGCCCATGGATGTCAAGGCAAAATATGATATGGACCTCAAGGCATTTCAAGGTATTTTATATGTATTAGGAGAGTAGCAATCAATATAACAAAAAAGGTTATCGGCGGCTTAAACGTTACCTACCAGAATTATATCGGATATCTCTCTACACAACCGAGTCAACTTTCTGTGTCACATGTCGTTGTTTACCATTTTAAGGGCGTCGACAGCAGTGGCCTCCCTTTGTGTTCAAGCAACATGTCACTCAATTGTTTTAGAGTTGTATATCTCAACGAATGGCAGTAGGATCAATCTCTATTTTAGATTGGCTAACGTGGAGAGTGGAGTCGCATTGTACTCGTGCTTTCTGCAAATCCCGAGTGCCACAGTGTATGTGGAGAAGGTTGTTTTCTAGAGGATTTTATGTGTATGTTTCAGGTTGACGATCACTTAAATGAAGGCTACATTTATCTATGGACTACCAGTTGCAAATCACCGTATTTTGGGGCTGAATACAAATGGCGACCAGAAGTACATATCAAAATAATTTAGTCCGGACGAAAAAAGAAATAATTATAAATTAATCTAATGCCAAAAACATCTATAAGGATATTTGTTTATACATGTATATACTATTTAGCCAGGCAAACCACATGTTGTGTAACACAAAGAAGACAGACGCAGTTTCGGTATACATGTTATGATTCCTCCATTGCTTCAATTACAAATGATTCTGGCTGAAAGTTAACAGAGTGTTTCGGTTCCTTACATTATCACTGGGACACTTTTGTTGGGTCTTCGACAGGATATATGTAAAGTGTTCCCTTTGAGGCACCCACGACGCTGTTGTGCTGTGCACCTAACTTTCGTCCATTCTCAGTCAGTAAACAAAGCAGACAAAGGAATCCCAAAATAAAACTCTCTATTCAGTGGGAGCTAGGAAAGTTACCAATGACCATCTAGAAACCACATCTTATGTAAACATCAGTCGAATTGCACCACATCTTATGTAAACATCAGTCGAATTGCACCACATCTTATGTAAACATCAGTCGAATTGCACCACATCTTATGTAAACATCAGTCGAATTGCACCACATCTTATATAAACAACAGTCGAATAGCGCACAGTTTAACAATCTTTGTTCCGGCCGGTCATGTGACATTTCATGGGCAGAGATATTGTTGGATGAATTTTAGTTAGGAATCACATTGTGAAGCGAGGTTCAAGTTGTCGACTTGCCAAGAAACCCTAGTTTTTATTATTTAACCATCATTCTTCAACATTTGACCCCCATTTTGTTATTGACTTGTTTTTCTCCCATACATTTAAGTGGTGGCGATTTAAGAACGTCGGATCCAAACTAGCCAATGGGAAGTGGCTGTTCCACGAGTATCTATGTACACTAAAACACAGCAGGTATCTTCCTAACCCGCAAGAAAGTAAAACAGGATAGAGACACATTCATGAGTGCGACAAGGGCTAAGGGAAGATCTTCTTGACAAAGTTTTTGTGTTATACCCAACCAAACGTTGTTGTAACAAACCAAAAGCCATGATATTTCATTAGGCTGAAGACAGACGGGAGGTTCCTGCCTGTGTAACCTTCCGGAACACCGTGCAATACATGAGTATACGGTAGTATATTGAAGGTTATCGTTTTTAAGATCCGCACTGTTAAGTTACTCTCTGACTTTATCACCATTGAGAGAAATTTCTTGGCATTTGATTGGTCGAAACACCCAGAATGTGAGTCTGCATCCCAGTGCCTTCCGTGTATATATTTGATTCTGTATAACCCCGGAGTTAAGATCTCACGCGCTGTTATTACCACGGAGTGAAGGTCTTGGTGCGTCACAGCAATCTTCAGTCAAGACGAAATCCTATTGTGACGTCAGTTTAGAATGTTGTTTCGTCAGCATTGAACGCTCTGCTTGTCTCAAAGCTCGTGAAAACCGATATAACTTTGCAACGTCACAATAGAATTTATTTCTTTCGCGACGTCATTTAGACCTTGCTCGATACACTCAACCCATCACATTTTTGTGAACTAATCGAATAAAGAACAGCTAATTATACTCAGTTTTAAGTAAACAAGCTGCTCTGGATGGTGATAAATTCGTTATATGACGCCCTTGCGTGGGTATACGGGTAGATATTTGGTGTCTGACAGATATTTTTCCTCGGCTTCGCCTCGGAAAAATATTAATGTCAGACACCAAATATCTACCCGTATACCCACGCAAGGGCGTCATATAACTAATAATATAAATCCCCGAGTTTACTGCACCTCTGCAGTGAACAGTATAAGTGTGCCGAGGTGGTAGGCTGACATATATGCACCAAAAAAAACAAAAAAAAACAAACCCCTAAACAATATTGCGAAAAATATTTAAAGGCATTTTATTAATATATCAGTTAATTGTTTCAAATATTTTGTCAAATATGAAGTTGGCCTTACAAAGACGACTATTCTAAGCAATATCTGGCAGAGATGAATTATGAATCGTATTCTGTTAAAAATTAGAGTCTGTTTTAACTTCTGCATCTAGATGCAGGCTATATATATATAGCTTTTTAGTTCAAGGAAAGCGTGTTTTTTAAGCTTAAAAATACTCGCTTTTTTATGTACCTGTGAGTCATGACTATATAGTACCGTGATATATTTACGGGACATGAATAGTTAAATACCTGAAGATATTTTTTCAAACGAATGATTTAGCTTTTTCCTCGTCAACATAAAAAAACTGCGGTCAAAGTTTTGCCCGTAAACATGTGGTTTTCAGTTATGGACATCAACACATAGATTCTGCAGCATAAAGCGATTATATCATAAAATGTGCATGCTCTGGATTTTAAAAACATAATTTCCTTTAATCTTGTCGCAGCACAGTTTTTCAAGTAAGGACGGTTTGTACCTGGCCAGGGTCAACGACAGGTGTTTCTCGGTTCAAAACATAGATCTATCACATAATCTTGTCTAGGAGAATTGTGCAAAAATAACACCTATATACGTATATATAACCTACATATATAAATCAGCACCGATCTGGAAATCGTATTCATTTTGAGATTTTTACCTACACGATCACAGGTAAGTGGATTTTATTTATCGCTGCCCAGGTCCGTTGGTTAGAGTAAATGATAAAGTTAAAAACAAAGTCGTTTACAAATCTTATAAAAGTGCTATTTATCAGTTGCGTTCTTTTTACCAAACAAATGTCATTGTGGTGGTGTTGACTAGTTTGATTGGAGACAAACACCGAGCTCGGCTGTCATAGTTGGAGAGCCAACCAGGCAGCAAGAAGAGGGAGAAAAAGGCCCTTTATATGCCTGGACGGCTTTCGTTCAGGGTTAAAATCTATATCAAGCCTACCTTTTTATTTGGCAACTTATGCCACTTAAAGTTATTGGAGTTCCTGTTTCATTATCAGGCTTCAAGACTATTAACATTCCCCCGGATAGTTGAAAGAAGTCTCGATGATATATAGAGAGAAAATTATATTTCGACGGTCATTAAGAATAGAAAACAATGTTAAAGTTAGTGCGTCTGCTGGTGAGAGTCATTCCAATCAATTTGGTTTCTTCTTACAGACAATATGAAGGTGGTTGCCATCTTAGTTCTCACAGTCCTACTTGTCGCGTCATACACAAGTGCCGAGGGTAAGTTGACTTTATATGATAAGCTACATATGTTAGGTTAATTCGCTTAACGAATTAGCCAGTCACTGAACGATGTTTAATATGGGTATTTGCCAAATCATGGATTATGAACGAATTTAGCAGCTTAAATTTATATAACTCATATAAAAATTAAAGCTGCTAAAGCAGTTTCCGGGGTCCAAGCGGAAGTCGTTTAGTTGTTTGCTTACATCTGCAGACAATGACGGTCATATATGTCAAGATTTGGTTTAATCCGATTTGTACTTTTTGAGATAATGCCCGAAAAAGAAACATCACAAAATCACAATAATATATTAAGGGGAGTTCATTCTTTCGTATTCCAGTCTTGACACACTGGATCATCTCCCTTGTGTTTGGCCATAGATAATGCACCAAACAGACATCAAAGGACATCTCTATACAGCTTATCAGTTAATGTACTCAATAGCCTCAACTGTGGCCAGCTGGTCTTGACGGGCCATAAATCTTGAGGCAATAACTGCCTGACTGAAGAACTAATAGCCTAAAAAAACATAAGATCGGTTAAGAAATCTGTTTTATTTATGACATATTCGAATAAGTAAAGCGATTTAGCATATTGTGATATATTTTTCATTTCTGTAAGTGCATTAGAAGTAAAGATACAAATAAATTAGCTAAAAGCCTAATTATCGAACTAATGAACTTTAAAATAAGTACACACGTTCTTTTAATATAACACTACTTATATATCAAGTTTCAAGTAGATATGTCTTAGCATTACATAGTAAGAGACATTTATACGTTTTTTGACCTTATGTTAATTTTGACCTATGGCGAGCTCCCTAGATTTTGATCTCATCAAAATCGTTTCCGAATTAGAATTTAGTTCCATACCCGCACTACATAAAAATCCAAGTTTGACATATGTAGGTCCAGTGGTTTTAGAGAAGAAGTCGTTCAAATATTTCATTTTTTTGGACGAAAATCCAAGATGGCCGCCATACCATGTGACCTATGACGTCATACTTGTTTCGTTTGCATCCCTAGTCCATAGCAGTCTTACATGTAAAGTTTGAGTTTTATTTGACGAATACTTTTTGAGATATTGTCCGGCAAAGACCATCAGAAAATAATAATAATAATAATAATAATAATAATAATAACCCTTACAAAAATAATAGGGTTCCAAGCCATTGCTTGGCCCCCTAAATACCATGCACAAGACTTGGACAACCAAATTGAGACTGCTATGTGAAACGTTGCAATGTGACCATAATTTGATTATGATTGACTGATATTTTAGGCCACATTTAAGATTAGGTCACTTATATGTCGGCCTCAGTCCCTCACGGACCTTCCATCAAGGCGGCGCGGGTTCGAATCCTTCTCAGACCAAATAATAATTAAAAGATTTCTGAAGTGGATTTTTCACTCGGCCGACGTATGTGGACGAGTTGCCACCCAATCTCATTCTCGCGAGATCCCCTGCTACTACGTGAACGCGACGGACCTCTCAGGCCGTTCCAAGCCATTTCACCCAAAATTTGGGTAATCAAACTTACTTCCAAAATTGATTTGTACGTGATCTTTACCTGATTCTATATGTTGGCTTGTATTTCGTTTTTGGTACACGCCCTTAAGTTTTGAATTATCGTTGAGGAAATACAGGGACTATATTTCTACCCTCCGCGATTGTGAACAGGCCAGCGTATAACATGCTATTTTGTATGTCTACGTCACGTGATTGTAGTGAGAGTATTTCTCCGCAGCTCTGGCAAAAGGGGATTCCCCTTAGCAGACTAAGGCAAATGGCTTGTAACGGCCTGAGAGGTCCGTCGCGTTCACGTAGTAGCAGGGGATCTCGCGAGAATGAGATTGGTTGCCACCTACTCGCCGAAGGTCGGTTACGACCGAGCCCCAATCTGTGACAAACAACAACTCGCATTGATCAAATTACCCTGTCAGATAATTACTGATATTGTTTTGATCATCGAGTGGTTATTTACAACTATGGTATAGGAAGACATTATCACAGATCACATTCAAATATTTTTGTACCTTTCAGCTACGTGCTCGGAATCCTGTTATGAAAGCGGAGTAGGCTCGTCCTCCTGCACGGGAAAACATACCTGTATGTGCCACAATGGCGTGGCCATGTGCGACGGTGTAATGGCTGTGGTTAAACCAGACAAACCATAGTTAACAAGCATCAATCCTTAGCCCACCGGTACTCACATGATGTTGGCTTTCTAAATTGTACCTTCTCTGGAATAAACGGGAATATATCAAACACAAAAAAGAATTCAGAATTGTTATTCGCATGCAAGACTTGCTGTTTTGTATTTACGGAATAACATATTTTGGTTGAAACAAAGGTAAAAGAATAATACATCAAACAATTCCTTTGTTTTTTGACCCAGGTATGATTTAGTCTCATCTTTGCCTCTTCTAGATTTGGTATCTAGCTGGTAATCACTGGCATGAGTTTTATGTCCCACTCAAGATTATTTCGGTTAGATGGAGGCTTTGTCAGGTTCAGTGGAAAAGAAAACCAGGGTTCATTGCCCGGAAGAAACTCTGACCGTAGGAGAGTACTTGACAAACCTTCCAATGCCTAATTTTTTGTTCACACTGAACAGGACTTGCCAGATTTAGTAAACCAGGAGGCTGTAACGTAAGTGTTTACGTAACTGTCATAGCAACTTATCTCATAGCATGGGTTGCCATGACAGTTACACTACGACGCTTTGTTAAACAGGCTACAGGCTCTTTGCCAGATTGGCGATAGACGGATTGATTCATTTTTGACTCCGCATTCAAGATTATTTCACTTATATGGCGCGTTGCCAGTTTTAGTGGGAGCGGAAACCGGGCTCTTTTTCCATAGAAAACCCCCGACGTTCGGCGAGTACCTGACAACTCTTTCACATACTGCGACGATTGATGTTTGATTGATTGATTGGTGTTTTGCGCCGCGCTCAAGATTTTTTCACTTACATGGTGGCGTTGCCAGTTTTATCGTGGGAGGAAACCGGGCTCTATGCCCACGACCTTCAGTTGGTAACTGGCAACCATCCCACATAGGTCGTTCGAGTGAAAACCCAGCCAGAAATTTGTGTTGGAGCTGAGCGTTTGAAGTCCCTTGACAAATTTAGATTGACGTGGTGATAAAAAATATCAGTCATGATTGTTACCCGTATAGCCCGGATTGTCGGTCTTACGGCGACTTGTATTTTAAGGCTGCTAATGTGTCTTGTCGCCTTAACACGGAGAGAAAAAAAAATTCGGCAGAGCCCAGTTTCTCGGCTATTACCCGTACAAACCGAAAATATGTGTGTTTATAACAGACAAAATTTAAATAGCCGGGATGTAGGAAAACCGACTGTAACAAAGTCCCCCTAAAAGCTTCGGTAACCTAAAGTGGCATGAGCTGCCAAAATGTTGATATTTTGACGTTAAAACAGAATGTTGAAATTATCGGCTATTTTTCTCAAGACGTATAATTCAAAAGCCTTTTAGTACTTCTAGTCTCGAGAATGAACGATAAAGTATTGTTTTGAATCAATTTCGGCTTAGAATGAATGAATGGTCGTCCCGGTTATTTAAATTATGTTTACTTTTCGGACACGTATATTTTGGTTCGTATACAGGCCGCAGACTTTATGGCTTTCCCTCATTCCAACGCAAATAATTTCGTTTTTCGACGGCCTTTAAAGCCTCTTACAGTCGTAGCGATGAAAAAGGTGTGAATTTTGGTAGCTCATGCCACTTTAAAAAGTATGTTCAGATATTTCACTTCGGTACCCAAAATGGTTGCCAACATTCAAAACTACTGCACCCAATAAATATTCCCAGCCGTCAGCAAAATTATCCGACCTGTATGATGTATGATCGGCTCAGATGAATGATTTATAGATGCAAAACCATAATGTCCAGTGCATATAAATCCTAGCTAGGATTTAGTGGTGGTGGTGGTCGTGGTGATAGTGTGCATAAAGGCCCCTTCTCACTGTGCGATTTGTCGAACCCACTTGTAGCATGCTAGTCAAATGGATGCATTTGATTGGTTGACAAATCATATTGACCAATTAAAAGCATCCATTTTATAATCGCATCCTTCAAGTTGGTACGACAAATCGCACAGTAAGAACGGTATTACATGGTGAAAGATAACAAGACGAATTGTACACTTGTATTAAACAGGAAAATATAGATGCCACTTCAGGTTTATTAAGTGAATTGAGAGTGCTTGGACCCATTTTGACCATTTATTAACCTTAAATTACAGTTCATCAGTTTACTAAAAACAAAATGGACTAACATGAACATGCTCGAAAAAGGAACATTTGAACACTCTAAATAAAAAAAATGTCCTGGGGGCTGTTACTCAACAAATGTACACTCAAGTCGTAGGCAATGCTGAACTCCAGAAGCAAAATATACCTCCAACATTACCTTACGCCAGTTGCAAAGTCAAATCGGACATAAATGTTTATACAGAGAGCCTCCAGGTAGCTTGTCTGGATCCTAACATTTCACTGAAGTTTAATATCACAATCAGTAAGTTTAGATTATGATTAAAATAACCATTCTGAAAGTATTGCATAGCACTACTTAGTCCCCAATCTGAAGTTAAATGCCCATTTTTGTAATTTTCATGAAAATTTCAACTTCTGTAAAAATCACTTAAGAAAAAGATCTGTAACCCACCATGGTAGACACAAATATAAAATTTTACCTTATTTTTTTGATAGACTTTAGTTGGAAGAGTTGCCAGGTACTCACTGAAGGTCAGGGGTTCCCTTCAGGCAATGAGCCCGCTTTCCTCCCCACTAAACATGGCAACGCCACCATATAAGGGAAATAATCTTGAGGGCGGCGTAAAACATCAATCAATCACTTGAAAGACTTTAGATACATGAAGTCTTTAGAAAAAAGTCAGAAAAAATGAAATTTCTATGAAAATTTAATAGTTCAAGGGCCATACATTTCATTAAGATAAGTTGAGTGGAAAGAAATGTAAACTTTATCTGTAACTCATCAAGGTTGACTAAAAATCTGCTGAATATCTGAAAGTTAAATCCTACTATGGAATGGTTTTATTAAAGTCAAAACATATAGAACTAGAGATTTATGGCTCCGCGAAGGAGGGGAACTGATTGACAAGGGTATTAGAACCGGCAGTGTGGTTTGAGAGGTGACATAAAGAAGAAATGAAACAATAAAGATGATGTATGATGTCCTTGGCATTAATTATTTTAAAAGATGGCTGCCATTTTTAAAAATCAAGATGGCTGAAAACTTATAACAAATAATGCCTTATCACAAGTTTACTCCCGATACAATATTGCTCATAATCTAATATGCTTCATGGCAGCCATATTGTATTGGGCACATGGCTGAAAATTTATCCCAATCGCCCTTTCCTCAATGTCAAGGCACACCCCAGGTTTGATATTGGATTGCGCCGATTGCTGAAAATCAATTCCAACCGTCCTCTCAATAATATCAAGGCACACCCCAAGTTTGAAGTTGATCGGATCAATCAGGCACAAGTTATTGCCCGGACAAGAAAATCATGCTCATAATCCACTATGACAGACAGCGGCCATATTAGTTTGCGCACATTACTGAAAACCAATTCAAACTGTCCTCCAACCGAAGCCAAAGCACACCAAGTTTGAAGTTGATCGGATGAATCATTCGTGAGTTATTGCCCGGACAAGAAAATCATGGTGATAATCCAATATGATGGATAGCGGCCATATTGGATTGCGCACATTGCTGAAAATCAGTCCCAACTGTCCTCTGCCCAATGTCAAGGCACACCCCAAGTTTGAAGTTAATCGGATGAATCATCCACAAGTTATTGCCCGGACAAGAAAATCATGCTCATAATCCAATATGTTGGATAGCGGCCATATTGGATTGCGCACATTGCTGAAAATCAATCACAACCGTCCTCTGCCCGATGTCAAGGCACATTCCAAGTTTGAAGTTGATCGGATGAATCATTCATGAGTTATTGTACGGACAAGGATGGAAAGACGGACGGACGAACGGACAGACGGAAAACATAATGGCTCCGCTTTTGCTTTGCGGAGCCATAACAAACCATACTATGTGGTACATGATGGTGTATATCTATGAGCTTTCGAGAGTAGCTACTATAATCACTAGCTGAGAAATCTTGGTTCTGCCGAATTTTTTTTTTCCGTGTTCGTCATAGCCAAGATCACTTCCATAGTAAAAAAGTGATATTTGTTAAGGAGACCCGCCAAAAAAATCGGCGGCGCAAATTTCACAACAAATAAGCAAAAAATACAAGTCATCAGAAGATGCCGTATCCCCCCGGCCCCGCATAAGATTTATTATTTATTTTAAGTTTTTATAAGATATCTATGCTTTACTGTCGGAAAAGGGCAGTAACTCTAAAAATAATTAGACCAGCGCCATCAAAATATGCGGTGCACATCCTCAAATTATATCCAGCAAGTTTCGGAAAAATCCGATAAAAATCTTGAGAGGAGAAGCGATGACAAGCACTAATTGTCTATGTCTTCTTATACTGTCAGAAAAGGACAGTAACTCTAAAAATAATGAAACCAGCGCAACCAAAATAGGAGGTGCACATCCTCGAATGATATTCAGCATGTCCACCAAGTTTCTCAAAAATTTAATAAAAATTGTGGGAGGAGATGCGATGACAACCACTAATTGTCTATGTCATCTTATACTGTCGGAAAAGGGAAGTAACTCTAAAAATAATAAAACCAGCGCAGCCAAAATAGAAGGTGCACATCCTCGAATGATATCCAGCAAGTCAACCAAATTTTTAAAAAATCTGATAAAAATCGTGGCAGGATATGCGATGACCACTAATTGTTGTCTTATACTGTCAGAAAAGGGCAGTAACTCTAAAAATAATGATACCAGCGGAACCAAAATAGGAGGTGCACATCCTCGAATAATATCCAGCATGTCCACCAAGTTTCTAAAAAAAATTATAAAAACTGTGGGAGCAGATGCGATGACAAGCCCTAATTGTCTATGTCGTCTTATGCTGTCGGAAAAGGGCAGTAACTCTAAAAATAATGAAACCAGCGCAACCAAAATAAGAGGTGCACATCCTCTAATGATATTCAGCATGTCCACCAAGTTTCCCCAAAATTTAATAAAAACTGTGGGAGGAGATGCGATGACAACCACTAATTGCCTATGTCGTCTTATACTGTCGGAAAAGGGCAGTAACTCTAAAAATAATGAAACCAGCGCAACCAAAATAGGAGGTGCACATCCTCAAATGATATCCAGTATGACAACCAAGTTTTAAAAAAATCCAATAAAAACCGTGGGAGGAGATGACAAGAAATGATTACGGACAGACAGACAGACAAGCTGATCGCTATATCCCCCCGCATTATATGCCGGGGGGATAAAAATATTGACCACTGCATCCCGATAGTATAGACCACGAAGAAGGAGTTTGTCAAACTTATGCCGCTGTAAAGTGACTAAAGATATATGATTAAAGTATTTCTACGACGCCCTGCACAGTTTAACTGGTCGTTTAAATGTTTTACTATGGCGGTTACGTCAGGTTGAAAGCCAGTGGACTTCAAAACAAATATTGACTGCATAAGGGAAAGTTTACAGCGGCATAAGTTTGACAAACTCCTTCTTCGTGGTCTATACTATCGGAATGCAGTGGTAAATATTTTATTCTTTGCTTATTTGTTGTGAAATTTGCGCCTAAAAACCTTAACAAATATCACTTTTTTACTATGGAAGTGATCTTGGCTATGACGAACACGGAAAAAAAAATTCGGCATAGCCAAGATTTCTCTGCTACTATAATCACCAGATATTACATTACACAATTGCGTAATATCTGATGATGAGAGTAGCTACTCGCGAAAGCTCACCCGTACACACCATCATGGTCAACATAGTACGAGTTGTCATACATGTATCTGAAAGTGTTCAGAAAAAATGACCAAGGGCCGGAAAAAAGGCCAGCGACTGGAACAGAATTGTAAATCGCGGGTGAGTGAAGTTAGTCCACCATCAAATAGAGGAATTGTGATGGAGTGAGAGTTACTTATTGAGCCATAGAAAGTTATAGACGCTTATATTAAATCTTTAATATTCCTCTGTGACGAAATAAAAATTTTGCTTTATTTTTTTAAATTTTCTTATCATTCATTTAAATAATTGGGACGTCCAAGCCTCGACCTATACTGGGGTCGCTGATTCTTCGTGCCCAATATTTTTAACCTTGGTGTCTTTTCAATTTCTCTAGGTTATTTGGGGAGTTAATTATACTCAAAAGTCATTAAAAAGGTGCCCTGATTTTCCTGAAATATACAGGGTCTCTAAATAATCCATGAAAGCAGTATACAAAAATATGCACAATCAGTCATTAATTAAAATCCTGGCACACATGAATAATATGAGTATTTAAAACCGAGGCATCAACGACAGTGGACTATTTAGGTGTCAGTAGTGACAATGTTGTTAACTGAACTCTTCTGGAACCTCCGCTATCAGAATTATTACTGGAACGAATTGTCATTGTAGGTTTAGGGGGTGGCGTAGATTCTGGTTTCTTAAAAACTGTGTTGTCTTTTATTGTTTTACTCTCCATGTTAATTTTATCACCAAAGTCTAATGTTTTAACAGTGTCCTTGGCATCCATGGAAACTGATTGCACTCGGTCATCTGTTGGCGTTTTTGTAGGCGCCGAATCATTTGACATTTCCAGGATTAAATGAAGGTCCGAAGAGCCAGGGTCGACATCCATTTTCTCCTCGCTGGTCTCATTTTCAGTATCCTGAAAAAAAATAAATAACCATTTTGATTGGTCGATTGAGGTATTAGAGCATGCTCAAGATTATTTCACTCATATGGCAGCACTGCCAAGTATAGTAAGGGGAGAAAACCACCACGTTTGCACGGAGAAAAACCACGATTGATTGATGTTTTATGCCGCGCTCAAGATTATTTCACTTATATGGCGGCGTTGCCAGTTTTATTGTGGGAGGAAACAAGGCTCTGTGCCCGGAGGAAACCCACAACCTTCCGCTGGTAACTGGCAAACATCCCACATAGGTCGTTGGAGTGAAAACCCAGTCAGAAAATTTTCCAATTTTTGGACTGAGTGGGATTCGAACCCGCGGCATATTGGTGGAAGGCTGTTCGGATTGAGCATCCAACGCTCTACCTACTGAGCAACGGAGGCCCCTTCAGCATTTGAAGGTTTCACGAAGTGAAGGCTTGTGATCAAATGAGAATCCAGACATAAATTTTCACGACCTGACAATAAATAGCCTTCGATTGACTAAGTCACAAAAGGACGATGTTATGTGAAGCGGAAATTGAGTTTAACACGATTTGTTGTACAAAAGAATTCCTGGCATATGTTTTTCCATTTGTACCTGGCCAGGAGCCAGCTTACGTCAATAACAGCAGGCCTGTCGGAAAACTGTTTGAACATGACTCAAATCAATGATGGAATTGTTCGGAGCATCAGCTGGCCAAAATACAACGATCTGGCAATCTGAATTATAGAAAGGGAAAAGTAATTACCTAATAATCTTATTGAATAAAATACCTGAATGACTGGACATTCTTCTGGCTTTTGTGATTGGTCCGAGTTGTGTTTGACAGATTTCATGGGTGTGCTTGTGGCTGTTGAAGTCTGAGCTGATTGGCTGTTGATGACCTCTGACATTATTTCAGCCGGTGAACTTGATTGGTCAGGGTAGTAGAGTTTTGCTGCAGAGTTGACCTGTTTACTGTAAGGTACACCCAATTCACCTTTCTCAAATGAAATGATGGAACAGAAACCATCTGTGGATGCCACCATGAGACTTTTGCCATCCGAGGTCCTGGAGATAAATAAGGTATCTATATGATCCACTTAACAACTTGACATAGCAAAGTAGGAAGGAATCTTTATAAATATTCATGGTGTAATCTCAATATTTCGATTTTAATTAAGGTATTTTTATTAAAGTGACATGAGTTGCCAAAATTAAAATTCTTAATTTGACATATGCTGAAAACTCTAAGATTGATGTTGCTGTAAATTGATAAAGCCAGTAATCTGTGCGAACCAAACATGTGTGCCAATAAAGGGCATTCACAATTTCACAAATCCAGAATGAAGAGCAGAACATTCTGTACTTCTACATAAAATGACCAACAATTAGCTTATTCCGTTTCAACCAAAATTGACCCTATATTTAGCATCTCATGCCACTTTAAAACATTCACTAAAGAGAGATTGATATTTTACACCGCACTAAAGATAATTTCAGTAACATGGCAGAAATGCCCAGTTTTAGGGGTGGGTTAGTAAACTGGGCTCTTTGCCCACAAAAACCCCTAAGCTTCGAGAGAAACAATTCAATATAGGATCAGTAAAAATAGCTGGGTTGATGTTTTACTCCCTAAAGCTAATTTAACGTATATAGTGGCATTGCCAGGTTTGTAGGGTAGGGGTGGAGACCAGGCTTTCCATGGTATGAGATAACCATTCCACTTGGCAACAAAAGATAGAAAATATAATGAAAAAATAGTTTCTACAGTTTGACTAGCATGCTCTGAATACAGTGTCCCACCTGGGCCTAGAAGCCATAATACATGCTTAACATGTAATATGGCAAATAAGATTTCTGTTAAAGTTTATTAACTAAGGTGTAAAGTTCACATATTGTATGTGAACACCATGGCTCTGTATGCAAAAATGATCTCGCCAACATTAGGCTTCCATCACTGAGTCACAAGTTTGAATCCCACTCAGTTGAGGAGACTGAGTCGGCAAGGGTGAATGTCCCTCAGACCAACACAGGCTTTCCATCGATCCGTTGCAGGTTTTATACCCACTCAGACCGAATGAAATTTCTGAGCAGGTTTTTCACTTGACCCCCTTATGTGAAAGAGTAACAAAGTACTCGTCAGAGGTGGAGGGTTTCCTGAGCAATAAGCCAAATCCACCCCCCCCCCCCCCCCCCCCCCCCCCCCCGCCCCCCCTTCCACATTAAAACTGGCAATGCCCCAACATAAGTGAAATAATCTTGAGTGCGGCGTAAAACATCAACGAATCCACTCACTCAGCCATAAAAAAACCCATACATACCAAGATAAATCACTCAGCTGATGATAATGTAGATTTCCAACGAAGGCAAATGGATAGGACTGCTGGGTATCATATAGAAGAACTGAGTCCTCCGTAGCTACGGCAAACACCATACGATATGGAAGACTGTCAAACAAATTTTATACAAAGGTTAATTAATTAAGCCTATTTTATTTTTATTCTAATTTTAATCAGATAGTTTGGAGGAAAGAGCAGGCTCTCTGCTACAAGGAGTCTGTTATATATACATTTGTATTTTAATCAAACCATGATGCTTGTATTTGAATAAAGTCGTTGTTGGGATACAACAATCCTCATTCAAAAGATAGTGGTTAAGCTTTTCACAGAATTCTACAATGATTTTACAGACATACCTAAAAAGTGTCTCATATTTCTCCCATTCTTTTAAGTTATTGTTGTCCTTATCTGAAATAAACAGAAGAAATCATAGTTATAGGTCATCGAAAAACTAACTTATTGACGTTGGCATGAGAAAAATCCATACAGTCAGTGGCGTGTTTCCGAAAAGTAAAAAAATTTAAACAGAGACAAACAATCATTTGTTTTAAGTTAGTTCAAAACACTGCTTTGGCGTAAATTCTCGAAACTAGTAGCACTATAACGCTTATGAATTGTACATCTTGAGAAAATTAGCCGATAATTTTCACATTCTGTTTAACGGCAAAATGTCAACATCTTGACAGCTGATGCCACTTTATTATGTCCCCTGACTATCATCCATACAGATATACGCTCAAGTTCGCTAACGTTCTGACTTCAAATTCAAAACTTGACTAGACTTATTAAAAACAACCATTGTAGTTGTCTATCAGATGGTTGAGGGCTTCCCTGTTAAATCTTGGCCCAGTTTTTCTCCTCAATAAAATGTGAACTTTTGAAGTTATGTTAACTTTTGATGTGGCTTTAACACCAAAAAATCAACAATTTTCTATTTTACAGTTCTTGCTAGTACCATGCTTTTTAATTGATAGGTCTTGTACTTTCAAATTGCTAGAGAGAAATATCATTACCAAAGAATTATCTTTGTAAGCGGATGCTCTATTAACAAGCATTTGGTGGCTCTGGTGGGTGTTTGTCCTCAGTCACATTGGTTATAAATCTCAACCAGTTACATGGTTCAACACTTACTCATGGATATGGGAAGGAGTGTGTTTGTTTTTTTTTTTGGGGGGGGGGGGGGGGATAAAATAACAAGAAAAGATTTTCTTTCAGTACGAGACAAATTCTTGGGTCCAACATGCCCATTTCTTAAAATCAGTGAAATAAATGTATGATAGCAATCAATCAATCCCATCAATTTCTTACCTTCAAGATTACTTTTTGGAACTTTCCTGAGTTGATAAAGTACAGGTGAGAACTTGACACAAATTGTGACTTTATGAAAACTTGGTAAGTGCAACACGGGTCTGTAAAAATAAACAATAGCAGTTTAGTGAACACATGGTTAAAGGCAATCCATACTCATTTTTAAAAAAATTATACCTAAAGAGCTGTAATTGTATTTCTAAATTAAACTTAGGTGTGAGGATATGATGCAATGTTGTTAGTAATGCCATGAAATAATCCCTTTACAAAGCACTGAGACTCTCCAAGGCCCATCAGTAGAGGGATGTATTTGATGAGCCTTCCACTGATGCATGAACACCAGTTCACCTCCTCTGGCCCAGTGTTCTTATCCACATGATGAAAAGTGGGTTGGTTGATTGTTTGGTGTTTTACGGCGAGCTCAAGATTATTTCACTTGTCAGTTTTTATTGTGGGAGGAAACCGGGTTCTATGCCCATAGGAAACCCACGACCTTCCGGTGGTAACTGGCAACCATCTCACATGGGTTGTTCGAGTGAGAGCATTCATTTACAGATCGAACCACAAGGTCCCCCGTAACATTATTTACATAAATTAATGCTATTTTGGGGTAGGAAAGCCTAAGCCTTTTTGTAAACAAAAAGCTAATTCATAAAGCTGAGAGAAACATAGCCCCTATAAAACCTACTTTGAAAATCCTTGTCGTGTAAAAACATGTGTACAGCTGACCACTTTGTCTGCTTCCTCGTAACAGCCAGCGGGCGTAGCTAACAGCTCACCATCAGGGGAGAACGAAAGACGTCGAAAGAAAGACCTCATGGTGTCATCGTGGAAAATACGGTAAGATTTTGGTTTAGTGTCAGTGTTTTCTGAAGGAGGGGCTAAATGTGGGGGTTGTGTCATCTTGGAGATATTATTCATACAATTCTTACTGGAGAGATTGAACACTCTACAGGACCTGGAAATACAGAATAGTTGATGACTGACTGATTGATTGATTGATATTAATCTTATTAATCTTATTAAAGGGATAAATGCTTAGTTCTTTCTCAACAACTGTAAATTGACTTACGATGTATTTTAAAAATGTGTTGAAACAAAACAAAACAAGTATCCTGTACGGTTACTTGGGAAGTATGGTCTTAAACTTGCTATTTATTCAAGGATTCATAGAACTGAAGAAAATATTCAATTTGATATAAAATAGTCAGATTCAGTATTAAAAACTAGCATTATATTCTCAATGTCAATTTGATTTATTCACTATATTCCTTGCCAGGTTTAGTGGTGGAGTATCCGAGGCATCAATCCTCTAAGACTCTGTCAAGTGATTGTCATATGGTAACAAAAGTACCAACGGATCAAAAAGACCTGCATCCCCATCTAAATTGTGGAGAATCGCCTCCAAGATCATAAAATGTCAGGAATGCTAATGCATTTGGTTGATTGATGTTTTACGCCACACTCAAGATTATTTCACTTAATTGGCGACATTGCCAGGTTTAGTGGGGGAGAAAACTGGGCTAATGCATTTGGCATCCTTGATGTTTCTTAGCCATACCTGTCTGAACTTAACGTGGCTACATACTCTCCCAATGGATCAAATGTAACACCTTGAACAAAACTTCTGTGCTCATTAAATATTGCCAGCTTAGCATCTGCAGATATAGAACAGACAAACAGATTATATTAGGTTAGGGATACCCATTGATCTATGACGTCACAATAGATAAGGTTGCGAAGATCTGTCCCAAAGAATTCTGTGAGATTCTATGAAATGAGCATAACGTAGGAGACCTACCTATGACTCCACTAAAATGCGGTTGGTTGAGTGATCTCTCTATTGAGGAAGACAATGAATATTGATATATATTCTTTAGTCAAAGTTTTCTATTAATAATCCAGCAATCAAAACAGTCACAAACATTTTGCAAACGCCCCCCAGCTTCTATCAGGGAGAGGGATGAACTGCTCTTTTGAATTGATTGAGGTGGAGCGTGGAGGAGAGGGAAAGTGATCACTCTCCATTCCTGGCAAAGCCTGTATGTTATGTCACATTGACACCTTTTAGTTTTTGACTGTCGCCTGTAACTGTTAATAACTAAAAAGTTATTTAATGAGAATTTGTCCCTTACCTTTTTGTACATCCCAGAGAATAGCACTGTTATCCACTGAACCTGATATTAAATATTTCCCATCTGTTGACCAGCATAAATCATAAACATCTTCAGGGTGACCTCTGGTGGGGAGAAAAAGGGAGATAACTATAACATAGAGAGTTTAATAACAGAAGCTGCATGTTCTTTTTAATGTTTGGCAGGATGAACTGAAAATCTGTTACCCATCATGAAAGTCAGTATATGGTATAAAACTATTTGTTGGTTGGTTCCCAGCATTTCAATAAACGAAAGCGATTCATTATTTCTGACAGACACTGACATTATCAGGCTTGATAGCATAGGGATAATAAATAATGAAGAAGGGTCGTAAGCAGAAAAAAAAGGATTTCTTTATTTATTAGTAAAGCTGTCTACCTGAGTGTTTTGAAGGTTGACCAAATTTCCTTGTTATCTTCCTCTTCCTCCTGGAAGATGTTCCCCGTAGGTACAGGTGTGTCACTTAACTTCCAAAATATTATCACAGAATCTGAAACAAGGGCAAGGATGGTTTTGAAACAAAATTAGCTAATTGTTGGACATTTTTATCTAATAAGAGTTTAACGTTGACACCAATCTTGCAGAATGAGATGTACATTAGGGTAGTTTTATAAGCAACAGAACACCCAAAATGAGATTTTATTTAAAGTGGCACAACATATAGAAAAACCTTTGTTGAGACAGAATCAGTCATTTTCCATTTTAAAAAGTGCAAAATAAAATGTTTCTGCTGATACAAATCGAGGTTTTGATTGAGTGATGTTTTAAGCCGCATTCAAGTTTAATTCACATATATGGTGGCGTTGTTAGGTTTAGTGGAGCCTGGAGGCTAGATGGATTAATGTTTTTACGCCACACTAAAAATAATTTCAATCACACGGCAGAAATGCCTGGCTTAGCGGAGGAACCATATTGCTGTTTCTGAAAATATTTACCACTGACATAACTTTAGAACTAGTTTTCACATAAAGTTGAACATATATTTGGCCAGGACAGTTAAGCCTAGCGACACCACTGGAGTCAGGCCTCGATATAACAGGTGATCGAAACGGTCCATCGCCTGATGATCACCTGAAAGGCGAACCGATCGATTGTTTTTTGTTTGTTTTTAATTATTCCGTGCTCTGAATACAGGAGCACTGTAAGGGCTTTTGAGTGAACAGTATTTAACAAACAATAAACGTTCTTTCACTTCACATTACCCATGATGAGTCCAAATTTATGCTAATATGGAGAAAAAAACCCTCAGAAAATCAATAAATTTACATCACTAATGCTCTTTTACAGTGGCTTTGTCTAGACAATGTCACTTGAACAGATAAGAGATTGGCAAAAACCTACCATCACCGGATGAAGCCAGAATGTCTCCTGAAAATACAAAATCAGATATTAATATTGATGCCATGATCTTTAATTTGACATAACAAATGAAGATACATTGTAATAAATATTTCATTTTTTTCCTTAGATAATGAAGATTAGATGACGAATTTTTTCTTTCATGTTTGGGGTTTTATGGTGAAGAAGATTATTTTATTTATGAAATGGTTGTTTGCAGGTTTATTGTGGCAGGAAACCAGGTTTTCAGTCTGCAGTACAAATTTACTTGGTACTAAACGTTGTCTGTAAAGAGATATTTTACTCTCACAGCAATACAAGCCTTTCATCGAGGGGCTGAGGGTTATAATCCAATTCAGTTCAACAAAAAACATTCAGCTTTTGTGGCATAGTTGCCAGATACCTGCTCAAGGACCCTCCAGTAAACGAAGCCTGCTCTCCACCCCCAGACAATGCCGCCAAATAAGAGGAATAATCTTGAGTGTGCCGTACAACATCAATCAATCCAAAAATGTATGTCTCACTATACAATTAGAAAGTCTTTGGTACTTTGAGACGCTGTAATCGGCTTAGGTTCATTGATTGATAATTTACGCAGCATTCAAAGTCCTCCCCCACATATGATTGTTTGGTGTTTTACGCCGCACTCAAGATTATTTCACTTATATGGCGGCTTCGCCAGTTTTATTGTGGGAGGAAACCGGGCTCTATGCCCGGAGGAAACCCATGACCTTCCGGTGGTAACTGGCAACCATCCCACATCCAATTTTTGGGGACTGAGTGGGATTCGAACCTGCGACCCATTGGTGGAAGGCTGTTCGGATTGAGCGTTGGACGCTCTACCTACTGTCAGACTAAAGGACTATCACCCTAACCATATGCCACTGAGGTCCTAGTAAGTTCCAATCTCATTGCTTTTCCAATGCTAGAAATGTGTCCAATTCGTCACACTGACCTGATGGTGAAAATCGAATGACGTTAACTGAGGATGTATGTCTGACGAGACTGGATAAGAACTCCACACACCCTTTACCATCCTCATCAGACTTTAACGCCCACATCTGAGAAAAAAGAAAGAAATGGTAGGATAAGAGACAAGAGCTGGTACTAATTGACTAAGGACAAATTCCAGAGAATGATCTATTGCTTTGTATGCCACTTTCAATATCTGAACAAGTGTGCATGAGGTTTTACACTAAAAATTTGGATGAGATTATTTCATTTATATTGTGGCGTGACCAGGTTTAGTGGCGGAGAATTGATTGTTTGGTGTTTTACGCCGTGCTCAAGATTATTTCACTTATATGGTGGCATTGCCAGTTTTACCCACGATCTTCAGTTGCTAACTGGCAACCATCCCACATAGGTCGAGTGGGGGAGGAATTCATCCACCTTTGGAGAGAACCTGGCAACTCTTCCACTCAAAAATGTTTCTGTTTTATTTCGTTCGAGTTGGATTTGAACCAGTGCAGCATCGAATGAAGGCCTGTGTCGGTCTGAGCCACAGCCTCAAAATAATTAAGGCATCACAGCAATGTATTATTATGAACAACAAGATCGTTTACAATCAATGCCATACAGAAGTCAACCAGGCCATACAAGTAGAGCTGAAGGATTTTCCTACAAAAACAAGTAAACTAATAAATGAAATAATCTTGAGTATGGCATAGAGCCACTTCCCACTTACCCGGTATTCTTTACAGCCTATTTTGATAGAAACAAAAGCAATATTACTGAATACCTTACCCTGACATTTTTATCTTTGCCAGCTGTGGCCACCCTTTGAACTGTTCTATTCCCGGGTTGGAAATCCACACTGTATACAGGATCCCGCCCATGCCAAGAGATTTGGGGAGTATTCACTTTCATCTACACAGAAATAGAAATAAATCTTTAAGTGACATGAACTTAACAAAATTCAGAATTAACTTCATGAATTCCGATTGTCAAGAAAAGCTTTGTTTTGTAATACCTTTAAAAACTGAAAGATTGATATTGAAATGAAAAATATCAGTAAACCCAGTGACACAAACAAAAGCCAGACAGCCCGAATCCCCCACTCGCCTCCTCGTTTCCTTCAAATTAAGTTGGGAAATGTACAAACACAGGTTGACCTATGAGAGCCGCGCTTTCATATTTTGTGGATAAACATACTGCTCGGACTTGATACAATATTTTTTTTTCTATTTAAATCCACACTCAATGGGTCTCGAACCCCTACCTTTCCAATCTGAAGCTGCACAGAACCACATGTGCACTCAGTTAGACCGTAGCATCTTTCCACTAGACTAAAAGCAAAATCCGTCAGTTCAAAGGTCATATCTGAGCTGAATGACCTTTGACCTCTCGGATATGAATAAATTCGGACGTCATCCGACACATTCACTCAGTTTACAGAAAACACGCCTTATGACAAATAACACGAAGAGATGCAAAAAGTCTTGTAAATGTGCTGCCATCTAAAATTTACGATTCAAATTAAATACACAATTAACAAATAAACTGTTTTAGTGCATGAAGTAAATAAAACAGATTTTTATTATCAAACAGTTTTAAAATGAATTAAAGACGATGTGTGCAGAATAAAAATGCATCGATGGTCACTAATGACCACCGTATAATCGCGCCGACTGGCAATATTTAAAGACCTGAAATTTGCGCGTCCGAGTCAGTGACTTGGGTGAACGACGGACTGTCACCACGTGGGAAGCATGCACCACTACAGACACCAGTCTTTAATTTGAAACATCAATGCAGTGGCGGATCCAGAGGGGGGGACGGGGTGTTCCGGACCCCCCCTGAAATTTTTAGGAGTGCCCTTTTTCGATAATCAGTGCCCTTTTAAAAAAGAAATAAAAAGTTTCGCCTGACGTTCTTATTGTATTATTCGAGTAAATTACGTGAAGTCTACTATAGTAAAGCCTCATTTCATACGCTTCATGGTGCATAATCCCAGAACCTTGGCTATTGTAATTAAGTATAAGCCCCCAGTCTGATAACTTCGGGGATTTACGTACGTGAAATACCCTCTGATAGATTATAGGTCATTTTGAATGTGGCGACCAAAAAGGTAGCCGTGAAACGTACAACTTTCATACCCTATGGAGGGCCCAACAAAAGTGTCCTCGTAAGGGACCGGACTACTCTTAACTTTCACGCTCTCAGTTTTATAATTGAAGCATTGGAGGATTCCTGATATGTACCAAAACTGCCTCTCTTCTTTGCGTTACACAACCGGGGGTCAGGACCCCCCATTTTTTCTGAGCCAAAAAAAAAAGGGAAAGAAAAAGAGAGAAAAAACTAGTTCCATGTCTAATAAACCTATATATATTCGATTCTAAACACTGAAATGATGGCCTTATCTGACAGGATTCGAGGAATATGGCACTAAAGAAAAGAGAACAAAATTATATACACCGTTCTTTGTTTGGACATATCTTCGGCCGATATGGCGGATTGTCGATGATTTCTCCGAGAACGTGTCTTCAGTAATGCAACTGTTACTTTCAAGAAATTGTAACTTAAGTCATGGACAGGGTTTTGCTTGATGATTTTAAGAGCCTAGGTGGTACGGGACCCACGCCTGTAGGCCTATATAGGCCTACTGGGTTTCGGTAGTCTGCCACCTTCCCACTTTCAATAAAGAAAACTATCCACGGACCCTTTTATGTAGTACAAGTATGTAGTTTTTCCCATATAGATGCCAAAATCAATATAAAACAAACCGCGGGCGCTTCTCCTGCTTGTCTTATTTTGTTATTTTCAAGAATTAGGGAAAGCAAAATCCAAAAATTATTTACGTGCAGAACAGCCTCAGAACGTTTCTCAGGCAATCTAGAACCCCTGAGTTTCCGGGGCCTAAGCGGTCCCTGGGTCCTCGCCTGATGCGTTGGGATAGTCAGCCCCTCCCCCATGCTTCAAAAACGTTACAAGGCTTCATCTATAACTTTGAAACATAATGATTTTACTGTTGTTTTTTAAGAATTAAGGAGAGCAAAATCCGGAAATTTTTGCATTTTAGCTGCAGAACACCCTCAGAACGCTTCTCATGCAATCTACATTTTGCTGCGCTTCCGGGGCCTAGGCGGCCCCTGCACCCTCGCCTAATGCGTTGGAATTGTCACCCCCTTATCCATGCTTTAAAGCGTCACAATGCTTCACTTAAAACTGGGGAACATAACGACTTAACTTATTTTTAAGAATTAAGGAGAGCAAAATCCGGAAATTAGGCCTATTTGCATGTTTAGTTGCACAACACCCTTAGAACGCTTCTCAGGCAATCTAGATTTCCCTGCGCTTCCGGGGCCTGGGCGACCCTGAACCCTCGCCAAATGCTTTTTTTAAAGTTGTTATGTTTCTGTAATCGAAGGGCCTGCATGGGACCCCCGCTTTCGTAAAAAGCTGGATCCGCCCCTGTATAACAGCAATGTCAGACCCCATCCCCAGACAAGTGCAGTTGTTAGCTAGTCGTCTGTCATATTCATATACTTGTATTCAAGATTTTTTGTCTTCCGACAGTTACGAAAACGTATCGTCTTTCCCTTGCTGTTTTTTTTCTTCAGAAAATTCAGACAAAATATTTAATCGGTCTGTCGCTTGGCATAGTCACGATAACTGCAAAATCCTACCATTTGTAAACAGTATCTTTTTGGTAGCATGGCTGTACGGACACTTTACTGGCTCCCAATTTTTGGAATAAAAAACCTATCACTTAAATGTTGCTTTGTCTGTTACTCGCCCTTTTTACTCACAAGCAGTGCCCTTTTTGGCGCTGACCCCCCCTGAAAAAATGAGCTGGATCCGCCCCTGCAATGGCTAAGGTAAACATTTATTTTGACGCTGCTTTGGCTTGTTGAAAATGGCGAATTCACTTTTTGCAGTTTGTGTGAAATTCTTTGAAGTGGTCAGCGCATGCGACGATAAATAATTTTAAAGAAAAAAACACACGGAGGCAAAGCTTGAAGTCTACTGCGTTGTTGTTGCTCTGCAAAGCGTGCATTACCGTAGGGGTTGAGGAGAACGGCGGCGTGTTTTGTTTTTTTCACCCACCCTACTCCCGATCAAGAGTGCGGTCTATAGCTCGTTCCGGAGTGTTACTCCCGTTGAGGAGTGGACTCCCGTTCGGCACATTTCCCCAACCTGATTATTGATGGAAATTCTAAAGACTGAAAAACATACAAAAAAAACGTACAAGTGTATCAGAAGTAGTGGATAATCACGATAAATAGAAAACAATGTTACCTGGATAGGCTCTAATCAATTGTCAATACTTCAGTAAGGATAAAATGGGCCGTATTCAACACTGGATGGGTGATATGATTCTGATATTGGCGGGAAATGTTTTGTTGACAAGTGACACAGTCAATATAAAATAAAGACTGAGAACTAGAGATGAGAGTCTTATTTTCAACAATTTATATACTACTTCATTTAAAGATTAGCTAGATGAAGATGGACTATTAAACTTATTTGATAGTTTAAAAATCACATGAAAGAAAAAACGTAAACAAATATTTCTATGTTTCATTTAGTTATGATTTTCAGTCGAACTGGCCTTGACTTTTGTCTGCCATGTCGGCGGCGAATTCGAATGTCGACAAAGGTGGTGATGAAGTTTTCACCACAGACCTGACGGGTTCTTTAGCAAGCAATGGGATTCCGATACAAAACAACTATTTATTTGTACTTCTAAGGTAATTGGCCAAACCTTGATGTGTCGATTGGTTCGGAGTCAAACCATGAGTAACCACCGTGCTCTCCCTACCTAAGTCTAGCAAGTCAACAACAACACCATACTAATATTAATAATAATATACTGATAAAAATGTTGCTAAGTCAATACTGAAAGACTATGGGTATCCAATCAGTTATCGTACAGTTTTGCCGGTTTTTCAATGTTAGAATTTACATCAGTATTTGCAATGACAAGAAATTTTACAGAAGTAAAGCTGGGCTCTGACTTTTTCTAAAATAGTTTAATTTCTCCCAAGACTCTTGTTGAATGAAGTTCCTTTTATGAACTGACCATTCACCGGCTCGTCTGCTGTTTTTTTGTAGAGTGACAGGAAGCAGGGAACGTTAAAGCTGTGATCACTTCATTTTTTGGAGGTTGAGATTTTGCTGAATGATGCCTTGATATTAGTTAGCCGGTTATCATCGGCGAGAAAACATGATAGATTAGCTTGAACACGCATGCGAGTTCCATGTACAATAATTGGCCCTGAACGATAACTGATCGGATACCTGTACTCAACTAAAACTGGAAGCTTCTTTGATAACCATTACATTCTTCTCTTTTGTCTTTGGAATGTTATGTAACTTATGTTAATCCTTTGTTAATCAGCATTCCACTGATGAAATGGACTTTTGACTTTAAAGTCTCCCAGAGTGCAACATAAATACGTATGAACTGTTTTTGTTTGAGACATTGACTTGATTACAACTCACATAGACTCGTTTTCAAACTTTGGCTAGTCAATAAACGCTTGGCAAGCTACCCTCTAATCTTTTCTGTCAAATTTTAAGTCACATGTAAGTAAGATGGTAAATTCGCATTATTATTTTAAGTAAGAAACCACTAGTCATTTTCATGTCATCATTGAAATTCATAGAAGTTAGGGAGGGTTGAAATATTAAATATGAAGCTGTTGGATGAAATGCGGTCAGATGAAATGTAGGTATTTTTCCTAACTAATGTTTGATGTACCGTCTCTGTGCTCAAGAGCCGTTTCTGTGTTTAACTCCAAACTCACATTTCAAAAGTCGAGATCATAAAACATAAAACTAAAAGCTATTGACCTTGCTCCAAACTAGACTCAACATAAAATAGACCTCTAAATAAGTTTTTCTTTTGATATTCACTGAAAAACTATAGTATCTTAGTTTATTTCCACTAATTTTGGAAGTGATAGACAATTAATTTTACTTATTCCGGATGGTCAACCTACTGATGACTTGATAAAATTGAAACAACATGAAAACAAACGTTCATTTATACCTCCCTTCTTGGAGCTCCAGTAATTCACGCTCAACTTGGCCGATTATTGCCTTTGTTTGTATACTCAGTTGAGCACGTTCTCAGAACGTTTTATAATCTCAATCTCTGCTCCAAACTCCTTGGAGAGTTGAGCATGGAGTCTTGAGTTAAGTACAGCTCCTCGTTCCCTTCGCTAGGCAACATATATTTTTTGCTTTCAGCTGCTCCTGAAACTGTTAACTATTGAAAATGAAAAAGTTAACAGAAACATGGAAACAGAAGAAGTCTGGATCATCCCAGCAGTCTGGAAAGACGAGGCAAATTGTCTTTCCAGGAACTGTGGCAGACACTCCTGCCTCCAGGTCGACCCGCAGGTTTCTTGGAAGACTCCCTGTCGTTAAAACACAACAAAAGCCGGTTGTTCAAACTGAACAGTAAGTCCCCAAAATATATTATTGAAAGCCTACCTAAAAACAAAAGAAATACAATTGAAGTCAATACAATACAATTGTAAAACCACTCAGTCTCTTCCACAATTAGATTTTTATCATAGAACTAAAGCCTGATAACGTCACAATCACCATGCAAAACTTTTTTTTTATTTTATCAACCATTTTAGTTCAATGAAAACATCACTTAATTATATAAACTGGTCAGATGATTCACAGAATGAATACATTTTACGTTCAGTTATGAGGTATATCAATTCATTAACGCAATCATCTGTTGTTTTTTATATCCATAGAGAAGCAAGGAATACCAATGGCAAGGAGAATCACTTGAAAGTATATATATTTTTTTTATGCTATATTATGTAAATATATTTATTAATTTACATGTGGGGAGCATGGTGATATTTTCTGGCGACACAGGCAGTTCAATAAGTTTATTGAAAAATTTATTAACTCATATTGAATTAGAAATTAAATCTATGCATCCGAAATATGAATAATAATTAAAAGATGCATATTCCATTTTGTCAGTTACTATGTATGGTATCGACAAAAATTATGTCAAAATGAAAAATTGCCCATCTTTGGAAGCAAGTGGCAGGTAACTTTTGGAAATGCCCTAATTATGGCAGCATGTCTGTCCGTCCACGGTGTGTCAATCTTGTTCGTCATAATTTATGCATTTACTTTTGTAATCATGTCATGTATATGTCTTTCAAAGAATTAAATGCCATAAAAACATGAACGTTTGGCCAGTGTGGCGATTGAGAAAAAATAGAAAAAAATGTAAAGATTTCAAACTCCTGTCAATAACATGATGTGCAAGTTGGGTATCTTTTCTCAACAAAGAATAATGTACACAATGTATGTAATTTTGTAATCTATTTTAAGATGACATTTATAGTTCACTGGTCATTCATTCAGCTCAACTGACCCAATTTTATGTGAACTCCATACTTTTATATATTTAGGTATATATTAAATGAACGTTTATTACAGATTTATTCTTTTTTTAATATGGCATAAAATCTCAAACCATCAACCATGCTTTTCTCCTATTCAAATAATTAGAATTTTTGTATTAATTGTTCATAGTCTGCTGAGGACTGTTTGATGACACCCTCATTGGATTTATCACTTGGTTCCTCTTTTGGTGACATGGATAATGATTTGATGACGGCCATTGAAAAAATTGAAAATGATCACTTGAATGAAGAAGTGGGAAAAGAAGAAGGTAGTGGAGTTAAACATTCAAATGGAGCATTAATACCACCAAAAGGGAGTAATAATCTTTTCAAAAATGTTTTAAGCCTTGTGGGTGGCAACTCCCCGGGTGCGGTGAGACAAAGCCCACGTCTACGTGCCCAAAGAAAAGATTATGGCTTGCTGAAAAACAACGGCAAACAGAATAGTATGGGCTTGAAAATTCATGAAAAAACTGAAGAACTATCAAATAGACGCTCAAATGGTGCCTCTGCTATCTGTGACTCTTCTCCAAAACATTTAAGGAAAGCTTCACCTAAAGCACACCCCAAAAACTGTTCAGTTTTTAAAACACCATCCATTAATCTTAGTTTACACAGCCCCCAATTCAGATCCACTCCACAAGAAACTGTCCCTCTACCAAACGATATGCTCGAAAATAAAATTTCTGAACAAGCACTTGTGCGTACCTTGTTCAAAAATGACCCATCTGGCTCATCACCCGCTGCTGGGGAGCCAAATAACATTTCAGAACATGAGAAAGGAAAAGTTCTCTGTTCAGATTCACTGTCTACAGAAAATTCAACTATTGATGTCGATAACAAAGAAGACAATGTAATATCGAAGGCAGCTTTAATTGATTCAACAGCAAGTAATCAAACAACGGTTATCGACGCTCAAGAAATGAACAACACCTCTGATGTCACAAATAACAGTGCTCTTAAAGGTATGGTTTTGTGTCCTATTTCTGTCAATTTGACAGCATTTCGATTTGTTTGGGAACTTCTTGTATTGAAATTTCCTTGAGTTTGCCGTAGTAAATTTAGTAATAAAGTTTCATAAATCATGGATAATACTCTCTGCAGATCGTAAATGTAGCTTAAACAGTGGTGAGTGCTTTGTAAATGTTGCATTAATTCTCAGGTGTTTTACTATATAAACAAAAGCAATTTCACTTTTACTGCAAATTGTCATTATATTGTATATAGAATGAAGAACTAGGCCATTGTAATTTAGCAACCCCTAACTTTTTTGGGGGTACTTTACAACGTTCCTGAGCATTTTAATTCCCCAAACAGCCTTATTGTTATAATTCAAGACGTTATTGGGCATTTCAACTGTCTACCAAATCTGTCACATATGGCCTTTTTTAAATTCAGTATTATGTAGCTGTACCATGTTGAATGGTTATGTTTATTAGAAATACTGATATATGGTAATTTCAATGATTCCTTAATTCGGATTATTTGTGTAATACCATTGATTGTAGGTAAAATCAGTGTGGCACCTGGAGAAGACAGCTTGCTACTGTCATCATGGGGATTACCTGACGTTGTTTTACAAAAATATGCAGAAGTTGGTATCACCAAAATGTTTGAGTGGCAAGCCCAATGTCTGATGACAGGCAATGTACTCGGTAAGAGATGACCTTTTGAAAATATAATGATCACCTCAACATCTCTAGACTAACTTGTTTATAGATCTTAAATATGATAAATATTATATTCAGTAATTCTACTCCATAGCTCTATGTGGAAGATGTCATAAGTTCATTGAGAAGAATCAAAAGTTTAGGGGACCTCAGTGGCTCAGCTGGCAGAGTGAAAGTACCGTTTGTCTGACACAGGCCTCTGATCGATGAGCTGCGGGTTTAAATCACATTCAGACGAAATAAAATTACAAATTTCTGAGCGGGTTTTTTCACTCAATTGCAGTATGTGGAAGATTTGTCAGGTACTCACCAAAGGTCATGGGTTTCCTCCGGGCAAAGAGCACGATTTCCTCTCCATTAAACCTGGTATCGCCGCGATTTAACTGAAATAATCTTGAGTGCGGCGTAAAACATCAATCAATCAATGTGAAGCTGTAAGGTATTCGCCAAAGGCCAGAGGTTTCCCACTAAACATGGGAACGCTCTCACATAAGTGAAATAATACTACTGCTGCGAAAAACATCAATCAATCAATCTTTGACCTCCAAGTTGAACTCAAATCACATTTCCAGGTAACTACATCTTACCACCAAGAAGACCTTCTAAATTTTCTTGACAATGCTAAGCTAGAGAGCAATACAAGTATTTGAAGTGTTTATTGTTGACAATTAGTTCTATTTGTGTAATATTTTTCCAGCGGGAGGTAACCTGGTATACTCTGCTCCTACCAGTGCAGGAAAAACTATTGTAGCAGAACTACTCATTTTGAAAAGAGTTTTGGAGACAAAGAAAAAGGCCATTGTAATACTTCCCTTTGTGTCTGTGTCCAGAGAGAAAATGTTTTATCTTCAGGTTGGTTGTTTATTATTCTCCTCTTTAGATTGATTGATTATTTGGTGTTTTACGCCGCGCTCAAGATTATTTCACTTACATGTATTTGGCGGCTTTGTCAGTTTTATTGTGGGAGGAAACCATGTTCTTTGCCCAAAGGAAACCCACGACAGTCACCTTCCAGTGGATATTTGGCAGCCATCCCACATTGGTCGAGTGAAAACCCAGTCAGAAAATTTTACAATTTTGTTTTGGAACCCGCGACCCATTGGTGGAAGGCTGTTCGGATTGGTCTTCCAACGCTCTACCTACTGAGCCACAGAGGCCCCTCTCATCTCTAGAGGGAATCTCCAGGGGACTGTTTCTCACCACACTTAGCCCTGTAGAAAATTTGCGCCTAGTCAAAACGTAATGTGTCCATGATACATGTAGTTAGACCTTTCATTGGACTTAAAGCCTAACGTAAGTCACTTAGTCGTGTGTAGATGTCTTGAGAAACAGCCCCTAGGTCCAAGTGCACACAGATATAATATTAAATTATTTTCTGGGTTTTACTTATTTTGATAATTGAGGAAAAAAACATTTATCTTTCGAGTGATTGTTTTATGCTACACTGAAAGATTATTTTACATATCTCTTGGTCCAGTAAGATAGGAAACCAAGCTCTGTGCTTGGGGTAAATACTTTGCACAAATTCCACTTACACATGTACTAATGTTTTATAATAAAAACTCGCTCTAGAAATCTCGAGGCATTTGAACCCATGACTCACTGGTGGAAGGCTTGCTAGATTGTCTTGCGAGAACTCCCTGATGCTCTGTGAGCCACCTCAGTCACAGTGAATGCAGGGAACGGACAATTTTGACTGATATACCACTGTTTTCTCGTATAGATAATACATGTACATTTTAATTATTTTTCTTACTGGCAGTATTTATATCAGGATGCCGGTATAAAGGTTGGAGGCTTCATGGGCAGTCATTCCCCTGCAGGTGGACTTCATGCTGTTGATGTGGCAGTCTGTACCATAGAGAAAGCTAACAGCCTTGTCAACAGATTACTGCAGGAAAACGCCTTGGATATACTCGGTATGGTAATCTGTCAATAGTTATGTACAGTATGGTGTTACCATTGTGAATATAATAAATGGGTCCAAAATAAAGTTTTCCCACTTTAAACTCTGGTGTTGGCAGATTCTTGTGCAATGTTTATCAGGAAGGCTGTATGATGGATGGAAAGTATTCTACACAGACAACTTATTGGGTTGTTTATTATCTCACAGCATCCCACAGCAAGACAGGTACATATAAGTATACAGGGTACAGGTTTTGAAGAGGTAAGTATATATATCTATTAATGAATTGCCAGGAACTCGTCGAAGGTCAGGGGTTTCCTCTGGGCAAAGAGCCCGGTTTCTTCCCCCATACCTTATCTGGCAACGCCACGTTATAAGTGAAACAAATCTTGAGTCAACATGAATCAATTGAACTTTTATTAGCCTCTCATCTGTGTTTGTTTACAGGTATTGTTGTCGTGGACGAGTTACACATGATTGGTGATTCAAACAGAGGATATTTATTAGAACTACTTCTAACCAAAATAAACTATGTCTCGAAAAAGTCTGCGTCAACTGTTACTAAAGATGGGTGAGTTTGAAGTTTGATTATCAAAACCGCTACAGACTACAGAAGCCCTAATAATACTCCCATAAATATTTTGCAAATTTGCGTTTTTGGGGAAATAAATGTGAAATCATTTTCAACCCTATTATTCAGAGTTCTTATTCAAGCCCACCAAATTCACTGCTGAAAGAGGCAATGTCATGCTGATTGCTTCTGTAAAATCCAATTGCCACTGCAAAAACAATGTTGCAGACATTCTGAACATTTCTGCATTATTGCATGTTTATTATACAAACAATTCTGTAAAGAATGGCTTTTTTTTGGCTTCTGCAAAAATCAGACTAGATGTAAATAGCACTGGATCATCTGTATGAATACATTAACCAACTCTGTCATATATATCATACAGTCAAGCCAAGATTAATGAACTGATTTGTTCCCGTTTTATACTCAAATAAAACGGGAACAAATCAGTTCATTAATCTTGGCTTTTGTTATCAGGCTTTCAGATGGACAAATGGATAACCCAGTTCAGATTATAGGCATGAGTGCTACCTTACCTAACTTAGACATGTTGTCTAGTTGGCTGCAGGCTGATCTGTACCGAACAGATTTCCGTCCAGTGCCGTTAACAGAGTGCGTTAAAATTGGCCAAACTATGTACGACTCGGAGATGAAGAAATTACGGGAATTTAATCCAGGTTTGAGATTCAAAGGAGATGAGGAAAACATTATTCCGTTATGCCTGGAGACAATTCTGGACAACTGCTCAGTCTTGATATTCTGTCCAACCAAAAACTGGTGTGAGAAATTAGCCGAATCCATTGCAAGAGAGTTTTACGAACTTTTACGCAATCCAGGACCCCTACAACAACAACAAGGTTAGATTACTGCCTTTGGTATTTGGTGCAGGCTCAGTTGTCAAATAGCAGAAATTGACTACCTATTATTTAAACTCGAAAATCTTATCTTTTTATATTAAAAAAAAATTACAATACTGTACCATGATATTTGTTGACAAATGTTACAATTACTGTCGTAACTGATAATTTGGTTGTGTTCGTTAAGGGTTTGTGAAGGCCTCGTCAATGATCCAGCTACCGATAAATAAACAGTCAGTTGGAGATGTGTTAGAACAGTTGAGAAGGACTCCCATTGGACTAGATCCTGTTTTGGGGAGGCTCGTAGCTCAAGGGGTGGCTTATCATCATGCAGGTTAGTGTCATACCACCCCACCCCCCTAAAAAAAAAAAAAAATTGAAAGGGAAGACAAAGTATCAAACCCAATTTATTATGTTATTTACATATCTTTGTTGTTGAATTGTTTGTTAAATTTTCTGAAATGTAGGTCTGACATTTGATGAGCGGGACATTGTGGAAGGTGCATTCCGTCAGGGTGTGTTGAAAGTGTTAGTTGCAACTTCTACTCTCTCCTCTGGAGTAAACCTACCAGCGAGGAGAGTGATTATTCGTACTCCTACATTCCACGGGGGCTGCATTGATACCCTCAGCTATAAACAGATGGTGGGCCGAGCGGGAAGGAAAGGGGTCGATGTGGCAGGTACAGTCATTATATTTCAGCTATTTACAAAGGAGATTTTGCTTTTTCATTGTGATTTGATCCTGCCCGCCAGCGATGGAAGGTCTGTCTGGGACTAAGGGACGATCACTCTAACCCACTGGACCAGCGAGGCCCCCCTCTACTAATCTGAAGAATCACAATAAACTTAGGTGTTGTGTCCTGAAAAGGATCAATCAATCAATCAATTTTGTTGAGTGGGTAATAAAGCCTAGACATGCGCTCTGAAATGAGCCACAGAGGACCATAGTTCACGATAAAGATTATACATTTTTGTGGTTTAATTTTCAGGAGAAAGTGTGTTAATCTGTAAACAAAATGAGAGGAACAAGGCTACAAACTTGGTAAAGTCTGCCCTGCCACCCGTCAAGAGTTGTCTAATCAAACACCAAGGAGAGCAGCTCAGCTCGAGCATGAAACGTGCCATTTTAGAGGTAAGGCTTGCTGATGATAAGAGTTGTTTGGTATTTTCACATCACACTACATTGGGGATTTTGTTGACATTACACTATGTTTGGGATTTTGGTAATAAATTACAGAGAAACAAAATGATATGATTTATAATTAAGAAATAATGGATTGATTCTCTGCGTATACGCTGTGATAACTGCAAGAAAAAAGGAAGTGTCCATTGTTTTTGGACGAGGGCCGTAGGCCCGAGTTCAAAAAGTGTGGACACTTCCTTTTTTCTTGCAGTTATCACAGCGTATACGCAGAGAATCAATCCATTATTTCTATTCTAACACATAAACTTTAATGTAAAGAAAAACTGAATTTTAGTAGTTTTCTACTTCAAACTAAAAATTGGCAACCCCTACGTTATAGCTGAATAGTTTTTCCCTGATTGCCTCGTGGACGAATCTATATCGAAAAAATGATAGGGGTGCTAGCTTCAAACAACTGTTTTATGTGTTACCATTTTTTAGTCTACTAACAAACCTGATAACTTTTTAAAGATATATCTACACTTTTAGCTTATCGAAGTCCACTTTCAAGTCTTCCCGTCGAGTATTAACGTTGTCCTGCGTTTATAAGTTAGTTTTACAGGCGAAATGCAAGGCAAACACAACAGCCTGACATCCCCACTCGCGTTAAGGTGATGACGTCATCCGGTGACGTCGTGTTCCGTCACGTCACCAAAATTTAAAAATGATGACGTCGTTCAGTGTCAGGGCGTTTGACGTCACAATAAAAACGTTCTCTGCGTATATGCTAGTTTATACGCCAGCTTTGTCCTATCTCACAACATGTAGGGAAATCACGCATGTGTTAGAATCGATTTTAATCTGCGTGTAAGATCTCTGGAGCCTGTTTCACAAAGCGGCGTAGACATATTTTTTGCGTAACTTTCATACTAATGTATCTCTACAGTATGGGTTGCTAAGGCATTTACGTAAAAACTTACGCTACGCCGCTTTGTGAAACAGGGTCCTGGTCATAAAACTAAGAGTGAGGTGATTCTTATAAGCATACTGTAAATATGCATATTGTAAACGCTTGAGCTCTGATCTGTACGATACATGATCAAATAAGAATATATTAGCCAAATGTGTTCATTCATGAAAAACTTTCAGACTGAAACTATCTATTCGAGGGATAGAGCGATAGCCTCCATCCGTCTGTCCATCCATTGGTCTATCTGTCGATCCTTTCAATAACTTGAGAACACTTTGCAGCTTCACTTTGAAGCTTTGATAATGTGTTGACGTGACCAAAAGGACGGTTGGGATGGCTTTTCATGATTCTGCAAAATTTATGACGGCTTCCACAGCCAATTTACCTTGTTCCCAGTGTATAATGTGTTGTCCGCTCAATAACTTGAAAATGCTGTGTGACTCTTATATCACTTTGAAACTTGAATAGTGTGTTGAGCTCCTGGGACTATGGAATTGCTTTTTAGGATACTGCATACGCCGTCTTCTGTGGGTTTCATCGGAAAAAGAGTATGCTTATCTCTGCCAATAAACTCTCTGCCCGCTCTAAACACTCCGAGAGGTAGGTCTGAATCCAACTCAGTCCAAGAACAATTGAAAAATAGCTGTTATTTTGTCAGGACAGCAACACTGTAACAGTGTGATTGTTTTCTACCATGTTTGTAGAAGCTATCCCTTCTTTTGTTGAAAGAATTTAACTCGCCTTAAAACTGTGTGGATAAAGATAGCATTTATAAGGGAGATGACCACTGTCTTTTCCAGATTGTTGTCAGTGGTGTGGCAAGTTCCCCGTCAGAAGTAACAGCTTATGCTTCCTGTACGATGTTAGCCGCTTCTCTGGAGGTCGAAGGTCAACAGAGTTCAGACAATGTCATTCAAGCCTGTCTTCAATTCCTCAAGGACAATGAATTTGTTAGTCTTCAGACTGTGACAAATAATGGTAAGGAGGTGTCTTCTCTTATCACATACATGTATCCCAATATTTTGAGACAATGATTAAACTTACACCCAAGGCTCCTTTTACCAGTGTGCAAGCTGGATGAAAAAAAATTTCCTTATTGATATGTGTGTAAACACTCATTGGTTCCACCACAGTTTTTGTGGCATAAATTTATCCAATCACATTTCTATTTTGTAAGTGACGCCTTTTAATAAAGTTTCAGAACTTTTGAAAGGCCGAGACAGCTATCTCTTTTTTTTCTATTTATCTTGCCGAAATTCATCCTGGCTGAGCAAAAATTTCAGGAATCATTTTTTACGGGTCCCTTTCTACGTACGATGCCACCAAAATAAAGCAGAGCGTCTGATTGGTCTGTGAGTGAATGGACAATATTTTTTCACTCAGTTTGCCCAGGGGCAACAGTGAACTGGTTGAGATTTTAATCTTGGGGTCCATGGACGATTTCACAACTCATTTGATAATTTTGTCCAATTATGAAATTACTTATATTTATGTGCCTTGAAATTGAGTCAGTCACAAGTTTAACATATAACTTAGACAAACCGTACCTTGATATTTTACATTACACCTAATAACATTATACAATGTTTAATATGAGCTGCAACAAACCTGGGACCTTTGATTTGCACTGGGCAACTGTACCATCTCATTAGAACTTATTCCAAAAATGTTCATTTTGTTGTTGTTGAATTTATCAAATCTTCAACCCTCTTCCCACTCAGAATATAATTTCGGTTCTGTGGACTAGTACAGTGTATGTGTTATATAATGATCATGCTGTTTGATGCATGTTGACCAATGATGTGCATATATAGCTGCTGCCTGTAATAAAAATTTGCGTTTATGGCTTGTAATTTATCAGATGGAGTGAGAGAGGAGAGATTCTACCCTACCCAGTTAGGCTCAGCAGTTCTAGCCTCTTCTCTCTCCCCAGATGAAGGACTATTGGTGTTTGCTGAACTTCAAAGAGCCAGGCAATGTTTTGTCTTGGAGAATGAACTTCATATCATTTATCAGGTACATAAGTGCTGGGTTCTTCAAAATGGGATTTACCAACGGAAGGCCGTGGGTTTCCTCCAGGCATAGAGCCCGGTTTCCTCCCACAATAAAACTGGCAATGCCGCCATATAAGTGAAATAATCTTGAGTGCGGCGTAAAACACCAATCAATCAATCAAAATGGGATTAATTGTCTGGTATTTGCCCACTGCCTGTTGTTACCTCGGCTAGAACATGCTTTCCTCCCTCACTAAACCTGGCAACATCTTGACAGAAGTTAAATAATCTTGAGTGCTGCGTAAAACATCTGTCAATTAACCGTTTACCCTAAAAAAGTGAATCTGGCAACGCCCCCACATAACATAATCCGGAGTGTGGCGTAAAACATCAATCAATCCGAAGAAGTTTATTCTTGAACCAGATTTAACTTTGGGCATAACAGTTAAAATTATTTTTAACCCTCTAGCAATTCGGCCATAGCAATAATCTTTGTTGCATTTAAAGCATCAATCACTCAAGTACTTATTTCAACATGCGATATTATATCTCTGTCATAGGTAAATAGTGACGCAATCAAATTGTGAGGTGCATATTATACAATTTATATCAAAACTATTAAAAGCAATGCCATGTTGGTGCATAATAGCGAAAATACCAACTTAAGTTTCCTCTTTACCTTGGCCCACCATCTTAATCTGCTGGTTATGATTTATCAATCAATCACTGATGAGATGTTTCTTTTATTCAAAGAGTCCAACCAATCAAACAACCAAGAAGTTTCTCTCTTATCTCTTCATAGGTCACCCCAGTATATGCCTATGATCTAGGGGCTAACATCGACTGGTATAACTTTCTGTGCATGTGGGAAAAGCTTACCCCGGGCATGAAACGAGTGGCCGAGTTAGTAGGAGTGCAAGAATCTTACTTGGCCAGGGCTATCCGTGGAAACATTCAGGCCCGTACAGCACGACAAGCTCAACTTGCAGCAATACATCGTAGATTCTATACCTGTCTCGTTCTGCATGATCTTGTCCATGAAATGTCTTTGAATAATGTTTGTAAAAAGTACAACTGCAACCGTGGCCAACTGCAGTCCTTGCAACAGTCCGCTGCTACATTTGCAGGTAAGTTGGTAACATAAGAAATATATTTTTGAAAATAGTTACGCTGGCACATCAATATTTTCCCACATTCCAAACGTTTTTTTTTCCTTATCTATTTTTGTTGTGACCTTGAAATTTCCTAATAGAAGATTTTTTTAGGATACCAGGGGGCTGTTTCTCAACACCGACGTAACTTTGCGCCTAGTCGTAACGTCATGGCAACATATACCTTCAACATTACGTTACGACCAGGCGCAAAGTTACGACGGGCGTAAGTTGTGTTGAGAAACAGCCCCCTGAGAACACTCAGACTTTGAGAAACCCTATGCTGGCTCAGTTGTCAGAGTGATAGTTTGACACTAGCCTACCTTCAACAGATCATGGGTTTTGAATCCCACTCAGTCAAAAAAAATGGAAACAATCCTGTTTTTTTTTTCATTTGATCCCCCCAATAATCTTGAGTGAGATGAAAAAAACATCAAACAACCAATCTTACTCTGACCGCTTTTGGAATTTTGGAAAAATGAGAGGCTATAAACACATTTAAAATATTGTGATGTGATATGTAATACAGTGATGTGCAATGTATTACCCTCACACAAACCGGCTGGATCGATCACAAGCATCTGGATTTTTGTCTCCATTTCTGTATGTGGAAGGGTTTCCAAGTACTCGCCAAAGGGCATTGGTTTCCTGTGGGCAACGAGCCTGGTTTCATCTCCGAATTAACCTGGCAGTGCCGCCATGTAACTGAAATAATCTTGAGTGTAATGTAAAACAAACAATCAATCTCACTTACCCCCCTGGTATCTTAATATTTCCCTTATAGGAATGGTGACTGTTTTCTGTAGTCGACTTGGCTGGCTTAATTTAGAACTGATCTTAGGCCAGTTTCAGAGTCGTCTTACTTTTGGAATTCAGCGAGAGTTATGTGACCTTGTTCGTATATCTGTCCTGAACGGTCAGCGTGCTCGTGTGATGTTTAACGGTGGATATCAGACGGTTGCAGCACTGGCAAATGCAGACCCTGTCCATTTAGAAAATCTTTTGAGAAACTCAGCACCGTTCCAAAGGTAAGGTTACGTTTACACTTGTAATTTTTTTTCTGGTCTTCATAGAACTTTTTCTTCGTTAATTTGAACTTCTTTGCTTCAGTACATGTAAGTCAGGGTTTCTTCCCCATTAAATCCTGGTGTCCTTGCCAGAAAAGTGAAATAATATTGAGTACGGCATGAAACATTTATCAATCAATATTTAGTTCAGTAAGTAGAAAATTCTCCCACCCACAATGTCGTTCAAATCCCAAATAAAAGTTTTCACTCGGTCGCCGTATGTGGAAGAGTTGCCAGGTACTCAGGGGTCTCCTCTGGGCAATGACCCTAGTTTCCTTTCCACTTAACCTGGCAACGCCGCCATATCAGTGAAATAATCTTGAGTGCGGCGTAAAACATCAATCATTCAAATCCCAATCATTCGAGTTGTAATATCAATTTTGGAAGATACAAAAAAGTTGCCAAAAAAGTTAAAGAAAGTCTTATGGATTTCCTCTGGCCAAAAATATCTTAATATATTTCCTTAAAAATATCTTAATATATTTTTGTACTTTCACACACTACTGGGATAATATTCTTCCCTTATTAGCATTATATTTAAGCAGTTCAACATTTTAAATCACTGTTAATTTATTTCTTTTCCCTTCAAAAGTAAAAAGCGTCAGGAAGGGGAAAGTGAGTGGGAGGTGGCTCAGAGACAGAAGGCTAGGTGTATTTGGCTGAGCGGTAAAAAAGGTGTAAATGAACTTGAGGCAGCTAATACCATTATTGCTGAGGCAAAGTCACTGGTTGAAGACGCCCTTGGTGTAACAGGAATAAAGTGGAGCAACAGTAAAGCCCAACCAGTAAAATCAGAGCAAAAGCGTCCTGGTTCAAGGCTCTCAAATAGTCTTTATACCAGCCCCAAATCCAAATCTGACCCTGTTGTTGTTGTAACACCTCCTGGATTGAAGGTTCAAAGATCACCTGTGTCAAGGTCGACTGATCAGTCAGTAACTCAGCCAAAAAAAGCTTCCTCGTCTGAAACTTACAATTCTAAATTCTCTCCAGCAACACATACTAAGAATTCCGTACTAGAAACTGAGGCCAAAAATATTGTAGAAAATGATAATGAAGTTATCAATACAAGAAAGAATAACTTAAAAATAGAACATGGTGGTGCTTTAACAACTTCTGAAAGCAATGTTAAGAAAAGTTCAAGGCAATCAAAACAAACTGTGGCTTCTACTTTGAAAAGTGAATCTAAAGATGAAGTAAATAATGTTTGTATTAGTGTTGATGTTCATGCCACTTCCTCAGGGCATTGTGTTTTGAAGCAGACTAACACAAATAGCCTTGGATGTGTGAAACACAAACAGGACGACACAAAGAAAAATTTGTGCAGAAAAATGAAGTCCTCTGTTTGTATGAGGGATGAGATCACAGAAATGGAGTCTTCTAAAGGTAATAGTGGAGAAATGAAGAGCGCTGATCATATTGAAGATAAAAAAACGAAAACTATGTTAAATGATGATGTTGTTTGCGATGCAAAAGTGAGTCCTGAATCTGTTAGAAACGAAGACAAAGTACATCCAAATGATGATGATTCTAAAGCTGTGATAACGGGTAAATGTGCAATAAAAGTTGATGATGTTGGGAAAGCTAGAAATAAAGATGTGAACGTGGCAGCTTGTTTACCACTTCCATCTGCTAAGAACAATAAGACGATTAGTAATGACGAGGAAATGGTTTCCAAACTTTTCACTGAAGAGGGATCACAAAATGGACAGAAAATTAAGGCAGAGGTGACGTCTCCAGAACTATATACCAACCAAGATGATTTCGGAGATAGTTTTGTCATGGATACTCAGACAGTAAATATCATCAACGCAAACGTGTCACCGACAATGGACGATGATATGGACGAAAGGGTAAAATACTCCATGGTTATAAACCCGGTTGAAGAACATACCCGCTCAAAAAGCTCAAATACAAAATCTTCAGTTTACAAAATTGCAAGCTTGAAAAATGCAAATGAAGCTCTTGCTCAGACATTGCAAAGGAGCAGTTTTGAAAAGGTGCCAGTCAAAACAAAAACTGGTGGAAATATTATACCTACAGAAAAGAAACAAAATAGTTGTGTTGAAAATATTCAAGAAGGTGGTGCTGATAAAAATTTCGAAGTGAACAGAAATGTAAATTCAGATGTTTTAAATGGAACCCAAAAAGTGGAACAGCCGGTGGAAGCTTCTTCTCCACAATTGTATTCAGAACAGGTCTCTTTCGATGAGAGTTTAAGCTGTGGACAAGGGGAGGGAATAAACAACGCTGCTGTCTCTACCCCAGACGACTCCATGTTAAATGCGGAGGATTCTGTATTTTGTTTAAACGATTTTGCAGATGAAGGCCGAATAGAAGGCGTTCTATCTCCTGGCAGCACATCATATTCTCTACAGCCTGCTAGTAACTTTGAGAGCCGGCCAAGTTTCGGGGAAAAGTTTTTAATGGCTTCTGAATCGTATTGCAACTTAAATATTCCTGATGCTGTGTCTAGAGTTTCCAAAAATGTCCAACACCATAGCCCCAAAATAAGCAACACATATCAACAAATTCAACAAGAAATGGAAGGCATGGATTTCGACTCGTCTTTTAGTACACTGGATTCACCTAGTCAAAAAGTATCCTGCCAAAATCTTGCTGTGGAACCAGCTTCTGAAATTGGAAACTCATTGACCATGTCCATGCTGGAGAAAGTTCTAGATGTGGACGATAAGACTTTTGGGAACAGTTGTATGGATTCAGGAAGCAATGTTCCTAAAGCAGTTATTACAAACATCGCTGCCAATGAAGTTCCAACGGTCCGAAAAAATGGAGACTCTAAAACGCTTTCCCACAAAGGTAAGACAGAGTGCTCACCAGATCAAACCCTCGGACAAAATCCTAAGAAAACCAGAAGAAAAAGGAGAAGTACGGAAGAAATTTCTCCACATGGTCCATCAGCATTGAATAAAGTTAGCAAATCTTCTCCTCTGAATGATACAGCTTCTCTGCAAAATGTCAGCACAGGCAGTGATTGTGTACCACCAACACCCCCAGATGAAAATGCCAGTAAAATAGACTCACCCAGAATACAGCTTTCAAAGACTCCACTAAGGTCAAACCATTGTAAGAAAAAGGGGGTGGAGAATACTACACCCGATCCTAAAAATTCTAAAACTGTTACCCGTTTCAGAACAGATCTGAAAACAAAGTTAGGTTGTCTGGATAATCAGAAGAAATCAAAACAAGAAAGCTCTAAATTCATACTAAAGACTAATGCAAAGAAATTTTCACAGCCAGTGCTAAATAAGAACAATTTTAAATCCCAACGTTCTTTAGCAACTGATGCTAATGAATCTGAAAAGGAATGTGTAAATGGTTCTAAAGATTTAGTAAAAGCTGAATCAATCCAAACAATTTCAGAAACTGATGTTAAACATAGTTCTGCAACTGGGCAGAATAAACGTGAAAGGGAAATTATTCCTAACAAATTTGAAATTGAAAATAATAATTTGATTAAAGGCAAAGCAAAGGCATCTACTATTGATGAATTTGATAACGATACTAAAACAGATCTAAATGATGCTGTTACTATTGACTGTGGCGATGATGCAGATGATGCTACATGGTCGCTCAGAATGACATGCTCTCAGTCCCCGGTCATCTCGAGTACTCAGGGAGTGTTTACTCTGATTGATGTATGTGCTGACACCCATTTGTTCAACACTTTCCTAGAGGAGTGGAGGAGTAAAAGAAGGTTCTCTATGTGTCTGGCCTGTGAACAGAAACCTCCTGCAAAACCCAAATCTGGTACGGGTATCGGAGGAAAATACCTAAAAAGTAGGTACCAGTATAACTAGTCATTTTTATCGTTTGAGATAGCTTTAATGTGTTCTTAGGATGAATACTGGTGCTCAGTGGAATTCCTGACCCTAAGTATAGAAAAAAAAATGAAAAGATTCAAAAGTTTTAAGGGGCTTCAGTGGCTCAGCTGGCAGGGTGATAGTACCTTTTATCTCACACAAGCCTTTCGTTAACAAGCTGCAGGTTTGAATCCCATTCAGACAAAAAATAAAATTACAAATTTCTGAGTGGGTTTTTCACTGGATTGCAGTAGTTCCTTGCTAGATTTTTCATCCGGGCAATGAGCCCAGTTTCCTCACCCATTAAACGTGGCGACGCTGGCATATAAGTGAAATAATCTTGAGTGCAGCGTAAACCATCAATCCTTTAAAAACCTTTTCTTTTACCCTATACTAGCACTAAGTAGAAAAACTCATTAATGGAATGTCTCTCTTTCATATATCTAGCTCCATCCAAAACAGTCGTCCATGAAGATACTTGTATAAATGGTATTGAATTACCTGGCAGTGACCTGATAATAGTGGGTGTAGCAGTTTGCTGGGAAAATAGGGATGCCTACTATATGACATTTACAGACGACACAGATCAAGGTATTGAACAAAAATCAACATCCTGCTTCTTGAAAACTTGAGAAATAATCTCATTATCTCAATAGGTGACAAATGGCTCTTGCCTGAAATAAATTATGGTTACCCTTATTCAGAAAAAAGAAAGGAATTTCAAACCACACACATAAGATATGCATTTTAATTTGGTTCTGTATATTGTTATTTTTACTGGTATTATTGGGGGGGGGGGGGGGGGGGAGGGGGCTAATAATCATAAGTGTGGCGTAAAACCAATCACTCATAGCTCTGTCTACAAGCCAGACAGCCTGGTTAAAGTTAATTTAAAAGTATATGTTATCAAAATTTCTTAGGATTTTTCATAGACTTTCAGATTTGTATGGAAAAAGGCAGAAAAGTGTATTGCTAAACTACATGTAGGTCAAACCTTTAATTCACCATTCCCAGGCCTCACTGTTAAATTGTGGTTCATAACAAAAACAAAGAAAGAAGAGGAATTCCCCCCAAAAACTCGTACATTGGACGGAAAGTAACCAAGGGCCATCTGAAAACCTCATCCTTTATGTAAACACCAGTAAAATAGTGCACATTTTTACAAACTTTGGTATGATTTTCACTATATTTTGTTTTAAATATTATACAGAATTTAAAAGAAAGATGCAATGAATCAATATAAACACAAAGCAAAGTTTTCACACATCAAACTTTGACCATATTGAGGCCGATATGAAACCTGCATGAATTCTTCTTTTTTTTTGTAGATTTAGATGACAGTTTTGCTCCTCCTCCAAATGACAAAAGTATATCTTTAGATGACCGAATCAATGGGCTAAGGTCAGTACTAAATACTCTACCCAGAAATTCCCCAAGCTCATGTGTGGTGGCCTTTGACATCAAGGATCAATACAAGGCTCTAGCTGAAGGCTTTGGTGTGGCCCTACAGGCTGAGATTCAGGACCCTAAAGTAGCATGTTGGGTGCTTGACCCAGGTGCCAAGGAACGACCCCTTCACAGGCTGGTTCATAATTTACTACCATCAGAGGTTCATCTATTAGAAGGTTAGTAATGGCAATCTCTTTTGGCTATTAGTATTGTATTCTAAATATTAGAATAAAAGGATATTGATTTTTCACTCGGTCGTTGTATGTGGAAGAGTTGCCAGGTACTCGTCGACGGTTACCTTCGGGCAATGAACCTCGTTTCCTCCCCACTAATCCTGACAACGCTGCCATTCATGTATAAGTGAAATAATCTTGAATGCAGCGTAAAACATCAATAAAATGTATTCTAATATATTAAAATAAAAGGAAAGGGGAGAAGTTGTGACTTGGCTGAGCGACAGATAAGACAAGCGTTCTGTTTTATATATAATTATTTATAAGGAAGAAAGGATATTTAGGGGACCTCCTTGGCTTAGTAGTCAGACGGCAGGTGAAAATTCTAACTCTGAAAAACGACAAAAGTGTACGATAACTGATCGGATACCTGAAGTAAACTACACCTGTCCATTCTGCTGCTATGATACAACGTTTGTGTTCCACAATGAACTGACAAAATGCAAACATGTATCTGTTTAAATACAGGTCTGGGTGGGGGTATTGGTGTTGGAAGCCTAGGACTAAACCCGCGTAACCCTGGCAGTGGTCGCTACAGGGCTGGGACAGAGTGTGTTATCTGCCTTCATCTGATGGACCAGTTATTGGATGGGCTGAAAGCTCAGGGTCTCTACACTGCCTTCTCTCAGGTAGAAATGCCCTCTGTCATTACACTGGCTAGGATGGAACTTAATGGCTTTGGTAAGATTCTAATAAATATTCTATTTGTTAGCTCCAAAATTGTGTCAAGGGTTGTCAAGTTTTCTATCCGTTCATCCATTTGGCCTAACTTTTTGCTTACTCATGTTTTGAAAATACAAGGTAAAAAGAATAAATAAATAGATAAATAAAAAGGTTCGTTTATCACTGAAAAAGACTTTCTCAAGAAGTGCAAGTTGATCACATTCTTGGGAATGTACATGAAGATATTGTTTTGCGAGTAAGAGAATGAGAACATGCATCCCAAAATTATTTTAAATGCTAAGATTCTGTTGTTAATCAGCTCATGTCACTTAAATATAGCTTAAAAACTAATCTATGTTTTTCAACCAAGTGTACAGATTTTTAAAAGAACGTGCCAACACCAAGGAAGAATTTTGTATAAAACAAAAGAAATACAACTGCGAAAACTGAAGCCATAGTTGAATGATATTCTACATTTTCGGCAGATCTACGCAGCCATCTTTTGTTTTGTACAGATTTTTCACATTTTAAAGGCTAGGTTTTAAAAAAAATACATTTCAAACTCTTCTATACATTTGTAAATAAAAAATAATGCCAGGGGTAATGTTAAACATGCTGTTTTTGATTGGCCAGGTTTCAGTGAGCGTGAATGTGAGAGTCAGATGAATGTGATGCAATCCAAACTGTCGGCCATTGAAGAAGAGGCATATCATTTAGCAGGTCACCCGTTTTCTCTGACGTCCACCGATGATATCATACAGGTAGCTTTGATGTTTGTTTATTTCAATTTGTGTTGATTTGTTGCATCATCCCCATCTGTTCAATCTTCAATCATGTAACCTAACGAGAAATAATGAAGGCATCACCACAAAGTAAGTTTTTGGCGAACAACATGAGTTTTCAACATCTATATCGATGTCATTATCAAATGATATAGATAATAGTTCAGCTATCTGCTAAATGGAGACACAGCGTAAGTTTATTGAGATTCCCCCTTGACCTTCAGATTAGTAGAGCAATAAGAAGTGATCAATGTGGGGTGAAAGACTAAGTTGACTTTCAGCCAAAAATATACATTTCAAGAGTTATTTATGGAATTCCCTGTTGCTTTGTTTTCTGTCTGACAGTTAGTAAACAAAGAGCTGAAAACTCACCACATGGGCACCCACAACGGTCTTATACTGCGCACCTAACTTAGGTCCATTCTCAGTCAGTAAACAAAGCAGACAAAGGATTTTCAATTAAAACTCGCTATTCAACAGTCAGTGGGCGCTAGGAAAGTTACCAATGGCCATCTGGAAATCTCATCTTATATGAACAACAGTCGTATAGCACACATTTTAACAATCTTTGTTCCGGGCTTTTTGACATCGACACGTGAGGCCTCAGTGGTCCAGTGGGTTAGAGTGTTCGTCCCTCAGTCCCACACAGACCTTCCATCAATGTGACGCGGGTTCGAATCACACTCAGACCAAATGAAACTGAAAAATTTCAGTTCTTTACAAAAACTTTGTGGTCATACCCAGTTCTTAAATCATGTAACCGTTTGGCAAATTAACTAGGTCATCTATGTATCAGAGGACTGCTTGCATTAATGTATTGGTTCATATAAAAATTCATTCAGACATGGATCCATCTATTAGTGATTGGCTTGTCATTTAATCATACAATTTTTGGATTTAATATGGAGAAATCTGTTACTCATTTCATTCTCTGTTCCAAGAGCACATAACTTTTACTTTCTTGAATGCTTTGGACACAGAGAGTATTCCCCCTTCCATTAAATCCCTGTCTGTAATATTTAGAAGCAGTTGGAACAAACTTCTTGGCTTGGTTTTGACATGCCTTGGACAGTCTGTGCCTTTTATGCGGTAAATCACCATATTTTCGGACTGAATACAAATGGCAACAGGAAGTAAATATCAAAATATTTTACTACAGAAGAAAAGAGAAAAAAAGAATAATTCTCAATAAATGAAATGCTAAAATCATCTCTAAAGACATTTGTTTATATAGGTTATTTTGCCTGGTTACCGGGTAACCACATGTTGTGTGACACTAAGAAGATCCAGTTTTGGGACATACCAGGAATCGTCAAATGTTTTTGTCCCTTATGCTTTCACGGGGACTTTTTGTTGGGCTCTGAAGAGAATATGAAAATTTTTCGTTTTGCAGCTACTGTAAAATTTAGGTTGCCACAATCAAAATGACCTGCAAACTGTGAGAGGGTATTTCACATACTTAAATCCCTAAAGTTTTAGACTGATTTAGAAGGGCCAATGTACATAATCCTAATCACAAATGAAATATTCTTCATTTTTTTAAAACATTTTTATAATAATTTCCTTTTTTTAGGTTCTTTATTTTCAACTGAGATTACCCCCAAATGGTGATCCGACATCGTTAACATCCATCAAAACATTAGGTCCCAACCGCCGTGGAGGAGCGGGTGCAAGACGAGGCGGAAGAGGAAAGCCACAGCTCAGCACATCTAAAGATGCCTTGGAGAAACTTAAAGCTTTCCATCCTTTACCAGCTCTTATTCTTGAATGGAGGCGGATTTCTAACGCTGTGACAAAAGTAGTTTTCCCGTTACAGCGAGAAAAGTTATTCTGTCAACGAGCCAACATGCACCGTATATTTGGAGAAGTCAGCTATCATACAGCTACTGGGAGAATCACCATGTCAGAACCAAACATACAAAATATACCCAAAGATTTTGAAATTCAATTACCAGGTAAAATATTGTGCAATTGTCTTTTGAATTTTATATACGGTAATACCTGAGTTAATTAGAGGACTATGCATGTTGCCAAATCCTCAATAACAAAAGGTTCTGAATGAGATTTAAACTTTCAACACATCTCAGTCCAGGGAGATGATTGACCAGCAGCTAATCATTGAATGTTTTACAAGCTCTCTCTTGAATTAAAATGAGAATTTACACTCTTCTACTTTTTTCCAGCACTTGAATTAACTCAGACATTACCATGAGTGATGCGAAAGCTGTCTGATTAAAATTTTTTTCATAGCAAATTTTGCTTTTTCTATGTTTGGTGGCTCAGTCGGTTAGAGGGATTGTCCCTCAGTCAGACACAGGCCTTACATCGACGCAGCGCTGATTCAAATCAAGCACACTCAACCAAATAAAACTGAAAAATTTCTGAGTGGATTTTTTAACAAAGTTTACTTCCCATTGGCTACTGGTTCAAATCTGATTCTAAACAATTGTGATCTTAATTTCTCATCTGCTGTGGGATGTATTGCTGTACAGAAAATGAAATGACTTCACAATTATGTAGCCGGTCGAGAACAAAAGAACACTATGTTGTTCGTAGACCAAGATGTCGGTGACCTCACTAAGCTCTGAGTAGGTATTTAGATAGGTTGTCCACAGTTTTGTACGTAAAAAAACTAACTCAATATGTGAACGTCATCAAAACATACAGAAATATTTCCACAGAACATAAAATAGTATAAATAGGAATGATGGCTCGACTTCAAATGCTATATTGGATTTATTCGCTAAACCTACAACTTTAAAAAAAAGTCGCCTCGGATGAGTCAAACATGGATATGTTGAACCTAGTAGGTCTTGCAATTTTTAAACTTGACTCTACTGCATAATTTAGTTTAATGCAATGTTACACCAACAATATGAACATGAAACGATCCAATAAGTAGATATTGTAGGGGAATATATCCCTAAGCAAGTCACTGAAAGGTTAACAAAAATCAACTACATATGTATTTAATACATTTGGATTGGTGAATTGTTTGTACATATACTAAATCTAAAAGTAAAAGTGTGTTTTGTTTTCTTCCCCTTTAAGGTGTAATAGGTGAGAGTCCTCCAACAGGCTGTGCCCCACAGACATGGCTTGGTCCAAAGACCAGGGGGTGTAAGGGTATCAGTAAACCACGACAAACATCCAGAATGACCTCCGATCAACCTGTAACCCCCTTTGCTGTTAGTATGAGACATGCCTTCATTCCATTTAAAGGTCAGTACTTTGTTTGAAGACTTGTACTCTTCAGGTTTTGAGACTAAAAGAAATAAATAAAATAGTTTAGATAAAGTTGATTCTTATAATAAAATTCCCACATGTGCAATAAAATCTTACACTACTTTAAGAATATTCAAGCAGTGGCTATGATTCTGAACTTTTGCACATTGAATATTGCAACAAATCTACTGACAAAACTACTGTCTGTCTTCAACTTAATGAAATAGCATGGGTTTATTACAACAACATGATTGTGTATAAAGGTATTGTAATTGTAGGTCTTTTTTTTTTACAAATAGGAGCTTTCAGTTGATATCAATCTTCCAGAATTAAGTTGAGATAAATTTACAAGCAATAAACCTCTAAAAAATCGACTCCTACATCCTGGCTATTTGACTTTCGTCAGCTATTTGTACATTTTTCCGGGTGTTGATGTTTACTGAATTCACCAATATTTTTATTTCAATGACACTCCTTTACTAATGGTAAAAAATTAAGACATCACCACGTAGTTAGTTGTTTTTGAACAACACAAGCTTTCGGCACCTATACACAGTGTCTTCGTCAAGTGTAACGAAGACATCGATATAGGTGTCAAAAGCTTGTGTTGTTCAAAAACAACTAACTACGTGGTGGTGTCTTAATTTTTTACCATTAGTATGGAACCCACGTTTAAAGTGGCATGAGCTGTCAAAGTTCACACTTTTTTCATAATTTCTGATCTACGCGACAGTAAAAGGCTTTGAAGGTCATCGAAAAACTAAATGATTGGCTTTGGAATGAGGAAAATCCATACAGTATGTAGCCTGTACGAACCGAAAACGTGTTCGAAAAGTAAACAAAATTTAAATAACCGGGACGACCATTCATTCATTCTAAGCCAAAGTTAGTTCAAAACTATACTTTATCGGACATTTTCGAGACTAGAAGCACTAAAAAGCTTCTGAATTATATGTCTTGAGAAAAATAGCCGATAATTTCAACATTCTGCTTTAACATCAAAATATCAACATTTTGGCAGCTCATGCCACTTTAAAGAGAGATTCAAACATTTCTTGTCATTCCTTTAGTTTGTCAAGGTACTCTTAATTTTGGCAGCTCATGCCACTTTAAGAATATCAAATCAGCTATTATGATAATGAACTTATGCATTTTGAATACTCAACTAAGCAATGTTATATTTTCCCCTCTATTCACTTGATGTTATAAGACAGATAACAAAGTCACTGTGCATTACCGAGTAGCCAATAATTTGAAACACCTGTAAATTATGTACTTTAGTGAAGCAAAATCAAACAACTGATTTAGACTGCATGCTGAGTATTATTGTTACAACATATCCAAAGAAGTAAAAATAAACCCAACAGGACAGTTGTATAATCAACTATAAGAGGATATATCTCCTTTATCATGTAGCATTATTGTTATTGGCTGAGATGACATGTGGTTTGATGTTCATGGATTTAAAAAAACATCTATGAGTATGATCTAGATTGATTGAATGATTGTTTGGTGTTTTACGCCGTGCTCAAGATTATTTCACTTATATGGCGGCATTGCCAGTTTTATTGTGGAAGGAAACCGGGCTCTGTGCCCGGAGGAAACCCACGACCTTCCGCTGGTAACGGGCAACCATCCCACATAGGTCGTTCGAGTGAAAACCCAGTCAGAAAATTTTCCAATTTTTGGACTGAGTGGGATTCGAACAGTATGATCTAGAGCATATTGATGAATTCATCAAGTGATAGTAGAGGGGTTCAGGGACTTGGTGTGTCAGATTCGGCGAATTGTTCAATCATATGCTCTAACCCTAAAAATTGAAAACAATTATCAATCATGTGAAGAATTTGACCATTTGACATGTCATCCATGTTCATTTAAATCTGAAATCTTAGTGTATTTTCCAAGATGTTAATCACAGAATAAATCAGCAGTTTTGGACCTTGAAGAGCTCGGAAAAGGTCTGGAAATTTGAATCAGACAAGGTGTCCTAGCCCTGTTTTTCTTCTACTAAACCTTGCAATATCTGAATGTAAGGGGAAATAGTGACGGCGCAAAAATCAATCAATCATTGATGTTACACAGATATGCAAGGTGACACAAACCTTTCATCAATGCTTTGTGGTCTTTTCAAAACCTATCCAGTCGAGAGGTAAATGATTCAGAGTGGGGTTTTCACTTGACCTCGCTATTTGGAATGGTTGCCAGGTCAAAGGAAGAGAGGTTTCCTTCCTTCCCACTTACAATAGCAGGGACCATATGTAAGTGGAATAATATTGAATACGGCAATCGCATGGAACATCAATCAATCATTCAGCATGTACTCTATCCTATTTGAAATATAATGATTATAAGAAAATAGTTGAAAGGAATTTTTGAAGCAAATATTTGAAACCATATGACCAATTGATAAAGCAATTCACCTTCAATAATTGGCACACTGTTATCAAATCATTTCTTTTCTCGTAGCCAATTTGTATTTACTTGCGGTTATTAATGCTAGTTTGCTTCTGGATAGGTTCTAGTCCAATTCGACTTGCTTGTTTCTCATAAACATTGTAGGTTAAATATGCAACAGAATCTTATCTTTAATCTGCATAAATTCATCGAGAACGACAGCTATTTGGGTTTTCATTTTTAAAGTTGCATAGCCTTTCATTGATAGGCCTCTTGTTGGAATTCCGCTCAGCTGAAATAAAAAATTATGATTGGGTGTCCACTTGCTGGGTAGGTAGAACGTTGAACACTCCATCTGAACAGCCTTCCACCAATGGGTTGCTAGTTCGAATGCCACTCAGACCCCCAAAAAATTGAAATATTTTCTGACTGGGTTTTCACTCGAACGACCTATGTGGATGGTTGCCAGTTACCACCGGCACATTAAAACTGGCAATGCCGTCATATAAGTGAAATAATCTTGAGCGTGGCGTAAAACACCAAACAATCAATCAATCCACTTGCTGGCCTCAGGTCAAAACACACACCCTCCCCACCACAGCAATGTGATTGCCACATGGAATAAAACATCAACCAATCTGTTGCAGGTGGTGTGTTACTAGCAGCAGATTATTCTCAACTGGAGTTACGAATGTTGGCCCATCTATCAGGTGATTCCAAACTAACTCGCATACTTAATGCAGACGCTGACGTCTTTAAATTAATCGCTTCTCAATGGAAAGGGGTGCCGGTTGGCGAGGTTACACTTGAACAGCGACAACAAGCCAAACAGGTGAGTTATAAAATAAAAAACTTTCAGGTTGTCCCTTCATCTCCCTGTATTGTGGATAATAATCCTACCCATGCTTTGACATTTTGTGACTGTTCTGATTTTTGGGGAGGTTGGCATCTCCTCTGGTTATAAACACTGCTGTATATAAATGTCAGATTGTCTATTAAGTGATCAATCTATTGGATGTGGTGTTAAGCCCTAATCAATCTGTTCGATGTGGTGTTTAATCAGCCCTGAGTGGATTTTTCACTCGGTCGCTATATGTGGAAGAGTTGCCAGTCAGGTACTTGCCGAAGGTCGATGGTTTCCTCCCCTGCTAAACCTTGCAACGCCTCCATATAAGTGGAAGAGTTGCCAGTCAGGTACTTGCCGAAGGTCGATGGTTTCCTCCCCTGCTAAACCTTGCAACGCCGCCATATAAGTGATATAATCATGAGTGCAGCGTAAAACATCAATCAATCCATCAATCAATCAAAAAGGATGGGCAGTGAAAGCACAGGTCTCGGTAGTCTTAACTTAATTTAAAGCTTAAGCCTTTACTATTGTTGTAGAGTTTGAGACATCCATGATGGATTACGCCCAAATTGTTGTCTACTGATGTCACGATTTGTATTTGTCTTCAGGTCTGTTATGGCATGTTGTATGGAATAGGTCCTAAAGCCCTCTCAGAACAGTTGGGTGTAGAAGAAACAGATGCTGCAGTCTTCATTGAGACATTCAAATCTAAATACACTGGTAAGTCTATATACTCATCCAGAAATAGTGATAACTGCAAAAGGACATGGTTCAATGTTATCTTAGCTTTTTGGTGTGTTTGACACACACATTGACCAGCTTTTATTTTAGAAACTGTGTGACTATTTTAAATGTATCTGTTTTAAGTGGCATAATATTTTGGCTATTATTTGCACTCTTCTTCTGTTTATGCGGGTTTACTGACTTTACCGATATTTTTTAAAATGTTAACATCAATCCTACAATGTATAAGGGGCCTCGATGGCCCAGTCGGTTAGAGATATAGTCCCTCAGTCCGATACAGGTGCGGCGCAGGTTCAAATCCCACTTAAACCGAATTGAAGAATTTCTGAAGGGTTTTTCACTCGATCAGTGTATGTGGGAGAGTTGCCAGGTACTCACGAGAGGTCGTGGCTTTCCTCAGGGCAAAAAGCCCGGTTTCCTCCCAGAATGAACATGGCAACGGCGCCATATATGTGGAATAATCTTGAGTGGAACGTAAAATATCAATCCTATTGTTTTTAAAGGAACTTTGCAAAGGTTTATGACCCCAATGCAAAATTAGCATTTGGATGGTTTTGTTACACCAAGACAACTTGGTCTTAATCTGTCATAGGAAGCTTATTTGGCTTAAAGCTTAGTGTTTGACCCCTTAAAGTCATCCCCCAGTGGGTTATGGGTTTTATCGCAAATACTGCGAAAAATGTTCTGTGTGTGAATTGTAAGGAAACAGCTCAGCCAGATTTCCATGTTACAAAATCTTACAAAGTTGCTAGGAAAGTTGTTAGGTATGAAACACCTGACAACCAAGATCCCTTTGAAATGAACAAAAGTGAGATACTGCGAATGTACAATCCCAAACATTAACAAATACATGTAATCATCTGGGTTGGAAAATAATCTGTTAATTACTTATCTGCCTTAACACTGGAAATCTGAAACAAAGAAAGAAATGAATAAAATTTAAATGAATGGAAGAGCCCCAAGCATTAGACCCTTTGTAAAACCCATGACCAATTTACTAACGGTAAATACATACATGTACCAAGGTTTCCTTTGCACATGATTGGAAATTACAACAACCTATAATGTTGGAGTATAAAGGTCTCAATGACATACCCCTTTTAAGACAATTAGAAACGTGCCTCCATAGTTATTTTAGGTAAGAAGATTTTGCCTGTGTGTTTTAGTGGTTATAAATATACACCAATGTTAAGTGTTAGTTGTTTTGTTCTGTCTGCTTTTATCTGCAGACTGCTTGAAGCTATACTGTTAAACAGGTGGTAGATCCACAATGTTATGTCTGCTGAACCACTTGTCTTTAGTGCTCAATCAATGAGGCAGGGATAATAGACTCTCAGACAAGGCTTTTAAAAGGGATTGATACCCCATAAATGTTACCCTAACTAGTAAAGACAGTTATAGCTGATTTAGGCCAAGCTAAAAATGATAAATACATGGTCGTTTTGAGATAAAAAGTATTGTGTTTGCCGTTTTGAGATAAAAGTATTGTGTTTGTCGTTTTGAAATAAAAGTATTGTGTTTGTCGTTTCGGGATAAAAGTATTGTGTTTGTCGTTTTGAGATAAAAGTATTGTGTTTTTCGTTTTCAGATAAAAAGTATTGTGTTTGCCGTTTTGAGATAAAAGTATTGTGTTTGTCGTTTTGAGATAAAAGTATTGTGTTTGTCGTTTTGAGATAAAAGTATTGTGTTTGTCGTTTTGAAATAAAAGTATTGTGTTTGTCGTTTTGAGATAAAAGTATTGTGTTTGTCGTTTTGAGATAAAAGTATTGTGTTTGTCGTTTTGGGATAAAAGTATTGCGTTTATGTCATTTTGAGACAAACTGCATTTCTGTCGAATATTTAATGTAGTTTTGAGACTGACCTATATGTACATGTTTTGAAACAAAATATTGTCTTTCTAACTAATTTTTTAACATTATACATGTTACCTGGATATTACCGGAGCAGACGAGCCACAGGGCCCCCAATTTAACGTGAAGGTGGTGTATTACATAACATTTCCCCAAAAAGGTGATGCAAAATCAACAGCTCTTTTGATTTCTTTTACAATTTTATTTGCAATAGCTATTGTCAAGTTATTGTCCATTTAAGAACCTGAAATTTGCATATAATAAAGTCATTCATTTGACACACCTAAGCTGAATTTGTAATAATTAATTGGAGAAGATTCAAATAATCAAGAATCATATTGAAATTTTCTGTTTCTTCATAAACGTTTAATCCAATGAAAAATGCAGGCATCACCATTGTATAAAGTGAAATAAGGTCGCATATGTACAAGTATGTGAACAACAAACTTTTATTGTCTTGGCCTGAAGCTGTCTGGCCAGATAAAAGAGTAACAGAATATAAAGTGCTTTTGAGTAAACCTAATACTTCCTGCTGTTCCACATAGCCTCAAGTGATCTGCAGTATTTCCTTCTATTTTTTTATTCAGTGTTGGTTAAAAAGCAAGGTTGATCCTTATTCACCGACCTATATGTACATATATTTCAACGGTGGTTTAGCCTAAAAAGATGAATCAGCGGAGGGCATGAGTGGAAATTTCATATTTCCAGAATTTTACGCAAAGAATAGATTTTGAAAAGATAGATTTTGTTCATGGAAGAAAATCAAGCACGTATCATAAAAGTCATAACTGTATTATAAAATAATTTGCAATGAATTCAGATACGAGACATTTCCTGTGTGGAGGTTAAACTCCAGGTGATTACAGGATGAGCTTAATTTTTGCCCCTTTAAATAATGAAACCCAAAGGCAATCAGTTGTATTCCTTTTTTTCCTATCGTTTCAAAGATGTTTTATGTAGTAAATAGGAATTGTATATTGATATTTAGAATTTTTAGAGCAGGGAGAATTTTGTATTTAAAAATGCCCCAAATGAAGATCATTAAATTGTGCGCTATTCGACTGTTGTTGATATAAAAATGAGGTTTCCAGAGGGCGGTGTTTTACGTTAGACCCATACTTAATCCCAAAATGCAACATGTCCTTTTTGTGTGACATCTGACATTATAAAACTGGCCTCTTCATCTAATAATCTCAGAATTTTGTGGGGTTTTTTGGGGGGACCATTCCATGGTAAAATAATAAACAGTGTAATATTAAACTGTTAAACCCCAATTGTAAACAGTTTACTCCTTTTTTCTTACAGGTATGAGAAGTTTTATTCGTGAAACTATTAAGAAATGTCAGGAGACCGGGTATGTGGAGACATTGCTACACAGACGAAGATATCTCCCTGCTATAACAGATACAAATCCTCATGCTAGAGCTCATGTAAGTCCCAAGTCTGCTGAGTGATGATCTGATACAACCCTTCCTTCAGTAGCTCGCTGGTTCAAATCCCACCCAAAAATTCTCGCTGTCACTTGGATTGCTCAATTTTAGAAATGTTACCAGGTTCAAGGTACCTGGGGTTTCCTCCCCCACTTAATGCCTTGGAAATTGATCTGCACAGAAAAGTAAAGGTGTTCAGGCTGTCGGTATACAGGGCTTAACAAAACAGTCACTTCAAACAAGATCCTACTTCCATCCCAAAATTTTCAGTGTAAAACAGTCGTTTGTCCGGTTCACCACTTTGGCCAGTAATTGTTATGTCATCTGCCACTAATTGGCAAGTCACCTATTGCCAGCATATGATTTTTGCTGGTTGAGTTTATTGAATAATATTGAATATCTGTACTTTATATGGTTTGTATTTTTATTAATCATTAATTAGGCTGAACGTCAAGCTGTGAACACAACTGTACAGGGGTCAGCTGCTGACCTGGTCAAGACGGCCATGATTAAGATAGAGGAGGCCTTAACGAGGAGGTTTCCATCATGTATATATACTCATCAACACTCTACAGGTAAGTCATTCTACAGTAAGTAATCCCAAATATTATTCCTCTTCAGAGTAACCGGACCTACCAAGAAAAAAAAAAGAAAAAATTTGCCATCTTAGCACTTCAAACACAACCATTGATTAAATTATAAAAAAATGAATTCTTTTAGTTTTCAATTTGTGTGTCCAACCATTATGTATAAGCCATCTTGAATGCATTGTATGAGACTGTTCTGCAAAGGTTTCCTCCTTTCAAAATTAAATAGGCTTATCATGCAATGTCCACACACAATATATGTGAGTGTACATCCCAATATTACAATATTTAAAAGGTAAGTGGTAGCTACAAAACTGTAGTACTGTAGACTATTTTATCTCACCTCACACTGAATACTTCCTGTTCATTGGTTCAAACCTGTCACGTGGAGACCCTGTATATTTCATAAATTCGTTTCAGGGTTTGTTCGAGGGGGGATACGGAAATATATGGGGTCAGTAAACAGTATATTGAGCTCGGCTAACGCCTCGCCCAATATTCGTTTACTGACCCCATATATTTCCGTATCCCACTCGAACAAACCCTGTAACTAATAATATCCAAGCATTATTAAACAGCCCCCTCCCTTACATACATACAAACATACACGATGCAAGCGATAAGTAGATCTCGGCATTATAAAACTGTATATCTCATGAAATGTTGATCAAGAATAGCCCAATATGTAATTTAAAACCAGCTCTTTGTCTGGAAGTTTTCAAAAAATAAACTTTTAACATTGCTACGACAAATATCTCAGTTGGAATAAAAGGCATTTTCAAGTAAACATATGTCTACTTTCAGAAAGCTCACACGGTTTCATATACGTAACAAAAAACTTCCTTTTAGCTGACCTCATTCCAAGTGGGCTTTAAGCTCATAAATCCAAAGCTGAAGGCTTTTGTAGTATTATTACTATTACAGGGCATCAAAATGATTGAAGTCTGATTATGTCAAACTAGTTTTTGTTTTTGTTTCTCAGAGCTTTCTGTTCACTAGTTTGGTTTCTGTTTACAAATCTTCATTGTTATTTTCAGTATCAGGAAGATCAAGTGACCTGAAACCCTGTGGGGCATTTCTAGTGCTTCAGTTACATGATGAACTTATTTATGAAGTTGACAAGGAAAGTTTACCAAAAGTTATTTCCCTTGTTAAGGAAAATATGGAACAGGCCATTGATTTATCTGTCAAATTCCCTGTCAAAGTGAAAGTAGGACCGAGCTGGGGGCGATTAGAAGATTATCAACTTACATGACCTAGAATCATGAAATTTGTTTTGACTTAAAAGAAGACACTGTGTGCTATTCCGCTGTTGTTTATATAAAGATGAGGTTATTAGATGGTCATTGACTACTTTCCTAGCTCTACTTGCAGTCGTTTCTCCAAGACTGATTACAACTTATTTTTCTGCTAGTCTGGGGCTCGTTCTACTAAGCTGGCGTAAGTTGCGCCAGTTGCAAATGCTTGTTAAAATATAGGAACTTGCGCATGGTCACAAGTCTGGAGGCGCAACTCTATGCTGTAAACGTATGCGTAACTCTGCGCCAGCTAAGTAGAACGAGCCCCTGACGTTTTACCTAAAAACTCAATCTTACCTCAAAACGTTTCACCGGCTTGTCCAAAAACTGAACATTTTATTTTGTTAAAGTAGGAATTGTTTAATGTCTTTACACCAATGTGTTTCGAGTTTGAGTACATTTTTTTCATTCTTGAAAACCCAGCATAGAAGAAATGTCAAATATATTAGCTTTCCTGACATTCTATGGTCTGTGGAGCCTTATGTCCAAATTTAGATGTGGGGAGGGTGATCTTTCGGTCGGTTGGTACTTTCGTCACCATTTAACCTTAGCTGTTGAGTGTGACGTTAAGCACTGCTCAATCAATCATCAATCAAAAGAGCTGTATTTTTGTCTGAATGCTTTCCAACTATTTTGTTCAGCAATAGATTTATTTTCTGCTAGTTTCCTGCTCCGACTCACACAAACCATTTTCTGATCATATCATTGAAGTTATATGGAAGTGAATAATTGGGTATTCAACTTGAAAACCATGTCCCAGTGTGTTGTGGGTTCCAATCCTGATCAATCAGACAAAACGATATTGGTGTCAAAATATGTGTGATATCGGAAGACTGTCATATTAGGATAGTTTTAACAGTGTGACTAAATCAACAATCAGAAAATATATCTGGTAAAGGTATTACTGCAATATATTCCATTTACTCCAATATTCTATTAATACAATATTCCATTTATTCTTGATGTAACATAATGTATACTGTATATTATTTTATTTTTTAGGAAAAACTTAAGGTATAAAGATCTATTTAGGAAAGCTGTGATATTGTACAAAATGTATAGTTGTATATGTACTTTAATTATATTAGCAATTCAATGATTTAGGAAATTTTACTGTCAATTGATTCCATTTTTGCAGTTGTCAATTGAAAATTATACTTTGAGTGAAAATATTATGAATATGAAATGAAAGGGAATCTTGCGAATAAAATAATTTTTCTTCGTTTTGAAGAAAAAGAATCCACTGTCTCAAAACAGGCTGTGTTTTTTGTTGTATTTAATCATAAACCTACCATATAATTATGTAAACTAATCACTCTTCATCAACATATGCGGTATCCCTGGCTCTCAACAAGAGATTTAATACTTATTAATACTGAACAACTTGATTGGCTTCTGATGCAATGGGTTATGGGTATTTTGGAGGGGTTTGGCATGGCAGACAGAAAGTATTTTTACTTTCTCGCATATTGCTACAAGGACAGCATGAACCTCCAACCCACTTTTTACGTACTCAATGCAATTCACCCTTGTCATGTGAGATCATAAGGTTTCTGTTGTTTGATGCTTTAAAGCTCACCCAGCAGGTCTCCCACACATCTTCGGTTCGTATAGGTTACTGTCTTTACCAATATTTCAACCTATTTCCAACACTCAACATCTTTACGCAATCAGAGATTATGAAAAAGTCCGAATTTTGCCAGCTCATGTCACTTTCGAAAAGATCATTTTTAAAGTGGTGTAAATATCCAAACTATCCACTAGGTATAGTTAAAGTGACGTGAGCTGCCAAATATAGGGCCCATTTCGTAGAAGCTGAATTAGATTATCGTTCGTCATTTTATCAAGAAAAACAAAATGAGATCTCTCCCTTAACACCAATCTTTATGAACAAGAAAACACCCCAAATGAACTCTTACATCCCGTCTATATATTTTGCACCGCGGGTTCGAATCCCACTCAGTCAAAAAAAAAAAACAAGGGAAAAATTTTCGGATTGGGTTTTCACTCGGACGACCTGTGTGGGATGGTTGCCAGTTACCACCGGAAAGTCGTTTTCCTCCGGGCATAGAGCCCGGTTTCCTCCCACAATAAAACTGGCAACGCCGCCATATAAGCGTAAAACACCAAACAATCAATCAATTAATCAAACTCAACTTCTTGACAATCGGAATTTATGAAAAAGTCTGAATTTTGGCACCTCACACCACTAATATCAAGTGACATCAACAGCCAAAAGTTGAACTTTTTTTTGATGATCTCATATAGTCAAGTAATACCAAGTGTATAGAACAGTCATTGGTCAAAATAAGGTCAGTGTTCGAAGTACCTTGACAAAACTAAAAAGACAAAATTAGAAAAAAAAAATGGTTAAATCAGTCGTACGAACCGAATAAGTGTGCTAACTACGGACAAAATTGAAATGGCTAGAATGCAGCGGAGTTCATTTGTGTGGGGTCTGTTGCTTATAAACAGCAGAAAGCTCTTATTTTATACTTTTTAATAAAAAAATACCCCCAATTAGCTAATTCAGTGTCATATATGACAGCTCCTGCCACTTAAAGATGAGCTATATAGTCTTAGTGTAATTCACCAAGGAATCCGTGTGACCAGTTTAAGATGGCCTGTTAACACCGTTACATAGAAACGTGATGTACCGGTACCTATCGACTTCAACGTGTTATAACTCCATTAGCGACGTCGATTCATTCTCTCGAAGGACTTTCACTCTGCCTGTGGTGGGCGAAACGTTATGCGGTTGATGTACTCGTGGGCTTTTGGTATCGTTGGCTTTTAAATATTTAAGTTAAAGGCATACGAAGATTTTTTGGGTCCGCTGAAGTTTCAAGGCGCTTTGAATCCAAGTATGCTGAGCAAACATTTATCTGATCGATATGATAGCATCCGGCCATTAATGGACACGAACAACCACAAAAAATACCCATTTCGCGCATTTGTATTGTCAAGAGAAATCTGCCCTTCAAAGTTTTTTAAAAGGCACAGTTCGAAAAGGCGAAAATCCATAATACATGTTTACATTTAAAAAACAATATACAGTTTTTATTTTTCCCAGTCAGAAGTAAGAAATTTTCTATTTTTGCCAGAATTTACAACGTTTGGCAATATGTTTTTTTAAAATGGAAATTTTACAAAATTTGATTTGTCAGACAGGCGTACCCGGAATGCGTCTCCGCGTTAGCCATCAAAGCTTGCGATTCTAGCGATATTGGCGCAGTGAACTGAATGTAAGATCAATACGTGGAACTATATATACATATCTGTTTTTAAGGATCACATACTGCAACTTTTTACGAGTGTTTAATTGAGAACATTTTTTAGAGAAAAAACCCTGAAGATTCTGAAAAACCTGCAAAAGATCGAGTCAAAACCCCAACAAAGAATGATGTCGTTCTTGTGTTTATGTTGGTGTACGCTTTTTGTAGAATAGCTTTTATGGGGAGGCCAACTTGTACTTCCTAAAACATATTGTGGGCGAGTTTCAAATAATGACGGTAAAAAGATCAGTTCTCACTACTCAATTTTATCTTTTTTTTTTTGGGGGGGGGGGGGGGGGGGGTACTTTTACGACCTTTAGATAATTGATATCTAGTACGGCTGAGAGTGCTCATGTTTTTGCTGTCATGGAAGTGCTTCCGTGAACACAAACGTGTTTCACTATGATTTGTGGACGATACATGTAACTTGATTTGATGCAGCAATTTTTTCTCACCACGAGTTGTTAAGCCAATGATTATAGAGTACGTCGTACTCTAAGTGTCATTCCTTACAACTGAGACTGAAATACAAAAGCATAACTGTAGTCAGTCAACGCCCGGAACAAACCTGGGTTGTTTCCACTCGGTTCCGGTTGGCTTTAACATACCGTTGGACAATTTTGGAGCAGATTTTTTAAAAAAAATTTATGTTTTGACGAATTTGAATGAATATTACAATGGACTATGGTACATTTTGAAAACGTACAGAAGATTAAGACTAAAATGTTTTTAAAACTTAAAGCAATTGATGGCGGCAAAGTAAACCCCTGGGTTTGAGATATCCCTTATAAAGATAGATGCAATTATTTATCGATCATTTGGGGATTTACACACAGTAAACTTATAATCTAACATCAGCAATATAGTATAAACTCATGGTGATATGGGAAAGATTTATTTGGTTTGCAACCCAGTTTGCAGGGATTTCTTTGCTTTGCATATAAAAACCGATATCGACTGAATGTTTTTAATTCCTTCTGACGGTCCTTTTATTTTGACTGTGTTCAATATATACAAATGGGTAAATAAAGGTTGTGTATGACTATCTATCAGACGTTGTAATTATTCTAACAATTCTCTTTTGTAATGTGACAATAGGTTATCGTATGAGTTTGTAAGGTATTTCCTCAAATAAAGTTGCAATAGGGAAAATAAGAGAATAGTACAGAACAAACATTGTTTTAACACAAAGACAACTCTTCATCTTAGGCCAATATTGCGAGAAATTTGACTGGAATTTATATGGTCTTTCTAGTTTAGTGGACCATTTAATTTTACACCAAGGAACTTGAAACTTTTTACTCAGTTTTCAGTTTTATCAGAATTTATAAAAAGTTTTAAGCCTGAAGTTAGCACCAGATTCGGGATTCGAAAAAAAAAAATTCCCAACAAGGTTTCGGATTTCGAATTCAACCTGAAACAAGTTCGGGGTTCGGAAAAGTAACATTATCGAATGTTAAGACTAAAGTTACTTCGTTCTATTTATTTTCATAACTTAAAACACTCTGTGGTGCCGTAAATCGAATACCGATGTTGCATACGGGATTCGGGATTCCAAGCCCCGAATCCCGAATCTGGTGCTAACTTCAGCTTCCCAAAGTTGTTGTGATATACTGGTAAGCCCACTTTTAAAGGGCTTGAATATCATATATTTTGATGTCTCAACGTTCAGTGATAATTTATTACAGTTAAACCATAAGAATGATCTGTTTTATCGGAAAATTATAAAGACAAGAGTGATCTGTTTTACCAGAAACGCAATAAAGACAATAATTATCTGTTCTATAAAGACAACTGCCTAGAATATAAGTTGTTGAGTCACCCGTTTATCTATAAACCTTAGAAGTTGTTCAACGTAACCAGTGTTTGGTGAATGTGGAAGAAATGGAAACTCTCTGAAGTTGTACCAAATGTTGAGGTATGTAAATGCTCTAGATTATGTTGTTTGTTTTCCTTCTCGCTGTACACTCCTATAAGCAGCGGACATTGTTCTCTTCGTTCAACACACACACACAGCTTTACATCTTAGTCAGAATTATCGATGTCCAACTACGAGTTCAGCCAATCATACTTAAAGGCACACTCTTCGAGATCAACCAAAATAGGCCTACTGCTTACATCAAAAACAAGCCGAGGGACGGGTTTCTGCATTTTTTCCCTGACTAAAGAACATGAATTTTTGTCAAAATCATATTGTACTAGTACTTTAAAAAGAAGTAGAACATTTGATTTGTTTCATACACGCAATGTGAACAAACCACGAGCCTGGACATGCACACAAGGGCCCTAATTATTTGAACCTTGTGATCGATCTAACCGTACATTATTATTTTACCGAATTTATCTGAGGGAAATACAGATGAAGGATCTGGGTTGAGAGATACAATACGTCTGTCGATAAATTTCAGATTGTAAACTACGGAAAAAAGTAACTGAAAGGAGAGTTATCCAACCCTGAAGCTAACTGGTTGCTGACCGTTGCTGTTCTATTCGCGCTTCAATTCTACATATGATTTTACTCTCTCTACAATATTTTAAACATAATTGGACATTTGTATTGTTCCCAAGGCTTAATTTAGTGGTTTTTACTAGTGGTAGTAAACTCGTGTTTATTCGCACTCTCAACAAATGTCAATGTGGCTAGTATACCTGTAAGCAGGTAAGAATTCCGCGTTTCCAGTCAAAATTTTAGGTATCGAGGTGTTGGGTATCAGCCGATTTATTAATTGGCCAGCGACAAATCTGGTGTATCAGTGGGTCTGTTGAACGGAGATAAAAATACCCGCTGCTTATAGGAGTGCAGACTGGCTACAGCAATACCGACGACTTCTATAAGACCGGGGGCCTCGATGGTCCAGTGGGTTAGAGTGATCGTTCCTCAGTCCTACACACACCTTCCATCGATGCGGCGCGAGTTCGAATCCCACTCAGACCAAATAATGAGCCCCCCCCCCCCCCAACCAAACCTGCCAACGCCGCCATATAAGTGAAATAATCTTGTGTGCGGCGTAAAACATCAATCTATCGATAAGACCGACACTCGCTTCAATTAGGTCAGAATTAATGGGTTTTTAACGTGTGCAGTACTAGGCTACAGTTTACAATGTTTCCAATCACCCTATTCTATTTGCGATGAAGAACGTGTAAGTTTTTCCAGCTAGTGTCTAAAGATAGTGATTGTTGGATATTGGTTTAGATGCCAGGAATGTTGAGAATCTTGAAGGTTTTACATGTATAATATGATTTGGACAGTCCACTGGTATTCAACCTATTGGGTGTTTGTTCAGCTAATCAAAATCAATGTTACTCATTTAAACCATCAGCTGTAGCTTTACTTACAGTTTCTGGTTACACGGAACAAAATTTCTGATATATTTGCATATCATCGTTGATCGATTGGAATTTTACGCATTGAGCTTGTTTCAATTATATGGCGCGGCTTTGCAGACAACAAAACGAGGATAATTACTAACAAGGTTCTTGGTAATTCTTCGACGCTCCTTGAACGTACAAAATTCAACTTCACAGTTTGTCTGGAGGAAACATCGTCTCAAAACATCAGTTAAAGTTTTTGCATTGACTCAACTTTTTCGCCACAGTTAATTTTATTTCTCACTCATATAAGTGAAATAATCGTGAGTGCGGAGTAAAACATCAATCAATCAATCAATCATACCGGCAATGTCACTTTTAATTAAAAAATAATACAAAAAAAAACAACTTGTTTTTATGTACGTATAGGAAAATCTAGAATACTTGGTAACTACAAATATTTGTTTCCGTTATTGCTAATAATTTGAAAAATCTTTGTTAAAACACCAAATGAAGGATAATGCGTTCATAGAGTTGGTCCAACGTGGTAAGATAAGGAGGCCTATTAGTGTTATGGGTGGAAGTTTTGATATTTCTGGTGTTTTTGGGCCTTTATCGAAATTTGACCCCTGTAGTAGCTTCGCTTTGAAACGTTGTTCTCGGTATGTTAGAGAAAATCAAGGGTGCATCATAAGATACATATATACGTCTATAACTAATATGATATGGATGCAGAGAAATTCAACTCACAAGGTAAACATTCAAGCTTTACACCGAGGAGAAAAAGTTTCCACCGCGGAGAAAACTTTTCTCCACGGTGTAAACATTTTTACCGCGATGAAAAGGGCCCCACCGCGCTTGAAATTCAAACTATTTCTAAACTTCAGGTTTCCACATTTTCTCTGCGTTGGAAACGTTTGCATTGCGGAAAAAGTTTTCTTCGCGGTGGGAATCTTTTCTCCGCGGCACCCGTAGTATGGTATACACTTCTCCAATAATTATAAATAGTCGAACTTTGTCGGGTACTTTATACCTATGTTATCAACATGATTGGAGAGGTTAAGAAACATTTGCCATCGAGGAACTCCGGTCTCTGAGTCATTTTGGTACCACAAAGGTACAGGCTGTATTAACTTAGCAGGCTTGCAAATAGCCCTTAGGGTAAGCAGCAATGATTTCGATTAACTATACAAATATTCTTAGGCGGATACGGTAACAAGAACCGCAGTTCCAACTCGGAGAGAACAGACTATATAGCTTTCGAGATTTAATACATATTGTTGCGATAAGGTTAAATTGGGAGGCCGACTAAGGCTGATATCTACCGCTTGAATTGATGGTCTGTACCTCTGCCAACAATTCTAACTTAATAATTCTGTTTTCCGTGATTAATGTGAGTTCGGTGTGTACTACATCCTAGCAATTAGCTTTCAGTTTACCGAGACCTGACCAACGCTGTAATATATAGGAAGATATAGAGAACAACCAAATACATTATCTAAAAATACCGAGAATTTCTGATTCGGACCGCATTCCCCAGTAGTGTTTATCTACTTACTGCTCATTAGACTAAAATACTGATCGATTGTTTAAGCCACAGACTCCCCTAAACTCTGTCAATAACAAATTAGAGGCCGTTTCTTTGGAAATGGAAGAAGTTAAAAAAATTCAAAATGTGCCAAAATTAAAAAATGTTGGAATCCCAAAAGCTATATCCTCTCGTATTAAAGTTCTTGTTATATTATCCAACTTAGAATATTTGCACAGTTAAAGGAAATCGATTTTACTTATTCCAGGGATCAATTGTAAGCTTACTTAGTTACAAAATTACCAAACTGACTCTGTTTTCTCAGACTAGGATTCCTAAGATCGATACCATGTCCGCAGAGGTTTCATCCATCCCCATGACAAATGTTTCTTAACCTCCTTAATCATTTCGACTCCAACAAGTTAACAGTAAGATAGCATGTTTAAAGTATGGTGGGCTATAAAAGACAAATTACAAAACTACGACTACATTTAAAGTAACGAGCCAGATAAACTAAGCTTGGACCAGTATTTTCTTAGTTGCAAGTTAGTGGTGAATCCCACCAAGTAAAAACAAGTTCGTTGATCGGTTGGGTTTCCCCTGTATGTAGGCCTTCATCTTCAACATAGGGATGAAGTTAAACGAAATGTTTGAACCTCTTTTTTGAACAAGGGTTCTATTCTAATGAATTAAGGCATAGCCACGAAATAAGTTTTTGTAAAATCACGACCTTTCGAAACCTGTGCTGGTGTCATTATCACCTGCGCCGATGTATTTCTTTGTTTTTAAAGGGCGAAGGAAAGCAGTCATATTAATCATATGAAACGTGTGGAATCATAATAATACATATTACTATACCTTATCAGTATTCCTTACAGGCTCGTGCCAGGTCAACATGATCTGGAGAGGAGTCCGAACTATGTATTTTAATATGGCGTCATTTGTACGAAAGCCCAGAGAGCTCTTCAATATTTGAAATTTCGAAATTCGAAACTCGCCTTCCAATTTCCAATTTCGAATTTCAAAATGTGAAACTGGGTTTCAAAAAATTGAAATTCAATAATGAAATCGCTGACCTACCAGTGTAGGTAAAATCTTCTTTCCTAAAATAACCACGGAGACAAGCTTATAATTGTGTTAAAAATGGGTCATTTGAACCCAATCATAAATTGTTATAATAAATCCAAACCCCTGATATTTCATTAGGTTTTAAACATACAGGAGTTTGGTTTTAGTCAGTAGAATTTTCTGGGATACTTTGAATTATATTGACAAGAAAATACCTAAGAGAGACAGGGGAGTTTAGTTGAAATGGACAAAGCATGTCTAAGTCTAATACGAGGTGAATGGTTGGTGACCATTTGTCGTAGAGAATTCTCCTCTGTATTGCTTGCCACTTTTTTACACTTGATAACAAAACGATGTTAGAGGAGTAGCAATTAAGGTTATCATCCATTTGATATTTGTTGCGGGACATGTACTTACATGTACTCTTCGTTAAACCAAATAACTGAACCTTTTTAAACGAAGACATTGCATGGTTTTCATAAAATATACCTTTTTTCACCAAAGCGCAACAAGTTGAGCTTTGTTAGGAAGATTTGCCCATCTGTTTTTTTCATTCGGCTTTTTTTACATAGACGTTTAAGCTTTTACTTACCTTTTGACGTTAGTGTTAATGGTTGGTTTACGTGTAAGATAAGCTTGTACCCCATTGTCTTAGTTTAATTCTACTAGATATAACAATTTCTAAGAAGATGTCCTAGGTAATGACACCATTGAAGACGTCATAACATTCCTAGAAATCATCTTAAGATACGGATTAACTTTAAGATTACGTGGGTATATAGCCATTACTGTAAGATTCTAAGAGCATTTCAGCTATAGGAACTCCACTAAATCAACAATCTCTTACTTAATGGGATAAGACCTCTTCAATATGGCCGTCACTGGCTTCTTTTGTCAGTTCAAAAGGCTCTATCCAGTCCTATTTATTGCAGGTCTTTAGTTTGATCTATTTCAGCCCGTAGATTGATAGATGCTTTTACGCCGCACTCAAGATTATTTCACTATAATGACGGGGTTACCAGGTTAGGCAGGGGAGCAAACTGGGCTCATTGCCCAGAGGAAACCCCTGACCTTCGGCGAGTACCTGGCAACTCTTCCACATACGGCGGTCGAATGAAAAATCCACATATTTGGTCTGAGCGGAATTCGAACCCGCGCAGCATCGATTGAAGGCCTGTGTCGCACTGAGAACAATCACTCTAACCAATGGTTTTCGAAAAATATTGAAATATCCAATCATAAATTGTTACATCGCTTAAAAATAATTGTCAATGTTTTTCCAGATCTTCTCAGTGTTGTGTACATATGCTTGTACTTTTGACAGGGTATCGTTCTTAGGAATCTCATAGAAAACAGAGCAATTTCTGTAGTGGTGTAACCAAGTAAGCTTTGTTTTTCGATGTTAAAGTGATACAGTTTTCGATCGTCGTGAGCGTTTGAAGTACCTTGGAAAACTATAAGATTGACGTTGAGATAAAAACATGGGTGAAGCTCCTTACCCGTACGAACGGAAATGTTTCGAGTGTTTGTTGATCATAAAAAACTACCATAACGTACATACCTAAGATTGATATTTGAGAAAGCTCCTATTTCGTAATTCTTAAAAAAATGTCTAACAATTTGCTAATTCGTTTTCAACGAAATTCCCCCTACACTTGGCAGCTCATGCCACTTTAAAGGGTCACTTTCCATCAACAATGACCAATTTACCATGGGAACTTCTAATTCATTCTGTGACCCACGAAAGGTCACGTTTTTCTGAAGTTGGTGTAAATGTCCACAGTCCGGATAACTAAATCAGGTTGACAATATATACCTTGACGTCACATTTTGTATGATGTGGATTATGGTGGCGAAAATCATAATTGTGACCATGTTATTATTCCCATTTAAACATATTTTGGTTTAGGTTTTAAGTTTATTTACAAATACACTGTTTCGTTCTTCATAAATACAAATAAACTGCTGAAATACAAACACAAAATGTTCATGGAGTCTATTGTAGTTTAAAATTCCGAATGTTGTTTTTTTTTAAATAAATTCCAATTGCCAAGTTGAACCAAATATTTGTGTTAATAACGAACGAATTGAAATACCCGCGATGTAGACTATATTTTTTTTAGGGTTTTGTTGTTTATAAAGCAACCTAAACGTACATTGCAAGAATGGTATCAGTGGAAAGCACTTCGTGATAAACATGATGAAAACTAAGCTAATTCCGTTTCAATTTTTCTTGTATATGGCAAATCAGCCCACTTTGAGTTATTTTGTGCAAGGAAATCTGAAGTATAATTTCTAGATATGGATAACCTCGTATCATGGGAACGGGATTTTACGATATGGTGTTTATTTGCTGTGCAGTCAGATGTTGACAGTTACGAGAAATATATGACCATGTTATTGGTTTTGTACCAGTCTGTAGTGGTGTCCAGTTGATAAATATGCCTCACAATTTACCTTGTTGAGGGGCTTCGTAGCCTTATAATACTAGTGTATCATTTTCTTTCCAATTTATAAAGTAGGATCACTACTTGAGAAACGTCTTACAGAAAAACATCATTCGTGATCGTGTACATATGGGGCAGACAGGTAGTGATTGATAGACTATATTTGGAGTACGAAATTATTTCATTTTCAAGTTTATTGCGAGATAAAACCATGCTTCAGGACGCAGAAAATTCTCGACCTATTTTGTTGTAGCCCACTTCGCCTTATTCCCATTGAGTATAAGGATGATAGTATGTGTAACAAATTCAATTTTGAAAACACCATAAATAAGAAGTACACGGGGGGGGGGGGGGGGGGGGTAATCAAAATATGGAAAACTTCACAGTTACTCAATATTTCGTCATAAAAATAAAGGTCGAAATATGAAGTCACTATGAGGTTCTCTTTTTTTCGGATTAACATTACTCGAGTTGTATTATATGAGAAACCCATCAATATAGCTTATGGTAAATTAGCAGGGTAGTAGGGGCCCATACAAAAAATGCACTTAACCTTTTTGAGTGCCCATTTCAAATGATAATCGAGCCCTATGATAATTCTCTTCTCTCTCCTTGTTCGGACGATTGTTCTCTGGCAGTATTGGACTGAGTTCTTGGCTAAGCCTTGTTAGCTCAATACCATACCATGATATCATGTTTATAAAAATCACAGAACCCCATCGAAATCTAAAACATTGGGAAAAAAGACTTAATTGATCAACAACATTTTATTGAAAGTTTAATGTTCTTGTTCCTGGAATTTTCATTCGTAGCTCCAGTACATTTTAGTGGTCGGAATAAATTTCGGCAACCCACCCAACATGGAGGTCGAGCCTTTTCTCTCACTTTTTGGTATAATTTAAGGCTAGTTGTTGTCGGCAACAGAAATAATCTTTAACTAAAACGGAAAAGACAGGAAACCTGATAGATCTCGATTCTAATGATCAAATGTAAAAACAAAGGATTGAATAAAGATTAGGTATAATAAAGAACATTCGGGAAAGTTAGTTCATTTTAGGCCTAAGTTACTTGTAACTACAAAGTTTTTATTTTTTATTTTTGAGAAAAATAGCCGAACACTTCAAAAATTGTACTTGGCAAATATCCATATTTTGCCACCCATGTCACTTAAAGACATTTCGGTTATCAACTCTTTATGCTTTGTCTGTGTGCCAAATTTAACATAATTAAAAAACTCTGTATTATAAATCAGCCTGAGTTCGTTAGAAAGACAACTGACATAAACATGGCCCTTACTAGTTTCGGCCCGGGTAATTGTTTCACCTAACATAAACAGTCTTCAATTAAAATAGAAAGGGCCGAAAGTCTGATAAATCTCGGCCCTAAATGGCCAAATATAAAGATAGGATTGAAGAAGGACCAGGAAAAGCCGAGAATACAAGTAGTTTATGGCCTATTATTGTAAGTCTTCTGGAGATCTTTGCTCGTAAATAGCTCCGTAAATTAACATTCTTGCATTGTAAACTTGACGCCAATCCATTTTGGTGAGCTGTGATGATTGATATGTTTGTTAGCTGGAGGGCATTTCGTTGTCTTGTACACAGTCCTGATGCGTCAAAAGGAGTCATCTCAGGGAATTCCTTAAGTATCAGAACTCAGAATCAGACCAAATAAATAAAAATGTAAAATTTCTGAGGGGATTTTTCAGTCGAACGCCAAAGAGTTTCCTAGGTTTCCTATCCCACTAAACCTGACAACGTCGCCATATCTTGGGTGCAGCGTTAAACATAAATCAATACCCATGTTTAACACTTCATGCCCCTTGAAAAGCTGCACAAAATATCAGCCAATAACTATATGAGCATTTCTCAAGGCAAAGCACGTCTCTTATAAAAGCCATGAGTAGCTTCCTGTAAACAAAAATTTGGATCGATGCAATGGCGAATATATATGGTTGTGTAAAACAAGTTCAGAGGAATATTTCACGAAACCCTATACAGATAAAGCTATCGTCTGAATGATTACTTTGTCTGGTGTACCACCGTCTGAATGATAACTTTGTCTGGTGTACACCGTCTGAATGATTACCACGCCTGGGGTACTTATCTTTTTTTATCGTGTCTGAGTGACAGTTCATATTGCTATGTCTGTATCTTCATCATTGATGATGGAAGGCCAGATAGTTCAGTTAATATAGGAAATAAGGTTACCAACAAAACTGTATTTTATTGTGAACACGAATGATCCATTACTGTCTCGTTATTTACCAATTTAGTGATATCAAATGTTTTCCCAAGGCTTAGGTTTCTCTCTTAGTGCAAAAAATCTCAACTGTCGTTACCAAAACCTATATATTGGTTGCCTAAGGTTCTAGAAAAAAATATTTCACTCAGAGGCGAAGCCCATAATACAAGAAGAATATTACTGGATGGAAAAAAAAGCTTATTCGAAATGTCTTCAAGAAATATAATCGCAGTTTTTAAAATAACATTCATGCATTGTCTCGAAAATAAGAAATAACTATATTGCAAGAGTTTAATTAGTTAGTGTCTTTTAGAAAGTGAATATAACAGCATTCTCGTTATTTTGGGATTACACTTTCTTGAAAATATGGTAGAAATTCTTCTACCGATTTTGGGTGACGCCCGAAACGGGAATCGACCCGGCCCCAGAGTATGGCACCAATCGCCAGTTTCGGGCGTCACCCAAAATCGGTAGAAGAATTTCTACCATATTTTCAAGAAAGTGTAATCCCAAAATAACGAGAATGCTGTCATATTGCAAGAGTACAGCCATTTATAAGCGCCTTTGGCGACTGAATCATATACTTATACTATTGCATTTATCCTTTTTCTTCACTAACAGTATTCTTGTAGACACATACCTTGACAAGCCATATGGCTCTACTTCATTTGTATTTATTAAGAAAAAAAAAGAATGAATAAATTGGCTCCAGATGATCGAACAAAATCACTCACGTTCGAATATCGAATATATATTGGACAATATTCTATTTAAATTTGAACGGTTATGCGTCTTCTTTTCTGTAGTAAATGGGATGACAGAATTGGCGTCGTTATCACTGAGGCTGTCCGACATTTTCACAGTCATTTTAAAGCTTCTCATTCTCTAGTACCATTACAAGAGACGAAATTTATGACCGACCATGCCCAAATTTATACGGGAATATAGATCAAGTCCAATATGGACTGTATTCCATCCAATATAATCGGTAAATATCTAATTGACCTTTTCTTTATTATGAGGATTTCTTCTCTGTCCTTTGATGGCTTGGTTCACCATGAATCGATGATGATGTATCGTTGGCCTTGTTATTTTTACCTAATAATTGTCTTCAACACCTTAGTTTGTTTTTGTCTTTCGTAGACTTTCAGTATAGTACACTAGTCTGGGTTTCTGTTCCCATAATTACTATTTTGTTATACTGACGGCCGTATTAATACGGCCGTCAGTATAAAAAATAGTAATTTTGGAGACAGAAACCCGGACTATATAGTAGACAAGTGATAGTCGATTTTCCACCAAAACAGTGCATTTAAACAGCTTCTTTGGAAATTCCCTGCTATCATTGTTTGCTGTTGGACACTCACAATAAACAGCCTAGAATGCACCTCATGCGCAGCTGGAAATTTTGTACTTTCACAAGCTAACCGTGTCGATTCTCATAGCCACACTAGAGAAAACAAACGAATCCCCAATACAGCTACGTATCCAGCGGTCCTTGGGGCTAGGTAAGTTACCAATGGCCATCTGGAAACAGTCTAATAGCATACATTTTTACGGTCTTCATTTGGGTCCCTTTAAAAGATTTATGAACATGGCTTGAAGTTGGTTTGTGTATGGACTAATTATATATTTAAAACACATAAGTTGAAACAAAACAACCTATGTGTTAGTTCCCTGTAAGTTGTATAAATAAGACTCGGTCCTGTCTTTCAAAGATAACCAACAGAAATAAGCGATCCAAGAAGAGACATTCCAGTATTTTACAACCACTTGATGGCGTTTTTATGTTCTTATTTCAGTTTTGTTGTGTATATTAGTCCAGTTATCAGCCTCATAAGCTGAGTAAAGATCACCCATAAACTGAAACGTGAGATCCTATTGTATAGCAGCCAATGGTCATCTGATTTCTGCAAGAGTGACAATCTTCAATTAAAACTGAGAATAGAAAAAATCGTTGCAATAAATCTCCGTAAATCAGCAAGTAATGTTGGCGTTTGGAAAGATCGGGGATAATGGGGGAAATATCGAGAGTTTTTATAAGCCACAATTGCAGGTTTTATAGACAATTTTACACATGATTCGGCTGTAAATCAACAATTGTGTAAAGTTGATGTCAGTCCATTATCGTTGAGCTTAGACTTAACGTTTGTTAACTTTAGATTATTCTCATATGTTATACACTGTAACCGAATTCAACTTATTAACATTTATTCAAAGTTGTCTTGAGTCCCAACAGGATTGCTTGCAGTTTTTCGGCGACATTTTAGAGCCACGAATCTCAATTCTTCTTATTCCTCTATGATAACAATTTTCCTGCTTTGGTAGTGACCAAAGGCGTTTATAGAATGGAAGAATCTGGTGGAGTTTTTCAATGCATCTATTTATTCGACATTCGATAACAGCGAATTTGAAGAAATTTACTTGAAATGACTTACAGTAAATTGTTTTATAACACACATAGAACACATTGACATAGATATTGTTTTACATGATGAACTGTTTTTTTGATTTAGGGGGAAATATACCAGAATTGTGATGAAGCTTAAAGTAATGTGATATTTATTATCCGCAGTGAATAATGAAAACGCTATATTTCTATTCTACAATTGTTTTCACGTAGGACTGTTGTGAATTACCCCAGCTTCCTGACGTCTGGCGATGCATGGTGCCATAATTGGCTTTCCTAGAAACGGAAATGGTGTATTTGATCTGTCAAGTTGACAGTAATCAGAAATATACGACTTGATGATATATCCCCGGGGTACATTTAGATACAATTATAAAGCAATTGTAACATTTCACGTATTGCATGTAATAAAACAGAGACAAAAATAGCAGGCCGTGTAGACCAACAATTCTCTATTAAAAAAATCGGCCAATTTTTATTTTTTTTTATAGCAAGCGTATTGAGTTTGCTTTTGACTTTTTTATATATACCTTAAACATTATCCGTGGATTGTAGCATTTGTATTTCTTTTAATACAAGTATTTATAAAAAAATGTCATGATAAAGATTATCTTAATTTTAGGAAATAATAAAACTACCTTAGCGTTCGCCGCCAAGTTTGGTGTCAGCGGAAAGTTGTTATCTCATACTTTTAGATAAAAATGGCCAACAATTGGGGGTAATTCTATTTTAACGAAATTTCACCTATATTTGGCAGCTCGTGCTACTCTAAATATAATCCACGATACCATTACCGAGGTCTTGAGAATCTAGTCGGCCTTGGTCTCGGGCTGGAGATTTCTTTTCTACTCGTGTTTTCCGCCAACCTCGGAGATGCATACTATCAAGAGGCAATTATTTTAGTTTTTAAGAAAAGCATATTGCTTCGTGGTTGGTTTTCTTCTACATCCTCCCAGAGAGAACAGTAAATCAAAACAAATTGGAGCAAATGGATAAGGAAGTGATTGAACGCCTCCTGTGGAATTTCTATATAGCTTAGGGAACTAGTTAAATGCTAATACAAGAAAACTTGGCCTATTTTTCTTACCAATTGCATACATGATTTAATAGTTCTTTGAGAGCGTGAACTGCATTACCCATTTGGGTAATGGTCGAGATAAGAAAGGAGACGTAACGATGGCTATCTGATGAAGATTTCCCGTCTTAATCCAATAACATGTGATTTCTAATTGATACAATCTTAAATTGCCTATATGATCCGTGTTAGACTGAAATGGAACGAAATGTCTGAAAATCGCTACTGGGGCTTATAACGAAGCGGTCACTTCATACAAGATCCCTCAAATGTCCCCTGCAACGTCATAGCCAAATATTGCTTATAAACCTTGGCTGACACTCTCCACATAATTGACCGAAGTAAACTAGTCTTATTGACAATGATTCTAGGAAGGTTTAATCAACTTTATCCTGAACTCAAAAGAAGAAATTATATATGCTATAAACATAGTCGTCGGCCCAAAAGTCTAATGCTTCGATTTATTGATTGATGTTTTACGTCGCATTCAAGATCGTTTCACTTATACGGCGGTGCTGCCAGGCAATCGAGTGGAAAATCCACTAAGAATGTTTTTCATTGTCTTTGGTCTGAGTGGGATTTGAGCCCGCTCTCAGTTTACATCAATTTCTTGAAAATGCACATTAGGGTTATTCTTTTGAAGGCTGGCCATGACAAATATGGGGAAATTTCTCTGAAACAGAAAAAGGTAATTGTAGGTCAATTTAATCAAAATAATATAAAATTCGAGTTTTCGGACGATGTCAAACTCGGGGATGTACGTTTTTCGGACGATGTCAAACTCGGGGATGTACGTTTTTCGGACGATGTCAAACTCGGGGATGTACGTTTTTCGGACGATGTCAAACTCGGGGATGTACGTTTTTCGGACGATGTCAAACTCGGGGATGTACGTTTTTCGGACGATGTCAAACTCGGGGATGTACGTTTTTCGGACGATGTCAAACTCGGGGATGTACGTTTTTCGGACGATGTCAAACTCGGGGATGTACGTTAATGTAGTTTTTATAGGCAACTCCTAAAATGAATTTTGTCCTTAATAAGTATACATCTTGTGGGTCTCTGAGTTTACCAAGTTTTTTATTTTAAGCTCAGTCGAGAGTACTTCAAACGCTCATCTTCTCTTGACAATCGCAATTTATGAAAAAAGTACGATTATTGTTAGCTCATGTACTTTAAAGGACCCATTAATTGTTTTTCAAGAATCCATGTTCCCGAATTGCTTTATAAATGCTTAACATTCTATTTCCTATGCATCGGAATGGCATATGCTTGCTCTTCTATCAGACTCTGGCAATGATCAGAAATATATGAAAGTGATGAAAATCTCGAGGGTACATTTATATAGAATTACGTAATCCTAACACTTCAAGTAATGCATGTATGGGATATTTGAATAAAGAATATCACTGACAGCTTTAGATCAACCACTCTCGATTGAAGCAAAAGTAATTGGAAATCAGAGATTTTTAACACGACATGTAGCATGGCTTGCCATTTTAGTACAAAACGAAATAAAATCACTTCAAATAATCTCGTCATATTTCTAGAAAAACTATGATTTTTGGTGCAATATTTCATTTGTTTGAGAGGTGAAGACTAGATTATGAGAACACAAAGTTGTGTATTTTTAAGTCATACATTTAATATTCTCCATTGGTTACCATCTCTTGCTGCATAAATATATCTATATCTGTTCTCTGCTTCCATTATAGCTTGACAACGGTGTTAGTACCGATACCGAAATATGGCTGTTTTTAACCAACCTTTCACAGTTGCGCTATACTGTGTTACACTCAATATTATATCACTTTTATAGCGGCGTTGTTTGGTTTAGTTGGGGAGGAAACCGGGCTTTTTGTCCTGATGAACCCACTGAACTTCGATCTGTACCATGATAAATCCTTCTCGGATAACTTCGGGGATTTACGTGCGTCGTCAAAGTCGATGGTAAAAAAGTCGAGGTTTGCCCCGAAAGGAGTAAGCCAGAGCCAATTGAGGCCCATTCGAACCAAACCTCGGCTTTATTTGCTTGTTTCCGGTCGGCTTTGACATGCCTCGGACAGTCTTTTTACACGGTAAATCCCCGTATTTTTTATCAGAATGCAAATGGCGACAGGAAGTACATATCAATTTTTTTACAACGCAAGAAAATAGAAACTAAATATAATCGTAAATTAATCAAATGCTAAAATCATCCATAACGTTTTTAATGTTTTTACATGTTATTTAGCCTTGTAAAACAATTCTTGTGTGACAAAAAATGATATAGACGCAGTTTCGGTACATATCTGAATTTCTCCAATGCTTCAATTATAACTGATTACAACTGAGACAGATATAGCGTCTTGGTTCCTTGCGATATCCCCTGGACACTTATTGTTAGGCTCCCAAGATGATATGAAAATTATTCGTTTCACGGCTACCATTTTGGTTGCCACATTTGAACTGACCTGCAGCCTGTCTGAGTGTATTTCATGTAAGTAGACCCACGAAGTTATCCAAGTTGATTAAGCCTTGGACGGCGTTTGAGTACCCCAAAAGTGGGCAACGAATGACCCCTTGGACGTTATGTCGCCTGGTAGTCATTGGTAGCCTATATCTGTAACCAAGTCTTACAAAATCGTCTGGCAATAGACTTGTTTGATATGCCATCTTACAACATGTCTAAGGTCCGTTCCCGTTTCCTACAAGCTTGTCTCTTTGAGCGTTTTTCGTGATGGTGAGCTATAGTTTACCAGTAAATGGGGAAAAAGATTTATCTTGAGATGAAAACGTTTACAAACGGTAAAGTGAAGTATATTTCAGTTTGATTGATTGATTGTTAACAATATACAATCTATGTCCTGTACTTCGATAGATAGATAAGATTATCAAAAGGTATCTCATAAGCCATATATACTGGCAATCCTAAAATCCATACTCTGTGTCAAGAACCACGGGTTTAGTAAACGCCTCACATAGGACGAATACATGCCAATAATGTTGACTTTTGTATCGTATATCTTTCTAAATGATTATAAATGAGCAGCTTTGGCGCCGCACCTTTCTCTATTTATCCTGTCGGTCATGGTTTGTTTCAAACCCTCTGAATCAATTGTCTGATAAAAATAGCTCGCCGTCTAATTTTAGCTACATAATGTGACAGGGAGTGGTAAAACTGCGCCTCCATAGAAAAATCACGTTACTATTACGCGACAGAAACTATTAGAGAATTTTCATGTGAATGATAGCAATAATCAATAAATACCAATCATGCAGAATAACGCTCAGAGGTTGTCTAAATAAATCCACCCGCATTTCATGTAAAGCTCGGAAAATATAATAAGTCAATTTGTGAAAATTAAGATAATATGATAATATTATAATAATGATATATGATAATATTAATAATTGTGCTATTGTCGACCAGAAGATAATCCTTGTGTTAGTGCGTTTTAATCAAGAAATAATTATACAATCACGTTTCAAAGAAACTTTTGTACAAGAACGGTCGTATGTAATTATTTTTTCTCGGAAAAAGGCAAGTTACATTATGAAAGCTTTTGATTTATAGTTTGGTGATAAATGGTCAAGGCAATGATTACTGATCGATGTCACCAAACGCCAAGTCCGTTGTCGGTCAAAAATGTTATTAAATTTGCTCTGATATTGGACATAAATGTCGATTGAAATATATTGTCATCAAATTCAGAGTGCAATGAATTATTTATTGATTGGAAAGATATAACTAAATTTTCATATCATTTTATACATTACCATTAAAATGTAGAAAAAAAAAACAATATTTCTTTCAGTTATACCAAACTCATCACGTTTCATAATAACGTTACAGGAAAAAAAGCCAATAAATTTGGATGGTACATAGCTCTAGAAATGATGAAAAATGAAAAGTTTTGGTGCCGTCAGACATGCTTATATCCCATCCTCTGAATCAATTATCTGGCAAAAATAGCATACGGTCAATAGAGAGGTATTTATACTCCAGTGGCAGCCTTTAATTATAACTACTTAATGTGTCAAAGAGTGGTGATACTGGGCTTCCATAGAAAACATCAATACTCATACACGTTACAAAATTAGGCGAGCATCCCTAAAAACATTTAGTATTGTAAAATGACCTACATGGGTTTGATGGCGTATAATATCAAGTTATCACACCATCCCTGATTACAATACAACAGATGGATACGAAACCCCACAAAAACCACACGGTATCTCGATAAAATAAGATAATTTTAACCGTCATACTTTTTTAATTCAGTTTATTCTCAGTCCCTTAAAGTGGCATGAGCTGCCGAAATTCACACTTTTTTCATAATTTCTGATCGTCACGACAGTAAGAGGCTTTGAAGGCCATCGAAAAACTAAATGATTGGCGTTGGAATGAGGAAAATCCATACAGTATGTGCCCTGTACTAACCGAAAACGTGTTCGAAAAGTAGCAAAATTTAAATAACCGGGACGACCATTCATTCATTCTAAGCCAAAGTTAGTTCAAAACAATACTTTATCGTACAATTTCGGGACTAGAAGCATTTAAAAGCTTCTGAATTGTACGTCTTGAGAAAAATAGTCGATAATTTCAACATTCTGTGTTTACGTCAAAATATCAACATTTTGGCAGCTCATGCCCCTATAACAAGGCATAGGAGAAGAAGTACATACAAAAACACATTGTACAATATTCATGACGGATAAGTGGTTGAGATAATCAGTTCAATAAGACAAATAAGGGAAATTTTAGCTACTTTTTAGAGCTGTGATTGACAATTCAACAATATAAAATGAATGCATTGTGGTGATTTTCTAAGGATGGTTTAGAAATACTAAAACTTTCTATTTTTGATAAAAATAAAAAGTTCCTAACTTGGTCTGCCTGGGAAAAATACAGAAAACCGTCTTCTGTTTTTTATGTAAACAATATTCTGGATTTTCGCGGCAAGTGTGCCTTTAAGTAGCTTGAAAAACCAAAGGATTCACATGGGAATAAAGAGTATCGGTAAAGCCACTAACACTTACGGACAAAATTTAAATAACCGGGTTTGTTAACATTTTCCTGATATTTGGCAGCTCATGCCACATTTACATATTTAGTGTAACGTTAGGCGGTTATCGACCATCAACTGTTTATCTCTGATAGGGGAAAATAACGTTGAAAACAACTTGATTGAACATTTAGATTGACGTATGATAGAAGTCAATATTGTAAGCAAAATTTCGTTTAGTTCAGCTGCATTTTATCCGATAAATACAAGACGCCTCAAACAAAATGCTCAGTTAATAAAAGTATCATGATTTCAGGAATAATCAGTAATGAACAAGACTTAAACAATTCACGAGTACGACTGTCCATTATAGTTCTTTAACAAAAATAAAGAGACCATATGCTCGTAGGGATTTCTTCGTGCTGTTTTACTCTTCATCCTAGATGACATCAGGATCACTCGAACGATCGAAGGCTTTTTTCAACAAAGGAAATACATGCCAAATAGCCAAAGGACAAGCCAAATTTGACATTCATTTTTTTACTAGCCAAGAAACTTTTCAACAATTACCACCCTCTTACAGTTCAAGAAAATATATCATGTGAAGTGCATCTAGCAAATATAAGCTGAAACAACTATAACACAGTCATATAATAACTTATTTTCAATGGTTTTTAACATGCATCATCAACCAAGTTGGACGACAAATTAGATTGTAAACATCATGTTGGTTGTGGAATCATTTTATGACAAATGGATGGAGATATGAATTACGTTTGTCTACTGTAAAATCGGTATATGTAATTGATTCCCGTGAAGGGATGTTTGTAACACGGAAAACGCTAAAAACAACCAATTTAATACAAGTCAAGAAATCTCCATGTTTAGTGGCCTAATTGGAATGATGGACATGTATCTCCTGAAAGTCGGTGGCTTCTTCCTGCCACACAGCCTGGACTCCTCTGCCAATCAAACACATCAACGCTGTTTTATTGTGGGAATAACAGTGGACAATCAATCAAATGGTCTTTTTTATGGATACGCCAATTGCTTAGCATTATTTAATGATTAATGCGAGCTTCTGTTGGGACATGTCACGTATTGATGCCTATTGCATCATACCAGGTCCTGAGAATGGGAACTCATCGTTCATAAATAATAACTTTATCGTATTATCGACCAATGACTAAGACATACAAATTAACGACCATATAGAGAAAATAACTTCCAAATCGTAAAGCAAAGTTACAGCATAAACTATTGACCGTGTAATCAACCCTTAGTCAACCATCCAATAGACTGGTCGCCAACTTCATTTTACTTGATAACCAAACGGCTAATAAGTTGCATTTCTTGGCTAAACTACCCAGAAACCTTTTGCGAAGTTTGGTTACTTCTATAACGATTTGTCAGCAGATGTCAATCAACCAAACACATATTTTAGTGTTGAAAAATGTACAAAGCTGTGATGTCATCAGTTGAGGAATTTCTTGGCAAATGATAACAGGCGTATTTATTGGCTATCAATTTCAGATACTCTGCTGGGAAAACAGATAATACACCCACGAGAATCGGAATGAACGGAATTCGCCACAGTATAAAAACAGCATCGATCAATACCAAGGCCACTACATCTAACGATGTGGATTTTAAGGCTGATTATATATGGAGGGCGTCGTACGCTATCTCAATTTCATTGCTTTTTTTTCTCTATAGGCTGAAAATATCGTCTCGCCATCAGATGAATCCTAAATTAACTTTCGTTAATTTCGTTATTTAGATACTGGGCTACGATTATCCATATGTATGAAAAGTTCATATGGGTCAGAACAACCAATGTCTGCAAACAAAATCTGAAAACAACTCTCTGTCATCAGGCTAATTATATTTCACAGTATTTTTTCTATAATCCTTGAACTATTTTCAAACACGGATGAAATGAGCTGTGACCGACAGCTATTAGATTCATAGAATACACTGTGGTATAGTATACGTAAGTTCACACGATATCACGTTAAATAATTGCGTCAATTGCGGATAAACCAACCAAAGGTGTTTTCTCTTGTGCGTGTTGTCGTGTAGATAACCGAAACAATGAAAGGCCCACTCATCACATGTGGTAAATTAGCGTACTTCATTGCTCGTTTAACTTCTTGTCTGGTCTCATGACCAATGTCATCTCTAAGCCCGTAGGATTTCGGCTTGATAGAAGTTCCTCTCTCCTTTATTGTAACTTATCAAACTACCAACCCATGAGTTTGTCATCAAATAATACAATATAAATAGTCAGCTTATTGTACAGATGGTTGTTGCCGAAAACTATGAAGTTAGACATGGTGTTGGGAACATGATAAGTAACACAGGTTTATGGGAAACTTCTAGGATGTCACTTAAACAACTTAATAGTGTTGGGAAAAACAAACAATACGCCCCCAAAAATTGACCACCGCAAGACTAAAAACAGCATCAATCGATAAAAGGTCTTTATATATTTAGCTAGTGCTACCGTCATAGTTGATATCAACAGATCAATACATTCGGACCGTCTGGATTGCGCCAAGGGGATAAAAAAAAAACGTCAACTTCGCTTCTTTTCAAAATCTTTAGACTTTTGATGTCTTTGTAAATCACGCCTTATGGAATCGCCTATGACACACTTTGCAAATTAATCAACACGTCAGAAACTTCAAGGGAATGACGTCATCCTACTGGAAGGATTCCCACACACACGCAGTGCTGACGTTATGATTTCTGTATGTATTAGGCACAGTACTATGTAAACATATGATACACCTCCAAGATTCTATTTTGGAATATAACACAGGCTGAAAACAGCATCAGTCGATAAAAGGAAGCCAGTGTCCAGTAACTTGAAGTTGTCATAGCAACAATTTATTCTCAAATAATCACAAAAATGCATAGATCATTCTTTGGCACACTTGCCGCGAAAATCAGGAATATTGTTTACATTACAAAAGAATTTTCCCAAGACAATATTTTTTACCAAAATTTAAAAGTTTGGACGTCACTTTGTATTTTTAATTTGAATTTGAAAATTTGAATTGTTAGGTGCCCGTAACGTAAACAAACCAAACTGCTCGCAGGGGCGATTTTATGTTTCAGTCGAGTGAGTGAACTAACGACACAGTGTAATTTTACGTAGGCCTATTTATCTGAGAAATACAGACTGACGATCGGTTAACAGCGACTGGAAAAGCCTGCTGATAATTGTTTGAGTGTAAACCACAGATAAAAAGGCCTGAAATGAGGGTAATCCAACACGAAAGTTGACCGACACTGATCGTTGTTGTTGTAATCAGGCTTCGATTCTTCGTTTGTTTTTCACCCCATTTCTAAAGCTAACTAGACATGTTTTATGTGTCCTATGTTTAAGTTTAGTGGTATTAGTCGTAGTAAGCTCATGTAAATTGGTTTTCTTAGCAAATTTAAACAGGCTACAGTGGCAAGTGGGCCTTTAAACTTAAAACAGCCAATGGAATAATTTATAGCGTTGAAATTGGTAAGTTTGTCCAAGAGCATTGTAACCGACCGATCCGTTTTCGGTTATGTGTTTATTCCTCGTCTATATTTTTATGACCGTAGTATAATTGTCGCTTCTATGGACACATTAAGTCTGGCTTTCATTTTGAAAAATAATTTAGTGTTTTGCCAGATAAGTTATCACAATCTCCATTACGCTTCCGAACTTCCAATCTTCAAGTAGGAAGATGGAACAATGTACTTCAAGAGGATCGTGTGTGTCACAAATGTGCTAACGAAGTGGGGAATGAGAAACACTATATTTCTATCAAATAGAAAGTTTTGGCATCATTTAGTATTTTTAATTTGAAATTGAAAATTAGATTTATCAATGTAAACAAAAGCCGAACCTGAACATGCGCACAAGTGCCCTTAGTACGTGTTTGAGTCTTGTGAGTGATCTAACGGTACAATATATTTCTACGTGCGTTATCTGAGAAATACAGACCGACGATCAGGTAAGAGTGACTCGGGTAAGCCTGCCGATAATTGATGGAGTGTAAACCACAGATAAAAAGGCCTGAAAAGAGGGTAATCCATCCACTAAGTTAACCGACACTGATCGTTGTTGTTGTAATCAGGCTTCGATTCTTCGTTTGTTTCTCAATCCCATTTCACGTTCTAAACCTAACTGGAAATGTTTTATGTGTGTTTTTTTAGTGGTTTTAGTCGTAGTAATCTCATGCCTGTTCAACAGGCTACGACGGCAAGTGGGTCTTTAAAACGCTCAACGTCTTCTGACAATCGAAATATATGAAATCGTACGAATTTTGGCAATTTTGGCACTTAACAATATTGTTTTTTTTTTCAATTTTTCTGTGTTATATTGTTAATTTTGTTTAGCTGCCCACTCTTGATTTGCAGTGACATAGGCCCGTGGAGAGAAGATCACCTCTCTAATCATTGGTCAGTGATAGCTCCGGTATATAGCGTTAATGTGAGGAGGGTGACCATATTTAAAAAAGGAAGATTCCTGAATGGTTGGGAATACAAAACATGGCCGCCATTAGCGCGGGACACTGTTCCATCCAGCTCGATATGGATCTAATGCAATAACTCTGGCCTATAATTCGACAAAAGGGGAATGGATATATGAAGGCAGAAAAGGTTGGTTATCGGTGAACGAATTTTTCGAAAGAAAAACTGAACCGATATACGAGAGAGTCGCATGTTTATGGTTTCAAAATGGCGACCCTTCTACGATACTTGAGCTCCAAGCTCATTAGAGTGTTGTTTACTACAACTAGGTCAGTGAGTTCAACGACAACTACCAAGACGCCAATGAAATACATCTGCTAAGATACACGCTAATTGTAAGGCGCTTCCTTTGCAGATCTGGCTTTTGTCTGTTCGAGAAATGTCAGCTATAACACGAACATAGACTTAAAAAGTAAAAAAAATAACACAATGTAAATGTAGTTGAAGGCCGTACAGGTCGTTAAAATTTCCCCAGGAATCTTCTGAGGCCGAATGGCTTGATAAAAAAGCGTTGATGTTTTGGACATCTCCCTAATAAACCTTAATGTAAACCACAACATTTAAAGGGGACAATTTGCTACAGCTTAACCACAAATCTATTTTCAGTAAAGTTATTACTTCTGTAGATACAGCGCTAAATAGTAATGTTAAATAAGAAGTAACATTTTGCCCGTATAGGCAAAAGCGAGAAATAAATTTGGCTATAGAATTCGACCATACATTTATGAAAAGACTGGAAAAGAAAAGGTGTACCTTAATGCGATTGATACAATGTAGATGTCAATGTAATTAATAAAACAAAAAAGAAGTCATCAAATAATTCTTCCAAAGATTTTAATTCTATACATCGTGGTGAATTTTAAAATCTGGTAGGCAAATTATTTGTTATGCATATGTAAGCCGTCTTTGTTGTGATATGAAGTGCTATTTGTTTGATTGGTTGATGTCGCAAAAGTATTTCAATTATATCATGGCGTTGTTGGTGATCAGGTTTTGTTGGTGAGGCAACCGGGGGCAGCCACAAAATCCACATGGAACGATAAAAAAGTACCCGGTCAGAATTTCCCGCATTATTTTTGATTGAGTGGGATTCAAACCCTTGATCCGTCGAAGTAAGACTAGATGTGTTGGCATGGGTAAACCACCACTTTATCCAAGGCAGCATCGGGGGACCGGTGGCTAATAAAAGAAGACGTTGACCGAGAAATTGTCAATACTGCATGCTTATTAAGTATAAAAAATATCCCATGGGAAATAAACAAAATTGCTCTTCACAGCCAACAATCATCTGTTGGCTACAAAGTAAACTGATTCTACGATAGTTAAAGACTAATATTGCATGTGGCATCAGCTGCCGAAATTCGAATTTGTCATAAATTCGGATTGTCAATTAAGAGAAGTTGAGAGTTTGACAAGGATTGGCATAGAATTGAAAAAAAAAATCGGTAAAGCCACTATTCTGTACGAACCGAAAATCTGTGCTTATAAAACTACCCTGAAGGACAAATGACACGTTTAAGTCAATGCCTCCTATTTGGTTAGCAATTTGTTTAAAAACGTGTGGATTCTCGGGATTGGTAGAAACAGAAACCTCTTTTTTGTACTTGTTGATAAAATGGCAAACGATTAGCTAAATCTGTTTCAACGAAAATTCCTTGTATTTGACAGCTCATGACACTTTAAGATACGCTAAAATCTGTGTTGTCTTTCATAGAAAAAACTTAAACAAAGGGAAAAGCGCTACCAATATAAATTGTTTCTGGAGCCGTGTATTCTAAAAAGTAGAGTCAAGGGGGTACTCACAATTTCAGGTTTCTCAAAGCTTACATTTTCCCGAAAGCGTTGTAAAGTTTATATAATGTACTATATTCATAAATCACTTGTAATTTCTTTAGGGATACACCAGACTACATTGTTCACAAACATTCTGGGTTCATTGTTCTTTTATACTTTTTTATGGACTTTTTATGTTCTTTGCTGTGTGTATCGAAAAGAGATTAAAAAACGAGAAAAACACAATAAACATTGTTGCTTGGATTGACACTTCGACATTGAAAATAAATTTTCTTGCTTGGCCTAGACATTGTATTTCAGATCCAAATACTGAATGTTTGTTCTGTTAGTTTTTTTAGATTGCATGTGCACAATGGCTGGTAACAAATCCAAACAGTTCCCATGTAATCAAGAAAATAAATTCAGTTTAAGGCTATTTTTGTATGCAAATGAGCCCGTGTGACCCTGGAAGCCTCTTTTAGAATTTCACAATTGCCCATTCAATTTAGTATCAACTATTAGCTGGCAGATCCATTCAGGTTGAGCATCCCTAAAAACATTTAGTATTGTAAAATGACCTATACAACCACAACTACATGGGGTTGATGGCATATAATATCAAGATATCACACCATGGATACGAAACCCCACGAAAAACACACGGTATCTCGATAAAATAAGATAATTTTAATCGTCATACTTTTTTAATTCAGTTTATTCTCAGGCCCATAACAAGGCATAAGAGAAGAAGTACATACAAAAACACATTATACAATATTCATGACGGATAAGTGGTTGAGATAATCAGTTCAATAAGACAAATAAGGGAAATTTTAGCTACTTTTTAGAGCTGTGATTGACAATTCAACAATATAAAATGAATGCATTGTGGTGATTTTCTAAGGATGGTTTAGAAATACTAAAACTTTCTATTTTTGATAAAAATAAAAAGTTCCTAACTTGGTCTGCCTGGGAAAAATACAGAAAACCGTCCACTGTTTTTTTATGTAAACAATATTCTGGATTTTCGCGGCAAGTGTGCCTTTAAGTAGCTTAAAAAAACCAAAGGATTCACATGGGAATAAAGAGTATCGGTAAAGCCACTAACACTTACGGACAAAATTTAAATAACCAGGTTTGTTAACATTTTCCTGACATTTGGCAGCTCATGCCACATTTACATATTTAGTGTAACGTTAAGCGTTAATCGACAAACAACTGTTTATCTCTGATAGGGGAAAATAACGTTGAAAACAAACTTGGTTGAACATTTATATTGACGTATGATAGAAGTCAATATTGTAAGCAAAATTTCGTTTAGTTCAGCTGCATTTTATTCGATCAATACAAGACGCCTCCAACAAAATGCTCAGTTAATAAAAGTATCATGGAATAATCAGTAATGAACAAGACTTGAACAATTCACGAGTACGACTGTCCATTATAGTTCTTCAACAAAAATAAAGAGACCATATGCTCGTAGGGATTTTTTCGTGCTGTTTTACTCTTCATCCTAGATGACATCAGGATCACTCGAACGATCGAAGGTTTTGTTCAACAAAGGAAATACATGCCAAATAGCCAAAGGACAACCCAAATTTGACATTCATTTTTTACTAGCCAAGAAACTTTTCAACAATTACCACCCTCTTACAGTTCAAGAAAATATGTCATGTGAAGTGCATCTAGCAAATATAAGCGGAAACAACTATAACACAGACATATAATAACTTATTTTCAATGGTTTTTAACATGCATCATCAACCAAGCTGGACGACAAATTAGATTGTAAACATCATGTTGGTTGTGGAATCATTTTATGACAAATGGATAGAGATATGAATTACGTTTGTCTACTGTAAAATCGGTGTATGTTATTGATTCCCGTGAAGGGATGTTTGTAACACGACAAGCGCTAAAAACAACCCATTTAATACAAGTCAAGAAATCTCCATGTTTAGTGGCCTGATTGGAATGATGGACATGTATCTCCTGAAAGTCGGTGGCTTCTTCCTGCCACACAGCCTGGGCTCCTCTGCCAATCAAACACATCAACGCTGTTTTATTGTGGGAATAACAGTGGACAATCAATCAAATGGTTTCTTTTTATGGATACGCCAATTGCTTAGCATTATTTAATGATTAATGCTGGCTTCTGTTGGGACATGTCACGTATTGATGCCTATTGCATCATACTTGGTCCTGCGAATGGGAACTCATCGTTCATACATAATAACTTTATCGTATTATCGACCAATGACTAAAACATACAAAATAACGACCATATATAGAAAATAACTTCCAAGTCGTGAAGCAAAGTTACAGCATAAACTATTGACCGTGTAATCAACCCTTAGTCAACCATCCAATAGAGTCCGTCTCAAATAACAAAAGACACCCACGGTTGACTGGTCGCCAACTTCTTTTTACTTGATAACCAAAAGGCTAATAAGTTGCATTTCTTGGCAAAACTACCCAGAAACCTTTTGCGAAGTTTGGTTACTTCTATAACGATTTGTTGGCAGATGTCAATCAACCAAACACATATTTTAGTGTTGAAAAATGTACAAAGCTGTGACGTCATCAGTTGAGGAATTTCTTGGCAAATGATAACAGGCGTATTTATTGGCTATCAATTTCAGATACTCTGCTGGGAAAACAGATAATACACCCACGAGAATCGGAATAAACGGAATTCGCCACAGTATAAAAACAGCATCGATCAATACCAAGGTCACTACATCTAACGATGTGGATTTTAAGGCTGATGATATATTGAGGGCGTCGTACGCTATCTCAATTTCATTGCTTTTTTTTCTCTATAGGCTGAAAATATCGTCTCGCCATCAGTTGAATCCTAAATTAACATTAGAATTTCGTTATTTAGATGCTGGGCTACGATTATCCATAATTGGGCTACGATAATCCATAATTGGGCTACGATAATCCATAACTGGGCTACGATTATCCATAATTATGAAAAGTTCATATGGGTCAGAACAACTAATGTCTGCAAACAAAAAATGGAAACAACTCTCTGTCCTCAGGCTCATAATTGGGCCCGGCTCATTATGTTTCACCGTATTTTTTCTATAATCCTTGAACTATTTTCAAACACGGATGAAATGAGCTGTGACCGACAGCTAATAGATTCATAGAATACACTGTGGTAAAGTAGACATAAGTTCAAATGATACCACGTTAAATAATTGTGTCAATTGCGGTTAAACTAACCAAAGGTGTTTTTCTTGTGCGTGTTGTCGTGTAGATAACCGAAACAATGAAAGGCCCACTCATCACATGTGGTAAATTAGCGTACTTCAGTGCTCGTTTCTTGTCTGATCTCATGACCAATGTCATCTCTAAGCCCGTAGGACTTCGGCTTGATAGAAGTTCCTCTCTCCTTTATTGTAACTTATCAAACTACCAACCCATGAGTTTGTCATCAAATAATACAATATAAATAGTAAGATTATTGTACAGATGGTTGTTGCCGAAAACTATGAAGTTAGACATGGTGTTGGGAACATGATAAGTAACACAGGTTTATGGGAAAACTTCTAGAATGTCACTTAAACAACTTAATAGTGTTGGGAAAAACAAACAATACGCCCCCAAAAATTGACCACCGCAAGACTAAAAACAGCATCAATCGATAAAAGGTCTTTATATGAGTATATATTTAGCTAGTGCTACCGTCATAGTTGATATCAACAGATCAATACATTCGGACCGTCTGGATTGCGCCAAGGGGATAAAAAAACACGTCAACTTCGCTTCTTTTCAAAATCTTTAGACTTTTGATGTCTTTGTAAATCACGCCTTATGGAATCGCCTATGACACACTTTGCAAATTAATCAACACGTCAGAAACTTCAAGGGAATGACGTCATCCTACTGGAAGGATTCCCACACACACGCAGTGCTGACGTTATGATTTCTGTATGTATTAGGCACAGTACTATGTAAACATATGATACACCTCCAAGATTCTATTTTGGAATATAACACAGGCTGAAAACAGCATCAGTCGATAAAAGGAAGCCAGTGTCCAGTAACTTGAAGTTGTCATAGCAACAATTTATTCTCAAATAATCACAAAAATGCATAGATCATTCTTTGGCACACTTGCCGCGAAAATCAGGAATATTGTTTACATTACAAAAGAATTTTCCCAAGACAATATTTTTTACCAAAATTTAAAAGTTTGGACGTCACTTTGTATTTTTAATTTGAATTTGAAAATTTGAATTGTTAGGTGCCCGTAACGTAAACAAACCAAACTGCTCGCAGGGGCGATTTTATGTTTCAGTCGAGTGAGTGAACTAACGACACAGTGTAATTTTACGTAGGCCTATTTATCTGAGAAATACAGACTGACGATCGGTTAACAGCGACTGGAAAAGCCTGCTGATAATTGTTTGAGTGTAAACCACAGATAAAAAGGCCTGAAATGAGGGTAATCCAACACGAAAGTTGACCGACACTGATCGTTGTTGTTGTAATCAGGCTTCGATTCTTCGTTTGTTTTTCACCCCATTTCTAAAGCTAACTAGACATGTTTTATGTGTCCTATGTTTAAGTTTAGTGGTATTAGTCGTAGTAAGCTCATGTAAATTGGTTTTCTTAGCAAATTTAAACAGGCTACAGTGGCAAGTGGGCCTTTAAACTTAAAACAGCCAATGGAATAATTTATAGCGTTGAAATTGGTAAGTTTGTCCAAGAGCATTGTAACCGACCGATCCGTTTTCGGTTATGTGTTTATTCCTCGTCTATATTTTTATGACCGTAGTATAATTGTCGCTTCTATGGACACATTAAGTCTGGCTTTCATTTTGAAAAATAATTTAGTGTTTTGCCAGATAAGTTATCACAATCTCCATTACGCTTCCGAACTTCCAATCTTCAAGTAGGAAGATGGAACAATGTACTTCAAGAGGATCGTGTGTGTCACAAATGTGCTAACGAAGTGGGGAATGAGAAACACTATATTTCTATCAAATAGAAAGTTTTGGCATCATTTAGTATTTTTAATTTGAAATTGAAAATTAGATTTATCAATGTAAACAAAAGCCGAACCTGAACATGCGCACAAGTCATAGTACGTGTTTGAGTCTTGTGAGTGATCTAACGGTACAATATATTTCTACGTGCGTTATCTGAGAAATACAGACCGACGATCAGGTAAGAGTGACTCGGGTAAGCCTGCCGATAATTGATGGAGTGTAAACCACAGATAAAAAGGCCTGAAAAGAGGGTAATCCATCCACTAAGTTAACCGACACTGATCGTTGTTTTTGTAATCAGGCTTCGATTCTTCGTTTGTTTCTCAATCCCATTTCTACGTTCTAAACCTAACTGGAAATGTTTTATGTGTGTTTTTTTAGTGGTTTTAGTCGTAGTAATCTCATGCCTGTTCAACAGGCTACGACGGCAAGTGGGTCTTTAAAACGCTCAACGTCTTCTGACAATCGAAATATATGAAATCGTACGAATTTTGGCAATTTTGGCACTTAACAATATTGTTTTTTTTTTCAATTTTTCTGTGTTATATTGTTAATTTTGTTTAGCTGCCCACTCTTGATTTGCAGTGACATAGGCCCGTGGAGAGAAGATCACCTCTCTAATCATTGGTCAGTGATAGCTCCGGTATATAGCGTTAATGTGAGGAGGGTGACCATATTTAAAAAAGGAAGATTCCTGAATGGTTGGGAATACAAAACATGGCCGCCATTAGCGCGGGACACTGTTCCATCCAGCTCGATATGGATCTAATGCAATAACTCTGGCCTATAATTCGACAAAAGGGGAATGGATATATGAAGGCAGAAAAGGTTGGTTATCGGTGAACGAATTTTTCGAAAGAAAAACTGAACCGATATACGAGAGAGTCGCATGTTTATGGTTTCAAAATGGCGACCCTTCTACAATACTTGAGCTCCAAGCTCATTAGAGTGTTGTTTACTACAACTAGGTCAGTGAGTTCAACGACAACTACCAAGACGCCAATGAAATACATCTGCTAAGATACACGCTAATTGTCAGGCGCTTCCTTTGCAAATCTGGCTTTTGTCTGTTCGAGAAATGTCAGCTACAACACGAACATAGACTTAAAAAGTAAAAAAAATAACACAATGTAAATGTAGTTGAAGGCCGTACAGGTCGTTAAAATTTCACCAGAAATCTTCTGAGGCCGAATGGCTTGATAAAAAAAGCGTTGATGTTTTGGACATCTCCCTAATAAACCTTATTGTAAACCACAACCTTTAAAGGGGACAATTTGCTACAGCTTAACAACAAATCTATTTTCAGTAAAGTTATTACTTCTGTAGATACAGCGCTAAATAGTAATGTTAAATAAGAAGTAACATTTCGCCCGTATAGGCAAAAGCGAGAAATAAATTTGGCTATAGAATTCGACCATACATTTATGAAAAGACTGGAAAAGAAAAGGTGTACCTTAATGCGATTGATACAATGTAGATGTCAATGTAATTAATAAAACAAAAAAGAAGTCATCAAATAATTCTTCCAAAGATTTTAATTCTATACATCGTGGTGAATTTTAAAATCTGGTAGGCAAATTATTTGTTACGCATATGTAAGCCGTCTTTGTCGTGATATGAAGTGCTATTTGTTTGATTGGTTGATGTCGCAAAAGTATTTCAATTATATCGTGGCGTTGTTGGTGATCAGGTTTTGTTGGTGAGGCAACCGGGGGCAGCCACAAAATCCACATGGAACGATAAAAAAGTACCCGGTCAGAATTTCCCGCATTATTTTTGATTGAGTGGGATTCAAACCCTTGATCCGTCGAAGTAAGACTAGATGTGTTGGCATGGGTAAACCACCACTTTATCCAAGGCAGCATCGGGGGACCGGTGGCTAATAAAAGAAGACGTTGACCGAGAAATTGTCAATACTGCATGCTTATTAAGTATAAAAAATATCCCATGGGAAATAAACAATATGACAATGGTTGGATTGCTCTTCACAGCCAGGAACCAGCTGTTAGCTACAAAGTAAACTGATTCTACGATAGTTAAAGACTAATATTGCATGTGGCATGAGCTACCGAAATTCGAATTTGTCATAAATTCGGATTGTCAAGAGAAGTTGAGAGTTTGACAAGGATTGACATAGAATTGAAAAAAAATCGGTAAAGCCACTACTCTGTCCGAACCGAAAATCTATGTTACTAGGGTGAGTGCATTGAAGGGGTTTTATTGCTTATAAAGCTACCTTAAATTGGCATGAGCTGCCAAAATGTTGATATTTTGATGTTAAAACAGAATGTTGAAATTATTGGCTATTTTTCTCTAGAGGCATAATTCAGAAGCTTTTGGGTACTTTTAATCTCGAAAATGTACGACAACGTGTTGTTTTGAACTAACTTCGGCTTAGAATGAATGAATGGTCGTCCCGGTTATTTAATTTGTGCTACTTTTCAACACTATTTCGGTTCGTACAGGCCACATACTGTATGGATTTTCCTCATTCCAAAGCAAATCATATAGTTTTTCGATGGCCTTCAAAGCCTCTTACCGTCGTGACGATCAGAAATTATGAAAAAAGTGGGCATTTTGGCAGCTCATGCCACTTTAAAGAACAAAAGTTTAAGCCAATGCCTCCTATATATTTGGTAAGCAATTTGTTTAAAAACGTGCACCGTATAGACTTACGAACGTAGCCAAAAGCAAAATGGGATTTCAGGGCCCAGTTTCACAAAGCGATCTTAGCTAAGTGTGATCTTAACTACCATGGCAACCAATGCTAAAGATATACGTTGCCATTGGTAATTAAGATCACCTTAAGCTAAGATCGCTTTGTGACAGGCACGTAACCTACACAATTCAAGGCATTCTTTTTCTCTCTACAGCCGAGATACGGAAATTAATTAGCTTTAACGCCGTAACGTCACAGTTGACATCTGATATATACACTACTATTGTTGTGACGTCATACACAAACGAAGTTAAGCCAGGGCCTCTTCATGGTTGGTTGAAATGACGCCGCAAGGTCAAATACGAAGATATTTCCGATTGGTGATGGAGGATACACATATTTTCTATCACTGTTTCTTTGACTCCCTGGGACCTTACTGGAAGTTCGTTTTGTTTTAATATTATGTTTTTAGATACATATTTACTCAATTTAGAATAGCAAATCACCGCTATGTGTTCAAAAAGAACTTGGCATTTATCCTTTAACATGGATCCTCGAGATTGATAGAAACAGACACCTCTTAATTTGTACTTGTTGATAAAATGGCAAACGATTAGCTAATTCTGTTTCAACGAAATTTCCTTGTATTTGACAGCTCGCGCCACTTTAAGATACGCTTTAATCTGTATAGCTTTTCATAGAAAAACTTAAACAAAGAGAAAAATGCTACCGATATAAATAGTTCCGGGAGCCGTATATACTAAAACGCATACATTACAAAGCATACTACATTCACAAATCACACCTAATTTCTTCAGGGATACATCAAACTACATTGTTCACAAACATTCTGAACGGGTTCATTGTTCTTTTATACTTATAAATTAATAAATTATAAATTAATAAGATGGCGGTCGATAGTTAAATATGTTCTTTGGTGGGTGTATCGAAAAGAGATATAAAAAAAAAACGAGAAAAACACAATAAACATGCAAAAAATGAAGAAATAAAACTTGAAATAGATAGAAGCAGAGATAGGCACGAAAGCAGATCTACGTAATGTGATCTACGTATGTGCTACATGTACCTCTCGGTGACCTTGACCCTTGAACCAATCTTCGTCAAATTTTGTTCAGATTGAAACCTTTGTGTATCGATGATATATCCCAAGTTCATGAAATTTTAAACAACGGTTATGTTAAACTTGGTAACAGGCTTTTTGGTTCAAAATTTGAATTCCTATGTAGCCTTGACCGTTGGACCGATGTTTGTCAAAAGTCATTCAGCTTGCATCCTTAGTATAGCGATGATATATCCCAAGTTACACATAATTTAAAGCAACCGTTTTCTGAAAAACGTGATAACAAGCTTTTAGCCTATGTGTGACATCTCGGTGACCTTGACCCTTGAACCCATCTTCGTCAAATTTTGTTCGGATTGAAACCTTCGTATATGGCAGCAGGTCACAGTTTCATTTTCCTTCATTTCCCATTTGCGGTAATGTTAATGTCTGCTCTTATAGCACCTTCCCTAACTTTCGTTGAACCAAATCCTTCGGTGGGGGCCTTGAACAGTCCTTTGGCAGTATTTTAAGCACAATTTTTTCATACGTTGAAGGTAGAAATTTTGAGATACGAGTAGAATCAGCTGATAGGGGTGTCTTTGAACATATACCTCCGCATATAAACAAACCAAAGCACCCCCAACTACCAGATCTCCATCCACCTGAACTGGTCCCATTCCACTTCTAAAATCATTTCCAGACAGTAATTCAACCCCTGTCCTTTCATAAAAACTACAAAAATGCCCAGAAAAAAATGCAAAGGCCAGGAAAAAATAATAAAAAAAACACACAAAAATATCTGGAACTTCTTTCGTATTTCCGGAAGTGAGAAACTGTGACCTGTATCCATATCGATGATATATCCCCAGTTCTCTAGGCTAGGGGCCTAGTTTTGGGCTATTTGGAGTGCTGTATCATTTATTCATCCGTGTGTATCTTCCCTCAAGTTATACTATTCCTTAAAATATGGCATTTTACTGTAAGGTTATCGGATTTTCGGATAACATTGCTGCTGTCTTCCTTCTTTCGGGAATGTGAATCATAAGGGCCTACTAAGGTTAGAGCTAAGAGCTTCGTAAGTAATTCGTGATTTATGTTTACTTTCCACTACTTGTATTGTAGGCCTACTTGTCGTTATCCCGTTTTATGTTTTTTTAATATAACTCAAAATTTGTAAAGAAAATCTAGTTGCCGTTTATTGCCGTTGATTTTTTTTCCCTCGTATCACGAAGCTGTTGAGCCCTTCCCATCAAACCTCTGCTGCTTCCACTTGCTTCCGCTTGGCTTCAACATGCGTAGACCTGCATCCCTCAGAGTGATCCGAATGCTTTTGGCCAATAGATGGATTGGCCAATTTGTAAAGTTAATGCTGATTGGCTGATAGATGGATCCCACATGACGTATAACGAAAACATGTATATAGCAAAAGCCAGGTTAGACATTTCTCTTGGGAAATTAACCAGAAGAACATTTGTTTGTTCCGATGATGTTCACGACCACTCGAGCAGGAAACGCGTTAAATAAGAAAGTGAACAGTCAGTTGGGAATGGATTCATTGCTTGAAGTCTAACGCCGCGCTCTGGTTTATTTCTCTTATAAAGCGACAAAAAAGGTTGAATCAGACCACCCCTTTAACACCAAAATTACATGGTAACATATAATAACAAAGGATATAGGCACAAATTAGTAAAAACAGATTAAACATAAGTGTGAATTATATTTTAGGATAAAATCACGATATATCACTATAATCTCCAAAAACAGCATTTAAGTTTAAATATATGCATGTTTTTAAAAGAAACTTTTGAACACATCATGGACACACTTAGGCTCGTAGACGAGGAATCAATCACTTACGGCGATTTCATCTTTCCTAATGTATATTTGCTCTCCAACAAGCTTTTGAAGAGTTTTAAAAAGAATATAACTCTCTATCTAAGAAATTAAAAGCCTGTCCAATATACGAAGCAATCACAAAATATTAAATATGTTCCTTTACTAGACAATGCTCTCAATAAGAAAATAACAGCTGTATCTATTTTTAAAATCAAACCCACGTATTTGTGATGTTTTTGAATTTTTCACTGTAAATACCTTTTCCAACATAATGTCATGGGCAACAACGGAACCATATACCTTTACTTCTTGTAACTTTTGAATATATCTACACAAATTCAAAAATACTATTTCCTTGATACAAACGAAGTGAAAGCATACTGAGAAGTTTAGATTTGTTCCTTTAGATAAAATATGCTGAAACCAAGACGGGAAAATGTCTATAGTTAAATGTAGTTGTTTCTCAAAACACTTACGCCCTTCGTAACTGCGCCTGGTCGTAACGGTGTGTTGAAGGTATTTGTTGCCACGAAGATTAGACCTTGCATTGGACTTACGTCGGTTGTAAATGTTTTGAGAAATGTTTTGAGTTGACCTATCCAATTGGATAAGTATTGGTTTAAGGTATGCTGGCCTGTAGTAAATTATGGAGTCAACTTAAAAAGAACAAAACGCAAACTCATTGGGGAATGGTACGCCTTACAACTCGGGGGATGAGATGTCAAGAAAGAAGTGAAGCTTTCAGATTTGTTTTCCCATTCATGACAGGAAGCTGTCGAAGAGTTACCAGGTACTCGCCGAAGGTCGTGGGTTCCTCACCCCCCTAAACCCGACCACGCCGCCAAATAAGTGACTAATCTTGAGTGTGGCGTAAAACATCAATCAATCTATCGATCAATCAATTTCAGGAAGTTTGTTTTATTTCTCGTTCAGGAAGTTTGTTTACTGTATTATTTTCATAACTCATACAGGATTTCCCCAGAGCAACATTACACTATCTTATTGTGCATGCTCTATTTTTAGAAGAGTTATAAGAGAGTAGGGATAGGAATAAATCACAGAACACCTGTTATTATATCTCATCATAAATAATTGATATCACTAAGAAAATAATGCTGTTATCATCAAAATGGATTCTCATGAAATATTGGCTTGCTCATAAAGTTAATGTGTGATGGAGGAAAATGAAAAAAAATACAAAGCATTTATTCAAGTATCAAGACGATGTTCTTTTTTTTTTATCTTCTGTATTCTAGTAAATTCAGAATGCCAAATAGTAATATTTTTCAACAATGCCAATTTCTAAACTTTTCTTATTTTTTTACTTAGAATTCTTGATATTGTAATCCCAAAATCCGTTTTTTGTATATATTTTTGGGACACCCTGACACTTGTTAGGTTTGCACAAGCCCGTGGCTCAACAGTTTTTATTTTATTTAGGTAAATGATCGGACTTTTCAATGAATTCAAAATAATATTCATGGGGGTGGGGGTTTTGGCGGCAAATTTTCACTATCTTTTCCCATGACCCTATAATATATAGTCTGACAATATTCTTAACATTGCTTAAGATACGTAAGCATTGTCAATGTAATACAAAGTGTTCCAGAAAATTCTACTGACTAAGGCCAAGCTCCTGTCAGTCGTCAACCTAATGAAATATCATAGATTTACTTTATCACAACAATTTATGATGGGGTATAAAGGTCTAAATGATATTCCTCTTTTTAACACAATTATAAACTTGTCTCCATGGTTATTTTAGACAAGAAGATTTTCCCTGTGCCCGTGTGTTTTAGTGTTCATAAATATAATATTCACCATCATAAGGAATATCGCACACGATACTATTTGCCGTGAGTTAAACTAACATCATTATATCCATATGCACACGATACTATTCGCCGTGAGTGAGAATGACATCATCATGCATATAGCACACGATAATATTCGCTGTGAGTGAAAATGACATCATAATGCATAAAACATACGATAATATTCGCCGTGAGTGAGAACGACATCATCATGTTTATAACAAACGATAATATGTCGTCAACTATGATGTAGATACATGTATCAGCTTGTTTAATTTTGCCGTAGCTCCGGTATGTAGCGTTATTGACTATTGTGACGCTCGAAGGGCGGAACGCTACGGGAGGAAGCCATTTTTAAATTTGCGAAAATTAACCATGATTCCACAGGCAATATGGCCGCCTTGTTCGCGGGAAAATGTTCCAACCCACTTTCGATATGGATGGAATGCAACAACCCAAGCCTATAGTTCGACAAAAGGGGAATGGATACTAAGCCAGAAAAGGTTGGTCATTCATTTTAAGGCATTTATTGCATCGGTAAACAATTTTTTCGTAGGAAAATTCAAAATAGGGGCCGGAGCTCCAGTATCACCCGGCCTGTAACTACGACAAAATGGCGTCCCTTCTACAATGGTGACCGCTCCCAGCTGGTTAGACCATTGTTTTCTACAATTAATTTTGCCGATGCCAAAAGGCTATTCTTGCAGCGCTAATCTTAAGTTTCGGTTAATGTGGATTGGAGCCTCCAAAATAAACGGAAAAACCAATCAACATTTATTTGGAAATCCCGAGGGAGTTCATATGACATAGATAGATTTCAAGCATGAGTCACTTGACATCATTCTTTATTTTTGCACATGTGCTGATGACATTAATTCTCTTTTCAGTAACGAATATAGCCGTGTGCTCTGGCTATAAATGCTAAGAAAGTTCGTAATTCTCTACCATAAAGAACCTATGGGAAGCTTCAAATGTGACCTGTTTTTGCCTAATAACTAGAATCAAATAATAATTTCACTCACAAAACAATTTAAGGCTTTTAAAAGCACAATAATCCTAAAATCAAGACTACAAAAATCTCGCGATTGCGCATAATGCTATCTATTTATTGGCTTTTAGATCAAGAAAGAATCAAAATGAAGCTTATCAAAAATATGAATGTACACCGTGTAATTAAAATCTTTCATTCTCTATAAAAGGTTTGTTTCACACAGCGGCGTTGCATACATTTTAACGTAACTGTTAGAGATACGTTACTATGACAGTTAAAACTTACGCTATGCGGCTTTGTGAAACTCAAGAATCTAAGTAAAGCGTGACATACTGAGCCCCAAACGAGCCTTCCAGTAATTCTAGGCACCGATGTATAAACCAGTTAACTTCAAATGACGCGTTGTTGGAGATTGATGAAACATCGCTTTTCTAAACGAAAACATTTTTTTCAAAATTGTATTTTATTTATTAGATTGTACATGCATTCAATATATCTATTTTCTTATATATATTTACAACGATTTATTTTGAGTTAAGTATATAACATTTATACGACGCATGTCATTTTAATGACTTACGGTTCTCTGGTCGACCATACATCATTTATTACCTGGCTTTTAATGGCATTGTGACATTTTACTGGTTATTTATTTTAAGAAAACGTCACATCAAAGGGCGATATGTCAGCCTAGTGGTCGGTTGTGGAATGTCAGGAATAATGTATCCGGTGGCGTTAGCTTTTATTAAAAATATGAATACTGAAATTTATTACTTTGTAACTTTGTAACGGCATGTAACGAATCATGCTCATGGAAATGAGCAGCTTATACCAAATTGTCATTTGTATCAGATTGGGTGGTAAATTGACACATTTTTATCGAGGTCACGTTAATTCGGATCAGCTGGCAGAAGTGTTTTTTTATTTCTTTCGTTGAATTAGGAGACAATAACGATGTCTGAATACATCAACATCAAGATAACATAAAAGAATCTTCATCTGGACCAACAGGTTTCAAATTCTCAAGAAACCTAAATTGACGGAACATGTTTTTTCATAAAATGTTAATAAAAAAGGTCTATGTTTGCAATGTATTTTATGGTTTATTCAAATGCATGCTGGGGGCCTCCGTGGCTCAGTAGGTAGAGCGTTGGACGCTCAATCCGTACAGCCTTCCACCAATGGGTCGCGGGTTCGAATCCCACTCAGTCCAAAAAATTGGAAAATTTGCTGACTGGGTTTTCACTCGAACGACCTATGTGGGATGGTTGTCAGTTACCAACGGAAGGTCGTGGGTTTCCTCCGGGCATAGAACCACCGTCCTCCCACAATAAAACTGGCAACGCCGCCATATAAGTGGAATAATCTTGAGCGCCACGCGAAACACCAAACAATTAATCAATCAAATGCATGCTGCCTAAGAAATTTATCAACAAAAGACACAAATAAAAGATAAGAGATTATTGTCCATATATCGAGCATTGATTTATCTTTAGGTATTTTTGGAAACGACATGTCAATGATTCGTGACTATATAAGCCCTTTGATCTTAGGGAACCTAACTTCATTGATGGGAAGATAGCGTTGGGAGTATCGTTTGACGTCAGAAACAGAATTTGTCCTTTAACTTTGCCTGACGATGATCCGTTACACACTGATTCAATGTGTTCGCGTCATGCGATGTTCATATTTCAATGAGGCATTTCCTTGTATTTAAATCGTCACTTCGCGATCTACATTCTGCACACCAAGAATCATTTTATTTATATTTTTATTAATATTTTGCCTATTTACACGCACGAATCATTACATTAAAGCAGAAACAAAACACACCCGCAACACATGATGGATTGGTTGATTGATGTTTTACGCCAAACTCAAGATTATTTCACTTATATGGTAGCGCTGCCACGTTTATTGGGGGAGGAAACCGCGCTCATTGCCCGAAGGAAAAACCCGACCATCGGCGAGTACCTGGCAACTTCCACATACGACGACCGAGTGAAAAATCCACCCAGAAAGTTTTCGATTTTTATTTGATCTAAGTGTGATTTGAACCCGCTCCGCATCGATGGAATGTCTGTATGACTGAGGGCTTATCACTGTAACCCACTGGACCACCGAGGCCCCCGCAACAGAAGAACAGGCTTACCTGAATATATCCGTCTATAATGTTTAGAGTGGCATGAGCTACCAAAATTCACACTTTTTTCATAATTTCTGATCGTCACGACAGTAAGAGGTTTTGGAGGTCATCGAAAAACTAAATGATTGGTGTTGGAATGAGGAAAATCCCTACAGTATGATGCCTGTACAAACCGAAAACGTGTTCGAAAAGTAAACAAAATTTAAATAACCGGGACGACCATACATTCATTCTAAGCCAAAGTTAGTTCATAACAATACTTTATCATACATTTTCGAGACTAGAAGCTATAAAAGCTTCTGAATTATACGTCTTGAGAAAAATAGCCAATAATTTCAACATTGTGTTTTAACGTCAAAATATCAACAGTCTGGCAGCTCATGACACTTTAAGTGTTATTTGTTTGCGTATACGTTAAAATTCCGTAGACCCTAAAGGCTAAAATACAGGATTGATAACTACTAAAATACGGAAATCAAAAATTCATAACAGCGAATCAATAAGTTTTGTTGATTGCTTGCTGTTTTACGCCGCACTCAAAATTATTTAACCTCGTCCTTTATGGCTTATACCAGATTTTGTACTCAAGATTATTTCACTTATATAGGATTGTAGGTTCAGTGGACGAAGAAATACACGACCTTCCACAGGTATTTGACAACAATGCCACATAGGGCTATCAACTTCAATAACAGGAAGAAAATGACCAGCATATATATATCCAAATCAATCTATTCTTCCTTTTTCTTTCCAAAAATCTGAGTGTTTTCTTACATTTTTAAAAGAGAATACGGCACCAAATTTCATTATACGTTGTAGATAAACCAAATAGTATATTGTGTTATATTTTCATAACTGCCAATGACTGACTAACTGGAATAACAAAAGATTAAGAGAAATGATGCTAGGGGACGTATTAACATATTATTCGGAAAGAATGGAAATACAAACAAAGCAGATATTTTGTTTTTATTGAAAATTGATTAAAAACCTATTTTCTATGTTTCAGAACATACAAAGTGTTTAAAAAAAATCATAGCTATTTGTAGCACAGTTGAAGAACATTTTATCGACTAAATTAAATTAAAAAATTAATTTTGTCCATTAAAGGTGTCGAGAAAACGTTAAGCTATTTAAAGATTAAATTAAGATTAGATTAAGATCTAAAGATTAAAGTGAAATCTGGTTTAACGCTCTCAAGCCATTTCTAGCACAGTAGAAAAAAAACTAAGATAGCAGAAAAAAGGTTTAGCCATTATGTACACGATTGCTGATTTATTGCCTTTGGTTTTCTGAATGTTGTCTGAGAGCACAACAAAAAATGTTTGGAAACAGTTTGAACCCCTCATTAACCGTGACATTTATTGACGCTATCCCCTTAACACGGACATTTATAGGACGAAAGGTCTGCTGAGGATATGATACTCTCGTTAGTTTCAATTAGTATTTGTCATTAGGCTTTGGTACATTTTTTTCGGTGTATTCTCGCAGACGAAATGACATATGGGTTTGAAAGTCTCAAAGCTTCAACCACTTAAAGGGTTTCTTCAAAGTAGGCCCTTAGCTTTATTGATAAAGACATAACAAATAAGAAGTATGAAGAAAAGAACAGAAAAGTCTTCGTTTTCAAAGACTGTTGTTGGTTAGAATGTTTAGAAGGCCGGGCGTGAAGAGCTTGGCCAAGATACGCCATGCCAGATTGTGACAATAAGGTTTTGGTCACGGAGACTCCTATACCAATTGGAAGCGTCCTTAATAAGGCCTGCCAATGAAATAGTTTTGTGTTATATTATACATATCCGAATTTTGACCCTTGAGGTCTCTTCAAGTAAACCCGAGTTAAAAAAATGTGGACACTTCGTTTTTTCGTGCAGTTATCACAACGTTTACACAGAGAATCAATCCATTGTTCCTATATTCTAGCACATTAACTTTAATGCAAAAAAAAAAAATGAATTTTATTAATATACTTTTTTCTATTTAAAACTACAAAATTGCCAACCCTATGTTATAGCTGAATAGTTTCTCCCTGATGGCCCCCATGCTCTCCGAATACCCTACCAGGCTGTGTCGGGTCTGGACACACCAGGAATGGTGGGTGTGTCTATGGATGTTCTTCTCTTATACATAGCTCTCCGAATACCCTATCAGGCTGTGTCGGGTCTGGACACACCAGGAATGGTGGGTGTGTCTATGGATGTTCTTCTCTTATACATAGCTCTCCGAATACCCTATCAGGCTGTGTCGGGTCTGGACACACCAGGAATGGTGGGTGTGTCTATGGATGTTCTTCTCTTATACTATGATAGGGGTGCTAGCTTCAAATGACTGTTTTATTTGTTACCATTTTTTGTCTACCAACAGACCTGATATTTTTTAAAAATATACTTTTAGCTTATGTAATTTCCCTTCAAAGTATTGACATCGCGTATTAGCATTATCCTGCGTTTACAAGGAGACATCACTTAAGTTTGTTGTGGTTCTCTGTTGACCGTCAGATTATTAGAAAAAATAGATAAATCTCGGATAAAAGGCTGCAAGTCGAATTTCCGCCCAAAATGTACATTTAACGAGTTATTTAGGGAATCCCGTGTTGATGTTGTCTTGTGTCTGACAGTCAGTAAACAGACAGCCAAAAGTAGATCAAACGCGCAGCCATAAACAGCTCTACTGACCACAATCGAGATCTCGTGCCATTCTACGAGATCTTCAACACGAGACATGGCTCGAGAGCCGTCGCACTCCATTTTCGCGCATAGTGAACTGTATGAATCTTACTGAGAATTTATAATGTGTATGATATTTAATTCCCCGTTCTATACTGTTCCCAAACATGTAACCCTACAATAATAACCCGTATCGCAAGGCCTTTGGGCAGAAATACTTGTTAAAAATCAAAAATATAATTGGCACTACATCAGCTCATATATACATTCTAAAACAAGATGGCAGCGCCCATGGATATCAAGGCAAAATATAATATGGACTTCAAGGTATTTCAAGGTATTTTATATGTATTAGGAGAGTAGCAATCAATATAACAAAACAGGTTATCGGCGGCTTAAACGTTACCTACCAGAATTATATCGGATATCTCTCTACATAACCGAGTCAACTATCAGTATCACGTGTCGGTGTTTACAATTTTAAGGACGTCGACAGCAGTGGCCTCCCTTTGTTCAAGCAACATGTCACTCAATCGTTTTAGAGTTGATATCTCAACGAATGGCAGAAGGATCAATCTCTATTTTAGATTGTACTGACCATTCCATTATTTTTTACCACAACAAAGCAGGCGAAGGGCAATTAAGGCATACGCAACAGTCAATCGTATTCGCCTTTAGACGTGACTAAGATAGACATCGTACGCCTTTACCGGACACAGCGCAGAGATTTTCACATGCCAGCTATGGTAACATTTGTAAAAGCTATCAACTAAATATAAAAAATCCTGACATTCCGCTGTATGTGAATATGTACTTTGAATTAAAAAAAAACTTAAACTAGTTCCGAAAACATAGAGTCAATTTCACGAAATAGTCCCATTTTGACGAAAATAGGCAAGATGGCGCCGTTTCCTGTCGACCTAATTCACCTTGTACTCGGCACTGTTATAGGCTCCACTGGGCGTTTCCAATAGTTGCTAGTGCTTGAAATGTTCCATGTTACTGAGTTTTTTCCAAATAAATCTAAATAATAAAGTGTAGATATAGATAAAGTATAGTTACATAATATAGAGAAAAAAATCCATTTTTTAAAGCTAACCTATTGCGATCTTTGAATGATTTGTCGTTAAAATTATTAACTCATATTAGAATGTTACCAAACCGGGGCTTAATTGTGCTCAACGCACTGGAAGTGATTGTTCTAGTTTTTGAAACAGTTAAATCTGTCACAGATTCCAGAAGGTAGGATTTTAAAGCAAAAAATCCTTCTGGTTTGCTCAGAAAAACTAACCGATGTTGTTTTGCCACAATAAATGTCAACTCACAGAACTGAAACGTATATAAGAACGACATAGATCGCGAATGACTTTTGGCCTATAGTTGTGTTTTTTTTTCTTGATGCAAGACAGCCGTAATTTTTTTTTGTATTAGATTTTTTCAGTTCTGTTCACTTTTGACCTTTTTAGCAAGTACATGTAAATACGGTAGGGTAAAAAAAAGATTGTTGGTTCAAATTATGGACCGTGTTAGCGGAGAGTACTTGTGTTTTCGGTTTTCGGTTTCTTGTTGCAATTTCATTCGCTTTTTGTCGAAAAGTGTGTAGCTGAATACATTTTGCCCAGGTTAGCCATACACAGCATTCCCTCATACATATCACGTTTTGCATGGACACTCATGGGCGCTGCCAGCTTGTTTTGAAATGTACATGTATTTATGAGCTGATTTAGAACCGACTATATTTTTGATTTTAAACAAGTATTTCCGTCCATAGGGTTACATATTGTAGGGTTACATGTTTGGGAACACTATAGAACAGAAAAATAATATCATAAATCATTATAAATTCTCAGTAGGTTTCTTGCAGTTCACTATGCGAGAAATGAAAAGAGACGGCTCTCGAGCCATGTCTCGTGCAGAAGACCTCGTAGAATAGCACGAGATCTCGATTGCCCCCCTTCGTCAAAGACCGGCAGTAGCTCTTGTTTAGAAGGTAGAAGCTTTTGTTTTAGGTAGAAGTCTTACATACTTACAAGTAAAACTGCGATTTTCATTATTATCTAAAAGTTAGCCTTTCCCGATATATAGTCTTGATTACATATTGTCTTATCTTCAATTTCCTATAATCTGTAAACAATTTAATAATACGAACTATGATTTTGAAAGGGAGAGCAGATCGTGGCTATCAAATGGACTGATTGATTGGTGTTTTACTATTTCACATAGATGGAGGCATTATCAAGTTTACTGGACAAGGAAACCCGGCTCTGGGCTAGGAGAAAACCCATGGCTATTGGCGAGGACCTGGTAACTCTTCCACAAACGGCGATCGAGCGAAAAATTAACTAAGAGATTTATTAAGTTTATTTTGGTCTGGGTTGGACTCGAGCCTGCGACTGAGGGACTATAATTCTACCAAGTGATCGAAGATACTGGATGATTGGATGTACAGAGACTACAAATTGAGTTCGTTTGAAGGGTACGCGTTCTTTCCTTTTCTTCTTACACTAACAAGTTGAACAGCTAAGGATTATATGATGATGGTGACTTAATAAGTTTTTCAATGAACCGTGAAAGTTTAATAGCCCATTGGCAATATATATATTGATGACTGAAAAGGGTATCCAGATTTGGTGCCTGAAAGCAAACAATTACACAAAATGTCGCATAATCCCAACTGTTGCCAAGCTGTCATTGGAAAGCAAACAAATCTCTCCTCTTGGTAGTATATACTTAATCCTATTTTCTGCTCCTTTAAATGCAAATTTGCTGAATTGAATCTTTCATAACCACGGTATCGTCTAGTGACTTATGACATATGAATGCCTCCCATATCTAATCGATTTCGTTCTCTTTTTTGTTAGAAAAACAAACATTCCGTGTTAATAGATAATTCTAATGCGTTGGGCCCATTAGCATTCAGTTTTCTGTTTCCATTCCATTCAGTGGATGCTAACACGTATTTATCCTAGTATTGAAATGTCAACACGCACTAGCCATGATATATTTTTAAGGGAGTGAGTTGCGCTATATTTTGGTTGATCAACTAATTAAATTAGATTCAAACACTACCTTTTTCGTCTGCTGTCTACTTTTTTCTGGTTGACATTTTGCTTTTTGCAAGTAATGTGTTTTTAGCGTAAGAAACCCATAGCCAATCGAAAACAATGGACAACGTGATCCGAACGTGATCTTGTTATGCCTAAGATTGGCTTTCAGTTATCGAACCCTATAACAAAATACCCAAAGTTATAATTGCGATAATGTTACCGGCTTAAATCCGGTTAAATCGGCTTTGTTAAAAAGTGTGTATTAGTTATAAGCAATCAATAACAGACCTACGCCTAATGATTTCATTCCGTGTCCAATGGCCCTTAGTAAATCTACACTACTGTAGACGATATACAAATTGAAATTGAAAACTAAGCATCAGATTGTTTTTCTGATGCAACAACATTCCAACGGATATTGGGGGTGATTTCTACAGCATTCTTTGGTTTTATTTTTAAATAAAATGCAAATAAGCGAGTAGTTAAAACCCCATATAACTGACTAAATATACAAAGGAAACACCTTTATCCTTGTTTGTTAATTGGATAAATTGTCTGATTCCTTGATTTATGTTTACGTCACAACTTTTGTGGAGTAGAAAAACGGGATCTTTGCCTGAATGAAACCCAGAAACCTGAAAATCCTACCACATAGCTCGATCAAAAAACCCACGCTGAAATTTGACAATTTTTCTTTGAACTGAGTGGCGTTGGAAGGCTTCTGTCAGACTGAAAATGTATTACCCTACCGACTAAGCTATCGATGATTTCTAAGTAGACTGATTTAGGTTTTTTTGCGCTTGATTTGTCGTACGACCGGAGAAAACATTGACGTTGTTTAAATACCTTTTAAGGATTCCACAGAAGTAGATATAAAAAAAATCCTCTCAGAAAATGTTCAAAAGGATTAAAGTAATCAATATCACATTTAACAAACTCGTCAATCACTTATCAATTTCATGGTAACGCTTTATGCCTTTGTTTGGTGCCAAATGAGGCCTAGAAAATCTATCGTGTTACAGACGATCCCCTAATTGAAAATGAAACTATCGTGTCTGAAAAAAAAACACTTATTTTTATTAAACTACTTCTATTTTTTTTATTGGTTTTTAGGTTTTTGAGGATGTCAATTCAGAGTATTGGGGAGAGAGGCGAGAGTAGAGGGGTTGGGTCAAAAGAAACAATATACTTTCTGTTGCCAACAGACCACTTTTCAACACATGGCCATCGAGTAAAAAAAAATCCAGTTAAAAATTGTCGTATAGGATTAATGCAGTAAATACAACATTTTTCTAACTTCATCGATAGTCAATCCTACACGTAATGATGACCATGTCCAAGATGACTCTCCAACTAATAGGCTCTCCTGCCGCAGGCGATCTACAAATTAAAGTTAACACTAAACACCAACGTTCTTGAATTTGATATAAAACTACTGCATGGGGGTTGATTGATTGGTTGGTGTTTTATGGGGCCCCCATCACGATGTAGCTTTACGGAAGACTTTTTAAGCCTGTTGGAAGAAAGAAAACAAGCCCTATGTTCAAAAGAAAAGCGAAACTTACAGTCAGCAATGGGGTAAAATAACCTGATAATAAAATCATCATACAAGTAATCGATACCACATTTAGCTAAGTTGATTGCTCAATCATGGTCTTAAGTTGAATGACTTTATTCCGTGATAAATGTAGCTTAGTAATCCTATAGTACAAGAGTACATCAACAAATTGCAGATAAAACTCTAAGTTGAGGCAAAGCTGTTAACTTACATCATTCTATGTAGATAAACTTAAACAAAATTATTATTATTACATATAAGAATAACGGCAAACTTCTAGTCTAAAGACAATTTTCCAAATGTTCAAAAGTTGCTTTTACTGATTAAAGAACTTCATATTGAAGATAGACAAATGCTCACTAATTGGAAAGCGTTGGATGAACGAGGACGAAGAAATCTAGGAGGCGAACCGAACATAAAAGAAAGGCAGACTCGAGCGGAATGTCAGACTCAGAAAACCTAAAGTAAGCCGAATCGTGTTTACAAAAATGTATACAGCAGTTTAAGTCATTATGGTATTATTTATTTACATTTTCAATTTCAATTTTATTTTGGTTTATCACGCCAGTAAAATTAAATTCTAAATACATTGATTCAGTCCGCGCTTACATATAGCTTATGGATTACCCATACTCCAGTGCGTACTTTAAGAAGCCGATTCAAATCGAAGATATCCAAAGTATTCTGATCGACGCAAAATGCAAGTCTTTTTAAACTAAACTGCGCAGATCTGAGCTTATACGTCACCAATGGTCTTACACAACGGGCAAAGGAAACAATGCTGTTTACGTTATCTAAGTCACCGTTTCATACTTCGTCATTCATTTACTTCTGGTAAAAAGATTTACATAAACATCCTTACATGTTAGTTTTTTTTATAAAACTGTTCCATATTCCACTTGATTGTATGCCACACTCTCTATTTAATAAAAGGTTAAAGGGGCATGAGCTGCCAAAATGTTGATATTTTGACGTTATAACAGAATGTTGAAATTATTGGCTATTTTTCTCAAGACGTATAATTCAGAAGCTTTCTAGTGCTTCTAGTCTCGAAAATGTACGATAAAGTATAGTTTTGAACTAACTTTGGCTTAGAATGAATGAATGGTCGTCCCGGTTATTTAAATTTTGTTTACTTTTCGACAAGTTTTCGGTTCGCACAGGCCACATACTGTATGGATTTTCCTCATTCCAACGCCAATCATTTAGTTTTTCGATGGCCTTCAAAGCCTCTAACTGTCGTGACGAACAGAAATTATGAAAAAAGGGTGAATTTTGGCAGCTCATGCCGCTTTAAGTTTTGAATGGCAAAATTCTTCTGTAATTTTTTGTTTTCATCCAATGTCTTATCTTATTCCAGTTAATAGGTTTTGTACATTCAAACTGGTGTTCTGCTAGCCCAGAATTCAATTATTACATCACCAGTTTGAAAAGCTTTTTTATCTTCGTTTATACAAAGAAATAATGACCAACTTGTTTCACCGATATAATTTTCCCCAAATCCACATGCAATGTTATTGCAGGAAGTAGACAAAATAACCGTTAATAAAAAACTATGTTCAAAGAAATAAAAAGGAAAATATTAACTCAACAAGTATGATTTGTTTGTCGTGGACTTTTCATTTCCGAGTGTTGACATTTCACAGAGGTTTCCCGGAGCGACGGTGAGTTGATTGCTATTCAATCAAAATGTGACAGCAGTCAGAGATATATGGATGCTGTAAATGTCCCTCGGCAATAAAACAACTTGATATTATGTCTTGAGTACATTACAAATGTATCTGGTGTAAATAAGGGATATTGTTTTTACTAGTTTGGACGTATCTGTAAGCCAAAACTTTTAATTTGGTGCTGGGTTGCTGGCACACATGCAGAATAATTATCCAAACAAAGATTTAAGTTGTGCGTCCATTAAACTAAAGGCACTGTTAGCTAATAGTGTACAAAAATTGGTCTTAACCATTTCATAGTTGATCGTACATGATCCTTAGGTCTCCGCGGCATTCCGAATGCACCTCCATGTTCTGTCCAATAATTAAATGCACCTAGATTCTCACGTTGTCATATTGGCATTTCGGACTCCTTGGGGAATTATTATGTAATAATAAAGTAAAATAAACTTCGAATTTTGACTTCAGGAGTGGATTTAAAAAAAATCCGGCTTGTTGATCTATATTTCTTTTGACTCTGTTGATTGGTTGATAGCATGGATGCTTTGTGTCGGTTTGCTAGTTGATTGATTGGCTGAAAATAAGGGCACGGTATACAGGTTAACTATGTTACTGGTTATTTTGTTGTTGTTTACCACATGAGCTATTTATGTGTACTTTTTACGAGAGAAATTCACATAATTATGTCCAATCGGATGCAAGACTCTGACGAAGAAAACAGTTTTCAACAACCGGCTGGCTTAAATTACGGTGTATGATTCCATTGGCATGAAATAGGACAACAAAAACATGTTAGAGGGAATTTCAATTAACAGGCATCCCTACTGAAAACAGTGACTTCCAAATTAGCTGCGAGGCTTCCATATATCTATACCCTACCGATTCTTTTGTTACGAAGTATGGATTTTTAAAAACAACTGAGTCAGTGCACAAATGCATTTGTCATTTTCCCCATGTGGTTAAAGCCTAGTTAAAACCTTATAATGCCTTTTAGGACAAGAAGGAACTTGAAGTTCAAACAAATTTGCATCAAGTTACACCATCTTGACAGACTGATGCGTCAGACTTAAGTTTAGAAATGACGTACGATCTTTCGGTTGACAATCGGGAGAATCATTATGTACGAACAAACGGTTACTTGAGCACTGATCAAATAAAAAAGGCCCGAGCGGTATTTTTTACTGACCATAAGTTTTGTTCTGGTAGAATGACTGGCCTTCCTTAACGCAACGCTGTTGTTGTAATTCCAGAACCTTGATGACTTAGGCACTTATCCTGTTTTTTATGGCAGGCAGACATGAGCTTTTGTGTATTAAATATTTTTAAACAGTTCCGCATGTGTTATCAACGACAATATATGTATTTATGCTTTTTAGAAAAAATAACCATATATTTTAAGATTTTTTTGGACTGAGTGGGATTTGAATCCGCGACCCATTGGTGCAAGGCTGTTCGGATTGACCTTCGTGTTTCGTGGAGGTGGATGGTAGTCAGATAGCCACCTGGAGAGTTATATTGATATCATCTGCAATTTTCTAATAATGTATTCCAGAAACGTGATTAGGACGATTCCATTTCCTCAATTGTACATACAAAATGACACAATAATTGTTTGCTCGCTGATTTATATTAATGATGTGAGTGGTCGCCCTTGTATTTAACTTCCGGTTTGTCTGTGACCGAACAGCAGTAAGTTGATACACATCCGAGGATACAATGCAACACGGTCTTTGTCAAATTAAATGACAAGTGTACTGCTCTTGGTAAATGTTAACGGATCTTGTACTATAATAGTCCGCATAATATTTCGATAATCTCTTCACTGATGTATCCATAGCGTCTGAAAAATTCTTAGCTCATCTTCACAGGTAAAAGTCTAACATTAGGATATTTTTTTTTCGGAATAAACACAACACATATTCAGACTTTCTATCGTTAAAATTATATAAATTAAATTAAATTCCAACTTTCTATCGTTAAAATATATATATTAAATAAATTAAAATAAAAATCAATTAAAACTTTCATTTGGTAAAATTTACAAATTAAGTAAATTTACAATGAGTGAATGATGTTTATATCACACACATCTTTTAATTTTCTTTGATATTAATGTTAACCACGTATTTACTATTTCAAACGACTTTATAGTTGCTGGAGGGGGTCTTGATGGTCAAGTGGCATAGAGTGATCGCACAGACTTTTCATAGATGCGGCGCGGGTTCAAATCACACTCAGACAAAATACAAAATTCAGATTTTTCACTTGGTCGCCGTATGTGGTAGAGTTGCCAGGTACTGGGGGGTCTCCTCCTCCACTACCCCTGGTAACGCCGTCATTTAAGTGAAATAATCATGAGTACGGTGTAAAACATCGATCGATCAATGGATTAAAGCGGTTTGAATACGTTCGACTAGCGCATGGGTTTCTTGTTTTTACAGATTATTTGTTTCCTGTTAAAAACTAGATTTCCATTCAAGAAAGTATTTTTCCACAACCATACCGTTAAATATGCTTTATTTGAATTTAGTGCATTTTTCATGTTTTGGAGAATGCTAATTCGCAATTTAATCATTAGCTAAGTGCACATCACCCCAGGTAAACATTGAAGGGTTTTTTGTACACGAAACGCTTTTCAGTCGAGGTTTCAGCCAAACTTTCATGGAGTTTGTTTTATATTTATGAATCGATGTCCCTTCTACTGGAATCATCATATACGGATCACATAGTGTTTACAAGTTACATAGTTACATATTTGCTAACAATATCTACAAATATACACTGCAGCCTGTTCGATATTTCACTTGAATTCCATAGCTATATAGGGGTTTGCTTTACAATTGGTCTTAGACATCTAATACACAGTACACAAAGTATGGTCTGTATATGTATTGCTCTTTGCATGACTTTGGTCAATAGGTTTGATTAACTATTGACTCAGTCTGACATAGATAAGACCTAGATTAATGACTTCTATCAGACATAAACCATATTCTAGCAATTTTATCGAAACGTGAACTACCTTCTATATGCTAAAGTACTCTGGATCATTTTAATATTGCCTGCAGGAAGAGCTTTTATTAATGTTTTGCGTCAATATATTTTCATATCGATAAGAGTAGGCGTAATTGGGCTAAATCGTTGTAACCAATCTCACTTTACAATCCGATAGTTCAACCATTGTGACAAAGGTTAATATTGTATTTGCTAAAATTATCTCTAAATTGACAGTTCTCTGGCCTGGTACTCCAGTACAGGATAATACATATTGAATTAACTCTATAGAGCCGATAGGTTTTACCATTGTAACCTATTTTGCCACGTTGATATCCTAAGCATCTAATTTCTTCAAATAATGATTTTATAACAACTTCAGAACATGGTTTGTTTATGTCATCTGGGTTCACACAGCCATTATAAAGTAATTACTATGGCCCAGACAGTTTAAATAATATTTATGAGGAGATATAAATTTATAAGAGACGGTTAACTAAGGTGATGCCACAGGAATATGTGCACACATTTGATTGGTTGAGTTGTGATCGGCTTATATGACTAAAATATAGATGCAGTATTCCAGTTGCAAACTCATGTCTCGCATGTTAACTCAGTTGACCTCTGAGAATAACCGATAATATCTCCTTTTATTAACTGAACATTCTCGTTATTTTTGGGATTACACTTTCTTAAAAATGGCAGAAATTCTTCTTCCGATTTTGTGCAGAACCCCTAACAATCACAATGTATAATGCCTAATAACTTTCTAAAACAAAACAAATAAAAAATACAAGTTTTTTGGGGGGGTTGCGAGTCTTCAAAATGGCAGAGAAGGCAATAGTCACCACTTGTATAGTTATGTCAATTACATCTGTAAACCTTAAACATAGACCATGTAATTGTGTGTTGGATGATTTATGTGAATGGTGTGATTTAGATAATTAGTCCCGGGTTCATAGGCAACTAGATACATGTAGGGTGCATTCGGAGAGATATAAAACAAAGATATCTATTATCTTTTATTATACCCTTTACGCAATTACGTCTGATTGTTTGGCTCGGAGGTTCAAGCGTTTTCGTGTATTGTGGTATTGCCCAAACTGGTTCATTGTGTTTTATATTTTTGTCGATAAAAACAATATACAAGATAATATTTTCACTGCATAAAAGTATTGCTTTTAGAACAGTTTGTTTTAACGTTATTTTATGATTTTTAGCAATGAATGATATTGATGATATTACTACACATTTTTAATATTATATTGGTTGATTTATTTTAAAAATTGTCTAGTGAAAAAGCTCAAGTTGAGGTATGTCAATAAAATTCTATTGAATCAAATGCATACTGTGATACTGTAGCCAATGTTGTTAGTTGCGTTTGCAAAGGCTCGCTCTGGCGCTTATATGAGAAACTCTAGCCTGACTGAAACTAAAAGTAAACATATGAGCTCCAAATGAATTCAAAAATCGTAATAAACTCGCTATTTAATGGTCTATCAAGGGAAAGAAGTTTATCAGTGATCTTGCCAACACCTGTACGACAATAAAATGTCGGAACATTTTTATCTTTAATTTGCCTCATACCCACACTGCCCTTTATGTCTACTCTATTGTTTTGTTATTTTAACGTATGTTTTATTTACGGACATTTAAATGAGTTCTATTTAAGAAATAATCATTTCGCCCTAGGTCATTATCGTTTGATTTAGGTTAGATGGACGAGTTTTATTTTTGAACGAGAGACGCTAGCCCCGAGTTAAAAAATTGTGAAACTCGTCTATATTCTCTAACCAAAATCTCGCGAGAACGGCCAAAAACGGAGAAATCAGAATAATTCTCGTAAGAATTCCACTAAACGTCCCCAAAACTGTTATCACCGGCTATCACGAAATCTTGCGAAAACTTAAATGTTTTTTGTAATCAATATATCCCTGTTTATTAGAATGGATACATCCGAATTTAACTTGAGAGGTTTTAATACAATGATTTTCAACGTTAAAAATATTAGGGAAAACGTCAAAGATGATAAAATGCATATATTATGTTGTTTGACAATGTAGTAATATTTGAAAAACTCATTGCTTGCTCCAACGTTATAAAGCCAATTTAATGATCACTTTTAGAAGGATTACAGATCCCGATAAACTATTCTTGAGAATGCTGTCATCCAAAACATCCGATTGTTCAATGGACCCTTTCTGGTATATCTTTGTTTCCTTTGGTAAAAGCCCAGCTCTATGTTTCCAGTCTATTTAAATCATGAACGAATCGAACGATTAATAAATAATTCAGTTTTATTAGAAAATCTGTATTGTTGATTTCTTTGGCTGTCGTCTGATACATTCCTGTTAATCTGAACGTATAAGTGTCACATTTCCCTTTTACTAGGTTTACAAAAGCTTTCGTCCAACATATCCATTTTATCATTTTATGATAAAAGTTTCTGCCCCACGCTGCATGTTTGGTGCAGGTGTAATTAGTACTGATCGATTATGTACGTGGGTTATTTATTCTATTTTGACCGTTATATATGTAAAGAAGTTCCGAAGCATTTTGCCAGTGTCTATAAGAGCCATGCTATATTTCTCCACAATTTTACGATCATGGATGTCGATATATCGGCAAATAATGTAGAAGCGTTATCAAATCACAACGTATGTGCCCCTGGTAACTTAATAACATTGATTGCTGTCTACTACAGAACCAATTGAGGTCATTGTTACTAATCTCAATCGTGTGACCCACAAGCCAACCGCCATGGTAAGGTTAATACTGTAGTTGCTTACAACGAGGATAGGGTTAATCTAATGATCTGTATGAAGCGGAAATTCGTCATTCTAATATATTGTTCGTCATATTTCCTCAAACAAGGATTTAAACACAAATGAATAGCTCGCCTTTTGAAGATAGAAACTAAGTCCGTTTATATATAAATAAAAAAGACGATTTCATACCAGTTCTTCACAAACATGTAAAAAAAAGAAGCCTTACCATATTTTTGTTTTTTTAGTTTTTTGTTGAATTTCTTTTTGTCTTATCCCCGATGAAGAATGCTTTTGGAGAATATAAGCTACGCGTTTTTTCGTTATAAAATCGAGAAAGACATTTAAAAAGGCTTACAGGCACACTCGCTGCGAAAATCCTAAATACTGGTTTTCTGTATTTTTCCCAGACAAAAGAAGTTAGGAACTGTCTATTTTTACAATATTGAAAGTTTTAGCGTCATTTAGTATTTTTAATTTGAAATTGAAAATTAGATTTATCAAGTACCCGCAATGTAAACAAACTGCGAATCTGTACATGCGCACATGTTTTGAGTCGTGTGAGCTATCTAACGGCACAGTATAATTTTACTTAATTTAAAGTGGCATTAGCTGCGAAATTGCAGATGTTTGGCCTTAAAACAGAATGTTGAAATTATTGGCTATTTTTTCTCAAGACGTATAATTCAGAAGCTTTTTAGCGTCTCGAGAATGAACGATAAAGTGTGGTTTGGAACCAACTTGGGCTCAGAATGAATGAATAGTCGTCCCGGTTATTTAAATTTTGTTTACTTCTCGGACACTATTCCGGTTCGTTTAGGCCGTAGACTTTATGGATTTTTCTCATTCCAACGCCAATCATTTAGTTTTTCGATGGCCTTGAAAGCCTCTTACTGTCGTGACGAAATTATGAAAAAATTGCAAATTTTGGCAGCTCATGCCACTTTAACTGAGAAAAACAGACTGACGATTAGGTAAGACGGACTCGAAAAGGCTACCGATAAATTTTAGTTGTGGTAAGCTCGTGTAAATTGGTTTTCTTAACAAATGTTAAACAGACTAAGGCGGCAAGATGGCCTTTAGTCATATATTTGTTATTTGATTAAAGAATGAGGAGATTTTTGTGTCTTCACCGATGTGACTAGCCTCATTCAATAAATACATTCTCAGAGAATAACTTCCGGTTCCGGTGAACCAAACGGAAGTTGTGATCTTCCAGATAAGTCAGATAACCATTGTTCTATCTACTATCAATTTATAGCATATTGTACATATTAGCAAACTGAAACTACAGAATACTAGAATAATAGTATATTGCTATGGCAACATATTGGTTCAACCGTAAACTGCAATGTAATCGTCTGGCAGAATTCTGACAGTCTGACAACAAACATGCGCATGCGCGGTGGATAGACGTGTGTAAAGCTTGCTCCTCGTGCAACTAGCAAAGCATGGGTTATGTCCAACTCTATTTTGTGTGAGTGGGTTTGATATTTGTCAAGTTTCCGTCCTGCAATTAGTATTCTTCTGATCCATATCTATCTGAACTTTGTCGGAATACTAGCCAAATCTTTAACACGATGCCGAAAAACACAAAATCCCATAAAAAGACGCCTAGGACATCCGAAACGGACATGGAACAAGTGAACACTTCCATAAGTTCTATTGAAGGAGACGGCGACAAAGGAACTTCTAACCTCCAGGAATTGATGATGAAATCCGTAAGTGACACCCAACGCCTTCTAAAATCTGTCTGTGACATTCAACATTCTCTCAATCGTCTTGAAACTAAACAGTTTGAATTTATGGAGAGACTTGTAGCAATTGAACGACAAAATAAAAATCTAGAAGCAAGTGCTGAATCAACTGATAACGAATTACTTAACTTAAAACAGAACAAAAATTGAAACCTTAAATCATAAGGCTATGGAACTGGAAGAGGAAAACGATAAACTGAAACTAAAAATTCTCGACAGTGAACGCTACAGCCGTTCTTTCAATTTGCGCTTTGGTGGTATAACGGAACATACAGATGAAAATTCATTAGAAATAACTCAGAAATTTATATCTGAAAAATTGGGAATAAGTGACACTCATATTGAAAATGCCCATCGTATTGGTAGATCGACGGACGGTCGCCCGAGACATATATTGGTAAAGTTTCTATATAGACCAGAACGCAGGGAAATTGTATTTAAAGCCAAAAGTGAACTTAAAAACTGTGAGCAATTTGTGGTTGAAGATTTAATACGTGAGGATCGTGAAGCTAAAAACAAGGTTCGTGATTACATGACATCCTGTTACAAAAAGGGTATGAAAGTGCGGTTTACTAAAGGAAAACTATACGTAAACGGTCAATATGTTGATCCGAATAGCGTGTAACGAAGATAGTCTAATGTGTTTCTTGAATCTACTTTCTACAAATGTGCCACCATGTAACGGTGTTTTCAAACCTGGGAATTTCTTTGTGACTTCAGTAACACGGACAGTGTGACCTATATTTGAGTATTTTCTACAACATGCAAGCTATGTGTTTTCTTTTGTACTAATATCTAACTCGTTTACTGCATGCTTTTTCCTGACGCTATTTTGCTTTGTAGAAACACTCTTGTGATGCACGCTTTTCGTCGTTTCTGACATTAGTGTGACTTTCATTGGCTAAAAAAAAAAATATATTACATTTTGGACTGTTTGGATTGGCCAAGAAATAATTATTTTTGTGCGCGGAGACCTATAAGTGGACTATAGTTAATTGACTTGAAGGAGATATCCACCTCTTTTCACTTGCTATAGAAAAGCCTTCTTGCGGACTATTGCAAGCCCGGTAGATCTTGACTAGATGGTCATATCCCCTTTAACTATTGAACACTATTCACGGGGAGCTGTTTACGATACTTGACTGTGCTTTTTATTATTTTATTATTATATTCACTTTATTTTTTCATTCGCGTCTGCCAGAAACTTTCACCTCTGGCGATGGTAATGTCATAACCAAAGGGAATATTGCTGAAGGTTTTAACGTTTATTTTAGTCAAGTTTCAAATGAGTTAGAGTCGAAAATTCCAAAATCGATCACGCACTTTTCGGATTATCTTGATGACCGGAATTTGAATAATTTTGAATTCACGCATATTACGCCGCAAAATGTTCTGGATGTGATATCTGAACTAAAATCTAAAGCTTGCGGCATCGATGGCCTTCCAATGCGTGAATTGAAATATGTAGCCATTTCTATTGCTGAGCCATTAGCTCATATTGCTAATCTTTCTTTTGCCACTGGTCGAATGCCCTCTTCTTTAAAAATAGCCAAGATCAGTCCCATCTATAAAACCGGGGACACAGATATGTTTGAAAACTATCGACCGATTTCTGTCCTTCCTAGCATTAGCAAAATTATTGAAAAACTTGCGGTACATATGCTTGTTTCTTTTCTTGAAGCCAACAATATTCTTTCGGATGTTCAATTTGGCTTCAGAGCCAATCATTCGACTCTGCATGCTGCTTGCCATTTATATGAACACCTTGTTTCATGCAAAGAAAGAAAGTTGTGTAGCGCAACTGCATTTATAGACCTCTCTAAGGCTTTTGATACTGTCCAGCACTCCATCCTTCTAAAGAAACTTGACCATTATGGGTTTCGTGGAACTTCCAATCTCTGGTTTCATAGCTACCTGTCCGAAAGACAACAAGCTGTCAGTTGCCATGGGAATATCTCGTCACGTGCTGTCATAACTTGTGGCGTACCCCAAGGGTCAATCCTTGGCCCTGTACTTTTTCTTGTCTATATAAACGATATTGTTCGGTCCTCTGATCAGGTTAAATTTACCTTATATGCCGATGATACATGTATCGTCTCTTCAGCTAATACAGCCCTCGAAGCAGCTGATATTCTTTCGGCTGAATTGAACAAAATAACCCAATGGCTATTTGCAAATCGACTGTCTATGAACGCCAGCAAAACAAAAGTCATGTTCGTTACAAACAGTCACCGCCATATTGAAACAGCCTCTGTAACTCTGCTTGGAGAAGAAGTGTCTACTGTAAAGGAATTCAAATTCCTTGGCATAATCATAAATGACAAATTATCCTGGATAAACCACATACATTTCATTGGGAAAAAACTTTCTCAAAATATTGGCTTGCTAAAGCATATTTCGAAATCAGTCAGTCGAAAAACGTTGTTTATCCTTTATAACTCTCTCATCCTTCCATACCTCACGTATGGTAATGCATTGTGGTGCAGCACATACCAAACACACATTAAGTCGCTTATTTTGCTACAAAAGAAAGCTGTGAGAATCATAACATTCTCATCTAGACTTGCCAGTTCTGCCCCTTTGTTTATGAAACTGAAAATATTACCTATTCAGAAACTGAACCAGTTTTACATTCTCTGTCTTGCACATAAGTTCATGCATAGTTCCTTTCTTCTACCTAAATGTTTTAAGGCACTTTTCAGCATACAATCTGCCATCCATTCATATCCTACCCGCACCCAAGAAATCAACATGTATAGGTCCGTTTATAAATCCAATCTTTCGTATCACTCCATTAGAGTTGTCGTGCCACGGGAATGGAACAGACTCAGCCCTGACATTAAGATGATACAGTCTTATTCCTTATTTAAATCTCGTATAAAAAATATGCTTCTTAATATGTCTTAACCTAACTTATTTTACTTTATCAAATTTACTCATGTAAACTTTTGAAACTTAAAATACCGGTACTCTTTATTTCAAACCTTTTTTCAATATTTATTTTCTGGGATAGATCAAGTCAATTTTGACTTTATTCCCGCCATTTATTATTGTTCAACACTTTGTACTGTCTCTTATTTTATTTGGTGAAATAAATAAATAAAAAAAAAAAAAATTTCATTTCCATTTGTGGTAACGGTTATTAAGTTTTGATTGGCCACACCTTCCTTTAAGCCAAACTCACAGCCGTAACCTTTTGTTAAGAAAGCCAATTTACACGAGTTTACAACAAATACAACGACGACGATTATACACCGGTTAGCTTCAGTGTTGTGCTACCGTTATTTCAGACCTTTTTGTGTCTCTCAAACCAGATCCTCCGTCTGTATTTCTCAGAGTCCAAATTTTCAATTTCAAATTAAATATACAAAATTTTGCCAAAACTTTCAAATTTGCACCAGAATAGAAAGTTCTTAACTTTTGTCTTTCTTCTGTCTGAGAAAAATACGGAAACCCGTTTGCTGTTGGATTACCCTGATGCAAACAGTATTCTGGATTGTCGTGGCGAGTGTACCTTGATTTTTTTTATAATAGCCTATAACTGAACTATATATATAAATCCTATTTTATGGTGCCAAAACAAAGGGGACAAAATGAGTTAAAACATTATTAATCAGTCAAACTATTTATTATAGAGATTGCGTTTGAAAGTTATAGAAAATGACACATCACCTATGTTGTGGTTTTTCGTTAACCTTGTAATTAGTAGAAAGTAAGAAGGAATCCATCTCGGATGAGAGGCATCAAGTCGATTTTCCGCCAAAAACCATCTTTATAGAATTATTAAGGGAATTTCCTGTTATCGTCTGATACAGCCATGCCAAAGAAGACAAAATGAATTCCCAACAACATCAAGATATCTCTTGAGCCAACTTTGTTCAACATGCTCAAGTTAATATCAGGAATGTTTGACGTAGGCCTAGAATAATAGTTTTGTCAACGCTATACACTCTTCTAGCAATTCTATGCTGACGTGACATCTAGGATGTTGATTATGTTTTCCACAGCAAAATAATTTGTTCAATTCGTACGTCAATATATGTATCTGAACGTCGATATATCGATAAAACAACGTTCGTAGTAAGCCAAAGCGTAGGCGTCACCGGAATCGTTAACATGCTGACGGCTTTGTATTCTATACTGTTCGATCGATCGGTAGACCAACCATTCTGTTAATACTATATTTACATAGAGTCGCGATATGTTTGGATATAATCATATCACTTGTTACTGTAAGGGAATTTTGTCATTTATAATTGATTTTATCTCAATCTAGAATACTTTGTTACAGTTTGTCATTTATAATTGATTTTTCTCAATCTAGAATACGTTGTTTACAATGTTTTCCTTTAATCATTGATTTTATCTCAATCTAGAATACGTTGTATACAATTTTGTCATTTGATCATTGATTTTATCTCAATTTAGAATACGTTGTATACAATGTTGTCATTTAATCATTGATTTTATCTCAATCTAGAATACGTTGTAATCAATGTTGTCATTTGATCAATGATTTTATCTCAATCTAGAATACGTTGTTTACAATTTTGTCATTTGATCATTGATTTTATCTCAATCTAGAATACGTTGTATACAATGTTTTCCTTTAATCATTGATTTTATCTCAATCTAGAAAACGTTGTATACAATGTTTTCCTTTGATCATTGATTTTATCTCAATCTAGAATACGTTGTATACAATGTTTTCCTTTAATCATTGATTTTATCTCAATCTAGAAAACGTTGTATACAATGTTTTCCTTTGATCATTGATTTTATCTCAATCTAGAATACGTTTTATAACGTTTTAAACAGATAATTCTATTTGATTTCCTGATTAAATAAAATATTTCAGTGTAATACAGAGCTAAATAGAATGCCCAAACCCAAGTGACCCTGTGCTTTACTTGGTACTCATGACCATTTCATTTACTTGAAACCCTTTGTCAGGTTTAGTGGGCGTAGAGATCGAATTCTATGCATCCAGGAAACCTACGAACTTCCGTTGCGTGGAAGCTACCAACCTTTCACAAAGGGTGTTCGGTTCCAAGACTGTTTCATCAGGGTTGTATAATATGTTTGGATTCATGTTTCTTATTTTCTGCAATTGGTAATGAACAAAAACGTATTGATGTAGTATCCCAGTCATGAAGCAAAGTCTCTTTAAATAGCATACTCTGATATGAATGTAATTTTTTTTGGTATTTGCATATGTTAGGTTCTTGTTTACTAAAGGTTAATATTGATTTCAAGTTAAAGTGTATTTGACCATGACCATTAACTTGGATGTTTAACAAATTAGCATCACATCATAATTTCTCATAAACCATGTTGTGACACAGCAACAGAGTAATAGCCATTTCTTATATGTCCCTGTAAGGTATGAGCAAATAAAATCACAATATAATATCCAAAACTCATTTTCGTATCAGATGGATATTTCTGTAGGTTATCCAGACGTTATTGTTTTACTTGTCCTCTCAAGTGAAAATGATGATAATAATTAAATGTTTTCGAAATTATTCGATTATTGCTTGGTGTATTTTACCAAAAGCAAGGACCCTAAAACGAATCCGTTTCTCATATAAAGGGAACGAATTATCCTGCCTATTCGCATTTCTTTCATATTTTTGTCTTTATTGAATGGGGTAATCGATGGGGGGGGGGGTGATTTTCCCACTCAAAGACAGACGCTGTTTTGTTTACCCGAAGAAGGCAAATGAAGATTACAGGCAATGAACAGGTAAACCTCCCAGCAAAGGGGGCTGTACACTTTAGCAATATAGACATTACGGTTCCACTTAGCTTATCGGAGGCCATGTTTGTAGCCAAAACATATGATTTAAAACTTTGGCACGACCAATGGAATAATTCCAATAAAGGGCGTTTTTAAAGGATTAATGAACAGGATTTAAAGCTAGTTTGTATTTGTTTATGGACTAAATGTATATCTGAAAAACATCAGTTGAAACGAAACAACCTTCGCGTTAGTTCCCTGGTAGTCAAAAAAAGAACGGGGAGGAAATATGCATATTTTTCGTATTTTTCGTAACTACTCGGGAAAATGACGTCATACACGACCTTCGATGTGTACAAACTGCCACGAAGACGTACTGAGACAGCATTGTAGATCGGCAAACGTAGCTTAAATTTTGTATGCGCTGCGACCGAAATTTAATTTTCTTTTTGGTCAGACTTTTAAAGTGCATGTTCTACAACACACTTAGCGCAAATTAGATAATATTTTCAAAGGTTGTTCATAAATCCTTTAACATTCTTTTAACCCATCTGTTCGTTCAAATCAATGAATGCTACATATCCTTCCGTCTTGCGGTCACTTTATCTTCACACTCCAGTTGGGATACATCCCGTTGAACTCCCATCTTTTTACACTAAATTTACAAGAAACTGGCAGATGTGATCATTGTTTATTTGATGAAGAAACGATAGAACACTTTTTATTGTATTGTGATATGTTTAATAATTAATGAGCGTCAAATATTTTATTTTGGACTTGCTACAACTGATGTAAGACACTCTAACATGCGGAATATTTTCATCATCTTAAAGAACAGGGTGAAATTTTTTCCGTGGTTATCAACAACAGCATAACATAATCAACATGTGACATCCCAGTCACTTTGTTCAGTAAGTTCAAGAATATAAGAAATATTTAAACGTTGATTTTATTTAGATGTGCCGGTGTCTTTATCAAGTGCAATTGATTTATTGCGTTATTTTGTTCTCTTTAAAAGTTCCAGGTTTTCCTTGCATAATTCCTGTATAATTGATGTATGTGGGAAACACGCTTTCTTCTCTTAATTATTTACCAGCTGTGTAGCAATTAGGATTAACAAGGAAGCTTTGAAGCTTTTAATCTGCGTGTAATTGGAAAGAATATCCAATAATTGTCAATACATTGATTTTCGATACCGATACATTGACAAAAAATGTTCACACTGGGTTTAAGTCGCTGTATATATAGACCCCTCGCGTTTTTAAGGGTATTAAGTTTCATTTCCTATTTGTGAAATGTTAACCTTTGGATTTTTTATTAATTACCTGGATATCATTCCCTTGATATTATCATATAAATCCGAAATATGATGTAATTTCGCGACACAAGAATTTCAACATGTAACTATATTGATCAACGCCTATAGATTTCCAACCAACAACACCTGAAACAAATTCGTTTTTGTCGCTAAATTTAGACATTTCCTCCGTTTTCTCACGAAATTCTGATTTTTAGTACAACTGAAATAGGTTTCGAACTGGTCCAGAAGGCTATGTTTGCATTGGTATTTTGTAAATAAAACTACTGGTCATTCGCCACCACCGTTTTCAAATCTATAGAGTTCTAAAGTCCCTACTATTTAAAGGCTACTATTTATTGTCATCTACGGAAGCCAAATACAGAGACAATTGTAACAAAGCTTTATTAACTACTTTTTTCCAAGACTGGGATAAACATGCAAGATAAAAAACACCTGGCCCCTCTCTTTTGGAAGTGGTTTAATTTTGAAAGTTTACAAATTAGAGCCTTTAACTTATGAAATAGGCATCAAATTAGTATTTGTTTTAAATTCCAAATAATATGTATGAAATTCAAGGTGTCTTTATGTGTTCCATTATTTTGCCCTCTCCTTTCGCATTTGTAGAAATACTCTCTGCTACCAAAACTGGTGCCCAAACCCATTGACAAACAACCAAAGCCAGCGTGCCAAGTTGAGGCAAAAAATTGCCCTGTTTGGGTGTAATAACAGAGTTGGCACTGAATCAAATAAAGAGGAACTGTATGAATGATTGATCATTTTATGTTTTACGACACAGCCAAGATTAATTTACTTTTATGGTAACATATAGTTTTATGATGCCAGCTTTAGTTAGGGAGGAAAAGCAGATTTATACACTACCCAAGGGAAACCAACAACCTTTACCCTTACTAGAAATTCAGAATAAAATGAACCAGCTCAATTACACTTTATGAGGATAATTTCTTTTCCATTCTGTATGGAGTGAAAATGGGACAGTTTTATGAGAAAGCAATCTACATAGGCACACTGAAAATAAATACGAAACTAACAAGAGTTTCGGGAAACCCAAAATACGCCCGGAAAGGCACATTAACTGCAGCCATACCAAAACAAATCCTTCCATATTTATTTGAATTTAATTTTCAAAATTCAGAGGGAAGAGGTTGAAGCTTGGTAAATGATTGATTGATTGATTGTTTGGTGTTTTACGCCGTGCTCAAGATTATTTCACTTACATGTATATGGCGGCGTTGCCAGTTTTATTAGGTGAAGCTTGGTAAAAGGTGATGTTATGTCAGCAAAATGAAATCTTACCACTAAAACCTTTAAAATCCATCTGTATCAAATTTAAAATGGGCTATTTGGATCAACAATTATTAACAAGATTTGTACACGGTACATGTACAAGTCATCAATTCTCGCTGCTGTTAAATCATGATGTTAAACATTGTTTGTTGTCAATATAGGTTGCACTAAAAGGTTTCAATTTTTCAGAAAAGCAGTTTATAATTTACTAATCATACTTAAACAAATGTAATTAATTGGCAATTTCGCAGCTCACACCAATTCAAGTAGATTTGACAATTTATTTTTTTTTTTTTGACAATATTTTTTATCTACATTATTTGGCTACAAAAAATATATAACAGTTGGGCATGTTACAAAGCCTATATTTAATTTTATCAGTGTTTGACATTGACATAATTTTCACCATAGACATCTTGACAATATTTTAAATCCCCCATATACCTACAGGTTATTACTTCTAATTTTATCATAGACCAAATGGATTTACAATAGATTTGGCTATGGGTCCATTGCTAATGTCACACACTGTTTTATGGAGGCCATGTGGTACACATGGCCATAAATCTTTCAAGCTCTAGAGACTGAGAGCTAACTGTAAGTTGACAAGGTAAATAGACCAAAGCTGGGATACTTATCTCTTGGTCTGTAGATAAAACTTTAATCCTTATATGTATTTTTCATTTGATTAAAACATTATATATTGATTTAAGAATAGTTTTAATCAATTTATAAACATTATTGCAGTTTGAAAAAATCCTTTTTTGATGAGAATCGGAAAAGTAGAAGCCATTTTATAATTTAAAGGTTATTTTCATGAAAATAAAAGGGAATGTACATAATCCAATAATTTGCAATAGTTGATATCATAAAATTTTTTTTACACACTGTCTGTTAATATGGTATGTTACATGAAAGATTTGAAAACATCGGATCATATTTGTTAAAGTTATGGAGAGTAAAAGTAAATATTACATAACCCAATATGGCTGCCATATTACGCAATGTATGATGTCAAAAAAAGTTCGCGACACACCTTCCACCCATAAGGTATATACTCAGAAAAAATTGTGCAGATGGAATCAAAACTTTGGAAGTTATGGAGCGGAAGGGAATATTACATAATCCAATATAACTCCCATATTATGTAACCAGTGATGTTAAAAATAGTTTGCGACACACCTTCTACCCATAAGGTATATACTTAGAAAAAATTGTGCCCGATGGAATCAAAACTTTAGAAGTTATGCAGCGGAAGGGAAAGCGGATGCCGGACAGCCGGACTGCCGGACTTCCGGACGGAGATGATACCATAATACAGCCCGCTTTTCAAGCCGGGCGTATAAAAAGGAAAAGACATATATACAGAAAACAAGTTAAACCAGTAATCCATCGAATCGAAGAAAAATTACATTTTATCCTTAGATATGTACATGTATTTTTATAGGACCCTTTCTTTTCAAAGAGGAGATGTTGTTGGCATGGGGGTGGGGAGTTGGCATTGTGGAAAAGTTGTCGGAAACATAGAACATATATTTGCTTTCATTGATAGAGGAGGGGCGATTGTGGGCGTCCCGTGAAAATTCCACATATTTCCTGTCACCGGCGCTGTCATCGAGCCTTTAACGTGGGAATGTGACGCTAAGTTTTGACGTTGTAGAACCCAACGTCAAATTGTCAACGTCAAATTGTTGGCCCATGAAAACTGAATTATAAGATTTTGTTTGATTTAAGGTGTATCACCTTAAGATTATCTCCAAGTCTTTATTTCATTTGGCATTTCAAACCGGTTCAATTTGTCTGCAGAAAATTCGATGCTTTTGAATACAACTCCCAGGGAAAGTAACAAAACTAGCCATTTTAAAACAGAATAGCTACGTGTAATACATGCATTTCTTCTCCATTTTTATGGTAGAACAAATTTACATCATAACCATTTGAAATGTCTATAGATAATTATAATCGCCTATGTTTTTTGTCTGGAAATGTCTAAATAGAAAATGTACATTTTATGAATAAAATGAGTTTGTAATCCAAGGACGTTTTAATTCAAGTCCTATATTTTCAGTGTATCGTTTGCAATATGATCTACAGAATCATTGGTAATAGTTCCAATATTTACCGTTTCCTATACAAATATATCAGTACATCAACTAAGTCAGGAATATAGTGATGGCTATATGTTAGGCTGTCTCTGGTTATGGCTATTAAGCTACAGGCCAAGTACTATTTGTCGGCGCGGACGCCTGTTACTAATTCCACGAGGTATTGACCAAGTTTGACTTGAGCCTGGACATTCTGTATAGCACGTCTGTCCATTGTTGGCAAATCGCCTACTGTTCTCTGCTAACCAGTTGCCTTTCTGATTGTTTGTTCGCGACAAGCAACTGCCGCTGTGATCGGAAACGGTTGGCGTCGGCTGAAGCAGTGCGCATGGAAAATCCGAGCAAAAACCAATGGAGCGACGGTTAATGTGACTATAGACCTATCAGTAGTATCCAATCTCGCCCACAGGACAACACCACAGTGAAATTATAGAACATTTACTTGTATGCTTTTTGGAGTAGGTTTGGATTTACATTTGCCTCTGCATCGCTATATTTTCTCAGTACTGCAACTGCTGCTACTGATTCTTTGAAAGAAGCCCCGGTGGAAACCCATGAAAGACTGGGCATTTTAAGAGGTAAGATTAATATTTCCCCAGTCATTGTTTATAAAACCGACAAACGCCGCTTAATAATGTTATTGTAGAAAAAGATTACCAATATGTCCTTTCAAAATATATAACATGAAAGCTGTTTGTCTGATGAAAAGGTTGCTCAGCAAAGAACTTTTTTCAGTCAATTCTAATAGCGAGGATAGCATCTTTCTGCTTTGTCTTGGCGCTACGGATAAGCTACTTGAGGAAGTCATTTCCACTGAACAATACCCCTTGGGACTTCACCTTCCAGATTCTATATCGACTGCTTTCTGAGGTTTGTCGATAGAGGGACATCAAGAGCTCGGCAGTGCGTACTTCACGTCAACGCTTTAAGAGATTATTTCTGCAAGCCACCATCTTCACTTGCTCTCAAGAGCTTTGTGCAGATCTACTTATTCTGCTTGTACATTGTGTAGAAACGTTTAGGGTGATTTTCTTTATAAAAGAACCCATCAGTCAACTTGGCTACTTTTGCCTCTTTGTCATTTCCAATTAGATCCCTTGTGTTGATAATTGTAACGACTAAACGCAAAGAAACAGTTTATCTGTTGTGTTTCAACGGACACAATACAGGTCGTATTTCAGGCATAGAAAAATGCTACTGTTTAGAAAAACCGCAGATGAAACCCATTTAGACTTAATATATATCATAAGTGAAACGAAAGAAACAAACGAACCTAGTGTACAATGTAAAAATGGTCTCTAAGTACTAAATAGAACACTGTCTATGATAGAACCCCCAACATGTTCTAAGGTACATTGCAGCGAATGGATGTGTATGGAAAAAATACGAGATTAAAAACGTGTCAGCTATCGTGGGACATTATTTTGTCTTTATACATACAGTAACACGAGTGTTGGTGTCAACTATCAGACACGTTTTGGTAGCAATTAGTGTGATGTTAAATAGCGTATAATACAAGACCAAAAGCAGGCCCATCCAAGGGGTAGGTTATGCCTTTTGGTTTTCTAAGCACCAAATAACAAGTGGATTTGCTGCAAAGTCTAATCACGCGAAAATGATAACTCTAGCGTAGACGATAGAGCTTCGTATTCATAGCTTCAGTCGCCAATTCTTAAAAACTACAAACGGTTATTGTTGTCTATCGGAAAGCATGTCGACAAAAGCGGTTTAAAGAAGACCTCTCATCAATTAGCCATATGCTCAGAACTGAACGACTAGTATTTCTGAAATGTGAAGCGCGTTCATTGCACGTTTCCATTGATGACCATGCCAATTAATACAGCCCAAAGCTCGTATGTCTCCGCTGCAATTTTTTTACAATTTTCATATCGTTCTCCGTTAAAGGTAATGTCGAGTATAAACTATTAGCTGGCTATCCAGTTGGGATCATCGTTCTAAATTAGCCACCTGAGTCCAAGAAATATACATAAAGGTAACAAAAAGCGTAGGCCTATGGCTAAACGAAAACACAATATGATCTGCCAATGAAACCTAAGATGATTGGGATTTTCAGCATTGAAACCTTGAACTGCCAGGAGTTGTGGTAAAGTTGACTCAAAACTTGACTCAGACCTTGTCGGTTTAAATGCACACACTCCGCTAAAATCCAGAAAACTGTATTCCTCTATATTATTCCCAGTTAAAACTAAGTTAGCATTTTTTTCGGTTTAGGCGAAATTCAAAAGTTTTAACATTGGTTAGCATTTTAATTTGAAAATAACTAAGGTACCCGGAATGTAAAAAAAAAATGAAAATCGCATTATTTTAAAGCCAGCTGGAGCTAGCCGGAGAAACATAGATGGCCGTTTTGATTTGAGGGACACAGAAATAATTTCTTATAAATTTTAGACCGTTTATTCGAAACTAAAAAAATCTGAAATGAGTGTAATTCAAAATAGAAATTTCTAGGTTTCGATGTTGGTGAACTGACTTCAGTTCTAAGTATACCTTTACTCCCATGTTTGATTTTGTCGATTTTACTGATTTTATCTAGCATAAATTCATTTTATCCACAAATGTCAGAAAAGCTACAACAGCGAGTGTGCCTTTAACGAAACCACAATATGCTTTTCCACCAGAAAACAATATAGAATTCATCACTGCAGCTTTATAGTGCACCACAGCTGCAAGCCACTAAACGTTTATAGTTTGAAAGTAATATGTTAGTTGACAATTCTGACCATTAAATTTAATACTTGATGTTCGATACAGATTCTATCATACGTTTTGAGATACTCTAAGATGGAAAAGATAACTATCAATAGTTTGTTTATAAAACTTAACTTCTTTAACCTTCTGGGGTCGGTTGTTCAAAAGAAAGTTAGCCTAATGGCAGGTTAGATGACGTCGGTTAATCTGCCGTTAAGCTAATTGTGTTTGAACAAGCGGCCCCTGTTACATTATACCGAATAACTGAAATCATATTCGCAAACCCCAATCCAATCCTTTGAAACAGACATAATGTACTGTGCAGTCCAGCCAAAACTGTAAATTATGACGTAGTGATTTGTGTTTGATTATTTCTGTGGAAGTCGGGAGATGTTGATGGGTTCGTTTTATCTTTATATAATTGAAATCTGGTATATCAACTATATATGTTTGACCAGTTTGATTCAACCCACTAATAACCTTTAAACTTTGGCTCCTTTACGGAATCTTACAGATTAGAAAACATTTTTAATTGGCATTTGGGTTCCTTTTGTAAGTTCGGCAATTTACTATGTTTACATAAAATCACAATATATAGAGTCTTGTACATTTATTTATGAACACTAAAACACGCGGACACAGGAGTATATATTTATGAACACTAAAAACAGCATCGTCGGAACCCACGATTAAAACTTACGCTCACGCTCACTTTACCCGTGGGACAAGTGGAAGCAGATCCGTCGTTTCTAATTTAATATGCATGTTGACTTTGATTGGTTCCGCCACAAAACTGTGGCGGAAATTTCACCAATCAGAATCCGCGTTACGTAAGCATCTATGCAGTGTTCAAAACAAAGATGGACGACGTTTCGGTTTACACTTCAATTCGATAAACGTGTCTCCAAACTGAAGAGTTACAACGTTTATAAGAGAACTTTTGATTGGTCCGACAGTAAATGGGCGTTCCCAGAAAACGAGGCTTTCAATCTCAGTTGTCCCAGGGGTATCCGAGGATGTAAAAACAGGGGCAGCGGGAAAATCTTCTTGTCTAAGCTAACCATGAAGACCAGTTTCCAATTGTGTTAAGAAGAGGTATATCATTTAGACCTTTATACTCAATCATAAGTTATTGTAATAAACTAAAACCCATGATATGCCATTAGGTTGACGACTGGTAGGAGCTTGGCCTTAGTCAGTAGAATTTCCTCGAACACTTTATACATTCACAATGTTTATGCATCTTCAGCTATGGCAAGAATATAGGCACACTGAGAGTGAACACCATAGGATCATGGGGAAAGAAATGTTGTTCCCCGATGAAGACAGCCAAGGGAGTTTAACCCTGACCAGTATATCTTTTAAACACTTGTTCATATATAAGCAATGACTGATTACGTCCATTAATTACCTTGGTTTCTCGTTATACCTTTAAAGAAATCCTCTATCGAACAAAGCTGGAACAACTTGTGAAACCTACAACCGCTGATGTGAGATTCCTGGAATTTTTTTTTAAAAAGTCTTCCTTTATAAATGTACCCACGCTGGTCGTAACCATTTTAACAAAATAAAACACAGGAAAATAGCGAATACGTCTTAAGCTGCCATTTTGCGATAACCCAGTGCACACGTGCTAAGTGTTTTTATCGTTTGCACAACTCGTTGGCTGGTAACCGTTTCAGCAATTCCAAGGCATTGAAGGAAAAGCAATGATATTACTTTTTTACTATATGGTTTATTAAGTCCAAACAACTGATTGAAGGTACGTGTAGAACAGGCTACGCATGGACGAATTAACTATTACATGATAACTGAACTATTTCATGGATCTTTATTTAACAACTACACTTCGAGAGGAAATCTATACTCACTGCAAAAAAGTCGGCTACAAGGATAACAGTATTCTCGTTATTATGGGATTACACTTTCTTGAAAATATGGCAGAAACTCTTCTACTGATTTTTGGGTGACGCCCGAAACGGGAATCGAACCCGGGTCCCATAGTATGGCACCTATCGCCAGCACTAAATGCCGACTGCATTATCCATTCTACAAGGATAGCTGAAATATTTGATGGGCATTTAATTCACAATTATACTATGATATGATCTCTACATTCGCGACAAAATAGTCGTCTAAAACGATAATTGAAATATTTGATGGGCCTTTATTTCACAATTATACTATGATATGATTGTACATTCGCGACAAAACAGTCGTCTAAAACGATAATTGAAATATTTGATGGGCCTTTATTTCACAATTATACTATGATATGATCTATACACTCACTCACTATACAAGTCGGCTTGATGCCCTGCCATACCCTCGTCATCTGTGCGATGTCAAGTATCTCGGAGGGCTCATTTAGCTAGCGTGATTTTGTACTGGATTGATTGATCACCCTACATTCCAGAAAACAAACTTCTTGAATCGTTGATGAATTATTACACATGCACTCGTAGTACGTGATACAGCGTAGATAGTCAACAAAACGCCTAACGCATCTGGCTTTTCTCTCACGTTCCCACCCAAATATACCACCATCAAATACTACCTCGGAAACAAGCTAAAATTATCATCAGGGAAATTATCGAATTAGGTTATTTACTAATTCAGTTGAAACTACAGTTACTGTTGTTATTTAATTGTTTTATTGTTTTAGTGTAATTCAAACTTCAGGGCTAACAGCCCCAATTCCAATTTCAAGTAAACAAATGCAAAAATAAACTGGGAAAACCCTATGAGCTGTGAAATGGACGAATACTGGTATCCTGGCATCTCTTTAACAACAAGTGTGAGCGGGTACGTCCGTCTGGTTGTCCGTGATTAATTCTATTTTGTTTGTTTTACTCATCAGGCTATTTATACTGAAAGTGTCTTTTGAAAATGTCTGTTTTTTAGAAAGAAAAACACTGATATTCTTTATCCTTTGGTGTTCTTTGTTTCATTTTCTTGGATTATTTTTGTTGTTAGATAAACAATACTTTGTCCTTCCTACTCCTTATGTCGGGGATTTATTCCTGTAGCTAGCATTTGGAAATGTTCTTCCTCGATAGATCAGTCTGGGTACGGGGGTGTGATAAGCAATACTTATATAAGCAGAACAGTAAGATAACAGTAATCAAGTCATTTGATTTGCCTTTTGCTCTTTGTTTTGGCTTCTTACATGACAGGCTATTGAACGATTAACCTATTCACAGTTAAAAAGTCACACATGTATATTTATAGTTTTCCAAGTTGTTTTTCTTCGAACTGACAATGTAACGAATTGACAGAGAAATCGTACAAAGGCAAAATAATATCCCTTTATGTAAACACATCAACAGCAAAGCACCAAAAGGTTAAAGGTTAATCAATGAGATCAATCGATGAACCGAACGCGGGCAAATGCACTAAATCATGTTATTGGAAGTTGGATACGTTTGAGAAAATTGCGTTTAAGAAGTTCGAAATTTGGCTAATTGTTAAGTAGTGTAGACTAGAAACGTGTCATAAATCAAAGGTCGTGATTAGGAGTGCTAAAACGCCTGAATAAAATCTGAATATATTCTGACTTTCAGTACTGTACAAACATTTCCATCAGTATTATAGAAACGTTGCTCATTATTGCTTTTCTTGAAATATTTCTGTCAGTAATATAGAAACGTCACTCATTATTGGTTTTCTTGAAATATTTCTGTCAGTATTATAGAAACGTCGCTCATTATTGGTTTTTGTGAAATATTTCTGTCAGTATTATTGAAACGTCGCTCATTATTGGTTTCTTAGAATATGACCGTAAGTATTGTACGTTAAAACCTCGCTCATTATTGGTTTTCTTGGAATATAACCATCAGTCTTGTACGTGAAACCATGTTCATTATTTTTTTTAATGATTATCATCAGTATTGTACTAAAACATCAATCATTATTGATTTTCTTGGAATATTACTGTCTATATTATAGGAACATCGCCCAATATTAATTTTTTGACCATCAGTATTGTACGCAGAAACATTGCTCACTATTAATTGGTTTCCTTCAAATATTACTTTCAGTATTTTACGAAAGTCGCTTATTATTGTTTTCATTCACTGTCATACCCCTTCAGTTAATTCACAAAGGGCGTAAGGTAGGCTTTTATGTAACTTTCATGGGATACTTATGGAGAGATGTTGCTATAATAGTTATGTAAAAAACCACGCCTTTGCCTTTTTGTGAAAGAGTCTACTGAGGGTTATTTCATAAAACTCACTTAGATGATTAACAATAGATAGTGGACTTAGCCGGAATGTAAAAACATTGTAATTTGGGATTTGCCAGTTTAGCTGACTAAACTCTTTTACGATTGATTGATTGATTGATTGATATTTTACGCAGCACTCAAGATTATTTCGCTATATGGCTTGGTTGCCAGGCTAAGTGGGGAAGGAAATGTGCTCATTGTCCGTAGGAAACGCCGACCTTCGGCTAGTACCTGGCAACTCTTCCACATACGATGATCGAGTAAAAAATCCACTCAGAAAGTTTCAAAATTGTATTCGGTCTGAGTGTGATTCGAATCCGCGCCGCATCGATGGAAGGTATGTGTGGGACTGAGGGATGATCACTCTAACCCCCTGGACCACCGAGGCCCCCAAACTCTTTTATAATAAAAGCTCCTGAGTAATCTTCCGACTGAGCTGAAACGACCTTAATGCATAAGCAAAAAAGTCACCAATCTCTGCAGATAAAAAGGTTCACATAGTTAGTACTTTAATTTGATGCTGTAAAGGATATGCTAACTGTATTTTTTAATGCCTGTTTTGAAAATGATTTACTTCCTCAAATATGGCTAAAAGCACTAATTTTTCCGATACCAAAGAATGTAAAGGATGATCCTAGAGAACCCCTGAATTATCGTGGAATAAGCATTTTATCCTGCGTGTATAAAATTTACACTTCTATTATTAACGATAGAATAAATGTTTACTGTGAGCAGAATAATATTCTCTCAGATGTTCAAAATGGATTTCGAAAAGGCAGGTCTTGCACTGATCATATTTTTGTTTTAAACTCTGTTATTAGCAACTCAATTGCTGGTGGGAAATCTGTATTTTGTTGTTTTATTGACCTGCAGAAAGCATTTGATGTGGTGAATAGGAATTTATTATTTTGTACATTACTTACCTATGGCATCAATGGTCATGTATATCAAGCAATCAAGAAAGCTTACTGTGAAACGCAGTCAGCCGTGAAAGTGAATGGTCGCCTAACCGATTGGTTTGATACTGTAGCCGGTGTAAGGCAAGGGGATACCCTATCACCGACATTATTTTCCTTATTCATTAATGCATTATTAACAGATCTAATTAACAAGAATGTCGGTATTTAAATTAATAATGAAAAACTGTCAACATTGGCGTACGCAGATGATCTGGTTCTGTTCTCTGTGGAAGAAGGAGAGCTTCAGACATTACTCGATACTGTTCATAACTGGTGTAAAAAATGGAGATTAAAAATTAATATAGGGAAATCAAAAATTATTCACTTTCGAAAAATTCGAAAAAAACAGAGCGAGTTTAAATTTATGTTTGGTAGCAATCCTTTAGAATATGTCAGTAATTACAAATACTTAGGTGTCCTGTTTAATCAGTTCTTGAAATATGAGTTTGCCGCTAAAGCATTGGCAGATTCTGCTGGCCGAGCACTCGGCTCAGTGATAAGTAAATGTAGAAAAGTATCTGGCTTAGGATTTAAAACGTTTACTGCATTGTTCAATAAGGGTGTATTACCAATACTCAATTACGGTGTAGGTGTATGGGTAGTTGACACTAAGTCTTTATCAGTATGTACTAATGTTGTTAATCGGGCTATAAGATATTTCCTCGGTGTACATAAATTGACCCCATTAGAGGCAATGTACGGAGACATGGGGTGACCCCCACTCAAAGTTTTACGTTTTGTCGAGTTACTAAGATTGTGGAATCGTTTAATTAAGATAGATAATTCTCGCCTCACAAAGCGTGTATTTATATGGGACTGCTCATTGAATGGTCTTTGGAGTAAAACAGTTAATGGTGTTTTGGAAGAGGCAGAAATGCAAAATGTTTTTGACAGTAGGTTAACATGTAAACTTGATCATTTTCAAGAAATTATGATACAAAATTATGCTCAAACATGGCGCCATTTAATTCATGAAAAGCCAAAACTTAGAACCTATGTTACCTTCAAAAATGAGTATGGTTCGGAAAAGTACATTTTGTTTAATCTTGATAAATACGAACGGTCTTTGGTCGCCCAGCTTCGCTGTGGAATTCTCCCCCTCAGAATAGAGGTTGGTCGATACAGGGGAGAGGCCCCTGCTGACAGAATCTGTCAGCTGTGTGATGGCCATAGCATAGAGGACGAAGTCCACTTCATCTTTGATTGTCCGGCATACGCCGGTCTAAGACTTAATCTATTAAATGATATTCTATTCCTTCAAATGCCAACATATGGAGAAAAATTGCAAAACCTTTTTGAGTTTCATACTAGAAAGATATGTCAATATGTTAGATTAGCCTATGGTATACGACAAAATAGCCTTTTTTCTGCTGTTAACCCTAACCATGTATAATTTTCAGTTTAGAGTGGTTGATAAGCCCTGACAGGGCTGGGTTCAAATATTTATTTGTATGAATGTTCAATCTTGTATCATGGTTCCTACCACTATAAATAAACATATATCTAATAAGACGTCTCAGTTCCTAGAAAGTTTACTCACATATATATATTATTCGTATGCCATAAAGTAGTTCATATCCCCTAGTGCAATGTGTTCTGACTGGAAATTTTCATATTACTTACGATTTTAATCATTTTGCTTCGTCGCTAATTCTATAAATCAGTGCCATTAGTTGGTTCCTTTAATATAATTTTACCTCGGGGAAGTAATTGCCGGTCTCTAGGGTCAATGCGATGTAGACGACCAGAAGCACTTATGAATAGTTTCCACAGTTGCCGATAAAAATCGTCTAATTTAGCAAAATAAGACGTTTCTTAGTGCAACCTTTTCTTGACAGTTTTCTGATGTTAGTAGCAAGATTCTTATTAGTAGGCAGTAATAATCCAGAATCTTCAACAAATGGGGATACAGTATATTGATCCAGCAGCCCCCGTGAGACCAACGCTTATTGGAAACGCAAAGATCATTAGTGGTTTTGTGTAAAGCAAACGACTCGGTGTTCTTTTTAAGGAGAAAAAGACTCAATAAAAATAACAAATTCGACATAGTTATTGACATTTGCTTCTATACCATCCTCTTAGTAACACCCAGAATGCGCTTAGTCAAAGCGCCGAAAACAAGCTTTCCCCATAAAGCCTTCAATTCTATAAAACAAGACATTGCAGGCTTATGATTCAGATCTCTTGTATAATTCTTGTATTTATTGATCCAGCAATTCTTATGGGACTTCCAGCCCACATGGCCTTGGAATCAAACCTATTGTAAATACAGGTCTCATAATTGGGTTTCTTGAAATATTAGATTGACATCCATTGGGCTAAACCAAGCAATCGAAATTTTCTTGACTAGGCAACAAATGTACTAAAGTTGAAGACATTGGTAAAATTTCACTGATTTAGTTTATCAGTGTAACTGTTTCAGGTTTAACAAGTCTACATGTGGTGTATATTCTACGGCTAAGTCTTATCCTAATAAGAGAATGTCTGATAGTATTATGTAATAATTTTAGTATTTTACCCAACATCGGGAAAGAACAAAATCCCAGGAACTTTGATCCAATCAAATTATCCTGAAACTTTGTATTGTTAATTGACCGATTGCTTGATGACGTCACTTGGAATTTACGCGTAAAACATTTGGGGGGATTGAGGGATCTGAACATAATTTTAAAATATGGCGGGAGAAATAATACTGTATCGAGAAGAAGACGTAAAAGGCGTTAAGTTACCAGAAAAATGTGTGAATAAAAACAGGTTATGTGATCAATGTTTTCCAAAAAAGTGACATCTTGCTAAGTACCAATAAACAAAACGGCGAACTGAGGTACATTTTACCCAGAAGGCTTTGCGTATTTATATGGGACGTCATCAGGCTCGGCGGTAATTGTATGTCAAAACAGATTTAAAATGGCTAGGTATTAATGTCGAGCCACGAGCTATCCATTGATAGCATACCCAGAAAGTTAAAGTAACGTTAACAAGTAACAAAAAGATACCATTTGAATACTTCGATATATTCGTCCCCGTTAAACAAAAGTTGTACATTATATTTTTTTTATGAACTTCAAAAGGTTGGATTTTAAGAAAAAAATCAACAGTTTGGCAGCAAGTCATTATACCCATGCATTAAGAAGAAGAAAAAGACATTATAATAGCATATGGAGTACGATCAGTTATGGTTCAATATTTGCTGTTGACGAGTTCATTATTTAGTGTACTTTCTTTACAAAATACAAAAAGAAAAACTGACTGAATGGTTCAAAGACAACATTAAATTTGACCTGGGATTGATAAATAACCATGGTGATTCCTGTATATTAAAACTTGTGAAATAAACAGTCACCTAATTGACGCTTGTTGTGAAGGTCTATTCCGCTTGTTGCATAGACTAAATCATCTAACAGCAAATGAGTGAGACAATGTGATCTGTCTGTCTAGCACTTGTTTAATAATGTGTCATTGATAATAATGATTTGTGTTATACACCTAGGGGCAGATACTTAGTACAAGATGATGGGTACGTAAATAGTCCACGCACGCTGTGTTGATTTATGTTATTAATAAGAAGGTGCACTTTGTAAGCGTATCCGATATCCAAGGGTTGCGTAATACAAGCGCTTGGCTTCTGTCGATAAAATCTTTGATTTCTAAAACCTCAGGGACAACGGCGAGGGGTCTTTACGAAATGAACTATATAACCTTGGCATCTCGATGCTTCACTTATACCTGGAAATGTTTCCATTCCCTCCGGACGTGTTTTTATAAGCTAAGCTATGATCTTTGCAGCACGATCCGGTCTCCGGAACATGAACTACTTTTTATGTTACTTTAATGTTATGAAGATAATTTGGTTGAACATTAGAATTGAGTCAGTATTTAAGGGATTGGGTATGCTTAAAAAGTCTAGTTGTTAACAACCGGGAGATTAGTTGATTGGATAGCACCAAGAGCCTCCGATATTGAACTCGGGAGTCCAATTATATGGCCAAGGACAGAAAGAGTTGCTAATCAACCTGCACTAAAATAAGAGATAAATCAAACACAATATGTATATAAAGCATATGTCAGGAAAAACTTCCATAGCTTGAACTTGTTGACTTTTCCGGTACTTAGGTCCTTGTGAGTGGGTGGGTGTAAGAATGTCCGTAGTACTAACGTGACCCCGAAACCACCACAATCGACCTAAGCTGCACCCATAGTGGGTACGTGAGATGAAGCAGGTCTTGTACTGGGAATTTATGGATTTTCCGAAGTGATTAATCTTGTATGTCAGGGTAAACTATCGTTGTTGTTGGATGCGTGAATCAATGCGATAATTCGTACGGTCTTTTGGCCTTAATTTCGACGAGATCTTTATATTGCTGTATGTGAAATATATTTATTCACAATAGCTACTGATTTGGTGAGTAGGCTGATTTAAAAATTCCTTATATTTTATCTTTTATTTTCTGTGGTCCGAGAACGGATGCTGGTTGATTTCCTAAGGCCAGTGCGTCGGTTTCTTACCACAATATTCTCGTAACTTCTCTACTTTGCCATGTCGTTTAGGCAATGTTTGATGCCCCGGTGTAAACCCGTGCATATAGCTTATTCTCCTGCGTTTTATTTTCACAACACAATAAACCAGAAGCCAAGTAATATCCTGCTAAAATAAAAACAACATTTCTTTGTGGCACTTTGACTATCGATAAGGGAACATCACAACAAAAAGTTAAAGCATCAAATATTGCATGCACCAAAGTAAAATGATATGTATGTTGTTACATCACTGTCTGTGACTTCACGGACGAATGCTTCCTCAACAACGTATGAGTTTATTGCCAAACATTGTGATTCTTCAATTGATGAACATGGGGGGGGGGGGGGGGGGGGCGTATCAAAGGATTTATGGACACGAAACTGACTTTTAATCTTCAGTACAGCAGGAGGGACTGTGTCGTCTATACAGAGGCAGATAGTAAGGGGTGGCTTGATTTATTTATTACATTATCGATTCCATGTTCACCTTTGGTTTTATCTCTGCAAATAGACGAGTGACTATTCGTGAAGACCGCGAATCAGTCAACCTACAATGCCAGCGCCATTGATCCACGCGGTTAGTCTCACGCGGTTGAGAGCTTTACTTGCGAGATTAACGGTTTCTACGTGGGTCGAACGGCGCCTTCCCTATAAATTTACAATTAACACGCTTTCCAAAAGCTTCCCAGGTATTCGATCTTGAGGCTGTGACAATATGTCTATTAAGCCCGGCTTATTGTCACTATTTGATTACACTTTGTCGAGGGAACCTGTCAAGCAGCTTCACTGCTGTATTGAGCTTCTTGCGATGGGGTTTGTGTGATAAATTCAATCTAGTTGTTTAACAGTGTGTCACATTGATATTAACATGCTTACACCGATGAAATTGATCTATAATAAAGCTGAGTTCACACTTAAGATGAGTGGCAGAGTCTATTGTCAGACATACAACGCCAGTGGAAAAGCCGGATTATTGTTAGGCGTACAACACAAGTGGAGCAGTCAGATTATTGTTAGGCGTACAACACGATTGGAGCAGTCGGATTGTTGTTAGGCGTACAACACGAGTGGAACAGTCGGATTATAGTTAGGCGTACAACACGATTGGAGCAGTCGGATTGTTGTTAGGCGTACAAAACGAGTGAAACAGTCGGATTATTGTTAGGCATACAACGCAAGTGATGAAGATTGTTGTTAGGCATACAAAATACACAGTTAAGATTATTTGCCAGGCTGCAATGGCTTAATATGTAATTGCCGAAATATTAAATGCTTCGAACATCGTTTCAGTTCTTTTTGATGCATTAGCTAAAGATCACATGGGCTGCAAACCATGGCCTTTGACCGACGTTTGTTCGGTTAATCCACAAACAATATGCAAAGGTTTAGTGATTACGGCACTTTTTCCTGTCGCTACCTCTATGCAACAATATCATATGGCACCAATGTTCCAGAAAGTACAAATCAAAAATATATATTTATGTCAGAATTATTTTTAGGGATCCTCCTAACGAGCTAGATATTTTCAGTTGAACGATTAGCTAGCATTATTAGGGACACAGTGAAAATTATCCATTGCATGTGTGAATTCAAAGCTTAGTACCTTTAATGCCATTAAACAAACTCTTTCTGGATTTACAACTTCTGTTATATTTAGGCGCAACGTTTCAATGTCTATTCGGACATCGTTTTCAAGCATATGATCAACATAGAAGGAACATAGAATATATATACAGGTGAATGGGTATGTAAATAAACATTAAGTTAAGCAGTGTACTTAATATGGAAACTTCATTAAGTTATGAAAACATCACTATGTAAAGTGTCCGAATAGACATTGAAACGTTGCGCCTAAATATAACAGAAGTTGTAAATCCAGAAAGAGTTTGTTTAATGTTATACTTCCAACTTCTATATGCCCCTCAAACAAGTTACCTTCAATGCCGTTTTAAGATAATTATGTTTCTCGTTGGCTTGTGATAGTGATACTAAAATCTCCATCATATATAAACCTCTTGCTTCGACCTGCGTCATACATGCGTGGTTAAAGAGATTAACCATATTATGTTATCCAAGTGTGCTGTATTAAAGGCAATGGCCAAGCCTCGAAACTTTACTTTACTTCCAATGTAGAATGTAAGAATTGTCTTTCCTACACTTACAGATTCTTGGTCAATCAGCACTCGTTAAACAAACGCTCAAGATAAATAAAGACGTCAGTATGTTAGTTCTCAGCCAGCGAAAGAGTGTAAGTGTCCGAGGTTTTATTCGTATCCAATCAAAAGGCGGGGTTGGTTTATGGGTTTGAGTCTAGTAGTCCGCCAATGTACAACACGAAGATGCGATGACGAGTACAATTAGTATCCATCTTGTATATAACTTCATATAATGGTCTTTTTATTAGCCTATACATGAACAATTACGCGTGAAAAGGTTCTTAGACGATGAAACATTTCCCCTATCACATGGTTTAAACGGTGAGGTTAATCACGTGGCCGTTCGGAAAGACTTTCACAAGGACTTTCGTCCTGATGACCACAGATTCGAACATCGTTTTTGTCTCCAATATGCCACTTCAAAAGGCATTTCCGCTCCAATATATGGACTGAAATGTGAGTGACACGTGGTACAATCGCAAATTCTAATATAGCCAAAACACCATAAGACAACACATTTACATATCAGCAGTCCTGAACAAAATTTTGCGCAAGATTAGAGTCTTCGTATGCTATTAGGTAATTTAAATGTGTGGGTTTGACACCTCAGCGAAAATCGCTAGCACAATAAAATGAACTATATGCGTGGAATAAAGGTCACGTGGTATTGGTTTTGCATCGAATGCCGCCATTACTAGGAGATGGTGCAATTTCGATCCAGATCTGTTATGCACGTGCGCTTCAACTATCAATGGCGGCACATTTTACCAAGTCAGATCCAAACCAGCCAATGGGACGTATCCATTCCTTGTATACCGTTCATTGGCACAATACGTGGATGCTTATGACGTCATGTCAAGACTAGCTGCATTTCTGATCAAAACACGCTATTATGGTAATGACGTTCGACTGCCCGATCGTGACGTCACACGGATATGACGAATCCAAATGTCATTTCTCAAATGTTGCCACAATAACACGGGACATTTTACATATAGGTTGATAAACCGCTACCCTTGCACTTGACCTTGAAATAAAAAAATATCGGTTTAGCCGGTAGCCCGCAACAAGATTGATATCAGCGGAAAGGCTCTTTCATGTCTGTATTTGTTTTGAATAGATTGACTAAAAAGACAATACATTTGACATTCGAATTAATAACCTCAATTCACTCATGCATATTACTAACTATATGCTTGGAACTATTCCAGAAAAAACTAACGCGTATTTACAGCTTAATGTTTATGTTATCGCTCATTACTCGGATATTTATTTAAGGAATTCTATATTTTTGTCTATATGATATAGCTCAGTCAACAGCCTTTTACACATTGCTGTGTTTCATCGTTTAAAGTTAACCCCGCTTACAGCATGATAATTGTACACCTTCAGGCTGAAGAGCAATGCAGCGGGCGATCCATTAATGAATATGTAGCTGCAGTCACTTTGAGACACTGTATCACATTGCAATTGGAAAGTCTCTGGTACGGTTTCGATAATTACACTCATTATATGATCACATAACCACAAATCATTCACATTGATCACTACTAACCGCCAGATATTAAGAAAATAGTTTCAACGGTATCGTGATTAGTCTGTCAGCTGACGAGCCCAGGGGCAGTTATAGATGTAATCTCTGTGAGGATGGTGATTTCCGGTACTGTTCTGTACTCAACTAGATAGAGAGGCACACGAGTGACGTAAACGAAAGGGTATAGAGTGAGGAGAATTATACTAAACCACTAATCAAACATTTTCGCTTCCTATCGACTATGCCTAAATAAACAGTCTTTCGTTTTTATAATGTGCGTAAATATAGACACTTGATACCAGTGATTTTGTTTTGAAATGCATCATTACCATCCCCAAACAATTTAGTGCCTCTCGCACTCTTCCAACAAGTTTTATACATGTATGAATATTATAAAGACGTGTTAGTCGCCGAAAAAAATTGTGTTTTTAACACGAGATTTTTTTGGTGTTGTTTGAATATTACGTAAGCCCTGGCACGACGTCGATCTTATGTTTGGCAAAATCTGAACCACCCAGAGGACATTTTTTAAAGATCAGTGGTTGGCGTTTGCTACTTTGCGTATATACCCATTTGTAATTAAGGCTGACAACACGGATTAATACGAAACTGGAAAGGAAAGCGTGGCCGTCTTTATTACTTATGTGGGCACTCTGGCAAACTACCTTGACAACAGGGGTGTTAATTTATATGCATATCCGACAATACTGTGGGAGTCAAAGTGTTCAGGTTTTAATGATGTCAGTGTGATGACGTGCTTTCACCGAACGGAACTGGCAAATAAAAAGCATCGCCTCTCATAAAACTAACAGTTTCAAGTGGCAATAGCATTGATTAGGGTCGCATTAAGACAATTTATTGCATTGCAAATTATGATGATAACAGTTGGGGCAATTTTATTAGTTGACATGGCTTTTACCTAAGCCCTCTGGTTGACTTCGAAATAAGAAAAACTCCAGGTCTGCCAATCAACAGTTGGCTCCCATTGTCATCTTTTCAGACGCCGTTTTCTTTAATGTAAGCAACAAGATAGAAAACTGTACGAAAGGTAAGACAATTTCTCATGCACAGCAGTGTTCAATTTTCTCTTAAATCAAAGGGATATTTTTTTCACAAATTTAGAAAATATTGGTTTAAGTAGAATGTGGAAAATGTTTCGAAAAATGGAAAAAATGTTGTTAAGGTTGGGTGTTCATGTAAAACAACCAAAGTTGCACATATATCCCAATTATTCCATTTTCTGAAATTATTCAGACACGTCTTCTTCTTCTGCTCTCACAAATTACTCAATCAGTCGAAATGTATTATTTCAACATCAATTATTTAGTTATTCAATGAAGTTTAAACACTCTAATTCTAATGACCATTTAGGAAGAAAGACAGAACTTCAAGTTATTAGTTTATATCTAAACGCATATAACCCGTCCATACACACGTGCACTTCGTTATTCATCCTTAATAGTATTTTTATGTTTTCATCCTTCCTACAACGGTAGGCATGGTAAGGATATGTCTTGCTCGAGTAGTATTTAGGCAATAAAAGCTAGCTGACCATATTTGATAGCGAGGAATCAAAAAGGAAAGAGACAGGATTATTGCTCTTGTTTATGGTTCATTATTGCCATCGAGCTGAACGTTATGAAGTAAACAGGTGTTCTTAGTCCGCACAGTTTGTCTTCTTCAAAGTGGCACGAGCTGTCAAATATCTATACAATTTTGTTAATTAATTTCAGAAGAATGCAATTGTTCGTCAACGTTATCAAATAATACAAAACAGGAGCTTTCGATTGATACCAATCTTGGAAATTTACCGTAAGGCAGATTTTATTTGCACCAAAACCCCCTTACTTTTCCCCTTTATTTGCTCACATCTTTGGTTTGTTAGGGCCACTGGCTTGGCCAATATGTTTTATTTCAACTTCAATCCTTGTTTTTCAACATACAGTGTAACTCAGCTGGTAGCTCATGCCACTTTAACTTTTAAATGTAGCTTACATTTTCCACTAAGACTGGACATAACATTCTGTCAAATATTAAAGAAAAGAGAAATGATCTCAATCGGTTTTCCTCCAATGTTGTACAGGTTCGGGTTTCATATATATATACATATATCTATTAGGCTGGCATTAAAGCGTGAAATATTGAACCAAGAACGACCACCAGCTATGCAGCTTGGCCTGCGTAAACTGACATGATAGAAGAATACATACTCTAAAGTATGTGTCAAAAAATGAGGTGTATCGAGTGAAAAACGAGTCTCTTGAGAGAGTTTGATGTTTTAAGTGTAGCCAATGGTGTGAAGAAAAGGGCTAACTGTAGATATATCGACCAACGTTCCGAAATGCACTCATTTCGTATTTGCATTTACGCCTTGCAAATTGAAATTGACGCCTTTTGGCAAACGTTTACAGCGTGGTTAATACGCCAAGATAATAAATTGTGACAAACTAAAAGCAAATACAGGGTTGTTTATTGAGTACTCGGACGAATAGTATTGTAAGATGAATATGATAATTCACCGTTGATTTACTTTTATTTACAACGTCTTTCTTTTCAAATGTCAAGTAATTATTTTTAGTCAGCCCTCCATGGACTATATTTTATCAATTATTTCTGCTCCATGTGTTTGAATTTTTATTTCATTGGGTAAAAAAGCCTCACACGCAAACGCAGTATTTGACAAATAAGTAGTAAATTAGTAAATGCCAATCACTGAATGATAGTAAATTAGTAAATACCCATCGCTGAATTAGTAAATACCCATCGCTGAATGATAGTAATTTAGTAAATACCCATCGCTGAATGATAGTAAATTAGTGAATACACATAACTGAATGTTCTGTCTGTGGTACAAATCCACGCCTTTGAATTACCTTATTTCAAGTCGCTATTATCAACTGAGCTGTCGGGCCTACTGGTCATTTTTACTAACCGAGTGACTGTGGTATGCTCACGGTTAAATCGAACTTATAGTCTTAGTCACTGCCCCTTGCTGCCAACTGAGTTGCCGGGTTCTGTTGAGAACGACATATAACTCACAAACGAAAAGTTATTGCCCCCTTCTGCCGACTGACCAGACAGGCTGGCTTGAACGGAATATTACTAACAATCCAAGAGTTCATGTCCCCCTGCTACCGACTGAACTTCAAGACTGTCACGTGATGACGCACCTATCTTTGTGTAGTCGTGATATACATAGATAGCCGCGTCATCACAATTTCTACCAGACTGTGTTGAGAACGAAATATAACTCAAAGTCTAAAAGTTATCGCCCCCATTTTGGCAGCTGAAGGATCGGGCTGTGCCGAGAACTGCTCGGCTGTTAGACCATACGTCGTCAGTTCAATTGTCACTAATCAAAAGAGAATTCTACATGTACGTCTGTCAGTATTTAGTTATTTAATAATTTCTCATGATTATTGCAATTGACTAATAATAACACGGGCTATTGGATGCTGAGTGTAATCATGTAGCTGTACATTGTGCTCCACATGCAGCTGTACATTGTGCTCCACATGCAGCTGAATTAATTAAGTTATACAGAAGGTGTGAAATTTAATTAAGATATATGTAAGTTGTAATCTTTTGTTCAATTGATTTATAGAGCAATCAAAGTATAATGTTTTGTTGGCAACGAATGACATAGAGCCTCGTCCTTTTGTTTACATGCGATTTCATACATATTGTCCAAAGACGGTGAAATTTCTTAGCCCAGAGAACTGTCAATAAACAATGAATCCATCCAGCCAGTCATTCAAAGGACGAATCAGCCCCAATAAGTCAATCACTCACTGAATCAACGAACCTCCAAATTAACCAATTACCTATTTCCCAAATCCCCTCAATTAGCTAGAGAACAATCCTGACAGTATCGGCAAATGTTCTCGACTGTAAAAGACTATCGACACAGCATTAATTCCGCGCCAGACCTTTATCCTAACGAGGGGATTGTCCATATGTCGGTCTAATAGCTATTGGGTCGAAATATTTAGAACAATTGATGAATGCTGCCTTTTCCTCCGCATAAAAAGATCAGCGGAATTTACTCTTGCTTGACAGAGTTCAATAACACAGAGCACATATTAATTGAATCTTATTGATCGTCTGACAGAAAGTCTTTAATAGAAATCACAGGGGACTTGACTGTGTATAGCTAACAAATCCAATTGAAGTATATATTTGACTTTACATGGCAACCTTTTGATGTGAAAGTCTTTATTAACATTTCAGTTTTATAATTACACTAATAGCATTATTGGCTTGGAAATCACCTTTGCGTTTTCATTGGTATTATCCTCTAACAGCATGTACTATTCCTGAAAATATCCTTGTCTTTCAAATTGTATAAGCTACAAATACAATTTCTTTGCCTTACCAGCACACTACCAAGCCTTAATTTTAAAACAATTTTTATCTTTTTAAATCTTAGGCCAGACAACAAATCAACATCTGATCCATTATTTCACCAACAAGTCCAATCCATTTTGACATAAGAATTTAAACATGTAGCGTTAGGCCGAGGCCACACTACGAGCCGCGCTTTGGAGAAGCTTTGGCCAAGCTGTAGCCGAGCTACGAGCGACAAGCTTTGGGTGGCCACACCACGAGCTGTAACAATAAGCTGTCAGCTAGCGGCCAGCTAGCTAAAAGCTCCTAAAAGCTGGTATGGCCACATTGTAAGCGGTTATTGCTTGATAGGCTGCTAGCGTACAGCTAGCTCGAACATGTATCTCATATCCTATTCATACAGATAAGTTTAAATAAGATGTAAAACGAATTACATGACGATACCATGGTTACTTGAACTGGTGCCACATTATCGTTGAAAGATTGTCAATTTTTGAGTGTTTAATGATGTTGTAAACCGACAAATACTTCTGATCAACATGTTTGCATGGAAGAATGGTCCTAGCGGTGCAATTTTTTGCCTATGTCTGTTCTACTATTTCAATTTGTAGCAACGCTAATTAAGATTGAAATTGAAATAAAAAAATAGTGGTAAAGCCAGTAGCCTGTGCGAACCGAAGACGTGTGATAATAGCGTACAAAATTCAAAGAGTCGGGATAATTTAAAATCGTATGAGCTGCCCAAATTCGGACTTTTTGTCGTAAATTTCGATTGCCAAGAGAATTCCAACGTTTGTATGAACAGTATTGGTAAAGTCAGTAACACGAACGAACCGATGAAGAGTGCAAATGACTGACAAAATTAAAACAGCCGGGGTGTATGAGTACATTTTGGTATTTGTCGTTCCTTATAAAACCACCTAAACATACATCTGCAAGATTGGCATCAACGGATTGCCTCTATCTTAAACTTTTTGATAAAAATAACGAAATAACGAATAAATCTGTTTCTACGAAATTTTCTCCATAGCTCATGCCTCGATAAATATATTTTTCTTCATAGTAAAATTGTATATTTGGAATAATTGTGTCGCCTTTGACACCCAAAGGATTGTCCCTTCTTGTTATTCAATCCCAGGGCTTCATACTTTTTCTCAATGGAGACTGGTTGAATTTAAAACTGCATGAATACTATTTAGGAAGTATAATAAAGCAAGGTTAGGTGCAGGGTGGAGATCTAAAAAAAATATGGGATTCGGTCTGTTGACAAAAGACCGATACATGTAAGATGTTTTTGTCTGGGGGACAAAATTTGTCCAGTGATCAAATTCTGTTCGAGACCCCCACAACGGCAGCGGAAAGCATGAGTTTATTGATGTTTTAGGTACCCCCGATCTTCCTATGGCAACGAGTTCATGTTCAAGGGCTAGCAAATGAAAATCGAGTCAGAATTTATTTATTGGATTGAACGACATTTGAACCCATTTACCGATCGATGTAAGGCATCATAAAATGTCACCTCAAACAACTAACAGCAGGAAGCCACGAAATATAATTGAAGACAATAGAATAATTCAATGTCGATCCGAACTTGTACCTGTCTACATATATAACATATATACAAGCTGCAATTTGCAGGAACAAGAAAGTTATTGTATCATGAATAATTCTAGTGCTTTGATTAATAAATTAATAACATTTCACTCCAAAATACGATGATTAAAACATTTCTTGAAGCCGATCGTAGCAATCCAAACCCCCCACCCACCAATGGTCTTTCTGATTAAAGAAAGGCACCTTGGTTCGTTCGCAAATATTCGTGAATTATCGTTGCTTTCCGCCAGATTTCTAAAAATAACCTTTAAAAGTACGGCTCGAGCTTTGAGCGGCGATAAATGTAGGGAAGTAAAGCGCCGCTCAATGCTCGCCTGCTGCTAGCACCCACTGCTAGGCTACTGCCCACAGTATGGCCGGTTCAGTGTAAATCTATACAATGTTTTTCACGGCGCGGCTACAGCGCGGCTACGGCGCGGCTCAACGCTCATAGTGTGGCCTCGGCCTTATACTTTAAGCTTGTATCTCACTGCTGTAGTCGCAAAAGAACATAAAATATTTTTAGGGGCTTTGTGGGTAGTTGAGATCCCATTTATATTTTTGAACACTAAAACACTCGAACACAGGGAAAATCTTCGTGTCTAAAATAACATTTATATGTGGGGTTAATGTATCATCGATGGAGATCAGATTCAATAATCAAACAATGTTCATGACCGTAGAATTTATACATTTTGTATTTGTCGCCATTCAAATGCTTTGAACTCTTTAAGAAAGGTTATTAACCAGAAACAATTGAGACAGTTCAATCGGTTTAAATGGTATATGTCTTTTATGTTTTTGAACACTGAAACATACGTCCCTTTTTTATATACTTTCCTGAAAAATTACCTTTTCCGATTTTGAGTGACGCCCTTACCAGGATTCGAACCCGCGTTCCAGATTCAAAACGCTGGGCATGTACTTCTACAGCTATTTTAGTGTATCACGCCTTCTGTTACAAAATCAACGGAGAAATGGATTTTTCAGGCGACTAAATAATGCTACTATCAGATTGACATTGTCCGACTCTATTGGTCAAGGCCCTTTGACACCTCAATATCAAAATCGATTGTTCACACATATCTCTATTCCATAAAATTAGAAATGAAATTATTTTTTAAATTAGGTTGAAGCCTAAATGACGTCGCTCAATTAAGGCCAATTGTCTTAAATAAGATGGTCTTGCTTTGATGGAACCCTCGTAGGGTCAAACATTAGTGCACCCCAATGCTTTTTGCTATGGAAAATACTTTTCGTACGCCATGTTGAATCCCTCCTTATAACCAGAACACATTACACCAGAAGCCGCAGACTTCATGAGGCACTCGTTCTATTTTGGGCAAACGATAGCCCGACCTTCTTTTGAGCCATGCATTGAAATTACTAATTTCTAAAATTAAAAAAAAACATGGTTGACGTAAGTCTGTTGTTTAAACCAAGATCATTCTTGAAAAGGTTACTCTGCTCATAACATGGCTGTACATGTAGAGTTGCTAAATTTATTGTGAGGATTCTCCGCCATGTTATATTTACTTAACTCATTTTTATAAAGGTTATTTATAAAAAGGACTCAACGAAGCCTAACAACACGATTTGGAGAGAATCTGAAAGCAAATCAATGATGTTGAGAGGCATTATGTACAAGATATCTCTCTTCATATACTCCCTGTAGGCACCCAGGGGATTAGTTATATCAGTAAGACGCGAGATATCTTTGTCTACATATTGTGAAGTTTAACCTTCCTCATACTAAATATTACCTTTGATTCGTTCCAACAAATTCGTTGCAAGGTTTGTTCGATTGGAGGGGGGGGGGGGGGGGGGGGGGGGTGCGGAAATGCTAACGCCTCGGCCAATATTCCGTTTATTGACCCCATATTTATTGTTCCCTTTGAACAAACCCTAATTAATAATGCCCCACCTTCCCCTACACAGCGGCTCTCCTATTTGGTGCATTGGCTAATGGCTTTTCAAAGGACTCGATTAGAAGCAAATGAAATTGGTTGAGACCAAACACCACGCTTTAAACCCTTTGTATCCAACCATGAGATTAAAGTGACACTCGGAACTCGAATTTCTATGAGTTTTCTATCAGTAAAATCACTAAAATTAAACACAGGACACATAGAATACATAATGTCTAAATGACTGTGTAAAGGTATACCTAAAACTCGTCCGAGCGTCAGCCTACCGACCAGAAAGCGCATAATCTCATGTCGTAAACTGGATCAACGACCAGCTGGTTTAAAAGATGTTACTATGATTCTAGACATAAAAATGTACGTTACCTTGGTTATTTTAAGCAACCAAGAACCCTGAAAGGAACATCATGGCTATTCACAATTCCTTCCTTTATCACTACACATCTTTGGTGCATATGGGTTACTGATGGATTCACCAATACTTTTTTATTTCAATCCCAATTTTTTAGTTGCTCGAGGTAGTGTAACCGCTTAACTTCTCAATCAGAATTTATGAAAAGAAGCTCGACTTTTGGTAGCTCATGCCATTCGAAGCTTTGGGAATATATCACTTCGTATGGTACAAAATAATTTTGTTGATTTGATGCATGGATTTTTCAGTGAGCTTCATGTGTTTGTGACCCAACTTGTCACAGATTACGATATCTGTGATTCTATAGTTAACTACAAAAATCACATCATTAAAATATTCAAAAAATATATGAGCAATAGAAGTGAAACCGCTTTTTGCCAAGATATACGTTAGCGTTTTTAGCAGCCACTTTGGGGCTATCAAACATCTTTCTAAACATTAACGGCTTTCAATTGCGCTAGAATATTGACCTATTAGAAAATTTAATTTTAAGTAAACATCTAACTGTGACTATTCTGCTAGTTTTAAAATTAGCGACACTAGATTCTACCCGATGGTATTTCAAGTTACAGAAAAATACATTATCGACAATCAGACTATTCACAACAACAACAACAATACTCTGCTAAAAATTGCACCTTTGAATAGTATGATTCAAGTTTAATATTTCAGCTGATTTAAATAGAAAAGCATCACTTTTTCAATGAATGTTTTATTTACTTATACTCTACTTAAATAGACTTTTCAACAGGAAAGAAGCTAATGAAATTGCCCTCAAACTCTTTTTCTTCATCAAGATATTTTCTACTAACCCAAAGCTGAAGATTTCTTTATATCTCATGTTCATTATACGAAAATAAATGGAACACTAAATGATCAATCAGTACATAAGCTCATTGATTGATCATTCTTATAAGAGAAAACGCCAATAATTTGTCTCTACATAGAAACAACACGGCAGTTTTTGTTAAGGATCAATACTGTTCGAGGGAGGAACTGCAATCGTTACAGCAAAGATTGATTACGCCTCCGTTTATCGATGAGAAATTCTTTTGGGGATTTGAACTTTTTTCTGTTTCCGGTGCAGGAATATAAATCCTTATGGATGTACTTTTATACGGAATTTCTTTTCTCGAGTTATCTCCGAAAACAAACGGCTCGAAACGACAATTGGCTCATAATTGGGCCGTCTAAATGATTCCCTTCTGCGTGACTGTATGTTCTGTGGCGGCCGTCTGTACTCTGCCGGCGCCTTCCTGTCCGGATTACAATATTAACGATACATTGCAATCGACTTAAGTACAGCCGAGACCTGATTTCTTTTGGATTGACAAAAACAGATAAAAACAATCGAATTTCTTCTCTCAAGATTTTCTTATCTTGTCTAAGACGTTGGTTGCATTAGCCTTAAAGTAGGTCTGCATTCCATCAGCATGGTGTCGTCTATAAGGATGCGAGACGTTCAAACGAGTCTCACTGCCCACGCAGTTTACCACAACAACCCTAAGGTAAAGAATCACCTCGGGCCAGATAAGCAATGAACAGGATGTGGAATTGAAGTCAAACCATGTGGAAAACCTTTGTAGACGAACCCTCCTTTTAATTCTATTCTGTATTGTTACATGAGACATATGTTGGAAACACTGCTCTCTTGACGATTCTAACGTGTTAGAGGATTGAATAAGAGACATCGCTATCATGGAGGTATGGAATTTATTGTTCTCTAAGCTCACACTCGTCTGGGTTTTGGTATTTTACATAGAGACAGCTATTCACACCCTGCTTCCAGAATATGTATCTGCTTGGCGACGCTTTCAAATCAACCCTAGAGAGTCTCTATGTGCAGTATAATTTATAAGAGGCTGTGAATTCTCTGAAAATATTTTTGTCACTGGCTTTCGTCTCATAAAACCCCTCTTTGTGTAGATATTTCAATTAAATTTCGAATGTTTAAACAAATAGCAATAATTTATTTTTGTAGAGAACGGTTTAGAATTGTGAACAAGCAAGTTTGTTTAATATTTTAACCATGAAATGAAAAGCTCCTTAAAAACTGCAAGCTTCATACTGAGAATATGAACCAGACTCTATCGATCAATGATTTGTCTTTAAATATTGGAATGGTAAATTAAGTTGTGTCTGTAAGCTTTTCATTTTAAAATAATTGTTCAGCAAATAATAGCAGTTGCTTTTAGATTCTTGATGAAGTCCAAAAGTTAAATTTCTCAAATGTCTTGATCGAGTTTTTGGAGATTTATAAAATCTTTTAAGGTGGCTTATGTTACCAAACAACGAATTTTGATCCGAGTCTTTAAAATTGTCTATTTGGCAACGTTGGGCGGTTTTAGTCTGCATTTTAACATTTGCAAGTTGAAATTGTACTTAGTTTTGACCGGGATTTTCGTTTGACAAAGTTAAACTTCTGGTTGAATATGTTCAAGAACCTAAACGGGCTGTAACAGAATCTTCATTGAAGCGTTTGTCGGTCATTTGTATTTTGGTTTAATATATGGGGATAATATTTTATATTGGGAATATTTCTGTAGTGAGGTTGACAAGAAATTCTGTCCACACTGTAAAATAAAACTGTATGGTTTGTAAAATTTGGACATTTGCTTATGAATTCCGATATTCTAAAAGAAAATGAATGGCAAAATGGTGAACTCAACCGTTCATGTGAAAATAACACAATTCTGCAGCCCGGAGAACAGCAGTTGTCGACTATTAAATTACATAAATCTGGTAATATTTTACGCTTTATGTCAATTTTCATTTCTTTTCAACGCTAATTTGATCTCGTGTATACATTCTGGAAAGGTAATTTAACGAAGAGCTTTTAGTTTCAACTTCTCGAGAAAAATGTCTACGGTTTCCCTACTCTATTTTGATCAAAAGGATACATGCATGAACGATTTGGAAGTTCATTCCACCTTTGTGTTCTACAATATATGCACCATTTAGTATATGTGGGAGTTATACTTTAAATATCATATTCCAGAGACGTAAAATGCTCTTCTGGACAATAAAACCCGACATTCTGGGCCATTAATCCAGTCTCCTGTTGCAACAACCATAAAATAAGAAATCGTTTTTGTAATTATTTGAAAGCAACAATTTTATATTTTCTAACTCAAACAAACTGAAAACCATCGACAAAACATCACATCTTTTACTGTGGGTTTCTGTGTTATTTGCAATAATGCCATTTTCAAACGCATTGTATTTACAGAAAATCCCATTCAGTATAGTTATTAATTTTTTTTAATGACATTTTCGTTTTCAAGCGTTTTTTCACATGTATTTATGGTTTGATTCATGATTTTATTTCGTTTGAAATCGATCATTTATTTATCAGGAAAACTGCTGGTTGTGCAAAATCATGTGGGTAGAGTTCGATTTCAAATATTTTGAACGATTTAATGGTAATCTGTACACAGCTTGAATAAGGATTTACTCATTTATGTATCAGGCAACTGTTGGGTTTGTAATATCATGTGGGTAGAGTTTTATTTCAGATGTTCTCAACGATTTAATGGTAATCTGTACACAGAATAAGGATTTACCTGACGTCAGAATCCATTGGCACGTCAACTAGATAAACACTACCTTGTCTCACATGTTTGACGTCAAAACCAGCCATAATTCAACTTCAGTGCAGCGCTAAACATTGAATATTTTCCAGTTGAATCACTCTGTGCAAGGACAAGCTTTAATTAACTGCAATTATACAATGGAGACCCTCACTCCAACAAAATCTTGTCATCACTGGTGAGTGGGTTTCAATCTCACTCAATCAAACATTAAAAATTGCTAAAAATATTTCTAACCGCCAGATACTTGGTGGTTATCAAATACTCAGTGTAAGTTGAGGGTTTTATCCACTCACAAAGCCCACCCCCCTTACATCTAAGATTGAGAGAACAACACCATAGAGGCGAGGAAGCAAGGCTTAAAACATCAATCAGCCAATCAATCAATCGAGTTCAGAAATAGATGTAAATCTTGAAATATGATTAAGGGTCTATTAAACTTGCACTACTGCTAAAAACTTGTTAGATGGCATTATGAGCTTGTCACACTTATAACATTGACAGCGTATCAGGGTAGAACATACTAGTATACAATTAATAACTTGTCTCCGGGGTTATTTTAGACAAGAAGATTTTCCCTGTGCCCATGTGTTTTAGTGATCATAAATATAAATTGCAATGTTGCTGTTGATATGGATGTTTCAACTGTTTCCCGTTTGAATGATAATTGCCATAAAAAACGAATTGATCAACATTTTAAACCCACCAATCAAACTTGGGGTTTTCTGGAACAGTGCAATATTTTTATTTCGTTTAAGGTTTCTTTGCCTGCAGTTAAAGGCTTACCAAAGTTATTATATAGGTCAGTCAGATAATTGGATTGCAAAGGTATCCAGGTCAGTAAAAAAGGTATCGTTCCTTGAAGGTTTAAAGGCCTTGGTCCAATAGAATAACCGTGTAATAGAGAAAGCTGATTAAAGCCTCATTTTGTGCCAAATTTTCGCTTCAGGCGCCAAGCTGGTTACACACGTTTATAGATTGCTTTTCAACACTTCATTTTAAAGTAGTGATTCACTGCCGTCGGTTGTATTGAGATCTGTCTTTTTATGTCTTCAACTTATCAAAAAATAGTTTTTTCATTGACTTTAAATTGAGATTATATGAAATAATAGAACGTTGTATCTTCCAATTTCTCATGATGCCTTCCCAAACCTATAAATGGTAAACGCTGCCTTAAGTGTTATTGTTGATAACAAGTAATGCTTGACTTTTTATACGCCTTTTTGCTTTCTTTATGAGAGCCTGGAAGTAAAAATATGACATGGCCCTATAATTTTAAGACTTAGTCAAACAAAGCTCTAGATTTCAATGTATTCCTTTAGTGTAAAATAGTTTGCAGTTCTGTAAATTCTGAGGTCTTTCTAGTCGTCGGTCGACCAGAAAGCCTTCTACCAATTAGTCGCGAGAGGGAACCCCACTGTCTCCAAACAAACATTGGTCGCGGGAGGAAACCCCACTGTTTATCTCCATACAAACATGGGTCGCGGGAAGGAACCCCACTGTTTATCTCCATACAAACATGGGTCGCGGGAGGGAACCCCACTGTTTATCTCCATACAAACATGGGTCGCGGGAGGGAACCCCACTGTTTATCTCCATACAAACATGGGTCGCGGGAAGGAACCCCACTGTTTATCTCCATACAAACATGGGCCGCGGTAGGGGACCCCACTGTTTATCTCCATACAAACATGGGTCGCGGGAGGGAACCCCACTGTTTATCTCCATACAAACATGGGTCGCGGGAAGGAACCCCACTGTTTATCTCCATACAAACATGGGTCGCGGGAGGGAACCCCACTGTTTATCTCCATACAAACATGGGTCGCGGGAAGGAACCCCACTGTTTATCTCCATACAAACATGGGTCGCGGGAAGGAACCCCACTGTTTATCTCCATACAAACATGGGCCGCGGTAGGGGACCCCACTGTCTCCAAACAAACATTGGTCGCGGGATGGAACCCCACTGTTTATCTCCATACAAACATTGGTTGCGGTAGGGGACCCCACTGTCTCCAAACAAACATTGGTCGCGGCAGGGAACCCAACTGTCTCCAAACAAATATAAGAATAAAAGCTTCTTTTTAGATCGGGTTAAATGAGCATCAGGTACCAAGGCCAACGTTTCTTCTCCTAATGTACAAACTGGTATATGATGTGCCCCTCAGAGCATAAATGCTTCAGAAAAGAAACACATCTTAAAAGGGATTTTTCTTTGACGTTTACATAAGTAGGATCCTACTGAATAAATTTTACTTTTTTAGACATTTTACTTCGGTGTCTCGTAAGGAGTTCGTATAACGTTGGTGTCTGTTACCGGAATGTAATTTAAAATGCTTTTCTAAAATTATATCGACTCTGACTCAAATTGGTACAGACTTTAATATTCAATTCCCGATAAAGAGTAAAGGCATTTATCGTATTAAATGCATAATTTATTTTTCAAAATACATGTATGTTTAACTATGTTAGTGATGCAGAGTCAGTGTGTATAAGACGCAAACTAATCCTACAAGAGATCGTTTTGTTCCACTATCAGAATACTGGTGATTATGTATTGAGAGCTGTGAATGGGCCTAGAGAAAGCAAATATTTGTTCTGATTGATTATATTGATTTCCGTTTGTAAGTAGAAATGAGACATGCAGATCCCATCAGGACGTGTTGACCTAAACGTTGTTACAGCCTTATGAGAAAGCTTTAAGCGAGCCTCAAAGAATTCAGTGAAAAGCTATTGGCGAAGAGGAAGGTATTTAACAAGACGAATAAGCCATTCGCTTTTATACGTCAAGTGTTCCCTGGTCGCTAACCATCCAAATCGCTAAAAGAGACATGCCCATAACGACGAAATGGACGTTTATTTTAAATATATGTGCTATTCGACTATAAAGATGAGGTTTCCAGATGACCAAAGGTAATTCCCCTGGCTCCAATGGACCCCACGATGGGGAGATTTATTTAGTGGGCGCCATCGTCTTCGCTAATTGTGGTTATGAGGATCCATTAGGGTTATTTCCTAAATAACTTTTTAAATAAAATGTTTGGACAGGAAGTCGAATTGCAGCCTCTCAGCCGAGATAGATTACTTCTTACTTTTCTATTATTTTTAAGGTCAACGAAAACCACAACAAACCCAGGCGATTTGTCCATGTAAAGGGGTATGAAATGCAAAAATATGGTTCGTGCTAAAATTAAACGCTTTTTGTGCTTCTTGTCTAGGAAATATATGAAACAGTAGTATTTTTAAATAAAATGTGTTTTTTCAAAAATGTATTGTTTTTTTTTACTAAAGAACCATTTACCTCACGTGGTTAAAAGTACAATGGAGGATTTGGAATGGTAAGTTGGGCACATTTCAAAGCTACATTTTTACTGATTCAGGAAGAGCAGGCCAAAATTATTGACTTACCCGAAGGATGTTAAGTGTACAGTTACTGTCGGTCTAAGTCGGACAGAGCTTATAGGGCGATTGTCATGTACAGGGTCAGACAACCTTTGTGTAACCAACTTACTAATCCAATAAAGCATTTTCGTGTCACTTAGAACAGGCTATATTGCTGACATCTGGCGCGGTTCCAACAATGTATTTGCGTTAAACCTATAATGTTTTTACCGGAACAAATCTGTATATGAAGTTAAGTTACTTCAGAATTTGACTGGTTTCCGTCTAATACACATCACTAACACAAACATAAAGGTATTTTGAAAAATAAATTATACGTTTAATATGATGGGTACCTTTCCATCTTTATCGTGAATTGAATATTAACAATCTAGAACAGTTTGATTTTAAGTCGATAGGATTTGTAGAAAATTATTCTAAATGTATTTGTTTATTTTCTTAGATTTCGGTAACAGACACCTTGGTTATACGAACTCCTAAAAAGGGTACCATTCCGACATTTTACTGTCGTACACATATTGGGAAGGTGTTGGTCACTGATAAACATCTTTCCCCTGATAGACCTTTAAATGACGAGTTTAACACTATTTTTGAATTCATTTGCAGCTTATATGTTTACTTTTAGTTTCAGTCTGTTTACATAATGTAGAAATAAACCAAAAAAAAAACAAACATTGGCTCTTTAAAATTAATCAGATAGATGTATATTAGTAACGCTTTCACAGCTCACTACAGTAAGGTTGACCGATTTACATTAACCCGAAACCGTCTGTCAGACTCGTTAATTGTACTTTTATCGCTGAAAATCGACCTTCCACCTTTCATCCAAAGTCAACGAAATCTTATTTATCCATTTATCAGAAGTTTTAGCAAAATGTAAACAATTCTAAACAAACAGTCTCTTTAAGAGATACCAAAGCAAATTGTCCTTAAAACGACTAATTTAGTGGGATCCTACTTATTTGAAGGATAAATGTCGCTTCCATATCAGTAGGGTGATTTGTTTTGTTTGTTATAAACAACTTGCCCTTCAACAAAATGCAAAGAGATAAACAAATCAGTTCTTCATCTGGTGTTCCAGAAACCGTTGGAGAAGGTTGTTACTGGTTTTTGGATGTTCAGTTCACGATTGATATAATCTCATACAATGAATAATTTGTTCATATTTAGTTTAGCCCATATTTATTCGACGTATTAGAAGAGCTACCATTTGCTTCGCCATCTTCATAGTGACAACTTTGTATTCAGAGGCTGTATATTTGGACGTAATGACGAACCGAACGTTAGTTTAATAACTCTGTGACAACCCAATCAACCTATATTTGACCTGAAAACACATAAACAAGTAGAGTTACTGATAAAAAGAAGAAAAGAAAAACGTTTGAAACATGACATTGTCATGTTCAGAGTTAGATGGATTTTGTATCGGTAACTCGAAAATCCAATTCAGTACTTTGCGTTTTTACTTAGAACATACCATTAATTTATTGTGGCTCTGTCAGTTTGTATGTGCCTTTTGACAGTTAATGAAACACCTCTCTTTGGGACCAACTTGTATATGGATCTGAGAGAAGAGATTCGCAATCGTTTCTAATAGCACATCATTTAAATAGCGGCAATACAACGCTGCTTTGTAATCTGTCTTACATTTAATACACCAAAATGTATTTCAGCACATTAATCGTCTACATCCAACTGTTTCGGTTTTAGTCAAGATTGAAATAGATTTTGTGATAGGCTATCCTCGATCAGATGGAAATCACTAATAGTGTTCAAATATTTTTTTTTCTGGAAACGTTTTCCCATCTTTATAGACCGAAATCCAAATGACGTCATACAATATACTATACTATGGAAGAGGGATCTTGTTCGAAGTGACCGCTTTGTTAAGCCCTTTGAAGCGACACGCATGAGTGCACACCCATACTTGTATGTGCAGATCTATTTCCATGTGCCAGTTCCATTCCGTCTATGACGTCATTAAGCAATCATTCTATTGCTGCTCATATGCATTAGACAGATGTTCAACACAAACGCTAGTATATGTTGACTATCTGGTCATTGATAACGTAGTATTCAATCGAATGGCCCTTGAGAAAACAAATATTTGTTCAGATTGATTGTATTGACTTACGTTTGTAAAAAAGTAATGGGGTCATAATGTATCCAGCAACATGATGAAACTGTTTTCAAAGTCATATACCAGGGGAGATCATCTATGGTTTGACTTCATCGCATAGGCTCGTAAATAATGAAAAATATTTTTTCCCAATAAAAAATATATAAATAACCACAAAAAGGTAAATAATGGACAGTGAATAAAAACCTTAATGGCATGAAAATATGTGTGCTTAAAGCTTGACTCGTTATGAGAGTCACAGACGACGTCACTTGTCAAACTACCCGAATGTTGATTAATTTCCAATTACTGTTTGTCTTGTTCACAGTCAAATAACTTCCGTGTCAGCAAAGTAATACATGAATCTAATAAACGATTGTCTTGACATAAATATATCCACAAGTTGAATTGTAGCAGATAAGCATGCATTCTATACAAACCTAACGTCCGTGTGTTTAGTTACAGCGCATTTTTATACAATTTTCAATATCCAATGCACGATAAAGATGAAAAGCCACTCATAATATTAAATGCATAATTCATGTTTTCCCTGTTTGTTGTTGACGCAAATGTGCCTTAAACGAACGCCCATTTGTTCCGCTATCTGACTAGTGTGGACTTGAGGTATTGAGAGGCTTTGAATGAGTCTTGAAAAATCAAATATTTGTTCTCATTGATTATATTGATTTTCGTTTGTAAAGAGTGTTCGGAATTATCAAGCCCATTATTACACGCTGGCCTAAATTTCGCTACGTCCTCAACGGGGAGAAAAAACAAATAACGAAAAAAACACCCAACAATAACACTACACATAAAACATTGACAGCCAGCATATTTTGCAAGTCATACAATTCGCGTATTCATCAGCATCCCCATTTATCAATCTGTTGTCTATGAGTGGCACCAAATAACCTTGTGGCCAGCTAGCCATGCGTCGCTCTTCATTTCATAAGCCTTGAATGCAAAAAAGTTCTGATTTTGAGATTTACAAATAAATTGCAAAACTGTCCTCAAAAGTGGATGATTAGAAGTTAATAAAATATAGATGAAGCAAAAATACTCGTCTCCATATCCAGACACACTTTGAGTACTCGTAGAAGACTGTTACGTCTATTAATCTTCCCGAAGATTGTTATTAAAGTCTGCAGTTAGTGTCGGTCTAATCCGGGCGTTGTCTGCAGGATGATTGCCATGTACAGGCTCAGACAATGTTTCTGTAGGCAACTCGGTCCAACAAAGTATTCCATTGTCACGCAGAAAAGGGCAAAATGTCGACAGGGTTCGATAAGTTAAGGTGAGTGCGACATGAACTTCGACTACTGGTCGCTCATTTAATCATTTAAATTCTCCATAAAGATACGGACTACCAACAAAACGAGCCACTCGTATCCACCCTATGTTTCCTCAGTTTGGTAACAACCATTATCAAATTCCAAAGAAACCAACATATGCGTTTTCCAGAGCAAAAACGATTGTAGTTGGTGAAGATTGAAACAGATTTTTGGTGCATTCAGGTCACGCTAAAGACTGATGATGTTGTATGCATAATTCCAACAAAACGTTTTCCCATGTTGAGAGTAGCCCATATGTACTAGACGCAAATCTGTCCTTTTCCCATATTGAGAGTAGCCCATATGTATTAGACGCAAATCAGTCTTCAAAGAGATCGTATTTATTCCCGTAATTCATTAGCGATGTATTGGTAGTAAGAGGCTGTGAATGGGCCTATCGAAAAAGGCAAATATTTGTTGTGGTTGGTTATATTGATTTTCGTTTGTAAAGAATAACAGGACTTGAGAAGCCCCAAACGTTTGTTGACGATTAAAGAGTCTACATGTAGGAATTTGGTATATGATTGAAACTAAGAAAAAGACGAATTCTACTTTTATGTAAAGTTTCTTTTATTACAGAAATTGTCAAACGTCCGTTGTCCTGGTTATAGGTCCCAGTAAGGTTTAAAGTTTTTTATAAACTAAACTTTCTTTAGGGATCCAAATTTAAAAATTAGTGTCGGCCAAAGCATACCATTTTCTGTAGATTGAGTCAGACAATCTTTGTGTAAGCAACTTGGGAATCCAATACAGTATTTCTGTCGCTTAACTCTATACTTCAAGCTTGTATTTGGCTTTGACCCAAATTTTTTTACTGTTTTATCTGAAACTTGTCACTTGTAATTCCAGCAAACAACATTTTGAAAATAGCAGGAGAGGTCATCTCCTAAACATTTGGCAGGATATTCATCTGGGTTTTTTTGTTTTGGAATAAAGCCTCCTTAAGCAAAATGGTAGTTATAAAGAACAACTGAATATTAATATACATGATACATCTAAAGCGTATCCTAATGAATTCGTTCAAGATGGAACAGATTATTTAATATTTGTTTACTCGATCGCCGTAAGTGGAAGAGGGGTTGCCACGTAGTTTCTGAAAGTCGAGGGTTTCCTCCGGAAATGGGCCCGGTTTCCTCCCCTGAATAAACATAGCACAGGAAATAATCTTGAAAGAGAAAAGCCAAAGTTAAAAGCGAAAAGTCATAAATGATGTCAAATGCATCGCTTTTCAATATATGTTATCCAGTGTTTGGAGTATCTCAACATATGAATAGTTGATCTTTACCTAAATGTTGTTACACCCTGAAATAACTTTTTAAAGAGAGGCACAACTGTTTCTTAAGATATGTGTTATAGAATGCCCACGTTCATACATGTAAAGTGCTGTCCCAATGACCAATTTTACCGTAAAAACAGAAGGAAGAACTTATCGGCTATGTTTCTCAAGACATAGTGTTTTGAACTAACTCAGGCCAGAATGAATGAACGTTTGTCCCTGTTATTTGAATTTTGTCTACTGTCTGACACTACTTCGCCTCGTGCAGGATATTCCTCATTCAAACTGCAATCATTTCGTTTTTTTGATGACTTGCAAAGCCTCTTGCTGTCATGGCAATTAAAATCTATGGCAAAATCTGGAATGTTGGCAACTCATGTCACTTAAAGTGGCATGAGCTGCCGAAATTCACACTTTTTCATAATTTCTGATCGTCACGACAGTAAGAGGCTTTGAAGGCCATCGAAAAAACTAAATGATTGGCGTTGGAATGAGGAAAATCCATACAGTATGTGCCCTGTACGAACCGAAAACATGTTCGAAAAGTAGCAAAATTTAAATAACCGGGACGACCATTCATTCATTCTAAGTCAAAGTTAGTTCAAAACAATACTTTATCGTACATTTTTGAGACTAGAAGCACTAAAAAGCTTCTGAATTATACGTCTTGAGAAAAATAGCCGATAATTTCAACATTCTGTGTTTACGTCAAAATATCAACAGTTTGGCAGCTCATGCCCCTTTAAAGAAACTCTGTTATCAATTTAAAGAAAATCCGAATATGAAATATTTATTAGCATGTATATTTGTCACTGTAATTCTTTGAACAATGTAATATTATAGATTAGAGGACTGTTATATATGCGAGCAACATTCCTTTTGGTTGAAATTCTCAAAAAGAGATTAGTTATAATACTAAGCGTTATTACAACTTATCAAATGTCTTTAAATGCTGACAATTGCATTATTATTATTCTGACAAATCGTTAAATGCAAAATTTCGCAATACAATGTACGTGAATGTTATAAAATCGTTTCATTCATTGATGATTGTTTTGTTTGTTTACTTTCAGCTTGGAAGCATGCGCAGTTTGGTGTATATATTTGCAGTCATGTTGACGGTACAATTATTTGTGCAAGCAGGATGCAGGCGTAAGTAATCACTTTTGATACGAAGTTTTTAAAATTATAGATAAGTCATGTTTAACGGACTGAATACTGACATTTCCAAGGTACAATTTTCGGGCAAGCGATAAAACTGAAATAAGTTTAATGGCGGCGTGAACTCAGCACTCATGCACTCTCGAACATAAGCTGTATGTCTTGGTCATTTTTCCTTCTTTTCAAAGTGAGCAGTTTTACAAAGAAAAAGAAAGTGTACAATTGGTCCAAATATATCATGTTCATGTTTTGTTCAATTCACAAAAAGTCTAATCCTATTTGTTTGACACCATTCCGAAATAATTGTTTAGTGAAGTTTCGTCCAATTCAATCTATTTAATATAAATAAGAATTGAACGAGTTCTTTTCGGTTTCTCGAAGTTTGGAGGTCTACGTGGCTCAGTTGGACGCTCAATCCGAACAACCTTCCATCAAAGGATCGCGGGTTCGAATCCCACTCAGTCCGAAAAAAAAGATTGGGAAATTTTCTGACTGGGCTTTCACTCGAACGACCTATGTGGGATGGTTGTCAGTTACCACCCAAATGTCGGGAGTTTCCTCCGAGTATAGAGCCCGGTTTCCTCCTACAATAAAACGGGCAATGCCGCCATATAAGTGAAATAATCTTGAGCCGACGTAAAACACCAAACAATCAATCAATCTCAAAGTTTGATGGTTTAAACAAGTAAATTATGTATCCAATTCCTTTAATCACTCTCACTTTTGTGACTTTTCTCAAAAGTTACTTTGTAGTGACTCCTTCTAAATTATTTCTCCTTGGTTTGATGTTGTTAAAAAGAAAGACAGGTGCGCCGGATTTTTTTTGTTCATATGCCTAAGAAATTGAACATAGTTACTTGTGAATTACATGTAGTTACATGTGTTTCTGTTTATATTTGTATTTAACTCCGGATAAAGCTCTTTTGTTTGTCATCACTTATTAAAATTAACAAGAGCCTTCATAGTTATTCCATCACTGTAAAGGAAGTTAATGGCAGATGTTTGACATCATGTTTTGCACCCGTCTCTGATTTTGTAGCTATGAATCATCATACATCCGGCGGCTTGCATCGATCTCCCCCTCCCACTTGTCACTCTCTTCTATATAATTAGTTTCTTGGAATATTCTGCAAAGATTCAGTTTTCAAACGGAGCTTTAGGAAATTACATGCAATATAAGGGAACGGTTAAGAAAAATGCTAAACGCAAATAACTGCTTTATGTGTCGGGTTTTTTATTCGGTAACATTATTTCTAAGAAGGGTAAACACATTTCGCGTATGCCCTGCTTTCTAATACCCATCTAATACCCAATAACTTTGATAAATGTTTCTTAACTCTACTCATTCAATCTATAGAAAAAATATTTTAATTTAAAGGCCTAATCGCCCCGGTGCGTTTCTGAAATTTGTTAAGAAAGGCAATTTATACATGAGCTTACTGCAACTGAAACCACTAAAATTAAACAATGAACATATTATACATATTCAGTTAGATTTATAATGTATAAATGGGGGGGGGGGGGGGGGGGGAAACATACGCGGAATTGAAGCCCCATTATTACAACAACGATCAGAGTCGGTTAACGTAAGTGCTGATTACCATCATTTCAGACCTTTTTGTCTGTGGTTTACACTTAAGCATTTATCAGCAGGCTTTTTGAGTCTCACCCCCGATTCTCAATCTGTATTTCTCACATAAGTACAAATAATTAGGTTCGGGGTTTACATTTCGTGTACCTGATAAATCTAATTTTAAATTTCAAAATAAAAATACTAAATGATGCCAAAACGTTTTGGTAGAAATAGAAAGTTTCTAACTTTCTCTGTCTGGAGAAAATACTGAAACCCACCCACTGCTTTTTAATGCAAACAGTGTTCTGGAGTTTCGATGCCAGTTAAGTTTGTTTTTTAATCAGAGGCAAATTACAGAATAAAAATATTCTCACAAATAATGACGAGTTTAATATAACTTTTGCATTCGTTTGCAGCTAACTTGCCTACTTCTAGTTTTATCTAAATGTAGACAGGATTTTCTAACAGAGGCCCCAGAGCGAGCAGTCTGGCTGGTCATTTTGTCGTCTTCTGACGTTTTGTGTTTTTTTGCCCTGATTCTATCATGTAGAAATAAACTAAAGGAGATCAACACTTCGCAATTTATCAGATAGATAAATATAGGTTACGCTTTTACAGCTCACTAAAGAAGGGTTCACCCATGGAGGACCTCTGTTTACATCCACCCGAAACTGTTCGCCACTAATTGATCGCTAAATGTGCAGTTTTCGCTGGAAATGGACCTACCACCATTCATCTAAAGTCAAATAACTTTTTTCGCAAATTATTAGAAACATTAAGAGAAAATTGAAAATAATAATACAAGATGAAATTTTTTAACCTAGTACTACACTGTAGTCGGGGTGTTTGACTCCAAAATTGCTCTTTTTTATACCGACGGCAGTATTACGACCGTCAGTATAAAAATAGTCATTTTGGAGTCAGAGACCCGGACTAACCTAGTACATGTTGGAGCAAGTAAGTGTTGCCTATTAATTTATACACAAAGAACCGTGTTTATTATCTTTTGCTACTACAAGAGTTAGTAGTTAAGCAGTGAGTTCGAAGTCAAACCTTCAAATATTCCATATTAGTGACGTCATTAAGCTTCAGATCTATTATCTTTGGAAAATCATATATAATGTTTGTATTCAATTATTATAGCGCAAACCATTGTTTTCCACAACTGTTTATTTAAGTTGTTTTGTGTTAAGTAAAACTCACACGAGTCTTGGAAACTAATTGTTATTGAATTATTCTGCCCTTGTATATTGGCGGTTAAACAAGGCGAATTATTAGTGTTTTGGTCACACAATAATGGATCTGCGGAAACAGCTCTGTTGGATGTCGTCACTCATTAAAATTAACTAGAGGCCTAATAGTTTCCCCAACACTTAAAAGGAAGTTAATTGCAGATGTTTAACGCCATGTTCTGTGTCCGTCTCTAGTTTTGTGACCTAGGGTTTTTTTCTGGCATTTTACAGAGGCTTCGTTCGGTCAATTATTTCCGCCTCATCTACGTGTTCGAATAATTCGTTATATTAACTGTTTTCAAAGGAAACTTGACATTTGATTTTACCTGTATATAACTTATCATGTAATAAAAACCAAGAATAATTTTTTATACAGCGTTATTCTGGGAAAACACATTTTTTTCTGAAAAAAATCATCAAACAAAATATCCAGCACTTACAATGCTTTCTTTTTTGGGAGAATTAACTGTGGTCTAGTGGGCTAATAACTTGTTTCAGTAATTCAAGTTTTATCTGCATAATATTGTTTTCATGATTCTTTCTGATGTAAAAATGAACATGTATGGCAGCCGAGAGAATCAGGCATATTTGCCTACAAAGCTGAAGTAAATCGTTATCATTTTTTCCATATATTTTTTCCAAAAACTATGAGCACATTTGTTTACCATGAATTTTGAAAATTGTTCCAAAATGTGTTGTTTTTGTCCGATGCTATTGAATTCAGGGTTTATAGTGTTCGTTTGTCGCTTGTTTGGAGCAATTTTTATTTTACACAAGACACAGTTTGACGGAAAAAAGAAAAAAAATGATCTGGTATAATATTATCATTATAAAAACAATGTAACATTATAAACGAAAATTATAAAAATGATATAATATTATATTACCATTATATATCATTATATTACAAACTAAATGGTCGTTTAAAATCGGTAGATATAAATATCTTTCTTGGTCTTTTAAAACAATAGATTCAATATGTTATTCTTGTGTTAAATAGATTGATGTGGTTGCACATCTTCGATTGCCCTTTCGGCGACCACTTCCCGGTGGGCGATTGTGTACAAACTTCTTTTACTGAGTTAACTGGCCTATAATCGCCTTTTCCAGAAGATCCTCTAAATAGATTCAAGAATGTGGAAAGCATTTGTGTTGTTTCGAGAAAAATGTCCATCTTAAAGTATCCTAATGTATCGGTCTGCTCTGAAGTGAATTGGCTTTCCGTTCAATGGCAATTTCGGCTGTCGGTCCCAGGGCAGCTATTTTCTTACTCAGATGGAAATGAACTTGATGGAACCAATTTACCATTTTGACTTTTCTCCTAGAATAAACCACGTGTGAACAGACGCTTTCTCTATGAATTCATGAATCTATAGCTAACAGCTAACTGTTAAGTCGTCTGGGCGAATGGGAAATATAGCTTTTAAAGAGGTCATGGTCGAACAGTGGATCCAGTTGCCTCCAAAATCTGGTATTTGTAAAGTACCTATTAACCTGGGATATCTTCCGGGTATATAACCCCATTTTGTTTTCTTTATCATCTTGAGCATACGAATGATAAAAGTTAAAAGGGCTAAATTTTAATATTCAGCATTTAACAAAAAAACTTTCAATCGTATTTATTATTAAGTTAATTTAAGATAAAAATTATTTATAGTTAAACTGTCTTTGTTCATTTGGATACGCTGTCTATTAAATTCAGGTAACTAGCCGCAAACCCCATCAATACCCGTTGCCCTATCCCATTGCTTAATGACAATTGACGTCCCTTCTAAATAATTTATTTATATAGTTTTTGATCGAAAAAAAAAACAAATATATAGCGGTATCCATACCTTTCAGTCTTGACACGGATAAGCCCTTTTGCAACGCGTCGCCCGTTTAAATCCCACTCAGTTGATAAACCCTTCTGACTTAACTCCAATGGCCCTCGCTCTGACCGAGGACCCTGTTTTTACTTATGAACCTGACCGTTGTGTCATGTAAATAAAAATAAATTGAGTGTGATGTCATTTTTTAAAATACCAATGGATGGTAGATCAGCTTTTTTCTAAAAAAATATTTTGTATGATTGTACATTTAGGCCAGCGGCATATACTGAGCTCATAGTAGCTCTTATAACCTTTCTGCCAGAAATCTCCGACCAACACAATATTGAAAAACATTTTAAAGAATATCCTCCGTCAATGGATTAGGGTGGACTGATTTTCCAGCGAAAAAAAGATTTCACCATAAGACTAACGCTAAGTGTATTTTTTAAAATGTTTTGAATACCTTATTTCTCACAAAAGATGGTCCCTATCAATTGACAGCTAAAAGGTTATGATACTTCCTGGAAAGTGGTTGTCCAGCCAGCGTTCGCTGTCAATGTCAGAACACGATAACTAAGGACTTTGACTTATGTCCTTTTAGCACAAAGTTTGGATTTGAATTGAACTAAATGGAAAAATAAACAGAAGTTGAGACTGTGTGTTGTCTAAACTATTCCTTCGTTGTTGTACTCAGCATCCATTAGGAAGTTGTCATTTCTCTTAAATAGAAATATAGAATGTTTTATGCTAATGTTGTCTATGCCTTTTAAATGGTGTACATGTACTTATCTAATCCTGCTCTTCTTGTTCTTTTCGAATAATCTTATTCTCTGAGCTTATTCTTGAAACGTCAAGGTCAATGTTGTTGCCAATGTATGATCGCCCTTTCGGCGTCCACTTTCCGGTAGCCGACCACATCTAAATCTGTGCCATTGAGTTAACGAGCCTTAAATTGGATCTCTAGAAAGATTCTCCAAATAAAGCCAAGGAAGCGGAAACAATAGCAATCTAAGACATCAATCTAGCCTGGAGTCAATTGGCTTCTCTTTCACTGGTCATGGAGTTTTGGAGGTCGTGTGACTGTCACTGGACAGGGATACGTCCTCTTCAATGGGAATGCGCTGGATACAACCAATTTTCCAGTTCAACGTTTCTTTTTAAAATAAACCACTCATGAACAGCAGCCATTTCTATGAATTCACGAATGTATAGCTTATAAACACTAAGCGTTAAGCCATATCCTTGAATAGAATGTCATGTTTGAGAAAGGTATTTGGTGAATTGATATATTTAGGCGAAGAATTACTTATGGATGACAACTTCTTGGTTTATTGGACGACAACGTTTCGGTGTAGTTCTTTTATCGTTATTAAAGTCAATGACTTTGACATTGATGAAGATGTAAGAACTACATCGAAACGTTGTCACCCAATAAACGAAGAAGTATACCCCTTGACAAACGGCCCGTTTTCTTTACCAAAGCACTTGAATTTGATTCAACAATGACACTCTCTAATGGTATCTTTGTATCAAAGTCAATAGAGGATTTTCCATCAAGGCATAAACATCTACTTAATAAAAGCCTTTTAATACGTTTAAGTAAGTATTCCACATAAGACATGGATGTTGTGAATTTTTGCAACTTTTTAATACTACCAGTAACTCCCTAAATATCTTGAAAGCCGCTTTATCATCAAGAAAACTAAACAAGACTGTCATTTTCAGGAAAACGACTGCTTAGCAGCTCCCCTCTTTGTGGAATAAAGGTTGGGTTACGGCTGCTGCTTTTAGTCCTACGGTTTGACGTAGATTGAACTTACTGAAATAATCAATGAAAATAATTTCACGCTGTTTTCTTAACTACATACATATTGCTGCCCTCAGCATCGAGTAGACTTTGTTTCAATTTCCCTTGGATAAAATAGGAAAATAAAAGAAAAAAGTTAAGGACTGTTAAATATGTTTTCTATGATTTGCGCAATTAAATGGTCTGACCAGCTATGTTTGTCTTCGAAGATTCCTGTTGTGATTAAAAAAAAACCCTTATACGAAATGACCCATAAGATACGCCTATTGGTTCTATGTCATTAAGACGTTGTCACTTCCAGGAAAAGGCCTGCTTAACAGAACCATCCTCCTCTAAATGAGATGAAAATTAGGTTTTTGTTTGTTGCTTTTTGGCCCGATGTTTGGATGAGGATTTAACGAAATGGAAAATAAACTTAGAGTGGATTTAGAAATGCATTCCAAAAAATCAACATTGTGTTTCAAAGAGGGTTGAGTAGATATTGGCTGTGTGAAGCATATACCCGCCTTAATAGATCTGACACGTGAGACCAAATGTCTCAGATACACATGTGGTTTTATTACAAGCTGTCAATCAGAAGGCATGTCCGTCCAGTATCTTCCACGGAGTCAGCTGTTCTTGACACTATCTAGTCAGCAATGGAAATTTGACAACTTATATTACCATCATTGGGGAGTTTTCCACAGCGTTTTATAGCCCTCTGGTGATCAACTGTCCAAACATTATTCCCCCTAAGGTGGATATGTTAACTGAGAAATCGTACTGAAGCATGTTTTCATTCCATGTTCACAGATTGTTCTAAAGTGTTTTATATGAATTTTTTCAGAAGATTTTCATCACAAATTTTCACAGAGCGAGCACTTTAAACAAACAATTGTTTCACTTTAAAGGCACAAAATATAGAAACTGTTTACATTAAAGAAGGAAGACTGTTTTCCGTATTTTTGTCAGTTAATAGAAGTAATGAACTTTAACTTTAAGCCAAAATTCAAGGGTTTCGACATCATTTTGTATTTTTTTTTTGACAACGTTAATTTCATTTGTAAAGTGTCATGAACTGCCAAAATGTTGATATTTTGGCGTAAAACTAGAATGTTGAAATTATCGGCTATTTTTCTCAAGATGTATAATTCAGAAGCTTTGTAGTGCTTCTCGAGAATGTACTAAAAGTAATGAATGAATGGTCATTAGTTTTTTGATGGCCTTCAAAGACTCTCACTGTCGTGACGATCAGAAATTATGACAAAAGTGTGAATTTTGGCAGCTCATGCCCCTCTAATGTACCCTCAATGTAAACAAACGACGAGCCTGATCATGCACAAATATAAGCGTCTTAAAAGATTTATGAACAGGATTTGAAGCTGGTTTGTGTTTGTTTATGGGCTAAATGTATATTTGAAAAACATCACTTGAAAAGAAACAACCTTCGCGTTAGTTCCCTGGTAGTCAAAAAAAGAACCGGGAGGAAATATGCATATTTTCCGTGTTTTCGTAACTACTCGGAAAAATGACGACATACACGACCTTAGATGTGTACAAACTGCCACGAAGACGTACTGAGCCAGCGGAAATCGTTTATTACGTCATCGCTGTGAGGGTACGTACACAACGGAAGTCGTGTTTGACGTCATAAGTCTCTGAGATAATTAACTTTCGTAAGCATTGTAGATCGGCAAACGTAGCTTTAATTTTGTATGCGCTGCGACCGAAATTTAATTTTCTTTTGGGTCAGACTTTTAAAGTACATGTTATACAACACACTTAACGCAAATTAGAAAATATTTCCAAAGGTTGTTCATAAATCCTTTAAATGCCTTGAATCGTGAATTTTAAACCAGTTGTGTTTGCAGTTAAACATTAGCACTAGCACCGTTATCGAGATATCTAGAACCATATACATAATAGATCCGACATGTGAAACCATATCACTCATACACACACGTCTTATTAAGTATTGTCTATTCTTCGAGCATCACCGACTGCGTCAAATTCAAGCAGTTGATATTAACACCATCGAGTCAGTGGTCAAACATTATCTCTGTTCTTCTCAATTGAGAGCTTTATCCTCCAACAATAGAGGCATTTCGTCAACATATAAGAACCCTCTTCCAATCAGAAAATAATCTTTGAATTTAGGATACTCCCCCTTAAGTCAGGCGTGGTTCTTATAATATCAACAGTTTGGTAATACATTTTTCACACAAAAGTTTGATTATGAAATATTGCTCACCGTCTAAACATAAAAACATGAATAAAAATTCTATCCTTCGTCTTGTTTAGTTTCAGATTCGTGTATAACAGCGGGCGTTTAAATTGCCCGAATATCTCAATGGAAGCACATGTATGTTTTGCTACCATGATTACAAGCACCATGTATGATAATTTTCCTAAAACTACATTTCTCAAATGGAGGTCATTTCCTCTCTGGTGCTTTAGGGAACTTGATCAGACTGAAATACTCAAGAATCTCTATTGACTCGCCTTAAAATGGTTCCCATGCCGTGGAAGAGCCAATGTTTGCTTTCGTTTGAAAAAAAGTGATTGATTTAGATTTTCTCTTTAAACTCATTGGCCCAAGAATGGAACTTTGCCCTTAATCAACGACTCCACCCGAAATAATGCATTGATATGTAATGCTATGTAATATCTGGCCACATGTGGGATTACCCATAAATGAACCATATGCAAACCAGTTCTGGAGGCCTCTAATTAAAAAGTTTAAGTTTGAAACATATGCTATATTAATGAAAATATTATAAATAAAATGTATACAAGAGTATTGTATTTTCTCTGATCGTCTTTGGAGCTTTTGTTTATTATTTTCAACGAATTTGAATGTGCTGACCATATTAAAAGTTATTCCTAATCTTCTTTTTAGGGCGATTTTACGGACTCCGAAGTCGAGATCAGGCTATTCAAAGGTTTCGACAATCTCCTAGGTAAGCACAAAGTTAAGATTTTGACTTTTAGAAATGGAGACCCGTCCAATATCAGGGGCCCTCAGTGATAAAGTGATAGTCTCTCAGCCTGACGTTAGCTTTCCATCGATGGATGCTGGTTAAATTCCCATTCAGTCGAATAAAAAAAATCTAATTTGGGTTTTCACTCGATTGTCCTATGTTGGAGAGTTTCCAGGTACTAGCCGAATGTCGGTGGTTTCTTCTTAACAAAGGGGCCGGTTTCCTCCCCACCAGTCGATCAATAAAACCAATATCCCGATCCGTTCATAATGTCTGGGAGTCTGTTACAATATAATAAGTATCGTTGCAAAAGTCTGTAACACAAAAACAAATGCCAGTGTTCTGAGAAACCTAAACGGACCTAGCGGAACTGATCTGCTAGAATAATACGAACAAAAAGAAAAAAAAACTGAGCACGAATACAAACTTAAAGCCAATGATCCGGGTTTTAAACAATTGTTCTGATACCCCAAAGATTTGGCACCGAAACACCGAACCCAACTTTCTTAATCTTTGATACGCAAAAGTGACAAAAACAACTTATATATATTTAAACGACTTATATAGATATTTCACAAAGAACGGGAACAACAAAATGACTGTTTTGAGATAAAGTTCCCAAACTGTTATTAATTAAATCTCTTTTTGACTGATTTCCATTCTTTATTTCTTAATAAATTGCTTGCATAATAAAAAGCTTTCTCATTTCAAGGGATAATTGAATACATCGATCATCTAAATAAATTTGTTAGAGATTATTCACTTGTTTTTTATCAAATGGCCCTGATTCGTTATTCAGTTGTGTTTCGTGGATTCTGTAATTAGACACCTCCTATCGTGTTAACTGTAATCAGTCTTATCCGCATGACTGAAAAACTGTTGTGACGAGAAACACCTCAAAACCAAACTCTTATTTTCTCTTTTAGGCGGAAATTACAGCTGCAAAAGTGCCGAGGATACCAGTCGAGTTGCGTGCCATGGAGTAAAAATCCACGGACAAGCTGCTGTCCTTCACATAATTTGACATGCAAGTGTAATTTGTGGATGGCGAATTGCAAATGTACCAGCAAAATGTGGGGCAGATAGCACCGGAACCGGAAATAGGACGAGAGCGTGAGCGCCTGCTGGAAAAGCTGCTACTCTCATTTCCTGTGAAAAGGCCAATTTTGCCCAAACCTTTGGAACCCAAAGTCCCGAGTTCCATGACAACCTACACCACTTGCTCAGATCATCTGTGAAATTATTTTGGAAAAATGTAACTTCCTTTGTGTCGTTTTGTTTCTTATTTTCATTTTTTCTAAATCAGACAATCTCAATCTTTTCCACTGAATGTCTTCAAGAAAATGTCTTTGATCTGCTTTTTTGTAACTACGGTTTTGAATGTTAACAGTTTACATTCGTGATATTTTCTTATCACTTAAGCATGAAACACAATCAGTGACTAATGACTAATAATGAACTACATAAAAATCAGCAGAAAAATTAAGTCTTTCTTTTCTTTAACGATTTGCGTGGAAACTTAAATGTCACAAAAGCACTTGGATACTTCTTTTTACAAGCAAACCTGCTGTAAAGAAATCACCACGTTAGAATCTCTGCTACAGTACATTTTTCCAAAAAATAAAGTGAATAAAAATCAAGTAAACTTCCTTCAGGTGAATTTTAGAGTCGAGATTATAAAAAATCTGTTTTCAAACATTGTGGTAAATACTTCTCGTAATGTATATTCGGAAACAAAACCAAGCCTGGATTAGCGAGGTCATGTATGTCTACACCATATTGCGAATCTAAACTTGATCGTTATCCCATTCCTGTGACATGGACATAGTCTCAATTTATAATGAACATCGAGGGTTGTTGTTTTTACTTTGACAGATATGTCCCAACGGACCTCATTAAAGTTTAATCACGCTAACATGGGTTCTCTGTGATTTAAGGTACATGTAGCTATAACTCACTCAAGGTTTCGTATATACTTAAAGTGGCATGAGCTGCCAAAATGTTGACATTTTTTGGTCATGGCCAAATTTTCTCACAAAAAAGTACAAATAAGTAGTGATATTAGTCTCGCAAGTGCGCGTTAAAGAAGTGTTCTGGACTATCTTAACCCTAAAACGAATGAAGTTTCTCCGGGTTGATTAAATTTTGTTTACTTTTCGAACACTATTTCGTTTCGTACATTGATTGATTGATTGTTTGGTGTTTTACGTCGCGCTTAAGATTATTTCACTTACATGGCGGCGTTGCCAGTTTTATTGTGGGAGGGAACCGGCTCTATGCCCGGAGGAAACCCACGACCTTCCGGTGGTAACTGGCAACCATCCCACATATGTCATTCGAGTGAAAACCCAGTCAGAAAATTTTCCAATTTTTTTTTGGGACTGAGTGGGATTCTAACCCACGACCCATTGGTGGAAGGCTGTTCGGATTAAGCGTCCAACGCTGATCCACAGAGGCCCCTCGTTTCGTACAAACCACATACTGTATGAAGTTTCTTTATTTCATCGGCAGTCAATTAGATTTTTGATGAACTTCCAACTGTCTTATTGTCCAAAACGATCAGAATTTATGAAAAAAGTAGGAATTCTGGCAGCTCATGTAACTTTAACATCAATTAACTTTGATAATCTATTGCTAAAAACCATGACATAAGACACCTGGTCATTAAATAATACCCACCACAGATGTTTTCGTTTACTTTCATAAAGCTGTCACCATGGAAAAATTGAATGATCGAATAGAAAAAAATACGTAAACATAAAGCCATTTTGAATATCTTTACTTAAAAACCAGCTCTGATAGTTTGATTATAATTTAATTCGGTTCTTGTGTATACGCGGAATACTTGCTTTACGGTTCGAAAATGTCCAATGTATGATGTTCAGTTGCATAGTCAATAAATCTGACCATACCAACATATATAAAGGGAGAGAAGCATTAAATGTGGTTTTAAAACACTAAATAGTCAGGCTTTTTTTCCGATGAGAATTAAAGGAAAGTTTGTCTTTCTGTATTATACGACAGCAGACACATAGGATGTTGACAGTGTTGGGTCTGTTCATCCCAAGTAACAATATGGCAAAATGTCAACTTGAACGTTAACTGGAGCAGTTCCATTGCTGTTAACCCGTTGAAATATGTTTACAAAAACTTTGTTATATTCAAACTTTAGAACATAAATGTATTAAAGGAGGGTAATGTTGAAGGAAGGCAATTTTAGTCAGTTTTATAGCGTTAGCTGTCTAAACTCTTTCGTGAAATAGGTCTTTGAAATTATCAACACCTTTTACACAGTTTTGCATTTTTTCGTCTTTCATTATTTCTAGATTTGTTTAACCTGCCAAAAACAGTCTGAAGTGATAATAAGCCTATATCCACACAGAATAAACTTAAAACCATACCACTAGCGTTTAGTTTCGAACGCTAAATGCAAGCCATTGTATTTTCTTGTGGATTGTAGAATTGTTATTTTAACACCTTTTGTGATTATCAAAGTTTCCTTGTATCTGTTTAAATAGGTTTGCAAATAAATTACAGAAGTTCTGTTCGCCTCTTTGGGAATCTTATAACCTCGTTCATTTCTTTATATAGTTATACAAGCTGCGGTTATTGCGATTTTTATAGAGTTTTATTGAAGTGATAATGGAATTTCACATTTGAGATAATGAAAATGAATTTTCATTCAAGAACATCCTATCTGCGTTAAATGCTACCAAAAAATGGGAACAAAAAACCTTTAGTCTAGACTATATTTAGGGAAAAGCCGAATTAGTGCGACTATTTTTCGTTTCATTTAGTCGTAAGTTTTAGCTGGGTCAAAATTGTTTTTAGACGAAATCTCTTTTTGATTTCCTGCCTGCAGTGTAACAAACTAATTTTGAAGTCGTTCTGAACTCGTCCACTAAACAAATGACCAACGTTGGATATAGCGGTCGCTCAACTGAAACAATTCTTTGATATAATAAAGTTAGGCCTTGAAAAAAAGCGTTTAAAGTTAGAAATGTATGCACCCGTTAGGTGAGGATTTGTAGGAAGGGATGTAACTCTTAGACGGATAGAAGTACCTGGGGCCTGTTTCACAAAGCGGCGTAGATGTATTTTTTGCGCAACTCTCAGACTAACGTATCTCTACAGTATAGGTTGCCATGGCAGTTACGTGAAAACTTACACTACGCCGCTTTGTGAAACAGGGCCCTGTTCTGGAGCCCTTTCAGTAAGATCCGTTACGTATTTTTTGTTACAATCATATCAACTTGTCTTTACAATATGGGGTGCTATGGCAGTTTTTGAACTCACCGAAGGTCGAGGGTTTCCATCGGACACAGAGCCCGGTTTCTCCCCACATAAAACACTGCCATACAAGTGAAATAGTCAACCAATCAATCAAGCTAGGGTAGTTACATAAAAGACGCCGCTTCATTAAATAGCTCCTATGGGAGGCATGGACATCAATCAATCCTTGTTTATATTTGACAACGTATTTGTAGCTTACACTTTACTCCTTTTATTCTTGATGGATTATTTGAGGTTGAGTTTTAGGTCGAGTTCAACACAGGAAACTGTAAACCGAACGACTTTATTCAGCGGAGAATTTGTGTATCACGTGACCGATTTATCAGCGCCACGTAAACCCCAAATAGCACTCGGATTTCAACAGGGCGTCCATGTTATTTATATGCAGATAAGCAAGTAGTCATGGAAACCGTGACATTTGCTTTACTTAAGTTAGTGCCTTCACGTTTGATTGAAGCAAACAAACTTTACTTACGTCAGATAAAACCTTCGGCGTACGCCGAATACATAATCGAACTAGACGGTAATGTACATTTAAGACACCATACAATAAAAATGGATCTCAATAATCATGCCCTGTTGTTGGTTGTGTCACGCAAACGTATCAATCGATATGATATTATCACACTTCTTTAAAGGAAACGAATTTAATATTTTGAAACCACAGAAAGCAAGCAGAAACAACAAGTTACCATTCGCCTAAAATGGCTGCTAATAAAGCAATGTACGTATTGTATATGGGTATTTCCGAGTGTAATAGACGCTAATTCATCGAAATTGATTGATTGATTGATTGATGCTTCTCGCCGCATTGGAAATTATGTTACTTATATGGCGGCATTGGCAGGTTTAGTGGAGGAGGAAAACCGGGCTTCGTCGCGCACCTGGCAACTCTTCCACATAGTACGATCGAGAAAAAAATCTATTCAGAAATTGGTTTGAGTCGATGGAAGGTCTGTGTCGGACCGAGTGACAAATACCCTTTTTGTGAAGAAAGGCCGCAGTTAGTAAAAATGTAAACATTTGGACAGCTGATCCCAGAAATAAGGTTCAAGTTAGTCTCAGCATACTCTGTCTGTCTGCTGTGGGGGTAACAAGACGAACGCGTAGGAATACACCGTGGGGATTATGTTTCACCTTTCAGAAATTCAATAGCAATTCTTTGGTTACCCTCGCTTATTTGATTTTGACATGAAGACCTACAGCCTTAACAGAATTCCAAAGGTTTCTTCCTCTTTCAGACATTAATTGACAAGACGCCGGTTCTATAACTTAGAATAAAGCACCCTTTGGCTTAAAGGGGTCAAGTCCGGAAAATGTGAAGATGTAATGTTTCAAAGGCAAAACTAACGTTATTTCACTGATATGAAGTATAAACTACAGAACTCCCTGACCGAAAACTAATAACAATTGCTGCAAAACTCGAAATAAATAATTACTACATTTAAACACCTATACCACTGAAAGGAAAACATTTTGGATAACAATTTTGTATAAAAAGGAAAGACAGAGGCACATATGCACATGCCATTATGGTGCCGCTTTGCGGACAATTTCAAATTTATGTTCGGGGCCTGGTTAACTCAGTCGGCCTGAGTCCGACACAGGTCTTTGATCGATGGGTACCGGATTTTAAGCCCAATTAGTCCTAAGAACAACACGATCCTGCGATGGCTCAGTGTGGACGAGATACACCAGCCAAAGGTCGGTGGTTACCCCTGAACAAACGCCCCCCCCCCCCTAAATCTGGCAACGCCGCCATATATATAAATCAAACAATCTTAAGTTCGGCCAAAAAATCAATCAATCAATCAGATATTGTATAACACTAGTTCAAGTTTCAAAGGGGGTTTATAGCTCCGATTTTTACTAAAATAAATTCTGATTGTCAAGAGAACGTGTGAATATTTGAAATTCTTTTCAAACTAAACAATTACTGACAAAAAATAAACGATTCACCCTAAATCCTGCACGAACGAAACACATGGCTGATCAAAATTCTAACAACCAAGTTGCATATTCAAATTTTATGTTTTTATTACAGAAGAAAGTCCTTAAGCGCAAGACATACACGAAATAGTGCGGTGATCTTATCCTCCCTAATAATCCTGTAGGGATCTTCAAAGACAATCTGTCGGGAAAAGACCTATAACCTCATCTCTGAACAAAGGCTTTGTTAATTGGTAGCTCTAATATTCTAAATGCAAATAAAAGCAAGTTTATCTTAGACTGACATGGACTATAAACTCAAGTCTCGGACAATGTATTACCAGTTCCCTGTCCTATTGTTTTAAACACTATTCAAAGCACATTTATCACAGACTGAATAGAACATAAACACGTCCCTGGAAAGCACTTGAGCTCTTATTAAAGCTGTTTAATGTTAATAAAAGGCACCAAAAAGAATCGTAACATTCAGGGAACCGTGTCAATATGCTCACATTCACTTTGGTGATGAAACTGAAGGACATAGATGGCACCTTTGTACATTGTTGTAATGCTCCTGTGAAAAGGACAGAAAATGACGTCGAAGGAGTACAGATAAACCCAAGTTTATAGAAGATATAGAGATAACATCGGAACAAACAGAGTGATGGATCTCTGGATAGACACCCCCCTCCGGCCCCCTCCTTACAAGAAGAACATCAGATGTAATCCTTTTAAATAATGTTGAAATTAGCTTTTTTCACATCGGTCTTGGATGAGTATTTTTCTGCATAAACAACGGTGAAATCAGATGTGATTATAGGTACTCTATAGGCGTTTAAAGCTGAAAGTCTGTTTACCAAAGAATCGGGCTTGTATCTAAATTTGTAAGTCAATTAACCGGAAGAAATATGTAGAATTCTGGATTTGTTTATCTAGCGGGACAAAAGCTGTTTAAAATGCGAAACCATGCGTTTCACGGTACATGGTGTAATGCAGTTTAATGTGCTGGTATGCTGACTAAATAACAACGGGACAGGATACTATTTTAGGTTAACTGAAACTTGATGTGGTGTACTTGAAAAACTGCTGTAAATCCGTTGATGAAGTTTGTTTTCAACATTTAACTCATGGAATCAAAGACGGATACGGGTTGCATTATGTATGATTAAGGAACTTTAGATGGCATTTGGATAAAAGCAAAACATGTCGTGAAACAGGTGAGTATCGAGTAAGTATTTTTATCGTCAATTAAACGTTCCCTTCACAACTGACTTTTAATCTGGAAAAACTAATTCAAAGTACAGGTTACGTTTTTTAGAATTTGAGGTTTCCTAAGATCGACAAAGAACACTGTGGCAACACCAGCACACATTTGAGAAATTCTTTAGTGAACTTACAACAGTAAATGATCAATTCAATTATTATTAAACTTATAGACACACTGATTCCTATCCTATATAACCTGCCAAAATATAACCGTTAAAACACAATGGTGAACTGATCGGCAATTTTTCTCAAGATGTTCAGAAGCTTTGGAGTACTACTAGTCTAGAAAATTTAGGAGTAACTAGCGTTTCTAACTAACATAATGATGCTAGTTTTAGTGTGAATGAACGTTCGTTCCGGTTATTTAGATTTTATTCACTTTTCGAACACTACTTTGGCTGGTACAGCACCCAGCCTGTATGGATTTTTCTCATTTCAACGTCAATCAGTTAGTTCTTTAATGACTCAAAAGCATACTGTCGTGACAATCAGAATTTATGAAAGAGGTTTCGAATTTTGGCAGCTCATGCTTTTTAAACGATCGTTATGAAATTTAATTTCAATAATTCATAAAGTTTTGAAAGTACAGCGAGTGCTGAAGTATCTAAACACACGTTAAATAAAATAAAAAGGAAATAAACACACTATGGGATATATATTCTCATCTGTATAACCCAATAATTGATTACTCAGAATATAAAAGGGTCCATTATAGTAGGTGTTTTCAACAATATAGATCAACAGGCGATTTTGGCAGCTGTTTCGGGGTTAGGCAAGGCTTTTCATAGCTGCTGGCCTTTATTAAAATATAAAACAAAAATACAATCAATAACATACCATGATATACCCATGATATAAATATATATTTGTTAGTATCATTTGGCCTCCACAGATCTGAGTATTACGATACGCCATGTATTGGACAGTTTGGGTAGTTTTGGTACTTCAGTATCATTGGATACCAGGTAAGATATCGCTTTGTTTGTTAACATATTTTTTGCTTATGTTTTATGAACCATTTTGCAACGGTTGTATCATGAACTAGAAAGAAGATTTATTAGCTTTTCCAGGGGCATATATACAGTTAAAGAAACCATAATTCTAAACAGATAATGATTAATTAATAAATATATCGATGGCTTACATGAAAAAAAAATTGTTTAATATTGTTGCTATTGTTGTTGTCTGACGGTGTAAACAAACCACATACAACGCACGCATGCATCCAGATTGTACGGTTAGCACAGCTGAAGTAGGCCAAAAATTACACGAAAAACTCATTTTGTATGGGCAGATCAGCATGCAGCATTATTACTTGGTTGACGGTCACTGTATAAAGTTTGGACAGGTGGCCTTGTTATTTTATAGAGATGTTAACCCTGGGCAATTTTACCCTTGGTTGATTGATTGGACTAGCCCATTGGGACCCAATGGGAGCAGAGTGCCAAATAAAGTAGGGATCTCACAGAGGCAGCTCAACTTGGGCCAATCTGGGACTCAATCCCCTGTGTTGGCTGGGAAAGCAGTAAGATTCTAAAGTTTCCGTCGAATGACTGGTCTTGACTAGCTTAAGGTGACGTTGTTGTTGTATTTGCAGAACCCTACTGTTCAACGGTGATCTATATATGAAAATTGTCACGCTCCCTGATTTTCAAATGCCTAAGTCAGCCAGGATAGTTGAGTTTATTTGTGTGTTTGATAGTTTAAAACAATTACTTACCGCGTGTAATTCCGATATTAACGAAAAGCTTTTTTTCGGGGAAAATAGCCATTAATTCTTAAATTCTGTTTTAACGGAAACTATAAAAAATTTGGCTCCTGTAACAACTTTTAAACCAAATGAATCCACTATTTTTCTCAAGAAGTAAAAAGTAAAAGCCTTTTAGTGTATGTCGCAGTAGTTTTTTCAAGTAACGTATATGTTTTAAATGAATCAATGTTTTAGTCATGGTTATTATATCGATGGTGGGAGTATAATGGAATCGTGTCTTTCTGTCTGTCCGTCTGTAGACGCAATCTTGTCCAGATTATTACTTTTACAATGTTCATGCTATGCCAATCCAATTTTGTGTACATGTTGCTCATACTGTGTCGTTATGCCATCTGTGCATTTATCGCCTTATCATTTCTAGAGTCATTGCTCATGAATAAGTTTGATCAGGCGTTAGTTACACTAAGACTTGTGTGTACCTGCTTAACATTTTAGGCAGTTGCACGTCTTATCTTTCCTGATTGTTTCAAGAAAAAGATCACAGTGAGTGGGTGATGGGGTGTATTAGTTCCAGATTTTGTTATCCGCCTTCCATCGAAACTCTCTTATTGTCTAAACATCCACAATTTATGATTGATTGATTGTTTGGTGTTTTACGACGCACTCTAGACTATTTCACTTTTATATGGCGGAGTTGCCAGTATTATTGTGGGAGGAAACCGACACAATTTATGAAACAGATGTGTAAGTTAGTGCAGTTCGTGTCACTTTGAAGTGATGCCTTTATAACTGATGGCCGATAAAGGATTACCCTTTAAAGACATGAATCTGATTCATAAAGCCGATGTTCAATACGCCCGCTGATAGTATTTTTGTATTTCCTCCTTGAAGACTGTTCCCGAATGTAACGACGGGTATGAACTTGTGCCCAACAGCACCATGTGTCTGACAGACGCAGAAGATTTCATAAAAGGGGAGGTAACTCAGGAGGATATACGGATTATTTTGGAGGAACACAATAAATACAGAGCAAAAGTTTCTCCATCAGCGACCAATATGATGAAAGTGGTACGTCTAACTTTAAATGTACAAATGTATGATTGTTTGAAAAATTTGATTTGGGCAATACAATACTCCACGATTTAATCAATTGGTGCTTACGGCACAATTTTAAGTAATATCTCAATAATTTGATCTGTCAGCTTTCCTAGTTGATCACTGATTGGTCATCTTTCACCTATATTTACGTTTTAGGAAGATACAGATCTCCATTATTCAATTTCCCCTCATAGTTCTGTAAAACAAAACAAAAAATATCTGGAACGCACTTCAGTGCAACGCCAGTTAAAGGTAGCAGTTGTGCACATAAAGAGTTCCAGAGTGTTTGAACGCATCTTTGGCTGTCCAGGATTAAATCTCAACAAAATCAAGAAATTACTTCCCTTGGACCAAATGGCTTCAGTAGGGACGTTTTGAATTAGCTGCACATTGAACATCTGATTGATTCCTTCACAGTTTTGCGCTGGGAAAACCAACAAATCAGTGTAAATGTTACATATATTTGAAGTGACCCAGACATAGACATTTTGATACCAATGACATCAAACACTTTTCATGTATTGGTTTAAAATCGTATTCGTTGTCCTTAAATTAATTATACACAATCAGTCGACAAACGGACCTTCACCACAGCAGTTCAGTTAAAAAGTAGGTCCCTATATCTCAAACGTTTTTATTTGTCGGTTCTAATATGGGAATAAAAGCTAAGCAAAACGACGGTTTTTTTTCGACCGGTTTGCCCAGGCGTCTAAACAAGCTCGTTGAGATATTACAGTGTATTACGTTCTGTTTCCATAAAGTTCACCTCCCTCCATCGTTGTGGTCTCTACTGGCCCACTTTCATGATATTTCTAGTTCAATGTTTAATTAATGGAAAATCGTACAAGCAACTGCAGATAGGTCATTTGATAAAAAGATTTGGGGATTTGTCATCAAAAAAAGGCGTTTAATTAATTCAGTAAAATCCTGCTAAAGTATCTGTAAAAAGATTTCTTCTGTCGCTTGCATTCCTCAACATTACAGCGGAAACGAGACTGTCCCACTCGCGCCATCAAATTGGTCTTCAAATTGAAGATCTCTACTAGTAAGTCCCTGGTTGGTTACTTTTGTTGTCTGGCGGACGGTTTTCTTCTTGGTAAATGTAAACATTACACGAGTGTAGACTTAAACAAAAAAGGCTGTTAAACACAAAAACGAAACAACATAGCAGCTCTTAGCAATTGCATTTCTGTAGCCTGGATTACAGGGCGTGTATAAACTTTGTTTCAGTACTGGGATGAGGAATTAGCTAAGGTGGCTTTCAAGTGGGCCAGGCAGTGTAAAACTGGTCACGACGAGGAGCGATTCATGCCAAGTAAGTCTCAAGTTTATATGTATATTAACGTACGTTCTGACGCATCAATATCAACGCTGGAATAGAAATATAGGTTATATTTATTTATGGAAAATCTGTCTGTTTCCGAATATTCTGTGCACGATTACACAGATGCATTGGTCGTTATGTTACAATCAGTTTTTTTATTTGAAAGAGGCAAATGATATTTTGGTAGATATCGACGAGGTACGGAACCGAGTTTATGGTTCGGATATTCTACGCGTGCGTTTTCAATTTCCAACAGACTAGGTACCACTGATGTATACTCTCCCAAAAAAGAAACGCAACATCCAATTTTTTTTTCAAACATGATTTTTTCCAAAAAAGTGCGTGATTGACACGTGACAACAGGATCATGTTATAATGTAAATGTCTGATAATTGAATTTAAGCCCCTGATAGTGGCTGTTGATCACACGTGACTTTCGGGTCAGCCTTTGTGTAACGCTACAGAGAAGGCGTAGGGAAAAACGTAGGGCAGTTGCACGTGCGAATCACATCTTATATTTATGCGGGTTTAATGGGTATAAAAGACACACAACCGTTCAATTGAATTCAGTCGTTAAATTGTTTCACGAAGTTGCTACAATACGTGGCCGGCGAATCACAGAATGCAGTCGCTAGACTTTATAATGTTCACCTGAGCACGTTTTCCAGAGTGTTGCAACGGCACCAGTAATCCAGTTCAACAGCTGATCGTCAACATTCTGGCCGACCTAGGATCACATCAGCAGCCCAAGATCGCTACATCTGGTTACTTCACCTGCGAAACCGGACCCAAACAGCAACAGAAACAGCATCAAATATCCGTCTCCGTCAAAACGGCTTACGCGCCAGACGTCGTTACTTTGGCGTAGTACTGAGACACAAGCATCGACTTGCAAGGGTCCAACAAGTTAAGGGACTGGAATCTGCGAAACTGGAGGCGAGTTTGGTTCAGCGATGAATCAAGATTGCAGCTGCAGAAAAGAGATGGTCGTACACGAGTTTACAGACGCGGGAATGAGAGGTTCGCAAGGAACTGTGTCCTTGAGGTCAACAATTTCGGCGGAGGAAGTGTGATGGTGTGGGGTGCCATATCCTGTGCCCGAAAAACTCAACTGGTGCACATTCCCGGCAACCTTAACGCCGTTCGATACACAGATGAGGTTTTGACACCACATATGCTGCCCGTAATGGACCTCCGTAGGGACATTTTTCAGCACGACAACGCTCGTGCTGCTGATTCTAGCCAACCAGAACGTAACAGTGCTCCCGTGGCCGTCCAAATCACCAGATTTGAACCCAATAGAACATTTGTGGGATGATTTGGATAGATGCGTGTGCAGTCGTCATCCAGCGCCGCAAACTCTGCAAGAACTGCAGCAGGCTCTTGAGCAAGAATGGAGGCGAATTCCGCAAAACCGTATTCGTTGATTGATTGTGTATATGCCGAGACGGGTCCGTGCTGTGTTACAGGTTATGGTGGGCACAACAGATATTGACGTTGCAGTGACGTTATCTGAGCGCTATGAACTTTAATGTGATATTTTTTACATCTGAATGAACTTTAAAGTCTGAACAACCAGCCTGCCAAATTGCAGTGTAATGTGATGCTTATTTCTGTATTCAAAATGATGTTGACAATTCATATTTTGAAAAACAAAAATTGGATGTTGCGTTTCTTTTTTGGGAGAGTATATGAAAGCAATTACAAAAACTTCGACAAACCCTCAACAATTAAAACTTATACTGACTATTGTAATTTCAGAGTACAACACGGGTGCTGGTCAAAATGCAGCAGCAGGGTTTCGAAAATGGAAAGGAGCAATACGGGGCTGGCACGATGAGGTGAAATTGTACACTTATGGTGTGCCTCCGAGTGATTACCTCGGGGAAGGTGAATGGGTTAAGATAGGACATTACACACAGGTAGGTTCCAAGATTGTTCAACAACCTGATACAGTATACGGGTTATAGCTTAACCCTAACATCTTGTAATTTACCAGTTGCATGCTAGTTAAAAATACCAAATAAAGTTTAATAGACAGCATTGTGACATGTAAAATTACACTTTAAAGAAATACTAACATTTGTTTCAGGTAGTGACTGATCGCGTAATTTTAATAGGATGCGGCTTTGCCAAATGCTCATCTGGTTATGAACGTTATTATGTGTGCAACTACCTAAGTGGGTATGTTTTATTTCTTTTTATGGTAAGGTTTGACTGAGTTCAGAAAGATTGAAATGTTTTAAATGACTGTTTTTATCTATTTAATGATAGCCGTTTCTAAACAATTTGGTTCGGTTATAAATCCGAAATTTCATTTGGATTTTTACCTGATCAAGGTTTGTTGAATGGCTGCCAATTGATAGAGGGAGGTGAAAAGATTAATTTTCATCTTTTGATTAAACTGCTTGACAGGAACGACATTTGAGTGAATAGATCGATTGCCTTATGACGTCATCAACTGTTGGACTGGTGCATTGTATAGATGATGATGCCAGTGGCGGGTAAACATTTAAAGGAACATGCATGAAACCAGATCGTTAAAATGTGTACTATTCGACTGTGGTTTATAAAAAGTTAGGGTTTTCAGATTACCATTGGTAACTTTGCCAGCTCCCACTGACATCGGGATAGGCAGTTTTATTTGGGTTTCGTTTGTCCGCTTTGTTGTAGTTAGTTATAGACCCATTGTGGTGCATTCATCCGAGATTGATCGTTTCCTATTGTTCTACTAATCTGAAGTTAAACCGACAATAAAAACAAACTTAGGCGGTGTATCCTTTTAAAAGATAGCGGATAGTATTGTGTTGGACAGGACAACTGATGCGAGAGCATATATAACCTATATGGAGTTTTCAGCAAATATCTTTCGTACATACTATCTGTGATTTGGTCAGAACGTTAGGTTACACCATGGATCGAAAAATTTGTTTTTTTAACCAAAACGCGAACCAATCGTAACGTTTTTCTTTTTTGCAGACAAGGAAACCTTGATAAACCTTACAACAACGGCACTCGATGTTCAGACTGTCCGGATAGCTGCAATGACGGACTCTGTGGTAAAACCATTTCCATCTCATTGTTTGTACCAAGAATCCAAAAATGAATTAGAAAACAAAATAAAATTAGTTACATTATCAGTTAATATAGTCAGAAACTCAGAATATAGAAAACAAACGCCCATGACAATGAGAAAATGACATCTCAACCAGTTAAAACCGAGAAAACCAGCTTTAATTTCAGAGGAATTTTTCTGGCGGGGCACCATTTTAAAAATAAAAGTTTCTGTCCCAACAAGCCTGAAAATATAAGGACTATGGTATTAAGTTAAGTGCCCATAAATCAAGCTATTAATCTAACAAATTGGCGAAATCATTCCTTGCTGTCTATTTGTTTCAGATTGCTCCAACAAATTTTGTTTTAATAAGGGGACATTGAACATCAATAATTGTACATGCGAATGTAAAACTCCATGGTTTGGGCCTCGTTGTTTGGACCGTAAGTACTTTCTTTACGTTTATAGAAATTGTATGCATTTTAGAGTTTGGAGCTTATTTGTATGAAATTGAAAACTTATTTTCAGGAATGTGTTTTTGTTTATTTTTCAAAGTGCATTTTCCGCAAAAACTGATTTTGATATACATATATTCATTTTGATATACTGCACTGCAACAAGATTTTCCTTGTGCCCGAGTGTTTAAGTATTTATAAACATATATACTGCTAGCCAAGTATGTTTTAGGGAATATTCTTTCGGCGAGTATAGCAGCTTGAAAAAAAAAATGATTTTGGAAAGTTAGGTAATTTTTTACAGATTTTTTTCTTTTGAGCTTCCAAAATTCACACTTTTTTCATAATTTCTGATCGTCACGACAGTAAGAGGCTTTGAATGCTATGCTGGAATGGGGAAAATCCATGCAGTATTTGGCCTGTACGAACCGAAAACGTGTTCGAAAAGTAAAAAAAAATTAAATAACCGGGACGACCATTCATTCATTCTAAGCCAAAGTTACTTCAAAACATACTTTATCGTTCATTCTCGAGACTAGAAGCACTAAAAAGCTTGTGAATTATACGTCTTGAGAAAAATAGCAAATAATAACATTCTGTTTTACGTCAAAATATCAACATTTTGGCAGCTCATGCCACTTTAAAGCAAGATAAGTTCCTTCAACGCTTCATTTAGGACTACATTTTACTTGAGAGACAATTTTGTCATCGTAAAATGCTTTGTAATTGTTTGCCTATACATGTCAGACGTGCAGGTATACACTTGATATTCGAAATAATGGTAGATTTTATTGTGTCAGATCCGTGCGGTGGTAAAGGCTGTAAACATGGCGGCACTTTGAATACTACTTCCTGTGAGTGTTCCTGTAACTACCCGTATGTAGGAGACACGTGTGAAACTCGTAAGTTAATTATTCCTCTCCCCCTCCGCCCCCTCCCTCCCCGCCTAAAAAGGAAAAGAAAGGTACAAATGAGGACACTTGAATGATTCGTTTATTTGAAATGTAATGTCATGACGACAATATTTTTTTGAAAAACTGAAAATGAAACGTTCCAAAGCATTTTGTCCAACCCGTAAACTATACCGTAGTCATTCTCTTCCACTAACATGCAACCCATAGCAGTGCGGATGGGGTTACCAATATCTCTATTAGTTATCAATGATCTGTTGTGTTCTTTGACATAAAGCTTCATATAGCTTGTACATCGAGAAGACCAAATATAGAAGTAAACAACTGATACATAAGTCCGGGTTTCTGTCTCCAAAATTACTATTTTTTTATACTGACGGCCGTATTTTGGAGTCGGGGTTCATTGCAATCAAAAAGCCGGAGTTGGCTGCCCGCTTAGAAGTGGGCAATATGTTGTCCGATTTAAACAAAGAAATACAATATAATCTACTCAAATCGGGTCTAAACCGTTATAATCGCGTTCTTTGGTAATTTAGCTACTTATCAGTGCCTGATATGGAGGGGGTGGATCGGCCAGTAAACATTATTCTTCCCCTGAATTCACTTTTGCTTATCCAGTCTCAAACTCTCCGCCATTGATGACATAACAATGTTTAGCGGTTTTTGAGTTTTTAAATGTTAATTTCATTTCACAAAAGGCTAAATTATTCATGACTATTTGAGTTAGTTATGTTGTTATTTACTGTCTAAATCTGACCGCAAACTGCCCGATCAGCAGCGTGCAGTCTACTCCGACTTTTTGATTGCAATGAGCCCTGACTCCAAAATACGACCGTCAATATAAAAAAAATAGTAATTTTGGAGACAGAACTCCGGACTACTGATACATTAAATTTAAATTTTAATATGAATACTTTTTTCTCTTACAGACAGGTGACTCTTCAATGTTAAATTCAGTTTTATTTTGTATTCTAAATAGTGGAATGTAAGAAGGTTCTTGATCCCAATTACTGTGGTGTGAGCTGGAAACCATCCATGTGTAATATCGCAACGGTCAAGGACACATGTCCTGTCATGTGTGACGTGTGCGAGGGTAAGGAAGAATTCTTCAATATTCATTTAACAGTGGTAAAGTAATTGCTAAACGCACACAAATGTTTGGTATAAACTATTTAAATACAACAAACTTTAGAATGTATTCTAAAGAGTTAAATTTTGGCATTGGTGCTAGGAGCTAAGCCATTTCTAAATAACCTCCTGTAATCGATACCTCTGTCCATGAAAACTCGGAAAAAGAAATGTTGAGTATCTTTTTGATTCGAGTCCCCGGGTACTCGACGACGCTGAGGAGTTTCCTTCGGGCAAAGAGCCCGGTTTCCTCCGCCACTAAACCTGACAACACCGACATATGGGTGAAATAATTATTGCTACATTATTATTTCATCTAGGTGCCAGTGTCTACAACCTTCGACATTAACAGCTCCAGAAACTGTTTCTTAAATAGTGACTTTTCGTTACGTAATGTTGAACGTATATGTTGTCATGACATTTACACCCATAACACACCGTGCGCAGGTCGTAAATTTATATATAAATATATAGGCCTATTAAAAAAAAAAACAAACAAAAAAATCAGTCATTGATTTTTAATTCCTTTCTCTGGTTAAACTTGTTTGTAGCACCTTGTAATGGGAAGGTTTGTCAGCATGGGGGTTATCTCAGTGTGGCTACCTGTAGCTGTTCTTGTCCAACAGTATACACCGGAGAATTGTGTGAAATTTGTGAGTAAATACGCCAAGAATTCTAAATGATTATTTTTTATTCTCTATCATTTGTCGAAAGATAAAATGGTAATAACATATGTTTGAAGAGAAAGGGTTCCAGCAACTTAATCTAATGCAGTAATTCTGGATAAAACTGGTTTACATTTATCTCTAATGAAACGACAATATTCACAAATTTTAGTTTTCTTTCTGTATGCTACTTTCATTTATTTTCCAAGAACAAAAGCAAAAATGAATTTTGTTCAATACGATCGATAAAATAAGCATTCTGCAGATGAAGAACATTTTCGCTTTCAAAATAGCTCTTGGTTTTTGCAGAAGGGTTAATTAGGTTCATCTTAATACATTTGACACTTCTATCGGTGCCTTGTCCGAGAGGGATGCTTATAGCTTATTATCTATTTGAAGGCGTATCAGATCTTAATACCTGGGTTCATTGTTTTAGGGGAAACAAACTTCTTAATTTGTAAACGTGTTTCGACAGAGATGCTAGATGTTTAACCAAATTTTAAACTTCTAAATTTCGTGATTGGTGTTACATTTTTAAAGTCACCATCTCTTCAAACTGAATGCCTAGGACAGTATACCTTTAACTTTAATATTTCGGCTTTATAACCCCATCAGTGGATCATGGTTTATTAAACCGAAATATTGAAACTTAAAAATGGCCCGATTGTCATTTCCTGGAGTTGTGACACTTTATCATACTATTCCTTGAGAATCCTATCATTAATCCATCTTTTCTGTCAGTGAACTGTACCGGGTTCAAAGAAGCAACTTACTGCAGCAATTACAAAGCAGATGATTTTTGTAATAAGTATTCGAACGGAGCCAGTACCTGTCCTGTGCTATGTGGTCTATGTAAAGGTGAGATCAACTTCTTTCCGTTTTCCCTGGTTCCATTGAAGTATTCAAGTAGCTACGTTGCTTGAAAAAGAAATGAAAAAAGATTTAATCTGTATCAGCTACCGAAAGTGAAAAAGCTGTAATTATAAAGATGGCTGATTTTTAAAAAGATTTACTTCCGTTCGTTTATATGTTCGGTTACAAAGTCTTGAAGCCATCCATAACTGATAAATATTCTCAGTCTCTCTTTTGGATCGTTTAACAAGCAAGGTTTTTTTCTCATACCATTGTAACTAGTTTTTCATTAATACGTGTTTTAGTCGTCCCTTTGTCATTCTATTTGTTAAGCACCCATCTATGGCCAACTTTCTAATAACTATACGTTTTATCAATACAGGCCCGTGTGATGGACAGAAATGTTTGAATGGCGGAGAATTACAAACGGATACATGCACATGCAAATGTGCTCCCATATATCGAGGCGAATCATGTGAAACGTGTAGGTATAACCTTACATCTTTACCATTGGTATGACAACAGCCAATAATCTAGCGAGTTGCATCATTTTGGTGAAACTGCGTACAACAACCATTAGTGCGAATCGAAGATTATAGGGTGAAATTATTATAAGCAAAATAAGGCGTAAAAATACAACCAAGACCATCAGATAGGCGAATCTCATATGCAGTCAAATTTCCAATAACGTTATAGAAAAACTGTATAACCAGACTATACCAGTTGGCCCGGCAATACGTACGAAATAAAAAGTTCTTGATATAGTGAAAATTATAGGAATAACTTTAAATAAGTACTTGCTCTCTGTGTCAGCCCCGGGTAGTACTGGAAAATCTTTGCCAGTATGCATTTCGAGACGACTTATTTTTCTATATGGTTGTAAAACGTAAAATCCTTAGATAGCTCTCCTAGTTCAATTTCCTAGTACGGGTACATTTAGGCGTATCCGTCTAATAGTTTAGGTAATCCAAAAGACCCTGTACATAACATTTTTAAATCGACCGAAACTAGGCTTTAAGCAATTCATCTACATATACTGTTGGGGAATTGTGGGCCCCGGAGTTGACCTTGCAAGCCGAACAATCAATGAGCTTGGCTGTAACTAAAGCCCAATTGTTTATTTTCATACTGTAGTAAACTGTGAAGGACATACAGACCAATATTACTGCGGTACAACATATACCCCCGATCTGTGTGTACATTACTGGGAAGTTAAACATGATTGTGCGAAAATGTGCGGAATCTGTAAGGGTAAGTAATAGAAATTTACTACGACACAGGTTATTCCCCCTGCTTGAGAGGCGTTTGACACGCCTCAGACAGTCCGCTTTTTATCGATGAATTATAGGCGAAGAATGGACGTCTCAATGGCTGGTTTGGATCTGACTTTGTTAAACGTGCCGCCATTGATAGTTGAAGCGCGCATGCATAACAGATCTGGATCGAAATTGCATCATCTCCTAGTTATGACAGCATTCGATGCACATCAAATACCACGTGACCTCCATTCCACGCATATAGTTCATTGCTTTTTATACGGTTAATCACCATATTTTTGGGCTAAATACAAATGGCGTGGAAAGTATTTATCAAAATTCTGTACTACAGATGGAAAAATAAAACAAAAAATTGTAGTAAATTGATCAAACGCTGAAATCATCTAGAAAGATATTTTTTTATATATGCTACTTAACCCGGTGAAGCACATGTTGTGTAACGTATAGAACAGACATTCCAGGAATCCGCCAATGCTTCAATTATAAAACTGACCGCGCCTGAAAGTTAACAAACAGAGTTCCTTACATTATCCCGAGGACACTTTCGATGGGCCTTCAAGAGGATATTGAAATTGTACGTTACACGGCTACCTTTTTGGTCGCCACATTCAAAATGACCTGCAGTCTATCAGAGGGTATTTTACGCAGGTAAATCCCCGAAGTTATCAGACTGGGGTGGCACATCATATCATCATGTTATATTTATGGACACTAAAACACACGGGCACAGGGAAAATCTTCTTGTCTAAAATAACCACGGAGACAAGTTTCTAATTGTGTTAAAAAGAGGTATATCATTTAGACCTTTATACCCCATCATAAATTGTTGCAATAAAGTAAACCTATGATATTTCATTAGGTTGACGACTGACAGGAGCTTGGCCTTAGTCAGTAGAATTTTCTGGAACACTTTGTATTACATTGACAATGCTTACGCATCTTAAGCTATAGTAAGAATATCGTCAGACTATATAGTATGCCCCCCCCCCCATACCCTTTCCCAGAAAACCTAGGTAGAAGGCAGGCAGGGGAGTTTAGCCCTGACCAGTATGACTTTCAAACTCTTGTTCTTTTTATAAGCAATGACTGGCCTTTGGGTCAGAGGTCGAGCAAGTTTACGTTGAAGTAGTTTGTATTCTTCTACTATAATCTTGGCCATAGCGATGCTAGCTTTGTTATACTGAAACACAAATGGTATTATAGTCATCATGTTATATGTGTACATTGCTGCCGAGTGAAACATGATCAGGCCACGATATTCGGTGTCTGTGAGCTATAAACTTTTATACTAATCCTTGTGTGGCACAAATTACTTATATGGTCAGTAATGCGCATATATGTATCCTAATTAGTAGGACCTGTTTAAGGACAATTTTGACTTAGAATGAATGGGCGCTCGTCCAGGTTATTTATATATTATTTATTTATTACTTTTTATCATTATTTCGGTTTTTCCATGAACTTTCTTCTTTCTTCGGAACTTTCTTCGCTCATATTGTTTTGGTTGTTTATGAAAAGGTGCAAAATATTTGCAGCTGAAATAAATTTAATCAACCAATCATAAGTATTTGAGGTGTAAGATGCGATGCTTTCATTTTTTCCCATTTCCTCTTTGATACTTTACTCATTTAGATGACTGCGGAGGGAAAGGGTGTAAAAATTTTGGAAAGCTGAACAAGAAAACTTGCGAATGTTCCTGCGAGACATATTATACCGGCGAGCAGTGTGAAATAGGTACAACCTGTCAGCTGTTATCACTTATACAATCTGCCTATGAACGGAGATAAGAGTTTTCTTAATCAGTTTACTCAGATTTATTTGGTTGATTTGTGTTTTACTCAACTCTCAAGATTATTTCTCTTATAAGTGAAATAATCTTGTGTGCGGCGTAAAACACCAAGCAATCGATCAATTTTTATTTTAGTTTGTAGCCTTAAGAAACAACGCTTTACTAGTACGGTAATATGTGCCTGAAAGACATGTTTTGTTTATTGTATGGCTTTGACAGGAACCAAAAGAGGCAAACATTTGTGAACGAATGATTTTGTGTTAAACGATTTCTTTATGCTTTAAAACGTCTTTCTAACTTAATGTCCAAAGTTCCATGTCGCCTGCATGCAAAATGACTGATGACACCTAATTTAAATTCTTTTGAAATCCTCTACAGCAAAATGTCCCGGGAAACCCGACCCCAAGGCGTGTGGAAATGGCTGGCCTCAATCCTACTGTATCTACAAAAACGTTCCTCCGCATTGTCCCATTATGTGTGGGCTATGTCCTCGTAAGTTTATTACATTTTTTGATCTTACAAAATCTTAAAGCAATGAGCTGCCAAATATTAGGACAATTTTGATGAAAGAAAATGAGATAATTGTTCGGAAGACCAGAAGATTTTATATACAAATTTAGATTTGTATTAGATATCTGTTGATAACAAAACATACAGATATTCATTTAAGGCACGCTCGCCGTCAGGACCATTTTAAGACTTGTAAAGAAAACAAATTTGCACTAGCTTTTTATAAGTAAAATCCAAAATGTTGATATTTTTGACGTTAAAACAGAATGTTGATATTATCGGCTATTTTTCTCAAGACTTATAATTCAGAAGCTTTTTAATGTTTTTAGTCTCGCGAGAATAAACGATAAACGTTTTCAACCAACTTTGACTTTGAATGAATGAATGGTCGGCCCAGTTATTTAAATTTTGTTTACTTTTCGGACACTATTTCGGTTCGTATAGGCCGTAGACTTGCCAGGTTTAGTCGGGGAGGAAACCGGGATCAAATGGATCTAATGGATTTCTCTCATTCCAACGCCAATCTTTTAGTTTTTTTTATAAAAAAAATAGAAGGTATCGTTGTGAAAATCCTCAGAACATTTAGGTACTTAATAAGCCCAATTGTACTTAGTTAGATACTTCTAATAATCCGTATCACCAGTGTGTCAGTACGTTTTGTTAGACAATCCCAATACAAACACTTAATTACTTCATAATTAACTAATGAATTCAGGAAATAACAAATCAATGCACTGATAAAAAAATTCACCACCGATATATCTAAAGTCTGTATTTTGTTGCAGCAATCTGCGGGGGGAAATCCTGTCAGAATGGGGGAACACTTAACGTGGAAAGCTGTAAGTGCAAGTGTACTAAACATTTCAAAGGAGAGTCCTGTGAGACTTGTAAGTATGACTTTAAGTATTCTAATACTTCTTCAACCCGTTTAACATTATAGAGATAGGAAAAACAAAGACCCATTATCTGAAGCAATAATGTATCGCCTTTGAGCTGACAGCACTGATTTTACCCGGTATACTTTCTACATATGGGTTGCTCCAGGACATATTTGATTGGCTCTGGTTACTCATGGGAGGATCTAAAAATTCTTATGCGGGTTGGAAAGGCTGGTTTTCTAATTAAAACCCTTACATTTTGTACACTGAAATTGAATTAATTTACTTATGATATGCATTGGATTAGAAATAAATGACGTCCTGGTGAGCTGTGCGTTGCTGAATTAAGGGTCAGTAGCGGAAATACCACTATTATCTGAAGATTCGGGGCTTCGCACCTCGCCCTCAAATAGTGGTATTTTCCGCCACTGACCCTTTATTCGGCAACCCACAGCTCACCAATACGTCATTTATTTCTTAATTAGATAACACTCGATCACAGAAAAGCAGGAGGGTATTAACTAGTAGACAAATGCAAGATACTTGGTCAGGGACTAATAAACCCTTAGGGTTTACGTCTTAACTACCGTTAAACAACAACGACAACAAATGCTTTCAAGCGTTAACCTCGCTCTGGAACGTTGCGTTAATGCGATGCCCGTCAACTAGCAATAAAGATTGCAATTAAGATGTGCAGCGCATAGCGCTAAGCCAATCCAGTTGATATAAGATATCAATGGCAATTTGACGGTTGAAGGGGAGTAACTCTAGACGTATTGAATTTCAACGTGACCATGGGAGTTATCCCCTCACTAACGGCTCCGAAATATACTACAACAGGAATGTTTGTTAAATTCTGGACAAAGAAATCTTTGTAATGGCTGATCGTTTGAAAGCATTTGTTTTCTTGTAATACATTTTGATTGCAAGAATGCAAATGCATTCCCCATATTACCAAACGAGTATGGCGGCATTTCTGGGCCGAGCGTGTCACCCGAAATCGGTGGAAAAATGTTAAGGTTGTCCAGGGGGTTAGGGTGATTGTCACACACAGACCTTTCATCGAAACGACGCGGGTTCGAATCACACTCAGACCAAATAAAAATACAAAAAATCCTGGGTGGGTTTTTCACTTGGTCGCTATGTAGAAGAGTTGCCAGGTACTCGCCGAAGTTCGGGGGTTTCCTCCGGGCAATGATCCCGGTTTCCTTTCCGACTAAACCTGGCAACTCCGCCATATAAGTGAAATAATCTTGAGTGCGGCGTAAAACATCAATCAATCAATCTCTCTTTTCACCACATTTCTCATCTGATTACATATAATGACAATTGGATGACATAACTCCACGGGGGTTGTCTTCGTACTGTGCCCGAATGTCTCTGGCAATAAAGGTAAAACAACATTCAGCGTAATATACAAAACGGTTAACCAGTATTAGTTTCTATCATCTTGTTTTTTTCAGTTATTTGCCCCAAAACGGACCCTGGTTATTGTGGCAAGTCTTGGCCTGAGTCGTACTGTGAATTGTATGCAAACGTCCCTCAAGACTGTCCATATATGTGCGGGACATGCAACAAGTAGTGAGACCCGAGGTTAATGTTTAGAATAATAATGCATCTATACTTTTTTGCTCCCCTTGAAATGTTGTTGTATACGCCGCTTAACTGTATTTTGTCCAATTGGATACATGTCCATCGGAAGCAATATTCTTTTCAATTTGATTTCAACTTTATATAGAGAATAAAAAAGACTTTGAATTTCCTTTTTATTAAATCTGCCTTGATTACGACGTCGGCTTCGGCTGTGTTGCGGATACTGATAACATCGATTCGAGTGTTCCAATTCCCCTGTGTGCTCAAGCTATTCAAAATATATAAGAAACAAAGTAAAATGTCCCAAGCCTTAAGGCTAACTGGAAGTCGCGCGTTAGACAGTCAGTTGATTGCATTAGTTGATTTATTGATTATAGAACTTATACCCTCAGAGGTACTTGGTGAGGTAGGAAGCGGGCTTCTTTGTCTGGAAGACACCAGTGGCCCAGTCAGATTGTCTCAATTTTTAATTTAGAGTGAGTGGGTTTTGAACTCGCAACCATCGATGGAGGCTTGTGTTGGCCACTGAGCCATCGAGCCCCCCCCCCCCCTCCCCTGCATTGGGGCTGAGCCGAGGCAGAGGTAAGATGGCAACCCTACCTTATAATACATAATAAATACAATATTCAACTTTTTCCCCGAATCGACTGATTATTTTTTTGAACTCAGGTGTCAAGTGGGGAGACCTACATGTAACAGAAGCATGTATTATGAATGGTTTATGTGACCTATTAAATACACCAATTGGAATGCAGTATTCCAGCTGAAGACCGGTTTCTGTGACATCAACTAATCTGACCTTTGAGAATGAGTAACCAGTTGGAATTTGTCTTTGAAAAGTATATTTAATTTTTTTTGTAAGGTGTTTTTCATCGATGCTGGTCTCGATAATGTGCGTTAACATGGTGTTTTAAACTAAACTGCTTCCGGTTATCTAAATTTTGTTTGTTTTTTTACTGTTTCGGCTCGTATAGGCCACAGGCATTATTCAATGATCACAGTTGAATAATCACGTCTCAATTCATCTGGCATGGCCTCATGTCTCTCCAACATGGTTTTCAGACTTTCCAAAGTCCTCACAAAATTATATGATAATCAAAAAAAAATTGCAAAGAATCAGAAAAATATATATGATTAATGTTTAATATGTACTGAAAATTTCAGACACATCCCTTATGAACATTTTATACGGATTCTACCAATGGAAATTTACAATAAAATGGCCATACAGAAAAGCCTAAAATGTAAGACAAAGTGATGCTTGGTGTTATCAGACAAAATGTAGGTATCAAAAATAAATTAAAGTTTTGATGATTTGAAATATTGAATGCAGGTATCTCTCGTAAGTACTGAGATATTTAGTGGTTATCACATGCCATTTTTATATCATTTATATCATGATATGGGATATGATATGAAAAATGGCATGTTATAACCTTTTTATCATATATCATAATATATATCGGAAAAAACAGAAATAGTATACGTTATGGCAGGTCTTCAAGCTGAATGATTCTGTTTGCCAGTGATTGTAGCGTTCTTTCACTGGCAGTCATCTTCCTAGCATTGTGAATTTGCCACCCCTGTACATTCCCTGCCAAATAGTATCATAGTCTGTTTTATACAAATGTATACAAGTTCATTACAAATACACTTATCTTTTTTCTAAGTGTAAACGTTTGCTGTTCTCGGTCATCTTCAGGCTTTGTTCTGCAAGTTCACCTTCTAAATTTCAAGGGCAAGCTACGTATATATGTTATTAATTTTGCGAACATGAAAAAAGTGTTCTCGTATTGACTCTTTCCTTCCTGTAAATTACCATATGCCGTGTATTTGAGAATAAATATAATAATTAGACAGTTTCTTAGCTACCCACAAACTTGGCATCGGTCAGGGAAATATGCTGGATATATGAAACCCACGAAATGTGAATAATGTTAAGTCTGACAAAAGACAGATTTCCGTGTTAGGATTTCCTTCCCCTCTTAAGCAGGTAACGATGTCCTTTGAGTGAATTAATCTTTAGTGCGAGGTAAAACATCAATCAACCAATCAACCCGTGTTAGCTCACTTGAAAAAGGTAATTCTACATTTTGTTTCGATTAACACCAGTAAAAACATCGTATTTCACTGGATAAGATTAAAACTCGGATATCTAAGAGATATCCTTAAAGGTACAATGTACTTAATCGTTTGTGTTATTTATTAAAGGTGAAAAGCATGGGAGTTTGACATATACACCCCTGGCCTAAACGTATTGTGGTTCAGATATCTAGAATTACTTGGGAGACACTTTATGTAGATGCAAAAGGCGTTTGATGTGATCATATACTTTACAAAAAAACAGACGAACTGTTTTTCATTTTATCGCGATCAACAGAACAATACCAACAAATATATCTAAAAATTTACAATAAAAAATGCATAATTTTCTGACTAATTAATTAAAGTTTTAGATGCGGTGGAAATATTGTCTTTGGAATGTGCACACACATTCACGTGATGAAGAACCATCTTAAGTCTCTCGCGCAGCATTGGAATGACATTTTCTGGTAATGGTGGTAAAAGTTTATGATTAGGATCACTGTGAACAAATTGCGACTGAAGTAACGTATTAATGTCTTTTACTTTGTAAAGTTTTTCAATGGCTAACACTGTCCGTTTTCTAAAAACACACACCGATTTTAATAACAAGTTTTGATAAAGTGAAAATTTCTCTGAGTATCTATACCCATGTAACAACCCAGATTCGTTGTCAAGGAAAACTAGTGTGGATGAAGACTGCATTTTAAACAAATTATGGACTGGCTTGTTAAATATTTGTGAGTCCCATTTACTGTTGTGTAGCATGTTAACCAGCCTGTCTAAGTGGCCAATTAAAAAGTCAAATATGATCAAATCAGACCACTGTAAGAGTTCACACTTGCTTAGATGTCCATTACCCATTGGAGAAGGTTGACTTTTGTTCAGAAAACTGCCCATGCTCCTTAATAGAACGTCCGGGGCGTAAGCCTTTAATAGGTTGGGGATCCAACGGGTTATAACAATAGGATGTCCAGTGACCCACTGAGCTGAGGAAACTGCGTGTAAGACTCTGGACCATTTGCTGGACTCCGGGTCTACTTGAATAAGAAGAGGATGGGGGATGTTAGGGATTTCTAATAGTCTGCTTAAATAATAGGAATAGATTTCCCCTTGAATTTGATCTAGGTTGGAACGGTATCGAGCACAGGCTTGACTTCCGTTTGCAAATACGAGGAGACGATTCGAGTGTTTACCACAAACTCCACTTTCTAATCCTTTGATATCTTTGCCTTTTACCTGTTCCTCCCATATTAAAAAAGCAGCTGGTTCTGATTGGTTCGCACATAGGTTTTCCTGCTCTTCGGTGAAATAAATACTTTCCCGATTTTCCTGATCAATGCTGATATCAGCAGAGGTAAATGTGGCCCCACTCAAAATAATAAATAATAATAGCATTAATTTATGATTGCCAACAGAATTTAAAACAATATGCGGACGTTTCCGTTTAATAACTGGATGGGGCTTCTTTGTTGTTGGGTTGGAAAAATACCCAATATTTGGGGTTCTACAAAGCACACTCATATCACCCTTTTTATTCAGCAGCGTTTTGTGGATTTAGCCGTCAGTGTTGATCCTGTGGTGTTTATTTTGTCGTCGCTCCTTTCACGTCTGAGTTTAACCTGGATTGTATTTGCCCAGTCTTTGTCATCGATCCGGCAGATACTCATGGGAGCAGCTTCAGAAGAAACGAGCAGATCCCAATACACATCTGGAATTTTTTTTACAGCATTCGTTCCTGCTTTTGTTACATTTCTATTGATATCCCAACTTTCAGCTGACATATACCGTAAAAGTAGCACGAAAGTTTACAAACTTCTCTTCAATTCAATGTTTCCATATGCTTATACTGATTGGTTCACGAGAACTGCCTGCAGTATTAGTGAGTTTCACTTTCAATATAACATTTTCGTAAAAACATTCTCGAAATTTGCAGACTCTTGCTTGTGTTTTCTGAAAGTTTAAAATTAAAACGTTAGCATATTGTCACAGACATAACTCTCCAAATTGCGCAAGTGAATAAAATACATGTGTTTTTGAAAGTAACATGCTTTACAGAAGAAATATTGGGACACTACACAGAAATGGAGTTTTTTAATCGAACGGCGGCTACAGGTAGTTTTCCTCTCCATCTTTAGCTTACGACGCCGCCAAAAAAAATATATGGACGGACGGACGGGCAAAGCGGATACTTAATACTCCACGGGAGTTTTGAGCGGTTATATTTCATCATGCAAAACTACTAGTAATTTAAATATCTGAAAGACGGGTTTTGAGGTTGAATATCTGACCATGAAAACTCTAATTGCACTGAATTGCAGGTTATTTAACAAGGAATTATTCTGGCAACTATAATACTCAATTTGTTGATTAATGACTTCAAAACTTCGGGCTTCTATGAAACCCTGATATATCTTGTTGATTTTATTCATTTTGCCATTGAGATAAAGGTCTTGTATGCGACAAATTCGTATTTATCAGAGTTGAATGCTGCAAATGTTTGTTTACAAATGGATTATTTGCCATATCAGAAAAAATATCAACTCACCTGAGATAGTAAACGGCCGTGAAATCCAATCTACATTTTCACTGTGTGCTTCGAAGGATAAGCTCATTAGATTTAGACACCCCGGCTGATGCGTCACATTGTTGTATGGAAAATATAAAAGACTTCCTCTGTATACCTTTTCATCGTTCACATCTTTGTCCGCTGTTGGATATTATCTTTGCATAATTTTGTGAATCACACAAGCATATAATCAGCTTGTATTTTAGCGGCTGTTCCCAAATCTACACGAGCTTCAGCTCTCTTTTTCATGTGCCCCTATCTTCTCGGTGACCTGAGGGAAACTATAGATGGGTATCGCAGGGGGAAAAGAGAGAGCCTCTGTCAATACGTGACCGGTCGGGTCCGAATCATCTTAAGGATTTCGCTGGCTCAGCGTCTATCGCAAAATAACGTTAAACAAATATCGAAGCGAAACACATCGATGTAAAGGCCACAGGTTTGTGTAAACGGCCCAACCATTCGACCTTGATATCATGAATTGCCGGTGCACCTTCGGTCATATCTTTCCGACACCTATCAGGCTTCCACTCGACTAGAGTATAGATAGACAGTCACGGCGGGACAGGCGTTCCATCGGTGGTTGGTTGTTCTGATCATATTCCTTGATTGATTGATTGATTTTTGAAAATGTGGCGACTCCATTCATCAGAATGATGTGCGCCAGACAATAAGGTTATAAATAATTTGGATATATATACATATTAAAACATCCATGAGAAGGTATGTGTGTATATACTTATATAAAATTATATCCATGCAATAAAACGTCACATTTACAAAATTCTCTTTTTTTCTAGAGATAACATAAAAAGTACTATATTAAAATATACATTTTTCTTTCTAAAAATTATACATATCCGTAAATATTAATGAAACCTCCCAGACCTTACCAAAAAACTGGCAACAGCTTGAAATATCTTATTTCTATTTTGTTTGGGATTTAGTAATACTTCTACCGACTTTCTACAATCTTGCAGTCCTAAAGCTGCTAAATCCGAGTACAAAAGTTTTCTTTCCATATTATAATTAATACATGAATACAAAAAATGGGGGATGTCGTCTTTTACATGACAGGTATCACAAAGACCCGTAGCGTGTAGCTTAAAACGGTACAAATAAGCATTTAAGGGTAGATGACCAGATAAAAGCTGGTAAAACAACACTTCTGTCTTTCGCGAGTTAAACGTTACATTTTGAAAATTGATACTTGGATTGATTGAATAACGAAATCTACCTTTCTGGGAATTGCTCCAATCGTTTTGCCACAATTGAAAAAAATATGGTTTTACAGAGCTTAAAATTTCATTGGCTGTCAAATTAACAGTGTGTAAAATATTTTCAAACGTGCATGTATTAGCTTGTTTGGCCAATAAATCAGCTTTCTCGTTACCCGAAATACCAACATGTCCTGGGACCCAGGTTAAGTTAACTTCAATTCCTTGAAAATGTAAAGTTCATATACAATAGACACAGATTTTGTCCAGGTGTAGTTCGCTAGAGCCTGGAGAGACCTTAATGAATCTGTAAATATTACAGCCCTGGTAGGTCTAATATCTAATAAAAAAATAAAGGGACATCAATATACACAGTTCCGCTGTACACACAGACAAATTGTTAGACAGCCTACTACATTTTGTGTAATTCAGTTCAGGTGAACAAAATCCAACTCCAACTTTTCCTGTCTCAGGACATTTAGACGCATCAGAAAAAATCTGTAGAAACTGTGACCACTTTGAACTTAGATATTCAAGAGTTACTGACTTAATAACGTGAGGGGGGGTCCGATTTATGAAGCTCAGGGAGTAAATCAAAAGATATATTTGGAAAGTGTAAATACCAAGGAGGAATAGGAGGCACATGGATTTTCTGTGTAGCATAGCGATCACATAGCGATTTTATCCAGATTTCTTCAGCACGAATGTCGAAAGAGAAGGCGCCTTTCATTGACGGGCGACATATAACTTCAGAGGATATAATTTCGTATGTTGAATTATTTACAGACGACTTTAATTTAATGAAATATTTTAAAGTCCTGTATAATCGCCTTAAATATAGAGGCCATTCGTTACATACAATTTGTAAGGTATTAAGTGGTGTAGTACGTAAGGTACCTGTACTAATTCTAAGTGCTGTATACTGAATAGAATCGAACTTAGCCTTAATGGATACACTAATGGCAAGCCGGGATCGTATCAAAGCTCTATATATAAGAAGCATGCATGTTTTATTAGCACCCCAAGATTTGCCAGATATAGATCTCATTAGATTTAAAACTTTCTGGCATCTGTTATGTACCTTATTAATATGTTCCGACCAGGTAAGGCGTTTATCAAACACAACTCCTAAATACTTAAAAGACGGTGATATCTTAATAGGAAAGTTCGACAGGTACAGAGATAACAACAACTGTGATACATGCAGCCTCTTTCGTGTAAAAAGTACAGCTTCGGGTTTTACCGTCGAAAGTCGGAATCCCCAGAGGTTGCTTCATTTTACAATTTCGTTCAGAGCATTTTGAATGTATTTTTTAGCAACGTTTAAGTTTTTACTGCTGAACCATATTGTTTTGTCGTCAGCTAACAAAGAACAACGTAATTTAAGATTTAATATAGAGGGTAGATATGATCATATTCAGTCGGAATCGGAATCAATTATTAAAGGCCCAAGATTTGCCGAGCAAAAATGTTCATCCACATTACCGACCACTAAAGAATTCTACCGACAGTTGCTAACTTTGTGCGATGATTAATTTAAAATCTATTTGATATATTGCATGGATGCATTCAAAGTGGCACGAGCTGCCAAATATAAGAATTTTTCGTTGAAACAGTATTAACTCATTTGGCCACTTATACATGAATTACAACGATTGCTTTTCATTTTAACTAAAACTAAGCCGGAAAGGTGCTATTGGTGTTGAGGGTGAGATGAGTTAGAACTAAACCCCAGCTTCATTTTACTTTACGCCCATCAACGTCGACGAAAAAGACGATTAGCCGAATCCGTGATCTGGCTATTCAAATTTCTATAACCAAATTTGGCAACTTCATAACCCTATGTGGAACTATGTGCGGTACCTGCTGAAGTCTTGGGGTTACCGCCGTTTGACAAGACTGCCATGTAAGTGATACGATTGCCAGTGCGGCACCAACATCGATCAATCAATTGCAACATTACAAGTTCAACCAGTAGAGTTGTAAAATTCTGCTGATCTATGGTAACAACGAAGTGATTATTCCGTTAATCAAAAAGAAAATATGTAAGTCTTAAATGTCTGCTTTAATCGATTGATTTGCGTCGAACTGAGCGAGACTCGAACCCGTGACACATCGATCGATGGAAGACTTCGGACTGAGAGCCACCGTGGCCTCATTGGGTTCGAAAAAATATTACTAAAAACGTTCGATTTGATCAGTTTGTGGAGATTCAAAATCCATACATGTGCCTTTCCAATCTAAAATTAGAAGTTACCCTAGTCCTAAAGGTCAGATTTAACCTCTACGGCCATTGGGTGACATTTTTATCAGAAATATCTATTGGAATGGGTTTGGAGAGTTCACATATGAGGTCAATTGATCATGTGACTTTTAAGTTTTCAACACCATGGAATTTTACGTGGCATTTGTTCGCATCTGCGTGCTTTTCTATTGTTCTCTTAAACTTATCTAGAGCTATTGTTAGTTACATCGCACATTTAAACACTAGCAGCTATTGGAAACGCCCCGTGGAACCTATCACGTTGCCCAGGTAAAAGTGAATCGGATCAACAGGGGACGTCGCCATTTTGACAGTTTTCGTCGGTTTATTCCTCTAACGTATACGTTCCTCTAACATATATTCCTCTGAGATATACTTAGGGGGATTAGTAGATAAACAATGGTGGAGTTAATCCGCCTCAGGAGAGTCGTTACCGCTTAACGGATCAATGCATCGCTGAACAGTCGTCGACATGTGTGTTCTTTCAGCGATATCTACGTTCACTCTAAACTTCCCTTCTGAAAGTAAAGATGGCTTCTGCGATGACCAAGGTTGAGTTTATACCAATTGAACGTGGATGGAGAAAGCTAGTGCATGGTGCTTACACATCATATTAACCGGAAAAATGGATTGAAAAGCTGGTGGATATGTACAGCAGGAGGTTGAAAAGCTGGTGGATATGTACAAAACGAGATTGAAAAGCTGGTGGATATGTACAGAAGGAGATTGAAAAGCTGGTGGATATGTACAGAAGGAGATTAAAAAGCTGGTGGATATGTACAGAAGGAGGTCGAAAAGCTGGTGGATATGTACAGAAGGAGGTCGAAAAGCTGGTGGATATGTACAGAAGGAGACTGAAAAGCTGGTGGATATGTACAGAAGGAGACTGAAAAGCTGGTGGATATGTACAGAAGGAGGTCGAAAAGCTGGTGGATATGTACAGAAGGAGACTGAAAAGCTGGTGGATATGTACAGAAGGAGACTGAAAAGCTGGTGGATATGTACAGAGGGAGACTGAAAAGCTGGTGGATATGTACAGAAGGAGATTGAAAAGCTGGTGGATATGTACAAAAGGAGACTGAAAAGCTCGTGTTACTACAGACAACGACATCCTACATACTTCTGAAACTACGCATTGCCATCCTCCAGGGCGATCAAACATAGAATTTCATCTCCAGCATAAGGAAACGAGCCAGAAAGGAAATTACGCCTATGCTCAACAGCGATTTCGCCGGGGAGAGACCACGTTGCTCCAGTATGTCGATTCTGCCTCATACTTATTATCTATCTAATATGTGTTCTTTCGTAATAAAAACGTATTCTGAGTCCACAGACTTATAATTTCTATTTTTATTTTATGACTTTAAATTTGACTTCCTGCGCCCCCCGAAACCTCGGGTAGACCCACCATGTTTTTAATCCCTGAGTCTATAATCGTCTGGACAGATCATTCCTCTAACGTATACTAGTAAAATAGTATACGTTAGAGGAACGTATACGTTAGAGGAATACACCTTTTCGTCAAGATGGCACTATTTCGTGAAATTGACTTTATGTTTTCGTTACTAGTTTAACGTTTTCTTAACTTCAAAATATATATTCACGTACAGCGTGATGTCAGGATTTTTATATTTATCTGATAGCTTTTAAAAATGTTACCCTAGATGGCACGCGAAAATCCCTGCGCTATGTCCGGTAAAGTCGTACGAGGTCTATCGGAGATCTTGTGAGAATACGATTGGTGCCTTTCAAGTCTATGCGGCTTCTAGTTTGACTCTCAACGCCATATTCGAGATTGTTTGACTTCTGGTAACTTAAGTTTGATTTGAGCTGAGCGGTATTCGAACAAGCAATCCATTGACGGAAGGCTTGTGTCGGACTGAGAGACAACGAAGCCCCGTCTGGTTTGATAAAATCTTCCTGAAACATTAGATTACGGTAATGTCTGAGTTAATTCAAGTGCTGGAAAAAAGTAGAAGAGTGCAAATTCTCATCTTAATTCAAGAGAGAGCTTGTAAAACATTCAAGGATTAACTGCTGGTCAATCATCTCCCTAGACTGAGATGTGTTGAAAGTTTAAATCTCATTCAGAACCTTTTTGTTATTGAGGGTTTAGCAACATGCAAAGTCCTCTAATTAACTCAGGTATTACCGTACCCACTTTCTGGTGACTTTGGATCCTATTTAAAGCTTCCAAGCGTAGGTGGCTTCCAGACTGATGATTTACGCCCCACACAAGATTTTTAACTCATTTGGCGGCGTTGTTAGGTTTAGAGGGGAATGTTTATACAGGATTCTGTACCAGCAGGACCCATGTTGACGCGCGCGTGTTGAATTATAGGAACTTGCGCAAGGTCGCAAGTCTGGCGGCGCAACTCTATGCTGTGAACATATGCGTAACTTTGCACCAGTAGAACGAGCCCCTGGAGGAGTCTAACATAATACTTGCTTAATAGGCATTTAGAAGTTGAGTTATGAAACACAAATCATCTTTCGTATGGTAAGACAACTTCTTATTATATAGGCCCTATATACAATACATATATACATGTAGTCGCGACGTTTCGACCCAGCTTCTAAGGTCGTTCTCAAGCTAATGGAAATTAAAATATCAACAGGTTATAAATACAGATGATTAGAATTATCGTAGAATTGTGAACATCATAAAAGAATAATTAGGTTGTTGATTGGATTAGAAAACATTATGGATAGAAATGATTACGTTAGTATAAGAACCATTAACGTCATAGAACTGCGCTCATTATTTGAAATTCAAAACATTTTTCTCGTTAGAGTATCGTTGGAAGAGAGCGTTACAAAAGTAAATGATATCACGTCATGTAATATATATATAGTTCGAATATAACAATAACATGATTTTGAGTGGGCATTACACTTTGTTATCGGCCCGACATCACTGATTAGCAGCCCGCCATTGCCATTAGCAGCCCAAGGGCCCGTAGGGCCCAAGGGCTGCTAATGGCAATGGAGGGCTGCTAATCAGGATGAAGGGCCGATAACAAAGTGTAATGCCCACTAAAAATCATGTTATTACTATTATTACCACTTATTATTACCACTTGTCCGTGCATTACTAGTAGGATAGTGCTCATATGTAAACAAGGTAAAACCCTATAACGCACACTTTTTGCGGGCGGCGGGCCGCTAATGAAAGCGAGTTTAATTATCGGCCCGCCGCCCTGACGCTTGACCTATGACCTCACGAGATCACGTGCGTGTCAGCAGACGACAACAACCATGGCATGGACGAATCTAAATCTAAAAAATGATAGGGGTGCTAGCTTCAAACAACTATTTTATGTGTTGCCATTTTTTAGTGCACTTACAGACCTGATAACTTTTTAAAGATATATTTATACTTTTAGCGTATGTAAGTTCCCTTTCAAGTCTTGCCATCGCTTATTAGCATCATCCTGCGTTTATGAGTTACTTTAAAAGGCCAAATGCCTGCCACACACAACAGTCTGACATCCCCACTCGCGTTTAGGTGATGACGTCATCCAATGACGTCGTGTTCTATTACGTCACCAAAATTTAAAAATGATGACGTCGTTCAGTGTCAGGGCGTTTGACGTCACAACGAAAACGTTATCTGCGTATATGCTAGTTTATACGCCAGCTTTGTCCTATCTCACAACATGTAGGGAAATCCCGCATGTGTTAGAATAAGTGGTAATAATAGTAATAACATGATTTTGATTGGGCATTACACTTTGTTATCGGCCCTTTATCCTGATTAGCAGCCCTCCATTGCCATTAGCAGCCCTTGGGCCCTACGGGCCCTTGGGCTGCTAATGGCAATGGCGGGCTGCTAATCAATGATGTCGGGCCGATAACAAAGTGTGATGCCCACTCAAAATCATGTTATTGTTATATTCTAACACATGCGGGGTTTCCCTACATGTTGTGAGACACATGTAGGACAAAGCTGGCGTATAAACTAGCATATACGCAGATAACGTTTTCGTTGTGACGTCAAACGCCCTGACACTGAACGACGTCATCATTTTTAAATTTTGGTGACGTAATGGAACACGACGTCATTGGATGACGTCATCACCTAAACGCGAATGGGGATGTCAGACTGTTGTGTGTGGCAGGCATTTGGTCTTTTAAAGTAACTCATAAACGCAGGATAAGCGATGGCAAGACTTGAAAGGGAACTTACATAAGCTAAACGTATAAATATATCAGGTCTGTTAGTGCACTAAAAAATGGCAACACATAAAATAGTTGTTTGAAGCTAGCACCCCTATCATTTTTTAGATATAGATTCGTCCATGCCAAGGTTTTTGTCGTCTTCTGACACGCACGTGATCTCGTGAGGTCATAGGTCAAGCGTCAGGGCGGCGGGCCGATAATGAAACTCGCTTTCATTAGCGGCCCGCCGCCCGCAAAAAGTGTGCGTTATAGGGTTTTACCGTGTTTACAAATGAGCGCTATCCTACTGGTAATGCACGGACAAGTGGTGATAATAGACGTTATAAAGTAAAAATTATTACGTTAGAATGACAACGTTATTGTGTGCAACGTTATAGGGCGCATGTAACGTTACTATTAGATAACATAGAAAGAAATACAGTTTGTGAGTCTTTGTGATTACATTAATTATAGAAGGTTGTCATACGCGGATGGAATGAATACTCCATTGTCCCTGTTGATTTTTGGACTGTGTCTTTTTATGTGGATGGCTTCTTGTAGTTTGCGTTTCTTCCAATGCTTGAAATTAACGTCCAACACTTTGGTCTCCTCCCACTTGTTTTTATGATTAGGAAAATTATTGATATGTTCTGAAATTGCTGATTCACAATTCTACGATAATTCTAATCATCTGTATTTATAACCTGTTGATATTTTAATTTTCATTAGCTTGAGAACGACCTTAGAAGCTGGGTCGAAACGTCGCGACTACATGTATATATATATTGTATATATATAATAAGAAGTTGTCTTACCATACGAAAGATGATTTGTGAGTCTAACATAATTTATCTGAATTGTGGCTACATGACGGGTTTATCCCCACTTCACTAGAGCATATTTCCACAGAATGTTAATCTAATCATACATTCCGTTCTTTCCTTCAAAGATCACAAAGGACTCATCAATCTGGCGCTGGTAATCTAATCTGCCGTTAAGTTAATTTTCTTTTGAACAACTTGCTATTAATTTTTGATTTGCCGAAAGATTAACGTTTGATGCATCCAGCTAAAATCTGCAGTTCAAATCTTGATAGAGCAATCAGGGAGGTTTTCACTTCTGAAGGGGATAGATTGATTGATTGATTGTTTGGTGTTTTACGCCGCGCTCAAGATTATTTCACTTATATGGCGGCGTTGCGAGTTTTATTGTGGGAGGAAACCGGGCTCTATGCCCGGAGGAAACCCACGACCTTCCGTTGGTAACTGGCAACCATCCCACATAGGTCGTTCGAGTGAAAACCCAGTCAGAAAATTTTCCATTTTTTTTTTGGACTGAGTGGGATTCGAACCCGCGACCCATTGGTGGAAGAAGGGGATAGAGGGATGCAGACTACTAGTCGCATTGTTTTCATGGGCCAAATCACCTCCACATCAGACTAAACATATACGAAAGGTGAATCCGCCACTTTGATCTTCACCTTTCATATATGTTTAGACATACTACTTCTTCATTGAGTCACATCAATATCCCAAAATGTATACATATCGTATGAGATGTCCCACTATAAATGCTCAAAGGTATTGACAGAAATCTAGGAACTATGTCCGCAAGTGGGCCTATCCTAACTGTCTACTTGGTCTATCACGGGTTCGTTCTACTAAGCTGCCGTAACGTTAAGCATAGGGATAAAATCATATTACATGGAAATGCGCTTCAGGGGCTCGTTTCACAAAACAGTCGCATCTCAAACTTAGCCTAGTGGCCAGTGGATACCATATTGGAGAGATACGACGTCATGGCAACTGCGATTGATCGCATTGTGCGACGCCTTCGTGAAACGGCCCCCTGATTTGCTGCCATGTAGTAGTTTCTATAGTTAAACATATATTTCCGAAACGTGTAACCTTCACTGCCCTTACCGTTTGTCATCTTTATTTCATTCACTGTAAACTCCTTGCCCTCGATTTTTCCCGGCGACGAATTCCTCCATAATGGGTGGATCGTCTCCCTTTCCATATAAAGGATCAGCCCCGATAGCTCAGTCGGTAGAGCGTCCGCTTCAGGCCTGGGAGGTCTCGGTGAGACAGCACCTAAAAGAGCGGTGGAAATCCGCCCTGTCACAAGGAGACAACGTCTTCATATAACCGAAATACTGTTGAGCAGGACGTAAAACCCCAATCACTCACTCACTCACTCCATATAAAGGATGAGCGAACCATGCAGTCGGTGTAAAATTGTTGCGCCATTTCCGCCGCCGCTATGTCCGCTGGGTTGTATGGATTTTCTGACTCCATCCACGTCGTAGCGTAACATATTCCAATTTTACATGAGCATTTAAAGAAATCATACACGATGAGGATCGCTTAGCTTTATTCAGATTTCATTCATGGGTTTTTATAAAAGAATGTATTGTTGCTGAAATGTTACCTCTCAGCTTCGATACAATTTTGATATCAGTCGATATATTGGTTCAGTTGATGGGAAACGGGCAATTAGCCATGGGAATACAAAAAATGTCAAATTAAAACCCTACGTCCAACTTAGTTTGTTAACACTGCATAAATGAAAGAAAAACAGATTTTACGTAAAACATTTTTTTAATTCGATTCCTAACATGCGAGGGGCCTCGGTGGTTTAGTGGGTTAGATTGATCGCCCGTCAGTCCCACACAGACCTTCCATCGATGCGGCGCAGGTTCGAATCACACTTGAACCAAATGAAAATTGAACAAATTCTAAGTGGATTTTTCACCCGATCGCCGTATATGTGGAAGAGTTGCCAGGTACTCGCCGATGGTCCGGGGTTTCCTCCCCAGTAAACCTGGAAACGCGGCCATATAAGTGAAATAATATTGAGTGTGGCGTAAAACACCAACCATGCTGTTACGTTCTTTAGGAGGAACAGTTACGGAGAGAGAGATAAGACGAAGAGCAAAGTAACTATAGACTTCTATTTTCTACGTAAAACTCGCGACAACAGATGCGCGCTAAACACAAAGAAAGGGGAATACAAAAGGCATAAATAAGCTATAAACGAAACGGATTACAGTTACATTATCGTTACACATGCAATCAACATTTTGGCAAAACATGCCCTTTTAAATAGCAGCATGTTTGCATTAAAAGTACCCAGATATTTGTAAACGTTATCGTACAAAACAGTATTAGACTGGCAATCGTATACCTTAATCGTATTCTTATTGTAAGGACGTCATTTTAGGTGGAATAAATTTGTTTTGTGTTAAAAATAAAAAACAAATACTGAACGAAATTTACTATTTAAATACAACGTCAAAAATGACATTGTGACAAATATCAGAGAACATTAAAGAGGCATGAGCTGACAACATGTTGATACTTTGACGCTCAAGCAGAATGTTGAAATCATTAGCTATTTTTCTCAAGACTTATAATTCAAAAGCCTTTTAGTGTTTCTAGTCTCGATGTACAATAAAGTATTGTTTTGAACTATCTTTGGCTTAGAATGAATGGATGGTCGTCCCGGTTATTTAAATTTTGTTTACTTTTCGAACACGTTTTCGGTTCGTACAGGTCACATCCTTTATCGATTGTCCTCGTTCCAACGCCAATCATTTAGTATTTCGATGGCCTTCAAAGCCTCTTACTGTCGTGACGATCAGAAATTTCTACCCATTGAGGTCATGTGACTCATCTTTTCCAGGAACATTCAGCTTGACGGAAATCCTATCAGACTGTCTATAATTATCCACATATTTATATCCATGTGACCCATGTTGACCTACATAGTATATTAGTACGACAATCCGGTTTTCGTAAATGGAAAGTCAAATGAGTCGGACAGATTACTCAATGCTATGTATCAAATACCAGTTAATTATTCAACAAAGGGTTCAGCCGCCCAAATTTTGTCAACAAGTACAACAAAAATTTACGGAGGGCTGGAAAATTAAGTACTCAAGAATATAATTAAAACAATGTATGTTTAGCCGTTCCACCCAAAATGTTTTAGGGTCGCGGGTTCGAATCCCACTCAGTCTGGAAAATTTTCTGGCTGGGTTTTCACTCGAACGACCTATGTGGGATGGTTGTTGTTACCACCCGAAGGTCGTGGGTTTCCTCTGGATATAGAGCCCGGTTTCCTCCCATTTAAGCATTAAGTGAAATAATCTTGAGCACGGCGTAAAACACCAAACAATCAATCAACCAAATGTTTTTCATTATGCTCTTGTTTTGTAATTCTCAACAAAAGACGAAAGATTAATTAATTCTTTTTCAACGAAATGTTCTCGATATTAGGTAGCTCATGCAACTTTAAAGAGTGAACCATGATTACCAAATATCTATCTGCCATTCAAGCGATCTGAATTACTTCTGTGAAGAATAGAATTTACTAGAAGAACTAGATTTGTGTACGAAAAGAGGAGAATTGTATTTGTCTACAGTCTATGGGAAGCATGCCAACTTAAAATATAACAATCCCAATAGAGAGCTAAACGTTCTCAAAACACAGTGCATAACTACAAACAGCATTTTTTGTTGAGATTTTTTAACACTAAAATAAAATGTTAGCCTAATGGAATAAACTGCGCTTGTTGAAGCATTTTTTCCATTCGCCAAAATATTTCGCCAAAAATCTAGCCAGTTGACTGGAACTAGTCAGATTGTAGTTAGGATCCATGCAAAGCTTCTGAGTCTGGCGAAAAGAGGGGGTCACTTTTTTGGCGTACCCGATATATATTCAAAGTATGAACATATACATTGAGGTAAAATGTTTTTGCTCGTTGTTGAATATTGCCGATTTTTCAGAATAGACAGGTAATAATACAAACGCCTTTCTAATATCACCAAATGTTTGTTTGGAGTTATCTGCCTCGTTCAAGACCATTTCGCCCATCCAGCGATTTTACCGGAGGGGGTCGGGCTATATGCCAAGAAAAAATTACAACCGTACCTAAATACCGAACAATCATTCAATATATATATGGAGCTAGAAGTCTATGATTGGGGAAGTGTGAAACGTTCCATTATACCATATTGAGGGCATTGGTCCCAGAGGTCACCATTAACAGCGCCCTCTCTCGGTTAGTCAGAAACCGGGGCTTATCTTCTCTTCATCGTATGAACCATTATGGGATGCATAACAAAAAATATGATGAACGTTGTAGATGTGAAAAGAGTACTGTAGGGAATTCCTATAGTTGAAATTTAGACAAGGAGCCTTGATTGGAACGATTTGAGTCGAGATTTAAAATACCGGAGTCGAGTGCTTGGTAAAGCTTTTATAAGAACCAATGCATTCTCCGAACTGCGGTTACTGGGATTGCCGATAGATGTGAATTTATTTTCAGATTTGATATTGTGCAACCGATGATAATTTCGGAAACTACCGCGCACAAACGCCATATTATGTAGCATAAGCGTCAGTTCCCTGGACATCGGGTAATGTGACCTTTCACACTTCCCCACTCATAAACTTTTGATAGAACAAATATAACTCAGTTTAAAATTGCATATATCAAGGAGTCTTCTATTCGCTCTAAGGGTTGGAGGCTGTCTGTTCATTTAAAAAAATGTTAAATAAAACATTTCCTCAACATAGGAGTTTATATTACTTAGCTATGACTGCAATAAAATGATTGATTTTTTTCACCTATATTGACGGTGTTGGCAGATCAATTTTTTTAGCAAGGACATAAGCCAACGATGATAGACACTTAAGTCAACTGGCATCACCATTGTCTTAAGCCTCGCCTATTCCATGAAACTTATTTTTGACACGACACAATTGTGTGCTATAAAATTGCACCGCCCTCCATGCCGGTGTTAACATGGCGAAACAAGATGAAAATTATTTCAGCCCTATTCAAAGAAAGCGTACAGATTTTGTATTGTGGCTTGTCAGAAATAAACCAATTTTCTTACAGTACTAGAAGTGTTTACCCAGAAAAAGGTAAGCCAAATGCGATAAATTCCATTTGTTGAAGTCATCTGGACCAATTTGCTAATCTTTATAGATTAAAAGGATCAACAAGTTTTAAAAGGAGATGAATTGGTTTTAAATGAATCTATGCTAACATTTTCTGTAATAAACATATGTTAGTAAGCGTATGTCAAAGTTGTGCATAACATTCCCGTCCATGATTTTTATATGTTTCTAAGTCTTGCAAGATATCTTGTCGAAAATCTAACAAGTTGGCTAAAATTCGCTGCCAACTTTACAACATCAATCTACGTAGTTTTTTTTACTTATTCAAGAGGAAAAGAAGGAGCTATGTTTTTGACACACCCGATAGATATTTTGAGACAATAACCACAGAAAAGGCGTCACCTGGAAGGTTTTGTCTTTTATGGATTCTGCAGGTTCAATATCATATAGGCAATATTGTAAGGAAATGTCGTCCGCAAATCTCTAGAGTCCAACTTTACAAATGCGCCATTATCCATTACTTTTCACGGCTCATACAGAAGCCGCACAATGTCACATAAACAATGCAACCAAACAAAGCACACCATAAAACTTAATTTATAAATATGCTCAACCCTCTGAAACGAATAACATTGTCTTTTATGTAGCCTACACGATAAAAGAAACGCCATTCAACATTACGGAACACATCCTTTGCTTTGTTGCACGACAACAGTTCCATCGTGTAGACGAGGAAGTAAATAGTAACAACCTAACTGAATCAAGCTGGTTGAAAGGAAGGCTGGCAAAACTGGCAAACCTATAAGCTGCATTAAAGACACATATTTGATAAGCGTTAAGTCTACCGACACAAATAAACTAGTATAAGTATTACCGACGGATTGATTGCTAGATTTGCGGACTGAGAAAATAAAATAAAAACAAGTAGGGGACTGTATGATTAAACGTCCTTGTTGCCTTGTGAGACATCTTGTCTATTGCATTGGAGGTATAATTACCTTGCACGAAATGCCACAGTCGTGTAACCATAATAGTATCCCAGGCCACTAAACATATCCTAAATCACAAAGGTGCTATGGGCCACATTTGTGATCATCCACAGTAAAAAAATCGTCCGTACACTAAATGCTTTTCTCCAAATCTATGTTTCCAATCCAAATGACATGACATATGACGATACCAAATTTAACAATCAATGAAGATGTTGAGCACGAGAAGATGTATCTGGCTTCATAGTTAAATAGAACAACCTCGTGCTCTCAAGTCTTTTGTATGCAACTATCTCTGGAAGATCGCAGGATTGTTTCCACACCAAACGGAATACACTAAGGGAATTTCAAGATAGTGAATATGCAAATGGCTTCATAGTTTATTGAACTTCTCATATAATTCTCAATTAATATGCCGAATGCACTAACTCACGAGGGTGCTGTGCTTATGTTGGTGTGAATGGTTTTATCCTAAATTCGACCTTCAACATATTTTTACATTGTTACTTTATAAGCTCTCAAGATTTATGCAGTTTAGTTGATACATTTGTGTACGCATTTGTTTCTGGGACGTTGTAATAGTTCCTTGACACAGTACTCTCTCTGTGTTGTGGTATATGGGAACCTTTGTGGGAAGAGGAGGGTGAAACATTTCCATCTGGTAACACGGTGATGTAGTACGGATCATCTCTGGAAAGTGTCTTCTGTGGGCTTGAGACTTTTTGCGGCGCCTGATGGCCTTTTTGAATTCGGTCTTTTTTTACAGGCTTTTTATTCGTTTTGTTTTTAGGTTTAGAATCCGGATTCCACCCTTTTGGGACTATAGCTCGTTTTGGATAGTTAGTTGTGTCTACATTTTCATACAGTTTTTCCTGATTAGGGCCATTCATATAAATGTCTCCACTATCAGTCACAGTGGTATTGTTTACGTTGCTGTATAGTTGTGTCGCATGGGTGTCAGATGTTTGTCTTGTAGGTCCACTGATAGTTTTCAAAATCTCTGATTCTTTTTTACGTCTAGGGCTTCGTCTGCGGCTGTAAATCAAAATAAAAAGTAAATATTTGAATTGGGTGATGGGATAGTTTTATCTCCAAAAAAACCCACTAACTAATCGGACACATGCATTGAGATTACACAGTTATCTTAGTACTCACCGGTAAATTATCAGCAATATGACAGCTATAACAGCTATAACAGCAACGGTCACACAACTGCCAATGGCTGCCTTTTCTCCTTTCGACATGTACTCAACGTCTACAAGAACACATATGCAAAGAACAATGAAACATCAGATGAAACCATAGTATGGCTCTAAATTTCAGGGGGCTGGGCTAGATATGCAAATGCACAGGCAACCTTTGCTTCATCGACCTACACAAGAGACCTGCCTGCAAAGTACAAGTTAGGAATTTCCTCTTAGCACAGACCATGGACACACGAGATCGAAGGCAAAAGTAATGCTCCAATCAAGTCTTTGAATCAGGGGCAACGGTATTCTCGATATTGTCATTTTGAGATAATATGTGTGACTATGTTAGAAAGTATCTAATGCCATAAAATACCTAAAGAAAAAAGGAAATTAAAAAAAAAAATTAAACAACATGGTGGACGTACTGTTCGGAACATAGCGAGCCACATTTTAGATTCGAAATCGCAATATTATACTCTATTTTAGAGTGAGGGAATACGTTCCTCTGCAAATCAACCTGACAGAGCCTAGCCCCAGGTGACTATCCTGCCATTTTGTTGTATAGTCACAGATCGGTGCCATTTGGTTCTGTAGGACGGTTGTAACTTTTGGTCTTGTAGCCTTTATCAGGCTTTAAATGATCAAATAACATACTTTATTGACGGTTTGGGTATCCCACTTGCATTTCCAATGGTTAAAATCCAAATAAAAGTTTTAACACTCTTTCTATGGTCCATTTTTGACCCACGATAACGGTTAAAACAGTTTTGTCAAGCAAATATGGCGACCGATAATTTGTGGAGAATGTAACCGTTTCGTATATCAGACTAGAATTTTACAGTGGAGCGCATGCGTGCGCATGTGTATTGCGCCAAATTTTATACGAAACAACAGTACGTTATACAGAGGGAGCCATTTTGTTTTCCTCTGATAGGGGTATCGTAAGTCTAAATGGACCGTGGAATTGGTGTTTAGACTTTTATTTGGATTTTTACCATCGGAAATGCAAGTGGGACACCGAAACTGTCAATAAAGTAATCATGGAAAGGTCTGATAAACGCTACAAGACCAAAAGTAAGAACCGTCCTACAGGGCCAAATGGCACCGATCTGTGACTATACAACAGAATGGCAGGACAGTCACCTGGGGCTAGACAGAGCCCTATATTAGTGAAGACGTGTAAATCATATTGACTTGAAGGAACTATTTCAGGGGCCCTAAATAAATTAAGCCAAGGGAGAGCAGATTCTACAAAAAGGCTACTTTCGAATAAACCCATTAGTCAAACGCCATTCTTCGATTGGACAAAAGAAAATATAAATACTGGTGAATGATAAATTCCCATGTACAACTGCAGCCTTGTATGGTAGGTTATAATAGGTTGTCCTGTGGATTTATGATTACAATGCTGGCTAAAAACACAATCAGGAACGTGTCTCTATGACTATCTGGGTGAGAGAGAAAAATCCTGTGCTAAGATATTTCAGTATTATACAATGTTCATTTTACTATCTTTACCTGGCGTTGTTGTAGTCACATTGTCAGTTACTGTTGTGTTATATGCTGTTGTTGTAACGTTTGTTGTTGTTGGTAAAGTTGTTGGATCTTGCGTTGGTATTGTTGAATTTGTCACCATTCTTGTGGAAGAAATATTTTTTTCAACAAATATCGTCAGGTAGGATTTAGTAGACATACTGGCAATAAAAAATAATTTTGGTATAAGAATTTTTTTCTGAAAGAAAAACATCATAATTTCCAGGACCCAATAATTAATGGCAAGGTAGTAAGTAAAAATGTTTTTCAGACTTGTGATTGAAAGCTCAATGATAGGAAAATAAAGGGCTGTAGCAGGACTTTTTAAAGGCATTGGAGTTTTGATGATCTGTAATCTTAGTAGACAAGTTTCAATCAGTTTACTGAAAGTAACGACAACCGCTTCTTGTCGTAATATTATTACATATATTCATGTTGAAGGCTTTTGTTATAGCTCACTATTGACTTATCGTATAAGTTGAACTGTTCCATCGGTTTTACAAGAAGAATATTGGAGGCCGTTTCAAATAAACAGACACGACATGTTAAATACTGGGTGAATTGTTCGTAAAACACGACATGTTAAATACTGGGTGAATTGTTCGTAAAACACGACATGTTAAATACTGGGTGAATTGTTCGTAAAACACTACATGTTAAATACTGGGTGAATTGTTCGTAGAACACTACATGTTAAATACTGGGTGAATTGTTCGAGTTTATGGTAAGCCATCGATCGAGGTGCCAGTAGAAACCTACATGTGAAATGATCTACATGAACTACGTTATGTCGACGATACGACAACAGTATCGGTGAAACTATCTAATTCCAAACAAAGAAAACGACGAAAACAGAGCTTAACATTTTTTTAGGGGTTTTTTTTCTTGTTTTTGGCCATAATAAGATATACACTTATAGTTATCCCCGGTTTAAATCGTTTTATACAACCGATGCCGATCCAGAAAGCCGTTTAAAGTGGCATGAGCTGTCAAAATTCACACTTTTATCATAATTTCTGATCGTCACGACTGTTAGAGGCTTTGAAGGCCATCGAAAAACTAAATGATTGGCGTTGGAATCAGGAAAATCCATACAGGGACGACCATTCATTCATTCTAAGCCAAAGTTAGTTCAAAACAATACTTAATCGTACATTTTCGAGACCAGGAGCACTGAAAAGCTTCTGAATTGTACGTCTTGAGAAAAATAGCCAATAATTTCAACATTCTTTCTCAACCCCAAAATATCAACATTTTGGCAGCTCATGCCACTTTAAATTAAAAAAAGAAGAACCCTTTATTGTATTTTCCCACTTAGAAGACATTAGAAACTTTTATTCTTTGCCAAAATATAAAAGCAATGTCAGCTCGCGGTTTGTCTATGTTCAGTCTTATATGAGAAATACAGATCACACTGTTTGTGCAAGGGACACAAACATGGCACATCGGCCTACACATCGGCCTACGCACATCACTTTTAGGTATTCCTTTATACCACAGTTTAGACATTTCAAACACAACTGAACGTACATTATTCGTCCCGTGCATAGGAAAAATGTCGTTTAAACAAAATTGGCTATTTGTTCGTCATTATTATTAAGAAATACAAAATAAAATAATTGTCCGTCTTTTTTTTTGTCAAAAAGAATGAAACAGAAACTTTCTTCATATATAATTCTGATGCACGCTAAGGCAGTTTTTATAAGCAGCAACGACTGTAATATGTATTGACTTTTGTCCGTTATTAACACACATATTAGTTTCGTACCGGTAACAGGCTTTACCAATATTTGGTACCTAAACGTTTTTTTAAGGCACTTCATACGCTCAACTTCTCACGATGATCTAAAATTAAGAGAAAAAAAAATCAGAATTTTGAAAATTCATACCACTTTAACGTCTTTTCTCGAGAATAGGAGCAGTTAGTTTCCGTCGATAGTTTCCGCATTCTGTTTTAACGGATAAATATCAACATTTGGGCAGCTCAAACCTACTATTTCAATTTCGTCCCATATTAGCATATATATTCAGTTTGTATTTCAGCGCGAATCTTATACCGTAGTCTTTAGGGTACATGTGCTTGAAACGCTCAATTTCTCTTAACATTCGGAATTTACGAATCGTGTACGTATACTTAAAGTGGCATGAGCTGCCAAACTGTTGATATTTTGACGTTAAAACAGATCGTTGAAATTATTGTCTATTTTTCTCAAGACGTATAATTCAGAAGCTCTTTAGTGCTTCTAGTCTCGAAAATATATGATTAAGTATTGTTATGAACTAACTTTGGCTCAGAATGAATGAATGGTCGTCCCGGTTATTTAAATTTTGTTTACTTTTCGAACACGTTTTCGGTTCGTACAGGCCACATACTGTATGGATTTTCCTCATTCCAACACCAATCATTTAGTTTGTCGATGGCCTTCAAAGCATCTTACTGTCGTGAAGATCAGAAATTATGAAAAAATTTTGAATTTTGGCAGCTCATGCCACTTTAAAATTAAGTATGCTTAATTCAATACCACTTACTCAGTGAGAGACTAAATATAGATTGATCAATTTAACCATGATTGTATACATCCTGCGGAAATTCTAGGCATAATTTTCAGAGCTTGTTTAAGTAACAGGAGTAAGCAAATTCCAGGTTATTTAAATTTTGTTTACTTTTGGAACACTATTTCGTTTATTTCACACGATACTGATTTCCTAATTCCAACGCCTATCATTTAGTTAGACCTCTTTCTGACAAGACAGGCAGAATTCGTGAAAAAAAGTTCGAATTTTGGCAGTTTATGCCACTTTCAGCTTCAGGCTTCAGTTTTCATTTAGCATTTAAACCCCAAAAGTTTGTCAAGGTTAAAAACACACACATTCAAGACTAGTTTCTGTGTCATGGCCGATTCAAAATGTAAATGAACATCAGAAAAATCCCACACCTCATGACTGGTCTGCCGTGTTACGGCACACACAGTTCCAACCCATTCAAAAACTAAAGATAAACTAACTACATAAGTTTGTCAAAAAAGAAGTCAGAAAAATACAAACATTCCTGACTGCTTTCCTTGTGTCATGTCACATAACACTCTGGTCCATTCAAAAACATAAGTTCACCAATGATGGATATAGCCAAAATGTGACTATCATATGACAATAATGACGCCACAGTGTTATAATGCTGTTATCTTTGTGGGACAGGATTCGCCCTATATAGGCCTATATCAAGTGTAGGCCTACTACTAAACAACTATATTTAAACTTTTTCTCAGAAGATATCAAAACGAATTTACACTATACAATCATTAGCTATAAATATTTCAAAATCTATAAAACTTCTTCAAAATATAGCACAATAAATATTCCAAGTTTACCTCAAGTAATCTAAAGCGACTAGACAATTTTACAACTGTATTTACATTCTGAAGTAATTTCTATAGGAAAAAAAACAGCTTTATATAAATCTCTTTATTGATAATAGCGTTCTGTATTGACTTTGGGACTTTGGTATATTTCGAACCTAGGTTCACACAGCTCTGGGTTTTTTTTAGGTTTGTATGGGAATTTTGAGTACAGCTGAATAGTATCTATTTGCAGTGTTATTAAAAACAGCAGTCTGGTGCCCTACAAATATCCTATGTCCATAACGTTGTACGCCCATCTTAAAGTGTTTCGCATTTTACTCTTTGCTAAAATTTAACAAATCTTTTCCTTCATCGAAAACCGTCTCAAATTTCGATCATTTACACCGAATAAATTATGCCTAGCGCTGTGTATACAATTTGTTTTAAAATCCTGTATCAAACAGTTTTTGAGCCAACCTTCATTTTGCAAAGTGTAACCTACATTATAGGGCACTATTAAAACGCACAATGTTAATAAGTAAACAAGTGGCCACACTTACCTGAATTTAGTACCGAACATCATGGAATAAACATTCAAATGTGAATTAGGCGGTATTCAGTAATAGTTATGTCGTATTTTACAGAATTGCTCATTGTAATTTCCCCATTTTACTGAGTCAATACTGACTGACTCATGACTACAAAATGCCACTAAGCAGTGAGCTGATGTTATTTGTAACCTCTCCATTACCTTTTTGCCATGTATAAGCCAATGTGGTTAGTTAGGAAATAACAATACATACCTGAACTTGAAAGATATTAAACCCCTCCGAGATCAAACTCTTATAGGAATTTAGCCTATGGCGTTTTGTTACAAAATTGAATGGAAATCGTTAACAACACATAGTACACGTCTAAATCGAGTATCCTCCAAACCAAACATAGACATTTCAAAATATATTATTTCAAGCTTGAATTACTGTACCGGATCTAAACTCAGCTGTCCCCAAGTGTTTTTACATTTAGGTCACACAAAATAAGTGGCCATAACAGGGAGATATATTAAGCTGCATGCCCGAAGCTGATTTTATATCCCGGTCTGTTGAAGAGGGTATACTTTACATTCTAGCATATATATATTTATATCGCCGGCCCGAATAAATAATCTTCTTCCTAACTAATTAGTGCTTTAATATATAAAATAAATAGGGAGAAAAAATCGGTTACAGCCTCCCGTGGAGTAATCGGTAGTCGTAAGGTCCTGGACATTCAAGCCGCTATTAGAATTCGACCACTGCCATGAGGGTTCGAATCCATCTCAGACCGTGATCTGTTTGCGCAAGACTCTATTTGATCGACGTAAGTTGACTTTTCTCGAAGTATAATGGAAATATGTGCATTGCATCTAAATCTCATTAACTGCCAACATATATGAAATCAGTTAAATAAGCAAAAGATGTAGACCCATTTGATTTTCAGTTTACGACACCCGGTTTTATTTCACATTTCGATCATCTTTACAATTTTGTTCGCGTTTTGTCGACGCGCGAATGTTGGCACCTCTTTGATTTATCCTCGTTGGCTTCAGGTGTTACAAATAAACAACACTGTAGTATATTACTGAATTTAGATTTGTAGACAGTGAAATACTGAATTTTTGGGGCATATAATAACAAACAGACAGATCGCCTTAGTTAAAGCACACAAATAGGCGGACGTTGGACGAAAGATACGCTATAGTACTTGGCAGGTCGGTGATGTCATTAAAAGTTATTTGGCCTACACGGTCATACAAGTTAAAACACAAATATGAATCTCAAAAGTTAGTAACTAAATAAAAGGTTTAGTTTGTATATTTACTCAGGGCCCTTTCACTGGACCCATTTTGCTTTTTTGGCTTGAACAGAAAATAGCTATTCATAAAAATGCTTGGAAAAGGATCCATGTTTACAGACAAAGGTTGTCTCCCCTGAATGATTAAATATCATTTTTCTAAGTAAATTAAATTATACATGTGGAACTGAATACTGATTAGCTTACTCCTATAAGAATCTAATCTATAAGAATAGTTTGGTATAGGTTTTGTAAATACTCTATGGATGATTAAAATTGACCTGACCTGCCTAGATATAAACCTATCCATGTTGTATTTTTCGTTGACTTTCAGGTTAGAAGAAAAATAAGTAATCAACCACGGATGAAAGGACGCAAATCGATGTGCTACCAAATGAGTTATTAAGAGACTTTCTCTGCATTTGGATATTGCTGTTGTCTGACAGCCAGTAAACCAATCGAGATCTCGTGCCATTCTACGAGATCTTCAACACGAGACATGGCTCGAGAGCCGTCGCACTCCATTTTCGCGCATAGTGAACGGTAAGAATCTTACTGAGAATTTATAATGTGTATGATATTTAATTTTCTGTTCTATACTGTTCCCAAACATGTAACCCTACAATAATAACCTGTATCGCAAAGCCTTTGGGCAGAAATACTTGTTAAAAATCAAAAATATAATCGGCACTACATCAGCGCATATATAAATTCTAAAACTATTAGGAGAGTAGCAATCAATATAACAAAACAGGTTATCGGCGGCTTAAACGTTACCTACCAGAATTATATCGGATATCTCTCTACACAACCGAGTCAACTATCAGTGTCACGTGTCGTTGTTTACAATTTTAAGGACGTCGACAGCAGTGGCCTCCCTTTGTTCAAGCAACATGTCACTGAATCGTTTTAGAGTTGATATCTCAACGAATGGCAGGAGGATCAATCTCTATTTTAGATTGCCAGTATACAAACAGACGAGATCAGAAGGTTTAGACCTTCAAACGCGCAGCTAGAGGGTTGTGTAACTTACGCAGCGAAGTCACGTCGATTTTCAATACACAAAAGGAGACATGGGACTCGCCACCCAGCGGTCCTTGGGAGCTAGTGTAATTACAAATGTTCACCTGTAAACCCCATCGTTATATAGACGGTCAAATTTTAACGATCTTTTCACTCTCTCCTTTCACGAGAAACATTTACAAAGCCGGTCGTAACTTAACGCGACTTCTAAATACTGGAATGTTCATCACTTGCGACAAAACCAACGAAAAGCGCCATAATTCCTTGACAAAATTGACTTACAATTTCTGAATTCTGTCCCAATATGTCAATAATAAAATATATAGGCCCCTATCTTTGAAATGGTATTTAATGTGTCAAATGTTAAGATAACAGGAAGTTCGTTAAAAATATGGCCCACTAGATCCAGATGCAAAACTTCCTGTATGTAGTAATCGAATAACGACTTCCTTACATCGGGAAAATTCAACCATAGATACTCGGGAAAATTCAACTATAGATACCTTATATTAACATAAAATACAAGAATCGTAGGGGAGACTACTCTAGCTGAATAAAATGAGACCTTAAACCGGGTCTGTCACAGCCCTACACTAAACTCATAGGGAATATGGTGATTAAATAGTATAGTTTATCGTGGAGTTTCTTAACAGATAACCTCCCTTTACTATGGTATTTACTTTTCTTTATTCTGCGGGAAATCCATTGTTAGGTAAGTTGAGACAGTGGGAAATCTATTGTTAAGTAAATTAAAACCGTGGAAAATGCATTGTTATGTAAGTTAGGTAAGTTTAAACTGTGGAAAATGCATCGTTATGTAAGTTAGGTAAGTTTAAACTGTGGAAAATGCATCGTTATGTAAGTTAGGTAAGTTTAAACTGTGGAAAATGCATTGTTATGTAAGTTAGGTAAGTTTAAACTGAGGAAAATGCATCGTTATGTAAGTTAGGTAAGTTTAAACTGAGGAAAATGCATTGTTATGTAAGTTAGGTAAGTTTAAACTGAGGAAAATGCATCGTTATGTAAGTTAAGTAAGTTTAAACTGAGGAAAATGCATTGCTATGTAAGTTAGGTAAGTTTAAACTGAGGAAAATGCATTATTATGTAAGTTAGGTAAGTTTAAACTGAGGAAAATACATCGTTATGTAAGTTAGGTAAGTTTAAACTGAGGAAAATGCATTGTTATGTAAGTTAGGTAAGTTTAAACTGTGGAAAATGCATTGTTATGTAAGTTAGGTAAGTTTAAACTGAGGAAAATGCATTGTTATGTAAGTTAGGTAAGTTTAAACTGAGGAAAATGCATTGTTATGTAAGTTAGGTAAGTTTAAACTGAGGAAAATGCATCGTTATGTAATTTAGGTAAGTTTAAACTGAGGAAAATGCATTGTTATGTAAGTTAGGTAAGTTTAAACTGAGGAAAATGCATCGTTATGTGAGTTAGGTAAGTTTAAATTGAGGAAAATGCATCGTTAGGTAAGTTTAAATTGAGGAAAATGCATTGTTATGTAAGTTAGGTAAGTTTAAATTGAGGAAAATGCATTGTTATGTAAGTTAGGTAAGTTTAAACTGAGGAAAATGCATCGTTATGTAAGTTAGGTAAGTTTAAACTGAGGAAAATGCATTGTTATGTAAGTAAGGTAAGTTTAAACTGAGGAAAATGCATCGTTATGTAAGTTAGGTAAGTTTAAACTGAGGAAAATGCATTGTTATGTAAGTTAGGTAAGTGTAAACTGAGGAAAATGCATCGTTATGTAAGTTAGGTAAGTTTAAACTAAGGAAAATGCATTGTTATTTAACTTAAGTAAGTTTAAACTGTGGAAAATGCATCGTTATGTAAGTTAGGTAAGCTTAAATTGAGGAGAATGCATTGTTATGTAAGTTAGGTAAGTTTAAACTGAGGAAAATGCATTGTTATGTAAGTTAGGTAAGTTTAAACTGAGGAAAACGCATTGTTATGTAAGTTAGGTAAGTTTAAACTGAGGAAAATGCATTGTTATGTAAGTTAGGTAAGTTTAAATTGAGGAGAATGCATTGTTTTGTAAGTTAGGTAAGTTTAAACTGAGGAAAATGCATTGTTATGTAAGTTAGGTAAGTTTAAACTGAGGAAAATGCATCGTTATGTGAGTTAGGTAAGTTTAAATTGAGGAAAATGCATCGTTAGATAAGTTTAAATTGAGGAAAATGCATTGTTATGTAAGTTAGGTAAGTTTAAATTGAGGAAAATGCATTGTTATGTAAGTTAGGTAAGTTTAAACTGAGGAAAATGCATCGTTATGTAAGTTAGGTAAGTTAAAACTGAGGAAAATGCATTGTTATGTAAGTTAGGTAAGTTTAAACTGAGGAAAATGCATTGTTATGTAAGTTAGGTAAGTTTAAACTGAGGAAAATGCATTGTTATGTAAGTTAGGTAAGTGTAAACTGAGGAAAATGCATCGTTATGTAAGTTAGGTAAGTTTAAACTAAGGAAAATGCATTGTTATTTAACTTAAGTAAGTTTAAACTGTGGAAAATGCATCGTTATGTAAGTTAGGTAAGCTTAAATTGAGGAGAATGCATTGTTATGTAAGTTAGGTAAGTTTAAACTGAGGAAAATGCATTGTTATGTAAGTTAGGTAAGTTTAAACTGAGGAAAATGCATTGTTATGTAAGTTAGGTAAGTTTAAATTGAGGAGAATGCATTGTTTTGTAAGTTAGGTAAGTTTAAACTGAGGAAAATGCATTGTTATGTAAGTTAGGTAAGTTTAAACTGAGGAAAATGCTTTGTTATGTATGTTAGGTAAGTTTAAACTGAGGAAAATGCATTGTTATTTAACTTACGTAAGTTTAAACTGTGGAAAATTCATCGTTATGTAAGTTAGGTAAGTTTAAACTGAGGAAAATGCATTGTTATGTAAGTTAGGTAAGTTTAAACTGAGGAAAATGCATTGTTATGTAAGTTAGGTAAGTTTAAACTGAGGAAAATGCATTGTTATGTAAGTTAGGTAAGTTTAAACTGAGGAAAATGCATCGTTATGTAAGTTAGGTAAGTTTAAACTGTGTAAAATGCATTGTTATGTACGTTAGGTAAGTTTAAACTGAGGAAAATGCATTGTTATGTAAGTTAGGTAAGTTTAAACTGAGGAAAATGCATCGTTATGTAAGTTAGGTAAGTTTAAACTGAGGAAAATGCATCGTTATGTAAGTTAGGTAAGTTTAAACTGTGGAAAATGCATTGTTATGTAAGTTAGGTAAGTTTAAACTGAGGAAAATGCATCGTTATGTAAGTTAGGTAAGTTTAAACTGTGTAAAATGCATTGTTATGTAAGTTAGGTAAGTTTAAACTGAGGAAAATGCATTGTTATTTAACTTAAGTAAGTTTAAACTGTGGAAAATTCATCGTTATGTAAGTTAGGTAAGTTTAAACTGAGGAAAATGCATTGTTATGTAAGTTAGGTAAGTTTAAACTGAGGAAAATGCATTGTTATGTAAGTTAGGTAAGTTTAAACTGAGGAAAATGCATCGTTATGTAAGTTAGGTAAGTTTAAACTGTGGAAAATGCATCGTTATGTAAGTTAGGTAAGTTTAAACCGTGGAAAATGCATTGTTATGTAAGTTAGGTAAGTTTAAATTGAGGAGAATGCATTGTTTTGTAAGTTAGGTAAGTTTAAACTGAGGAAAATGCATTGTTATGTAAGTTAGGTAAGTTTAAACTGAGGAAAATGCATCGTTATGTGAGTTAGGTAAGTTTAAATTGAGGAAAATGCATCGTTAGGTAAGTTAGGTAAGTTTAAACTGAGGAAAATGCATCGTTATGTAAGTTAGGTAAGTTTAAACTGAGGAAAATGCATTGTTATTTAACTTAAGTAAGTTTAAACTGTGGAAAATTCATCGTTATGTAAGTTAGGTAAGTTTAAACTGAGGAAAATGCATTGTTATGTAAGTTAGGTAAGTTTAAACTGAGGAAAATGCATTGTTATGTAAGTTAGGTAAGTTTAAACTGAGGAAAATGCATCGTTATGTAAGTTAGGTAAGTTTAAACTGTGGAAAATGCATCGTTATGTAAGTTAGGTAAGTTTAAACCGTGGAAAATGCATTGTTATGTAAGTTAGGTAAGTTTAAACTGAGGAAAATGCATCGTTATGTAAGTTAAGTAAGTTTAAACTGAGGAAAATGCATCGTTATGTAAGTTAGGTAAGTTTAAACTGTGGTAAATCCATGATTAAATAAGTTAAAACAATAAGAAACTCATAATTATGGGCAATTCATAGTTAAGTAAATTAGAACTGTGGGTAATCCATGCGTAAGTTAAACCTTTGGGGAATCATTCTCATCGAATTGGGAAATCCATGGTTTAGTAAGTTTAAGGTAAGCTAAAACTCTGTAAAATGCATGGTTAAGTGAATTAAAGCAGTGATAGTTTGGTTAAAGGAAATAAATTGCTGTTGAATAAATGCTGGTGGATACAACGATAAATACACTGTAATTTTTAATAACAAGGGCTGATGCTATGAGGGCGGTGGTAACTTTTACATTCGCTTTGATATTTTTTGTATACAGACAAACCAAGAAATGCTTAATGCATGCCATTTGATGACCAGCATCTACAATAGAATATGATCCGACATTTATTCGTGTTATTTAAAAAAAAAACATAACATTTTATAGTTTTATTTTTCTGTTCGATTTGGTCCACTTTAGAGGAAAAAAAAAATGCAAAACTCATGCTACAGACGACCAATCGACCACCACATGCATAGATTTAGCTATACAGTATATAGGTTAATTGTCATTTTTCGAGAAATGTATTCCCAAAACTGGGGCCTTTAGATCTATATAGCTGGTTGTGGGCTAGTTTTGCTTCAACAATTTAACGAAACAACTGATTTCTAGGCCTTGTAAAGGATTTGTCTAATCATTGCAAATACAAATCTACCAGAATTGCGAAAGAATGGGGAAATATTCCGCGAGTTTGGATTTTACTTTGCGAGATGTTACGATGTATACGGGGTTTCTCTGCTCGCGAGTGCTTAGGTAATCTTATAGTAAATAGACCGGTTGCGTTAAAGTAGCTTGGACTGTTTAAATACCACGCCTCTTTCGTAAATCAGATCGTGGAGGCAATGAAAGGGTTTGAAAATTGAAAACCTGACGTTTGATTCTGAAAAGATACAAAAGATATCGGTTGAACCTGTGCCATGTGAAATACATGTAGTTTACTATCAAACTTAAGGAGAAAGGCTCGTTCATTTATTTAACGTAGACATTCTCGAGACTGGTAAATGCGGCGTAAACCATCAATCAACAAATCAATCAATCCAGACTGGTACATGTATCGCTAAAAACGTCAAATTTATACTTCTTGAAAACAATACCCGATCGTTTTAAAAAACCTAGTGTAACAAAAAATGTCAAAAGTTTGGCAGCTCTAATATTGAAATAAATTGTACCTACCGCTTGTGAGTATCCTATCCCTGGTTGCATTCAATCAGACCAAGAGTCCGGGTGTAGGCCTATAATCGTAAGGGAAATATGTTTTTAAGAAATGAATTCTAAGCCTATCTACATTAACCCGTTCACCCATCATGAACGAAATTAACATTTCTGTGATAAGACATGAAAAAGATCTTCTGTCAAAAACATTAAGAAAGATTGCTTCAGAAATAAAATTCATAAAAATACAAAAAGTCTATAAAAATCCACTTCGAGAACACACTTTTTTAGCTGAAAATGCGCTTTCAGAATTAACAACAGGCAAGCGTGCTAAAAAAGGGTTAATGAAATAAGGAAATAAAACCGATATATGTTATAGCGCCTTTCGCTTAGAATAAAAATGTTGAAAGGGCGTCGGGTACACCAGCGCTGTACCCTCCTAGAGGTATATTTATTGTGGATAGACTAAATAATCAGTCTCACTAATCAAGATATCCACTCAGGTTCTTTCGGTAAACTTTAACTTTGACAACTCACCTTTGAAAATGTTCATAAGCATTTCTTTCACAAAATGTCACCAAAAATCCAGCCCCACCTTTCTGTAGGTCAAACACAGTTTTACCTGGAAAAGCTTTCAGTAATAATAGGTTATGTTTATTTAAAGGCCACTCACATCGAAAATGCTAAGCTGTATAGGCCTACATTTAAAAAGGAACACCGTTTTAAGTATTTTTCCAAGCTAGAATAAGTTCGGAAATGCAATTTTTTGCCAAACTTCAAAAGTTTTGACATCATTTCGTATTTTTAATACCCGCAATGTAAACCAACACCGAGCCCAGGAATGTACATGCATAAGCCTCCTAAATGGTTTGAACAATATTTTAAATCAGTCGGCGGTTGATCTATAGTTTAAAGTGGCATGAGCTGCCAAAATTCACATTTTTTTTCCATAATTTCCGATCGTCACGACAGTAAGAGGCTTTGAAGGCCATCGAAAAACTAAATGATTGGCGTTAGAATGAGGAAAATCCATACAGTATGTGGCCTGTATGAACCAAAAACGTGTTCGAAAAGTAAACAAAATTTAAAGTGGCATGAGCTGCCGAAATTCACACTTTTTTCATAATTTCTGATCGTCGCGACAGTAAGAGGCTTTGAAGGCCATCGAAAAACTAAATGATTGGCGTTGGAATGAGGAAAATCCATACAGTATGTGCCCTGTACAAACCGAAAACGTGTTCGAAAAGTAGCAAAATTTAAATAACCGGGACGACCATTCATTCATTCTAAGTCAAAGTTAGTTCAAAACAATACTTTATCGTACATTTTTGAGACTAGCAGCACTAAAAAGCTTCTGAATTATACGTCTTGAGAAAAATAGCCGATAATTTCAACATTCTGTGTTTACGTCAAAATATCAACATTTTGGCAGCTCATGCCCCTTTAATTAACCGGGACGACCATTCATTCATTCTAAGCCAAAGTTAGTTCAAAACAATACTTTATCGTACATTTTCGAGACTAGAAACACTAAAAAGCCTCTAAATTATACGTCTTGAGAAAAATAGCCAATAATTTCAACATTCTGTTTTAACGTCAAAATATCAACAGTTTGGCAGCTCATGCCACTTTAAGGAGCTGAAGAGTACACACGGATGTTTTGATTTGAAAGACACAGAAAGGTCTTCAAATAAATTTCAAACCGTAAATTAAAAACCAAAAGATTTGAAACGAGTGTAATCCAACATACCCCACAGTTTCTGATGGATGGTTGACATTCGCGCTTCAATTCTAGGTATGTCTTTACACCACCATTTAGATATCTTAAATATAATTGGACGTATTTTTTGTGTGCAATGTTTAATTTTAGTAATTTTGCTAGTCAAATTTAAGCTCGTGCAATACTGACCGTGACATGCATTAATTTTTGTCAGATTGGGTTGAAGAGGCCTACTGTATAAACCAGTACATTAATTACACTAGTACATTGATTAACTAATTTATGCTTTACGCCGCACTCAAGACTATCACTCGGAACATCCTTCGGCTATCTTCGCTCGCTACCGGTCGGCTTTGACACGCCTCGGACAGTCTGCGCTTTTTATACGGCAAATCACCGTATTTTTGGACTGAATAAAAATGGCGTCGAAAGTAAATATCAAAATGTTTTACTACAGACGAAAAAAGAAAATGAAAATAATTATAAATTTATTAAATGCTAATATCATTTAGAAAGATATTTGTTTATATATTATATTTAGCCCGGTAAAGCACATGTTGTGTAACGCAAAGAAGAGGTCGCAGTTTCGGTACATTCCAGGAATCCTCCAATACTTCATTTATATAACTGATCGAGGCTGAAATTTAACAAATAGAGTATTTCGGCCCCTTGTATTATCACGGAGACACTTTTGATGGGCCCTGAAGAGGATATGGAAATTGTACGTTACACGGCTACCTTTTTGGTCGCCACATTCAAAATGACCTGCAGTGTATCAGAGGGTATTTCACACACGTAAATCCCCGAAGTTATCAGAGTGGTATTTCACGCACGTAAATCCCCGAAGTTATCAGACTGTCAAGACTATATCACTAACTTATGTGGTCACCGAGTTTAGCGGGGGAGGAAAAATTGGATTTTCGCCCAGAGGCTTTCACAGGTGGGCTTACCTGGCAATCCTTCCTCATATGGCAATCGAGTGAAAACCCAGACCCGAGTGTAAATAGATGTCCCATATCCCACGCTTTGCGACAAAACATTGGTAGTTTATTAGCCGAGAAATCTTGGCTCTGCCGAATTTTTTTTTCCGTGTTCGTCATAGCCAAGATCACTTCCATAGTAAAAAAGTGATGTTTGTTAGGGAGACCCGCCGAAAAAATAGGCGGCGCAAATTTCACAACAAATAAGCTAAGAATGAAATATTTACCACTGCATTCCGATAGTATAGACCACGAAGAAGGAGTTTGTCAAAACTTACGCCGCTGTAAAGTGGTAAACTTTCCCTTATGCAGTCAATATTTGTTTCGAAGTCTACTGGCTTTCAACCTGACGTAACCGCCATAGTAAAACATTTAAACGACCAGTTAAACTGTGCGGGGCGTCGTAGAAATACTTCAATCATATATCTTTAGTCACTTTACAGCGGCGTAAGTTTGACAAACTCCTTCTTCGTGGTCTATGCTATCGGAATGCAGTGGTAAATATTTTTTTCTTTGCTTATTTGTTGTGAAATTTGCGCCGCCGATTTTTTCGGCGGGTCTCCTTAACAAATATCACTTTTTTACTATGGAAGTGATCTTGGCTATGACGAACACGGAAAAAAAAATTCGGCAGAGCCAAGATTTCTCGGCTAGTAGTTTATAATCTTGAACGTCTTATCCAGACAAGGTATGAAAGCGAAGACTTCCCGAGGCACGTCAAGGCGGACCGTTAACAAGGAGAGGCAGCCGAAGTTTGATCAAAGTATTTCGTAGCATACACGGAATGGATTGCTATGTACATTTTGCATGATGCAAGATCTTAACTTCGAATTAAAACCAATTGTTTTTTAAAAGCCTAAGCTTCCCAAGCTGTGAGAGGTTGACCCATGGAACTATTAGACCGGTTTTCTTATTCCAATTAAATGACTATTTTCTTTACACTGACGGCCGTTTTTTGTAGAGTAGACTGCCCACGTGAGCCCCATATGGTCTGATTTAGACAGTGAAATAACAATATAACCTACTCAAATCGTGCCAAAACGGCGATAATTAATATGGACGAGCAGGAACGTTCAAAAATAGTTTTCGTTCCCTGAACTCAGTTTTGTCCCCAAGCTCGAGTCTCAAACTTCCCCGCCATTGATGACGTAGGCTACATGTAACACTGTTTTGTTGTTTTACAGCTTTTAAACGTTAAATTCACGTTTACAGATAGTCCGGGTTTCTGACTCCAAAATGACTATTTTTTATACTGACGGCCGTATTTTGGAGGAGGGTTCACTAGTCCGAAGGTTCACTAGTCCGAAAAACGGGTTCACTAGTAAGAAGGTTCACTAGTCCGAAGGTCCACTAGTCAGAAGGTTCACTAGTCCGAACGAGAGGGTTCACTAGTTCGAAGGTTCACTAGTCCGAAGGTCCACTAGTCCGAAGGTTCACTAGTCCGAAGAACAGTACCGATATCATCCTGCAAACGATAATAAAGCCCATAGGGCATAGGCCTACCCAGACCCAAGGATAGTTTCCTCAGCATCATTTTCGCACGAGACAGTATCCCTTAGTCTTTGCTGGTCTGTAGTTGAGACAGTGTACAGTTAGGAATTTATGATTTCTCCATAGAAAAAGGAAATATATAATTCGACGATTTTATGCACAGCCACGGGCGTACCTCTCGGTAGCAAGGGGGGGGGGGGAGTGGGTGAAGACTAATAAAGAGAATGACATTGAATTTCCTAAGGAAGTAGAAGGTATGCGGGGTATATAAAACCGTCGAACTAAATATTTTATTTTTCCTTAGGAAGTCTACAGGGTTATACGCATGACATGACATGTTCAATTTAAATCCTTTTTTTTATAAGATAATTTGTCGACTTTGTAAACGTTCACATATAAGAGTGAAGAGTACTTTTTATTTTTCATATCTGTTCCAGTATACGTACCGCTACTAAGAATGTTTTTATTGCTTCAATAAAATGTCTATCAGTACCACTGTTTAGTTTTTCTTATCCAAATAGTGGATGGTTTTATTTGAGATACAGCGCATTATGTCTGGGATGTTCGGACTAGTGAACCTTCGGACCAGTGAACCTTCGGACCAGTGAACCTTCGGACCAGTGAACCTTCGGACTAGTGGACCTTCGGACCGGTGAACCTTCGGACTAGTGGACCTTCGGACTAGTGAACCTTCGGACTAGTGAGCAGTTCCCTTTTGGAGTCAGGGCTCATTGCAATCAAAAAGTCGGAGTAGCCTGCTCGTTTCTGATCGGGCAGTTTGCGGTCAGATTTATACAGTAAATAACAACATAACTAACTCAATAGTGTCAACACGACATTCATTAATAATTTAACCTTTTGTAAAGTGAATTTAACGTTTAAAAACAGAAAAACCGCTAAACAATGATCTTGCTCGTCCATATCAGGCACTGGTATGTAGCGAAATTATCCATGAACGTAATTATGACTGTTTAGACACGATCTGAGTAGGTTACATTGCTATTTCTTTGTCTAAATCGGACCAGATATTGCCCGCTCAGAAGCGGGCAGCCAACTCCGGCTTTTTGATTGCAGTGAACCCTGACTCCAAAATACGACTGTCAGTACAAAAAAAAGTAATTTTGGAGTCAGAAACCCGGACTAGTTTACAGAAAGCTAACGTATTCATGGACGTCATTTTAACACTAGTGAAAGTTATTCTGTTAGGCCTATATATTTCGCCATTTAAATCTGACCACAAACCGTCCGTTCAGAATCGGGCAGTCTACTTCGGCTCTTTGGTTGCAATGAACCCTATCTTCGAAATACGACCGTCAGTGTAAACACAAAACAAAAACAAACAGTCAATTTAGAGTCCAAAACCCGGGCTATGGAACTACGTATAGGCCATTACCCGCCTAGGTCTAATATGGCCTACCTAGCACCTGCAACTTTACAAATTAAATCGCATCGCCGACCATTCTGATATTTAGCTGCACCCTGACGGCATAATGGTTACCAGATATCAAAATATAAAACAAGAAAAAAGCATTTAAGAAATTAACATATTAACTGTTGATGAATTACAGTTACACCCCCTTCCCCATCACCCCATCTCTCCACGAACTAAAAATGGTTGCGCCGTCCTGATCATACTAAACTAACTTTTCCCCTTATCACATGCGCCATCGGATTTTGTAAGTTGCAAGTAGGCCTGTTGTTAACATAATGATCATATCGTTATTTCTTTTACGTTGAGTTTATTTATTATTATCCACAAACACGGGTCAAAAACTAAGCACATTTTCCTTTGAAAATTATCTCCCTTTGAGTTATTTACCGCACGTGATGCTGTTCAGCATGTGACATTGACGGTGTTTATTATCTCAACAGGGTCGTTCTTCAGACACAGTTATCAGTGTTCATCGGCGTGTTTCAGGTAAGTGGTCGACAACACTGTGACCTTCTAAACAAAATATTTTCCACCTAGCCTATTGAGGATTTTGCATTATATTTTAATCGTCCTTAACGTTAAGTTTTATCTTGGAGTCTTGAGATTGCATTTCGTTTGTTGGAAATATGCAAACTAATAGTATTAGTAATACCGGTGGGTATATTATTTATTATTTTGACCAAAATCCAAATAGCCCCAGGTGACTATTGCTTTCCAAAGACAAAGTCGGCAGTAGACTGGTAGTAGGCAGGTCGGTGACGTCATCAAATGTTGGTACAAGGTATTCGATCATAAAAGTTAAAAAGCAAATGTGAGTCTCAAAAGTTAAAAATAAAACAAAAAGTGTAGTCTGTGTATTTTTTCAGGGCCCTTTCACTGGACCCTGTTTGCTCATTTTCGCTTGAACAGAAAAATAACTACCATTCATAAAAATGCTTGGAAAAGACCCATATTTAGAGACAAAAGTTGTCTCCCCTGATTTATTAAATATCATTTTTCTAAGTAAATATGATTATACATGTCAAACGGAATTCTAATTACATCTTATAACTATGTGAAGAATAGCTTGGTATAAGTTTTAGAAACAAACTATGGATGATTAAAATTGGCCCGACCTGCCTACTGGTAGAGTCACCTGGTAGGTCAATATTTGTGTTTGGATATTTATTGGTTGGTAACAGGTAGCCTAGTCGACGACCTATAAGTATAAATGTAAAAAAATATTAAATTACGGAGGAAGACGTAGTTTAGGCTTTACTTGAATGAAGTAACCTGTAGCCTACTTGCCGGTCAGTAACCTGGGGCCTGTCTTACTGTACTGTTGCAAAGCTGTCATAAGTTTGTATAGCCGCACACATGAGTCTCATCCTGTTTTACTTACTTTGCCGGTCAGGAAGAATAAAGTCTGTACAGCATGGTTGCAAGTTGGAATACGGCAGTTTACACTGATTTACGTTGTTACGTCCGACGTAACTTACGCCAGCTTCGTAAGACAGCCCTAGCCCTAGCTGGGACTAATGGCCAAAGTATATATATACTAAATATAGATCTTGTAGGCCTATATTGACTAGCACATCATTTGGGAAAATAAGAAATGATGACATTTTTGGATATCCATAGTTTTCCATATTCGTTCTTCAAAACATAGTTACTGCTTATAAATGCCAGCCTTGTCTCCGTCATACACACAGAGAAGGTTATGGCCTACAAGACCATGCATGAGTAAAATTAGACAGAAATTTGATACATAAACTTCATATCATGTAGAGTTTTTTCTTGAATTGGTATCCAGCTAGTAGCTCTTTTGACCTGTTTACAGCTATTATAGCTTTTTTCATTTGCTTTCCCTAACCTGTTAAAATAAGCAACTTATGGAATATGCCGTAATAATAAGAATTGTAAACAATATAATCAAAGGTAAAAATACACCACAACACAGCTAGTTACACTTGTAGCTTGGGTATAAATTTCCCATCCTAAAATCTAAAAGTTTTGTGAATTCTGTTTGGCTTGAGGGTAGACTATTTTATTTGCCCAAAATAAGAGGTGACATTAGGCAGGTCGGGCCAATTTTAATCATCCATAGTTTGTTTCTAAAACTTATACCAAGCTATTCTTCACATAGTTATAAGATGTAATTAGAATTCCGTTTGACATGTATAATCATATTTACTTAGAAAAATGATATTTAATAAATCAGGGGAGACAACTTTTGTCTCTAAATATGGGTCTTTTCCAAGCATTTTTATGAATGGTAGTTATTTTTCTGTTCAAGCGAAAATGAGCAAACAGGGTCCAGTGAAAGGGCCCTGAAAAAATACACAGACTACACTTTTTGTTTTATTTTTAACTTTTGAGACTCACATTTGCTTTTTAACTTTTATGATCGAATACCTTGTACCAACATTTGATGACGTCACCGACCTGCCTAGTGACATATTTAACATATCACCACGAAAAGTATCTGACGTAAAGATTATATTTTGAACAATTTGATTCTTGAATGACCATCCATCTATCTCTTTAACATTGTGAACCCTGTAGAACTTAGGGCCAGCCTATTGTTTGCCAACTGGCCCGTTTCAGTTACCTGCTATTCTTTATCATCATTCCCCAATTTCTAACAAAATTACTTTCATTACAATAGAGGTTTATTTGAACGAATGATAGAGTTTGTGATGACATCACAGGTACAACATCTGAACTTCCCTAGGCTTCATTTCATGTACTTGTAGTAAAATAATCCTCTAATCAGCTATTGCCTCAAATTACTGGTAGATGTACATGCCCTTTGAGTCTCACATTTACACTACATGCTGGAGCTACATTTCATGATGCCTAATGAAGGTCAAAGAGGCCAGTTTGGAAACCTTAATAATGACATAAGACCTTAGGCTTTCTCATGCAGGAAAGTTGGAACCCTTTTATTTCAAGTCCAAGCCCTCCCAGCGATCTTTACCAATATCAAATCATAGTTTTGCTGTTTTGGGAAACGTTGTCACATTGATTAAACAACATCCCCATTTCTTTGCTTTCTATCAAATACTGATGACCAAGGCTTTGTCTGTAGGATTAGCATGGATAAGACAAATACTACAGCAAGTGCATGTAGTGCTCAAGTGACGGATGCTATGTGCAGTGCAGCTCACATGAGCTTTATTTTTCTATTATTAGAAAATGATATACCAAATAAGTTAGCTTTCCTGAAGGATTAGTTTAGACAGGTCATGCCAGTTGGGTGGTTTTGGAGGAGGGTGTGGTGATGTTACACTGATGTAAGCTCTTTAGTCTCTCGGTATATGTAACCTTTGTATGTCTATGCTGTTGAGTGCATTATTTAAACACCAATCCATGCAGTGTGAACTGATTGTGATCATCATAGTTGGGTCATTTGGGTGGTTACGGGAAGATGGGTGGGCTGTAAAATTTGTAAGTGTCCCAGTGTATCTAAAGTTTATATGTGTATAATGTATGTAATGTTAACTGTTGAATGGAGCGTTAAAGACCAATCAATTCAACATGAGCTGATAATGATTATCCTAGTTCAGTGGTTCCGAGAAGAGGATTCATAATTGGGGTATTGGGCTATATACTATATTGGTCTCTCACTTTTTTTAACACTAAAACATAGGGGTGTAACGATACATCGATGCATCGATAGTATCGATACAAGGAGCTTTGGATACGGGTATCGTATCGTCAGTTGCATATCGTGATACGTTATTAAAGGGAAGTAACTGCGTAATTAATAAAGATGCGAGAGTATTTTAATATATTTTATTCGAATTTGAGTTTTGTTACAGCTTTGCGTTGTGCCATTGATCAGTGTGTGTTCTGGTTGACAAGATTTCTATTATAAAATAAAGCTGAAATTCTTAATTTTACTCTTGTTTTGTTGATATAGATATAGGTTTGTTAGGTGCTTTACCCAACACTCAGATGAATTCACTTATATTAAGTATTTCATGTACACAGATATAACATATTATATTATATTGAAGATGAAAGAGTTCCATATGTATCATGATACTATTGTATCGTGACCGTGTATCGTGATACGTATCGTATCGTGAGATTTCTTGCGATACTCAGGCCTACTAAAACACACGGGCACAGGGAAAATCTTCTTGTCTAAAATAACCACGGAGACAAATTTATATATATATTTATTTATATCATTATGATGCTTGTATTTGTATAACCTTAGCTGTGGATTGCAACGTTTAACACCAATCAATTCAAAATGAACAGATTGGTATCAGCATCATCAAGATGTGTTTGAAATTGCTGATATCCAGTGTGGCTTTACTTTGCAGCATACCAGAAGAGAACAAAATGGGATTACAGACAGTTACAGCATTAGCAATTGTAGCGGTGTTCTGTGGTATATCATACGGCCAGGTCCCTGGTAAGGGTAAATGTCCCGACGTTGATGTAGAACAGGACTTTGATGTTGGATCAGTAAGTGAAACTTTTCAATATTTTATGTTGAATTTTCCCCTGCTTTGTTGTTGATTGATTTTTTATTACAATTATTTAACTGTTAAGGACCATTTATATGGGTAGGATTTCAGCAACCAGGGGCCGGTTTCTCAAAGCAGCGTAGCTTATGTTTTTATCTGACTGTCATGACAACCCATAGCCTACCAAAGAGAAACGTTGCTTTGACAAATACATTAAAAACTGTGCTATGTTGCTTTGTAAAACTGGCGCCTTGCTCAAAGGATAGCCTTGACCTTCCAGAAATACTGGCCATCTATTGCATAGTCTGTTCCTTTGCATATATTCATGATTGAACACAGGGGCACAAGGACAATTTTCTCGACACACTTGTGCAATGTTTGTCGAGCTTAGAATTAAAAACCCAGAAGGTTGGGGTCCAGTCTCCTTACCCAAAACACATTGAAAAGTCAGTCCAATAATATAATGAAATGATGTTGATTTGAGGATGTTATGACACACTAAACTATCGATCTTTATGCATAAAATTTTGATTGTTTTTTTTTGTATTTATATTTTTTTAGTGTAAACATTTTGGTATACTGTAAGATAAAACAGGCAACTTCAGAAATTCAGAAATTCCTTGTCTATAAAAACTATGTAATAGTTGTCTCCCCTTGATAACCGTTTTGTCTTAATTTTGATGAGTTCAACAAATGTTCGTATTAAAACTAATTTTATCGTAATATTAACTCTGTTTTATCTATTTCAGTATCAAGGAGTATGGTATGAGTATGAAAGGTTTTTTGCAGCCTTTGAAATCGGGAATATCTGTGGTCAGGCCAACTATACCCTGAAGCGTAGTGGAAAAATTGGAGTAAGAAACATGGGCCTCAATAAATGGTAAATTGACTTATTAAACTAAAACACATTTTGAACGCTTACTACATGTGTCGTCATTTTTTCTCTGCTGATTGGTTTCAGTATAAATACGCTCATTAATAGAGCCAATTTTGAACTTCCATTGGCACGTGTTGTCAATTATAGAGGAAAATTCATTTATCATAACATACATGTATGACATTTTGCAATTGTTATTCCTTTTTATTAAGAAGTTCAAATAGGTTTCTTGATGCCAATGGTGGAAATTTACGTTAAATGAAGTTGAATGAAGGAAACCTTTACATCCTGGTTGTTTAAACTTTGTTTTCATTTGGCAAATGCATTCCTTTTGCACAGACTTCATTTCAGCACAAATTGTAAAGTTTGTTCTGGGAGCTTTTTGATAAGTAACACCAATTTGTGGGAAAAATTATTAGCGTTAATACATTCCTAGTTAAAATGACTTTAAAAAAGTCTGTGATTTCTGTCTTAGTGAAACGTTCCTGTTTTAATAAGTAAATAAAAGTTGTTTTCCCATTAATTGGTGTTGCTTATCATGTCTTCATCAACTTTTCAACTCTTACACCGCTTAAGATTATTTGACTTATGTTTTGGCATGGTCAGGTTAATTGAGGCACGAAACCGGGCTCTTTGCCCGGCGAAAACCACCACACTGATATGGCAAGTACCAGGCAGCTCTTCTACATACAGTGATCAAGTACACATAAAACTTATGTGTCGGTGAAAATATAAGAAAAAAGTTTGAACCGAAGCAGTTAATGTCATTCAAAAGTTAACATTCTTGTCTTTCAATATTGCTACAATTTACACCTATGTTTAAAATCCCTGTTTTAACGACTGAATTGACTCCACATAGGACCCACAGAGTGACATCGGTGGAAGGAGAGGCCTACGCTCCAGATCCTAATGTCAAAGCTAAACTGGTTGTGTCTTTCCCAAGTGTGCCAGGTATGTAGATTGTCTCTATTTGGACTTATTGAAATGTTCAGATGGTTAAGCAGCACATATGCATGTGTACTGTAAGTTCATGACTCTCATGCTCTTAATCTTTGGAAAATGTGTGAATAATTAGCTAACACAGTATAGTGCTTTGGATGACCTTGTGATAATTCTCTTCTACAATATAATGCAGATTTAAACCACACATACATGTAGTTAGTAGAATGTTCCAATGTGGGTCTGCTTCCATTAATTAAGACCAGCCCCGATAGCTCAGTTGGTAGAGCGTCCGCTTCAGGGCTGGGAGATCTGGGTTCAAGCCTTGGCCGAGTCAGACCAAAGACTTTTTTAACAGTGGGAGCTGCTGCTGCTTCGCTTGGCGCTCAGCAATAGGAGTTACAGCAGCGATTGGTTTACCTGGTGTCAGTATAATATGACAGGGTGAGGGGGCTTCCTGGGTGTCTTCATCAAGTCGTCTCGGTGAGGCAGTACCAAATAAAAGAGCAGTGGAAATCTGAGCACTAAAACACACAAGCACATGGAAAATCCCGTCTAAATGTGGAGACAAGTTTCGTTAAAAACAGCTATATGATTTAGACCGTTATACCCAGACAGGAGTTTGGCTTATATCAGTAGAATTTACCGGAACACTTTGTAATGTAATATTGACAATGTTTATGCATCTTCAGCTATGGCAAGAATATCAGTAAACTGAGATTAAACGTAATAGGATCCTGGGGGGAAAAAAGTGAAAATATTGGTCCCCCCCCATAAATAACTAACACTGAAGGTAGACTACAGACAAGGGAGTTTAGCCCTGACAAGTAGATCTATCAAACATCTGTTCTTTTTATAAGCAATGACTGGCCTTTGGGTCAGAGGTCGAGCCATTTTACTTTGAAGTACATGTAGTTTGTATTGTTTTTATATATGTAAATGAAATTGATCATCCCTCATTTTTTTCCTTATTTGAATGTACAGGTCCATTTGCCAAGGGGAACTACTGGGTCTTGGCCACTGACTATGATAGTTATGCTGTTGTCTGGTCCTGTGCTGACATTGATCTTAAGCTGTTTGATCTACATGGATGTAAGTATTACCAATAAATGTGATCAATCAACTAATCAATATGATCAGATATATTGTTATCTAAGCCTCTCTGCCTTTAGTTATATGTTGCACTCAGTCCACTTCATCAGCCCCCCTCCCCCCAAAAAATGATAATAAACCGCTGATTTTCTGAGTGGATTCTTATTTCCTTTAAAATAAATCAAATGTTTTATATAAGTTAATATCCAATCGTTTGATACAGGCCTATTGTTGAATTAATGAAAAAATTAATTGATGAAATGAATCGGCTATCGAGACTGTAATTTATAAGTCCTTTATTGACCACAATCTGTTTACGAGAAATTATACCTTTATGAATTTTCTTGTGAATCAGGGTATTGAATGCAATTCTTTAAAACAATTGAGTCCTGGAAAAATATGCCTACAGTACATGTAGACTAATTCTGTCTTTCTTCTTTGAGGGTCTTGGTGGCTCGGCTGAAGGGTTGCAGGGGCAATCCCACTCAAACCAAATCAAATTAAAAATATCCTGGAAAATTTGCCAGGCGCTCTTTATTAAAAGGTCCGGTTGCCACCAGGAAAAATGCCTGTTTTCCACCCCCACTAAGCCTAGCATCCACTCCATATATGTGAAATAATGTTAAGTGTGTGGTAAAATGTCAATCAATCTTTCTTCTTTCCTCAGCCATCGCGTGGATTCTGACCAGAAAACGTGGGGTGTTGGATGCTGAATTAAGACAAGAGATTTACAACAAGTTCAAATCCTATGGCATTAACCCAAATTACTTCAAGAGAGTCGACCAAAGTGATTGTCCCAGCCATATCAAAACAGAAGAAACTAATGATATTGATTTCAAATATTTGTAGAAAAAAAAAAGATCTTTTTTAACCTATCATACTTTCTTTAATCTCAGTCAGACAAATTATGTTCTACTAAATATGTAAACGTTTGGAATTGTTTGTTCTTGATGCGGCACTGGTTTGGGTATGGTCAGGGTGTTTGGGGTGTAAAAGGCTTAATAGGGGCTGGGTGGGGATAGGGGGAGGGGGTATTGGGGCCAGAAAACCGGTGAAAAAGGATGATCTGTTACATATTAAAGTGTGTGTTTTTTAAACATAAGCTTCTTTGTATATAATTATTGGCAAAGTTTGTTGATAAGTTTTTCATTGTTACAATTTTACTTGTGTTGTGATGGTATTCTTTTGAGTGAATTTCATTCTCAGTTAATGTTGAGATTTAATAGCAAAGTACCTCAGTCATCAAAGTTAGTGTTTTCCAAGATGTTTCTCCAAATAAAAACAATAGATCTGTTATCTGGAATCTCTTACATATCTCACCCTTTTTTCTGGAGCATTTCATAAGAACTTCATAAAAATAGTGCTTTTTCATTGAGTGCTGTTAGGCTAGTTGGCTGGGGCAAAGGAGGGAAAAAGTGCAGTTAGGCTAGTGGGTTGGGACAAGGGAGGGAAAAAGTGCCGTTTGGGTAGTGGGCTGGGACAAGGGAGGGAAAAAGTGCCGTTAGGCTAGTGGGCTGGGACAAGGGAGGGAAAAAGTGCCGTTAGGCTAGTGGGCTGGGACAAGGGAGGGAAAAAGTGCCGTTAGGCTAGTGGGCTGGGACAAGGGAGGGAAAAAGTGCCGTTAGGCTAGTGGGCTGGGACAAGGGAGGGAAAAAGTGCCGTTAGTCTAGTGGGCTGCGGCAAGGGAGGGAAAAAGTGCCTTATAATCAAGGCCTAAAGGTATTGGTAGGTTTTTTTCCCTTTTGTACGTTAAGGGTCACAAATGTGTCTGGAGCCAATGTTTACTGCCACACACTAGGCCTATGTTTATCACCGTAGTTTTGTTATGTATATTTCGTTTATATACCCAAGAAGAATTGCTTGCTATTATTTACCACTGTGGAGTAATTCTGTGAACCTATTCAGGCCAGCTCCCCAATATGGGGGTGGAATTGGCGGGGCAGTAATAGCTCACGAATTATTTTAGATTTTGCAACACATTCCACAGCTAGATATAAGTTTTTATTTTGCTAAATATCCATAAATGTTTTCTACCTTGAACAACTTTTTGAATGTTTTCCTCACAAAAATTGTATATGACTAAAGTAAACTCAAATCTTTAGAATAATTTTTATTTTGCCATAGGCTATTGCATTTTCTCTTATGCTTTTTGGGTAAATTAATTTACCGTTTAAAGCTTTATGCATTGTTTTCAAAGGTAAAATGTTTTGTTTACGATGTAAATGACGATAAAGACTACATGTAGGTTATTATGAAGACCTATATTCCAAAGGTCTATACTTTTCAATCCGGCTATAAAAAGCTTTTTTCTTTGGCCAATATTGAATGTGCCCATATCTGGACTATCATTCTTCTAGAATTGTCTTTTTGCCTCCGAACAATACATGCACGTAAGAAATCTCTATGCTTATAAATTAAAGTACATGTTCTTTTTCTTTAATCCGTCTCATTGATCTTATTTTTAATAATTTTTTTTAAATCGAGAACATTTGGTTTATTTTTGTTTGTTCTGTCTCTTTCGGGCCTTAGTGGCTTTAGCTCACAGAAGGTTAAAACGGATTCAACTACATGTAATCTGACTTGGTTTTGACTTCCAGTTAGCCCAGGGGGGTATTTCATAAACCACATATAGTCGACTACGGCCAGCTAGTCGACTAAGCAGTAATGTTAAAGCAGTGCTATTCTAGTCGGCTAGGCCAGTTTAGCCTTCTAAAACTGTTTATGAAATAACCCCCAGGGGGGTATCTCATAAACCACATATAGCCGACTACGGTCAGATAGTCGACTAAGCAGTAATGTTACAGCACTGCTATTCAAGTCGGCTAGGTCAGTTTAGTCTTCTTAACCTGTTTATGAAATACCCCCCAGGGCCTCGCTGGCTCAGAGGGATAGTCTCTCAGGCCTTCCATCCATGCAATTCGAATCCCACTTTTTTCACTCGATCGCCTGATGTGGAACAGTTACCTAACAATCCAATAACTTGAAATGATATAGTTTTTCTTTTAATACTTTATTTGAGATTAATGAACGGCCAAATGAATGTTATTAACATACATGCACGTCTTTCGTACGGGTTACTGACTTAATCAACGTTTTTTTTTTATTATTTTAAAGTTCTACTTCATTCGCTCTCGTAAAAATAGAAATTCGAGAGAAAAATCAGAATTTTGGCAGTTCGAGGGAGGCCATTGGTAGTATGTGACGCATTGGCAGAAAGCTTGTATGTTTTAATATCCAATGCTCAAGAGAGAGCGGGGCCTCCGTGGCTCAGTAGGTAGAGCGTTGGACGCTCAATCCAAACAGCCTTCCATCAATGGGTCGCGGGTTTGAATCCCACTCAGTCCAAACAAATTGGAACATTTTCTGACTGGGTTTTCACTCGATGACCTATGTGGGATGGTTGTCAGTTACCACCGGAAGGTCATGGGTTTCCTCCCACAACAAAATTGGCAACGCCGCCATATAAGTGAAATAATCCTGAGCGCGGCGTAAAACACCAAACAATCAAGAGAGCGAGAGAGAAAAAAAATGTCCTCCCTCTCGACGATTTCAATGATTGATCCTACTGCCATACGCTGAGAAATAATGTCGCGTGTAGAAGATCTCGTAGAATGGTACAAGATCTCGATTTTGATTGATTTATGAAAGCTATCAAATTTTTTAAAGTGAGGATACCGGAAAACAAACATTTATCACCAACAGCCGGTTCAGTAAACATTCCCATCCAGTTTTCTTCAATTGAAGATGCACCTAAAAGATTGATTGATTGATTGATTGGTGCTTTACGCCACGCTCAAGATTATTTCACTGATATGGCAGCGTTGCCAGTTATATTGTGGGAGGAAGCCGGGCTCTATGTCCATAGGAAAACTGGCAACTATCCCACATAGGTTGTTCGAGTAAAAACCCAGTTAAAAAATTTTCCATTATTTTTTTGGGGACTGAGTGGGATCCGAACCCGCGACCCAATGGTCGAAGGCTGTTCGGATTGAGCGTCCAACGCTCTACCTACTGAGCCACGGAGGCCCCTCACCTTAAAGGAGAAGGAAATGATAGAACTTAGTAAATACAGTACAGGCGAGCTAAATTTTCCTGTCTAAAGGTCCGCTCACACGGTGCGATTTATTGTACCGACTTGTAGCATGCGATTAAAATGGATACTTTTAATTGGTTGATACGATTTGTCAACCAATCAAATACATCCATTTTTATCGCATGCTACAAGTCGGTACGACAAATCGCACCGTGTGAGCGGGCCTTTACGTTACCAAAACCATATCTCTACGATTTCTCCCCGCCAAAATGTGCTATAAGAAAGTTAAAGCCACACGTAACGCAAAAACCCAGAAGACTGTTTACATTAAAAACAGTGGACGGTTTTCTGTATTTTTCCCAGACAGAAAAAGTTAAGAACTTTCTGTTTTTACCAGAAATTGAAAGCTTTGACATCATTTAGTATTTTTAATTTGAAAGTGAAAAACAGATTTTTCAGGTATCCGCAATGTAAACAAACTTAGAACCTGAGCGCGTGCGCAAGTGCGTAATGGTTTGAGTCGTCTGGGCGATCTAACGTCATAATATAATTTGACGAACTTTATCTAAGAAATACATACTCACGATCGAGTAAGAGGGACTATAAAAGGCTGCCGAGTGCACATCACAGACAAAAACGCTTGAATGAGGTTAATCCAACACTTACCTTAACCAACACTGATCGGTGTTGTTGTTGTAATCGAGCTTCGATTCTTCTCCGTTTGTTTTTCACCCTCATTTGTACATTCTAAACCCAATTGGACATGCCTTATGTGTGCTATGTTTAATTTAAGTGGGTTTAGCTGTAGTAAACTCGTGCAAATTGGTTTTCTTAAAGGCCCACTTGCCGCCGTAGCCTGTTTAAATTTGCTAAGAAAACCAATTTACATGAGCTTACTACGACTAATACAACTAAACTTAAACATAGGACACATAAAACATGTCTAGTTAGCTTTAGAATGTAGAAATGGGGTGAAAAACAAACGAAGAATCGAAGCCTGATTACAACAACAACGATCAGTGTCGGTCAACTTTCGTGTTGGATTACCCTCATTTCAGGCCTTTTTATCTGTGGTTTACACTCAAATAATTATCAGCAGGCTTTTGCAGTCGCTGTTAACCGATCGTCAGTCTGTATTTCTCATATAAATAGGCCTACATAAAATTACATTGTGCCGTTAGTTCACTCACTCGACTGAAACATAAAATCGCCAATAGGGGGCAGTTTGGTTTGTTTACGTTACGGGCACTTAACAATTCAAATTTTCAAATTCAAATTAAAAATACAAAGTGACATATTCCTGATTCCCAAGAAAATAACGCGACTTTTCGTTTAGGGTGGAAATTTAAACAACACATTGTTGACAGATTGTCAAAAGAATGTTACATTGCAAACAGACGTTTACACTTTTTCAAGTTTCAAGTCACATAATTAACAGAAAATTCAAAAGGAGTTGGGAGTGGAGATTCAATGTATTATACAAACCGGGCTGTAGGATATTATGAACTAATTCCTCGTATTAAACTTGAGTTACAATTGTAAAATTTTCAAGTTTTGCAATAAAAAAAATGGTAAAAATATAATGTTTTGGAAGCAAAAACTGGTATTAATCATGTTTTACCATTAATACAATACCATAGTTTATAATATCATGTCCCATTGGTTTACCTTGGCATGTTGTAAAGGCTACCATAGTATTGCGTGGTAGACCGTGGTGTTTCGGGACATTGATTTCGTTTTTTTTTAAAAGGAAATGTCAGAAACTCTTTAAAATAAGTAAAATGTTAGATTTAATTACTGTTATTTTCTTCTCATCAAATTAAGAAAATGTCCATTCTGTGTCATCATGTCATAACACTTTTCTCCGTGTACAGTAAAAGCAGGGTTCCATTTTGTTGATTTTATTGCAAACATATCCCTTGACTTGGGACGGCTTTGACAAAAAGTCCAAACCTTGTTATTGATTTCTTTAAAGGCTCTGACCTCCTCGAAAAATTCGTCGCCTTCGTCTCGCACCATTTTCCAAAATTTGGGGTAAAAGTGGTCGTATAACAAATATTCTGCGGTTGACAACATTTTATATCGGTCTAAAAATACGTCGTTGAAAAGTAACGTTTTTCTTGAACTGCCTGTTACATGCTGTGCCATATGTATGATGTCATAGAATTGCCAACATAAACGGCGCTTCATTAAAACCATAGATTCATCAAAATACTCCTGTACCAACACTAAGTCAATGTTTTTATCAAGATCACTTTCTATAAAGTTTTTCACATAATTTGCATCCAATGATTTTTCGACAGGCACCCCCAGTCGAATTGACATTTGATTTATGAAGACGTCCCCTGGTCTTTGATTCGGCGGCATTGATTGCAGACGACCATATGCCCTGTTTACCAGAGATTCCATCGAATAGGAAACATCAGAGTTATTAGGGTTGTGGAACATGTACGTAGAAACGAAACGACTCAATGGTTCTCTGAAAGATGCCACAACAACAACATCCTTTGGAAAAACTTTTCGTATTGTGGTATAATTGTATGTTGAATGTACAACCAGCAGATCATAATGTTTGTCACTGGCAATCGGTAGAATGTCCCTCGGGGTGAGGGCAGGGAGTTCAAAATGATTTGTCACCTTCGGGAGGGCAAAAATCAAGTTTCGAGCACGTCCAAATAGAATCAGAGTTGAGGTTATCGTTCCACTACCAGTTTTTGGGACCTTTATGTACGCAATGTGCCTCTTTTCCGCGCATTTGTCCTTCGTTCTTTCGAATAACTTTACCTGATCTCGCAAACTTTGTCTTGACAGTGCGTTATAGAAGACCTTTAAATCCTCAAAGCGCGTGGTTACCACTTCTCGGCTTGGTTTGATTGTCACCGATGGTAATAGGTGGACTGTCACAAAAATAAATACCAGAATCGCCAAGAAGGAAACACTGGCTGCAACGCTAAAACATACAAACAAACGAGAAGTAAGTACATGTATACGTATTTAGGGTGTAAAAATTAAACTAAGGACAACTTTTCAGTTAAGTAGTTGGAGATCATGAATATAATCATAATTGCATGTGTAGAGTTGGAAACACTTTTATTATATTTTATCCGAGATCTCGTGGCATTCTACAACGTACTGCATGATATCTAGAGGAAACCCTTGATGTATGTGGGAGAATTAGCAAGTACTCGCCGAAGGTCGAAAGGGGGGGGGGGGGAGTTAGCTTGGCAAAGACCCTCGTTTCCTATTCCTATCCAACTAAACCTGACAAGGCCGCCATATAAGTGAAATAATATTGAATGTGGTGGTAAAGATCAATCAATCATTCTAGAGGAAACTTCATCCCCCCCCCCCCACCAAAAAAAAAACACACACACACCCATGCACACGCACGCACATCCTAGACAAATATGCATGTAAAGGTTGAACAAAATAACCACATATCATATAATGGCAACTTACTAACAGTTCAATTGTTTTATGAAAAAAACATTTCAATCAGTAAGTAAAATATTTTGCAGGGATTTCCTCCCAACATGAGCAAATTGTCAAAATGACTCTTTTCAGAAGGATTTCCAAGGGGAACTTCTGTTGTTTCCTTTGATCTCTAAGCACTAAATAATAACTTTAAACTGATTGCGATTTTTATTCGTTTTACTTTAAATTTTGAACTATGACAACTTGCTTCGACTTGCTCAATTTTAACAAATTTAATGGAAATTGATGATGATTCATTTCAGACAAATTTTCCCATATAAAAAGGAAACAGTTATACAGTGTTTGACAACAAGATTACCAAGCAGAATGTTTATATATCTTAATGGCTTTAGAGGTTGGACAAGAAAAGTCTCCAACGCCTATGAAATGGAGAGAATATATGTACATCAGAAGCCCCTAAAGCCTCCAGAACCAAATTTTGTGATTTATCCAATCTTTGTTTAAATGAGTAAATGTGCTTTCTAATAATTTCCCCAAACGAGGGAATGCCATGTACGGCAAACATCATACTGGCACTACAATCATATACCTAAAATGCATGAGCCATGGCACCTGAAAGCATTGTTGTACAGTACCTTAAATTTGTTGTACACTGATTTCGTAAAATAAAACCATAGATAATTATTTTTTCTATGATGATTATGTGTCAGAACTTAGATAATGTTCTTTTCTGATCTTCGCCTGTCTGTCTACCGTGCTGATTACTATCTTCTTGTTATTGTGGCCTTTTCTCTAAAATGGTCATGCTTGTTTATTTTGGATTATTATCTGATCATTTATAAATAAGGGTTAAAAAATATATATATATATAGTTATATGTAAATATTCTGCTTCATCAAAAATTATGTATACTGTCGTTAGGTACACAGTCTAAGCCAATGGCTTAAAGCGCACAATCAATAAACATGTTTAGAAAAAAAACATAGATGTGAACAGTATAGACTCTAAACACAATAGTCTCTAAACAATGCCTTCTTAACTAAACAAGAACCAATGGGGACGTTTTGGGCATGATATGGGGACGTTTTGGGCATGATATGGGGACGTTTGGGGCATGCTATATCGGGACGTTTTGGGCATGATATCGGGACGTTTTATATTTACACGGGGACTTTTCGGATGGGGAAGTTTCGGACTGAAGACGTTTTGGGCAGTTTCCTGTCAAAGTTATTATATGAAACCTAAATGGTTCGTATCAGATTTTGTTGGCAGCCCTCGGCTCGTACAGATAGCATTTTCTCATGGAGTGATCGAACTAGTATTTTTACATAGTCTACAGAGTATTAATAAAATGACATACCTTTGTTCCATGACCAATTAAGACAAAGTCACTTCCACCGGACAATATGAGTCTTTTACTCTATACTAAAACTGCGACTCCTAGATCAAATGCCAGTTTCTGAGAATATATCTCACTATTTCAATGCAATATATATGCTTCAGTTCAAACAATACACTAGTAATCGAAACACTTGTTACTGTAGAAAAGGATTTGACAGTGTTTGTTTTTGGCTTGATTATATAACCTTATTTGGTTTGTAAGACATGCAGCATAATGAATGAAGCCAGAGTTGAAGATTGTATCCGGCTGAGAGTTGAAAGGTCAACGAAAATTACATCACAGTTTTGACAAGTTAAAGTGGCATGAGCTGCCAAAATGTTGATATTTTGACGTAAAAACAAAATGCTGAAATTATTGTCTATTTTTATCAAGACGTATAATTCTATTTTTATCAAGGCGTATAATTCAGAAGCTTTTTAGTGCTTCTAGTCTCAAAAGCGTACGATAAGTATTGTTTTGAACTAACTTTGGCTTAGAATGAATGAATGGTCGTCCCGGTTATTTAAATGACCTCGATGACCTTCAAAGTCTCTTACTGTCGGGACGATCGTTTTGTTGAAGGCCTAGGGCTTATGAAAACACCTACATTTTTTGACATCTAAATATGCCCCCACTTCGGGGGATTTAGGTAAGTGTCAAAGCCGACCAGTAGTGAGGGAAGATAGCCCAACAGTCGGAACACACTTCGGCTACCTTCGCTCGCTATCGCTCGGCTTTGACACGCCTCGGACAGTCTGCGCTTTTTATACCATAATCACCGTATTTTTGGACTGAATACAAAAGTCGAAAAATAAAATAAAAATTGTTGTAAATTGACCAAACGCTGAAATCATCTAGAAAGATTTTTTTATATATGTTATTTAGCCCGGTAAAGCACATGTTGTGTAACGCAAAGAAGAGACGCAGTTTCGGTACATTTCAGGAATCCAATGCTTCAATTATAAAACTGATCGAGCCTGAACGTTAAAATAATAGTATTTCGGTCCTTTACATTATCACGAGGACACTTTCGATGGGCCCTCAAGAGGATATGGAAATTGTACGTTACACGGCTACCTTTTTGGTCGCCACATTCAAAATGACCTGCAGTCTATCAGAGAGTATTTCACACACGTAAATCCCCGAAGTTATCAGACTGGATATCCGAAGTCAGTCTGATAACTTCGGGGATTTACGTGCGTGAAATACCCTCTGGGCCTGTCTTACAAAGCTGTCGTAAATTTGCGCATAAACCTACAACATGGACAGGTTGCGTCCAAGGTGTAAGTTACTATAGTTTTAACACTGGTTTATGCCCGACGTAACTTACGCCAGCTTCGTAAGACAGGCCGCTGATAGATTGCAGGTCATTTTGAATGCATTCAATATTGCAATTTAGTTAACTGGGCGAGAAGGGGAGAAAACAACTTTACTGAAGTATAAGAGGCCAAAATATTTAATAGTCTCCCTTTGTCCATATCAAAAGTCAATCTAAAATAGAGATTGATCCTACTGCCATTCGTATGTCTCGAGTTGAAGATCTCGTAGAATGGCACGAGATCTCGATTGATCAAAAGTGTGAAGTTGGCCACAGGTTTTTGAAGCTTTATCGTTTGTAGGCCGGTGGCTGTAACTTGAAAAGTCGCTATAAATAGGGTTCCGTAGCCGATCTCTGAAATATACTTTTTGTATGTTTTTTTATATTCCTTAGGACATACTTTAGCCCCCCAAAAAGTTCGTCCATTTCAAACCCCGGCGTTTTCGCAAAAAAGACATGTAAAAGGAACCCTTTCCCGCGCATATTGTGGCCATAGGCACACGGAGTGCTCTCCCCTTACCCCTCTATCCAATACATATTATATAGAGGGGTAGGCCTATAGGGGAAAGCTCTCCGTGTGCCTGTGGATTTTTTTCTATTAAAGTGGCATGAGCTGCCAAAATTCATACTTTTTTTTCATAATTTCTGATCGTCGCGACAGTAAGAGGCTTTGACGGCCATCGAAAAAGGCCTTGGAAAAACTATATGATTGGCGTTGGAATGAGGATAATCCATACGACCCGTACGAACCGAAAACGCGTTCAAAAAGTAAACAAAATTTAAATAACCGGGACAATAAACAATACTTTTCCGTACATATTCGAGACTAGAAGCACTAAAAAGCTTCTGAATTCTTGCGAAAAATAGCCAATAATTTCAACATTCTGTTTTAACGTCAAAATATCAACATTTTGGCAGCTCATGCCACTTTAAGCGTTTTTATTAAGGCTATTTACCTTCCTCTGCCGCACATGAGAGAACAGTCAAAATAAACAGATTTGTATGAAGATCAACAAGTTTATGCAATCTATTATCAATATACATTTTAACACTATGTTTTCATCCGATTTTTCCGATGCTTCACGTAACAAGCCCTCTAATATATATATATAGTAATAATGTAATTTTAGAATCACACATCTGGGCCATATAACATATAGTTTAAATTACAGATACAATAATGTATTTAAAATTTAATGCAAGCTTCGACAAGAGTGTTCGGTAGTAAGTGGTGGGGGGGGGGGGGTGCTACCGTTCCACTTCATCAAATTTGTCAACAAATTTGGTGTCGCATGTATGATGGTGTTGGCAGGATTATTGGGGGACACTCAGAGAAACCAGGCTTAATCTATACCCCTCCCCCTCCAGGAAACCCTGACCTTTCGCTGGTTCCAAGTGACCATCCCACTTACATCGTTCATAGCCCCCCTGATCAGAGGCCCCCTGATCATAGGCCCCCTGAGTGATCGAGAGTTTACCTCGCACATGAAGTGTCACACTAAATCGAATTATTGTATTACACATAGGGGGTATTAACAAATATTTAATACCGCCCCCTCCCCCCCACCTCCCTCCAAAGTTTAACTCTATAATTTAAACTAGGGCACCATACTACACTACAGTAGGCTACAGGCATACACAGAAAATTGCTATAATAGAAAATACAAACCCCCGTCTTTGGTCTCGACTTGAAGTTTATCTCTAACTATTTTGTGGTGAAGTGTAATCTTTTTTGCACATAATGCATTGCAATGGCAGCACTACCAATTGATTGATTGATTGATTGATGTTTTACGCCGCACTCAAGACTTTTTCACTTATATGGCGGCGTTGCCAGGTTTAGTGAGGGGGGGGGGGGTGCTCATTGCCCAGAGGAAACCCCGGCCGACCTTCGCCGAGTACTTGGCAACTCTTGCACATACGTCAATCGAGTGAAAATCCACTCAGAAATTTGTCAATTTTTATTTGGTCTGAGTAGGATTCCAACCCGCGTCGCATCGATGGAAGGTTTGTGTGGGACCGAAGGACGATCACTCTAGATAACCCACTGGCCCACCGAGGCCCCGGCAGCACTGCCGAAGACCGTGCTGTATTATGTATATTTATGGACACTAAAACACACGGGCACAGGGAAAATCTTCTTGTCTAAAATAACCACGGAGACAAGTTTCTAATTGTGTTAAAAAGAGGTATATTTATTTGTTGTAATAAAGTAAACCTATGATATTTCATTAGGTTGACGACTGACAGGAGCTTGGCCTTAGTCAGTAGAATTTTCTGGAACACTTTGTATTACATTGACAATGCTTACGCATCTTAAGCTATAGTAAGAATATCGTCAGACTATATATTATGCCCCCCCCCCCATACCCTTTCCCAGAAAACCTAGGTAGAAGGCAGACAGGGGAGTTTAGCCCTGACCAGTATGTCTTTCAAACTCTTGTTCTTTTTATAAGCAATGACTGGCCTTTGGGTCAGAGGTCGAGCAAGTTTACTTTGAAGTAGTTTGTATTCTTCTACTATAATCTTGGCCATAGCGATGCTAGCTTTGTTATACTGAAACACAAATGGTATTATAGTTTTTTCACGACATCTTCCGGGGTCCAAGTTCAAACCCAAAGGATAAATAGTTTGTAATGTTTGAATCCAAAAACTTTCCCTTTCCAAACGTTTGTGCTTGGTATCTGCAGCGGAAGTGAGAAATGGGATTTTCTCAATAGGCATGATTTCAAAATGGTCCTTGACCGAATGACCTTGAGTATTGAAATGTTGTGCCACGGGTACATCATGTTTAAGTCTTATACTAGATAAATGGTTGGCTGCTCTTTGTCGTAGAGAATTCTGAGTTTCTCCGACGTACTGTTTGCGACATTTTTTGCACGTGATTACATACACGATATTAGAGGAGTCACAATTAAGATTCTCTGCCATTTGATATTTGTTGCGAGTTTGTTCTCCGAAAAAGGTTCCGCGATCGGGTACGTATGTATCGAGTTTGCATCGCGTCTTAAGGCATTTCATTGATGTACCTGAGAGAAATGTTGGACGGTAGTGGTACACTCGTGAAGGGGAGGTAAGCGTATCGGGGGAAGAAGGGGGAAACATGATTTGTCTTACTGTGTTAGATTTCATCCTTCGGAGTAATCTAATAGAATACTTCCTAGGGAGGAGAGCTTTAAAAAGAACAGAACAAGCCTGGTTAAAAAAATCTAAAGAACTACAGTTTCTATAGAATCTAAAAATCTGAGATTTAATGACTCCCTTGAAAGTGTGAGGAGGATGGTATGACCCAGCATGTAGTAGCTGGTGCGTGTCAGTAGGTTTGAAGAATACTTTGTAATCTAGATACCCAGTAGTATGATATGTAGTTTTTTCTCGATCTAAACTTTTTCGGTGTTTAATAGGAACTTCAGACTTTCTTTTTTGGCAGCCTGCATTCGTTTTTTTTGTGTGAAATGCCTATAACAGGATGGATGATACCCAATATTTGTTGACAGAGATTTCATCGTACCCTTTGTTAAATGTGTCGTTTTTCTCTCTGAATGTGCCCAATCTATCGCACATCTCTTGACACTGCTCCATCTAGTTCTAGTAAAAGGCAATTCAATTTCATTTACCCTGCCTTGCGTGTGTACTATACAGGAATAAGTACTTGATTTTCCATCCGATCGCTCTACCATCTTGCTGTCATTCTGTATGTTTAGAAAATTCAGCGATCTGATTGGCTTGTTCATATATTATACCGCCAGAAACGGTAAAATAGGTCGCAAAGGTTAAAGATAGGTCAGAAACATAAATCGATATTCAGTTGAAGATATCTTATAAACGTCGGGGTTTTGCATGGACGAACTTTTTTTATATATTCTTTAGTTAATCATTACTGTTTTAAAACTATCGGAACGTATATTCTTGAGATCGGCTACGGAGTGAACGAATTGAAGCTTCAGCCACCAGCCTATTGGTTGTTTCATATGAAACTTATTGAGCCATAGCGGCTGATTTTTGCAATTTCGTATTCTCGCGTTATCGTGTGGTCAAATCAAGGTAAGAAATAAGAAAACATGATTGATTGATTGATTAGTGTTTTTTTGGTGATTCGAACCCGCGACCTATTGGTGGAAGGCTGTTCGGATTGGGTGTCCAACGCTCTACCTACTGAGCCACGGAGGCCCCAAGAAAACATGGAATTTTTACAGGTAAAATTTCGTTGTGAGAATAAGAAAACACGAAAAAACGACCGAACGCTTTTGTTTGTGACGTTCTGAATCCAAACACCCTTTCTTAACTTCTGGGCTTTGTATCTGGAGCGGAACTGAGAAAAGGAATTTTTTCAATGTGCATCATTTCGAACTGGTCATTAACCGTGAGTGTCTTGTCTTGTCTTTGTCATAGAGAATTCTCCTACGTATTGCTTGGGACATTGTTTTGAGGACAGGACAGCATACACGATGTTAGGGTCTCTGCCATTTCATATTTGTTGCAGGAATTCGCGATCTATAGCACGTATACATCGAGTTTGCATGATGTCTTGAGGCTTATCATTCATCTAAAGCTCAAGTGCATGGGGGTCGATTTATAGGTCTCCTTCAGAGTAATTTGACAGAATTCACCCTCGGTAGAAGAGCCTTAAAAAGTACGGTACCACAGTTTCCATATAATCTAAAAACCTGAGTCTTATTGACCCTCTGGAAATGTTGGGAAGTTGGTAAACTCAGCATGCAGCAGCTGGTGTGTGTCAGTGGGTTTGGAGAGTACTCATCTACATATCCAGTCGTTTGACCTTTGTAGATAGGTGCATCCAAAAAAGTCCCACCAGTGTGGCAGGTTGTTGGTTAATACCGATTGTAGTCTAATTTAGCGGTCGCTTGGGCTCGACACGAAATAAAGTAAATACGAAATATTAGCCGTAAAACTTCGGATTTAGCAGCGCATATTCGACATATCGCCATGGTTGCTATAAAGCCATCGTCGACATATCGCCATGGTTGCTATAAAGCCATCGTCGACATATCGCCATGGTTGCTATAAAGCCATCGTCGACATATCGCCATGGTTGCTATAAAGCCATCGTCGACATATCGCCATGGTTGCTATAAAGCCATCGTCGACATATTGCCATGGTTGCTATAAAGCCGTCGTCGACATATTGCCATGGTTGCTATAAAGCCATCGTCGACATATTGCCATGGTTGCTATAAAGCCATCGTCGACATATTGCCATGGTTGCTATAAAGCCATCGTCGGAACCCATGATTAAAAACTTACGCCCACGCTCACGTTAGGGTAAGCTCACGTGCTAGATCGCATCCTAAGCATCCAAGGATGCTTGAAAGCCAGACTGTTAAAATCATTTTAGAAGGCCACGTTGAATCCAGCTGTCGATAAATAAACTCAATACAACACTATCCTTCTTTCATTTTCCTAAGTATATACATATATATTAACTAAGGGAATCATAAGCGTTTTAATTATTCATCCGTCTAGACAGTTGAGCCAATTTTCTCGATAAGATGAAATCCAAGTGTGGTATACGAATCTTCTCTGAGACAATTGTAAAGTCAATGGGCTTCAGGCTATTTTCCCGGTAACTTCTGACACTAACGCGATTTGCTCTCCTGTCTAAATAGGGCCAAGAAACCCTCCACGTTCCATCAAAATGTCGATTGTCAAGCCTATGAGAGAAGTTGGTTGATTGATTGATTAGAGTTTTATGCCTGACTCAAGATTATTTAGCTTGAAATTTCACCACGCAAACCCCTTTGCACCAAAAATGCGTTTTTAATAAAAAGAACGGAGGTAAATTTATAAAAGGAAGTAGTAGCCTCCGAAATGGTTTGCATAAGAAGTAAATGAAAATATATATATTACAATCCCAAATTCAGTATGAATAACTACAAAAAGGTAAAGGTTCCTACCCCGCCGTAGACATTCTGAAAAAAACAACAACAGGAACCTGCATGAAAATAGATTGATTGATTGATTTGAGTTTAACGCCGCACTCAAGATTATTTCACTTATACGGCGGCGAAAAGAGGGTAAATCATACAAGATTTTTTACATAAAAAATGATTAAAACTGACAAAGCAAAAGTGTAAATTATCTTATGGAGCATAAAACATGGTACATCACAATCACGTCCAAAACAGCAACAATATAAGTACGTTAAATAGAAATACAAATAATTTATATAAATAACTCCAATTATACAACATTATAAATTGGTATCTTAAGTTCTAATAGAGTGCAATTTCAAAAGCATATCGGTCTATACCATAATTAAAAATTTGACCCAGGGTATAGTCGCCTCTTACGATCTTGCCTGGGAGCTGTGGGCCAATTCTTATCCCCCGGAAACCACACAGGGGCCCAAGGATAAGTCGCCTCTTACGACCAGGGGCGGCGGAACACTTTTCATATTGGGTGGGGGGGGGGGGTCGCAACTATCCCAGCACAACAGGCGAGGGCCCAGGGGCCGCCTAGGCCCCTGAAGCTTTGAAACCGGAGAATGCCATACATGCGTTCTGGGCCATTTTCAAGGCCCAACAGGTGAAATTTGATTTAAAGGTTATTGACTTGTTAACTTGGAAATCTACTTACTTTGGAAGAAAAATATTCTGTTGAAGGCCATTGCGCTGGATATTTTAGGGATCTGTAACCACTGACGTAGTAAATAAAGTACGCACCCAAAAAAACTTCCAAGGCTTTCCGGTAAATAGGAAATACGGCATACTCTCCCTCAATATCTTAGCCAGTAATCTGCACAATCACGCGAGGGCCCAGGGGCCTGTGGGCTCCGGAAACTCAAAGGTTCGAGATTGCCGGCGATGCGTTCCAGGCCAATTCTGGCATTGGCAAATTTACAGTAGCAAATATTGTGATACGGCGATCGACTAACAAAATAATCTTACAGCAAGACAGTGTGAGGCGGTGGGCGTAGTTGTGAAAAAGTTTGATTACGTGGGAGACAAAATCACAGCACAATCAAGCGAAGGACCCGGGGTTACCTAAGCCCGGAGAGCTCGCGGACATCTGTCTAAGCCATTTCTGGCATATAAAGATATAGGTTTTTCTCAAAAATTTTACTGAAACGGAGAGTAGCAAACATTGCGATCAGACGATTGACTATCACAAAACAACCCAACATCAAGACAGATTGAGTAGTGGGGCGAGGTTATGTTCTTTTAACCCTCAGAAACTGTATATTTATTGAATTAACCTATTAACCTTTAATGGGCCAATTATTTTTTTTTGGGGGGGGGGATAGGCCTAGCCCCCCTACTTTGATTATTGAGAGGGCGAGCCCCCCCCCCCCCCCTCCCCCGGTTTCTCCGCCCCAATAACGATCAAGCACCTTGGGAAAGCGTCTATTCTTATCTGCCGGGAACCCACAAGGGGGCATGGAAAAAGAAGTAAATTAAATAGAGGGTAATGTCCCAGGAGCGGTTCATTCCTGAAAAATAATGAAGACTAGGGCCGATAAAAAAAACCCCCAAATTTTGGCAGTTTATGCCAATTTTAATACATAGATACATGTATCTATCCGTAACTATTCTTACAATTATTGAAATAAGTTTTGAGAAAAAAGACACATAAAACCATCTATTTTCAAGCAGGAGATGTATTGTCTATTTTATACGCTGCACACGGTCATCCATGTCGAGACCGGAATACAGAATTAGGCAATATACAGATGAACGAGATATTTATAAGTTTTTTTACATTATTACATTGACATTATTAGACAATGTGCATCATTTATAAGAATAATAATTCTGTGGTAAACGACTTCGGTGTGTAAATGGCGATGGCTGTTTTTTTATGCTCGTATATCAGCTACAGTAGCAATCGATTTCCGTTTATGCTTGCTTAAAAAAAAGTAGTAGCTGAATCTCATAATAAATGCGTTCCGTTACAGCACAAGAAAAAATGACATTTTGTTGTCTGAAAACTAAGACACAGATGCCATTTGGGTTGTGTTGATTGATTTATTTCTAGATTAGAGATAAAACGCCTCACTCGGAATTATTTCACTTATATTGCGTCCAAAAAAAGTTTCCGCAAGCAACCCATTTACATCTTAAAAAGGACCGAAAATTTTTAAAACATATTAAAAAGACTGCAAATTACTATTTTGAAAGTTAAAAGGACGTGATATTAAAATGATGTCTAAAACAGCTTCTATAATAAGTATATGAAAATATTTATATAGCAGTTAAAATTTAAGATTTTCCTGATATATGCCGCTGTTAAAATTTGATAAAAGTTGCACTTTTCAAAAGCCCTTTCATGGAGTTGCCTTTGGACAGCCCAGGATGCCGAATCGGCAATTGCAAGGCATGCACCACAAATCGGGATCCCCTGTCAATGCATGTCGGTGTGATGAAACGAATGACCGATTCGACATCTTGTTAAAATAGTGATTGTCCCCCGGTCTGACACAGGCCTTTTGTACGGGTTCGAATCCCATTCAGACCAAAGAAACCTGAAAATCTGTTAAGTGGATTTTTCACTCGATCGCAAAAAGCCCGGTTACCTCCCCCACTAAACCTGGCAGCGAAGTTATATAAGTGAAATAATCTTGAATGCAGTGTAAAACATCAATCAATCTATCTTCCAACAGTTAAAAATTCTTCTTTCTTCTATACATAAACAGTTGTCATCCTGCCATATAATTCACATGTGAACACAAAACCAATGGATGTTTACCCTTCCTTGACATTCTCATCTCTCGATCACCTGATGGAATTACAACCACGATCTACCGAAAGAAAACCCATACTGGACTATATACGAAATGGAATGGTTTTTGTACCAATGAAATGTAAACTTAATCTCATTCGTACTCTCCTTAACAGGGCGTGGGGTATATGCAATAATTACAAACTGTTCAGCAAAGAAATTGAAAAGATAAAGGAAATGTTGTCTCTAAACAAGTAACCGTCAGATATTGTTGACAATGTTATCAAGAAATTTCTCAATAAGAAATTCAACAGTGGTGAGATTTTAAAGCCTTTTGGTCCAGAAAATTTTTTTATTAGAGTTCCATATCTTGGACCGGCATTTATCAAACTTTCAAAAGAATTAAAATCCCTTGGAAATCTTGTTCCTCATGTTCAAATTATTCTTATCAACCAGACTTTTACCATTGGAAAATATTTTAATTATAAAGATCACGAAGATGAAAATTTTAGAAATAACGTTGTTTACAAGATAACTTGTGGTGACTGCCCTGCCTCTTACATGTATATAGGCCTTACATCTAGGCATGTAGGACAACGGTTCTCTGAACATTATATCAACAACCCTAACTGCAAATCTTCTGCAGTAGCTGACCACTGTCTCAGCAAAAGCCATAACCCTAACAAATTGACCTATGAAATCATTGATCAAGCCAATAAAAAACTTAGCTTAGCTTTTAAAGGGGCATGAGCTGCCAAAATGTTGATATTTTGACGTCAGAACAGAATGTTGAAAATATTGGCTATTTTTCTCAAGACGTATAATTCAGAAGCTTTTTAGTGCTTCTAGTCTCGAAAATGTACGATAAAGTATTGTTTTTAACTAACTTTGGCTTAGAATGAATGAATGGTCGTCCCGGTTATTTAAATTTTGTTTACATTTCGAAGACGTTTTCGGTTCATACAGGCCACATACTGTATGAATTTTCCTCATTCCAACGCCAATCTTTCTGTTTTTCGATCGCCTTTAAAGCCTCTTACTGCCATGACGATCAGAAATTATGAAAACGGTGTGAATTTTGGCAGCTCATCCCACTTTAAAGAGTCACTTCATATTTCTAAATTAAACCTTGATTTAAATGTACAAATTCCATCAATTCCTCTCCGTTTATTTAATCTATAACTGTATGTCTCCATTAAGGATTATAAGTCTGTGTTGTTGTCCCAATACTACAACACAACCCCCATGGTTTTAATCTGTACAGATCCCGTTCATTTGTACTTAGGAAGCCTAATTTTGCTTATCCTACTTATTCTATCATTTTAAAGTATTAACTCTGTTATATTTTTCTCTATATATAATGCCTGTAGAAAATTGTCTATTGTGTGTTGTAATATCTGATGATGAGAGTAGCTACTCTCGAAAGCTCATAAATATACACCATTATGTACAATACAGTACGAGTTGTCCTATGTGTTTTGGCATTGGCAATTGTATATATGTTATTTTAAAAAATCGGGACCATCCGACTCGATATCGTCCAGTTATTTTATTTTTACCTTGCTTGGGATAGAACAAGTTCCTTCGAGACCTTATTCCCATATTTTGTTAAAGAAAATAAGGATTTCTGTAAAATAAATAAAAATGGAATGAAATGAAGCAGAATGCCATATATGGCTTGGTTTTGTTTCACCATCCCTTTTCCCACCCGCCACGGAACACCAACTAGGGTTATACCTCCCATGGGTAGGATCTACAGGGAAAGGCACCAGTACACGGATCTTTGATTATATTGGGTCTACTGGGAAAATATCCTACAGTAAAAAAAAAAATGTTGTCATTATTTTTTGTGTATATCCAAATTGAGACCATGGATTTAAATCATTGTAGGGCTCGACAAGACCAGTTGATTGATCGGGTCGAGCCAGTCAGACCTCATGTTTAGGTAAAATCAGGGCCAAAGTGCAGTGTTGAGTTTTTGGAGCATATACTGCCCACGGCCAACAGGCAGCCCAAGGTTTGGTCGCCTTTTACGTATAAGCTCCAAGGGAAACTGTGGGCCTATTTGTAACCCAGGAACCTAGCCGAGAAATCTGGGCTCTGCCGAATTTTTTTTTCTCTCCGTGTTCGTCAAGACACATTAGCAGCCAAATAATACCAGTCGCCGTAAGACCGATAATCCGGGCTACCCAGAAACCCACATGGTGTGGCCCTTTTTTATGGACCAGGGGCCAAACCTCAAGATTGTGCAACTAAACAAGCATCGTTCTTTTTGTAATGGAATTATTTCCAATAAAAAGATGTTCTAACCTCTTGCGATTAATGTTATGATTGAAAGTCACCAACCTCTCTCACTACATGTATAATGCACTATTTGAAGCTACGATCGTTTCCATTTTCCCATACAAAAAGTTTCATTTATGAGGGTTCTTTTTAGTTAAAGCTCACTGCAGATATCGAATTTAATTGGTATTGCTGCCTTAGATTGGAAATTCCATATATATTTTTTAGAAAATGGACAGTTCTAGTTTAGATTTTTGATGACTTGCTTTCCTGGGCTTCATATGAAAAACATTCTTAATAGCGTCTAAGAAGATTCGAAACAGTAGGTAGCCGACGGGTTGTTTCTATCGCATGATTTGACAAATATCTAAAGACTGAATTATCCATCACTTCTCTACACGAACTGCTATATATTGTGTATATGAAAGGTAAATGCTTGTCTCTCCAGCAGTGAAAATGACATAATAGCTTTTTCCCTGGTCCTCTTGATGCTGATATTGTAAATAATTGATAACCGTATTGTGTGACAATGTTAAGAGAGCTACTAGAAATTCGGACATGAAACTCAAGGGATTGCGAGGATTTGGAATTCATTTATAAACTAATGCGACAAAAATATTTGTTAACCAACTGTAAAAAAAACCTAAATGTATGTTTATGAAAGTAAAAAAATAAATAACCGAAATAAAAATGCATTCATGTTAGCTACTATTAAATACACCCAAACAGAATGGTGTTACTGAAAGACTTCCAATCGCACTTTTTGAGAAGGAGAAAAATAGCAGAATGTTACATAATTAAGTTTGTAGGTGGAATAATCACCTTGACAGGTCACGCTGGCAATTTGGTACTTCTCGCATAGAGAAAACTCGAATTCAAATTTCATTTGAGAAATCACATTTTAAAGACCTGTTTGATGAGAGGATGAATTTAAACCACGCTTAGCTCTAGGCATGTCCCATTTTACCTTTGCTAGCCAATCTAAAACTAGAAGTCCTAAAAGTCCAGATTTAACCTCTAAGGCCAAAAGTCGCCATTTTTATCCGAAATATCAATTGGAATATGGTTGGAGAGTTAACCTACGAGGTCAATTGATCCTGTTACTTTTTAGTATTCGACAAAACATCATCATGGAATTTTACCTGGCGTTTGCTCACACATACCCGCGTTTCTATTACACTCGGCTAGAGCTATCGTCAGTTACATCGAACATTTCCAAAACTAGCAACGGTTGTGGAAACGCCCCATGGAGCCTATAACAGTGGCAAGTTCAAGGTGAATCGGATCGACAGGGAACGTCGCCATCTTGCCTGTTTTCGTCAAAATGGGACTCGACGTTTTCGTTACTAGTTTAACGTTTTCTTTAATTCAAATTATGTATTCACATACAGCGTGATGTCAGGATTTTTATATTTAACTAAGAGCTTTTAAAAATGTTACCTGACATGTGGAAATCTCTGCGCAAAAGGCGTACGAGGTCTATCTTAGCCACGTCTAAAGAAGATCTAGCGAGAATACGATTGCTTTGCTAGCATTTACGCAAAGATCAGAATTGATGTAGAATTTACGAATTTTGACCTCATTAATTTGAAGATGAATATTTGCCAAGACAAACAATTTGTTCTTATATGGCAGAGAAACGGATTTTTCGGGCTAGTTTTATACATTTGTATTTATACGTATAAAACATAGCCCGGAGTTCATTTTAAACCTTTCAGTAGAGTTCTCGTATTTTGTGATCTTCTTATATAGTCATATTACCCTCGACGTAAAACATTCGTATGTCTTATCGATCGTAAAACTTAGTTTTCCATAGAGAATGTGCCTTGACATAAATAAATTGCTAATAATGTTTGATTTATAAATTCTAAGGAAATCTACTGCGCTCTTACGGGGCAGGTTATTTCTCCCTTCGTTCATCCCAATCCTCGTTGATCCAGTAAGAGCTGAACAAATTATAGTTCAGATTTCCACGTTTCTACTCAAATTGTTAATGCCAGTTTTCATTAGCTAAAAGGTATATGTTCAAAATTGTCTGACTTGTTGCTAAGCATATATCATTCTGCAGATTGGTTACTTAACAAAGTTGTTCTGACAGGAAGCTAATAAAAAACCCGGGCCAAAAATAACTTATCTTATTTAGGCCAGACGTCATTTGTTTAATTTATACGGCGTCATCGTTATAGGTTCAGTTAGCGGGGACGGGCATCCAATTGTATTTACAAAGATTTATTGAATTGAAAATCGATCGCATTTTAAGCTGCTCTGCCTTCCATACTTGCATAGCTCTCATTGTTTTCATCTAAAAATAATTATTCCAATATTACACTAAATCTTAAGAAGTTATTTCAAAATTCTTTGGCCTCCATTCCTTTGTGTCTAGCGTCATGACTTCATGATCAATTAAGCGACAAAGATGGACAGATTTACTTTTTCTGTGAGCTTATACACAGCGCTACAGGCGGAAACGTCGGTATCGAACTGATTGGCGGCGGTGGTAAGTTTACTTGGAAAGGAAACCCCCGACCTTCTGCAAGTACCTGGCAACTCTCCCACATACGGTGATTGAATGAAAAATCCACTCAGAGGTTTATCTTTAGACTTTGAGACTTTACTTTATTCCACCCAGACCACATTAGTGGTATATGGGGACATAAGTATACACATATACACACATTTCTATACATATATATATATATAACACTTATAGTGCATACTGTTACTTAGATATTGTTAAATTGAATAAATAATCTATACTAGAGTATTACAAATGCACATGGCGGACATAGTTTGTAGATTCATTCATTATTATATATATATACAGGTAGACTATAATACATACAACACATTTTAGTACGCACTGTTATTTAAATAAATACAGATTACTAAGATATTACAAGTTGGCATGGAAAACAAATAGTACATACATATATACAGACTGAGGCTGTCACAGATCTGTTACATATACAATATATTATTGACAAAATTTGCATCACTAAATTGACAATTCAGGGTAATTTTTAGTATAAAGACGGTTGTTTATATTTCACGTGTTTTCTGTATAATGGCTTTTTATAGTTTGCACAGTTTTATCAATCTTGGCTTATAATTTATTGAAAATAGATCTTTAATTTTGGAGGCTGATGGATGGTGGAGATAGTACGGGTTTACAATTTTTTCTCGATCTTGATGGAAAAAGGGACAAATTAAAATTGCATGAAATTCACCTCCAATGTTATGCAAGTGACAAAACTTACATTTTCTATCTTCCCTTGGTGTATTGCTCAATCTGCCAGATTCAATGGGCAGTTTGTGGTTAGTTGTTCTGATTTGAGTCAAGTATACACTGAGATTCGGAGGAAGACATAGTAAGTAATATTCAAGGTTAAATGTGGATTTAAATAAATTGTAAAATGTTGCTTTGGAGGACACATCAAGATGTGATTTCCACTGCTGCATATACTGATCTTTTAATACAGTTTCTATCCTACGGGAATAATAATGGGGTGGTATATTTCCGGCTCTAGCATTGGCAATATCAAAATTCAGGCCTACTTCTTGAAATATAGTTTTTACATAACAGACATATCTATGGTTAAACAATCCATTTATGGTATCACGATGAATTATTTTGTACAAAATAGAGGAGATTTTAGGTTTATTGTAGCCACTTACAAGTCTTGACCAAAAAGATACAACTCTACATTTGATGGAGATTTCCAATGGAAACCTTCCAAGTTCACCATATACCATATACCGGGGCGTGCTTTTCTTAACCTTGAGTATTTATCTTAGGAATTCAAGGTGAACATTTTCTATGATAGCTGTATTTTCGAATCCCCATATTTCGCTTCCATATAGTAATATTGGCTTAATTAGTTTATCAAAAAGAGACAACTGTAAATCAATAGGTAAATTATGCTTTCTGATACTTCGTTTAAGGCAAAATAAAGCTCTTCTATCAATTTTATTATACCCCCCGCAACGAAGTTAGGGGGGGGGGGGGTGTACTGGAATCGGCTTGTCCGCCCGTCCGTCTGTCTGTAGACACAATTTTGTCCGGACTACTCCTCCTAAGAGTTTGCTTTGATTTCAATGAAATTTCACAAATATGTTACCAATGGTATGTAGATGTGCATGCCCAACTTACAGGATGATATTTCCTTTTTACACATTTTTATGACGTTTTTGACTTATAGGACTTTGCCATTTTTGGGGTCTCATTCCATATGAAGACAGGGTTATCGTGTTATCGCCCCTCCCTCCTCCACCCCCCCCCCCCTTCTACTGCCATGAAGTGTGTATGTACGCTCATACATCCGTCCAATCGTTGTTCCCTCTGTCCGTCTGTCCGTCCGTCCATAGACACAGTTTTGTCCAAAATACTCCTCCAATGGGTCTCATTCCATATGAAGACAGGGTTATCATGTTATCGCCCCTCCCTCCCTCCTCCCTACCCCCCCCCCCCCCCCTTCTGCTGGCATAAAGTTTGTATGTACACACATACATCTGTCTGATCGTTGTGCCCTCCGTCCGTCCGTCCGTCCGTAGACGCAATTTTGTCCAAAATACTCCTACCAGATGTTGGTTCTTTTTGAATGAAACTTGACAAATGTTACCAATGATATGAAGTTGTCCATGTCCTACTTGCAAGGAGATATTTTTTACATATTTATGACATTTTGGACTCCTTTTGACATTTCTCTGTTCTGCCATTTGTCTGTTCATACATTTGTTTGTAGACACAATTTTGTCCCATTGTACAGTTGTACGGTAGTTGCTGTGCTTGTCATATAAGCCTGCATGTTTCATTATTGTGCTTGTGGCACTCTTGATAGCCTACTTCCTCGTAGTGAGTGCTGGTAACATGATCAGCAAGCAGCCTCATAGTCTACTTTCTTGTTGTCGATGCTGACTAAACATGACCAGCAAGGAGTATTTTGCATGATATTTTGTCTTACTCCATCATTTGTCACAGACGTAGCATTAAATCATGCCCAATTCATGTGTCTCCTCCTCTTGGTGCTGTTTCTCCATCTTTATCATACATGTGCATATACATATCATCCTATGTGCATATTGTTGTACTCTATAAAGCTTGCTTATCATGGCTAAGGGGCTATCCTTTCCCGCTTCTCCGTCTTGCTTACAGTTGCAGTTACAAAAAGATGACCATGCAGAGTTCGTAAATTTGCTATGCTGTTCAATCATTCTCCTAGACTTACATTAACATAGTTTTTTACCCCTCACGCAAATTTTGCCCGAAGGGTATTGTCGTTGCCTCCGTCGTCCGTCTGTCCATTGGTCCTTGTAAACACATTATCTAAAAAAGTCTTTAACTTACAACTTTGAAACTTCACATATTTGTTTAATACAGCAAGTACTAGAAGCCTATTTAAAAGCAAGGCGCTCGGATGTTTTTTTCAAGAGTTATGCCCCTTACATTACCGCTGCCGTAAAAAGCCTTGTAAACACATGTCAAAAAGTCTTTAACTTACAACTTTGAAACTTCACACATTTGTTTAATACTGCAAGTACTAGAAGCCTATTTAAAAGCAAGGCGCTCGGATGTTTTTTTCAAGAGTTATGCCCCTTACATTACCGCTGCTATAAAAAGCCTTGTAAACACCTTATCTAAAAAAGTCTTTAACTTACAACTTTTTATTTTTGTTTAATACAGCAAGTACATGAAGCCTATTTAAAATCAAGAGTTATGCCCCTTACATGACTGTCAGCCAAAAACCTCCTTGTAAATGTGATGCATGTATGTGGAGTAGTTTTTCACTCGCAACAAATTATCTGGAAAATAAATATATCTTCGGTTTCTTTGGCCCAGACCAGAGGGGTCCTGATTTAACTTTGCAGGTGGTGTCATTTTAGCCAACCCAATATGTAACCTTGGTAATTCTGCCATTCATGTTTGACTAATATATAATCCACCCATCCAACTCACTGTCTTAACACTAATACCCCCTTACACTTTCTTGAATGTTATTAATTTTTTCATGTTGTTGATAGATGTTGGCCTTGGTTGGTGCCAGTTCCTGCAATTTTGATGCAGTCTGCTGCTGTCATCATCTGCTCATGTAAAGTCATATCTGCATCTCATAGCTTGTTCTCCTTGCTTACTTGCCAGCAGAATTATCATCATATTCTGTGTTTTTGCATTTTCAATTTCATTGTTGGTTTTCTCATCACTTATCACTGACCATTATATTATTGTTTTGATGCTACAATTCTCAGATAGGCCGACTTTTCTTGAAGAGCGGGGGGTATCTCAGTTATGTCTAGTTTGTTCTAAGTGGGATTCCAACCGACGCAGTATCGATGGAAGGCCTGTGAGGGACTATCGAAAACGAAACGAAAGTTCTTCTGATCGTAAACCTTGGGATTTTACTCAGAGAATGTTACTGGACATTGTAATTATTGTATTGAAACCGTGATGCATTTGACGGAAAAGACAACAGATCCAAAATAAAATACAAACTGCTCAATAGTCAACAAACGAGAATCGGTCGGTAAAACGTCAATTTTACTGATGATCTGCCGAGTAGTCTGCTTTGATGTTTGTAGAAAAGCGAAAGCCTAAGGCACGGTGAAACATTGGTTGTGCAAAATACAGTTCTTTAAATGCTCTATTTCACATCAAGACGGACTACACTTTAAAACACCATGGAACGCCGAACAACTTTTGTTGAAGGATGTACCTATTTTTTAATTGTTAGAAACATTTTGTTGAGTCCTACTTTTGACGAAACTTTTATTGAATCCAGATTGTTGAGCGTCAGTACCCTGAGGAAGGTTGACGTTGAAACGTTGACAAAAAGCGTGAGAATTGAATTAAAACATAAAGTAAGTCAGCCGCACGACCAGCAGACCGGTGAGAATAACGTCCAAAATTTAAGTAAGCAACTTGAAACAAGCTTTCACTGTGTAGACACTGACTGCAACATGCTACATAGGTAGGCAAAATTCTAGAATATACTAATTAGACTTAAATCAACCCTAATTGGGAGTTAATTTCTGGAAAACGAAATAAACAAAAACGTTGACCAGCTATTGAGCAAATTGACGTTTTCCATCACCGCTTTTTGTATCCATAGCGATTGATTGGGAATGTTTTAACATTTCCTCTTCTTTTAAAAGGAAATGAAATCCAACCAAATGTGTACAGTTAATAAATAGAGCAGCCTAATAGCTTTCGATAGAAGTGTGCAGATAATTTATTGTGATTTTTTGCTGATTTTTGAGAGACTTAAGTTTATTTTTTACCAGTATAGGCGATAATGACAGTGGACCAACCATGTTGATTTCAACAGGCCAACTGATGCTGACGGACCGGCCAATAAAAATGTAAGTTTCGTCCCATGTCCCCCTTCAGCCATCTTCTCTAGCCAAGTTAAAATCTTCATGTAACCCATTCCGTGTTTTACCTTGGCGGACGACTCCACTTCAACCCGTAATCGAACAGCTCGTTTTGATTGGATGCGAGTAAAACTTCACGCAGCTAATCAAATCCTCAGGCACTTACACTGAAAATAACGTAATGGCGGCTGTGTACACCTTGAACTTTTGTTTAACGAGTGCTGATTGGCTAAGACTCTGTAAGTCTAGGAAAGACAACTCTTACATTCCCACCAGTGGGCGCTGTTCGATTTACGGGTTGAAGTGGAGTCGTCCGCCAAGGTAAAACACGGAATGGGAACATGAAGATTTTAACTTGGCTTGCGAAGATGCCCTTCAGCCCAAGTTGGCTTAGAATCGGCCACATATAAAGGTCTGCACTGAGTTCTTGTGGTTATTTTCGAACTGTAGTGTAAGAATCTTTTCGCCAAAGTTTGGCTGGGGGTAATTAATCGAGGAGTCTGGGACGATATTTTATGTAAATATGCTAGCTAAAAGATTTCAACCCAAAGTTACGCACGTGTTGAACTCAGACTTAAATCTATTTGACGGCTTCTTAACCTGTTACTCGACGAGTTTTCGTTTCTTTTTGCTGTCAGTTTATACACAGCCACTGTGACGGAAACATCGATATTTGGAATCGTCTAAAGGAATATCCCGTCGACCGTAAACTTGAAGGTTTCCCCTCGAGAATTCTTCTTGGCATTGATAAATTGCTTGTCGAATTTGATTTCTACAAACCAAGGGAGCATACAAGTAGAAACGTAATACTTTGAGTGGTTACGTTTAATACCCTGGACATTGCCTTCAATCAACATATTTATTTTTACCAAGAATTATTTTGAAAAAGTCTCCATTCATCCCGTTTGACATTTTGATATTTCAACTAAAATTTGAGTTAATTGAATTTCTATATAAGTAACAAAGGAATCATTCCTCCTAAAAGGTTTTTCGAAGTTTGGTCAGGTAACGGCGAAGGCTTAACACCATTTGCGAAAATAAAAACCTGCCCTATTTCGGAAATTTTGTTATCCGAGTCACAATCCTCTCAACTTTTGCAATATTGCAATTCCCATATGTCCAGATTTAACATAAATGAATGAGTTGAGTCCGGTTCGAATCTGCAAAAATATTATATTCATCATTATGAGGATGTGTAAAAGCAGAAGTATATAAATGGGGAAGTGTGAAAGGTCACATTACCTCATATTCAGGGCACTCACACCTTTAGATTGATTATACTATAGTATGTGACGTTTATGCGTGATATATTTTGATATTGTCAACGTTTGTGCAATTTCAAATCAGTAAATAAATTCAATCTCCACTTACTGGACTAAATCTATATGCAATTCCGGTAATCGCAGTTCGGAGAATGCATTGATTATTACAAAAGCTTTACCGAGCACGCGACTCCCATATCTAAAGTCCGACTCAAATCGTTCCAAACAAGATTCATCTTCTCATTTTCAACTATATAAATCTCTTCGGAAACTTTAACTTTTTATCCATCAAGTACTTTTGTCACATCTAAAACGTTCGCCATCTTTTTCTGCCAGGTACTAGCCGATCGGGGGTTTTCTCCTGGCAAAAAGCCGGGTTTCCTTCCCCTGGCAAGGTACGGCGTAAAACATCAATCAGTCTCTTACTGTTTTGAAAGAATTCATCTATGCTACTGCCATATCAAAAAAATGAGACGCTATGCATTTCTTTAGTGCTGCTTTTAACAAATTATGTTTAGCTTAAGATATTCACCCTCCTCCCCCGTACAATGTTCAGGGCAGGTTTTTACCCGGTAACTGATCGATTGATTTGAGCTTTACACAGTACTCAAGCGTATTCCATTTTGCATCTCAGCGAAAAAGTAACATCAAACATATTGTTTAAAATTGAATAATTAATTTCTTTATGATGCAAGTGCTTTTCCACTTCAACAAAAAAACCCTTTTATACAGTTTGCCTGGAACAGAAGATCTTTGCCACTGCAACCTCGACACCCCTTAAAACATGTTCTTTGCCGAATCCACAATCGAAACGGGTGCATAAAAGATCGGTATCCACCGAGATGAATTACATTTATCAAAGACTTTTCAAACAAAAACAAGAAGTCACCTGTTCACGGCAAACTACATGAAAAGGCTTTTCACCAAGGTGGAAGGCGTAACTATTATCACAGATCGGTTTATACCATAAAATATGAATTTTTAGTTGTATATACATATTTTCAGATATTTCCTTAGAAAGCTATTTGGTTTTACCGCCATATAAGCGAATTTATATATTGAGTCCACTCAATCACCAATCAGCCAAGCAAAGAAACGTAACTAGACCGATTTCCAGCAAAGTGCTAGGATTTAAATTCGATCTACTTTCAGGTAAGCCTTCAGTCATATCATTTTTACTCCTAATAAATACATGCTAACGTCCTCCCTTACCTGTGTGGAATTTTCCACTGCTAACTGAATTTTCATTTATCTTGACAAATATTTCAATTTATCATACAGAGAAGTCAAATCTGTAAAGTGTAAAATTCCATAAAAAAAACTAACAAACAAAATATCAAACTAAAGACGTGGTATCAGTTAGATCCATGGAGACTTTGAAATCTCAATTCTCTACACTTCAAAAGAAATGAAATTCGACAAGCTATTTATCAATGTCAAGGAACATTCTTCGGGGAAAACCTTCAAGTTTATGGACAAAGGGTGGCCAATAAGGTAATTCAAATTATCGAATTTTACGTCCCAGTCGTGGGTTATACAATGTACCCTGACAGCCAAGACGAGAAATAGAAGGATTCTCATATTGGATTACAGCTGAACATTATCTTGGATAAGACATACAGCCTTTGAACCCTATGGCAATTGTATCGGCCAATGTAAATAAAATATTGCAGAGATTAACCGGTTTTGACCCAAGAATATAGTTTTATAGTTTAATTAGAATATTACTATATCTTATGCTACATACTATAAATTATAAGTAAAAACAGCCTTCCTATCACATGTGCTAAAATATTCTTGGGTACTGTGTTAAATATCAATAAGCTCACCCGCAAAGTGGGCGTATATCATAATCACAAGTAAACCAGCCACTTTAAATTCTAATCTCGATCACTAAGTACGCGATTGTTATACAAATCTACGGTTAACTGGCGGAGGAGACGTGTATTGCAATACATTAATTTTGGTTCTTTGCTGATGGGTTTTTTTTGCAGCCATATAAATGAGTGTGGCGTAAAACTCTAATCAATCAATCACTGAATTGCAACATTGCTCATGTTCATTGTTCTTGCGTCTGGAAACTAACAGTTCAAGAGATCATCTTATTTTCCTTGATCGGTAAGGGTTTGTGTTCTTTGCTTATCAAAACAACCTTCTCCAGCAAAGTATTCGGATTCTCAAAGGCAAAGCTATTAACAATTATTACATAAATAGAACGTGTGAAAGTTAGTAATATCCTGTGTTAATGGTCGATGTGTCACAAGATGACATAACTAACTACTCCATTTATTGGAAAGAATAAATGATTTGGACTGATGCCCAGTTCTAAAACGCATTTTATGTATAATTCCGAATCGTCCGGTTGATGTATCCTTTGGGTGACTTCCAATTTTAAAGTTAATGTTTATAAATACTTTTTTGTTGGCTTTATTTTATGTATTGTCTCGAAGAGGGGAAAATAATGTAACGGACAGAATGGTAATATTGGTTGAATACATTGCGTATATTGAGCGTCAAAGAAAGCAAAAAAAAAAAAACATCTATGGAAAATACAATGAAATGCACATATTAAAGCCTTTTCTGTAACAACTATGTTCCACTTCTCCGAATTATCAATGATATTTAGTCGTTGCCTTGTTTGATTTGTGCGTTCGTGTGTGAGGGGGGCTAGGGGTGGGGGTGGGCAGGTTAACTCCACTCTCTTCAAAGTCTTCCCTTTTCAAGAAAATAGCTTTCAGTTTCTCTTAAGTTACATTGAATTAAATATGGCTATGCAAAAACTGGTCTGGGTGTCCTATTGGTGAGTTACAAAGGTCTTGAAGTGGACGAAATTATCCGATCGAGGCTTACATAGCAGATTTTGGGAGTTGACCAATTTTGTTTGAATTATCTATGCCAATGGGGTTGGCCAGCCACAGGGTCAAGACCTTGATGCACCGGTAAAGCCCGGGACACACTAGGCGACTTTTGACGCCCGTCGGCGCAACTTTTGTTGCCGGCAATGATCGCCCGTCGGCTGTTCAGGCGACGGCTGCGGGCAGACTAGGCGATCTTCACAGGCGATAATAACCAAAAAGACATGTGACAATAGTTAAAAGATGCTTAACGTCATGTGACAAAATAATTTCTACTGATTGGTCAAAAGAGTATGGCGTTCAAAATTGCGGTCGCCAGAGGTGGCACACTACACGACGAGTAAAATATTGCCGGCGAATTTGATTCCGAAAATCAAACATGTTCTGATACCGGCGATCGATGCGGCAACAGTCGCCGGCGCTCGAAATCGCCGTCGTGGAGGCGGTCAGACTACACGACTATCGCCTGATCGCCGCGACCGGCGTTCAAAATCGCCTAGTGTGCCGTGGGCTTAAGAGAATCACTTTACTTGAATAAAGTATTGTCACACATTTCATACATACCTTTTTACACATTTACAATTGCACGTCCTTATACAGACTTCTGCCTGGGTTTTCGCTCGAACGACCTATGTGGGATGGTTGCCAGTTACCAACGGAAGGTCGTGGGTTTCCTCCGGGCATAGAGCCCGGTTTCCTCCCACAATAAAACTGGCAACGCCGCCATATAAGTGAAATAATCTTGAGCGCGGCGTAAAACACCAAACAATCAACCAATCAATCCTTATACAGACAAACTCTCTTACACACATACAGTTAATTATACACTTTTATTTCATACTTCATGTGATGATGAGATGGGAACTATATCAAGGGTGATATTTTAAACGGTGATATTTTAAATTTATTAGGTTTAACACTGTGTGTTTTTCTGTTTTACTACTCAAGGGCAGTGGTTTGCCCCAGCCTCCTACAGAACCTAAGAATCGAAACCCAGATTAGATGGCGTTGTGAACTCTGACCTTGTTGAGAGGATAAAAGTACTTGGAGCTCAGCTGGTTAAAACTTCGGGAGCAGCAGCAGCGAAAACTGGTCCAGCGGAAATCCAAACTTAAGGATAAGGTGAGAGTTCTCTCCCTTCAACCTAACCCAAGTGTGCCTTTCACTCCTGGGGTGGGGGGGGGGGGGGGGGGGGGGGGCGTGCGATACCATAACTAAGGCCTTAAATAAATTGCCTTAAAGAGAAACAGATTGACGAGTGACACAGAAAAAGGGTGACGGAAAAACTGTGACGTCCCCCTTAGCAAATTTGTATTCTCCGTACCAGATGTATTTTCCTCAGGCGCCTGCTCCTATGCCCCCCCTCCCCCAAATCAACAATCACCCACATATACATAAGAGGCCAGACAAGGCATTCTACCCCTCCTGCATGTGCGTGCCGTGTGCAAATATACATGTTAAGTAGAGATGACTTTTCAAACAACATCGAGTCTGCAGTGCAACATCGGCTGGTAGGTTTACCTCCCCCGGAAGAAGTGATATTTTGCTTGTTATCATACAAAATGAATAATTTAACCTGATGATGTTGTGAGTGTGGTTATATTCTGTCCTATTTATATTGAAAACTGGGCTGTCATGAACGTATACAGTCATCAAATGGTTGATTTCACAACATTTCCCCCAATAGCGTCGTCAGCAACCCAGCCTGTCAAAGCGGTAGCCATGGTGACATTATGTCATTCTGCTTCAAAATATCTGGGTCAACCGTTGCACGTGACCAAAGCTTATCGTTGATTGGTTAAAAGTTCCCACTCTGTCCCGAGGGAGGGAAAAGGAACGGCAATCAACAACAGGTCACTTTTTCCTCATTTTTCTCAATTATCGGGGTAGAATCGACTTTAATACCTTCGTCTTAGTGTTTATTGCATAACCCGATACCGCTGAACGTTGGTTCGCACCTCGTCAAACCACGAGAATGCTGCGCATTCTCGTGGTTTGACTCGGTACGAACCAACGTTCAGCGGTATCGGGTTACGCAACAAACACCGCTACGGCGGTATTAAACCCTTAAACCGCCACCTACTAGGGGTGCTTGCCTGTTTTGCGACTCCCCTGACCACTATATTCGCGACTGTGAAAAGATGAAGCAAGCTCGAAGGAAATCTGAGCACTAGTTAGTTATTCAATTTGTTTGTTCGTTGTTAGTTAGGCTACTCTCTATAACATCCTCACACTACACCCCCGATAATTCCACTCCCAGGCAGTGTGTTATTTTTTGCATAATCAACGTGTGAAATTATGGCCCAAGTAACGCTATGACATCACGAAAGATCTGTCAAAACTGACGTCACAAATGAATTACGTCATCAGTCATGACGTTAAGATCAAGCGTCCAGAAGTAAGCCTATATTGAAGGGTCTAGGATGCCGTCGTTGATGACGTCATTTCCGACGTCACAATGCCATACTGAGTCTTTTTTCGGAGAACCACTCTTGAAAATAGAGCCACGTCGCCAAACATTTAGAGCCGTGTTTTTTTATAGAACTCTGTATCTTTTGTGTAGTGTGAGAAAAAGATTATCAGACTCGAGCCAGTGTGTTACAATGAATATCACTCTCGTTTATTAATTTCCAAAGTAACTCGCCAGAGGCTCGTGACTTTGAAAATTAATAGACTCGAGTGATATTCATCGTAACACACTGGCTCTCGTTAGATAACCTCTATTTATCTTTAAAGTTCTGGTTGATTTTGGTCAATAGTCCAAGACGTTCAGAAATTTAATAATTCCTTTCACTGAGTTCGAGGGCACTGACCCCTTAGTGGATTTATCCACGTGAACTGGGAGTTGGGAATTGTTTCCTTCCATGGTGGTCCTTTAGTTTATTTCTTTCTTGTTGACAGGTTGGAAATAACGACCATCTGTCAGCTGATTTTGTAAATGTTTCTCAATGGGAAAAGGAAGGAGATTTTAACCCAATTAAAGCTCAAAATTCGAGGTTCCTTGAGACAAAATGGACCACTTTGGATGGGAACTCCCCTCAGCTCCCAGTTCACGGTAATAAAGGGGAAGATGTATTAATGATGCTCCATTTGACTTGAACTCTCTTTCCCTTCGGGGCCCCTCCAAATTTGTTTGTGGGCAACTTCACAGCAATTTGAATAAATGGGAGGATATTTTTAGTGCACCTTGTAATCAGGAGTTAGCAAATACAGTGAGACCATGGATTACCAAGGGTGTGAATGTCAGTTCTTTTTTCACGCATTTTAAGGGTAATTATAAAGGGGGGGGGGGGGGCAAAGTGACTCCACTCCAAGACAGTACTTTCCCAATTCAAGTTCATGTAAAGAGCACGTAGCTTTTGTTGTACAGGAACTTCATGACAGAATCCGAAATGGTTCTCTTAAAGTGTTAGGAATGGTGGGTGAATGTTGCTTACCGAAAGTAATCACGCCTCTAACTGTGGAGCCCAGTAAACCCCAGTAAACCCCAGTAAACCCAGACTTTGTCATAATGACCGTTTTTTGAATCCCTGGACTAAAGACCTCCCCTTTACATTAGAAACTTTAAAAGGTATACATACATTGATTCCACACACTGCACTGTTGGCTTGTACAGACGAAAAATCAGGCTATGATCACATAAAACTAACCGACTCCTCCCAAACCTATTTTGGCATCCAGTTTGTGGGTTGGATCCTTATATACAACTCTTCCATTTGGATGGAAAGGGTCGCCTTTCATCTATCAGTCTGTGGGTATGTGTGTGACCTCATACATGAGGTCAGTTGGTATTGTCTTATCACAGTATATTGATGATAGGTTGTATGTAGTCGACATGCTCAGTGCTCCAGGTGGGCACAATAAGTGTGGTAAAGATGCAAATACTGTGATATATGCGGCTGTTGAAATCCTTACTAGGCTAGGCTATTGTTTATCTCTCAGTAAAACGACCTTTCCCTAAGTAGCCTACTTGTAAAAAATATCTGGCTTTTTATATGGATTCTGAGCGACAGGCCTACTTACTTCCTTCTGAAAATAAAGCCCCGTTTGTCTCGCTTCGTGAACATATTATATCTCTCAATCAGGTGGATGTGAAGACATTGCAAAGATTTGCCGTAAAATGCGTCCCAATGAGCCTCGTTTTTCCGGCTGGGAAACTCTACTGTAGAGAGGTAAATTCGGTCATTTCTAACTGTTTGAAAAATTGTAGAAATGTTTCGGTAACTGGTGACTTGAAAGAGGAGCTGAAGTACTGGCGATTTATTGATGGATGGGAGGGACATTCTAAATGGCGGTGTGAATACCACGAGAGGCTGGTTATAGCGACTGATGCTTCCACTTTTAAGTTTGGGGTATCGGTAATTTCAGGTAGATGTGAAAGTGTTAGTTTTTGGTGATTTTTGGGGAAAAAATGACGATAGACTGATACATGTTAAAGAAGCCGATGCTCTCTTGAAGGCTTTGCTTTCGTTGGATTCAGTGATACAGGACGTTCGACTTGACGTTTTCACTGACAAGACAATATGGCTGTCTTAGCTGCATGGACTAGGCAGGGGTACGGGATAAACGTTTGAATGACATGATGAAGAGCATTTTTCAATTTTTACTGAAGCGCAACAGTGATATGCGCCTTGAATATATCCCATCAGCTCAAAATGTAGCTGACAAACCTTCCAGGGCACTGTGTTTGTTTGTGTCCCTGTTGTCTGCGGAGTCATGGGCATTAGTGGAATCTTTCTATGGACCACATGCCAAATGTAATGCAGCGGTCAGGCGTTCCTTTGAAACATTACACACCTGCACCGTCGCCAAACTCGTATATTTTCTGACTGAGTTTCCACTCGGACGACCTATGTGGGATGGTTCCCAGTTACTAACGGAAGGTCGTGGGTTTCCTCCGGGCATAGAGCCCGGTTTCCCCCCACAATAAAACTGGCAACGCCGCCATATAAGTGAAATAATCTTGAGCGCGGCGTAAAACACCACACAAGCAACCAAACTCGTATGGCGTGAACCTTTTCTCACAAAATTTGAGTGTCGAAGAGAACCTATATGTCTTTCCACCACTTTCTATGAAGTTTCATGTTCTGGGTTTGTTACGTTGTTGCCCCAACAATTAGGCCTTTACCGATATGGTGGCATATTGTGCATCTCTATTGCCAGTCATCTTTAATGTTAGGTCGGGCTGGGGATTGTGATGTGATCCAAGTCCCAACAAGACATGGTTTTAAACCAGACATCAAGGGCTTAAAGTGGGATTTGGTAGCATATAGGCTTCAGTTTTTCTATTGAAAGTTGTATAGGTGCTCGTCAAATCTCTGTTGATTCATTTTGGACCAGTATTCAACTTGACTTAATTGACCAAAGATTGAGGATTTTGGACGAGAAGGCGGCCAAGCTGTCCTCGACTAAGACACGCACTGAACTGATTTGTACTGTTAACTCTTTTCTTAAGTCAATACCCCACCTACCCTCCATACTTACCTGTGAGCCGGAAGATGTCCGGCGTTTTCTGGTATGTAAAGACAGGCAAGGAAAATCAAGGAAAGTACACAACGTGGACTGTGTCAATTTAGGGACAAAAGGGATTAAAGCTTGTAAATGCTATGTAAGGTTAGCTGCTAATAAAATAGAGTCAATAATAAATCAGCTAACTGTTTTGAACAGCATGGTAGGGGTCGAACTTGGAATGTGGGACTGATGAGTGGAAATCCTGTCCAGTCCACAAGTGTTAAATTGAATCTTAAACTATTCCGTGAGGAACAAACCCAAGCTCATGTACTCCCAAAGCAAGCAAAACCTTTGTTTCCATCAAAGCTTAAATTGATTGCAGCCTGTATGAATAATAAGCTAATAATACGCACAGACCTACCTGTCCGTGAAAAGTTCGTGTTAGCGAGAGATCAGGCTTTATTCAAATTTCAGTTTTTTTGCTGGGGATCGAGCTAGTGATTCCTCCATCACTCTCGCCCAAGAGATAAAATCCTTACCAGATGGATCCGGTTTGTGATAAATCATACCTTTGGGAAAACCTTGAGGGGTGGAGGAGAATGTAATACCTTTGTGATTAAAAAGTGTTCTTACCCCTTGTTGTGTCCAGTAAAAGGCATGGATCGTTATATTGATGGCGTGAAGTCATGAGGGGTTGATTTGTCAAAGGGTTATTTGTTCGGCCGGTAACAGAATCTGGGAAAGTACTGGATAGGGCTGTCACATATTCTGCCATTTATGACAGACTTCAGAAATATTTAGTTACCCTTGGTTCTGGGTTGGATATAGGAGTTACACGACAGTTATAACATTAACCTAAGTATTTGTATATGGTTGCATTTTCATAGAATGATGTTTTAAATTTGGGTACAAAATGCGAGAAAATTTTGTGGCGGACTAAGATGAATGGAAGTGAGGGAGGGGGCTATTATGGTCGCCTACCTCTTATTTTTGCCCGGAACTTAACCGTTCGGAGCAGAATGTAACAGAGCAAGTGACACTGAGGAATCTACACCTTCCCGATTTTGGAAGTTGTTGTATGGTTCTCTTGACTGGGTATCAGAGAGTAAAGTCGTAATTTCACAACAATGTTCCATGCGAATGATACATTGTACAGACAGCTAGTGAGCTGTCCGTAGGTTAAAAAATGTAACAAATTAAAACTTTGTTGTTCATAGTTTACAAAGAAAGTGACCTCTGAAACATGCACCTAACACATTCGCAAAAAAAAAAAAAAAATCAAGTGCGCATTCCCTGTCCAAGACTCTCCCGCTTTCTAAAGGTATATACACTGCACCAAAATGTCAAACAGGTTACATAATCAAAAGCCACGTGTATCTATATTTTTCTCAGAAAAAAGTTAGGAACAGTCCATTTTTTCCCAAAAAGCAGAACCGTTGACATCATATTTTAAGTTATAGATAGATAGAGCCTACGAGTTAGACAGAGCGATCAGACACACGTCTGTCTTGAGAGATTTCTTCGGATTTCGATCGTTTTTGTCGCCACTTTTGGTACTATTACGTTCCTTGAGTGACATATTATTAACTTTTCGTTAGTTCAGTGATCTGAATTTCTGGATTTTTTAAGTCTTTTACGGTTTGAGTTTGGCCATTTGGTCAGCCTGGGGGGTATTTCATAAACCACAAATAGCCGACTACGGTCAGATAGTCGACTAAGCAGTAATGTTAAAGCATTGCTATTCTAGTCGGCTAGGTCAGTTTAGCCTTCTAAACCTGTTTATGAAATACCCCCCTGGGCTGACTTGGCCGAGAGGCCATTATTCGTACCTGGGTTATTGTGTACACACTGTACACTATAGCATAGGCGTCCGAAGTAGGTCACTTGCTTGACCAGGGCTTTGGTTAACTTGTAAAGTTGACGGACGGGTTTTTAACTTCCACTGAACCAACACTTGCTTTTTTCCCCTCCCAGTAACACTGAACACTTACACAAGGCAAACGACACTCAGACATAATACAACATTTAAACACGTCGTTCTTGTCATTATTTATTCTCTGTTAATTCTGTTGTTGTTGAATACACGGGACGTATACAGAGGGGGTGCACCCCACCCTTTTTTTCATCTTTCACGGGGGTAACCATGAGTGCCTTGAATAGTAACCGCAATATAAGGAGGCCTCTAAGCCTGAAGCTTGTTATGAAAGCTGAATATGTCAAGCCTATTGACATTTATCAGCATTTGAAGGAGTTAGTTGGATCGGGCCCGAATGTGAAAGGTATTGTGCACGTTGGTGGCAATATCTGGAATATTACTGTGGCCAATGAAGAAATTAAAAACAAGTTACTCCAGGAAGACTTTATTTTTCGAGGAGTGCATTGCCCATTGACTGAGGTAAAAGCTTCACGGCTGCTGGTTAAAGTAAAGTCTCCTCTAGAAATATCGAATGATAAAATAAGAGAGGCTTTTGAAACATTGGAGAATGGCATTCGTAGGGTTTGGGTCTCTAAGGTGACCGATACAATTCCTGAAGCTGTTTGGGTAGACTTTAATTTCCGGTTGCCAGTATGGTACCGCGGTCAGTTTCGAGCCTGTCACTTGTGTGATCGCACTGGTCACTTGAAAATAGACTGTCCATTAAAAGACAAATGTTTTTTTGTGTAAAAGAAGTGGACGTCTGCAAAGCGATTGTCCTGACAAACACGATAAATTGATGCGACTGTTGAGTCCGATGGTTCCGAGGATTCAGTTCCTCAGGTAGATCTAGGCAGTGTTATTGTTAATTCCAGTGTTTACGCTATCTGTGTCCCTATCGTTGAAATTGGTAATAATTTACATAAAGTAACTGCGAATATTAATCAGAGTGGGGGAGAGAATAGTGATTATTGGCGGGATGCTGGTAGAGCAGGGGGGGGGGGGGGGGTGATCAAAACAAGTTAGAGCGCACTGGGGTTGAAGGAAATGCGAAAGGTGAAAAGAGGAAAGTAGAAACAGATTCCGAAACAGAGAATACAATTAGTAAGAACTTGGAGGAAGCAGAGAACTCTCTAGATGGGGTTGAGCCAACCATAATAACAGTAGTATCTGACATTGAAAGCACAAACAAGCACACAAAACCATGAAACAGACGTAATCATACAGACTGATAACTATCCTTGCTCAAGAACTCTGGAGCGGATATTCCGGTTTAGTGTCTAAACATTTGTGCTGTTTTATTGGAGGTAGCTGATGAAGCTTTCGAAAGTAGTTGTTTGACAGACTCTATGGAGCAGGCTGTGGTGCGTCTTATACACAAACGCGGGCTTAAATCTGACCTTAAGAACTGGCGGCTTATTTCTCTGCCATGTGCAGACTATACGATTATTACTAAAGCCTTAACTAGGAGACTGGGAATGGTAATGTCCTCTGTTGTCAATTCCGACCAGACATGCTCCGTACCTGGACGATCCATTATCTCAAAATAGCTTACTGGTTCGGGATCTTTTTGAGTTCGTCGAAAGTGAAAATATGGAGGCTGCCATTATTAGTCTGGACAATGAAAAAGCATTCGACAGAGTAGAGTGGGGTTTTCTGCTAGGTGTGCTTGAACGAATGGGCTTTGGTCCTGGGTTTCGAAGATGGATAGAGGTCATTTACAATTTCCCTGTCAGTAGGATATTGATAAACGGCTTTCTTAGCGACCCAGTCTACTTAGAAAGAGGCGTGCGACAGGGCTGCCCATCACCTTTGCTCTATGTTTTGGTTGCAGAGGTTTTTGGAGCGATGGTGAGACATTCTGACTTTCAAGGGGTCTGCCTTCCTTCGGTGGACGAACCCGTTAATGTATCTCAATTTGCGGATGAAACGTCCTTATTTCCTGGAACTGATTCTGATTTTGTGTGTGTAGATCCTCTCTTGAGGACATATGAAAAAGCATCAGGCGCAAAGATTAAAAAACAAAAGTCAAAAGGCGTATTTCTAGGATCGTGGAAATACAGACAAGACAAATCCCTTGGGTTAAAATGGGGATCACAGTCTACAGCAATATTAGGGGTACACCAGGGACCGGGCGACACATCTGTCCATGACTGGGACGAAAGACTTTCAAAGGTCACAGCTTCCTTCAAGGCTGGTCCAGACGATCCCTCAGCCTGATCGGGGGGTAATGATTCTGAACTTGTTGGCCATGTCTAAGCTGTGGTATGTTGGCACAATTTTCGAGATGCCCTCCGATCATTCTAAAAAGCTGACGAGCGTCGCGACGCAGTTTTTGTGGTCTGGTAAGAAACCCTTAGTGTCCTGGGAGACTTGTTGTATGTCCAAGAGAGAGGGTGGGATCGGCTTGGTTGATCCAGCCGAGAAACTGCTCTCCTTAAAACTTAACTTTTTCAGTAAGATGATCAAAAGTAGAGATCGGTGGGCGATGGTCTGTCGAGCGTTGATAAACAAAAGACTTTCCCCTTTTGCACTGCCTCACGTTTTTACCTGGTGGGAGTTACCAGACGTTGTTCGCCACTTGCCGGGTTGGTACTTTGCAGTTGTTAAAAGATTAGTTACTTTCGAGAGAACTACTAGGCGGCCGTCTTGCTGGCAGGACGTCTTACAGCAGCCGTTCGAGCTACCTTCAGGCTCCAAAGGTTGTATATATTTTGTTTCCGGACAGGCTCTTGATAGCATTTCTTCACGTACATGGTACGAATGGTTGCGTGATACTCACGAAGCAATACCAGCGTCTTTTGCTAAATGGGAGCAAGATTGCATGGTACCCCTTTCTTGGGTTTCTGTGTTTACTTGTTTGTTCAAGTCGGTGAGTGTGAACAGGGACAAAAGTGTTCACTGGCTGCTACTTCATAGGCAACTTTGGGTTGGAGTCAGTCTACTCCGAGCTAAAGTGGTGACTTCTGATTTGTGCCCTATGTGCAGCACTGGTAGTGAGACCATTCTGCACTTATTCTTCAACTGTGAAGCTGTTAAATCTATATGGAAGAATGGAGGAATTGGCTAATCGTTATTTGCGTACATCGGTTCAACTTTCTGCTAAGTTTGTCCTTTTCAGCGAAGGCCTAACCACCAACGTCAAGTGTAAAACGGTACTACAGGCGGTTTGTTGGTGGCGGCAGCGATGCTACGTTACGGCGAAAGGTCCTGGGTTGGACCACCAAGATGTTTTTTCGAGGTTTTTCACTTGCGATATGTCCCATCTGATTTTATGTCAATTTGAACAAGCAATGTATCAACACAATTTGTTGGAATTTGGAACCATGTGGTGCAGGAACGAAGTGTTTGCTGCTCTTAAGGGTCAGGTTTTCTTTTAGCCGATTTTAATGTGATCGTCTGTTATATTTTTTCACAATGTAAGCTGTCTGTTATCTATCTGCCGGTTTTGACGTTTTAGTCATATAACAATGGGCAAGTCTTGTTGAATCTTAGTGAGCGGATATTCTGCCAGTTAGTTTTAACTATCTCCTACAACCTAGATTGTTGTGGCGTAAAAAAAAGTTAGATAGATAGATGCTCTTTATTTTAAGGCCCACTTGCCGCGAAAATCCGGAATATTGTTTACATTAAAAAAAACGACCGTTTTCTGTATTTTCCCCAGACAATATAAGTTAGGAACTTTCGATTTTTACCAAAATTTAAAAGTTTGGACGACATTTTGTATTGTTAATTTGAATTTGAAAATTGGAATTGTTAGGTGCCCGTAATGTCAGCAAACTTCGAACCGGGTCGTGTGCAAAAGTGCCGTAATGGTTTGAGTCGTGTGGGCGATCTAACGACAAAGTATAATTTTACGAGCTTTATCTAAGAAATACATACTAACGACCGAGTGCAAACCACAGACAAAAACGCTTGGGTGAAGGTAATCCAACACTTAAGTTAACAAACACTGATCGGTGTTGTTGTTGTAATCGAGCTTCGATTCATCGTTTTTTTTTTCACCCTCATTTATACATTCTAAACCTAATTGGACATGCTTTATGTGTGCTATGTTTAACTTTAGTGGTTTTAGCTGTGGTAAGCTGGTGCAAATTGGTTTTCTTAACAAATGTCAAACCGGTTACGGCGGCAAGTGGGTCTTTAAAACAGGCTCGATAACAGCTGTAGGTTGAAACCTGAAGTTGAAATTAAACACTTCCTTTTTCTGACCCCGCCCTGCACATTTTTTTCCAATAAGAAAAAACTAGGCCATGAAAAATGGAAAGTTCAATAACGTCTTCTTTCAGAGAAAACTACAGAAAGACGTGGCTTTTTTAAAATGTAAACAGTTTTTGGTATTATGGCGAAGTGTGTGTTTGAAAAATATCGGTATTGAAACCAATGAAAGAAGGGAAAATACGAAGAGAAAATATATTACTGAAAAAAAAATGTAGAAACAAACATTTTATTTGTTATCTGATTTTCGTTGAAAGCGAAGAAAAGGCATCAATTTAGGTTTACTTGAAGGCAACCAAACAAAAGAAAGGGCAACCAACATTTCTTATCTGGTCGGAAAGAAAAATAATAGATCACTTAACTCGTACTTTTGGATAGTCTGTGTTAGACTCAAAAGGTCAAAACCTTCGAAGGTGACATGTCGATCCTTCATCTCTGCACAAATCTGCGATAATTGTATGCCATCACAATCCTTTAGTTGATCAAATATTTTGATGTATGCGTCAATCGAGGACATCTTGATTTTTCTATTCTGAACAAACATCTTGCACCAAATCACCGAATTCCATTTTGGCCAATGCTATAAATTATTCTGATTGGCCAGCGTTTAAACATGTGCTGGTTGATTGACAACGGCCGCCTACACCTGGGATTAATCACCGCCTACACATAGTAATAAAAAAAGATTATACTGTCAAAAAGTAGGCATTTCTTAATTACAATTGCTCGGTATATTTTTTCATATTAATAAGCTTTTCTTGATTGGAATGTATACCATATAAGGGGCAATTAAATTTTAAAGTTAATGCTGAAAATATACATCGATTTTGGTATTCCCGCTGACCGATTTAGTTAATTGGGCACCCAACTGACCCATATACCGCTATACGCATTATTACGTAAAGCTGAACTGTTAACACATGTATCTATTTTGATCGTCTTCAATACATTCTCGATCTCTGGTATGACGTATCTTCAGAATTTTTTCGATCTCTATTGTGACGTATTGTCTGTTTGCCGGCTTTTTACACTGTGGTTAGGTTGACCTATATCTTCAGCCGTTGTTGTGACGTATCTTCAGATGATTCTCGATCTGTTGTTACGAAATGTCTGTTGCCTATTGTTTGTTCATAACCCTTTGCAATGCGGATGTCAAGGTACTTTCTCGACGCTTGAATATAAACAGCTCTCTATAGATATGTTGGGACCTCCGTGGCTCAGTAGGTAGAGCGTTGGACGCTTAATCCGAACAGCTTTCCACCAAGCCGAACTGAACACTTGGATGCTCTAATATCAGTGATATCTGAATTGTTAATTCTATCAAGAATTTATTCTGGAGATTTATCAGTGTTTTAAAGATTCATTATGTGGATCTATCTTTTGTGGTCGTCGGATTTACACCAGTGATCTTTGTGAAGGATTACAGATTTCTCGGAACTGAGAATACTGAACTTGTAAATCATGTTGATGTATGTTTTCGTTCCAATGTTTATGTAATATTTGCATGTAAATAAGTTAATCCGTTTGCTTTTTAATATAATCAAAATTTGTACGTAAAATCTGCTGGTCTGTTGTTACTTCCTTTTTATTATACGTTTGTCTCCTAACAAAATTGGGGGCTTGTCCGGGAATATTAAATTTAAAACTTGTCAACTACTCAGTTTACCCTTGTTTGACCAGCATATTTTTTTCACCATGTCTGACTTAAATCCAGCTAGACGTTTTCATGGAAGCCCCTGATCAGGATATTTTTGATTCGTTAAGTAGGAACGATATATTTATTCGCATTGACAGAAATGTAAAAAAGAAGAGAAACTTTGGATCTTAAATAAAACAAGAAAGTGAATGACTAAAATATTTATTTGAACAAAAAAAAGTACATGTTTCGGCATTATTGTGCCTCGTCAGTGCAGAGCAGCCAAAATTAAACAAAGTTGGCAAATATAATCTGCAGACATGTTTTTTGTTACTTTCTTGATAAACCTAGTTAACTGCATAAATAAGACAAAAAAAGTGCTGTGCGATTCCTTTTCTGTTGGACACATAGCTACCTTGTCATCGCCACATTCAAAATGACATACAGCCTATCAGAGGGTATTTCGCGTACGTTAAATATCCGAAGTTTCAGACTGGACCAATGCCTAGAACAACACTGTTACATATTTTGTGAGGACCGATTGTGCAAATTATTTGATGTTAGATGAGTGGACCGGTTATCGACCATAGGATAATTATCGACCAGCGCTCAATAATCTTATGTAATAGATTTATTAACACAGTGCATGATTTTTAATAAAACCGACCGAATCAATAAAATATTTGCAATGCCATTCATGTTTATGTCAAAAGTCAGTAATCACATAGAAGCCACTCTCTTCAGCAATTGGGATGCGCTGAGATGTCCCTCTCTGTATCGTCTACATAAATTAAAAATCTTCCCCTCTCTGAATCTAGTGGTGTTGCGTTGGATCCTTTTTATTTTTCCGTCAGATACCATCCTCATTTGTAGCTCAACTATCTGTGCTTTCTCGTGTAAAATTTAATTTCCTCGTGTGGCAGCATGGTTAAGCCTCCTGTGCCAGCCCTCTACATCATTGTTCGTGCGAATACTTATGTCATATACGCTCCATGATTTTACGCTTCAGACACTGGACGACATCCACGTGTCTGAAATGTAAGCCATCAACTCTAGCAGAGCTTCTGATTGCGTATGTCTATGGAGTTCGTCAAACATCGGTTGAACGTGCGTTCGAGAACTCTCAACTGGTTGTCTGCGTTAAACACAAGGTGGCGTCGGTCCCCTACTTTTACGTCATGCTGCAGAAATTTCTCGGGAAGGTGATCATTAGAAACCTAAAGTTAAAAACAAAGATGGATTTATTAGGAGAATAAAGAGCATGGGTTTAAATATGCAATATTTTCGGTTTCATGTCACCCAAGTCATCTCGTACCCTAGTCCCTGCATCAGAATTGTATTGTCTGTTATTAGAAATAACAACCTTCCCATTCATAAAAATAAAGTCAAACAACGGAGTTAGTGTGATCCCTCATGATAACCGGAAACAAAGTGGAAGTAACAATGGACGACTTGTAGAGTGACCAGGTTTAAAGTTATTCGTCTTTGTCTTTGTTCAAAGGGGAATCTGCTTCTAAAAAATGGACCAACCGGAAAGACGCACATTTCCAGTATACCAGAATATTAAAAGACCAGCAGTGGATTGGGGTTAAAGGGGAAAATTGCAAAATACAAGTGGGCTGACAAGTTGCAATTTTTACAATGGCACGCAGGTAAATGTAACTTAGGATACAGGTTCATAGGGTTTGAAACCCTATGACATCCAGGTCCATCTGGTTTACAATAATAGGCGAAGATCTTAGATATTATAATGTCTCTCATTGACAATAATGTATAATGTATTAGAGTCAACTGAAGAAGAGGGATTAGTTGCTCAAGGCAAAGTAGAATCTGCCTCAATCCAAAAACCCAGTATCAATAATAAAAGAAAACATAAAGAGGAAGACGTAAATACCCAAATGATGGGTTATTTGTCTTCTAAAACAAAAAAGGACTTAGATTAGGATTCCTTGACCCTTTTTTCAATCCACTTTGTAGACAGTTAGGATATCCCCCCCTGTAAAACAACTTGAAGTGAAAAGAAAGATTTCTGATCTTGTATTTAGTATGGAAGAGGAATTTTTAGATAACCTAAATCATGAGTTTGATACTTATTTAATTTTCCTTATTGTTATTCAAATAATTTTTTAATTTAAAATCAATGTTTATTATTACACATCAGCTATACAAATGTATTATTGTTTTAAGTGGCATGAGCTGGAAGATATTGGGAGAGTTTCATTACAAAATACGTAGCTAAATGTTCATTTTTTTTCAAGTAGTATAAAAAAAGAGCTTTTCCCGGATACCAATGTTGTTGTTTTGTAAAGGACAGTACAAAAAATGTACTCTTAAAACACGGGTATTTGAATTTTGAAAACCAAAAAACAGATTTTAAATAACTGGGACAAGTGTTCTTACATTCTAAGGTAGTTCAAAATTCAAAACAATACTTTACTATACATTATAAAGTGGAAAAAATAGTCAATAATTCCAACATTCTGTTTTAATGGCAAAATGGCAAAAATTGAACATTTTGCCTGAAATTGAATAATTGTATAAATATTTAACACCGAATACCGAAGTTTGAAAAACAGATGTTGATCAATGTTTTAGGGGAGCCTTGGTGGGCCAGCCGACAGAGTGATAGTTCCATCAACTAGTCGCGGGTTCAATCCCACTCAGCCCAGAATGCAAATTGTAACACTTTTCAGTGGATTTTTCACTTAAGCGACGTACATGTATGTATGTGGGAAAGTTGGTACTCGCTGGTGGTTTCCTCTTAGCAAAGAGCCTTGTTTCCTCCCCCACCAAACCTGGCTACACTGTCATATAAGTGAAATAATCTACAGTGCAGCATAAACCATCAATCAATCAATCAATCATACAGGTTTGGTCTGTAGGGCTTTAGTACTGTAAATCCAAACTTGTGTCCATCTAATAATACTTTGGAACACAGGAGTTATTTGTGAAAATGGCAAAACAGACTTATGTTCAGATTGGAGGCGTCTTTACTCGTTTTTTTAATTTAATGATGAACAATTTAAAATAGGCGTATCAATTACTAGTAATTGCTACTGATCAGATTACAAAATGAACACAGCATTGTTTAATATGGTCATGATCTTAAAATCCCCCTTGCTAATTGATAATGTAGTGATCATCTTTACACAATATCCCATCCCAACTTGAAGAAAGAGCTGTGATCTTCATGTTAATGACATTGTTGAAAATAAATGTATATTTAATGTAACAATTTATCAAATTGATTTACATCTCTAGAAATAAACATAACAGGATATATGATTTGTGTTACCTTTTAGCAGATTACATTTTTCATGGGAGATAGATGTGATGTCGGTTTGAGAATCTTGTAAAGCCATACATAAATGAGAAGAATTGATATGGTAGGAATAAAGTTAGAATAGTGCCTTCACAGTCATTCGCCGTGTTTGTCCAAACCGCACTTGTTCTTGCCAAAAGACAGTTCCAGATACGCTATTTACATACTCAGAGCTTCTCTAACCTCCACACCATCTTTGCCACTAGGGTAGCCTGTTTTCTATAGGTCCACTAGGCCACGAGCTGTATTTAGCTCTTCCACTGTGTCTTGAGAGGGCTGTACATAACCAGTCGTTTTTCTGATGAAATTGTGAAGGACACAAGTGTCAAGCACTACACGTACCTTGTCAACATTTTTGTGATATAACTCGTTTTCTGTAGTAAATTCTGAATTTGCTAGCCAATATTCCAAAGGCGTTCTCAGATATTCTGCTTGCCCTACTATGACGATAATTGTAGAGCTGTTTTCTGTTGTCTAATTGTTTACCTGAAAAAAATCAGAATGCTTGTTATTGTACTTTTTCTCTAAGTTTTTTTTAAACTGAAGGGACATTACACCCAATTTTATTAATCTAGCCTTCACATATGGAACAACTTCGGGTCCTCTTCAACCCACATGGTAAACGAATAAAAAGAGTTAAATAATGTGTGTGGCATAAATTATCAATTGACCAATCAAACATTTGGTAACAAATGCAAGTCGTTACAAACATTTATGAAATTTTTAAATAGTCCCAATATTGTTTGGATGTAAGTGTTTAGGAAATCAATTGTTACCTGGATAAGGCCTTATTAAAAAGGTTTTAAGGCAAAAGCCTTATCCCCAACAATGAAATGTGGCACTGGTCCCAGTTGAGGCATGTTAGGCAATTTTCAGCAAACTGCTTAATTTCATCCTTTCAAATATTCCTCCATCACTGTTTGATCCATACCCTCCAACATCAACCACTGTGAAATTATAGTCCACTAAAGCCAAAAGAACAATTGAATGTGTGCCTTTATAGTTGTAGTAAAAGAACCACTGTTTTCAGGAGCCTACTCCATACAAAAATATACCAGAAATCTATATTATATATGGGGTCATAGAGAGAGTTAATGTTTAATTTGAAAAAAATTAGTTTGCTGTATTACTGAGAAATACTAACCTTTATCACAATATGTTCGCCATCTATAGCACCAATGCAATTGAGCAAGTTAATGACGATATAATTATACAGATGACATTTAACCTATTACCTAGGGAAAAATATGGTTTCTATGGTCTACTAAATCAGTTAAGTAAGTCCGAAATAAGTGGATTGAAGAATCTCAGGTGTCTTTATTCCACTCAACATATTGTGGACTACACTAGACCTACCTTAAACAAACTCACATACGCTCATGGGCACTGATGCTCTCTCTAAATCTTGTATTCTTTTTAGTTATATGGCTTGAAATTAGACCAAGGAGATCTTCAAATTGATCCTGTGTCATCATGAAAACGAAGGACATGGTTGCATAAATCTACACGCAAAAACATCCAATTTCAGCCATCATCAATATCAACGTATCTTCTTCGCTTCTGCTTCTAAAAGATGCTTTCCTGAAACAATACTCATTTTTCTGGTAAGGATCACTTGCTCTCACTGTATAAAAAAAATGCCAGATCTATCATCTTGACATTGGACGTTGCAATGGATTTGTTCAAGTTAAATAAAGTTTCGTCTCTCTTTAACAGGATTTTGAAAAAGCGTCTCTGCTGTGAAAGTTGAACGCCAGTCAGAATCAAACCAATTTCTATTCAAGTAAGCAATATATTTAGACTTCGAGGCTTCCGGGAGCAGAGTGTTGGGAATAAGGTCATCTATGATCTATGAAGATAACTAGCTATTAGGGACCGTTATTGAAAACATATATTTCCTGCTTGTATTCACATAAACTATTGTCACATAGGGCATGAACATTCGATTCTTCCCAACTGCACATACCAACCGCAATAACAGTTGTCATAGCCCATAACATACTATCAGCATTTTTGTGTCAGAGATTTTCACATTTTGTTAAAACAAAATGGTAGATTCTATCTAATTTTTACATCACCTTTGAAATAACAATACATTGTCAGAATTTTGTTTTAGGATTTTGTCTGTTTTTCCAAGCCAGGTAAAGGTATCCTTTCTTATTTGCTAATGTATTCTCTCATATTGTGTTTGTCTACTGCTTCTGTTCTCGCTTTAATCTGTTCTCGGAGGGTTTTCTTGGTTTATAAATCATGGATATAAAAAGAAAGTTTTCGGTGAAAGGAAAGTTTGATTTGACCTGCAGACACATGGTTGGCTGCTAGCATTTTATCTATCTCGTCCCGATCAGAGATACAAGGACGTTTTTGTATTTGTTTGGGGGGTATATCTGTGAATGTCTTAGTTTATTTGGTGTTCAAATAGTTCCAATATGTGGAGATCATTCGAGTAAAGAACACATTTCATTTGCCATCGACATTGTGAGTGAGAATGATCTATGTGATCGTGGATTTTGCCTTTCAACTCCTGTATCAACTTAGCTGATCTTGGCATGTCGTTCTGTTTTATATATTTTTACATCCATTACACATTTGCTGCCCATTGAATCTCTGCGTATCATCTTGAACATACCCGAACTTATACCACTTAGCACTATCATTAGGATTACAGACACCACAGACTTTATTTTTATCAGCAGAGAGATCTAATCCACAGCCGGAACAGAAAGTGACACACTTACCTCTGTCTAAATTTGTAAGGAGGTTACCACATTTTGCTGGACATTCATCTGATTTACCTGAACATTTCGCCCTAAGAGCCACTGCAGTGAATGCTCCTTCTGGCTTATCCTCTTTAAATTCATATAATTCGTCCTATCTGTATGTCTTACCACAGTAAGGTGTGCAGGTGACAGACACCTTGGGTGGATCTGTGCCTAGATACTGTGGGTTTGCTAACGTATGTACTTTATAGGTTGTAGTTGTGTCTAATGGGAATAAATCAAAGTTATACTTACCCATGGGCTGGATGTTTCTTGTTCCACGAACAGAAACTTCACTTTTTCACAAGTTTTACCGTTTAGAATTTATTGATTTGTTCCATTGCCTGTTTGTCATGAAGTCCCTGATCACTTCACCTGGTAGACTTTGTAACTTGCTGCTTGAACTCAATTGGAGATAGTAAAAGCACTAAACGCTTTTCCTTTTTGTTATATGACAACTGTGTTAAATGTAAGTAATGTTGGCAAACTGTCATTCAACTGTATGTTACTGTGGCTTGGGTCGACTTGATGGACTCACCAGGCGGAGGTATGCTGCTAATATAAGTCACGTCATTCTCATATTTAACCTTAGAATTATTGGGGCGGTTGCTATTTTTCGGACCTCTATAGTGTTTTTTGTATAAACTATTACCAGAGAAGACCGTTTCGTATATACTATTACCAGAGAAGACAGGTATTTGAAGTTTTCTGTAGTAATAAAGACACATCAAGATCAATGATTACATGATATGATCCTATGGATGACCACGTTCCTAAAAAACATGGAATGCACTGAAATATCCAGATTTGACACAGCTGGCCTAAATACACACAAAGTTAAAATTACAACTGCTGCTACACAACAAATACATTGTACTACTACACCTTAGCAAAGGAGATCCATATCCACATAATGCTGTACAAATATGAGTACCATGATCATTTTGAGAACCTAGGTCATGGCAATTTATCACCGTCAATGTGTTCTGATCTATTCCACTTGTTCTTAGACTCAATTTAAATCCGTCCAAAAATTCCTCTGGCATTTTTCTTCCCAGTTGGATTTTCGATAGCTCAGAACTGGTAACACTTGTAATATGATCTGGAGTATAAAGAAAGGCACATTTGGCATTGTCACATTCATTTTCTATTTTTTTTCAATATATGTTTCATAAGAAAATTAGACAACTAGTTTGAAGACGTCAATGTTCTTAGATCAGTGTAGCGATTCTCCAGCTTAAGTTGGGTGGTAGATGGATAGTTAAAAAAGACCCAAAGACTACCAAAACACATTTACTTAGGGGACTTTCCATACTCTCATTTTTTTAACCACTATCTTTCTTTACTAACTTTTTGTCTTTTCTCTTTCATACCAGTGGCCTTTTCTATGTCCAATATAAGCCGTTGAACTCTAACTTGTAGCTTAATAGATACGAAACTGATAACACCAATGACAAAAGTGATTAATAATAAAAAAAAATATACTCTCCCAAAAAGAAACGCAACATCCAATTTTTTTTCAAACATGAAATTTTCCAAAAATGTGCGTGATTGACACATGCCAACATGATCATGTTATAATGTAAATGTCCGATAATTGAATTAAGCCCCTGATAGTGGCTGTTGATCACACGTGACTTTCGGGTCAGGCTTTGTGTAACGCAACACGAGGATGGCGTAGGGAAAAACGCAGGGTTATCTTTATGCGGGTTTAATGGGTATAAAAGACACACAACCGTTCAATTGAATTCAGTCGTTAAATTGTTTCACGAAGTTGCTACAATATGCCAAGACTAGACGCAGCTACCCGGAACGTCGTCATTGGTCGTCTCCTGGCCGGCGAATCACAGAATGTAGTCGCTAGACTTTATAATGTTCACTGGAGCACGATTTCCAGACTGTTGCAACGGCATCAGCAATCCGGTTCAACAGCTGATCGTCAACGATCTGGCCGATCTACAATCTAGGATCACATCAGCAGCCCAAGATCGCTACATCCGGTTACTTCACCTGCGAAACCGGACCAAAACAGCAACAGACACAGCATCAAATATCCCAGGTCTCCGTCGAATATCGGCACAGACAGTCAGAAACCGTCTCCATCAAAACGGCTTACGCGCCAGACGTACTTACTTTGGCGTAGTACTGAGACGTGCAAGGATCCGATGGTGCAACAGGTTAAGGGACTGGAATCTGCGAAACTGGAGGCGAGTCAAGTTCAGCGACTTGCAAGGGTCCGATGGTGCAACAGGTTAAGGGACCGGAATCTGCGAAACTGGAGGCGAGTCAAGTTCAGCGACTTGCAAGGGTCCGATGGTGCAACAGGTTAAGGGACCGGAATCTGCGAAACTGGAGGCTAGTCAAGTTCAGCGATGAATCAAGATTCCAGGTGCAGAGAAGAGATGGTCGTACACGAGTTTACAGACGCCGGAATGAGAGGTTCGCAAGGAACTGCGTCCTTGAGGTCGACAATTTGGGCGGAGTGAGTGTGATGGTGTGGGGTGCCATATCCTGTGTCCGAAAAACTCAACTGGTGCACATTCCCGGCAACCTTAACGCCGTTCGATTCACAGATGAGTTTTTGACACCACATATGCTGCCCGTAATGGACCTCCGTAGGGAAATTTTTCAGCACGACAACGCCCGGCCGCACACAGCTCGTGCTACTGTGGAATTTCTAGCCAACCAGAACCTAACAGTGCTCCCCCGGCCGTCCAAATCACCAGATTTGAACCCAATAGAACATTTGTGGGATGATTTGGATAGACGCCTGCGCAGTCGTCATCCAGCGCCGCAAACTCTACAAGAACTGCAGCAGGCTCTTGAGCAAGAATGGAGGAGAATTCCGCAAAACCGTATTCCTCGATTGATTGTGTCTATGCCGAGACGGGTCCGTGCTGTGTTACAGGTTAATGGTGGGCACAACAGATATTGACGTTGCAGTGACGTCATCTGAGTCCTATGAACTTTAATGTGATAATTTTTTTGTGAATGAACTTTAAAGTCTGAACAACCAGTCTGCCAAATTTTAGTGTAATGTGATGCTTATTCCTGTATTAAAAGTGATGTTTGAAGAACAAAAATTTAATGTGGCGTTTCTTTTTTGGGAGAGTATATGAACACAGACAAATTGGTATTGATATTACATTGGTATTACACAAACGAACAATACGAACAATCACCTTATCCGGCAAACTTGATCCTACCTATCCACTTTTTTGACTAACTTGAATATTCTAGTTCTCAGACATTTAATTCTTACTCAATTCTAATTTACCCATACATTCTTCTATCATTCCTACCTGCTTTCGCCAGTGGTTCTAGAACTATTCTAAAAACAATCTAATATCCATACCTACACTACAAGAAACAATCTGATATCCATAACTGGGTGATTCTACAGACAGTAGTCACTTTGGGTGCTCTGAAAAGTTCGCAATAAAATACTTACTTTTTTAATATCCCTTTGCAGGGAGTTTAGACAGATTTTTAGGCTTATGTTTCAAATAGTGGTCAACGTTCATTTTTAATATTTTACTTTTATTTTCAATTTATAATTTGACCATTGAGAATTAGATGTCACTACCGTCACAGATACAGAAACCCCTTAAGCAGGGGACACACGGCGTATTTAGCAATCGCACCGATATTCGCATACGTGTGTCCTCTCCTCAACGTGCGAAATTCGCCGCGGATTTTTCTGCATCGAAATTCGGATCGATCAAACATGTTTAATATTTCCGCAGCGGATAAAATCGCACCGTGTGTCCTCTCCGTGCGATATTCGCTGCGGAGGACTCTGACAAGCAGCCAATAGCCGCCGAGCTCTAGATCATGTGATCTTGCAAAATGCTGGACGCCGCCACCTTTAGATCACGTGACTGTCAGTATCAAGGTTGCTCTGTAAGATAATCGCAGCCGTGTGTCCTCTTGGTGTAGGTGCGAATTTATCCGCCGCGTATTTCGATGCGGATATTATCGCCGCGATCATGCGAAAAAATCCGCATGTGTGTCCCATGCTTTAGAAATGAATTATTTGGTAACAAAATTGTTTCTGGCGATAGCAGTTTAGAATTTTGCATTATTTCTCTTACGTCTGCTCATTACAAAAAAAATTATAAAAAAGGTGGTCATTTTCCCCAAATGCTTACCTAAATTGACTTACGTGCATTTACTAAGTATATGTCAGTTGCCTGGCGTTCGTCAAAAGTGGGTCATTAGATTATATTTTAATATTGGACCCTTCCTTGGGCTGTGATTAATATACACCATCTGTTGAAGTGTAAATATTTCGTTACGTTTATCGAAAAATTAATAATATATCATCGTAACGGTAGTGACATAACCGTTGCGGTAAAGATAAAGCGTGACGGTGGTGACATACAAAACATAATATTTACTGTTTCTTCCATCCTTAAAGTGAACACTTCAGATAAAATACAATATACTGCATCTTAAAGACAATATCTACCTGGTCCCAAAACATGGTTTATTTATTTTTTATGACTTTCCTACAAAAAGCTATGGTTAATTATTCTCAGATGTCTGGTGGCTGGATGTCACTGAAACATGTGTACACCTGGTATGCTAACCTGCTATTGGTGTATTTAGGTCAAATAAACCAATCAAATTGACCGATTGCTTGATGATGTCATTTGGAAATTACGCGCAAAGCATTTCGGGAGATTTAGGGAAATTCCCATCATTTTACAAAATCGCCGAAGGAATAAAACTGTATCGTAGAGGACCCTTATGTGTCGCGCTTCTGACTTGAAGACGTGCAGTTCGGCACACACGTTGTTTTCGTAACTCTATCAGCATCAACTTTTAAATACGATATGTCATCAATGTGTTTCATCAGTGGAAGTGACGTCTTGCTATAACTTTATAAGTATCGGTTAACAAAATGGCGAACTGAGGTACATTTTACCCAGAAAGCTTTGCGTAAATCTGTGTGACGTCATCAGGCTCGGAGGTAATTGCCAGTTGTAAGGTGTGCACATGTTTCAGTGACATCCAGTCACCAGACATCTGAGAATGATTAACCAAAGCTTCTTGTAGGAAAGTCATAAAAAAATAAATAAACCATGTTTTGGGACCAGGTAGATATTGTCTTTAAGATGAAGTATATTGTATTTTACCTAAAGTGTTCACTTTTTATCTGACTGCATCTGTATATGTGAAATATACTTGAACGCCATCAAACACGAATAAATGATGAATCGTATCAACCAATCGTATGGTAACGCTATTCTTTTGTTTTGTGTTAATGGATCTTAATCGATAAGGACATGCTGGTGACCTGTAGAAGAGGAATTGAAACATTCGACAAAACACGTTTTATTGCTAATATATGAACAAAAAGTGGGGTTCACATAGCACTGGTCACTTCCGGCAAACACCACTTTTCCTGCCTTTCCTTTCCTTTTCGCCACCTTCGTCTTTGAGATCTTTTCTCCCTCTCATTTGTCATATCCGCATTCAAAAGAATCTTTCCTTTTTGCTTTCTCTCGTCATACCTTTTCTTTTCATTTTGGAGAAAATGTGTTTTGTTGGATCGCTTTTTATTCGTTCCCTGTACTTCCGTGCCCTATCAGTAACTGACATCGCCATTTATTATATCTGGGTGAATGTATAGTACAGGAGAAATATAAATAGCCAGACAATACTCACGGTAACATTTACGAAAATAAATCTATACTTTCGTATTATTAATAGTTCCTTTGTATCAAAATTGTCTTTACCGTCACAATCGTGTCCTTACCGTCACGGAAAACAGCAACCATTTTGTGACGGTAGGGACATTATAATCATTATGGCGCGAATAAAAAAATAGCGTGTGAATTTGACGTCTTCCTAAGAAGTGTTTTGTGTTTATATCCTCGATAGTTATATGATATGCAACTAAGTTTCACATTATACAAGCATAGAGCTTTCATAATTTACGAACAGTAGGGACAGGACGATGGTGTACCCAGTACGGTCTGAGTAGTTTATACTTGCCTGAAATTTCAGCTTCTTGTAAGACCATGCGGCTGTTAATTTCTGCGCGCTGCAAAAACGTTAAGGTCACGTATTACCTTGATCACGTGGCCAGAGCTTGAAGTTACCCCCTTGATTGTATCAGAGGAAAATGACAGGTTGTGACGGCAGTGACACAATTTCTGGGACGAGTATAAATTGGATAGATTCTAAATAAAACCATAGTTTTTGAGTACCAATTACACGAATACACCATGTTAATAGATCATAGATAGCATCAAAACAGCAGGAACTGCTTAATTCTATCCATGCGGGCATTTTCTAACTTGCTTCTCGCGTTGTTAATACCACTGGGACACACATGGTAGCTATACATGGCAAAGTAAAATAATTTAAAAAAATATTAAAATGGCCAAATATCATATTTTTACTTTGTAACACATTCCCTTTAATTGCCATTTTATTAAAACTTATGAAAAAACTATGACTTTGCGACATTTATTTACGAATCACCAAGAAACAATCTGATATCCATAATTACACTACAAGAAATCTGAATCTCAATAGACCATTCTCAGCCACAAACCTCTCTCTCTATACATTAAAATCCAAAGGCCCCTAACAACCATTTCTAGCTTGTCACTACAAAACCCACATAGAGAAACGTCTCATAAAAATCCCCATAATTCCATAGCTCGTAATTCAATTTTCTAAAAATACTGATGCCGTTGAGAAATAGAAACGAAAAAAAAGACAGCCCAAAAATTTGAAATAATTTCTGATCGTCACGGCAGTAAGAGGCTTTGAAGGTCATCGACAAACTAAATGATTGGCGTTGGAATGAGGAAAATCCGTACAGTGTGTGGCCTGTACGAACCGAAAACTTAAAGGGGCATGAGCTGCCAAAATGTTGATATTTTGAGGTTGAAACAGAATGTTGAAATTATTGGCTATTTTTCTCAAGATGTACAATTTAGACGACCAGCCCCGATAGCTCAGTCGGTAGAGCGTCCGCTTCAGGCCTGGGAGATCCGGGTTCAAGCCCGGGTCGAGTCAGACCAAAGACTTTAACAGTGGTAGCTGTTACTGCTTCGCTTGGCGCTCAGCAATAGGAGTTAGAGCAGCGACTGGTTGGCCCGGTGTCAGTATACTGTGACTGGGTGAGGGGGCTTGCTGGTTGTCTTCGGCAAGTCGTCTCGGTGAGACAGCACCTAAAAGAGCGGTGGAAATCCGCCCTGTCACAAGGAGACAACGTCTTCATATAACCGAAATACTGTTGAGCAGGACGTAAAACCCCAATCACTCACTCACTCACAATTTAGACGCTTTTCAGTGCTATCAGTCTCGAAAATGTACGATAAAGCATTGTTTTGAACTAACTTTGGCTTAGAATGAATGAATGGTCGTCCCGGTTATTTAAATTTTGTTTACTTTTCGACACGTTTTCCGTTCGTACAGGCCACATACTGTATGGATTTTTCTCATTCCAACGCAAATCATTTAGTTTTCCAATGGCCTTCAAAGCCTCTTACTGTCGTGACGATCGGAAATTATGAAAAAAGTGTGAATTTCGGCAGCTCATGCCTCTTTAAATAACCGGGATGACCATTCATTCATTCTAGGCCAAAGCTAGTTCAAAACAATATTTCATCGTACATTTTCTAGACTAGAAGCACTAAAAAGCTTTTGAATTATACGTCTTGAGAAAAATAGCCAATAGTTCCAACATTCTCTTTTAACGTCAAAATATCAACATTTTGGCAGCTCATGCCACTTTAATATACAATATTCTGAGATATCTTATCATCTGTACTGGTCATGGCCGATTTAAAGGGTGTCCTGTTTAACAAACTGTACCGGTGAAAATCACACTGGCATAGGAGAAATAGCCATGGGCACGAGTTTCTAGTTGTTAAAAGAAGGTATGTCTTTTATACCCAGTCATGGGTTGTTATAATAAACCAAAAGCCATGGTATTTCATTAGGTTGAAGACAGACCGGGGTTTAGCTTTAGTCAGTCAACTTTTTCTGAGATACTTTGATAAACATGGACAAATTTGTCCGGATCTTCAGCTATGCCTAGAAGTCGGGCAAATTGAAATTGAACATTATGATAATGGGGAAAGAAAGTGAAAATATGTGATATGGCCCGATGTAGAAGACAGACAAGTGCGTTTAGTGTTGACTAATAGATCTTTCAAACTCGTGTTTTTATAAACATTGACTGGCCGTTGGCTTAGAGGTCGAGCCATTTCACTCTTGGACACATTCCCCGGTCCAAGTTCAAACCCAAAGAATAAACAGTTTGTAACGTTTGAAATCCAAAAACTTTCCCTTACCAAATGTTTCTTATCTTCAGCGGAAGTGAGAAGAGGGATTTTTTAAATAGGCATGATTTCAAAATGGTCCTTAACCGAATGACCTGACAGCATATCCAAGTCTAATGCCCAATAAATGGTTGGCGGCTCTTTGGCGTAGATAATAATGAGTTTCTTCTCAGTATTGCTTGCGAAATGTTTTTCACGTGATAACATACACGATGTCGAGTCTGTCATTTGATGTGGGATTGTTCTTCCCAAAAGTTCCACAATCTGGCACGTATACATCGAGTTTGCATCGCGTCTTAAAGCACTTCATCAATGTACCAGAGAGAAACGTTGGGCGGTAATGGTACAGCCGCAAAGGAAGGAGAAGCAAGCGTGTCGGGAGCTGAAGTGGGGATAAATTTGTCTTAATGCGTCAGATTTTATCCTTTGGAGTAACCTAACAGAAAACCCCCGAGGAGAAGAGCCGTAACGAACTTTATTTCCATATTTTTGATGTAAAATGGTGTAGTTTAACGAAATTTCTTTTCGCCGCCATATAAGCGAAATAAACTGGAGTGCGGCGTAAAATTCGGATTAATCAATCACAAACTAAACGAAACTTTTCATGTCCACAAATTCACTGACATCTGTATATTTATTTTGACTTAAAAAGAGAAACGAAGCAAAACTCATTGCTTAACCCTCTCTGACATCTGTCACATATAGTTGAGGGCTTCCAATTTCGTTGAAACTAAATTATCTGTTTTTTTTTTCTTACCAGGAGATTCTTTCCTTTTGGTGAAAATGGCCATATAGAGTCTGTTGATTGTTAATTCCACACTCACAATTCATTCGGGTTTCCAGGGTTGTTTGTATAATGCAACCCAATATAATATCTAGTTAATCTTGTAATTTTCGTCAATATATTAGCCCCGAATTCTTTGTGGCAGACAAATAACCAAAAGACTACATGGAATCACAAAAAATCACTTGCAAGCTGCACACTCCCCCTGTCAAGAAAATGTGCGAGTAAAAAAAATTAAGTGAATTAATCGAGTCAAAGACGCCGCTCAAAAATCCATTCTGTCCGTCCTCACCATGGTATAAAGCTATTATGCAAATTTGAACTTGATCCGATCACTGTTCAAGATGTCACATTTACAAGATGCTGAACAAGATTTCAAGTTTTAACGGCGTTAGTATGGGAATTAAGTTTATTTTTCATAACAAAGACTAACCAAAATCGATTCATTCCATCTTCTCATTAGCATGAAGCTATTGTACAAGTAAAAACATGATACAGTACAAACTGTTCAAGATGTGGAACAAATCTGTCAAGTTTTGAAGACATAGACTTGCTAATTATGCTCTTTAATAGTTACGTAGACGGTGAAAAATCAGTCCCATCCTTTTTTGCCATGATGTTGATTTTAATTATATCCTGTCCCCAAGATGCAGAACAAGCATTTCAAGATTTACCCACGTTAATTAGTTAATTAAGCTATTTACTAATCACGTGGTGGATCAAAATCAATCCCACCCGTCCACTCCATGGCATAAAGCCATTGGGCAAATTGATCGGATAAAACTGTTAAATATATCCTTTCCACATCAGACGGAAGGGAGGAAGGGCGCACGACATCACAACATCCCCTCTCCATTTTGTGGCGGAGGACAAAATGAAATGTCTTTCGATATCTATAAGCCATTGCAAGAATATAATCATACGTAAGTTCCGTCAAGCCTTTAACAAATTTGACAAGCAACAACCAATGAAAATACCCTCTTCAGAGGCTAACAGAAGATAGCACAAGCGTACAGACACCAAAACTTGATCAACTATGAACGTCCTCACCAATAAGCTGTATTTAAAATTTCTTCAAAGGCCGCCAAGTGATTCTGGAGATAGCTTGCAGAACAGCCCTAGTTGACAGCACAACCACAGTATGTCCATAAATATAACGGATGGTAAAACACCCCAAACTTTAAATAAAATAACTGTCCATTTGTTAAATCTAAAAATTATTAAAATTCTAAACACGTTAAATGTTAAAGAAAACGAACATCAAAGTATTATTTTGTAGACGAACTATTTGTTCTGTATGCCTGGTTGTCTCACAAAGCACCAATGAAAATCACATAGAAGCACGCTATAAGCCGGGGAATCTGCTATTATTTGAACAGATGCTCATGGGTTATAGGCGTGGCTCTTACGTCATCGTCTCAATATACATCAACTAAGACGATGCCTTGATAAAAAGGCGAGTGGTCAACACACAGTCCAACAGACTTTCAAAAAGTATGTAAACGATCTCTGTTCGTCCTAAAGATTGGTATAGGCTTAGCTAGATGAACGGAAGTCAGAATAAGGAATCGGAATTCCTTTACAGGACCGCACAATGCTTCCCACTTTTCACCACACCGTATATTTATGGGTGTAAGCCCAATTTTATTGCATATTTTAGTAATCTTAAAGAGGTTAAGTTGGTCTCAAACGTACTAACATGTACTCCTGTGTAGGGATATACTATGTCTTGTGCTAATTAAGACATCACAGTTTTCTTAATCGCCCAATGTAATAATTATTCACCAGTATGGCATACATCATGTATACGAATGGACGCGCCAATAAGCTAAAACAACCAACTAACCCGTACAATAAATCTGCTGCTGAATTATATTGAATACGAACATGGTCATGAACTCAACAAAGCAAAACCTGAAATGTTTGAAACTCTAAATTAGGAACATTTTCTCAAAAATCTTTAGAATATATGGGCTGGATAATGATCGTTCCCATATTACTTGTATTGTTTCCAGAACAGTCCCAAAACAAATTGGTGCAATTTTATTTTGCCTAATCAAAGTTAAAATACAGAAAACCCTTTCCCTGATGAGAACGTTACAACTTATGGTCGACCAGCTATATTGGCAATTCCAAATATTGACACTTTAACAAAAATAGTTCCCTATACATGCTTTACAACTGACGGGGAAAAACACGGATGGAAAGTACCTGCCACATTGAATAACTGCCGAACATAATCTAGTAGAAATTAAATTCGACAGCTTATTTATCAGTGTCACGGGTAATTCTCCAAGGAAAAACCTCCAAGTTCATGGCCAAATGGACATTCAACAAGGCAATTCAAAATATCGACTTTCACGTCTAAATTGTTCGATATACAATGTGCTAGGACACCCACGATAATAAAAAGGAGGATTCTGTCAAATTGCATTAGATACATGTATAAAAATCGCATTGACTTAAACAGCAGCTGTACAAACCGATGGCAATAACAAAATACACAGACCAATGTGACACCGGTGGCCAATGCTTTTTGCCCATAATACCCACAAGTTAATTTCACAGGTTTAAACGTCTAATATAAACAGCAACAAGCGTAAACCACCCTTCGTAGTTGAAACGTTTTATGGTCAAAATGAGCTGAAATGAAACAAATCACACACGAATTATTCGAAAGTGTCTTTCGTTCCGCAAATTGTATTTTATCCAGATTCTTCCAGGCATGTATATCGGCCTTTTTAGATGTTATTTTAAGCAATTTTTTGTGATAAAATAACAGCTGTCTTTAATAAATTTAAATCTACAAAGAGACTTTGGGTCCAAACCCTACCATTTTTTACCGACCCATATATTTTTATCGAAAATCCTCGACAAGAAAACCAATGCGCTCAAAAATACGGACAGGATACCAGTATATGAAAGTAAATCATAGCTGTGGTGTTACAACATATTTCTAAAAAGACATAAATTTTGTCGCTTCGTTTGTTTGAAGATTCTTCAACAAGCTCATTGGATGAACATATTAGCGTCAAATCCATAGACGATTATGTTTCATTTTTGTGTCAGCGTACATGCAGAACCATTTTTTGTAGTTGCGGCAGATAGCAGTATGCAGCCCTGCACTGGCCCATGAATTTCTTTGGCTATTCCAGAGAAAATAATTTACCCAGTATGCGTAAATGACGTAATATGGTTTGACGCTTCCCATACCGCCCCACCCCTCTCCGCTGTCTTTTCAAGAGAGATGCTGAATTACAATGCTACCTCGTTAGAGGTATACGTCACAATTCGGAATCACGTGAGATAGTGAACTGGTTGCCTCACATCAGTGTGTTCTTTGCTTCACAACAGTACGGATGTATTGTGTTGGTCAAATAGTCGACGAGGAAACTGGTTTGACTTGTTTTGCGAGTACACCGTATTCGTTTAGTTGAACATTGTTTCAGAAGACCCTTCTGAAGTTTCTTGTCTTTATTTGCCAAACTAAGCGTGTCAAGGTAGTATATTGTTTCGCATTTTCGGTTACTGTTCCACGCGGCCATGAGCTCAGATGAAAAACCTGACCCACCGGGTCCAAAATATGTGGATATCGGCTCAGCTGAGGAAAAGGATATTTTAGATATTGACGGGCCCTCACATGCGAACCTAACAGCTGAGCAACTATCAATCAGTTCACCGAACTGTAATTTCGCTAAAATTGTGGGGTCTATGGTTGAGAGTCAGAAGCGGCAGCAGGAAATTTTTTCTTTATTGGCACATACTATGGCAAAAATGTCGGATGCTTGGCAAGCAATCGCTGATAGTAAAACACCCAATAAAATGTATAAAGGCGACCCACCGGGCGACGAAAGTGCTGACCAAGTACCCAGTAATTTATCCTGTGCCACTGATGACGAAGACTTGCTTCTCACGGGGCCCAATAATCAGTCAGTAAAGGGTGAAAAACTCGCTATTGCATCTAGCTCTGATAAAGATATACTGAGCTGTATTCAACAAGATCTCGATGACGAGGAACAATGTGGCGCTGGATGAAAAAATTGTCGGATGACAAGTTGCAAGCCAAGCTAAAAAAGTATAACCGCCCAGATAACTGTGGCAATATGTTTGTGCCCAGGGTTAATCCACCTTTGTGGCGGAAATTGACCGAGTCTGGACGGAAAACTGACCTACGATATGCAAACTCCCAAACTACTGTTCTCAAGACATCCATTGTGGTGGCACAGCTAACCGATAGTCTTCTTGCTTGTAAGAATAATGGTTCCCTTGTTGATTTTAGTAGCATTATTCCAATGGCAACAGATGCAATTGCCTTCCTGGGCCACGTTGCCTATGACCTCGCTTTGAAACGACGTGAGGTCATGAAGCCTTTATTGGGTAAAGAATATTCGGCTATTTGCACACAGGGGGTAGCCGTGACCAAGTGGTTGTTTGGGGATAATCTTTCGCAAACTTTGAAAGAGGCAAATCGCATAAGTCAAAATGTTGTCCGCCATGGTAGTGGACGAAACAAACGTTCCTACACACAATACAGCATTCGGGACCGAGGTAGTTATTACCAATCGAAGAAGCCTTTTTTTAGGCAAGAAAAACTACAACAGCAACAACAAGAAGGTCGATCGGAAGTAGTCGTAGCCTTACCTACTGAGGTAAGTAGCCCTTCCTTTCAATCCTGGTTAGCTAGTTACTCAGATAACAAATCCAATGCTTTTAAAGCTGGTATCTGTACGAGTGGTCACAGTTAACTTCCGATGAGGAAATTTTGCAAACTGTAAAGGGTACAAAACTTGAATTCGAAAAGTTACCTTACCAAATAAAGGTGCCAAACCCCATCAGTTTCAATGCCAAGGAATGCGGTATAATTCAAGGTGAAATATCAACATTATTACCACAGGGGGTTATTGAACCCACTGTTCATGAAGATGGAGAAATTGCATTTCCGCAATTCCGCAATTTAGAAAAGATCAAAACCCAATTCCTGAAAATAAATAATTGGAATTTCGAGACTAAGATGGTTTTGTCCAAAGAGGCCAAAACAGAATTATATTGATGGTGTGAAAATATCCTTCAAAGCTTTAAACACATAATTGAAACTCAACCGGATATAAAAGGTTTGAGGGGGGGGGGCAGCAATTGGCGGCACGTCTACTGGTGGTCAGTGGACCCTGGCCGAATTACAACACCACGTTAATTACTAAGAGCTCTTGGCAGCATTTTTAGGACTGAAGAGCTTCGCTACAGTCTTAAAAAATAAACATGTTCGACTCCGTCTTGATAATACCACTGCAGTGGCAGCGATAACGCATATGGGGACAAGCCACTCTGTGTTGTGTAACGACATTACATACAAGATCTGGTCGTGGTGTATTGATAATGAAATTTCGTTGAGTGCTAGTCACGTGCCAGGGATTGCCAATCCTATTGCTGACGGAGAGTCACGTGTTCATATAACTGAAACTGAATGGAAACTGAATTCTGAATTTTTGCAAGATGCACTTTCAAAATTTACTGTTAAACCAAATATAGATCTGTTCGCCTCGAGTGAACTGCCAGTATGAAACGTATGTATCGTACAGGCCAGACCCAAATGCCATAGCAATTGATGCATTTACCCTATGTTGGTCGTATTTAATGTCCTATTCTTTTCCTCCTTTCAGCATAATATCCAAGGTCTTGAAGAAAATGATAGAGGAAAAAGCGACGGGTGAACTAGTGGTGTGTACACAAGTGTGGTATCCAAGGATGCTACATATGCTTTTGGATCACCCAGTAGTATTACCAAGGCGGGAGACAACTCTGACACTGCCAATCCAGCCCTCCAAAGTTCATCCTCTAGCCTAACAGATGCATTTAATGGTATGCCACTTATCGTGGAACTTGTCAAAAGTTCAGGACTTTCACAAACAGCTTCTCGATACATCGCGTCTTCCTGGAGATCAGCGACTAAAAACAATATGCATGTTATTTGGAAAAATGGAAAATCTTTTGTGTGGCTCACGAACTTAATCCAATTTCGCCCCCTCTGAATCAAGCTATCAATTTCTTAGCTGATCTGGCCAGTAGTGGACTAGGTTACAGTGCAGTGAGTACTGCTCGGTCAGCATTATCGGCCGTTATAATTATCTCCAGTGGTTGACATTTGGGATTCTTCCCTTGGTTAAGCGTTTACTTAAAGGTGTATTCGAAACAAAACCAAGTTTTCCTCGTTATTGCAATACACTGTACATGGGATGTAAACGTCGTGTTCAAGTATCTACGGACTTTGTCACCTGCAAACCAAATTGATCTAAAACATCTGACACTAAAATTAGCTTTTTTTACTTGCATTACTTACTGCACAGAGATGCCAGACCCTCCATTTGCTAAGTTTGCAAAATATGGAACTATCCAAAAGAAAATGTTTGTTTTTGATATCTTCAGTTCTTAAAACTTCCAAACCTGGAAAACATTTAAAGCCTATAGAGTTGGCAGCGTATCATCCAGATAAGAGACTTTGTGTAATAACTTATTTGAATGAGTATTTAACCCGAACAAAAAATCTTCGAGGAAACTCAAATTTCAGTTTATTTATCAGTTATCAACGTCCACACGGCGGTGTAACAGACAGTACGATTAGCCGTTGGATTCGGGAGGTATTAACCAGATCAGGATTAGACACTTCAAAGTTTCAAGTTCACAGTACAAGATATGCATCGGTTTCACAAGCACACCGGAGTAACCTACCCTTGGACGTTATTCTTGACAGAGCCGGGTGGAGTTCTGAAAAAACATTTGCTTCATTCTATAACAAACCTATTTTACGACCGAACAATTACGGTACATCTCTTCTGGATAGTCTGAAATGAACTATGTTTTGGTATATTTGTTGGACATGAAGAATCTCAGTGGGTATATAATGCCTGTTAGGCTCACATTTCTAAATAAATGAGCATTTAAACTTGTCCTAGATTCTTCTTACTTTCTATTATCTCGTGTCCACAAGCTTTCAAATCTCACGTGATTCCGAATTGTGACGTATACCTCTGACGAGGTAGAATCGACAAATTAAACGAGACTTTAACTTAAAGGTAACTTAAAGGAAAGAACTAAGTAATTACAGTACAGGCGCGACACATTTTCCTTTCTAACGGTACCAAAACCATATTTCTGCGATTTTTCCTCGCCAAACTGTGCTATAAGAAAGTTTCCAATCGTTATCAGAGAACGTCTAAACTGACTCGGCAGCCATCTTCACAACAGAGCTTAGCTGTGTGTCTCGATCGGCCAATCAGCATACGCGCCTGGCCACCAGTCACTCGCTAGCGTAAGAGAAATTAATCAACTCTGAAAGTCTGCCATTTAAACCTAGGTTAATTTCGATCATTTCGAGGCGCTAATAAGAGAAGACGAACACTCTAACAACTCTGAAATGTACACTCTAACAACTCTGAAATGTACACTAGCTAGTAAATCAACCTTTTGGGAAGACGTGACAGGCTGCATATGTTGTCTACGCGACTTGTGGGGATCGTTATAGATTTTTCAGAAAAGATAGCCTTACCGCTGACATTGCATGTTGTAACCACACAAGATATGGTAAGCTCGCAAGGGAAGTAATCTACTAATACTTTTTCCGGTCAATTTCAAACCGTCAATGGCGCGCTCCACTGACGATCGAGCACGTAAACCATGTGCAAGACTCACACACATGAATACGATGGTCTGTGGGAGCCCGTTCGATACAATTGCATGTTGTTTTTTTGTTTTCTCCTCCTTTAAGTCGATGTTTGATTGAAATTCTACCGAGTTAGAGGTTAGCAACAAGAGGAATTACGTGCCCACCCATAGCTATTTTGAGAGCCCACCCTTAATTCGTCATATTGTATTGTGTACACTCGTCTTTCAATACTGATGTGAGGCAACCAGTACACTATCTCACGTAATTCCTCTTGTTACTAACCTCTAACTCGGTAGAATTTCAATCAAACATAGACTTAAGTCTCGTTTAATTTTTCAATTATGATGACCTGTTATTAATTCAGATGATTTTTTGATTGAATTGCACAGGCTACAGAAATTCTAGTTTTCTAGTTAGGTGAAATTACTAGTTACGCCCTGGTGTGGGAAACATAGTATGAAGGCACCCAGAGAATGCAAACCCTTAAAAAGTAAATCTGTATTTAATACTTTTAAAGTGAAAGGCAAAATGTTTCTCGCTAGAACGAAAAACACGAAAATATTGTTCAATTATATTTTAAAAAAAGACCATTAATAAATCAAAAATAAAACGCACTGACAGATTTAGATTTAATTGGCCTTTGAAAACTCACTTATCAACATCTATCTTCGTTGAACCTCACGCAAACATTCGGCCAGTTTCTTTCCTGAAATAGCATACAGGACTTATACAATTAATGTACTACTGAATATTGCAGTATGAACAAATTCGGCCTTGAGGGCTCGTCTTTTGTCCGCATTGCTGTATCTTTGTAGTTATTATTCCACCAGTATTTTGTCACGAGTTAAGATTAGATAGTCAAAACTGACATTTCAGACCATCGGATAAGCGCTTTGCGAAGTCTGGCGGTAAATGTCATTTTCCTGATAGGATTTTAAGGAAAAATAGTGAATTTTTTGGCAGCCTATGCCGTTTTGACAACAGAATAAGAACTACATTGCTACAATTACCGAAAGAAGCTCTTTGAAAACCTAAAATGATAGAAGGCGAGTTTTCTTCCAAATGTCTACATATATTATTTGACAAATCATTTAGCTGCATAAAGGATCTGTATGGCTATCATGTACTTGGTGGCTCCGAAGTCTATTGGATTGATTGTGGTGTGAAGCCCGACTCAAGAAAATTTCCCTTTAACAGCGGCATTGCCAAGTCTCGGTGAATAGTCGTTAGTGTGATAGGGCGTCAGTACAACCGAGGCTTCTCATAGATGTCGTGTGGTTGAATCTCGCTCGATCACCGTATGTGGAAGAGTTACCAGATATTCGACAATGTCATCTCCGGGCAATACGTGAAATAATCAAATTGTTTAAGTGAACACTTTAGGTAAAATACATTATACTTCCTCTTAGAGAAAATATCTACCTGGTCCCAAAAATGGTTTATTTATTTTTTATGACTTTCCTACAAGAAGCTATAGTTAATTATTCTTAGGTGTCAAGTGACTTGATGTTACTGAAACATGTGCACACCTGATATGCTAAACTGCTATTGGCGTTATTTGGTCAAATAAACCAATCATATTGCCGGTTGTAAGGTGTGCACATGTTTCCGATTAACCATAGCATCTTGTAGTAAAGTCATAAAAAATAAATAGACTATGTTTTGGGACCAGGTAGATATTGTCTTTAAGATGAAGTTAAATGTAATTTACATTAAAGGCACACTTGCCGCGAAAATCAGGAATATTGTTTACATTAAAAAAGAAAGACCGTTTTCTGTATTTTTCCCAGACAATATAAGTTAGGAACTTCCTATTTTTACCAAAATTTAAAAGTTTGGACGTCACTTTGTATTTTTAATTTGAATTTGAAAATTTGAATTTTTAGGTGCCCGGAACGTAAACAAACTAATCTGCTCGCATAGGCGATGTTATGTTTCAGTCGAGTGAGTGAACTAACGGCACAGTGTAATTTTAGGTAGGCCTATTTATCTGAGAAATACAGACTGACGATCGGTTAACAGCAACTGGAAAAGCCTGCTGATCATTGTTTGAGTGTAAACCAAAGATAAAAATGCCTGAAATGAGGGTAATCCAACACGAAAGTTGACCGACACTGATCGTTGTTGTTGTAATCAGGCTTCGATTCTTCGTTTGTTTTTCATCCCATTTCTACATTCTAAAGCTAACTAGACATGTTTTATGTGTCCTATGTTTAAGTTTAGTGGTATTAGTCGTAGTAAGCTCACGTAAATTGGTTTTCTTAGCAAATTTAAACAGGCTACGGTGGCAAGTGTGCCTTTAAGTGTTCACTTCGTTGCTTCTCGCGATTGCTTTCTCTTGTTTGCGACTACTGTGTTTACGTCTTTGTAATGGTATAAACAGTATAATGCGTTTGATCTAACTGTATTTGATTTGTTATTCTGCAGCTCGTGCGTCATAGCTTTGATGACATTATGCAACTAGCAGTCTTGCAGCTATCTAGATGCATCTAAAGCAGCACAAGCGACATTAGATTATGGCAGCAGGAGACGCCTAAACCCCATTTAAATTGTGTCTCTGTAGTTCACGTATTGTCTAGAAATATGCATATAACCATATTTTTCTATCAAAGCAACGTACATCATTACCAATAATGTAACCATTTTCAAAGAAAAAAGCCTTGATAACGTAAATTGGAGGACTGTAGTGTTTTATTCTGTGCTAAATGTTAAATAACAAGAGAAAACATTTTTTGCCCGAGTAACATAAATGGTATCTTTTAACCTAGTAAATTCAGTTATAAATGTATGGGCATCATCGTTATGCCATATTCCGTCTATGTTATCTTAAATGCAGATTACTGTTTTCTGTGTTTGTTCCAGACAGAAGAGGCTATGAACTTTCTATTTGTACCAAAAGTTGAAAATGTTGGCATCATTTACTATTTTCAATTGAACATTAGATTTATCTGGTACCCGCAATGTAAACAAACTCCGAACATGGGTATGCTCGCAAGCACCCTAATGTTTTGAACCACGTGAGCGATCTAACGGCACAGTATAATTTTGAGAACTTGTTCTCAGAAATACAAACAGACGAACGGGCTTGGTGGACTCAAAAAGCCTGCCGATAATTTTTAGAGACGAAAGGCCTGAAATGAGAATAATTCAACCCGAAAGCAAACGACACTGACGATTGTTGTTGTAATTGGGGTTCGATTTTTCATGTTTGGCTCGCACATTTACACATTCTAAACCTACATTCTAATTCTCCAGGACATGTATTGTGTGTTTAATTTTATTGGTTTTACTTGCAGTAAGCTCGTGTAAATTGGGTTTCTTTACAAAATGTCTGAAAAGCGACGATGGGAGTGTACCTATAATATTTGGTCTTCTCTCTATGTCTCTTAAAACTGTAATCTTATTTGATAGCATAACAATAACTGCAGATTGCCTTTGGTAGAGTAACGAGTTGTTCGTAAACTAACATAATGTGACAGCCAACATAGATGTACAGACAGAATTGATACGGTCTATCAGTTAAACATGAAACCGTGATATATTAAGTAGATTGAAGAATCGTGCTCGTCTGTTAATAAAATCAATAGACTTAATTTTTATCGTCTTCTGGTTTTTGTCGGTAAAGATAAACGTACTGTCAAAGTGACAGGAGATGTCAAAATAAGGACTTTTTTCCATAAATTCTGATATAGAAGAAAAGTCGGGCGTTTAGGGTACCTGAAACACTGAAGCCTTAAGAATATCGGTAAAGCCGTTTACCCGTAGGAGCCGAAGATAACCGCTAATAACGGACCAAATTTAAATAGCTAGAATGTTTTTTATTGTCCCCTGCAACGTTAGTGGAAGTCCCGATATCTTGTGAACGCGATATCTTAAGCACCGCAAGATGCAGATCTTTCATTTTTGGTATATAGAGACACATTAGAGAGACCTTGGTCAAGTTCGATTTTCGGGGATGTCGACCTATATTTTTAGGTCACAGAGGTCATCGGCGTCAAAGTCTGGAATTGGCTTGTGAACGCCATTGCTTAAGAACTGCTAGATGCAGATCTTTCATTTTATGGCTCCGCAAAGCGAAAGCGGAGTCATTATGTTTTCGGGTTTTCCGTCCGTTCATCCGTTCGTCCTTCCGTCTTCCCATCCTTGTCCGTACAATAACTCATGAATGGGGTGTGCCTTGACATCGGGCAGATGACGATTGAGATTGATTTTCAGCAATCTGCGCAGTCCAATATGGCCGCTATCCGTCATATTGGATTATGAGCATGATTTTCTTGTCCGGGCAATAACTTGTGGATGATTCATCCGATGAACTTCAAACTTGTGGTGTGCCTTGACATCGGGCAGAGGTCAGTTGGGACTGATTTTCAGCAATGTGCGCAATCCAATATGGCCGCTATCCATCATATTGGATTATCACCATGATTTTCTTGTCCGGGCAATAACTCACGAATGATTCATCCGATCAACTTCAAACTTGGTGTGCTTTGGCTTCGGTTGGAGGACAGTTTGGATTGGTTTTCAGTAATGTGCGCAAACTAATATGGCCGCTGTCTGTCATAGTGGATTATGAGCATGATTTTCTTGTCCGGGCAATAACTTGTGCCTGATTGATCCGATCAACTTCAAACTTGGGGTGTGCCTTGATATTATTGAGAGGACGGTTGGAATTGATTTTCAGCAATCGGCGCAATCCAATATCAAACCTGGGGTGTGCCTTGACATTGAGGAAAGGGCGATTGGGATAAATTTTCAGCCATGTGCCCAATACAATATGGCTGCCATGAAGCATATTAGATTATGAGCAATATTGTATCGGGAGTAAACTTGTGATAAGGCATTATTTGTTATAAGTTTTCAGCTATCTTGATTTTTAAAGATGGCAGCCATCTTTTAAAATAATTAATGCCAAGAATATCATACATCATCTTTATTGTTTCATTTCTTCTTTATGTCACCTCTCAAACCACACTGCCGGTTCTAATACCCTTGTCAATCAGTTCCCCTCCTTCGCGGAGCCACATTAGAGAGACCTTGGTCAAGTTCGATTTTCGGGGATTTCGGCCAACAAACTTGTATATTTACTACCCATCCTGTCTTCCATCTCTCATACCGACCATCTTACAAACGCGATATCTCGAACAATTCAAAAAACTTTTCAAAACTTTTCAAACATTTTTGGCCACGACTGTCACTGGATGATCTCTCAGAATTGTTCTGTACCCTTTTTTCTGTGGACAACTTCAACATAAATCATTGAACATCAGATATATGGTGATTATATCCAATGTATAATGAGCAACAACATTCATGGCGGGGTACCTGCTAGCTACTTGGCTTGTGGTTAGCCGTTTTAGCTTATTGGCGCGTCATATACCATCTACCTAGCAGCCGTGTCATTTTGTATGATGTTGATCTTTGTATTACACTCATTGTTCGTTATTTGTTTGTTTTAGCATATATTTGGGAAAGGGGATCTGGGGGCAACCATCAGCTTGACCTTTCTTGTCTAACAGAGGCTCAAGAACGGGCCGTTAAACGGCAGTCACCTGTCATTTTTGACTTTTGTAAGCTTGTCTTAATTATATAATGTACACGTTAACTAAAGAAGGTTGGAAAACCCGGACTTCCGGAGAGTACCTGGCAACTCTTCCACACTCAATTTTTTCTTTGGACTGAGTGGGATTCGGACGTGACTCATCGAAGGAGGGACCGTGTCGGACTTGGATACTATCACAACTCCCAACTAATAAATCCCCGAGACCTGGAGAAAGTAAGAAAAAACAAAACAATATACACGTGTCAGCCTTGTCTGAAACAGGGGCTCGTTTCACAAAGCAGTCGTATCGCAAGCGAAGCACAGTTGCCAATAGAAACCACAGTAAAGAGATAGGACGTCATGGCAAATGCGATTAATCGCACTTTGCGACGGCTTCGGGAAACCCTTAGTTGTATATAGACCACTAAAAGCTGGATTACATGAGAAAGTATCGCTTTTATTTACCGTTGAGGGTAATTTTTTTAGCAGATTTGGACTACAAAGTTCCGTTTAAAGGCACAGTGGATGCCGTAGCCTTTCTTAATATACTCTCCAAAAAAAGAAACGCAACATCCAATTTTTGTTCTTCAAAATATGAATTTTCAACATCATTTTTAATACAGAAATAAGCCTTACATTACACTGAAATTTGGCAGACTGATTGCTCAGACTTTAAAGTTTATTCACATGTAAAAATTTATCACATTAAAGTTCATAGCGCTCAGATAACATCACTGCAACGTCAATATCTGTTGTGCCCGCCATTAACCTGTAACACAGCACGGACCCGTCTCGGCATAGACACAATCAATCGACGAATACGGTTTTGCGGAATTCTCCGTTCTTGCTCAACAGCCTGCTGCAGTTCTTGCAGAGTTTGCGGCGCTGGATGACGACTGCGCACGCGTCTATCCAAATCATCCCACAAATGTTCGATTGGGTACAAATTTGGTGATTTGGACGGCCAGGGGAGCACTGTAACGTTCTGGTTGGCTAGAAATTCAACAGTAGCACGAGCTGTGTGCGGCCGAGCGTTGTCGTGCTGAAAGATTTCACTACGGAGGTCCATTACGGGCAGCATATGTAGTGTTAAAACCTCATCTGTGTATCAAACGGCGTTAAGGTTGCCGGGAATGTGCACCAGTTGAGTTTTTCGGGCACAGGATATGGCACCCCATACCATCCCACTTCCTCCGCCGAAATTGTCGACCTCAAGGACGCAGTTCCTTGCGAACCTCTCATTCCGGCGTCTGTAAACTCGTGTACGACCATCTCTTCTCTGCAGCTGGAATCTTGATTCATCGCTGAACCAGACTCGCCACCAGTTTCGCAGATTCCAGTCCCTTAACCTGTTGCACCATCGGACCCTTGCAAGTCGATGCTGGCGTCCCAGTACTACGCCAAAGTAAGGACGCCTGGCGCGTAAGCCGTTTTGACGGAGACGGTTTCTGACAGTCTGTGCCGATACTCGACGGAGACCTGGGATATTTGATGCTGTTTCTGTTTTGGTCCGGTTTCGCAGGTGAAGTAACCGGATGTAGCGATCTTGGGCTGCTGATGTGATCCTATGTCGGCCAGAACGTTGACGATCAGCTGTTGAACCGGATTGCTGGTGCCGTTGCAACAGTCTGGAAATCGTGCTCCGGTGAACATTATAAAGTCTAGCGACTGCATTCTGTGATTCGCCGGCCAGGAGACGACGAATGACGACGTTCCGGGTAGCTGCGTCTAGTCTTGGCATATTGTAGCAACTTCGTGAAACAATTTAACGACTGAATTCAATTGAACGGTTGTGTGTCTTTTATACCCATTAAATCCACATAAAGATAAGACGTGATTCGCACGTACAACTGACCTACTTTTTTCCCTACGCCTTCCTCGCGTAGAGGCTGACCCGAAAGTCACGTGTGATCAACAGCCACTATCAGGGGCTTGAATTCAACTATCGGACATTTACATAACATGATCCTGTTGTCATGTGTCAATCACGCACATTTTTTGAAAAATTCATGTTTGAAAAAAAAAATTGGATGTTGCGTTTTTTTTTTGGAAGAGTATATCTTTAAGAAAGCCAGCTCATACCAGCTTTATACTACAAGTAAAACCCCTAAAATTAAACACGGGTCACGCAAAACACTTTCCGATATGTTTATAACGTCTAAACAGGGCTATAAAAGCATACGAAGGACAGAAGTCCGAAAACAACAACAACCATCAGAAACCGGTTAACGCATCTTTAATTTTTAACAAATTTGGTATATACATGTAGCTTCTACATTTTCTCAACATTATATCACGGCAATATTTTTCAAGTATTCTTTAATCTTATCCATATATACGCCTCGCCCAATATTCGTTTACTGACCCCATATATTTCCGTATCCCTCCTCGAACAAACCCTGTTACTAATAATATAGACAAACTTTGTCTCAGGCGTTCCACCAATCGGTCGCGGGTTCGAATCCCACTCAGTCCAAAAATTGGAAAATTTTCTGACTGGGTTTTCACTCGAACGACCTATGTGGGATGGTTGCCGGTTACCAGCGGAAGGTCGTGGGTTTCCTCCGGGCACAGAGTCCGGTTTCCTCCCACAATAAAACTGGCAACGCCGCCATATAAGTGAAATAATCTTGAGCGCGGCGTAAAACACCAAACAATCAATCAATCGTCTCAGGCGCGTGCTACAGGATACTCGTTTGATATTCATAAAGAATATAAAGTAGCTTTATCAAGTAGTCGATGCAAATTTTCGTTGAATCAAAGATCTTAACCAGACGAAATCCATGTCGCTGTCTTCTGATTTACGTAGACAAGTATCGCATAAAACTGTTATAAAATGCCACCTTCGCTTGGGTATTGCCTGTTAGTGTATGCAAGTCTCACACACGGTCTTTGAGCATAGAATATAAATTAGCAGGAAATGCCGGACAGTTTTAAACATTGATGGTACCTTCAAGGGAGCTTTCCATCCAAACCTATCCGTCAAAACTTATATATCCCCCAGTAATTTGTTAGTTTTAATACCTTATGTCGTCTACTGGTTGTTTCCGGTGATTCTAGTTTCATTTTGTTCTGTAGTTTTTGCCATGTCACCAAGCTATAAATACAGTTTATTTCAGTTTGTTGCAGCATATGTTAAAATCTAAACCCAGGCTATACAAGAAAATATTTTATCCCTATTACTTTTGGAAAGAAAAGAATCATATAAACAGCATGCGGTCATGAGAGCATTGTCTGTTTGGTAACCATTTATGTGGACGTTTTATATTTACGAAAAATTGTCAACACTTTAGCTTCTGTCATATAAAAATTGATATTTTTCTAAAATTACAAACTGGATACAACCAGGTACCGAAGAACATGCTCTGATACATGTTAATAAGCTCAATGATAATCATTACCACTCATATGAGCAAACCAGAACCTTGCCTCCTCAATAAGTATCTAGTCATAAAATAAACGTAGCTTTACCGTTAAAACTTAGATTATACCCCGGACTAAAAAAAAAACCAGAAAAAACCCCAACAAAACATCATGTGGTCATGTGATTATTGTATGTTTGGTAACCACGGTAACCGATGCCGTCGGCGAATTAGATTCATGACACGTTGTCAGCCTTAAAACTATGTTCATAAAAAATCAAAGGTTTGCGTTTAGGCACACTCGCCGTGAAATTTTGAAATTTAAAATAAGATTTATCAGGTTCCCCCAATGTAAACAAACTCCAAACTCCGCGACCTAATGTTTGAATCCGTGTGAGCCATCTTACGACACAGTATAAGTTTGTGTGCTTTATCTGAGCTATACAGACTGATGATCTGGTTTAAGGGGCTCAAAAGCCTGCCGAGACGAATACAGTAGGATGTTACAGCGTCTTTGAAACTAAATTTTCTCAAATTTGGATAATGCAAGTACAATTCAGATGTTTGTATTTGGTTACATCGTTATGTTGCTCTTGGAGAGCAGGTGGAACCGACTGCAAGCTGAATTAGTAGATTTTTGTACATGGTAACCATATTCTCTCAACTGAGCCACTTGGTCCCAAAGTACGCTACATAAGCCCCAAAACTATTTTATTCAGATCATAGCAAATTACGGAAATAAGGAACACGATATACGAAATGTAGTTATGTTACCTTTGTTATGATATCGTATTCAGACAGTAGTTCGTGCGTACTAATAACTGCTAACATTCTTGTGGTTTTTGCGGTTTATTCCCAGACAGTGATAATTGATGACAATTGATATTATAATATGTGGTCGTCTGGCAATGTGTAGGTCAACGTAGAGAAGCCAGTTTGACCGTTTGGTTTTCATATTCCAAAGACACGATGTCTATTTTGCCTTTGTGGTCACACGTGACTAAAATGTTCACGTTTTTGCACGTGAATCATGGGACACTGACGTGGTCGTGTCCAGGTTCCTTATTTTTTTTCTTTCAGAGTGCGTATAGTGCTGAGAGCGAGATGATGTGTTTCTCTGGAGATCCCACAGTAAACGAATTCGTCTTAACTCAAGTGTACTGACTCTCTTAATGACTCTAGAACATAGTGATTAGGCTTAATAATTAGTCCAGCATTTTTTTTCCTTTTTTTGGAGCCGCCGTGAAGCGCAGCGGAACAAGGTTCCTTTAAGGTCCGCTCACACGGTGCGATTTGTCGTACCGACTTGTAGCATGCGATTAAAATTGATACTTTTAATTGGTTGATACGATTTGTCAACCAATCAAATACATCCATTTTTATCGCATGCAACAAGTCGGTACGACAAATCGCACCGTGTGAGCGGGCCTTTAGGGGCATGTAGAGAGAAAAAGTCTTGACTCGAAGTTATATGAGAATAGTAGCGAATTCACGATGTCACCAACTTACTGCCAACGTTATTATGTACAAATTTTTTTATCCCTCCGCCAGTGAACGTGATGGCGTAGCGATAATTTGGTCTATGTTGTCATCAAAAAGCATGAAGAAGTCGATAAATATCGATCTAAGCGTTTGCAATTTGTCCTGTAGCATTGTTTGAATATAAAACACGTGTTATTTTGTACACAATTGATTTATTTTTTTAATTTAAATGTCTTTCTCGATTGAGAACCACATTTTGGCACATGGAAAGTTCGACAATAGGAACATCTTTTTACACGAGAGTTCGGAAGTGTGAATCTCGTTTATGACCTGGCGAGGCTCATATTCCTGTGGTACAGACCGTGGAAACTTTAAGACAGACTGAAACCACACGAACCGAAAGTGTCGCCATATTCGTCGTCAAAATGTTGGGGGTTGTATATGTTACGGTGTTGGATGTGTTTAGAACTATACAGGTTAACATCAAACATTGCGACAAATCCTTTAGAGTAAAAGACGTAGGCCTATACAGTTTTCGATTCAATCAAGTCGCTAGAATGGTTTTGATAAACTGAGTTATAGCCTGCTAGACTGGCGCGGTTTTGATGTTAGCATGTAGTTTCGAATGGGAAGCCGGGCGAAAACGCTCGAGAGAGGTTCGTAATTTTTATAGCTATTTATTAGATTTTATTGCACCCATCCCATAGTCCTCTACTGAATTAAACTTTGCAAAGTGACCAACGCGCTAGATTTAAACGGAAACGCGATGTGCCGAGGCGAACATTTCGTAAATAAGTACCGTGGGCCTAAGTCTTTCGCCAAACAAAATTTAAAAAAGAAGTTTAAAAATATTAGGTCCTGTAGGCCTATGATATGTGTGCGCTTTTTTAAACCAAAGTACGTCGTCATTCCTACGAAGATCATGTTAAATGTAATATTAGGCCTAGCAGAAAAATCAAACAAGTATCAAACGTTGGAGGCTCATTTTATTTAAAAATGTGTGATTTTTACATTATTGCTTTCAACGAATACGTAAGTGAAATCAGCAAAAATGAAGAGTTATCCTTGCATCATGATGTGAAATTTCATTATTCGACCGACAACAAATGGCACAAATTGATAACCAACTACTATATGTATTTGAATATTAACAATATGCAAAGTCGTGGTCGGCCGTGGACATTGACGTGGCACAATGTTTTTTTCACCGCTCTCATCCTGCAGGAGGCCAGCGAATTGGTAATTACGGTAGAATGTATGAATGCACTCTCTTCTTGACGATGTTATTCGATTATGTATTTTCCTTTTACAAACTAAAAAAGTGAATTTTAATTGTAATAGTGCTACGGCGATGCAATTTTCACACACGAAGCGTCAACTACATGAACATCTCCATGGGTTGACTGTTTTCAGGTTGATAAATCTAAAATGACTTAAAACTAAACCAGGGTTCTTTAACATTTCATGGCTGATTTGCACGAAATCTGAACATTTGGTTAATGTTATCAAAAACTGGAAATAACATTGAAAACCGTTTCGTTGATTAAATCAATCCTGACGTAAGTCAGATCCTGACTAACATAGACGTTTTTATTGTGATTTGATCAGCAGACAGTTGTCAGACACTCTATTCATTCTCATGTTCAAAACAACCATCTGCCTTTCAATAGCTTCATCTAGAAGAAGACTATAAATAATATATCTAGTGTTTGGTTTAATTTTCGTGCAAAGCCTATGGTAGCCCATTGGGGCCAGGTTGATTTAGTTTTGTCAATTTTGACCGATGGAACCAATTTGTTTTACATCACAACATAAATTCGAATGGCACACTGAGGTGATAATTAAGGCACACTACATCCATGCTTTTAGAAATTAAGTAAAACTGTGTTTTACCAGTAGGCGGCTCCTCAGAGGCTTATAAGCCTAGTTTGAAATTATGTTTGTCATAATAAACAAAACTATTTTTCACAAACTCTGCCTTCTTCTTGTTCTTGTCTGTCAGCGAGGTTTCTTTCGTTTAACTCTGTTATTAACGGAATTGGGTTTGGTAAGTCCATTTTATGAAATATCCAGACAGTTTTAATAACATTTATTGAACAGCTGCATCTGTATGTTGGTCTGGTACTGATGTACTTGCTGAGACAGACGACTTGTAGTACGTACAGTTGCAGAATACATAAACCGTAACAGACCGGTAAAATAACCATGGTCGGAATGGAAAACGATGCTCGTCTGGAAACTAGGAAATCAATGTGCTTAATAAGAACTTAAGATAAATATTATCTCAAGATAAGAATTAAAATATTTTGCCGATTAAGATTCGATATACAAACATTGAAGGCTTTGTCTTCGTCAAAATGAGAACATTTTTGTTCTAGAAGACCCTTTCATTTATTTATTATGGACACGAATTTATGAACTTTCAATGTAGGCTGCTTTTACGAACTGAATTATTCTTTAGCGAACATCAAAGATTTCCGAAAAAGATCTCCTGAGGATTGTTGTCATAGTGAACAAGTAATTGACAGCTGCCTTCTGTCTTTTGATTGTCGGGTGAAGCTATGTCGAAAGATGGATGGTAACTGAGTTTTATGATAGACGAATGTATGGGTTATAATGAGTGAGGAGTACAGATTAATATCATGAAGGCTTAATATATTGAGTTTCTTAAAAATGGGAATGGTATGATCATATTTCTTGGACATATTAATTACTCTAACTGCACGTTTTTGCAAAAGAAAAAGAGGATAGAGATGAGTAGAGTAGGTATTACCCCACAATGTATTGCCATAGTATAGATAGGGAAAAACTAAAGCGTAGTATAATATAAATAAGGTTTTTTTATTGAGAATTTTTTTTATATGGTTAATTATTCCAATATTCCTGGATATTTTTGTGCAGACATAATTGATATGGGATTTCCAGTTCAACTTCTCATTAAATATGATACCAAGAAATTTGAAGTGATGGACTAGCTCTATGTTGACACCCGAAATGTATAAACCGGAAAATAAGTTTCTTTGAATTGTGCTGGATAACCATGTATTTAGTTTTAAGGATATTAAGAGATAATCTGTTTGTATGAAACCAAGATTGAAGTTTTCCTAATTCCATGTGCATTATATTAGATACGTGATTTATATCTTTACCAGAATGGCATACACTTGTATCATCGGCAAATAGAGTGATCTTCAAGATATCAGTTACCCTGGTGATATCGTTAATATAGGTTAGAAAAAGAAGAGGCCCCAGTATTGATCCCTGAGGTACACCACAAGTTATTTTGTTGGGTTCAGAGAGGGTATAATTGTAATTGACACATTGGGACCTGTTTGTTAGATAACTTCTAAACCAGTTATTTGAGTTTCCACGGATACCATAATGATTTAATTTAGATAAGAGTATTTCATGATTCACAGTATCGAATGCCTTGGACAAATCCAAGTTATAAGATGGTTGTAAAGAGAGTATGCTGCAGCTGTGGTGGAATGGTGAGCTCTAAACCCAAGCTGATTTTCGTCAATAATATTATTTGTTTCCAGATATTCTATAAACATACGAACGGCGAGCTTCTCTAGTATTTTGCTAAAGCATGGTAAAACGGATATGGGTCGGTAGTTTTCGAGGTTGTTACTTATGCCAGATTTAAAGACAGGAGTTATTTTTGCAGATTTTAGAGAGGATGGTATGGTACCCGTGGAAAAGGAGAGATTTATTATATGAGAAAGGGGGGATGAAATAAATTCCGAGACAAGTTTTAGGGCAGATGATCTAATTCCGTCCAAACCCGGAGACGAGAGCTTCAGTTCAGAAATGCAGGCTTTAACATCGTTAGCAGAAGTCAGGCGGAAAACAAATTCATTTTGGGAAGGTGCACCAAGGTAGTCCAGATGGGAGCGTTGGGTTAGATTGATTGATTGGGGTTTAACGCCGCGCTCAAGATTATTTCACTTATATGGCGGCGAAAAGAGGTTGAATCAGACAATCCTTTATAACATGAAAAATACAAATTAACCCAAACTTGACAGAAACACAATAGTTAAAAACTGGTAAAAAATGTGTAAATTATTTTTGGGAGTATAAAAACATGTTATATCACAACAATCTCCAAAATAACAAATGTTTTCAGCACAAGTACGTCCTAGAAATATAAACAATCCATATAAATAAATATTTGTTTTCATCTTTACAAAATTATGTAAATACATCTATAATATCCAACTAATTCTTAAAGAGTGTTTTAAAAACATATTGGTTTATACCATAATTAAAAATTTACCACAGGTTAGTCGCCTCATACGATCAAGCTTGCCTGTGAACTGTGGGCCAATTCTTATCCTCCGGAACCCACACGGAGGCGTTGGGTTAGAGGAATATTACCATCAAGAGTAGTTGCTACAGAGCTGAAATATTTGTTAAACTGATTTGCTATTATTGAGGAATCGGATCCATCTATGTTAAAGGAAACTGGCAGATTAGTGTTTTGCTTCTTGTTTAATATATTATTAAGAATTTTCCATGTATTTTTTATATCGTGATTATATTTGTTAAACTGAGATTCAAAATAGTGTTTTCTAGATATCCGAATTAAATTATTTAATTTAATTTATGATAACAAATGGGATCTGCATTGTCCGTCGAACCAACGACTAGGATTTTCTTTTGGGATACATTTTAACAATACTCTATAAGCACAATGTATACATGTAGACTTCATAAGCCCCAGTATTAGTTCAATCGCAATATGGCAAATTATAGATATACTAGATAAAACAAACGGAATGTAGTCACATTATCTTATTGATGTATTTCTCCGTCACTTTTACAACTTAGCTTAGTGCTCAGTTGTCTAGACAGTTAACCTTTATGTTATGAGATCGCGATTATTGGCTCTGTTCAGACGGTACTCTAACGACCAACTTCTTTCGCAACTCAAAGTATTTTGGTGGATGTTGGACGGTAGACAAATTGGCTGGAGAAAAACAAATATTGGCTGGGAAAAACAAATAGCCTATTAGGTCCTAATCGAAAAACACTCATCGCAATCAAAAAGTTATTTTAATATGGCTTTGTATGATAGTTTAAATACACAAGTTTACATACGTATTTTGCGGTCCCATGCTGTTGAATGATCTTCCCACCAGTATGAATGTTTCTAGTAGATGTTAATAATTGAACTATGTTAATTGATAAAACCTTTTTTATCGAATGATTTGTTTGATGTCACGATTACAACAGTAAATTTAACAAAAACAGCAAGAAATGATACAAATCAATCTGTTGTTAAATTTTAGCTGATTATAATTCAAAGGGGATTTAAACGGCCACTAGGAATGGTTGAATAAATTCAAATAGTGTTGACACTTTCCTAATTTGGGTGTCATGTTTTTCCTTTTTCTCGAACTCATCATTGAAAAATTAATTTAATTATCATAAGTCTTTTATTAATAATCATCAGACCTTTTGGAATTATCACCAGTCCTTTTGGAATTATCACCAGTCCTTTTGGAATTATCATCAGCCCTTTTCGAATTATTGGTTGAACCGTATTCATTAATCCACAAATTGTTAGCATCTTTAACCATGCTTTTGTCATTCAGTCCCATTGTCTTCATCTTTATTGATCAAATTAAAAAAAAAACACTTGTTCAGAAGTCATCACTGTAATTGCCCTCAAATTGTATTCTCCTCCTATATGAACGGTTATGTGGTATTTCTGTTTGGCTCAGTGCATACAGCAAACAATCATTAACACTATAGCCAGTATGTAAGGAATATTGCAAATAAATTCAACAGTTAAATAATTAATGTACCTTTTTATTATCCCAATATCGTTTTTGTTTAGTTGATTGATGTTTAACGCCCCGTTTAGGACTATTCCACTGACCCCCTACGGTACCCGAGGTTGTCAGAATTCTGTACCCAGAGAAAACTCTACCTTGTACATGGTACCTTTTAACCACTCCAGCAGTGAAAACTCTGTTGGATCCCCTCTAATCATTTACTGATCCTTGATTTTTCCATGCAAGGATGTTGAATTTTAGATTGTTCACATGAACATTTCTTCTTCCAAGAAAATGCTAAATATTTCCAAGAACGTGGCGATTTTACCATCGTATTTCTTTCGGGTTTGTTGGATATAATTGCGTTTGATGTGCAGTAGTTTCCTTTGGCGGTTCGCTGTTTTAAAGTAATTTACATTCACTTTTTCAAAGCGCCATAGCATCAATAAGCTTGACAGTTTTTTATTTTCACATATCTACAGCACACTTACTGAGAACCAAATTGAAGAAATCGATAGTTGACGTTCAAACCCTCACATTTCGTAACGTGTTCTTTGTCATGGTTTATAAATTTTCAAAACTCAGTGTGTTTCTTGCCCAAAGCATTGAATTAATGGTTGAAATACAGCCTATTAAGCGGTATTAATAATGGGTTGATCAAAAAGCTACTAGTTTAAAACTTGGTCAACTTGATTTATTCGTAAAATCTATACATGGACTGTACACTGTATCAGGAAGTCCGACTTATCTATAGTTACCATGGAAGCATAACGTGTTGGACCATTAGTACCGGGTCAAAGGGATGCTAACATTATTAAAACGTTAGGCGAACGCACACATGCGAAATCTGGGCAACTGATTGTTTGGTTCACATGTGCCCACAAACAACGCTGAAAAGGCGTTCAATGAATTTATATACAAGATGAGTCACTAGCAGGCCACAGCCAAATAAACATTTTGAATGTTGAAGATGCAGAATTTTTCTGAGCATGCATACAAACATTTGAAACTTAAATTTGTATTCTTAGCGTGAAAAGTTTCAAAACGACACGTAGATGTAAACAAGCTTAGTTTGAACATGATATAACAAGGCTCCACAGACACTACAACGTCAACAAGCCTAATGTGTTTGGTATACTTAATCTTCTTCATGCTAGCTAACTGTATTTATAATAAGTTTTAAATGCATTAATGTACTTTTAATTAATCGAGACGACTGCGGAAATTATTTTCCAATATTTTCCTTTTAAGTGCATTTTAATATGTATTTATCATCAATGTGAAACACATGGAGTCGCCTCTAATAAAATCACTTTTTAAACCTTCGTGTGACCTAAGCATCCACTAATTGATCTAAAAATAGATCCTTACAATTAAAACTACTCTTAGGTAACAGAACTGTTGTAAACCGTCATAAAACATTATATTGATGGAGAATAATTGGAATACTTTTGGACCTCGATTGTGCAAAACTCACTGCCGTATTTCTTATATGTGTACTTGTTTGTTAACGAAAAAATAAAGCCAATATAGGAGGTTCTATGCCATTTCACAAAAAGTCTAATACTGTAAATTATGACACACATGGGACTTCGAACACTTAGTGAGTTACACTGGTGGAATAAATTCCCATAACAGTTGTACTTTCCCTGATTTGTGTGGTCGATAAAGGTCTTACAAACGAGATATTTTCAATTTTAGACACAGTTAAGGGTCGTTCATCAAAACAAGTACATCTTCAAATCTGCTTAAACCTTATTGCGCTTAACATTCTACGCATTTGATAAAATAGATTGATTGGATTTTAAAGCCACGTTTAAGAATTTCTCACTTATATTGCGGTGAAAACAGAGTAAGTCATACAATGTTTGACATTGAAAATACATTGAAACCAGAGACAGAAACAATAAAAAGAACTCTGCAACTGTAAGAGTTAAGAGATGTCTTTCTGAAAAACCCACTGGTGTAAAACTAAACAATAATAACGCGTTGAATTTGTGCCTTTCTTAAAACTGTCAATATAACACATGTCCCGCGAGCTTTCCTTCGTTCGAAAGTGCCTTTCAGGTAATTAGTTAATAGCTATCTGGGTTTGAGTAAGTTACGTTTACTTGTGGGATACGATAGCACAATCGTAGTAATCTAGAATTTGCAAAATGCAGTATCGTCGTAGGGTAAATATTGTTTATAAAACCCGTTTTCTGACAGCCTTATTCATTGCAACACCTATTAACCTCTATTTCATTGCTTTTGTAAGTTGTTTGTGTTTCATGTATAAGTCCACAGATCTTTCTTGAACTCGATTGTCCGTTCGCGTATTGTTGAGTCAGGGAACTTTTTCGATCCTTGAATATGTCCAATCTCTATAGATAATTCATGGAGTTTGCCATGGTGAGAAATAGCCTGTTCAAGGGAAACTCCATACACTCTAAAAGAACATGTTTGATGTCGAATCGGCTGTCACAAGGGATGCACCACGGATGGGGATCACCCGTGAGTACATGTCGCTTTGATACAAATGAATGACCGATTCGACATTTTGATACAACTACCTTCTCTTTCCTAGCAAGAGAAGGGAAAGTGGTGAAACCGATCTCTGTCTGGATTTGTGAGAGTTTGTTATTTTGTCGTTTCTTTTCATCCCACGAAGTTTCACAAATCTGTTGGATGTATTCACTTACAAATGTATCTTCGGTCGGAAGTCAGAATACGGTACTTTGACCAAAGATACTGGTTTGGTCAAATCAGATTTGGCTCCACAGTCTGCGACTGTGTTACCATAGATGCCACAATGACTGGGCACCCAGTAGAATATAACTTGTTAACAAATCATGTTTGTGTAAAATGTTACCAATTAACGGTCACCCGGAGAAGAAGCGTCACCAGGAGAGGCGCCCTGGACCATCTCGAAAGCATCGGGGGTATTGAGAGGATTATCGGCATATTGACGGACCAAATAATAGAGCATGGACTGTGACAGAGCCCTGAGGAAATACAAGAAAGACTAAAGAATTGTAACTTAAATGCAGTGAAGTTAGAGGCAAATACACTTAAACGTAAGAAGAGACATTTTGAAACCGCAGCCGTCATATAAGGACTTTCTCTGTTTTTAGCTGCCGGAAAACCCAACATAGTTGGTTACCGAACGCGGACAAACGTTTTATCACCTCAGACTATATACAGTGTGATTGCAAAAATTCGAAATCTACCCAAATGATGCCACAATCGATGAATGGCTTCGAGGCAGCGGGAAATATCAAAGGAGATTTCCTCTTTGGTATAACCACGTCTACCAATCAGAACCAAACACAGTGAATAATTTTACACTACAAGATGATTTGGAGGCCCGGGATTTTAAAATCGCGAGATCAACTTCAATATCAAAGATGAATTTTTACCAGCAAAATACAGTTGCAGGGTTGTTTGCATAAAGGCCGATATTTTAAGAACGGGAATACAATCTCTGAAAACAGTTGAAGAGAAATAAATTCCAGTACCAAATAACACGATTTTTTCCATTTGTTCACTTTTAAAACGCTTGACCTAATGTATCTAGGTTACACGTTTCTGAACGTTCTCTTTTCGTTTATCAACTAATATTGTGGATTAGTCCATCCTTTTCATTTAAACGAATCACTTTTTGCAAGAAATCGTGAACATCATATATTTTCAGATAGTTAACGAATAGAAAACCCAAGCAAAACAGTTGCATGATACATTTCCTTACACAACGACGGTGACGTCACCTTATTATTCGAGCGGAGGATTAATTTTCACGAATCGTCTGCAGACTTCAACAAGCAACACAGTACTTCAAATGTAAATGACTTACCACACATGCGCATTGGAAACGAACAATAGCTGCTTCTTAATAAAGAGTGCTGTTTGCCTTATAAAAGGGGATCACAGCCGGTTTGTCTTAATGGAGTGCTTTAAGGATTCAGTTTGATGGATATGTACGATTTTAAATAAACCAGTAAATAAATGCGGATTGTTTGCATTTGGAGACACAATTTGTAGATTTTTTTAATACAATAAAAAAACATTTAAATTACCGTATTTTATCAAATCGCTCAGCTAAGAGAAGCCAATATAACTAGACGTGAAGACTTAAGTCAAATTTAATACAAAGCAGACTTGTTTTATATGGTGTGTAGCGGAACAAAGAAAGTGTTATCGGAAGAAAATCTGATTTATGCAGGGAAAGGACATCTAACTTTTTGGTCAAATTAATACCTCACTTAAATGCTTTCCTTCGTTAAAAAAATTCGGTGTACCGTAACGCCATTCAAACGAAATCATAGCGAAATGAGTAGAGTAGGTTGCAGTAAAATTGAATCCCCACTCTAAAATATTCAGAAAAAATATTTTATTTTTTCCCCACACATGATACACTTTACAGGTATAAATGAACTGACAATCTGGCAATATTTTTGGACCATAATAAAATATTTTTGGAAAATTATTTCCCAATATTTACAGCTCAAGTCATACCATATCAGAGCTTACTTGAAGTGAACTTCGTGTAACTCGGCACCAGGCTCAAATTGCACCAGACGATTCTTAAAACTGAACTGTTGATTCTTGAAAAATAATCAACTGTCCAGACAAATGTGTTGTCAAGAATCAACGGTCACTCGTTGTTTCTCCTATACTGAATACATTGCGATATGATATCTTTGATACAAAGAGCATCATGTGATCCATCGGGTCAGCGTCTTTTTTATTTAATTAGAATCATAGTAAACCTTTTTATGATTGTGTTTGGCACTAACTAAACGGCGGTTGTCAGCAAGTTAGCAATGTTTAAGTGACTTTCTCTTAAAAATACTGTTAGTATTTGTATAGTCCTTTTAAATCAATATAGCAAGAAAACATATATTCTACAATGGCATGTTGATTATCGGTTGCTAAGACAGCTGGAGCCACAGCTTTATGAACATAACTATCTTTTTTGAATGATTGGCCTTGTTCTTCACTACTGCCTGAACATTTCCGTGACTCATACGAACAAGTTACAGGTTGATGTTCTATCATATTGCTCCAGCTCTTTGACAACTTAAATATGGAAAATCCGCAACAATTAGGTTTAGTAAGTCTAAAGTAATTTGCATATACTAGTGTGCAGGGGATTTTGAGAGAGTAATGCACTGTGACGTCTTGCACTCACAATCCAAACAAACATGCCGTCTTTAAGCAATTTGAAGGATTTCTCAAAGCAGATGCATTGACCTAGTTATCGTAATTGTATCGGTGTAGAAGTCACAGCAAAACCTGACTTCGTCATCAGATTGCAGACATTGAACTATTGATATGTTTATTTTTGTTTTATTCCGAGAAGTGCCACTCATTTGTTGGATAAATATTTATCTCATTATTCTTAAGAATTCGTGAGAAACAAAACTGTTTGATTTTAGAGACCTTTCTTATGTAGCGTAATGAATACAGTCATCATGTCAACGCGGTAAAGCGGTCTGACCTCATTAGAATCTAGCCCGGATTATCGGTCTTGCGGTGACTGGTATTATTTGGCTGCCAATGTGTCTTGTCGCCTTATGACGAGCACGGAGAGGGAAAAAATCGGCAGAGCCCAGATTTCTCGGCTAATTAGAATCCAGAAAGGTTGGCTGGATTGAACGATGTGATGTGGAGCTGCATTTCAGAATAAAATGCATTATTTCTGTGTATTGTGAGAAAAAGATTAACCAACTCGAGTCCATTTGTTACGATGAATATCACTCTCGTCTATTAATTTCCAAAGTCACGAGCTTTTGGCGTAACAAACGGGCTCTCGTTAGTTGACCTCTATATATCATACCATTGGAGAGACATAATTCATTCAGTCGTCGTGTAAGGCGACACCAATAAAGAGAAAACCTTAGACCAACCTCGACGTTTGGAGACCATCTGTTGAGAAGTAAAACTTAATCATTGATCGAATAAGCATGGAGCTAAAATGCATCTTATTTTTTATGGTAGTAATATCCAAAAATAATAACAATCGACCTAGTGTCAGGCACAGCCTTACTCATCAGCACTTTGAACTACTCTGCTTGGACGAAACTGTCCTGGCAGTAGCCAGGCTTCAAAGACAAGATCTTCTTGCCCTGGATCAGGAGCCAGACATGAATAAACAACTTAGACATACAGCTTACAGGCAGTATACTCACTGGCAACATCGGCGTTTGGGTGAAGGCAGAAGGCGTGTCATTCCTAGCTGTTGTTCCTGGGCTGTACGGATCAAGTTCCCCGATATAAACAATTTCTATGTGGGATTTAAAACTGGACGATTTGGTGTGTAAGCCAAAGCTCAAAGAAAAATAGTTTATGTAAGATGGTATTTTAAAAGCACATCCAAGAAGAAATCTAAAAAAAATTTATCACAAGAAACCTCATAATTCGTTTCACATAAGATTTGAGCATTCATTTATTTACATGTATTACAACAGGGTGAACATTCTCTCATAGATGCTATAATAAGAAGCTGAACACATTTTAAGACTATTTGGTATTAAATGACTGAGGGTGCATTGACTCGCCATCAGGCCCAATTTACTTGCAAAAGAGTCAGCAGCAAAAATGTGGATATTTTCCTGTCTTAACAGAATTTTGAAATTCCCAAATAGTTTTCTCTTAAAATAAAAAAAAATGAAGTGTTCAAATTATACTAGTCTAAAGAAGTAACTTATGCTTAAACGGAATGAAATGTTGTCAAGGTTATTAAAATTGTGTACATTTTCCTAACCATTAAACACCTCGGACAGGCTACATGCTCTAACATCAACCATTCGCTTTTTTATGGACATCAGAAACAAACAAAACTTGTGAGACAGGTGTGAATTTTGGCAGCTCATGCCATTTTAACATATATTCCAGAGACATATTACTCAAAAGGTTCTTATTTGTACATCTTGAGAAAAAGGTTTGTTTTTATGTTAAAATATCAACATTTTGGCAATTCATGCCAATATTATGTCAGATATAAATTGAAATATATAGTTGTTTATCAAAAAAAAGCTGATTTAGTACTATTTCTGTACTATCACGATTCTCAAAAACTGCCTACTCTCCTATAAGCAGAGAGTATTTATCACTTGGCTCAAAACGCCCACTGCTTTACCTCTAGGTTAAATTTGCCGCTGACCAATTAAGAGATCAACGGATATATAACACGTCTCAATTCTTTGCCCGGAGGAAAGCCCGACCTTTGAGTGGGATGCAAACCCGCGCCGCATTGATGGAAAGCCTGTTTTGGACTGAAGGACTATCACTGACTGAGCCACCAAGGCCCCCATCTTATCTAGAAGTAAAGCAGTGGGCGTGTTGCCGAAGGGATAAATTCTCGCTGCTTGTAGGAATGTATGGACTAATAAGGACGATAACTCTAAAAAAATAACAAAACAAGTTTAACTTGTGTAGTCACAATAATGGAGATATCACAATAGCAATCTTCGAGTGTGTCTGGATTTCTGCGACTCTACGATGTCTCTTGTGTCCTGGGGTAGTATTGGGGCAATGTTCGGACTAACTAATCGTGGATCATCTGTAGGCAGAGTAACTCCTCGCTTCTTATCCACAGTATCAGACAACCACATTCGCAACACCATCATGAACAATTCTCGCAAATGAGGATATGTTTTCTCCACCTTCACCGGACTGGCAGACCACCGTCCACGTTTTTTGTTGAAACATCTGATGCAGCTAGAATAAGCAATATACAACATATAATCAACTGGGAAGCAAGAAAATAATATTATAGAGTTGATTGATTGTTTGGTGTTTTACGCAGCGCAGAAGATTATTTCACTTACATAGCGGCGTTGCCAGTTTTATTGTGGGAAGAAAACGGGCTCTATGCCCAGAGGAAACCCACGACCTTCCGGCGGTAACTGGCAACCATCCCACATAGGTCAATCGAGTGAAAACCCAGTCATAAAATTTTCCAATGGGGGGACTGATTAGGATTCGAATTCGCGACCCATTGGTGGAATATAGAGTCGCAAAAGATCAATTGGCATCAGAAATTATATATTTAAAAACAATAAAAGCAACGGTATCCAACAAAGTCAATTAGCCATGAAGTATTATCCATAAGCAAATATAGACTGTATAATTCAACTTTTAACAGGGTCACTCAAACATAAGACAAATATGCATAAAGATGTTGCAACTATAAAGAGTCTTAATAATCTGAGTAAGATAATCAACTAACTAGATTTCTCCTTGTTGATTTTTTTTGACCGGTCTTCCAATATGTTCGCTGTGCTCTAAAGCAGCCAGTAAGTTTCTTGCTTTATACACAGGTGGTGTAGAAGCAAAACGCTTCCCTGCATACATTAAAATGTAATTCTGAAAGTTTTCTGTTTCTGAGGTATGTCTGGAAAGAAAAGAACAAATTATATAATGAACATTTCAAAACTATGTGTTGATTCTTAAATCTATATACCAGTAAACATTGTTTCTTTTTCTTTGGGAGTGGGGGGGTCCGTATTTTAAAACTGGTTATCTTCAATAGAACATACCTAAAATTGAGGAAATATGGTACTTGGTTGAGGAGGCGTGTGTTCAACACAATATTTACTAGTGCTGCATGAGCTGGCGATCCTTTTGTGAGCCAGGGCTTTGTTCTTTCCTCTGGGTTTAATTCACCATGATTGCATTCACCTGCACCTAGATCTCCATATGACACTGCCCAGGAGTGTCCATTGCACACATGATGTATAACACCACACCATATTGCCTAACAAAATACCAAACACTTTACTCTTTCATAATTGTATCAGCACTTTGTGCCACTAGCTCCTTGAAATTACTCAATGATTTAAAATGTGTATTTAGTGGACGGCATTATTCTCGGTTATTTGACGAAAGTGACTAAATAATTAATGAAATGGTGGGGTTGGGTATTGCACACAGTAGGGATCCAGTAAGGATGTTTTATGGCCTAGGTTTGATTTGAGCCACATATTGCTATAATAAAACCATAATACTGTAAACAAAGGCAACACTTGTAGAATAAGCCTTTAGACAAACAAGCATTATGGTACATCTTTGCAATTTACATATATTTACCATCCATTCCTATTTCGTGTTTGCCTCCTTGCAAGCATGCCAAAAATGATTGGTTACATTCATGCTTCATTGTTGAATTTCACGAGTCTCTCTTTCCTGGCCAGCCTTTAACGTTGAAAAAAAGAGTTACAGTTCAAAGATAATACCATTTTTGGCGTGAAAATAAAAATACCCTTACAAGTGAAACAAAGCTGGTTGACCGCATCCCTTGCCATATGCTTTGAATATTTGAATAAAAATATTAAAGATTATTTAAACAAAGAATTCAATACTCACAGCAATTATTTTCTTGCATAAGTTTTTAGCAGCATGCCAGATGTCATGGGAGTGCTTAATCTCAGGAAACTTTTTTTCTGTAGAAAAAAGTAATAAAATTATAAATACGAATGAAAACAATATATTTGCACCTTTTTTTCTTAATCATCATGTAGCTACAGACACGATTTTCGGAGACTTACTCATTACAGACCCAATCTGTGGGTGAGCATCCGTTACCATCTCTGTTATATGGAAACCCTTCTCCGTCAGTTGCTCCATACATTTAACAAATCCTGCCTTTTCCAGATTTGACGATTTCATTTCCAATTGTCTCTTGTCAACTGTGTTTTTTGCAATTATCTTCTTTGTGTCATTGTCTATCATTGTATAAGTACAATATTGGGCACGGTGACCTGGGCTGTCCATGCGCCCATCCCCTGAAATAACAATATTAATATAAAAGAAAAAAACGTTTAACAAAATTCAACAGCAATGACAAGGGGGTGATTCATTGGAACAAAATATTTAACACAAATGAATAAAATGAATACTAAGAAGAAAAATAATAAAATGCAATCCCTACCTAAACAGACCGCATCTTTATCTTTCATGTCCTTTATTATATAGTCTTCCTGGGAAGAAATCCAAAACTTTTCGATGCCTGGAACAACATACGATCGCTGTATCCTTTCGAATGTCGATCTATGAGGAAGTCTTAAATTCAGGCATTTTCCAAACAGTTGTATCTTGGCGAAATTGTTCCCAGATGCCAGAATAGCAGATGGAATCATCATATCCCCGAATGAGACCATTCGGTTCATTAGTGGCTGGGATGTCCATTTATAAAAGACATGATCTTCAGAACGTACCTGTAAATAGAAAACGATAAAAGTAAATTATTACCTTATACAAGATAAAACAACCACCTTGCTGTTATATCATTCTACTAGCTTACGCAGTACTTTGAGTTCCTCTACATATGTGCGTGTACTATAATAATAAACAGATTATCCTGCCATGTAAAAAATAATGTTGAACCAACAAACTTATGGTGCATACATATTTCGATCTGACTAATTTCCATTTTGCACCTCTCTCCCAAAAAGCAACATTCTGCCAGCTGTTTCACTTGTTTCAGGTACACCAGGGCTGTACAGTCGTCCAGTGTGGACCTAGCTTTATCTGGTTCAAGTACCCTTGTAAGATCCATCTCTAGAGGAGTCTCTGGTGGTTCTTCTGATTCATCTGTTGTTTCTTCAACAGCCCCATACACTATGTCAGAAGCAGCAAAATCTCCCATACCTTGATAATGGCCAAGCCTTAACAATAAACACAAACAAGATTTACAAATTGGGACTGACAAAATGTGTATAATTTCTCTAGTTAACGGGAAAGATTCAACAGTGTGATAATGTGATAAAAGTGCCGATTGTGAAGCATGTGCGTGTTGGTTTGCATTAGTCAGTGGTCTGTGCCGAAGTCGTCTCAATTTATATTTACTCTAAGACTTTAAGCGAGCCGTCCTCCAGATCTTCCTGTAACTTATAAGTGTATACAGTGTTGGGCTCCGAATTATAAACGACATTAAACCATTCTGGGAATCCTGGAACTTGGGATATAACTCTTCCAATGAATTTCTCTTGGACACCATCAACATCGAAAGTGTGTTCGATGGATTTAAATACCAATGGTGACACAGTAGTTAATCCTTGGGAATCATCCAGGTTTATCAATTGAATCTAATTACGAACAAGCTGCTCTAAAGAAAAGGGCTTTCTGTTGGAAGAAAATGCTAAAAGTTTAGCCTGTCCAACTTTTTGTTTCAACACGTCTTTCCGGAACCGAATTTGATTTTTAACAGCTTCTGTCTTTTCTTTTTTGGTCTTATAAGTTTGAATAAAGGTGGTAACTTCATCTTCGCTTTGCCGCAGGCCGTGCACAACGATATTATTTGTTAAAGATGTTTTGTTGGCAAGTTTTTTCTTGGTTTTGTTTTCCTTTTCCGCTCTGTTCTTCAGGACTTTATTCAATTTATATTGCTCCATTTGCAAGTGTCGCTTGCGAAAGTTATCAGTCGTGAATGACCTCAAGTTTGTTGCATTTTTTAATTGGCCTTTAAACTCCTCGGTTGTCATGGTTTCTAGCCACTGCCCAACTTTGTTGAAGTTAAACAAAACTGCACTCTCGACGGTTAGAGATGTTGCAGCTGGTTTGTGCCTTGTCATGCAATCCAACTGTCCACTGTCCGGTACAAGGTAAAACAATCCGTGGACAAAATCTAACGGCCTAATTTGCCCCATGTTTTCCAAAAGTTTGGCATAATGAGCGTTCATTTCAAGAATGTTACCTTCCTTTTCCAGAAGTTTCCATAAAGGTTTCGTGAGAAATATATTCAACAGGCTTAATGCTCGACAACAGGCCATTAGGACTGGTTTTTTTTAGATAGGAGAGAAGGCCGTTTAAAGTTAGCATGCATTTTTCAAGGAATTCTTGTAAGTGGGGCTGTAGATGGTATAGGACAGCTGTGTTATGAAACAATATGTTGAACCGGTTTCCTTTGAAGTACGAGTCAAGCCTCGTGAAGTAAGAAATGCTCGTGAGCTGGCATAACAGCCGTTTTTCTCGTCTGCCACCCCCCCCCCCCCCCCCTCTCCTCTTACAAACGCTTTACATGCAGCCCTGGTCATGTCTACTGTTTTTGATTTCTTTCTACAAGGATCAGAAGGCTTAATGCAGAGCAAATTTTCAATGTTAAAAAGACTTGTCTCCATTTTGTCGGCGGCATTCACCAATAAATGTAGACCACAGAAACAATTACGCATTGTGGAGAGGGCATCTCTTTCCTTTTGTGGTTTGCAACTCCATTCGGGTATGGCTTTCTGGAGTATGTCTTCTCTGTACGTTTGTAGGAGTTCATGGAAGGATCTCTCCGTTGCTGCCCGATCGCTCATAGTATTTTTGATGTTTGAAATAAGTGTATCTCCGGCAGCACATCATGGGACTCTGTTAAGATCCTCTATTACCTCTTGCAGTGTTAAGAGATTGGTTGCAGCAGATTTATCCCCCATTTCTCTTTTACCTAAGCATTTCGGGATGTGCTCCGAATTAGGCAGAACATAAGTTTCAAAACTTTGACCTCTTTTTCGGGTTTCGTCAGAATATATAGTTAAATTTTGATCTTTGGCAATATAGGCTGCCAGATTTAAATGCACGAGCGGCAACCTGAGCTTAGCCAAGTTCTCAATTGTTGCTATACATGGTAATGACTCTGCTCAATGGTTGGTGAGCTTTAATACAGCAGCTATTACATCAGAAATATGGGCATATCCAACGTTACAATGTATGTTGCAATTAAGTCAGGACGCATTTCACAATGGCCTCACTGGAACGCTTACCCTCTTTGGTTGGTAATACTTTGATGGCAGTTGGGTCACTTTTCTGCATTAGCAATGATTCCAGGTGCTGTTCATATCTGTAACATAAAAAATAAATATTAGTTTACGTTCGTCGAGTGTAAAATAAATTTGCAGAACTATTCAGATAAGAAGTATATAATCTATAATGGTAGTAACAAATTCTGGTAACCACTGGTTCCATATAAACAGAAGTCAATCAGTCATATTAAAGCGGGAAGGGCCACGAGCTTCAGTAAAGTTATAGGCTTTGTCCAAATCACAATCGTTCTAAGTGGTAAATGAGAGTTGTGGGCAAACTTAGCTAATGACCGAATGTTTCATTGATTTAATTAAGTAATTAGACTAAAAATTAAACTTCCTTCGTGAAGTTCATCTGTCAATTATCGAAACGAATTTCTATAGTCTCCGCCTTGACATGCGCAGTAGAGTCTTCCGTCTGCTTGTCATAACAAAGTCACATGTTTGAAAGGAGCTGTTTGAATACTACGGAATATCAAAGCGTAAGTTGATTTTTACTTGCTTTCTTCTTGTTTTGTCGAATAATCGGAATTATGCAACCAACGTAGATTTGCGACTGACTAATCTTTGGATGATAAAATGAAATACCAGCCTCGTAGTGCAAGCTGAGTGTGTACAAATCACAACAACAACGACACGTCGATCGAAATCGAGTGTCGCTGTTATTTCACAGTGGTTTTAGCTTATTAAAAAAAAGGCAATTTATATCTGTCCTGTACTTCCTTACTATTGGTGATTTTTTGTTTTATTTGAAGGTGAAATAAGAAGCCAATAGATCTTCCACAAACGTTCTAGTCTCTCGTCGTCTCGATCTGTTTTATTTTTATACGCCCGACTTAAAAAAAGTCGGTTGTATTATGGTATCACCAGCGCCGTCCGTCCGTCCGTCCGTCCGTCCGGCCGGCCGTCCGTCCGTCCGTCCCGGATTCCCTTCCGCTCCATAACTTGAAGAGTTTTGATCTAATCTTTACAATTCTTTCACAACATATACCTTGTGGGTAGAAGGTGTGTCATGAACCATTTATGACATCGTCGATTGCATAATGCGGCTTCTACATTGGATTATGTAGTATTCTCTCTTAGTCTATATCTTCGTTCCCTTCCGCTCCATAACTTGAAAAGTTTTGATCCGATCTTAACAATTTTTTTTACAACATATACTCTAGGGGTAGAAGGTGTGTCATGAACCATTTAGGACATTGTCGATTGCATAATATGACTTCTACATAGGACTATGTAATATTCTGTCTTAGTCTATATCTTCGTTCCCTTCCGCTCCATAACTTGAAGAGTTTTGATCCGATCTTGACAATTCTTTCAGAGTATATACCTTATGGGCAGACGGTGTGTTGTGTACCATTTCTGACTTCACTCGTTGCATAATATGGCAGCCATATAGGATTATGTAATATTCCCATCCGCTCCATAACTTCTAAAGTTTTGATCCGATCTTGACGATTCTTTCAGAGTATATACATTATGGGCAGACGGTGTTTCATGTACCATTTCTGACATCACCTGTTGCATAATATGGCAGCCCTATTGGATTATGTAATATTCCCTTGCGGCTCCAAAACTTCTTTCGTTCTGATATAATCTCTCCAATTCTTTTAGAGTATATATACCTTATAGGTAGATGATGTGTCGAATACCAAATTTGATTTGGGTACACATATTTTTTGTCTGTTTTCAAGAGCTTTTTTTATCAGAAATGTGTACCTGATGTTTAATATATATATATATTAATATATATCAATGCTTTTTGGAGTACACTTGGTCCAGAGTAATACTGGAAGCCAATTAATTTATACATTCTGAGACTGTTTTCTTGGATAGTTTAATGTGCACTATAATAACAAAAAAAGACCATTTTCCCCACTTTATTACCCATCTGGTATTTATCAGAGTGAAACCAAAACACATAGGACAACTTGTACTACTTTGTACATGGTGATGTTTTAATATGAGCTTTCGAGAGAAACTACTCTCATCATCAGAAATTACAGCAACACAACGTCGGCATGGTTAAACAGGCATTATATACACAGCAAGAATGAACAAAACAAATACAAAAGTTATAATCACTGATAAGTTGTGATTCCTACACTGTAGTTGAAATCACCACAATCTAAGGTAAGGGAAGGGGGGGGGGCAATCCTATTACAGGTCAAGAGTTAACTACATGTATTAAGATATGGAGGACATGGAATAAGCAGGTGTGCTGTAACATCAGGATATAACACAGACGATAAGACAACCTTATCTTTAGAATGGAGACAGTTGGTTACACATTGAATAAGCGGAGAGGAACGGATGACATTTGAACATTTAATATAGGATTTAATTTTGAGATATGAAGGGACTCTTTGTATGCTAAGTTAAGCTTGTTCTTAGCCTGGTCAATTATCTCACATGACAATGTGTTGGGATTGTGATTGTTATTGTAACAGTGATTTGCAACTGCAGAGGAGCCACTGTTTTGGTGCATAATGTGATGCTCGGAGAACCTCTGACTAATATGTCTGGATGTAAGTCCCACATAAGATGCAGGGCAATCACCACATGTAACCTTGTAAATAACATTACTTCGAAGTTTTTCATCTTCGCGATCTTTGTAATTAAAATAAGAACTGATTGTGAAAGTTTCGCTTAAAGATACAAACTGAACTGTGGGGACAAGGTTTTCAAGTGATTTTAGTTCTTTAGATAATTTTATCGAGGCTGGTCCAAGAAAGGGTGTTCTGATGAAGATTTTTTGTTTTTCAGGTCCGAATGGTTTACAAAATGGGTTGTCTGAAAATTTATTGTCTAGGAACTGTTTAATGATTTTGTCTACCGTGGGGGATGGATATTGATTTTGGATAAACATATTTTTTATTTTATCGATTTCAATGCTAAGCAGTTTGTAGTCATTACAGATACCCCAGGCTCGATTAAGCAATGTACGAATAAGATTAAGTTTAAATGGATCAATGAACAGACAGGTTTCACCGAATCACACTTAGCCAGTTTTGATGTCAAGAGTCTATTTACAAACATCCCTGTTTTGGAAACGATCGACATAATCTTGGACCGTGTAACCCCTGACAACAAAACACTTTTCCACGGATTAAACCGCAGACAACTGAAACGTGCCCTCATATTGGCTTCCACTAACACAACTTTCAAGTTTAATGGGAAATATTATGAACAAACTGATGGTGTATCCATGGGTTCACCAATTGCCCCGCTACTCGCTGACATTTTTATAAACAATTTTGAAGAAAAGTTCCTCCCTGCTTACCAGGGCATTTCTCCTATAACATATAAACGTTACGTCGATGACACATTTCTGGTTTTTAATAATTTTTCTGATGTTCAACCATTCTTACTGTATATGAATAATTGCCACTCTGCCATTCAATTTACATGTGATCATGAGGTAGATGGTTGTTTACCTTTTCTAGATATACTCGTTTCTCGTAACAATGAATGTATCACTACTACAGTGTATCGTAAGAAAACTCACACGGGACTGTACACGGCATGGTCGAGTTTTGTGCCAAATAAATTTAAACTTAATCTTATTCGTACATTGCTTAATCGAGCCTGGGGTATCTGTAATGACTACAAACTGCTTAGCATTGAAATCGATAAAATAAAAAATATGTTTATCCAAAATCAATATCCATCCCCCACGGTAGACAAAATCATTAAACAGTTCCTAGACAATTAATTTTCAGACAACCCATTTTGTAAACCATTCGGACCTGAAAAACAAAAAATCTTCATCAGAACACCCTTTCTTGGACCAGCCTCGATAAAATTATCTAAAGAACTAAAATCACTTGAAAACCTTGTCCCCACAGTTCAGTTTGTATCTTTAAGCGAAACTTTCACAATCAGTTCTTATTTTAATTACAAAGATCGCGAAGATGAAAAACTTCGAAGTAATGTTATTTACAAGGTTACATGTGGTGATTGCCCTGCATCTTATGTGGGACTTACATCCAGACATATTAGTCAGAGGTTCTCCGAGCATCACATTATGCACCAAAACAGTGGCTCCTCTGCAGTTGCAAATCACTGTTACAATAACAATCACAATCCCAACACATTGTCATGTGAGATAATTGACCAGGCTAAGAACAAGCTTAACTTAGCATACAAAGAGTCCCTTCATATCTCAAAATTAAATCCTATATTAAATGTTCAAATGTCATCCGTTCCTCTCCGCTTATTCAATGTGTAACCAACTGTCTCCATTCTAAAGATAAGGTTGTCTTATCGTCTGTGTTATATCCTGATGTTACAGCACACCTGCTTATTCCATGTCCTCCATATCTTAATACATGTAGTTAACTCTTGACCTGTAATAGGATTGCCCCCCCCCCCCTTCCCTTACCTTAGATTGTGGTGATTTCAACTACAGTGTAGGAATCACAACTTATCAGTGATTATAACTTTTGTATTGTTTTGTTCATTCTTGCTGTGTATATAATGCCTGTTTAACCATGCCGACGTTGTGTTGCTGTAATTTCTGATGATGAGAGTAGTTTCTCTCGAAAGCTCATATTAAAACATCACCATGTACAAAGTAGTACAAGTTGTCCTATGTGTTTTGGTTTTAGTAAAACCGCTCCATAGAAGAATCTATTATCAGAGTGGCAGTTTAAATAGAGATAAGGGGACAATGACATCCAAGGTTTGTATATTTACACACCAGCATATCAGTGGTCAGCCTGAAGATTGTTTGCTTTGTAATAAAACTACAGCCAAGTCCAATAGAACAGTGTCCCAGTGAAAACTGTTAAAATTCAAGAATTGTAAGCTATTGTATTGATTGATAAGAGCAATGTCAAAACAGCCACATTTCAGTTTTTGCAATTAAAATGTGATTGAAATTAACAGATAATATATGTGTACTATAACGTACTGGTATTTAGTTGCAGCTTCATCAAATTCAGAAAAGAAAAACTTCTAATGTGAACAAGAAATTCTAATTGATGAAATTAAAACAAATGTTATATTAAATGTTAGGTTGTTAATCGTAGCGGTTCGACTTTGCCACGGCGGGCGTATGTTGAGTTTACTAAAACTCTTGTTACTCTTGGTCTAACTTCTAACTCTAAGCGTGGATTTGTTCTGTGACTGACTGGCATTGTTGGAGAGGTAGTGAATGTGGAATGCAAATGGACAAGCATACGAATAGTAAGTACATATACAAGAAGCTTAATTTCGTAATTAGTATAGTAAGAAATAGTTTTGTATATTTACAAATCATCTAGACTATAGGGGCCTATACTTGAAGAATGGTATTTTACTTGTCAAGTCATTCCAATCCACCCCACTTGTGGTTATTTGGTCTACTCTCCAATTAATCAAATGTCAAACTGTATGTAATACGGAGAACATTTTAAATGATGTACCCCTCTCGCTCTAAATTTGCGACAAAGTCATAAATGAAATAACATTGAGTGTGACATAGAAAACCATTCAGTTTAATACTAGTTTTTGATTGATTGATTTTTATTCACCATAAGAATTTCGGTATATATACAGAGTTGTACAGAAGAATTGTTGGCGGGAATAAAGCTCCGAAGAGCTTGTTCTATCCCATTTAAACGTTACAAATATAAAATGTATATAATTGGAAGACTGCAGTTATGAATCAGAATGTGTGTATGTGGAAAATAATAATGGTTATGAAAGACATGTATAAACAGACGTAAAAGTAATATAACAAAAGTAATTAACACAAAAATAAGGACACAAATATGGAAGATAAAATAATTATATAAAGAAAAATATTTAGGAAAAAACAGATAAATATATACATGTAACACATACACATTTAAAGGCCAAACAAATAAATGTTGCACTGAAAGGTGGTGAGGAGTAATATATAGGAGTAAACGAAAGAAAAACAAATATACGCACGTTTCTATACAAATATAAGTAAAAAAACAAAAAAAATCGAGAATACAATAATATATATATACAAATATATTTCTTTCGCAACCAAAATATGTCTTCATGAATAAATTTGGGTCAGTAGGTGGGATTTTAATTTATTTTTGAATAAGGAGTTTGATGTGATTGTTCTAAGATTGTTTGGGAGTTTGTTCCATTCCCTTGGACCAGCAGATTTGAAGGAGTGGACAGATAAGTTTGTTCTGTTAAATGGTCTATTCAAATCAAGGGATTGGTTACGGGTGTTATAATAATGGGTATCAGATTTTTTTGTAAAAAAATTTAAAAAGTGTAACGGTAATATTTCAGGCTGATAATAAAATCTATGAGTTAAGGTCAAGGTTGTGTGCAGACAGAGAAGTCTTAACGGCATTATTTTTAAGTTTGAGAAAATAGGTGTAGTATGCTCAAGGCGTCCAGATAAACTTATCACACGGACAGCACGCTTCTGTAGTAAAAATAGGGGTTGTAAATGTGTTTGATAAGTATTTCCCCAGATTGAATTAGCATATATTAGATAAGGGTAAATTAATGAGTAGTATAAAATATATAGAGTTTTTTTATTGATGGCATTTTTAATATGATTTATGATTCCTATATTCCTTGACACTTTTTTGCATATGTAGTTTATATGGGACTTCCAGTTCAGTTGGTCATTAAGGATTATTCCAAGAAATTTATATTGGCTTGTTTTTTCAATTAAAGCGTTTGACATATAAAGATCAGGTAGGTTATTAAACTTCTTCTTTTTTTCCGGTAGAATGAGCATATATTTTGTTTTTAGAATGTTGACTGAGAGTCGATTTGAGGAAAACCAAGAGTGAACTTTAGTTAACTCATCATTCATAGTATTAATGGCATCTGCAGGATTATCAGAGGAAACCCAAGAACTTGTATCGTCAGCAAAAAGAATAAAGTTTAATAATTGTGTTACATTTGTAATATCATTAATATAAATTAAAAATAGGATTGGGCCAAGAATTGATCCTTGTGGAACTCCACATGATACAATTCCCGGATCAGATAGTGTATCATTGTACTTAATATATTGGAGTCGGTTGGTGAGATAATTTCTAAACCATTTGTTTGACAGCTGGCGAAATCCATAATGTGCGAGTTTCGATAATAATATTGAGTGATTGACGGTGTCAAACGCCTTTGACAAGTCTAGGAACGTCAACACAGTTGATTTATTTTTTTCTTTGGCTTCAACAAGCCTGTCATATAGATATTGGGCAGCAAAAACAGTTGAGTGGTTGGACCTGAATCCATATTGGTCTTTACTGATAATATTAAAGTTGTTTAGGTGGTTTAATATATCGTTGTTTGCAATTTTTTCAATAATTTTGCTGAAAGCCGTTAGGACGGATATTGGGCGATAGTTTTCAATCTGATTATTTTTCCCAGCCTTGTATATAGGTGTTACTTTAGCAATTTTATAGGAATCTGGCAAAATACCATTCGAAAAGGATAAGTTTATTATGTGAGCAAGGCAAGTGGAAATTGGTTCTGCTACTTGTTTAAGGATAGAGACCCGAACACCATCTATTCCAGGTGCCGCTGTGGATTTAAGATCAGAGATCGCCGATTTGACCTTATCAGGTGTAACGTGAGAGAACGAGAAATTATTTTCAACTGAAGGGCCTAAAAAATCAGAAAATGTAGCATCAACATGAGGAATATCAGCATCTAAGGTAGATGCAATAGAGGTGAAGTGTTCTTTAAAGCTATTAGCAATAGATTGACTATCGTCTATGTCAGTCCCATTAATGTTGAAAGAAGGTGGTAATTGGGGAGACTTTTTCTTATTTATAAGCTGGTTTATAGTTTTCCAAGTGTTTTTAGTATCATTATTGAATTTGTTGAATTTATTTTCAAAGTAGTTTTTCCTGGCGAATTTGATTAGTTTATTCAGTTTGTTTCTATAGCGCCGATATTGCTTACGCGAATCACCGTTCTTTTTATTTTTTAGATATTCTCGATAGAGTCTATTTTTCTCGTGTACAGAAATTAAGATAGCTGTTGTGATCCATGGACGTATTATTTGGGGGGTTGTGACTGTAAAAGAAATTGACGGAAAACATTCATTATATAATGTGTTAAATTGATCTGAGAAAGTCTTTGAGGCATTGTCAATGTCCGTGATGTTAGCTATGAAATCCCAATCAGCATCTTGTACGAGTTTTATAAAGTTGTCAGTCTCTGAAACAGTATATTTTCGGTAGTTATAGGTCGATTTGCTAGGTTGTTTGACGGGACCAATTGAATTTGAGATATGAAATATTGGGAAGTGGTCGGTTATATCAGTTAGTAATATGCCGGAGAGAAGATTACTATCATGGAAATTAATAAAGATATTGTCAATAAGGGTAGCGGATGTTGAGGTAACTCTTGTTGGTTTAGTAATAAGTGGGAAAAAGTAGTATGATGTCATGGTTTCAAGAAAAGTTTTGGAGTGTAAGTGATTTTCAGTTTTGAATAAATCAATATTGTAGTCTCCCATTAGTATGCACTTTTTCTTTTCTTTGTGACATTTTTGGATAATTTCTTGTAGTTGGTTGTTAAAATCGACGACATTTTTGCCAGGAGGGCGATACAAAGTTCCGACAAGATAGATAATGCCGTCAATGTTGGTTTCAATAAAGATACATTCAAAGCTATCAGAATCACTAATAAAGCTAAGGTCTTTTCGAAAAGTCACAGATGTGATACTGTCTCTTACATACAGAGCAACGCCTCCCCCTCTCCGACTAGGACGTGATAAAGAGAAAGTTTGATACCCTGGGAGGTCAAAATAGTTGCCTGATGTTTCAGTGATCCAACTTTCAGAGAATCCTATGAAGGAGAATTGATGGTTTAAGCTGTGGATGAAAGCGGATATCTCACTGAAATGTTTACTGAGGCTTCGAGAATTAAGGTGAAGAAATGAGAGTGTATTCTGAGAGTTTGTTTGAGTTTGGACAGATTCTGAAATGAAATCAGACTGAGAAAAGTAATTGGACTGATGCTGATCTATGTCTTTCCAATGGGAAACTTCATATTGGTTATCATCAACCAGGGTTTTGCCAGATTCATTTTGAATTAATTCAATTGGGTTGAAACACATATTTTCAAGGCTTTCTAAAAGCCCGGCGTACATCGGCCTTAGAACTGGAAGCAACTAGTCGTAAGCGAGCTACCTGCGACTGAGAGCAACTGGGGGGATCTGATCAGTTCTCGAATCTGGCCGATGTGCGTCCTCTTACCACTGACAGTGTACAGCCGATCGCTCAGTTGCTGCCAGTTCCACATGTTCTACTTTCTCGCCACTGGTTCCACTCAGTCGCATTGGCCTACCCCGATGTACGCGCCCTTAAAACCAGTGGTAACCTTTTGACCCGGTACATGTTGGTCATGTGACGCAATTTTACACCGGAACACAACAAAATGGCGAGTGGCTGGTGTGATGTAGCACTGAACGTATTTATTACCGACTTCATACGACGGTGTCAAACGCATTATTAAAGCTCATTCATATATAACATGATAAAGTGTGAAAATGTGGAAGATTTGCATGTGAATACGACTAACTGTGGGCGCAGCCATCTTGAATAGGTCACATGATTTCAAGCGCCTCCTGGTGTGCTCTTCATTGATTACAATTCAGTCTCTGCCAGTCGCTGTCGATGTGTGCGCAACTGGGACTAGAGGCAATCGGGGCTGCTCAGTTCCTCGCAGTCTCTATTCCCGGTGTGCGCGCTGATTTAACACCGTGTAAAACTGGTTGCTTCCAGTTGTTTAGGCCGATGTACGCCGGGCTTTAGTTAAAAGGGCCAGTTTGTTTACTTGTGGTAGTAGTTGGACTTGGTATGGTTGAGTCAGAAAATGGTAACTTAGTTATATCAGGGTCTGGAACATTTGCTTCAGGGTCAGACATTTACAGATATACTTAATATGGCAGTTGAAAGATATAAATTAATCCCATGGTTGCGAAGATGTATGACTATAACATAGTTAAAATAAATAATACTAATAGAAAAAACATTTACAACTGAACATATAAACAATATCATTTCTATCTAGGAGAGTGTCTTATTGTGTGTGGCTCAATTACTAATTGGGAGATTTATGTATTAACTGTGAGTTTAATGGCATAACAAATAGCCAATAAATTTGCATACTCATTGTAAGCTACTAAGGCATGTTGGAGCAGATGTATAGCCGTTCTGTAAATCAAATGTGTACAAAAGGTGTTCACGATTGCAGCCGGTAGTCACGGTTATTGGATTTCAAAGGTATTTAATAATTACATATGTACAGTGTTACCAGTGATTGAGTCTAAAGTTCTATTTCTATATATTATGAATATACGTATTATGATATATATAGCCTACCATTTACAGACTGTGGGTGGAGAAACTAGCAAGACAAGTGAGTGACAGGAGGTAGTTATATATAGCAAGATCTTACATTACTGTATGTGTAGTTGCCAGGGTCCAGTACCATTAGCAGGTCTGGTCTCAAGTACAACACTGGTGTCAACAACCCTTATACGAGTTTGTTTATGTAGTGTTGTACGCAGAGTGTAGGCTAGGCTAGCCAGTCGCCCTCTCTCCCTCTTCAGCGCTGGGGGAAGGTCTGTACGAATACTGCACTTTGATCCTCTAAGATTTGAGCTTGATTTCAAAATAAAGTCTTTGTCTTTAGTGTGTAGTAGTTTCATGATAATGGGTGCTGGTGAATCCGGGTTAGAGACAGTGCTATGTGGGTTGATCCTTCTCGGGAGCCGGTGCACATTGCCAATCAGAAAGTTGTCTGTCCATTCTTCATTCAATTGCATTTTAGATTTGAGGAACTTTCTAACAACACTCTCAGTATCTTCAGTTTTAGAAATTTCTGGTACGCCATAAATTAGAAGATTGTTCTTTCGATCATGTATTTCTTGGCGTATTATCTGTTTTTCTAGATCTGTTATCTTGGCCTGCAAACCGTTTGTAGCTTCTGAAGTAACATTCTCTAGTTTTGTCACTCTGTCATTTGTGAAATGAAGGTTCTGACTGATTTGTGGTAATTCTGTTTCAATAGCTGAAACTCTGGTACATAAATTGGTCATTTCCAGTTTGATATCCTTGAGCTCATTGTCAATTGAAGTTAGTTTGTCATTCATAGTCTTGTTCATTTGTAGCATTTGTAACATCATGTTTTTAAGTTCAAGGCCAGAAACGTTACCTTCTTCTTCTTTGTTTTGTTTACCCAGTGTTGTTGTTGTATCGCCATTGGTTGTCACGTCCTCTTCAGTCTCACAATTATCGGAATCATCTGTGGGTCCATCGTTGTCATATCTCCTATCTCTTGTCTGTTTGGTATTGTTCTTATTCTGACTCCGTTTAGTCTTATCTTTAGGAGGCATGGCTGAGGTAGAGTACTATAATAGAGCTGCTCTAAAACTGCTCTAAATGCATCTTCACCAAGGTTTGATTTTCAGCATCTAAAATAAAACTTTAGAATTTATGTTATAAAAAATTCACTACATAATAATGACCGTGCACTGTTGTTTATTTTTTCAACAGTCGTGAACAACTTGACTGGAGGATAATTAAAATATAATGCAAGGTTTTCAAAGATTTCCCTGTTGTTTCAAGAGCAAAGAAAACAAAATTGAATGGAATCCAGTGTACAGATCTGATTATTTATTAACACAAACAATTCAGTAAAAGGAATGGGTGAGAAAGCCCAATTTCTTATTTGGGCTTTTAGGAAGAGACTTTATAATACATTTGCTATGTACGTAAGTTATGATAAGGCTCATCAATGATGTGGTTTCAAACATAATAAACGAATCAAAAAGTTTGATTCCTGTCCATTTAAAAAAATAAAATATACATGTATAACAAAAAGAAAGATTTTGTTTTCATTTCTACTTTGTTTGATGGATTGATGATTATATCACTAATATGGCAGCCTTGCCAGGTTTAGTGTGAGAGGAAAATCCTGATCCTTCGACAATTGCCTGTCAACTCTTCTACATACGGCGATTGAGGAAAAATCTCACTCAGAAATATTTCAATTTTATTTGGTCGGAGTTGGACTCGAACCTGCAACTCATGACTTGAATGTCTGAATCACTGAGAAACCATCACTGAGCCAGCGAGGTCCCATCTTTGTTTGATAGATCGATGTTTTATGCTGCACAGAGAATTAGTTTAGTGCGGGAGGAAACTGGGCTCTGTCGGAGGAAACCCCTGACCTTCGGAGAGTTCCTCGTAAGTTTTCCACATTGGTCGACAGGGTGAAAAACCCACAGAGATTTTTCAATTTCATTTGACTTGAGGCTGCGAGTCGACACATAGATGGAAGGCCTGGGTCAAACTGAGAATCCATCGCTCTGCCCACTGAGCCATTGAGGTCCTTTCTTTGTTTAATTGATTCGTGTTTTTAGTCACACTCAAGATTATTTCACTTATATAGTGGCGTTGCCAAGTTTACTGGAGAGGGGAATGGAGCTCTTCTCGAAAGAAACACCCAACCTTCAGCGAGTACCTGGTATCTCTTTCACATAGGCAGACAGAGTGAAAAACTTACTCAGAAATTTCGAAATTTTATTTGGTCTGAGTGGGATTTGAACCCACGACCCATGAACGGAAAGTGTTTGTCGGACTGAAAAACTATCACTTAGCCAACTGAGCCACAGAGACCCCTTCTTTCTTTGATTGATTGATGTTTACGCCACACTGAATATTACTTGACTTATATGGCAGCATTGCCAAGTTTAGTGGAGGAGGAAACTGGGCTCTGCCCAGAGCCCAGAGGAAACACCCGACCTTCGGTAAGTACCTAGTAACAAAGAGACTATCACTCTGCCAACTGAGCCGAGGTCCCTTCTTTCTTTGATTGATTGATATTTATGCCACACTGAATAGTATTTCCCTTATATGGTAGCATTGCCAAGTTTAGTGGAGGAGGAAACTGGGCTCTGACCAGAGGAAACACTCAACATTCGGTAAGTACCTAGTAACAAAGAGACTATCACTCTGCCAACTGAGTCGAACGCCTTTCTTTGCTTGATTGATTGATTGTTTGTTGTTTTACGCCGCGCTCAAGATTATTTCGCTTATATGGCGACGTTGCCAGTTTTATTGTGGGAGGAAACCGGTCTCTATGCCCGGAGGAAACCCACGACCTTCCGCTGGTAACTGGCAACCATCCCACATAGTTCGTTCGAGTGAAAACCCAGTCAGAAAATTTTCCAATTTTTTGGACTGAGTGGGATTCGAACCCGCGACCCATTGGTGGAAGGCTGTTCGGATTGAGCGTCCAACGCTCTACCTACTGAGCCACGGAGGCCCCTTCTTTGCTTGAAGAAGGGAGATTGTGTGTAGTGATAGATTCTCACATCATCACCAGCTTTCCACAAGTGGGTCCCAAGTTCGAATCCAAATTGAATAGATTTTTAGGTACCTGCCAAAGGGTGAGAGTTTCGGCTTTACTCCAGACATGAATGAATCTATCGAGGTCAGTGGGGTGGTATATGAATGTGTACGCAAGTGTGATTGTTGAGAACTTGCAGGTTTCTAAGATTGATTTATTCATTGTTTTAATTCGCACTCAGGACTATTTCGTTTATAAGGTGGCCTAGCTAGGTTTATTGGGGAGGAAACCCCTTGACTATCCATAACAACATGACAACATAGCACATTGGGCCAGTGATCAAGTTGTAAACCAAGCCAGCATTTTTAAAAGAAAGTGGGAATTGAAATCAAAACCAATTGGTGGAATGTTTCCTAAGAACCTAAAAGATGATTTTAGTTCAGATTATTTGCAGAAGATTTTCAAAATAAAACATATCCGACTAGATTATTTATCGTACAGGTTCTTTGTTAAGAACACAGTTTTATTCTGACAATTCCAGCATTTAAATGTGAAGTCAATCACCAAAAAACAAATTTAATATGTGTACACTAAGCATATGCTTTTCCATAACTACCAGTCCACCAAACGTTGGTTTTGACATATTTTAAACATGTCTATATCCAGGTAGAAATCATTTTCAGTTAATGTCACTGAATTTAGCAGTCTAGTCTAGTGGTGATGATTAGAAATTAAACATCATGACCAGTCAAAAATGATTATTTCAAAAACAAATTAATACTCCATCTCGCAAGGTTTTCCATCGCTAATGAGTAAGGTTGAAGTTGTAATGTCAATACGCTGGCACAGATTTAAATGTATGTGAGCCACATCTTAATAACTCCTCATTTCTGCCTCAGTCAATTTTTTAGAACTTCCCCAACAGAATACAATCCATAGGCCTACAGCTCCATCTTTTGTTTTCATATCACTGCAAAATATAAAAAATAGGATTAATGATAAGTACTAAAACAAGGTTTTCTTAGTTACAGTGCTAAAATAAATATCAGATTTACTAGGTGCTTTATGTCATACACAAAAGAATACAACACTGACAGAATGACAGGATAGTCACCTGGGGATGGGCTAAGGTGTTAACTCTGAACTGAAATAACCATACCATGAAAGTATGTAGTGACAAATTCACAAAACAGAGCTCAAAGTGATGACATTTGCAGCACATAGACTAATATCATTCTGGCAGGCCAGTGAGTAAACGCAAGGTTGGACATATATATACGGTATACATGTATTGTTTATTGAAACTTTCCTGCAACCACAACAACATTGATTGTACAAGTACTACCACTCACTCTCACTGTCAGCTAGTTTGTCCGAATGAAATATCAATAACTAATGATCTAACCAATACATCACCCTGCATGAAATTGAAAAGAAATAAAGTTAAGCTAAATTTTGTTTGTAACACGAGGCCTACAAAAAATTGTACAAGATAAAATGAAGATTTGACAGACCTGTACTGAGTGAGAGGCACCGTTGTGTTGACGCCTGAGTGCAGCGAAGAAGGCAAGCCAGATTATCGCCCGATCCTCGTTGTTTCTCTCCTTTTCATATCCACTAATGTCAGTAAAGGTATTAAAAACTGCTTTCGGGTGAAAACTTTGTGGATATTACGGCCTCTGTTTTGTTTTTACCGTCATTAACACTCAACTTCTTCGAGTCATTCTCTCCAACTTTGCACGGCATGCTTATGCCTTTCAACACTGTTTACAATGAAGTGCGCATGTGCATGTCAGTAACTTCGGGGAGGATCTGGGCGGTTTTTCAAATATTTTGTAATAATTGGTAGGGCCCCCCTTTGAAAAATTAATTCGTACGGGAAAACCTACGTTAGGATTTTCATGAAATTTGGACAGAGGCATCTTCTAGGATTCGTCTTTCCGGGAAAAATAATACCATGTGTGGGAAAATTCGTTTTAGCCAACCTGATGGCCCTTCCCTCTTTAATAATGTTTCATGGAACAAATATTGTTTAATTTGTTTCCAAATTTTGTTCTGCTATATTTAACAGAAATTACCGTAAACATTGGCCACAACTGAATGGAAATGTTTTTGTTTGTGTGACCACATTCCGTCTGTCCGGTGTTGCCTTGATATAACCCTTCAAATCTGATACACGTTTCCGTGCAACCTCCGCCGCCCTTTTCGTACTCGACTTCAGGTTTCGCATCTCTCTCCTCATACAAAGCATACTTTGGTTTTTCATAAGGACGAGACGCTCTCGTCAGCCTTCTCTTCATATTCCTTTCAGACGTCTGATGTAACTCTGTGAGAGGAACAGAATTGTTTGTACAATTTATATTGTAAGACGTACTCAGTCCTATTTAATGACAATTGAAAGTTCTTCAAATTTTGTAAAAAAAAAAAAATTAAATTACCTTTTTGTTGTTTCAATTCTGCGCGTAGGTTTTGTAATTGGGTCTCCAATTCTGCCTTTTCGATCACACAAGCTCTTGGTTTGTAGGGAAAAATACAATTCAGTATCTAGTACAGGTGTAAAAAAAAATATTACATAAAAGATTGATTGGTTGTTTGGTGTTTTACGCCGCGTTCAAGATGTGCACTTATGTGGCAGCGTTGTATAGGGGGCGGAAACCATGCTCTATGCCCAGAGAAAATCCAGGACCTTCCGGTTGTAAATGGTAACCATCCCACATGGGTCGTTCGAGTGAAAATCCCACTCAGTCAAAAAACAATTTTTTTGACTGAGTGGGATTTGAACCCGTGACCCAGTGGTGTGTTTAGCAGAAAAACGAGTGAACAATTAGTGAATAAAAAGAGTACAATTTCCTTCATTCACGTAAAGTTCAAAACTAAGCCTTTACCTGTCTGAAGTAGAATCGTTGGAGTTCTCGACAGACATCGGAACAACTTCCATCTGCGCCCGCTGGAGGAAAAAAATAAGAGGAGAAAAACTTACATATATGGAAATATAATGAGTCATGAATTACCCTCTAAGCAGGAGATAACGAAATGAAAACTTATGTGCCTCAGTATATAATAAGTGGCTGTCGCCATCAGGACCCCTCGGGTCTGGGCCAAAGAAACCAAAGATATATTTATATTCCAGACAATTTGTTGCGAGTGAAAAACTACTCCACATACATGTATCACATTTACAAGGAGGTTTTTGACTGACGGTCATGTAAGGGGAAAAACATGTCCGAGCGGGTTTTAAATAGGCTTCTTGTACTTGTTGTATTGAAGAAATATAGGAAGTTTCAAAATTGTAAGTTAAAAACTTTTTTAGATAATGCGTTTACAAGGTTTTTTACAGCAGCGATAATGTAAGGGGCATAACTCCTGAAAAAAAACATCTGAGCGCGTTGATTTTCAATAGGCTTCTTGTACTTGCTGTATTAAACAAATTTGTAAAGTTTCAAAGTTGTAAGTTAAAGACTTTTTCAGATAATGTGTTTACAAGGACCAATGGACAGACGGACGACGGAGGCAACGACAATACCCTTCGGGCAAAATTTGCCCGAGGGGTAAAAATGTTAGGGTGTAATGTGTAAAATCAAAGATTAGTATATGTTGCCAATCACCTCTGGACTCTGCTGTATCGGAAAAGCAAACGGTTGATCCAGGTACGTCTTCAACTGAGCTAGATTTTCAGGGTTCTTTTTCTTCTGAATAATAAGAAACAAGAAACCTTCATAATTAGAGGTCCGACGTAGTTGATTGACATTCCAAGTATAAAGGTTTACTTTATAAGGATTTCTTTACATAGCACTGAACGCCATTTCCCTATGTGAAGTCAGTTTATATATAGGGAAGAGGGCGTCTATGATAGGGATTTCATAGTAAAACAATGTTAATAACGAGACGGTCGCATTCATACCTTTAAGAATGTCGGTCTTTGTTTCGCCAGTTTCAGAGTGCCCGGGTTCTTCTGTATTCATATTGTTCGGGGAATAGGGGTCCCATCCAACATCTCAAACATTTAGTAATGAACGTCCACTTCAGATCGTGCCGAGATAATTCGCAGACCGCTCCGTTTGTCAACAGCTCCGGGCGGATTTCATGTGGACAAGGGTTTCCGCCTGTTAACATAATGGCATTCACACCCATGGCTTCAAGACATGGCCATTTGGATCCTCCTTCTGTAGGGACATGAGAAATTATGTGTTTCATGAATAGGTCTGAATTACTCTGCAGTATTTCGAAAAACTGAACTTAAAGAAAACAGTTTTATTTCTAAAAAACATGAACAGCACATTCCTGTTATGAAGAAAATGTTATTCTTGTTTTTACGCCAAGTTGGCTCGGTTGAAACAAGATCGTCTCTGAAATATTTTAAAGTGGCATGAGCTGCCAAAATTTACACTTTTTTCATAATTTCGGATCGTCACGACAGTAAGAGGCTTTGAAGGCCATCAAAAACTAAATGATTGGCGTTCGAATGAGGAAAATCCATACAGTATGTGGCCTGTACGAACCGAAAACGTGTTCGAAAAGTAAACAAAATTTATTCGTTCTAAGTCAAACTTAGTTCAAAACAATACTTTATCATACATTTTTGAGACTAGAAGCACTAAAAAGCTTCTGAAATACAAGTCTTGAGAAAAATAGCCAATAATTTCAACATTCATGAATAAGTCGGAATTACTCTGCAGTATTTCGAAACGTCGAAAATGTACGATAAAGTATTGTTTTGAACTAACTTTGGCTTAGAATGAATGAATGGTCATCCCGGTTACTAGTATTTAAATTTTGTTTACTTTTCGGTTCGTAAAGGCCACATACTGTATGGTTTTTCCTCATTCCAACGCCAATCATTTAGTTTTTCGATGGCCTTCAAAGCATCTTACTGTCGTGACGATCAGGAGTTATGAAAAAAGTTAAAATTTTGGCAGTTCATGCCACTTTAAAAGTAGAATTTTGAAAACTCTACCATGGTAACGAATGACGGCAGCTATTATTAAACATTACATCTGGGTAACGTGTGTATAAGGACCGATTTATTTTCGTCAATTATACACTCTTATAAGCCTCGTTTTGCATTGTGACATACGAAACATTTAAAAAGAAAAAAAAACCACTGAAACTTGAAATACAGGCAAGTCGAGTACTCATATTATTTCCAATAATCTATTTCAAACTTTTAAATGATCCAGTCGTTGTACGCAGTACTAGTAAACCTATGTTTAATATATATATATGTATGTATGTATATGGCCAATGTATCTACAAACACTAAACACACGGGTACCGGCAAAATCGTCGTAATTAAACTAACCAAGTTTATCTTTAAAAGGGAGGAGGGAATGACAGACCTTATAAATATTCTATTACATATCAATGTATGTTATAACTGTAGGATGCACACATTTTCTTTGTGGAATAAGCTTATTAAACATTTAGTTAGATTCGGGTCCGTAACTTTGGTCAATGTAACAATTCCTCTATCGAAATCCATTTAAAATTCTAGACAGGGCCACGATACAGAACTAGCAATAGCATGACACTCCGAAACAATACATTATATACAGCCCCTTGTTGAGAGTTATATTGTATTGTTTATTCACCATAAGAAAATAATAACAAAGTATAACATATTTATTGAATAGAAAATGGCGGGACTAAAATCCGAATGGCGGGACTAAAATCCGAGTCTCCATAGGTGTCAGAACAGCTTACAAATGGCGCAGAAGGCAGGACAGGGTAAGTCATCAATTCTGATTACTAAATTTCTCACCAAATTGTGGGTAAGATTCGATTTATGGCTGTTAAAAGTACTAATTTGTCAAATCGAAAACCTACCTAAACTCATGATATCTTGCTAAAAATGGATAAACTAGAGACGTCTGAACTGTCTAATTTAATGATTGATCTGCGAAGCTTGGCTATTCTATTTTGGTGTTAGAGGGTATATTTTCAAACCCGGAAGTTTAACCCTTGGCCGTTTCGGTTCTGACAGTTACAGATGCACAGAGATGACATGGAATCCCTTCCTACTGACAACTACGTCATACCTGTCTAAAAGAATTCGCACCCATTCCTCGTTGTTCTGAACGCCACTTTCGCCTTTAATTTCATTCCACCTTTCGATCTCGTACCCAAGAAACACTGCGCATATTATGGATTCTGTCTCGCTCTTTTTTCTGCCTTTTAAGCTCACTTTCGTTGAGTCCATATGACCCTCTCCTTCTCCTCGTAGTATTCGCCATGTGGTGAATGTGTAAACGTTAGTGCGCATGTGTACACAAGTCTCTTTCGGGGAGGGGTTATAGCCGGCGTTCAACCCACTGTATAATTTTATTGACCGTGACAAATATTTTTTTCGTTCGGGAAAACCTGCGTTAGTAGTTTCATGAAAGTCTTACCAAACCTTCATCTAAGTTTCGTCTTCACGGGAAAGATAATACCGTGGTATCTTCCGCAGTCTCGGAAAATCGAAGGAGTATATGCAAAGAGCAAAACCATGTATGCATCTGAATTAAATCAAACCGCTCTTGCTCATTCATTGAACTCCAATTAATTTGAAGAAGCTTTATCTTTAAATCACAATTCCTTCCTTTGAATTTTTGTTAACTCCGCGACGATCAGTCCAAAGGTTTTTGCTTGACATCAACATTTACGTCTTGATTCTCTCCTGTTTGTTTGTATTGGTGGACATAAGTAAGGAAAAGTCGATGATTGCCGGATGAAGTTCCGTCAGTTGGGTTTAGTTCGTCGCTACTGACGGTTTCGGTAACAGCCATGACGAACCAGAAATTACAATCGAAATTGTTGTTGCGTTTTTCGGTGTGCTGTTCCTGTGATCCTGTGTCCATGAGGAATGATACTATAAAAGTGGAGTTTGGTTATTTCCCTGTCGGTGTGCTCCAACCGGGGTGCTCTTTCCTAGTACAATTCATGAGGCCTAGACTAAATCTAACTTTGGAGAATCCGTTTCTTATGTTTTTGGTTTGTCTAAGACTTAATCTACAGTTTAAATTCCTGTAACATCAGGTTGGCTTATCGATCAGCACAGTCTCTTTTTGTACATTTTGGGGATGGATCAAAGACACATGGAACCTGGTTTTCTGTATCACCTGGCCAGATAGAGAAAAGATGATCTAACCTACTCATTCCATCTGATCTATTTTACAAAGCAACTCCCCTACCTTGATGAAGTTCAATTCCACGTGAAACGAAACTCGTTTTCTTCAACAGGAGCTTAAAGTTCAGATTCACGAGGAATTGTGGCGTCATGATGGGAGTGTGGAGTTCAAAAGACTACTCCGGCTAAGTTACCCTGATGTTTAAATAGACGAAGTTACACTTAGACTGTCCGATCCCGTTGTTGGGAGATATAAACATTCCATCTCTTGCTCTGTGGCATTGGGCTTCCTTTGCACATTAGTCATTCACCAAGATCCTGTAAATTATCAAAGCTCTCCACACTTAGTTTTATCTTACTTGTCACTTTTATTAAAGCCTAGCGGCGCACGAGAGGCGCCGGCTAAGCTGCCGGTCACGCGTGGATGAGAGATAAGCTGTTTACCCCGTGTGCGCGTAAATTTTGGTGAGATTTTGTTTGATATTTTTTGCATCTCCTGGCAAGAATCTCACCGTGTGCGCACAACGTGAGCTGCCAGGTCAGCTGAGAGTAGGGATAGTCCAATGGCGTGTGCCTATGAAATCATGTGACCACTTACATTATAACGTAACACATGTAGTGACATTTATTTAGCTTGATGACTTTGGGTGACCATGAACTTGCCTCAGCCGAGAGCCCATCGTCTCCGCTGAAATCTGTAGATGCTACCTGAGCCAGGCGTGCCTTGTTTGATTGATTGATTGTTTATTACTTTGGGCATCTGCTCATCAGATTCATGTTACAAAACATCTCAGGAGTAGACAAAAGTAATATAGAGTTAATAAACCAAGTGAACATTACGCTAGTACATCAATATTGTAGAAGTGGCAAACAAATATGTAGCTCAGCCGGCGCCTCTCGTGTTACATTTTTTTAAATTACTAAACACCTTGACAAAACAACATGCCAAATTTAGAAATAAACTCTTATTAGGAGTTGTAATATTGAAAAAGTAAGGGATTGATGTGTAGGTGAACAACAGCTTTACCACAACAACGGCATATTGAGAACGTTCAGTATGAAGGACGGGCAAAAGACATCAAACAAACCTATTTTCCGTCATGTTTTGTTCTCATTTTTCTATTGCCGTTTAGTGATGTATATGATCGATGGGGCTCAGGTGTATAGATGAAAAATTACAAACCACACAATATCTGTAGAAATATTATTGCTATTTTCTATAATTCAAAAAAGGAAAAAAAGGAAAAAAAGAAATCATTGTAACGAACTCAAATTGCTGTAATCGATTTAAGCCCGGTAACACAAAAAAAACACTCCACCGGCAAGATATACGAGAGCTAGCATTACATTTCCGTTGCACGTTTACTATTACATGTAACTACCATGGTATTGATAGGAGTTTAACGCCGTACTCAAGATTATTTCACTTATTATATTGCGGTGAAAAGAGATTTGATCCAACGTTAGGCAAATCTTGGACGCCCGAGCCGAAGTACAAAGATTTAGCTATCGTTCAATCCTGTATTCTTACATCCAAACACAAGTTGATTCTCCTTCAGTCACATTGTTTAATGATTGCTCCACACTTTCTATATGCTGGGGGCCTTCCGTGGCTCAGTAGGTAGAGCGTTGGACGCTCAATCTGAACGGCCTTCCACCAATGGGTCGCGGGTTCGAATCCCACTCAGTCCAAAAGTAGGAAAATTTTATGACTGGGTTTTCACTCGAACGACCTATGTGGGATGGTTGCCAGTTACCAGCGGAAGGTCGTGGGTTTCCTCCGGGCATAGACCCCGGTTTCCTCCCACAATAAAACTGGCAACGCCGCCATATAAGTGAAATAATCTTGAGCGCGGCGTAAAACACCAAACAATCGATCAATCAATCTATATGCTGGACCCTGATTCACAAAGCGGCGTAGCGTAAGTTTTTACGTAAATGCCTTAGCAACCCATACTGTAGAGATACGTTAGTATGAAAGTTACGCACAAAAATACATCTACGCCGCTTTGTGAAACAGACCGCTGGACTGTGTGGCACGGCGGATCTACCTAAATGTGTGCCAACGTAATCGATTTAACAGACAATGAAGATCCCAGACTTAGTTCATACATGTAATAATAAATGACCCACCTTTAAACAAAGATAAAATATATCGTTGCATTTAATGAATTACAATTATATAGTTCGGTCTACATTCACAGACACACAAGAGAAACATTACCGGAGAAAGCTACCGGTAGTGTAAATGTTCGTGTTTCCTCGTTTTTGCTTCAGTTCAGGGCGTCTGGAGACTGTGGGAAGCCAATGAAATATAAGAAAACGCGATTTTTACAACCATGAAATTTCGTTGAGTTTATAATTTCCAAAAATTATAAGTTTTACTAAATAATAATACTGGTAATAGAATTTTAATCTACAAGAGATGAATTATTGGATACTGGTATCTGTTCATGTCTAATTGAAAATGTGAATAGCAGATATGGAGCCTGTCAATCAAACTTGTTTATCAATCTACGATGTGTCTCCACTAACACTTGACCATTCTGTCCATTCGGATTCACATGTCAGCCAAGTATGGTACCCCTGATAACTGGTCCATTGTGACGAGCTCGAAATATGACAGATGCGTTGTTGAAATGTAGCTCGTTCTCTCATTTCTCATCAATATGAAGTTGGCTATCCACGCCAAGATTTTGCAGCACTCTGCCAAATGATTGATTGATTGGGGTTTATTTTAAGAAAATATCCAGTGTCGTAAAAAAGAGTTGTCGTTTGCATTTTTTTGGAGCCGATCCAAATATCTTTAACAATTCTAGTACATAACATTGAAGGTTTATTACAAATCATGACAGTAGCCTTGCCTGTCAAACAGGTGTGATTTAGGGATAATCTAGTCACTATAATGTCCTTTATAGACAGGTGTGCATCAAAGTGACACACGTATCGAGTGTCCAGTAAAAACGGTACGGTTTCGATCTTGGGCTTCTGATGACTGGCCTTAAAACTCGACAAGTTGAATTACTGGAATTCTGGAAAAGACATCACGGACTTGCCAGGTGTTAATGTGCTTATCTAATTCCAAGAGATGGGTCTAAACAGATTCACGTCATGTTATATGCAATAATAAAGTTGACCATGCCTACATGTATGTTTGGATTCGTTTAGTCGTAGCAAGCTCTGCAAAGGTTTGAATCCTCCGTACTCCTTTATACTCCTCAGCAAAATTGGTGTAAGTATATCGTTCGATTTGTAAATGGAGAATTGCAGTTGAATAGAGAATTGCAGTTGGATTGAGAATTGCAGTTGAATTAAGAATTGCAGTTGAATTGAGAATTGCAGTTGAACTGAGAATTACAGTTAAACTGAACATACAAAAACCATGCTAAATGACGCTAATCTCCACCCAACTCTTTTTCATTTATCTTTTCGGTCTAAAGAACAATCAGCCAAAATCGACCAAAAAGCATTGGGATTATATTTCAGGCATTAATTTCACAAATCACAGAAGCACACACACATGTTTAACGCTATGCCTGATTGTTTCAGTACTGACTGCCAATAGTTTTGTCTAATTAATGGTGTTCAGGTGTTCATACGAGGCAAATAAAAACCTTACAAAACATAGTGTTTTACAATAAATATCACTTTGTGAGTTTACCACCAACGCGTAGTAGAATAACAGAACTCAGTAGCGACATAAAAGCCTTTGAAACAAATTAGTAAAACAACTATTGATGTACATGTACTTTAATCACTAAAAATATTTAATACCAAAGGAAAATAGGTTACAAAGAAAATCTAGAATTGAATGGAGAATGATATTCGTAATAAACGCAAACTAGACGTAAACTAAACATTATCGTGTTACTATGAAAAGCCAAATATTGTTCTGAAGGCGTAAGTGAAGGATACATGCAGCCTTCGTGATCAACTTGGTGTTTAACGATGTTAAGTTTCAAGCAACATTCCCCGATTTTAAGACATTTTACCCAAAATGCATGCGGTACCTTGTACATATACCGGAAGTCTCGGAAATATACGTTAAAATAGTATTTTTACTAAAATAGGCTTGGAATGAATGAACGTTCGGCTCATACAGCATACCGACTGTATGGAGTTTCCTCATTCCAACGTCAATCATTCCGTTTTTTTTTGATGACGTTGAAAGCCTTTTACTTTCGTAAAAATATTACAATTTCGGCAGCTCTTGCTTCTTTAAAGTGGCATGAGCTGCCAAAATGTTGATATTTTGACGGGAAAACAGAATGTTGAAATTATTGGCTATTTTTCTCAAAACGTATAATACAGAAGCTTTTTAGTGCTTCTAGTCTCGAAAATGTACGATAAAGTATTGTTTTGAACTAACTTTGGCTTAAAATGAATGAATGGTCGTCCCGGTTATTTAAATTTTGTTTACTTTTCGAACACGTTTTCGGTTCGTACAGGCCACATACAATATGGATTTTCCTCATTCCAACGCCAATCATTTAGTTTTTCGATGGCCTGCAAAACCTCTTACTGTCGTGACGATGGTATATTATGAAAAAAAGTGTGAATTATGGCAGCTCATGCCACTTTAATAAGGATTTCAAAACATCTTGAAAGTTTTGCCAATTCACCAAAAATGAATACGGATTTTCATTTTGCAAACAATTGGTTTGAATTCTTTTTAAACAGTTACCAAAATTTGTTACAATTGAAAAAAAACGCAGTAATGTACATATATTTATTGACCAAGGCCTTTTATAACGTAATATCTTTAAAACGTGCATTTAGCTCAATACTTGTCATTTTAGACGCAAAAGAAAAACCATGAACCTACTGAAACAGATAAGTCTTGCCACATCCAATTACATGTACAAATTTACATAGGTTTTCTGTCCATTCTGCTAAGGCTAGAACTTTGACCTTAACCCACGAAATTAATTCCGGATGTTATAATTATACCAATGAGACCAAGTTCGTGTAATAACATATATAGGTGTTACCCATAAGCCAATGGATTAAAATACTGTATATATGGCGGTAACAAATGGACCCGATTGATGACTTTGAATCTGATATCGCCTATCATACGATCATGCATGCAAGTAATAAGCTTATGGACCATCCCGTGAGGTAGAATATATACGGGGATCAATTTAGTTCCGATGTGGTAACTATCCGAACGTATAATATAACTGATGGATAACAACTTCTTGGTTGGTCGTTATCCAAGTAATTCTTCACCTTTCAACTTTTATTAAAATGCCATTAAAAGAGTTAATGACCTTGGCGGATAAGAAGAAAAATGTCCACCCATAAACGACTAAAGTGCATTATATACCAAAGACTATATCGATAAAATTGTAATCTAAAATACTGGGCACTAGCATAAGTAAAGTAAAACGGTAACTCACAGACAAAATAAGCATCTTACCCATACAATTCAAAACTCTTGTCATAGTACAATACTATAATGTTATTAATCAGCATATTCCCTATTGACATTTTTACAGGTCCGAGGATAGTCGTATTGGTCTGAGGCCGAAGGCCGAGGGCTTATACGGCTGTCCGAGGACATGTGACAGTGCCAATAGGGAATATCCTGATTAATGAAAATTTTATTAATTCGCTTTCAATGTTTTTTCATAAAATATATATATATATAATTTAAAAATAATAGTGTTCGCAATAACATTCGCAAGGAAAAATGACTATTATTTTCTTAAAAATTTCTTTAAAAAAAATCTAGGTGTAGTGTACCAAAAGTTGTCCCCCTTTTGTACATAAAACATAGGAACATATTTCTTTATTTTTACAAATTATTATTAATGCAGTTTTTAATTTATCTAATGAAATAGACGGAAAATTTGTTTTTCTTTAACTGTGCATTGGCTATTCTCTTTTTTTTCTGTTGATAATTTCAAGAAAAATGGTGTTGGGATTTTGAAGTGATAGCAATGAAACGGTCGCCATGTTTGATCTCGTATTGGCCCAGTCCGTATTGGCCTTGTTTGTTCGTATTAGCCTAGTTTGCTCGTATTGGCCCTGGTAAGCCCTGTATGAGTGTGACCGTTTCTCCGTATTTTGCCAATAACATTGAAAGTCAATTAATAAAATTCGCGATGGCACGAGCAAAACAGAATCAACAGCTTGCATAAAGCGTGTGAGCGTTACTACTTATCTATACATATATTCTTTATGTTTCAAATCAATTAATGAGAATTGGTGTCTTCGAACACTCGATGCTACAAGTCCAACAACACCTGTATGGTCTACTTGGGCTTTTTAAAACTTTCGTTAGTGGACCTTTGTCCATTTCCACAGGTTTAGGCGTCGAATTGCAAAAGCATTTTCCTATTCTTGGATTACTTTTTTAAGTTGGCTAAGGTAAATGTTGCAGCAAACAAACGATGTTGCCAAAGTGAGATTTGAATTATGTAAATTTCGCTCCTGGACAATATAAGGTAAATTGTACTTCATTGGTACTCGTCGAATCTACCAATTGATCTGGTTAGCCCATACACTGATACTGAAGAAAGAGTCATTGGTAAAATCAAGCATATTATAGAAGTCCATGAATCAAACGCGCCCCTTTCAGAAGTCACGAACAATTCGATCGCTTGGATTAGTTGGATTTTAGGAGTATCAAGGTATTTAATACGAACACACTTAGGTTATAGTACAACTGGTTCCATTCCCATCCTTTTGTGATAGTGTAGATCGATACGGTGTAAGATCAGTAAATAAAAGGGCATTAGTTAATGAATACCTTTTTCATCCAATTAGACCAGGGTTATACCATTTAACTAGTTCTGTTAGAACTCGGAAGAGAAAATGTATTTGACTAGCTCCTTTATTCTCGGCTGTACTCTCAACGAGTATGTAGCACATGTCTTCCCGGAGGATCCAACAGATAGATGTAGCGTAAATTTTAGTGTTTCCTCAGTAAGTCACGTGATAGGTAAATGCTATTCCACGTAGTACGTGGATTTCATACTGCGATTGCTTGGGGCTTAACGTCGCACTCAACAGCCAGACTTTACATTAGGCTTTACTCATTGTATTGGTCAATATGTACCACACATGTCGGTTCAATATATTTCTGTGTGTGGCTGGAAGAGAAGCCCGAAACATGATGTCATTATAAAGGTACCTTGTGAGAGCAAACCTTTTCTATGAAATATATTCAACGTTTCAACTCCATTAACTCGATAGTTCACCATTATGGTTCTATCCATGAGTGCATCTAAAGACGAACAAACACTCAGTTATAGACGTTCTATGGTCCTTGAAGTGATTGATGTGTGATATTGATTCTGTGACAGTTTGGAGATGGTGTATGAATCAACGAATCTCAAATTGTACAGTATCCTTTGATTACTTTTCGCTATACTGTTACTAGTTTATAATGAACCCAACTGAGAATGGAGGGTTCCCAAATAAGCATTAACACTTCATTTATCTAACTGAAAAGTGATCTAGCAGATATAACTGTAGTTCACTTAAAGGGGCATGAGCTGCCAAAATGTTGATATTTTGACGTTAAAACAGAATGTTGAAATTATCGGCTATTTATCTCAAGACGTATAATTCAGAAGCTTTTTAGTGCTTCTAGTCTCGAGAATGTATGATAAAGTATAGCTTTGAACTAACTTTGACTTAGAATGAATGAATGGTCGTCCCGGTTATTTAAATTTTGTTTGCTTTTCGAACACTATTCCGGTTCGTATAGGCCAGATACTGTATGGATTTTCCTCATTCCAACGCCAATCATTTAGTTTTTCGATGGCCTTCAAAGCCTCTTACTGTCGTGACGATCAGAAATTATGAAAAAAGTGTGGATTTTGGCAGCTCATGCCCCTTTAAGTAAAGGTCTTACTCCGTTATTTATAATTTCTGACATTTATTAGTCGTCGACCAGGTACCGGCCAATTAATATCCAAACATAAATAACGCGGTACCTGTAGGCATTTAATATTATTGAATTAATATAGCTGCAGGTTTGAACGCTTTTCAGAAAATGCATTTGAAACACAATTGTTGCATATTTTGGCCATTTCGCCCAATTAATTAACAATATCAGCAAACTGAGTAAAGTAATCCAGAAATGTGACGAATATGTAGTGCATGGATACTTGGCTTGTCGTCATATTTTATGCCCATGATAGAAATTTGAAAAATAGGAAACAGGAGGGTCACTGATTTTTAGTTAATTTGCGTCTGTTATTATTGTACCAATGGCTAAACAAGATAGAGATCCTTTGTAATTGGCACCGAACGCCGCTATCTTATATTGTTCACTTGCTTGTTTGTCTTAAAATAAAGACTGAAACCATACTGTACTAAAGATATAGTTGAAGTAAACAATCCTCTTACGAGCTGCATGGTCAAATAATTGCAAGCTATCGAAACTTAGCCGCACCTTTTTCCTCCCCAAAAAATTGCATTCCTCGGTACAAAAAATTACTTTAAATAACGATTCAATCTTATCTGTATGGATACCCATCCTTCTATTGTCGAATTGTTGCATTTCATTCATATCTAGCCGTGATTGGAACACCTTCACGCCAAAACGGTAACCATTTTTTTCTCGCCTCGACGGTCTTCACAAAGCCTAAATTCTACAGTCAAATTGGACACTACGTACCGCAGCTACTGAAGAAAGTACTTACGTAGTTTATTCCCATTTTAGACTTGCATGCACAGATGATTTACTTGGAAGAATATATAAAATTGGATTTCAATTGCGAATAATATCCACGTTACTAGTTGTTTGCATACCATTAACTAATTGAAGAAGATCAGTCCACTTTGTTTTGGTTCAAGTAGTATTTCGATAGCATCCGATGTTTTAACACACATCTAACGGACGTTATTTTTGTATGTATTCCAGCATGTTTTGTTTTTCATGGTCTTAGTAAGCGTTATAGCCGAGTTTGTCCTATAAGTAATCAATTTGTTTAGCAGACAGGAAATATAGATTGCCCATAACACAAGCAGTGGAAACTCATAAATATACGATGAAAGATACTGAACTCCATCGTCTGATCCAACGATTTTTTACCCGTTTCTAATTTGATATGCACGTAAACATTGATTGAGTCCACCACATTTCGCGTTTCTTATAACATGATGACTTAAAAGTCTTCTAGCCTACATGTGTGAACTTTGTAAAGGTGACGCTTCCGTCCATTTACGACGAGTCTGTGTGTTCTAGCTAAAATATCTTGTGATCAAAATTGTGTTTTTGGACTTGGTCGTTTCTGCGCCACGTCAAGCTATTGATTGATTGATTGGGGCTTAACGTCGCACTCAACAGCTAAGTTTATATGGCGACAAAAGAACCAATCTACCAAAAGATCACCCCATCGCCCCCCCCCCCCCCCCCGACCCTCTCACCCACTCAGATATAAATTTTGACATTAGCATTAGGCATTAGGCTCCACAGACCATAGAACGTCAGGAAGGCTAATGTATATGGCATACTTAATGCTCCTCTTTGTTGGGTCAGCATACATGGCTAACGCAGAGCCACAAAGCTCCAGCCTAAGGGCTCAAGATATTGAAGGGTGTCACCGAAAGGCAACTTTAGCTGAGGCAAGTTCCTGGTCACCCAAGTCCACTAAGCTACATAAATGCCATTACCTGTGTTACGTAATATTCTAAGTGGTCACATGATTTAATATGCACAAGCGATTGGACTATCTCTCCTCTCAGCTCAGCTGGTAGCTCACGTTGTGCGCACACGGTGAGATTCTTGCCACGAGAGCAGAAAATATCAAGCAAGCTAGATACTGTTATCACCGTCTCGAGAGGCGAAAATTTCACCAAAAATATTACGCGCACACGAGGGAAACAGCTTAACTCTCAGCCGGCGCCTCTCGTGTGCGCTAGGCTTTAATCAATGATATTTCAGAGATGATGTAAAACTTCTATAAGAGGTTGCGAATTCCATCACTGTAAGCATCTAATGAGGGCATTGTCTTGTCAAGTTGGCGATAAAACAAAGCCAGACATTTACTTTAAGCTATTTATTTGTAAAATTTGCTCAATTAACCTGACTATCCAATGAAGGTTAAAGAAGTTGGTCGGTTTAATGATCTGAATAGAATTATGAGTACATCAAAAGACAGTGTGCATTTATATAGAAAAACAGAATACAATGATGGTTGACACTAAGAAGGCATGGGAGAGTTTGAAATTTTGATACAATAGAGCAGGGTTCTAAAGGGCAGTCATAATACCTAGCCAGGCCAATAAATTAAAGGAGAAGAAAAAGAAAAAACTAAGTAAATACAGTACAGGCGCGACACATTTTCCTTTCTAACGGTACCAAAACCATATTTCTACGATTTTTCCTCGCCCAACTGTGCTATAAGAAAGTTAACAATCGTTATCAGAGAACGTCTAAATTGACTCGGCAGCCATCTTCACAGCAGAGCTTTGCTGTGTGTCTCGATCGGCCAATCAGCATACGCCTGGCCACCTGTCACTCACTAGCGTGAGAGAAATTGGTCAACTCTGAAAGTCTCCCATTTAAACCTAGGTTAATTTTGATCATTTCGACGCGCTAATAAGAGAAGATAAACATTCTAACAGCTCTGAAATGTACACTGGCTAGTAAATCAACCTTTTGGGAAGACGTGACAGGCTGCTATGTTGTCTACGCGACTTGTGGGGTTCGTTGTAGAATTTTCAAAAAAGGTAGTCTTACCGCTGACATTGCAGGTTATAACCATACAAGATATGATAAGCTCGCAAGGGAAGTAATCTACTAATACTTTTTCCGGTCAATTTCAAACCGTCAATGGCGCGCTCCACTGACGATCGAGCACGAGCTTGTCGGGCAGATTCATTTTCATTGTATTTTCACACCGTAAACCACGTGCAAGACTCACACACATGAATACGATGGTCTATGGGAGCCCGTTCGATACAATTGCATGTTGTTTTTTTTTGTTTTCTCCGCCTTTAAGTAAACATCTGTCACTGAAAACATTGCTAGGTCATATGCATACATTCACAGTAATAATTGGTAAAGTTTGAGAAAAATAAAATACATGTTTGTAAGTATAACAAATACATATCTGTAATGAGCGAAAATTAGCAAGAGCTTTGTGTTCCTCAAACGAATTATGCTATACTGCTAGATCGATCACCCATTTCTAATCGTTGGGGCGCTTGTGGTGTGCCCCAGCTCTGAGTTTGTTTACATTGCAGGTAGCTAACAAATCAAATAATCCATTGCATGGGTCTCAGGGATGTGAGACTCTGTTTTGGAGATAATGCGTTTACCGCTGCCATAAAACAACTGTTTTAAGTGAAAGACTTTTGGGGACGTTGAAAAAGTGTTATCAACTATTCTCTTCTAAGTTGTTTGCTATTTTTCCTTAAAAGTTTTTATACAATATCAGTGTTCCTGAAATGACTAACAAGCCACGTTTAGAGAACCTTCAATTTACCTCTAAAAGTTCAAACGTGATGCCAACCGTCGTAGAGTAGATGGGTTTTATAGTACAGGATTTTATGTCATCTTCAAGAACAGCGAATCAATGTAAATGAGAGCTACCATCGTCTATATCACAATCCCAGACAGAATCAGACGAAATACTATTTGTGGTTCTTACAGCCCAGGTTCTATTATCACAAATCGCTAATAAATTGAGCACTTTAGCTAAAATACATTCATCATACGTCATTTTATAAACGTTATTTACATATTTGCCAAATATGTTATTTTGTTTTTATGACCATTTGAAATTTTGCTGCTCGTAGATAATATGCAAAAGTATAAAGATTTAATACTATACTGTTATTTACTATACCCCACCAGTATAGGTAAGAACAAATACAGGAGGATTTAAACATTTACCAGAGATTGCTTGATTGATGTTTTCGTTTATAATGCCGACGTTGCCAGGTTTAGTGGGAGAGGAAACCGAGATCTGTGTCCGCATGTAGCCGAGAAATCTGGGCTCTGCCGAATTTTTTTCTTCCGTATTCGTCAGAGCCCAGATTACTTCCATAATGTAAAAACGATATTTTTGAACTTGTCGCGCCTAAAAAAACGGCGGCGCAAATTTCACAACAAATAAGCAAAGAATGAAATATTTACCATTGCACTCCGATAGTATAGGCCACAAAGAAGGAGATTGTCAAATTTGCGCGGCTGTAAAGGGGTAAACTGGCTTTCAACCTGACGTAACCGCCATAGTAAAACATTTAACCGACCAGTTTAACTGGGCGGGGCGTCGTAGAAATACGTCACTCGTATATCTTCGGTCATGACCTACTTCGGCCCTGCATCAGTGACAGATCTTCATTTTAAAAAACGGGTCGATTGCTCCGCACCGCCAGAGCGAGCTGTGAGGAGCATGCGCAATTTGATAATTAGGTCGTCTATGTCCGCTCTCTTGACACGTTTGGGGAAGATAGCAAGGGGGAATCGATCCTAAAGCAACAGCCGTACAAGCCGTGTACCTGAAAATCTTGCCTAAGGTCTCGTCTTTCGATAAAGGTAAATTTCCAGGATTTGGCGTCGCATAAATTATCGTGTCCAATCATTTTCGAAAGTGTATTGTTTAAATTAAGACTTATATCATAAATACATTGGTAGAGTCGTTCAGGCTAGAGAGTGATTACCAGCCAAATATAAAATAAGACTCCCTTTAGACCGAAAATCCGAGCTATGTCCGCAGGAAACCCCCAACCTTCGACAATCCATATATGTTAATCCCAAACTTGGTTTGAGTGGACATTACATTGAAAAATATACAGATTTGTACTCCCAACAAATATGTTCAAAAATATATATCTACTCAATAAATATACCATTTCACGTATACGGTATTAGAAATTCAAAACAATTCTGAATGGCTTGTGGTTTAACCAAAACTTTAGATTGCCGTGCAATCCACGCAGCACACATTTTCCCTGAGTCAAATTGCGGTCAAGAAAAATAGCTGTGAATTTCTAATAATCAGTTTGACAAGTGACTGCTTCAACAAATTGTAATTGACTTGGACATCACTTACGCTTTCCGACGGAGCTAAATCTTATACGTTTTGTTCAATACTTACTCTTTGTGGCAGCTCTGCTCTAACAAGTGCCAGTCATGTCGATAGTATTTACTTATAATCTTGCAGGAGACTCTTTATACCAAAGTCACTGAAAGTAGCTCGGTCAATTGCCAACGGGCTGATGCTGTACCAGAAACTAATTTTGCGACTTTTGAATCATTCAATTAGTGGACAAGAGGAAACGAATTCACCATTACCAGAACCTTGCTTAGTCAATAGAAAGAGAAAAGCAGCGAAAGGACTAAAAAGCATATATTCGGAATGTTTAATAAATTTATATCCTGGTTGTGTGTAAATTCAACTTTTTTCAAATATCTCTGCAATCATGATTTTATGTCTTTTTCAAAAGCAGCACATAGTCATCAATGAGAGCTACCATGGCCTATATCTCAATTCGAGACGTCGTGATGGAGAAACTGTCTTTATGTTTTGGACAGCATGAAGCAGTATATCAGTTTTAGGACCTCATTTGTGGACTTCGTTGATGGATTTTCCCAGAGTATTACTTAAGTTATATAGATTCATCACATACATAGTGTACGTTTATTACATCATCTCTTGTTTATCAGAAACATTAGCAGCAAATTCTGGTGAGTTACGACAGTCTAATCACCAGTTTGTAGTTTGGTTTAAAATAGTCTTCACAGAAAGACAGTTGTTGGAACAAATAAACAATTTTAGTCAAAGACAATACATTACACAACTGATGTATTGAGATATCAAGTCGCGTGATGATTTTTTCCGATGTACTTCTTCTATCTTTGCTTTCCGAACTTGGTTTGGGTGATAATAATTAAATGCTGAATTAAAATATTGGACAACAGCATATTTCCACGTATATATATATGTACTCAATAAATATACTATTTCAGGTAAACATCATTAAACGTTGAGAACTTTCCATATTGACTTGTCGTTCAGCAAATTACCCATTTCCGCAAATTTTAGAAATGGTATTAAGATTGCCTGGCAATCCACGAACTACATATTTTCACTGAACCATATTGGGGTCAACAAAAATAGCTGAGAATTTTTAATAATCAGTTTGACAAGTGACTGGTTCAACAAACTGTAATTGACTTGGACATCGCTCGTTTGCGTTTTCGGACCGAGCTAAATCTAATACGTTTTGTCCAATACTTACTCTTTGTGGCAGCTCTGCTCTAACAAGTGCCAGTCATGTCGATAGTATTTACTTATAATCTTATAGCAGACTCTTCAGACCAAAGCAACTGGGAGTAGCTAGGTTAATCGCCAAAGGGCTGATGCTGTACCAGAAACTAATTTTGCGACTTTTGAATCATTCAATTACAGGACAATAGAAAACTAATTCACTGGTGCCAGGTTTTGTTCAGCGAAATTAAAGACTAACGAGTAAAGGGCATATATTTGGAATGATTGCTGATTTTAATTCTTGGTTCTGTCAGCATTTAAAATTCGTGCTTGAGAACGCGACAGATTCCTTCAAAGTTAGCCATTTGGAGTTGTTTGAGAAAAGTTCGCTCTGATTTAATTAAATATTTTAAAACCTAACTTCGAATTTCATGCCTTAGTCGGGGTGGGATGTCAGCCTTTAATGGGCTATTTTGGACTTACATTTGATTCACAGACTCCTTGGCTTACAATGAATGAAAAAACACCTGGCTCATTTGAATGTCAGCAAAAGGCAGCTCCATGATATGGCCTTTCATTAAGACAAACAGACAATGAAAACCGTATATACGTTCTGTTAACAGAGATGTATGACCAGCAGTATTAAAGACCAATAAGGAATGTATGCAACACAACGAAAATATATTTAACAAGGTAAGACCCGATGGTTACTGTGCTGGTTCTATACAAACAACTGTATTGAGAAAATTAAAAGGTAAATACGCATAAGACCAACTGATATCAACATAGTGCATATTGGTATAAAAACAACTGCAGACAGTTAGAAAAATTGAGAAAAACAAATTGCAATTCAAGTTGCAAAATCTTTGACATGCCTCGGACAGTCTGCACTTTTTATATGATAAATCACTGTATTTTTGTGGTCAGTGCAAATTTCGTCAGCCATTTGCTGAGCTAAACTCAGTTCAATTTTGTTCAATATTTTCCCCAGTGTGACCGACCTCTAAACACAGGTGACCAGTCATGCCGATGGTATTTATCCGTGTTCTTTTTGCACGCCCTTCAGAAAACGATGATTGGTCGATTGATTGATGTCGCCACACTCAATGCTATTTCATTTGTATGGCGGCTTTGTCAGGTTTAGTGTGGGAGGAAACCGGGCTCAACCGGGTCTGACAACTCCCACATACAGCCATCGAGTGAAAATTACTCTTTGAAAATTCATCAACGAAGTGCACAAATGAGGTCATAAAACTGATAAAATGCTCCATGCTGTCCTAAACATAAAGTCAGTTTCCCCATCACGTCGTCTCAATTTTTATTGGTCTGAGTTTGATTCTAACTTCAGAAAAAGATGTAGAATAGATTAGAGACAACGGGCCAATGTTGTACCCGAGATGAAATTAGCTACGTTTAAAATATAAATAGAAGGTCCCATTTACCGTATTTTCAAGCTTGAAGACCTTATTCCTTCAACCATAAGTAGTATGAACTTACAGATAAACCCTAACATACGCCGTTTTAACGAGTTCCTTTATTTGTTGCATCATTACAAGTTTCTTAAACATATTAGAAGTTGGATTAATGAGATGAAAATGAGACAAGAAGTGGTGTGAGCCAGTCAAACTAACCCCTCGCCATGTCCATAATAGTAGGAAAAAAATCAGAAACCCCCAAACCTGGAAAAACAAAAGTGTGACTGAGCTTTCTTCGTGTGCAGCTTTCCCTTGATAAACTCAATTCATTCAAGTATTTGGATGATTTAAAAAGTCTTTAAACGCGGAACGGCCGTGTTTTATCATATTCGATTTTCAACCTACGTCCTGAAAACCACCATCTTGAATGTTTACCGTGCAGCACGAGTTTTGATTGGCTGGTATTTCTTTGGTCCAATAAGACATCAATGACCTCTTTCATTTTCTTTCAACCATAGTTAGTTTTCAAATCGTAAAGATTAACAGTGTTCCGGAAATCGGTGGAAATCTACGATCGTTTTTTTTTTTTTTGCAAATGCAAATGCGCAAGACTGATCGTTTGATATGAAAACTCTATAGATCAAGTTTAATTTGTTTTGTATACTTACTCGATCTGTGCTTTCTGTGGGTTTTTTTTCGTATTTTCTTAGTATTAGGGCATGTCAAGGCCCTCTTAAGGGTTTAGTCTACCGTTCGTGGTTGCATTCTATGTACTAGGTTTTTTCCTTTTAATTCCAACTAGCCCCCTACCTGATATCAATGTCTGTCAACCGAAGTGGGGTGAAGAAAGGATCCAACGAATAACGGACAAAATCATGTGTGTTAACTCTGAATCTGGTTTAATGAACACTGGAAATGCTATATTCAAAAGTGGGTCCAATATAAATAGAATTAGACCTGATCATCATTTGTATAACCAGTGTAGGATGCAAAACTAAATTAGATAAGATATGGTTTGTCACTTGGTGAGACTTGTTTCATATTGAACAATCATATGACCTCTACAGTCTAGGTCCACAGCAAGAATCCTGATACAGCAGTTCATAGTTTTAGAAAGCATAAAACGGTTTCAGTAGGCTGTATTGTGTTTGTAAGGTCCTAACGACAGTAGTCGTTTTGAGACTTTTAAATTAAAAAAATCGTCGTAAAATATCTTACAAGACGGATCTAACGTGTTACATATTTATCTAAGATTTGATTATGTAGTGCACCAATAACTATTGATCTTCGTGTAATTGTAGATAACTCCAAGGCGATTTTTTCTTCAGATACACTACCTAACACTTTTGCATGTTTGTAAAAAGAGTCTCGGGAACTCGAAAATTTGTTCTGAAGATGACGATAAATTCTTTCTCACAAATGATTCAAGCCGATTGCCAAAAGGCAACCTATTTAAATTTAGAAAGCCATCTCTATCCAGTCGCTCACCGAAAAGATGCGAAACTGAATAAATCAATATTAAAGAACCTCGAGCGTATAGGGAAAGATATGAGGTGCATTCCCAATTACTCGTGATACATAGGGAAGAATTCAAGGCCTACAATGTAAGTCCATTTCCATGATGTGAGAATCTGGTGAACAGCGTTTTCTGATACTTTTTGTTCACATCCCACAGACATCTGCACCCCCCCCCCCCCCCCCCAACCTCCCTCTTTTCGATCTGGATGAATAATGGGTATGTTTTGCCACTCGTAACGCTTTGATCCTTAAATGATCTCTCAGACTTATACTATGCAATCTCTGAACGGTGGAAACCGACAGACATTTCCAACAAATGACCGTGTATTTAATTCAAACTACCGGACGACCATAACTACTTATTTTTGGAGTGATTTTGTGATCATATCAATGGTGGAAATATTGCTTCCCATTTCTCTACCTTCTTCTGGTCCACGTACACAGACACAATTAAAACCTGGGCGATTTAACAGGCTACTATACTGCTTGCACAGGAAAGCTTCGTGCGTCTCATGTACAAAGTATGCCAAATATTTTTGTGTGGAAAAGATCTAACAAAAGGAAGGATAAATAGTACAAATTTGAACTATAATATTCAATTCTGCTCTCGATTCGACTGCATTGGCATGGGTTCGGTTTTCCAGATCCTTTTGTTATCCCCCGGCATATAATGCGGAGAGATATAGCGATCAGCTTGTCTGTCTGTCCGTAATAATTTCTTGTCATCGCATCTCCTCCCACAGTTTTTATCCGTTTTTTCGAAACTTTGTTGATATGCCGAATATCATTCTAGGATGTGCACCTCCTATTTTGGTTACGCTGGTTCAATTATTTTAAGTGTTACTGCCCTTTTCCGACAGCATAAGAAGACATAGACAATGGATGCTTGTCATCGCATCTCCTCCCACTGTTTTTATCCGTTTGTTTTCGAAACTTTGTTGATATGCCGAATATCATTCGAGGATGTGCACCTCCTACTTTGCTTGTGCTGGTTCAATTATTTTCAGAGTTACTGCCTGTTTTCGACGGTAAAGGGAGACATGGACAATGGGTGCTTGTCATCGCACCTCCTCCCACGGTTTTTATCGGATTTCTTAAAACTTAGTGAACATGATAGACATCATGCGAGGATGTGCACCATTCATTTTTGTCGCGCTGGTTTCATTTTTTAGAGTTACAGCCCTCTTCAGACAACACAAGAAGACGTAGACAATGGGTGCTTGTTTCTGAAAACATAGATTGTTTCAGGGCACTTCATGCTCCTTATCGCCCTGCTTGACCACATACTCCTGCTTAAACTAAATTGTTACCTTCTGGAATGTTATACCTTTTCAGGGTTCCACCTGATATTGGTTTCTCAATGTATTTCCTCCTACAGATTGCATTGAATATTGTTGAAACTTGTTGAGGATGATGGATATCAAGTGAGGATGGGGATATCCTGTTTGTAAATGACTTTTGTCTGTTCTTAGAATGTTTCCACTTTACTTAACATTGATAAATCTTATGCGGATACGGCATCTTCTGATGACTCTTATTTCAACATGTTTTTTTATGGAATCTTGTAAGGCTTACGACATATTTATAAAGATGGTCTAAATTAACAGCTGGTATGATGTACCTAATTTCATTTTGGGGATCTACCTAGTTTTGGGCTTATTCAAGATTTTATTCTATTCGTATCCTGATGGATCTACAATTAACATCTTGTCGTTCGTTAAAGGTCCACTTGCCGCCGTAGCCTGTTTGACATCTGTTAAAAAAACCAATTTACACGGTCTTACTACAGCTAAAACCACTAAAATTTAACATAGCACATAGGTTCACTGCTTTACTTCGCCCTAGAACCATTTGCTTTGAAGTTTATTCCCTCACATCTTTTCCCGTGCTGTTCCCCAACTGTGAATATTCTTTTTGTAAAAAAAATCGAAATCTTATAATGTTTGTTAAATTAGTCACTTGTCACACTTACCTAATTATAATTGGCTCGATCACACTTTTGGAGCATGGAGCATTACCCGAAATACTATTGAAGCTGACAGTTCTAACTTCCACAAATCGAAAGGAATCCACTTCTATCCACGTGTGTGGAAAATGAAATTAAATTTTGTAAATTATACTACGTCTAGTAACTGACACTAACCTAGTGTAAATAACACTAACCTCCAGGGGAATGACCACTGTTGATACATCAGCTTAAAATTGAGTTCACAACTTTGATTGGGGTGAGAACAAATTAATTTGAACTGTGTTTGCGCCAATCTATTTTTTTTAATTTTCCTTCCAGTGTATACCGTAGTCATGAGAAGAAGTCAAATGTAAAGTAACCAATTGATATTGTTACTGATATTGATATTGTTAAATACCAAAAGATCAAGACACCCACATACTAAAAAAAATCAAATGCCTTTTAACGTTCTTTTCTTCCAAGTTCATTATAAGACGATGACCTAGAAATTGAAATGTAGATCAGCTCGAGAAGTTGCCCACTTCACTAACGGGATGGACCGGATATTAATACATTTTTGTTCAATATGTACCCGATGTTATAGTTTCATACTTACAATTTGTTTTCATTGTAAGTAGTATTTGCTTATGTCCAGTCTCATCGCTTTGTCTTCGACAACAGGTGTGGAACATTGGTCATCACTATTGAAGATGACAAAAAACCCACAATCCCATCCCCTTGTTTGGCAACTGCCAGTAAGTGAGACCTAACACCAAAACACATAGGACAACTTGTACTACTTTGTACATGGTGATGTTTTAATATGAGCTTTCGAGAGAAACTACTCTCATCATCAGAAATTACATCATATTAAAACATCACCATGTACAAAGTAGTACAAGTTGTCCTATGTGTTTTGGTTTGAGTAAAACCGCTCCATAGAAGAATCTATAAGTGAGACCTGGATACTAAATTTGGTAAATCATCCAGGCTTTGAGCTCACAGCTTTACTTTGTGATAGAACAAATTATTTCAAAGTTTATTCCATCGGATGTTTCTGGAGCTTTTCTCCTTCTAGGTATAATGATTTTGGTGAAATAAAACTTAGATGAAGACAAAAAAATAAAAATCTAAAAAAAAATATCATTTTCATCGATGTGTTTGGTAACGGACGCTAATATTGAGCAAATGACTAAATTTGATAGATCGCCTAAGAATAGAATTCACAACTTTTATTAGGGATGGAACAAGATATACTCTCCCAAAAAAGAAACGCAACATCCAATTTGTTTATCAAACATGAATTTTTCCAAAAATGTGCGTGATTGACAAATGACAACAGGATCATGTTATAATGTAAATGTCTGATAATTGAATTTAAGCCCCTGACAGTGGATGTTGATCACACGTGACTTTCGGGTCAGCCTTTGTGTAACGCTACACGAGGAAGCGTAGGGCAGTTGCACATGCGAATCACGTCTTATCTTTATGCGGGTTTAATGGGTATAAAAGACACACAACCGTTCAATTGAATTCAGTCGTTAAATTGTTTCACGAAGTTGCCACAATATGCCAGGACTAGACGCAGCTACCCGAAACGTCGTCATTGGTCGTCTCCAGACTGTTGCAACGGCACCAGCAATCCGGTTCAACAGCTGATCGTCAACGTTCTTGCCGACCTAGGATCACATCAGAAGCCCAAGATCGCTACATCCGGTTACTTAACCTGCGAAACCGGATCAAAGCAGCAACAGATACAGCATCAAATATCCCAGGTCTCCGTCAAATATCGGCACAGACAGTCAGAAACCGTCTCCGTCAAAACGGCTTACGCGTCAGACGTCCTTACTTTGGCGTAGTACTGAGACGCCAGCATCGACTTGCAAGGTCCGATGTAATGTGATGGTACAATAGGTTAAGGGACTGGAATCTGCGAAACTGGAGGCGAGTCTGGTTCAGCGATGAATCAAGATTCCAGCTGCAGAGAAGAGATGGTCGTACACGAGTTTACAGACGCCGGAATGAGAGGTACGCAAGGAACTGCGTCCTTGAGGTCGACAATTTCGGCGGAGGAAGTGTAATGGTGTGGGGTGCCATATCCTGTGCCCGAATAACTCAACTGGTGCACATTTCCGGCAACCTTAACGCCGTTCGATACACAGATGAGGTTTTGACACCACATATGCTGCCCGTAATGGACCTCCGTAGAGAAATTTTTCAGCACGACAACGCTCGGCCGCACACAGCTCGTGCTACTGTTGAATTTCTAGCCAACCAGAACGTAACAGTGCTCCCCTGGCCGTCCAAGGCCGTGGGATGATTTGGATAGACGCGTGCGCAGTCGTCACCCAGCGCCGCAAACTCTGCAAGAACTGCAGCAGGCTCTTGAACAAGAATGGAGAATTCCGCAAAACCGTATTCGTCGATTGATTGTGTCTATGCCGAGGCGGGTCCGTGTTGTGTTACAGGTTAATGGTGGGCACAACAGATATTGACGTTGCAGTGACGTCATCTGAGCGCTATGAACTTTAATGTGATACATTTTTACATGTGAATGAACTGTAAAGTCTGAACAACCAGTCTGCCAAATTTCAGTGTAATGTGATGCTTATTTCTGTATTAAAAATGATGTTGAAAATTCATATTTTGAAGAACAAAAATTGGATGTTGCGTTTCTTTTTTGGGAGAGTATATTTTTTAATTTGTTGGCGCCAATCTGTTTTCTTGCATTTACTGTCTGTAATTAATTGCTACAGATTGACAGATCCACAAGATTTAAAAATCAAATGTCTAATAATCTTCTTTTCCTCCAAATTCATTTTAAACGAATATGACCCATAAGACGGTGACCTAGAAATTCACATGTACAGAAGATGAACTTCACAAGCGACTAGTTCAACAACCTCTAAGTGACTCGGACGTTGTCCACTTCCGCATCCTGATGGACCTGCTATTTATACGTTTTTGTACAACGTGTACCCGATGTGACAGTTTCGTCCTTACAAGTTGATTCAATGTCGGTGGTATTTGCTTATGTCTAGTCTCATTGCCAAGTCTTCGATCACAGCTGGTCATTTACTCAATGGCTATTGAATCCGACAGAACTCGTTTTTAAACATCCTACAAAAACAGGAAGTTCAAAATAAAACCACCTCCATCTCGCAGTTTTCTAACGGGGACTAACTTTAATAATTTAGACTACTGTAAGTTTTTATTTTTTAATTTAGTAGATTAACTAAGTAAAGAAATTCTGTGGTACAATATTTTAACGTTGACTCAATTCTGACACATCTGATCGCATCAGTTCAACATCATTCTGTCACAAAAATGCTTCCTGAACAGATACTTGGTATCTGTTACCCAAAAACAAAATGCCCGGTTGCGCCTCCTTCCAATCCTACCAAAGCCGCAAAACAAGTGAAACTAGAAATTGTGTTCGTTTTGACAACCTCTTCTCTTTTTGAAGCATAAAACTACCCTCTCCATCATTTGACCATCAGCATGCAATAAAGCTAACTATTTTAATTACACTTTGTAGTCTAAAATAATGTTAGGCATTAGCCCTAATGTTGTCAACACACGCGTACTTATTTAAGGGATGATTTAATAAGGTCATTATTTAATACATGTTTAAGCTCTGCATGTAAAAGATAATGTGCCAAGCTAGCCATTCGCAACAAAACAAGAAATTTAAAACAACGGGTTCCTGGGACTAGCTTTTTAGCTCCTGTTTGCCTCTTGTTGACCTTGGACGTTAACCCAATGTACGCCATAAACCAATCAGCTGGCAACCTATATATATATATATCGCAATGATATATCCCAATTTTCTAGAAATTTGAAAAGGCATTTTTCTAAGAAAGGTTTTGAAATCAGATTTGACCCTTGGATTGGCTCAGATTGAAACCTCAGTATAGCGATGATATATCCCAACTTTCATGAAATTAGAAACAACTATATGTTATACATGGTAAAACCTTGACCTATGGGACCTTGACCTATGGGCCGATGTTCGTCCAAAGTCATTCAGCTAGCAACCTAAGTAGAACGATGATATATCCCAAATTTAGCAAAATTTAAAACAACAGTTTCTTGTGAAACGTGAAAACAAGCTTTTTTGCGACCTCTTGGTGACCTTAACTCTTAAACCAATGATCGTCATAAGCCAATGGGCTAGTTACCTTACTATAGCGATAATATATCCCAAGTTTCACGGAATTTCAAACAACGGTTTTCTGAAAAACTGGACAAACAAGCCTTTTAGCCTATGCGTGACCTCTCTATGACCTTGACCCTTGGACCGATCTTCTTCAAATTTTGTTCAGATTGAAACCTTGGTGTAGCGATGATATATCCCAAGTTTCATGAAATTTGAAAAACCGATTAGGTCAAACATGGTAACAAGGTTTTTGGTCCAAAATGTGAACTCCTATGTGACCGGATAAAAGCAGACAAAACCTATAAGCACCCCACCGGTGGTCCAGTGGGTTAGAGTGATCGTCCCTCAGTCCCACACAGACCTTCCATCTATGCGGCGCGGATTCGAATTACACTCAGGCCAAATAAAAATTGAAAAATGTCTAAGTGGATTTTTTCACTCGGTCACCTTAATAGAAGATAGCGCCATTAACCTCTCTTGTTTTTTCTTTGGACACGAGATATCCCACGGGTAACATTGCCATATTCAGTGGCATGTTTAGTGGCAACGAGAAAAAATATTTAATTGGTTTATTATATCTTATTTCTTGGGGCTTTTGCGTATGAATGTGCTTTTGTACCCAAAAGTCATGTGGAATAATGTTAATCTCTTTTCAAAGAAACATATGCTACAACCATAACCAGACCCCACTTCTATCCTTTTTTGTTCATGGCTGATATACCATGACGATCTAAATCTAAATGTTGGTTATAGACAGCTTCAACTTACACTTCAGGGTTTTCAGTTGACTATGTACGTTTCTTCTTGCAATTTGTCACATCCAAAAATTCCTTAATGATTATGGTATGCGAGCGTACTCTCGGAAGGCCAACATCCAAACAAACACGAAGATTTGAAAAATAAATAATATGTATTTGAAATCAAAAGAGTACAATATAGCATCAGAAACATGCAACACATGCCTCAGTTACGCAACAGTGAAGACTGGCTAGATAACAATTCATTAAAGCTCAACGTTTACTCATACATAGACAAGTCACTACTTAGGAAACAGCCTGTCTTCACATAAAGCATAACTAATCCAGTGATTGCCAAATCGAGTAACATGTGCAACGAATCAAAATAAACTGGCCAGGAAAGATGCATAAAGGAAAAGTGAAGAAAACATAACATTGGGTTAGAACAGTTCTTACCGGTACCGGATTTGTGGGCATGCATCGAATCGAAGTACTATACGCAAAGTTCAGTACACAGGTAAACAGTTAATTCCATGAACTTGTGTATCACGAATCAGATGAGGGACACACAAAATAGTTCTTTAAAGGTAATCCAAGATTTCACAAGATAAGTCGCGAACACTTCGGTTTTGGTAAATCCGTTTCACACAGGTAAGGTGAAGCACAAAGAAAAAACTGACATCTAGTCATCCACGTAACAGGTAAGTATTAACCGGTGAGGAAAGGTGAGTCTCACGAGAATTGGCACAAGGTAAGTAATTAACTGTTTCACACAGGCAGGCTGAAATGTCTGTGTCCACAGAGTCACCTTTCCACTATGAAAGCCTTAGGTAAATATTCCTCAAAATAAATAAATTGAAAAATCAAAATTCACTGTGTCCTTAATGATCACAGGATGTTTACTTTAGCAATTTTGCCTACACTTAATTTTAACCTTACAATACTAAAATTCAACTGCACTAACTTTCCTTATAGTCAGTCAGGACTTCACAACACAACAACCTAGCTATAGGCCTACACTCTACTCTCTTCAAGACTATCATTCAAACTGAAAAGCACATAAAAATCTGGACAAAGAAACAGTGACCTAGAAAGAAATGGGGCTTCATGTAACAAGACTCCAAATTGAAGGGTAAAACCCACATTACAGCTATCTGTCAAAGTGTGATCTTGACATTACCTCCCCCCTTTTAGAAAAATAACTTTGTTATTTACTTTCTAAACAGTGGATCTGGACAAGTAGTCTGCTCCCAGATTGTCTTTACCAACGATCGACTGGACGACAAAACGGTAAGGTTGCAAGACAAGCGCCCATCTCATTATTCTCGCGTTAGTTCCTGTGCTTTTGTTCAAGTAAATCAGAGGCCGATGGTCCGTTTCTCCCCATACAGGTACTGTTCAAGTCTTTGTATTGCCCATACAATTGCCAAGCATTCACGCTCTATCACAGAGTAACGTCGCTCTCTATCCAAAAGCTTCTTGCTCAGATATACCACAGGGAACTTCATCCCATCATGTTCCTGTAGAAGTACAGCGCCGATGCCAACTCCGGATGCGTCTGTTCGAAGAATGAATGGTTTATGTAGATCTGGCACTCGTAGAATTGGACTTGAAGCAAGGGCCTGCTTTAGTGTTTTGAAAGAATGGTCCTGTTCAGTTCCCCATTTAACACTGTTAGGCGATCGTTTCTTGGTAAGGTCTGTCAAAGGCACAGCAATTCCTTCAAAGTTAGGGATAAAACGACGATAGTATCCTATTGTACCGAGGAAGGATCTAACTTGTTTTTTGGTTTTGGGTGGTTCAGCTTGAAGTATGGCTTCGACTTTATCTGTTTGAGGTTTCATTTGACAATCTCCAATAATATAACCAAGGTACTCTAACTCCTTGAAACCAAAATGACACTTGGTTGGTCTTGCTGTGAGGTTTGCTCGCCTGAGCCGCTGAAACACTTCTCGAACAGTCTCACAATGTTCAGTCCAGTTTTCAGAATGAATCAAAATATCGTCGACGAACGAATCAACATATTGAAGACCATCTAGCAGTTTCCGAACAGTGCGGTTGAACGAAGCGGCTGAATTTACGAGCCCAAATGACATAACCGTGAACTGGAACAGCCCATCGGGTGTTTGGAAAGCAGTCTTTGGTTTTGATGAGTCGGCCATTCCAAGTTGCCAGTACCCCTTGGAGAGATCAATTTTGGACATGTAATGTTTATTACTTAATTTGGCGAAGATTGCTTCTGGTTGAGGCATCGGTTCAGAGTCGAAAATGGTTACACGATTTAGTCTTCTGTAATCCACCCAAAAACGATTCGTCCCATCTTTTTTTTCGAACAATGACGATTGGAGAGCTGTAGGGGGATTGTGAGGGTTCGATGACGCCCATCTGTAACATGTTGGACACTTCTTCCTTTATTGTTTGCTGGAGAGCATAAGGTGTAGGGTAAGGTTTTTGTCTTATTGGAGTTTCAGTCAAAAGTTAAATTTTATGCTCGCCCAATGTAGTTCGGCCTGGTACATCAGTTAACACGTCTCTGTACTCCTCGAGAATGGCCTTGATGTCATGCTGTTGATCAACATGGAGTTTATCACTAACGTTTACATCTTTGTAAGACTCTTTGGGTTGAAACTGTGGCAGATTGACATTTGCTTCATCAACCTCATATATGTCTTCCTCTATCACTGCAGCAGCGGTATAAAGGAATATACCTGCATCAATTGGTTTAGGAGCTTCATCTCTGACGATAAATTTCTTCAGCAAGTTGATATGTAGTGTCTTAGCCTGAGTTGGAAATTTAATTCTGTAATCTGCCACTCCCACACGTTCAATAACATCATATGGCCCCTTCCACTGCATTAATAATTTATGGCTGTCGGTTGGCATGAGGACAAGGACTTTATCACCAGCTTGTAGACTGCGATTTCTGGCTTTCTGGTCATAGTAAACCTTTTGGGATTTCTGACTTTTCAGGAGTTCATCTTGTGCAAGCTTGCATGTGGTCTCTAGCCTCTCTTTGAGATCCAAAACATATTGGTAAGTAGACTTGGTACAAGGGTCCTTTATTTCATTTGACCAAAGTTCTTTTAGGACCTGCATGGGGCCTCTGGCACAACGTCCATAAAGAAGTTCGAAAGGTGAAAATCCCAAACTGGCTTGGGGTGTCTACCTGTAGGCAAAGAGAAGAGGGTGGATATATCTGTCCCAATCAGATGGTCTCTCTGTACACATTTTCTTGAGCATCGACTTCAATGTCCCATTGAACCTTTCCACGAGTCCATTACACATGGGGTGGTACGGGGTGGTAACCATCTGGCGAATAGATAACAGTCGATTAACTTCCTTCATGACTTCAGCTACAAATTGTCTCCCTTGGTCAGACAATATACTCTCAGGTATTCCAAGACGTGAATAAAATTCAACGAGGGCTTTAGCGACTCGCTCAGCTTCAATGCCTGGTAGGGCCTTGGCCTGTGGATATCTCGTTGCGTAGTCGATGTATGTTAATATGTAGCGGTTCCCATCGTTTGTAGCAGGGTAAATCGGTCCGACGATGTCAACTGCAACACGTTGAAAAGGAACGTCGATCAAGGGGAGGCTTTGAAGGGGAACTTTGGTTACCTTTCCTTTCGGAAAAGCCTTTTGACACAGCTCACAAGAGGCACAATAATTACTAACATCATTCTTCAACCCAGGCCAAAAGAAACAGGAAAATACTTTGGCTAGTGTTTTGTTGATTCCTAGATGACCGGCGAGGACAGATTCATGGCCAACTTTTAAGATTTTGTTTCTCAGTTGGACAGGAACAACAAGTTGTTTGGAGTTTTTGCCAATACTGGACTGGAAGTGTCGATACAATAATCCATTACTGGTTGCAAAGTAACTTTCACCCCCGTCACGGAAAGTACGTTTCTCGGAAGTCTTGGCTAATTTCCACAGCTTGTCTAGATGAGTATCAGAGTGCTGGACATTCTTGAATTCATGAGGAGAGAGGTCGTCGATGGGGCTTGGAACCCTTAATGGCTTGAGTCCATCAAGATCGCGTTGCCTTTGGGCCCGTGTCTGTACGGCATCTACTGTTGACAAAGGATAATTTTCGCCCCTCATTGGTTCCGGGTAGACGGGTTCCGACACACCAGGTAAGTTCCCAATTATCAAATCATACAAGGGCCTTTTTAAACACAGTGCTTCAACAACTCCACTGTAGTAAGGACAATCAACTTCAATTCTAGCCACGTCAGCCTCAATAATGGTTCCATCCAACATTATACACTTTTGCTTTTTGCCAGTGTAAGCGTCATCACACACCAAGTCTCTCCTCACCACTGCACCAGAGCATCCAGTGTCTCTCAGTACATTAACACGTTTTCCATTCACTGACCCCTGTAACACAGGCATATTTTGAAAATCAATGTTATTATGTGCAAACAGTTCGTTATTACTCACTTGATATCTGGGTGTCAATCCAGCATAACCCACACCTTGTCTGGGGTGATAGTTGTTGTACTGATTACCTCTTCCATATTGTCCCTGGTTGCCAGGACCCCTTCGGTTTCGTGTAGGCTCATATCTGTTAGTTGGTTGTGAGTTACAAAATTTAGCAATGTGGCCTGGATTTCCACAAATGAAACAATGTCTTTGCATAGGCTGTGGTGGATTTGAAGATTGATTACTTTCAGATTTGATGGTCTTTGAAGTTCTTTTACTTTCCCCCAAAGTACATGAGTGCGCTTGCAGGTAAGTGTCAGCTATTTGTGTCATTTCTGTTACAGTTTTCGGAGTTCTTTCTTTAAGGTAAGTTGCAAGGTTGTTATTACAAAGAGATAAGAATTGTTCTCGTAAGAAAAGGTCCTTCAAACTATGGTAAGTTTTTGGTGTATCACTCAAACTCACCCAACGATCTAAATAATTTTCAAGGCGTGCTTCAAATTGACTGGCACTCTCATCACTTTCTGGCTGACTTTCACGAAATTTTCGTCTGAAACCTACATCAGTTAGTTGGAACCTGCGTAATAAAGCAGCTTTCAAAAAAATCATAGTCTTTTGCTTCTTCAATTGCTAAACGTGAATACACATCCAGAGCTTTGCCTGAGAGTAACGCTGAAAGATTCATGCTCCAATCTGTTTTGGGCCATTTCTGAATTTCTGCAAAACGTTCAAATCTCTGTATGTAGGCGTCTAAATCATATTTTTTATCGTCGAATGAGGGAAGCTTGGGAGTTCGTACCTTAGATCAACTGTTACCAAACCCACTTTGATCAACCAAAGAACTATCCCCATTAGATTTTTTTTAGAGTTTCTAAATCTGTTTCTTTTTTAACTCTATCAGCCCTTTCTCTTTCTAGTTCTCTTTCCTCAGCCCTAATAGCCCTAGCAAGATTTTGTTGTTGTTCTACAAATTGTTTCAAATCATCACCCCTCAAGCCAATTTTCTCACCAGTTCCACAATATTTTTGACCTGCATTATTAAATGACTGCTCCGAAAGGATGGCTCGTACATATGAAAATTATTCTAAGTGAATGAAATATCTCTGAGTGTCGAAACCCCAATCAATAATCAATTTGAGTTTTTAATGGTCTACACGAAATCAAAACCGGTTTAAATGGATGTTCGCAAACTGCGAGTAATGTGAGAATATCCCACCGCTGCCACCAAAATGTCACATCCCAAAATTCCTTAATGATTATGGTATGCGAGCGTACTCTCGGAAGGCCAACATCCAAACAAACACGAAGATTTGAAAAATAAATAATATGTATTTGAAATCAAAAGAGTACAATATAGCATCAGAAACATGCAACACATGCCTCAGTTACGCAACAGTGAAGACTGGCTAGATAACAATTCATTAAAGCTCAACGTTTACTCATACATAGACAAGTCACTACTTAGGAAACAGCCTGTCTTCACATAAAGCATAACTAATCCAGTGATTGCCAAATCGAGTCACATGTGCAACGAATCAAAATAAACTGGCCAGCAAAGATGCATAAAGGAAAAGTGAAGAAAACATAACATTGGGTTGGTACAGTTCTTACCGGTACCGGATTTGTGGGCATGCATCGAATCGAAGTACTATACGCAAAGTTCAGTACACAGGTAAACAGTTAATTCCATGAACTTGTGTATCACGAATCAGATGAGGGACACACAAAATAGTTCTTTAAAGGTAATCCAAGATTTCACAAGATAAGTCGCGAACACTTCGGTTTTGGTAAATCCGTTTCACACAGGTAAGGTGAAGCACAAAGAAAAAACTGACATCTAGTCATCCACGTAACAGGTAAGTATTAACCGGTGAGGAAAGGTGAGTCTCACGAGAATTGGCACAAGGTAAGTAATTAACTGTTTCACACAGGCAGGCTGAAATGTCTGTGTCCACAGAGTCACCTTTCCACTATGAAAGCCTTAGGTAAATATTCCTCAAAATAAATAAATTGAAAAATCAAAATTCACTGTGTCCTTAATGATCACAGGATGTTTACTTTAGCAATTTTGCCTACACTTAATTTTAACCTTACAATACTAAAATTCAACTGCACTAACTTTCCTTATAGTCAGTCAGGACTTCACAACACAACAACCTAGCTATAGGCCTACACTCTACTCTCTACAAGACTATCATTCAAACTGAAAAGCACATAAAAATCTGGACAAAGAAACAGTGACCTAGAAAGAAATGGGGCTTCATGTAACAAGACTCCAAATTGAAGGGTAAAACCCACATTACAGCTATCTGTCAAAGTGTGATCTTGACACAATGATATCCCTGATATGTTAAGTGTCTGATTACATTGGGTCACAAACTGTCTTCCTTCCCAAACCTATGTTTTAATATAGAGAGTTAACCATTTCAAGAATCGCTGATAACATAGCGAGAATTAGAAGTTATTAGGAACACCATTTATCGCACCAAAAAAAACCCAATAACTATATATATAAGAATCAATTTCCAGTTCTCTGCTAACTGTTCTCTAGTTGACGTATGTGGGTAGTTGTCCACACCATAATCTCGACATGCAAGACAAGCAAGCATCTGCCAGTGTGATTGGTTCAAAAGTTCCCATCTTGGTCGCTACACTACGAACCTGTCAGAATTAATACTTTGGTTCACATGGCAATAATGGTAAAATGCCATCAATGGTTAGGGTTCTCGCAAACCACTTTTACAACGACACCCTTTGGATTCATGAGCCAAAACGAATACTACGGGAACGAAATCTGGAAAATCGCTTCCTTTAGTTTGAATAAAAATATCTGAGTTTATCTGACTTAGAAAGTAATTCACCTAGAGCTATAATCCTTACTCTTAGACAGATTATATGTTTTGATCCTTTTCTGTTACAATTTATCCCTTAATTTAATTTATCAATTTATCCCTTTACCCCTTATTTCTTAAGAAGAACTTAAGACGTTGACGATATCTTTCGTAGCTTGTAAAGGTCATCTTAACTTTAAGAGAATTTGTAAGGGTGCCTCAAAGGGACACTTAACGCCACCTTAGCTATTTTTTAGCTTATAAACATGAGCACAATTATTATTTTCAGATGAAACCGCGAGGAGACTTTTGAAATCTTACAGAGAATCTCTTTTGATTAAATGCAATGCCATTTAAAATGTTCACTCTAAGACGATATTTGCGCTCATGGGTTACTCCCCTTTGTGGACGTCTTGCGATCTAAAATCACAATAAGATTTACCCGAAGAAAGTTTGTACCTGTCCTATCATTCAAAGAGTCGTTGGGTTCGAAAACAACTAAAAGTTTGTTTTAAGTATCATATTCTAACAAAACCTTGTGATCTGCTAAGAAACATGGTATCTTAGGAGTTTCCCTCCTCCACTTGAGGACATTTTCCTCTGAAGTTATCGTTTAAGGGAAAATCCTAAGATGGAAGTTAAGGAGGGTTCGTAAACATGGCATAGGCCCATCTTCAAATCTGGTTTTATCCTCAACCACTATTAAGGTTACCTTAACTAAGATGGCTTCGTAAACCTGAGCCCAGGAGCGCAACCTCCATTCTGCGGTTCTGGTAACGGCTTTAAGATGGCGAGTTAAAACGTGTATGAACAGAAGACGTGCACATCCCTATTTCGGCTTAAAACGTTATGCTGATTAATTGACCTCGCTTCAAGGTTTAGCATGTGATGGACGTTGTGATTGCTCCGGATGTTGAATTCCGTCTGGGTCATTCCACTCGAATTGGGCTACTTCCAATCTGCATGTCATTCTGCCATACCAAGGACAGTGACCGCAGTTACAAAGAGACATTAGGTACTCATACAATGTCTTCCTTGTCATTCAGACTTGACAGTAAACTGCAGTGTGATGATAAAAGTACATTATGTATTATGTAAAAAAAGATGACGAGTTTAATTCAGCCTAATCCAACAGCTACGGGGGACAACTCTAACAGTAAATTAATAAATAGTATTATTAAACTATTTATATTCATTTTTTGTTATAGGTTGTGTGGCCCTAATCGGCCTATGAACTTGTTGGATCTTCTTTTCCAGAAATAAAGAGTATGCAATCTTGAGAAATATCAAAGCGTTTTAATGTGATGACATAACTTTTTTCTATTTAAATATACAGACTGTTCAACGGACTTAATCGTCAATCAAATGACTGATTTAACGTCACTAAAATTCAAAAATGAGTATTCTCAAGTTAGAAACCGGCAAACAAATTTAAGCACGTTTTTTAATACACTGTATTTCAACGTCTATTCAAGCAAAACAAATCCAACATAGCGATATATTATTGTCTTTTATATGTTTCTGAACATAGCCCACTCGCCAAATTATTGAGTCGGGACTTTGAGCTCATTGTTTGTCCTTGGTGTCATCAGAACAATGAAATGTTTAACGTACATGCAACTCTCAGGAATGCAGATAAAAAATGTCTTCTATCAAATCATAGAGCCTGAATTCAAAGAGAATCAATCAGTACTGTGAGAATCATCCGTCCATTATTTGGATCATTAACCAATTTCCCATACAAAGCCCATACACTTAAAGAAATATATAACTTCATTATCCATACTATCAATTTTTATATACATGTACCATACAATTAGCCACACAAAGACGACAGCATAAAACTTGGACACTTTACGCTCAGCATGTAACCATGTCATATGTTTAGAATCGCAAACTATAATTATTTAGGTCTTTATTGAATTAGAGTTAAGATATTTGATGATGAAAACATTTATAGAATCAGTTCAATAGAAACATAGCCTGTAGCACAGTTAAATAAACCATCTAGTGCGTCCTTTGAACTCGACCAAATATGTATTTATATGAAAACTGAATCAGGGCAACCGAGCGTGCTGCATAAGAAGTGCACAGTATTTTAGCTTTTAATTAGTGCCCTAGGCGTTTCGTTAATATTTCCAACATCTTATTCTTGACCAACGATTGTCATTAAGCCAACTTGAGGCGGCGTTGTTGCGTTTTTTAAAGAACTCTGCTTGTATTTGCTCTATATGTGGACATCGGTGCGCCTCTGGCATTCTATTCGGGGAACCCTAACACAGATAAAGGTAAACTAATGGTCCCTTTAATACAGGGGGTAAGAATTCCCCCAAACCTCCTTAAACGCCTTTTTACCCAGAGCTCACGTCTGATAAGGGACATCATCTGGGTAACTCTTTTTTGTAGAGTTGTATGGCTACACCTCAGATAAAGCTGTGGCAGTATGCTATTAGATGACCATCGATTATCTTGACAGGCAAATCTCCTTGTTGAAAATTCCGATTTTTGCTTTTAGCAGCTATTAAAACGGCATACAAAAGATACAATGCGATATGGTATACTTTTCGGCCACAGGTTGTCGTGAAAATACTATAATGTTTTAGTGATGGATAACAGCTCTGCAGGTCATTTTAGTCGAGATGTGGTCCAGCATGTAAGTCCAAAATACATGAAATACAAAATACTGCTTGTTCTCAAAACAACAAAAGCAAGACCTTGTCTGGTACAAATTGAAGAACTGATAAATATCTGAATTAAGTCTACCGCTGACTATTCTTCCTGTAACCAAATATTTACATTTCTAAATTGAGACATACCTCTGTCTTGTCCGATCTCGTAAAGTAAAAGTCATCTTAATTTAAAGTTCTGGGGCTCGTTTCACAAAGCAGTCGTATCGCATACGAACCCTAGTTGCTACTGTATACCATATTGAAGAGATTCGACGGCTTTGTGAAACAGCCCCCAGATGACGTAATATCATATACTATAAGATTCACCTCATGAGCAACATATCAAGAAACAGTTGAAACTAGTCCTTACACAAAACAACAAAATATATTGCGAATTTGCTTTGTCAGTTTTTGCTATTTTTTTGTTACAATTTATATCAACATTTTAACATTACTTGAGTTTGCTATATATTGTTAGCCTACTAAATGAGATATGAAATAGTTCTCAAGGATCCGAATTAGAATACTGTACTATTCTCTGTATAGTGTTCACTCAATTGCAGATTAATGCCCAGACATCTCTTCTAATTGTAGTAAAAACTTTCCTCGATCTGACAGGAATACGGATTAGAAGCACTCTACCCGCCATCAGGAAATGGACATGTTTGGCACTCGTTTGTCCTGTGGAGTTCTGGCTCTCATATGAAAACTAATTAGCATCATTAGCCACTTTTAAGGTGAATTTGCCAACATGTTACTCTTATGTACTGACTTCTTCTTTAGTGATATCTATTTGGTGATAAAAAGTATACGTAAAACTGAAGTCCAAACATTAGGCAATCGACAAGAAATCAATTAGGCTAGGCAGTTTGTCAGCAAAGCGGGTTCTTACACATCATATTGTCAATACAAATACAAAATGACCCCTTCAGAATTTTGCAACAAGTGTCGTAACCTGTTCTATGTTCAGAAAATACATAAATCGTGCCAGAAGACTCCCTCGCCTGACACAGCTTGCTTACGAATAGCGGTGATAATTGTAGGATTTGTGAGTAATTTAGGTGATGGTCGACCATTCTCTGTGGAATCCAATCTCTGTGAAGGTTAACAAAAGCAAATTGAGACTCAAAACTGTCGTGTCTAACCTGGTAACAAATGATAGTGATTAAGCTTGAGTCCACAGACCAAGTAATATCACGGACCATTAGATTCCCCGGAAAAGAATGCAAATTACTATAATGTTTTTTTTAATTCGCTTAAATTTTAAATAATAGCAATAAATCGATTTGAAACACCTTTGTTACTTTTTGGCAAGTACCTGAGTTGATTCCCCTGGTTTTTATAATTGGTTGCTGTATGTTCCTGTATAGTGGTTTAAATAACATAAATTTAAAATGATAATAGCTTTCTTGAAATAATAGCATAGGACTCGACAGTCTGCTTGATACTGTATCGAGTAAAACAGTACTTGATTCGGCATTTTTTACATAACATGATACTTTTGTAAACAAACAAAGATAATAGTTGGAACAAAAATGACATGTTTTTATCAATTATTTATAAGCAAAACCACTTATAGATGAATACAAGATCAACCATGCCCTTTTCAAATTCCATAGGTTTCCATTTGTTGTCAGTATGAAATAATCTATATTATATCCATGACGATAAAGTTCAACAGTATAACACACGTTTTATTGTACACGTAAGCTGTGTTATGACTGGAGACGACATCGGGGCATCTTCTTGAGACAACGTTTAAGGCCTGAGGCCGGTTGTTCAAAATAAAATTAGCTTCCCTGGGGTGGGATGTTCAAAGCGCCGTTAGATTAACGGCAGGTTAGATGACGTCGCGTCACAAAGGAATTTCTTTGTTACGTCACGTCATTTAACCTGCCGTTAAGCTAATTTTCTTTTGAACAACCGGACCCAGGCCTTTGGGGGACTATGCGGATGTTTACATCGAAGTGGTTTCATTCTGAGGTCACTAGAACTAAAATACATTCAAAGTAAACCTATAACTAATCTTCACTTAAGATATTGAAATCCTTAAACTTCTTTGACTGAAACCGAACTTTCTGTTAATTTATCTTCATTTTTTTCACGCTTCTCTGTATTTATTCCATCATCGGTGGTATAATGACCGTAAGAGAAGAAATACACGTAATGCAAGTTGTAAATAGGGTCGATTCAAATGTAAAATAACGACCGTATCATTATATGGCGTTTTAAATTGTATCATTATATGGCGTGAGCCAAACGTTGGGACTGCAACACCACGACATAAAAAAAACCATCACGTGATTGCGCGTCTAGAATGGTTAGTATCATAACTGAACTCAGTGCATTCAGCTTATGTTAGCTATGGTGGCTGATTCATGCCATTTCGCGTTCTCGTGTTTTCGCTGCGATAATTAGGAGGCCAAAATCGCGAGAATATGAAATAAAACTAAAATCTCGCCGCGAGAATGCGAAAACACGAAATAAAACAAAAATCTCGCCGCGAGAATGCGAAAACACGAAATAAAACTAAAATCTCGCAGACAGAATGCGAAAACACGAGAATAAAATATGATCTAGCCACGAGAATACGAAAACTCGAAAATTAGCCAAAAGTACTTTATTTTCGCCGCCAAAACACGAAATAAATTTAAAATCTGCCGCGAGAACACGAAAACTAGTCAAAAGTGTTCGTTTTGTGGCCATTCCTTTTCGCGGCGAAAACTCGAAATAATTAAAAATCTCGCCGCGAGAACAAAATAATAAACTTACTTTTGTTTTCTTATTCTCGCCGAGAAAACGAAATTGGAAGAGCGGAAGTAATCTGCAGACATCCGTATTGTGTCAGTAATATAATAAACCGCTTTCGTCCAACAGATTAACTTCCCATTAGTCCAGGTTTCTGTCTCCAAAATGACTTTTTTGTACTGGTGGTTATATTTTGTAATCAGGGCTCGCTGCAATCAAAAAGTCGGAATAGACTGCACGTTTCTAATCGGGTAGTTTGCGGTCAGATTTAGACAGTAAATAACAACATAACTAACTCAAATAGCGTCAGTACGATATTCATTATTAATATAGCCTTTTGTAAAGTAAATCTAATGTTTAAAAAATTGAAAAACCGCTTAACTATGTTACGTCATCAATGGCGGAAAGTTTGAGACTGGAGAAGGCAAAAGGGAATTCAGGGGAAGAATTTTGTTTACCAATCCTGCACGTCCATATCAGGCACTTGTAGGTAGCGAAATTATCCATGAACGTGATTATGACCGTTTAGACACGATTTGAGTAGGTTATATTGCTATTTCTTTGTCTAAATCGGACCATTTTTGGTGTATAGTGATTTACACTTTCTTACATTATAGAAAAACAACTGTATATATTAAAACAAACATTTCTCTTGTTAGAGGTTGCCAGTTACCAACGGAAGGCCGTGGGTTTCCTCCTGGCATAGAGCCCGGTTTCCTCCCACAATAAAACTGGCAACGCCGCCATATAAGTGAAATAATCTTGAGCGCGGCGTAAAAAAACAACCAATCAATCAATCTCTTGTCAGAGTTGTCAGTGGGCCTATTTTCTTATATTAGAAAGCCAACTTATATTAGAAAGCCAACTTATGTTGCATGGTACATTGTTTAAAAAAAAAACCAAAGTGAAGGTCACCTTCTAATTCTAGGCTGTTAGCAAAGCGACGTTTGTATTCTTAAATTGACAGTGGCATCTGTAAGTCGAAAACGAAAGCAGACCGTTCAAGTGTAGACAGTATGCGCTCAAGCGTGCAAGCCACTCGCGGCGATATTTTATTTTATTTCTTGTTTTCGCTGCGAGATTTGAAAGTGATTTCGCGTTCTCGCGGCGAAAACTCGAAAACAAGAAATGGCACAAGAAAGCACTTTTGGCTAATTTTCGTGTTTTCGCATTCTCGCTGCGAGATTTTAGTTTTATTTCGTATTCTCGCGTTTTTGTCTCCTAATTCTTGCAGCGAAAACACGAGAACGCGTAACAGCACAAATCAGCTGCATGTACTATACTTTATAGCCAGTGGTACAAATTAGGAACCTCGGTTGAGGGTTTCCGCCCGGCTCTCAATTCGAAACTACACGAGTCTAGGTTTTATTTTTCATCAAAACTATCTAAGACTTGATTTAGTTGAAAACTGTCATTCTTTGTTAAGATTTGGACTTAGAAAGAAATGTTCGCCATGGCGACCCTTTCGGCTTGTGTGGATTCAGTCTGTTTAAAAGTTTCCCACGGTTGAGAGAACGTTGACTTGTCTATGCGTGATGTATTCGGAAACCCGTGATCTATCCCATAGGAATATATAATGCAAATAGATGATCCACTTGTCCAACTTTCAATATGGTTCTCACTCGAGAATGTCACATGAAAAGATATTTAGAATAAAAAAATACATCAATTGTGTACAAAGTAACATTTGCCTTATATTGAAGCAGTGTTACGGGACAAATTGCAAACACTTGTGTCGCTCTTTAACGACTTTTTCTTGTTTTTGGATGAAAACATAGCCCAAAATATCACTACGCCATCACTTTCACTAGCGGAGGGATATAGACAATTTGTACATAATAACGTTGGCAGTAAGTTGGTGACATCTTGAATTCGCTGCTATTCTCATATAGCTTTGCGTCACATTCTTTCTCTCTCAAAGGGACCTTGTTTTGCTGCGCTCCACTGCGGCTCCAAAAACAGAAGGTAAGTTATGGATGCCGGTACAGGCCGTTTTCTCAAGTTGGTACGTGCACACAGGCATCAAAAAAGTTTTATTGTCTATGAACTTGTCTTCTGTGTTTATCATCCCCGACTTATAAATGCACCTCAAACAAGCTTGTCTGTAACAACCAAATACAAAAACGTTTGAAAAGATCCGTTGGGGTTACTTTGCTATTTTCTATTTGCTAATTAGCTTTTCTATTCCCTGTTAGCTTTAATCCATTAAGCTAGATTTTGATGTGATTTATCATTTCGTTTGAGAGTTGTTATTCAAGTTTGGTCATTTGGGAATTCAAAACTAGGCACTTTGATAACAAACGTTAATGAATATTTATTATTTTCAAATTTAAAAAAAAAATTGAAAATGTCTTCTGGATAAGAAACTCGGTAAAACCAACGGGATCAGAAACAAGTTATTAGGTACATATTAAAACGCTTGACTTCGTTTGGCTATTTCCGGACAGGCCTCTTTAAGCCAAAGGCTTTATGGTGTGCATTTTACACAGGGCACATATCTAGTTTATAAGGGGTGTCGATGGCCGAGTCGGTTGAATTGATAGTCTCTCGGTATGACACAAGCCTTCCATAGATGCGGCTAGGGATTCGACCACATTAAAAAGTAAACAAAATCTGAGTAAATGTTTCTCTCGATCGCCTTATCTGAAACAGTTCACAGATACGCACCGAAGGTCGGTGGTTTTTCTCCGGGCAAATTGACCAATGTTTTCCCCCATTAAATCTGCCAACGCCAAAATAGAAGTGAATGTATCTAGAGTGTAAAACATAAATTATTCTAATTTTTATGACGGCAGACAACAAAACCCATGATTAAGATATTATCTAAACTGATATCTATACAGCAATGAAGTAATACAATATCTATATATTTACACACAAACATTATACATGTAGATTCGGAACACACTCTTCATATTTCTTAATTTGATTAAACCATAACAAGCCAACCTAGTGTGGTATAAGAAAGTTATGTAACTGGTGTCCAAACTGACATTAATTTTTATCCCCATACATCTACGCCCCTTAACTCTTTAGAAAGGTAATTATATACCTGTGTTTATTCTTGTATTCTTGAGTAATATTGGCAAAATATAAAGTTTTTTAGCAATGACTTCAGTGTTGGGAGATTTGTTTCTTCAAATCCCAATATGGTCTTTAAAGTTGATCGCAGATATTTGCGTTCATTATTAAGCTAATATAATGATATATAAGGATGGTCATTCAATGTAATTATATCTCAAAATCAAAGCTCGCTATATCAATTTCAGACGAGAATACAGTGCCGTTCTTTTCAGCCATCAATAATGATGCCGGACTTGATACATGTAGTCACACAAATAGCTTTGGTCTTGGGCAAGGAAATCGATGGAAGCATTTTAATTACTGATTTCAAAACCACACAAAGGATCGTCAAAGGCAGTATATGGTCTATTAACCACAAACATCTCATCCAATGTAGAATCTATTGACAATAATCGAACCTTTGTTTTCTTTACTTCTCTGGACGAATGTCGGTCATTGTATTCACCCAAACACAGACTGGCATTTTGACTTTGTATTCTGTCCAGTTCAAACAGCTGATCCAAGTATTGAAGCCAGGATATTAATCCTAGGAAAACATTGAACCTCGGAAACCCAATATCTCTATGAACTCTTGACAGTAAGTCCATACAATTTAGCATGAACTAACAAAAACATCAAACGTAGGAACGAAAAAAGCCGTTAGTGTGCCTTTTAGGAATTGTCCACACATGTTACCAAGAGCAGAGTTCTTTGCGATCGAGACCGAGAGTACTGTCTTAACAAAATTGACATTTCAGCTATGCAAAATGAATTTACTTTAAAAGATTTATGACGAATGTTTTTTTATCAGGTCTAGAAGTCTAGTTGTATTGGAATACGGACTAAATGTATTAGCTAGCTACCTGGAAGTAAAACAAGAGTCATCAGAGGATAACGTATCCCCCCGGCCCCACATACGATTGTGGAAGTGGAAACATACTAAGAACAGACCAAAGTTCATTTCCATACAGGATATCCACATCCTCACATGATAACAACCATCCTCACCAAGTTTCAACAATATACAAGGCAATATATAGGAGGAAATGCATTTAGAAACCCATATCAGGTGGAAAAAACAACAGGCACGGCGTTCTGGAAGGTTACAATTTAGCAGGGCTATGATAAGGAGGAGCATGCAGTGCCCTGAAACACTGTATGTCATCAGAAACAAGCAAGCACCTAGTGTTTATGTCTTCCTGTACAGTCGGAAAAGGGCAGTAACCCTGAAAATAGCAAATGAAACGTAAATCGCATGATATCCAGCTTGTCCACCAAGATAAAAAAATTCGATACAAAACGTTGAAGAAGGTGCAATGACGAGCACCCATTGTCAACGGTATGTCTTCATATACTGTCGCAAAAGGACAGTAACTCTGAAAATAATGAAACCAGCGCAACCAGAATAGGAGGTGCACATCCTCGCATGATATCCAACATGTCCACCAAGTTTCGAAAAAAAAATTGATGAAAACCCTGGGGGGAGATGCGATGACAAGAAATGATTACGGACAGACAGACGGACAGTCAAGCTGGTCGCTATATCCCCCCGCATTATATGCCTGGGCGATAAAAATGAATGGTGAGCAAATGTGCCTATCTTTCATATCATAGGCGAAAGGTGTCTTCAAGTTACGATAAAGACTCAATGTTTTAAAGTTTTTTGTCCGAATTTTGTATTTACTGTCTTGTAGAACGCATGGTACAAAATCTGATGTATCAGGCAACGTTGTTCATATAACCTTTATGTTAGCCTAAGTAACAATTTTCGTTTAATGCTTAAGCAATCAATGATGTTAATAAAAAGAATATTTGGTTAATTTGGATAAACCAGAATTTAACGAAGCGTCGACATATTCCAAAAATAATTTCTGTTGAATTTTCGCAGGGTTCTTTCCTCTACCAATGCTACGGTATTTTGCCTGATCATGTGTTAAATCAATCAAAAGAATGGAGAATTAAAATTTTCGAAAATATTTAAGGAATATGCCCCATTAAATTGCATATTAGTTATCAAACATCTTCTAATTATTAATTTACATCTTACACAAATGACGTCGCTGCCATCTTTCACAAGGCACGTTTGTAACGATTACAACGTAAGTCGAATCACCTTTAGGCCACACCATTGCACATAGTTTACGGGAACTGACTATCTCTCTCCAGATTGCCTTATTTAGCGACTTTTAAATTGTAAACGACCGGCTTCTCTTCATTTGCCGGGTGTTTTGATAAATACTTAAGAACAATTTATGAAATTGGTTGTTGACATATGAATTGGTCTCCACATGATCCATGGCGAAGACAAACTTACAGGTAATATAGATCAAATAACCTGAAGTATTTTTTTCACAAATAGAAATGTTGTTAGATTGTATCAATTATAGAAAATATAATTATGGTTAAGTTCGTTTTTGTATCGATAAATTGCTTAACAAAACAATGCGTGTTTGATAAAGGGGCATAAGCTGCCAAAATATTCGATTGAAACAATATTTTGAAAGAAACAGCTCAAACTAGAAGCTTAGTGCCAAAATGTATGTTAAAGTACTGATTTGAAGTTACTTACAACTAAAGAAAATTTGTCTCGGTTATTTAAAGGATGCAAAATCTCTATAAATATATATGGTAAAACTTCGATAATATCCATCCAAGTACTTCAAACATTTCACGTTAATTATCACCAGTGACACTAAAGACAGAAGTGTGTTTTTTGGGGGGCTTATCTGTGTCGCCACTTTTAAGATGATGTGATGTTGCAGAAGCTATTTTGAGATCAATAATGACGCTGTCTAATGTATGTTGATAGGTTTAGGTTCCAAAAACTTGGCGACAAACTTGAAGTGGAAAGACTGGTTTGGAATATGTAGGTCAACGCTGCAACCGCACGTCATTTCTTATCCAAGCCACTGGCCATGCTGCATCACATGACTCTATAACGCATCACGGTTTTTTCACCTTTGATTGGATACAACTAATTAAAAAATGGTATTAGACACATTCAAATTCAAATTATTCCCTTACAAAAGAAGAAAAGTAAACATTGGACAAACTCTACTCTTTCCATCTAAACTAGTCTAGCCTAAAACTTTTCACTTTAAATTTAACATTTGGAACACGTGTAGACTCGAAAATTCCAAACACAAACTTAAAGTGGCATGAGCTGCCGAAATTCACACATTTTTCATAATTTCTGATCGTCACGACAGTAAGAGGCTTTGAAGGCCATCAAAAAACTAAATGATTGGCGTTGGAATGAGGAAAATCCATACAGTATGTAGCCTGTATGAACCGAAAACGTGTTCGAAAAGTAAACAAAATTTAAATAACCGGGACGACCATTCATTCATTCTAAGCCAAAGTTAGTTCAAAACAATACTTTATCGTACATTCTCGAGACTAGAAGCACTAAAAAGCTTCTGAATTATACGTCTTTAGAAAAATAGACAATAATTTCAACACTCTGTTTTAAAGTCAAAATATCAACAATTTGGCAGCTCATGCCACTTTAAGCTTTCAAATTTAGACGTTAACTATGTAGTTTGTCGAACATCTAAAGGCCTTGTTAAGACAAGCAGGACTTATGGAGGAAAAAACTAATTTTGACAAATGATACAACTTTTCAAAAGTAACGATTGTCAGAAGAATCGCTGTGGATAAAATAAGAACACATGACACCGCATAATTTTTGAGTCAGGTATCATACACTGAATTAATACACTATTTTACCCAGACCATGTAGTAAGGGCTACTAAGGATTTCCATGGTGGTGATTACAGCTTGATTTCGAAACACTCTATCATACAGGGTATATGAAAATAAATGTTATGGATAAATGTTATGGATGTTATGGATAAAATGTATCAAAGAGTTAGCTAGAATAACATAAGGGTCTCCTACGTTTATATCCTATCAATGGATTGTCTGGGAGAATTTACTTGTGTCTATGATTCAAAGCCAGTATTGAATATTTTTATTTATTATTTACCTAGCAGATAAACGTCACCATGTAATTTACCGAATCACATGTCGTTTTATGTTAGCGTGCACATGTTCTTCATTAATTCTCCAATTTACATTTAGTATTTATCCCATGAATATGAGGTAGGTTTCCCACGGCCGTGTGGTGACTGTTTGTTAATAAAAAATTAACATGAGAATATGGTTTCATAGTGTAACGGTGTGGCAACGCTTTTTGGCTGAATGGATGCGTGAATATGTTGACATGCAGTATTCTGCCAAAGCATAAACAATTAATGTATTAAGACAGAGTCCATCTCAACCAAACCACGTGAAACCATTCGATCAGACTGTTTGCTTATAGCTCTTATTCACTTTTGCCACGGACAATGCTTGTAAAATATACGAAACAGAGCTCAGGTGGTCAACACAAACTCATAAAACCTTCTTCTTTCTTCTCTGTTTAGGTATTGGCTTCATAAATGCCTGCCCTTTGTTTTCGAGGAATTATATATCTAATATTTAACAATAGACTCTTTGAACAATTTTTGCTTTCGAAAGCGCAAATAATTATGACCTTTATGTTGTATATGGCATAATCAATATATTCACTATTCACGGGCTTAATCGTTAAAAGACTTATACAATATAAACAACCAGTGATCTCATTCAGGTAAATATTTAAAGCTCAATTATAGGATGTATGACGTTCATTAAGTACAGTTCTTGAAGCTCAAAATCTGACCAGGCATTCACCAATACGTATAGGCTCAAATTTTACTCACACAAATCAGTTAAACTAAATTTCAGATATGTTTCATAAATTACAATTGTCGAGCGTTCAAAATACGGGAGAAAGTTATTGATTTACCCCTTTTGTCAAAGTTGCTTTGAAACCAGGGAAATATTACAAGCACCTGTGGATGAATTTCAAGAAAACCTTGGAAGATCCGATCAATCTGGACTTTCTTAAAAGTTACAAGTAAACCATTTATTTACTGGGTACAGGTTGTCAGTTAGATATTCGGTGTGACCACTGGATCCATCAACTCATACGATTTCAGCCTTGATTGATGATTGTTTTTCCGCGTGGTTAATCAACTTTAGTCTCGTGGGAGATATAGACTAGCCACTTTAATAATGCGGTTTTATAGTTGATTACCTTTTTACAAATTAATACACGCGAAACTCTGATCCCCAAAAAATCATCGGTAAATAACCGAAAAAGAGATGTATATGTCACTATAAACAAAACCTTGGAAGCCAAGCCCCCAGACCGGTAATACCGGTCAAATATACGTACGACTTTATTTGTTGTTGGTTTGTGTTGCTTATACCACTACCTAAAGGCATTACTGCAAGTTGGCTACCAACGGAAAGCTCTTATGATAAAATGATCAATAATAGGCTAATTCTGTTTCAGCAAAATATTCCCTATGTTTGGCAGCTAGCGCTTTAAGATACGGTAAAGACATATGTAAACTCTTAACTTGTGTATTTTTCTCTTAAAAGGTGATACAAGCGGAGTGTTATGGTTTTGTTGGGAGAACTATATTTCGAAATTAAACATAATATACCTTTTATATACGTACTTTATCAATGAGCCAGCCATAGAAGCGTTGCTTGATGGATGTATATATTGTTCCCGGTTCGTGTGAGAAACATCAGGATACCAGTTGATATGACGGAGAAATGACCAAGCTTGGTGAAGTTACGTTTATTGTTTTCGCTATTTTAAAACAATAACAAATTTTACAATGTACACACTGACAGACGATGGCTATACCTCATTGGTTATTTTATGGCAATCCCCCTTTTCCCACTATATAGGCAAACACTCCATCTACTCTGAAATACATACTGGCTGGTAAATCAACCTTTTGGGAATATGTGACAGGCTGCATTGGTGATTTGTGGTTCGAAGTCGTTGTTTATATGATTGATTGATTGATTGACACTTTTTTCATAGCTTCTGATCTTCACGACAGTAAGAGGATTTGAAGGCCATCGAAAAACTAAATGATTGGCGTTGGAATGAGGAAAATCCATACAGTATGTGCCCTGTACGAACCGAAAACGTGTTCGAAAAGTAGCAAAATTTAAATAACCGGGACGACCATTCATTCATTATAAGTCAAAGTTAGTTCAAAACAATACTTTATCGTACATTTTTGAGACTAGAAGTACTAAAAAGCTTCTGAATTATACGTCTTGAGAAAAATAGCCGATAATTTCAACATTCTGTGTTTACGTCAAAATATCAACATTTTGGCAGCTCATGCCCCTTTAAGGTTAGCTATGCCACGAGAAGGGAATCAAAGATACATGATCGTGGCGTATTTCTATTCAAATGACTTCGGAAATAACGTAAATTTCTCACAGGAAAGTCTAATGGCAAACAGATCCACTTTTGGGGGTTTAGTCAACACAGAGACAACACCTGGTCCGGTACAGCTTTATTGTAACATGTATGGTAATTCCAGAATCTGATTCACAAAGTTAACGGCGAAAGTAACCATTCCCATTGGAATTAAATCACCGAGAAGTATTCATAAACACGATCTGTCCTGTAGAACTTCGTACAGGACTACGGTTTTATTGTCTTAATATGGAAATCCAACCCCCCCCCCCCCCCCCCCGATGATTGTAATACTTTTAATCGATTGCACAGGCCCATATTCTGCAGAAGAGATCTGAGCACTTTAAAACTGACCTGGTCAACACTTTATGTTCTATCGGCGTTTATATATCTACGTATGAACAATGGGGCTGTAATAGTTCATTAAGATGGTAAGAAAACTATGTTTTTATATGCTGAAAGTATGGACAGGGCATATATATTATTTATGCTTATGAACCCTAAACACAGCGGGGCAGAGCCATTTTACTCCGAAGCAGTTTGTATGCTGCTACAGTACTCTGTGCCATATTTATGGTGGCACTATTATACTGAAACACAAATGGTATAACATTTATTTCACGACACCTTTCAGGGTCCAAGTGCAATCCGAAAGGGTAAACAGTTCGTAACGTTTGATATGTAAAATCTTTACTTTTCCAGACGTTTTTGCTTTGTAATTGCAGCGGTAATGGGATTTAACCGAATGACCTAGAGTATTGGAATGCTTCACCACGGCATTACTGACTTTTGCCAATTGAGATTTGTTTCAGGATTGTTCTCCGAAACAACGTCCACGATTTGGCACGTATACAATGAGTTGGCATCGCGTCTTTAAGCCCGGTATACACTGAGGATTTTGCTGCGACCCGACCCGACTCGACTCGAGTCGGGTTCAGTCGGCTTGAGTTGCTCGCGTCGTAGAGCGGTATACACTGCACACAACTGAAGTCATTGGGAGACATGACGTTCGGAACTCTCTAGCAGAAAAAGATACAAAAAAGACGGTTGGTTGACGTCACGTGACTATAGTAAAGTTTCTGATTGGCCTACGGATTCAGACTCTCTACGACGATTGTCGCAAGAGCTGATACACTGTCTGACCAGACTCGACTCAACCCGATTCTTGATCAAATATCTAGCCCGCCCAGATCGCTCCCGACCCGACGCAACTGAATCCGATAGACAACGATTTGCGTCGTGCACTTGTATAGGCCTACACTACACTTTTTCTCTGCGACGCGACGCGAATTTCCAGTCGGGTCGCAGCAAAACTTCCAGTGTATACCGGGCTTAAGACATTCCATTGATGTACTTGTGAGTATGTGTGTTTGATTACTAAATTATTTCCTTTTTTTTTCAAATGTTTTTGAAATTATAGCTTTCAAAAAATAAATATATGTAGCTGTTTTTTATATTTATCAGGGCAAAGGAGAAAAGTAAATTTAAATATTCAATAGTATTCAAATGTCAGTGAGGGTATCCCGGTTACACAAACACTTATGATTAGCTAAAGCAAATAGAGAAGAAATGTGATACAAACACACACAAACAGAGACTTGTTTAGATACGTTTGCACCAAGGGATCTGTCAAAACTTCCAGATATGCCAGCATCAGTTATAAGTCTGTACCAGTAAGCTTGGTATGAAATCTTGCCGGATGCGAACATCCAAGAAATACAAAGGTTAATTGTATGGAAGACGGATGAGGCCATTTGCTATGTCGACTTGTCTAGTTTAGAAACACGAAAGTCTACAAAGCGAGAGTCGCTAAGTTGTACAAACAGCGCGCAGTTTTGTCATTTTAGCGACTTTCGCTTTGTCGACTTGTCGACTTTTTCAAAAGGCGCAACACGCCAATTCAAATGGATTATCGTGTTTTTCTTTCTCAGTCAGATTTGAAAAGACGAAAGTCGACAAAGCGAAAGTCGCTAAAATGTGAAAACCGCGCGCGGTTCGATCATTTTAGCGACTCTCGTTTTTCGACTCTCGTCTTTCAAAGTCGACAAGTCGCGGCACGCTATTTTGTTAAACCGCGCGCGGTTTGGACATTTTAGCGTCTCTCGCTTTGTCGACTCTCGTCTTTTAAAAGTCGACAAGTCGCGGCACGCTAAACACTCTTGCTTTGGCGACTCTCGTCTTTCAACAGTCGAAAGTCGCGGCACGCTTATCACACTCGCTTTGGCGACTTCTACTCTCCTTGGTGATGACCTACATTTCTCCCCTGTGGCTAGGCTATTTACCTAGAAATTGTCCAAAATTATGCAGCAAGAATAACACGCCTGTCTATTTGTATTGCAGCGGGAAACTAACCCAGACTCAGTTGTGGTTAAATGTAGGTCATCACCATCGAGAGTAGAAGTCGCCAAAGTGAGTGTGATTAGCGTGCCGCGACTTTTGAAAAGACGAAAGTCGACAAAGCGAAAGTCGCTAAAATGATCGAACCGCGCGCGGTTTTCACATTTTAGCGACTCTCGCTTTGTCGACTTTCGTCTTTTCAAATCTGACTGTGAAAGAAAAACACAAGAATCCATTTGAATTGACGTGTTGCGCCTTTTAAAAAAGTCGACAAGTCGACAAAGCGAGAGTCGCTAAAATGGCAAAACCGCGCGCGGTTTGTACAATTTAGCGACTCTCGCTTTGTCGACTTTCGTGTTTCTAAAGTAGAAAAGTCGACATAGCAAATGGCCTCATCCGTCTTCCATATAATTGAGCTGGTTTTTGCAATATTCAAAGCTGTTTTGACCTAGTTCAGTTCATGTTTGGGTGGAATGGGTAGAAATAACTTAAGCTGTGTTAACATGTTTTCTAATAGAAATAAATCTGCAATAAGTGTTAAAATACAAAGGAAACTATAATTTAGCAAACTAAGTGCTTTTAATTATATCTTAAAGATATTGAATTTTAAGTCTTTATTCAAATTTAATTAGTTAGTGTCTTTTAGACAGTGAACATAACAGTATTCTCGTTATTTTGGGATTACACTTTCTTGAAAATATGGTAGAAATTCTTCTACTGATTTTTGGGTGACGCCCGAAACGGGAATCGAACCCGGGTCCCAGAGTATGGCACCTATCGCCAGCACTAATGGCTGGCTGCCTTATCCATTCAGCCAACCGGCCTCCTCAACCGGCCTCCAAAAATCGGTAGAAGAATTTCTACCATATTTTCAAGAAAGTGTAATCCCAAAATAACGAGAATATTTATTCAAATTATAATGGTTCGATTTTTAATGTTAGCTATAGCTGACGTTGGATTGGGTAATACTTGTTGGTCAACAGTCAGAGACTATTTCCTGTGGTGGCGGAATTTTAAAACCTGGTAACGTTTACGTTATTTTGTGAGCCCATCATTTATCGGCAAACTGTCAAACCAACCCTGTTAGACACTCCCACGGCTCCCGCTTTCTGGTTTTGGTTTTCAATTGTATTTGATTTTTTCTTTCCCCACTACAAGTATGCATACACCACAGAAGAGCATCCAAGTGCCTGCAATTGGATATCTTTAGTACTTTTTGACAAACTAATCCTTCTGGGGAAAGATGCTAAACTTGTCGTTAATGAGCAGAGAAAGCAATGTAACAAAATACGGTCATTTACAGTATTAAAAGCGTAGTAGCCGATCAGTAGCGAGCGAAGACAGCTGAAGTTTGTTATGATTACCATTTTGTAATTTTTAGGAGTCGAATATCTATTTTATTTATATCGTAAAATTAAGACACAAAGCTACCCTTTCAAACCTGATTGCGGCGATAGTGATTTGTCTGATTCAGTAATATGATGAAGAGTCTACTTCCTTGACATTGATACAAACATGAAACATGTAGAAGACTGTAAATGTAACAGTGTTTTTTACTTTGGCGTTTCTTTTTTCACTGGTATCAATCCTGATGCTCTTCCAGACTTGGGTAGGGTTGTCCGTTTATTATTCAGCACAGGTCTGCAGTATTTTTCGGTCGTCGGTCAACCATATATCACTGTTAACAGCTTTAAGGGGGAACAACGCCCACCCGGATTGAAAGAGGAATTAGTTGCTTCAGTCTTCAGAAACGTCCACCGACACATAGTCTATGTTTTTTCAGTTGGCCATTTAAAGTATCTTTTCCGCGAAAATAAATATACGTTTAAGCGTTTACGGAGCCGTACTTTTATTATTTATTATTCAGCTTGTATAATTGGGTTGGTACAGGGGGCTGTTTCTCAATACATTTACGCCCAACGGAAGTCCAATGCTAGGCCTAACTGTCACGGCAACATATACCCACAACGTTACGACCAGGTGCGAAGTTAAGTCGGCTGTAAGTGTGCTGAGCCCCCTGGTTTTTATATGAGGGGCATCGAACCATTAAATGAGTTTGATTGATTGATTGGTGTTGTAATGGCACTCAAGATTATGATGAGTTTTTAAGTTTAAGTGTTGTGCTTGTAAATGGGATGAATGTATATTGGTTGAAACGAAACAACATTTACATTATCTCCTGGTAGCTAGAGAAAGCGAAAGAAATATGCTTAGGTAGTATATCAGCTACAAGGTAAAACACGGCAATTGTGACGTCATACACGGCCTTTGATGTGGACACGCTCACTTTAAGATATCATGAAGACGCACCGACATGTTCAAAGTGCATGGTGACGCGATACACAGCAGAGGTTGTGTATTATGCCATCGTAAAGAACTAAGCATTTCCGTGTTTCACGCCCGAAATTTAATGTTCCTTTTTATCTGAATTGTATAGCACATATTTTAAAACAACATTAGTTATATTGGCCAATATTGTCAATTAATATTTTTACTGATATTTAAATAATAGTGTATTCAACTTGATACGATAATACTTTTAAAATGGCTTCACACACAATGCTGATTCAGAGCATGTCACATTCCATCCGAATTATTCGCCAGGTTAACGTTAAACTATAGATTCATTTTCAATGAATAATCGGGTTCCATCAAAAATATCATAGGTTCTAAAGATAAAATAGTGGTATGAGAAATTGAACGTTGGGAGTACCATGAGAAACTAAAGTTGACAGTTACTTTGAGATGGAAGTTGATATAAAACCAAATTTTTTTGGTTTAAATTTACAGTAGAAAATATCATGTATATTTATTCTCACACTACACCCCACATAATTTCACTCTCAGGCAGTGTGTTATTTTTGTCATAATCAACAAGTGAAATTATGTCCCAACTTACTGCTGATTGGTTAACAAACATGATTTTCCAAGTTCAACTAATCAAAACACAAGCTTGCATTCTCAGTGTAGGGATAATACGTTCGGTTTCCTTTTATGTAATAACTTGAAGACATCCTTGTTAGATTACAAGTGATTGTCAGTATAACTCACAACTGTGCGAGTCGGTAGTCAATCATGCTATGGTTTATATACAGCGGACTACATTTATGCAAAATAGTATGATTTTCCCACGATCACGTCATAGCTACTTTCATATAAGGAAAGCATTTGGATGTACCGTACATGACATACTTCTTGACATAAACAAACTACTTCCGTTTTTCTTACAAATTATGATTGAATACGAATATAGCATAGCCGTTTTTACTCCTAACTGTATTTACACTCCCTGTATCAATAATTAAACACGGGATAATTAAACTTTCAACCAATCAATCTACCCAAACTGGCGTCTCGCAGATTTCTCAAAGCAGATGCATTGACCTAGTTATCGTAATCGGTGTAGAGGTCACAGCCAAACCTAACTTCGTCATTGGATTGCAGACATTGAACTTTTGATATGTTTATTTTCATTTTATTCTAAGAAGTGTCATTCATTTGTAGGATACATATTTTATCTCTTTATTCTTAAGAATTCGTGAGCAACAATCTCATCTATCATCTATTATTAATTTCCAAAGTCACTCGCCTAGGCTCGTGACTTTGAAAATTAATAGACTCGGGTGATATTCATCGTAACAAACGGGCTCTCGTCAGTTAACCTCTATTTATCTTGTGGAACTACTTTAAATTGTTTGGTTAGTTCGCATGGGGTTTCGCTGTAGTTTTAGTTCCACTTCTTCCAAAATTACTGTAACGTTTTAGACTGTATCAACTTTTGGTTTGACATCTGAATACATTTTGCATATGTGAGTTGTCTTTTTCTCAGGCATCATATGATGAGAAACAGAGGCCCGATAACAATTGAAATTCATTTGATTTATGGTTAATTGATTTCAGTTAAAATGGGCAATCGGTTTTCGTGCTGACCTAAAACAGTTTCTGGATAAAAAATAAAACAACAGTCACCAGGAGATGACTTATCCTCCAGGCCCCACATAAGATTTATCAATGTTATATAAAATGGAAACATACTAAGAATAGACGAAAGTTCATTTGTAAACAGGATATTGATAACAGCCATCCTGATATTTTAACAATATTAAATGCAATTATCTGTAAAAGAAAATCCATTGATAACCTCATATCAGGTGGACCCCCAGATAAAACAATAGGCAGAGCATTCTGGAAAGTAACAATGTAGTCCATACATGAGCGTGTGGTTAAACAGTGCTATGGTAAGGGAAGTGCAGTGCCCTGAAGCACTGTACGTCGTGAGAAAGAAGCACCCATTGTCTATGTCTACCTATACTGTTGGAAAAGGGCAATATAAAAAATTATGAAACCAGCGCAACCAAAATATGAGACGCACACCCTCACATGATATCCAGCATGTCCAATAAGTTGTAAAAAAATCTAATAAAAAATGTGGGAGGAGATGCGATAACAACCTCTATTTGTCTATGTCTTTCTATACTTTTGGAAAAGGGCAGTGACTCTAAAAATAATGAAACCAGCGCTTTGGAAATAGCAGGTGCTCATCTTACATATTGACCAAGTTTATAAAAACAAACAAATTATAAAAACCGTGGGATAAGATGCGATGACAAGAAATGAATGCGGGCAGACAGACAGACAAGCGGATCGCTATACGCCCACGTTATATGCCGGGGGATAAGAACGATGAAGTAAAACATAATAAGATAAGGGGAAGGGGACTTTGTGATGAAAAAATATTACGCCATAATGTCAACAGCATTTGCATGATTTAAAGCAGTGAAAAAAAAACATGCGAGTGTATCTATTGTATCGAAATGGTGCCTCATATGCATGTGTGTGAATCTTGCACGAGGTTTAGTTTGTGAAAATAAACTGAGAATAAATCTCTCGGAAGAACTATTGGTCGATCGTCAGTTTAGTCTTCGTTTTAGTTACAATGTATTAGCGCCTCGAAATAACCTAGGTGTAAATGGCAGACTTTCAGAGTTGATCAATTTCTTTTGCGCGGAAGGGACATACAGCTAAGCATTGCAATGAAGATGATTGCCGAGTCAGTTCTCTGATAACGATTGGCAACATTCTTTTAGCACGGTGTGGCAAGGTAAATCGTAAAAATATGGTTTTGGTACCGTTGAGACCTATCTTTACTAGCTTTTGAAGTTCATTGCAAAAATTAACATAACATTTCTAGGTTTTCGAGTAGTATCCACTTAAAAGCCTTTTAAAAACAAATGAGGGAAATTTTGCAACCGACTTTCGGTGGTTACATATATTCAGTGCTATGTCTAGAACGCACCAATTTTTTTAGGTATCAAAATTTACAAATATACTTAGCGCCATTAAAAACGCACGACCCAAAGAATGTAAAATATTCTGAGAAATATAAAGTGTAAAATATTGACAATATGTGAAACCCTGGTGACTTTTATTCCTTGCAAACAAATCGTTGATACAGAAATTGAAGGTGTCATCATTCAATAATGGGTATGTCCACCTCGGGCATCAACGCAAGCAGTACATCTGCGACGCAAGGACCTGATGAGTGTGGCTATTCTGTGGTGTGGGATCCGGTCCTTCTCTTCCTGCACTACCTGGATCAATTCACGGCGGTTGCGTGGCCTGGCTGACGTTGTGCAACGGCATTCTTAAGCTGATCCCACAAGTGCGATAGATCGGGGGAGTAAGCTGGCCATTCCATGATGTACACATTATTATGTTGCAAGAAGTCTTGTGTCAACCTTGCAGAGTGTAGGCTCTGATGATTTCGAGCCCATCGTAAACGGTTTTGGCGTACGGCGGGTGTCAATATGGGCTCTCGGTAGGGGATGCGTGCATGCATCTGTATCTGTTGGAGACGGCGTCGGATGGTGCTGAGGCTTACCCTGGGCCTTCCAATTCCCACTGTCTCACGAGCAGTCTGTGTCGCGGTACGAAATCGGTCACGTGTGTGCAACAAACCGATGTACCGATCCTGGCGGGCCGTAGTGACTCTTGGCTGACCAGGGCGTGGTCGGTCGACAACATTGCCAGTTTCATGTTCCCTGATTCTGAGGCGACTAATTGTGGAGGGGTGACACTGCATGTGACGTCCTACGGCGGCACAACTGAGACCCGCCTGTAACATGCCAATGGCACTTTCCCTTTGTTGTGTCGTAAGTCGGGGCATGGTAACGTTTTCTGATTTTTTTTCTCTCGTCTTTATGCTGAGCTTCGTGTAAAGTGTTGAACTCACGACAAATGAGCCCTGAAAGCTGTTCTCAGTGACGGTGAAACACTCAATGGACGTTATTAGGAAATGTTGCGTAATGTTCACGACAGGCGCGTCGGGAACACCACAGGTTATCCAGTTATTGCAACTCACTTCGAACTAACAATAAACAACAAAACGTAAATGGCCAATAGCCTTACTGGGGTAGAAACATAAAATTCAACCGTGCGTTTTTAATGGCACTAAGTATACATGTAACTGGTGTAATAACCGTTAAAATCGTATGCGGAATAACGCAAAATGATGACTTTCCTGTGAGAAATACACGATAAAGATGCATGTTATAATGCAATGGGTGCACTAGGCCATTTTTGTGCTGTCGTTAGTTTTGAGTAATTCATTAACACTCTGATTTATCACTTCGTTTTAGGTTTGTTGATTAAGTTTGGCCTCCTGAGTATTGAGGTCTGGCCACTACATTGATACGGTTCTAAAACTGATTGCCTTTTTCCAAATTAAAAAAAAACAACAACAACACCTTCTGGTACATAAACTCGGTAAAACAAAAAGGACAAATTAATTAGATTTCCGTATATAAAGCCAACCTAACCTACCCCACGAACGATGCTGCCAAAAATGTGTCTCAATGTGGTTAAATATTTAAAGGGACGGGAATTTAGGCAGCATTAGCATTGCTCGTTGATTAAATTCGATTGTGTCCATACGAACGTGGTCATCAGTAAATATGCTGCAGACAAGACCTGTGGTGAACGAGTACCTTTTTCATACCTTCGTTGTAGGTAAGAAAGGTTCAGATAGGCATTTTATAGAAGACCGCTGTATAAGTAGAAATGTGTACACTTTACTCTTTAGCAAGACCGATGGTAGCTTAAATACCAATGGAATGGTCCATTATTGATTCTTCACTGAGAAAGTACATGATTGATTTTGTTAAATTCATTTCTGCATGTACTACATACCTATACAGAGCTTTCCGTTTGATTGATGTTTTACGCCGCACTCATGATTATTTCATCTATATGTTGGCATTTTCAGGTTTATTGGGGGAGGGAACCTTTGACCTTCCTTTTATAGACCATTAAATGTTTTTCTGTTTAGTCATCAGTGACAGGCTGCACGAATTATGTACATGGATGATGGTAAAAATAATAAATTTTAAAGTTACCTTACCTTACAGTACTATGTAGTTTGTTAATTACATGCCCCACTATAATATAATTATCTACGTTTACTTTATGACTTTCAGAAATATGTTTGGAATAACAAACTAATATACATGTCTATAACAGTGCTACGGATGATCTCCGCCAACGGTGATAAAAGCCCAGGCCACCCGAAATGTCAAACAAATGACCTTGGTTGGATGAAAGCGATTTTGTATTCCTCGATGGTGACAAGGAAATTATTGTTTTCGAAACCATTCAAAGGTCCATAGAATGTTATATATGGTCTACTTGCCACGTACATTCCATCAAAGAGAGGTGCCACGATCATTATTTAAACCATTATCGGCTCGGCTTTACTGAAAGCACGCCATCACAGCCGATGTGTTTATCCACCAAATCAAAATATGCCTTGTTTTCGATATTCTATTCGGTCGTTAAGGTTGATCTGCTTATTGAATCTGGAATATTAATTTTCAGGTAATCGTTGGACCATGGGCATTTAATAACCACACTGTGCAGGAGTCTTTTTACAATTGGAATTGACGTTTTACAAAAGAAAATTAAACGTTTTTTCAAGCAGGAGGGAAGAGAGTCTAAAAATTACGACTTTCTCGAACAGGTACTTCAATAACAGATAATCGAATTGAATGAACGATAATTATCGATGTGATCCTGCTTTTTAACTGCGCTTTCACTGATAAGTTCAGAAAGATGGTTTATGTTATATGTTAGCACGGTATTAGATAACTGTTAAACACAAATGGTTAAAATTTTAGGAATTTGTGTTTCACTTTTGTGTAAAGTATAATGGGAAATGTCTAACATGAAATACGAAGTAGCAATCACAAATGCCACCAATTTTGAATTTTTTTTTGTAAAAACAAATATATATCGTATTGAAGCAGGATGTTTACGTTTCGAGACACATGGAGCCATCCATCAGCGCAACGCCTCATTATATTCCAGTAATTAATTTATAATTGTTAGTCCCGTGAATTATTGGACAAACGTTCACACCATGAAACATTATATTGATTGATCTATGACCTTCGGCAAATGACCTTGCTTCCAATTTCAGCAGCTGACCGATGCCAGGGTTGTCCCGGAAGTTGATTTCCCTTTAGGTCACTCTGTTTGACCCACAGAATTATACACTGATTTACATTACCGGAATGACTTAAAGTCAGAATTCTAGGTTGAACTGACTTTCACATCCCGTTACAATACGTAAAACGTAACTTCTTGCGGCGACTGGTCTGAGAATTATTCCAAAAATTGAAACAGAATCTTAAAATTGTTTTCCCAGCTTAAATTAAATATACTTGTTTTACGCCATTAACGAAGATAAAGCTGTTGGCATTAGTGGGAATTATTTTATTCACTTATGTTCCCGCTATTATATCAAGTTATTATTTTAATAGAGTGCAGCGCGAGATACACTTTATATCTTCATTAATGTGTAAAATAAAATATGAATGATATAACAAATAAGAAAATGTGTGTATATGAAAAAGAAGTATTTTGCTTTCAACCAGCTTATTTCATGGGTATATTTTGATTTAAATCCAAGCTTTCAGTATCAGGTTTAAGTTGGCATATTGGGATAATACACTGCTGACCAATTGTCCTGTACAAGAGGCAAGGCACCGAGGTTTCGAACCGAGGAAACAATCGTCGTAAAAATACAGGATACTAAGAAATGTTCGAAACTATCTTCCAACGTGGGTTTCATGCTAATGAAGCTCGTGGTGTTCACAAACAACATAATCATTTCTCATTAATACATAATACTGTCTCAGTAATACAGAATACTGTTTGCATTTAAAGCAGTAGGAGGTTTCTATATTTTTCAGACAGAAGAAGCTAGAAACTTTTTATTTTTGCCAAAACATGAAAGTTTTGGCTTCATTTTTAATTTGATCTTGGAAATTTCAGTTGTTTGCACCCAATGTAAACAATACAATGTAATGTGTGCGATCTAATGGTAGAGTATAATTTTACGAACTTCTTTATTTGAGAAATACAGAAGGAGGATCGGGTTTGAAAGACACAAAAGCCTGCCGGTAAGTTGTAGTGGGTAAACCGGAGAAAAAAGGCCTGAAATAAAGATACATGTAACCTAACATTGAAACCAACTTATTTCTGCTCGTTGTTGTTGTATTCGGTCTTCGATTCTTCGTCCCCAGTGTGGGTCCCGGGAAGATAAGAATATACCCACAACTTTTTCAAGGTGCTGTATACACAGCTAAATTGAACAGTTGTTGTACATTCCGTCTCTTAAAATAATCACAAGACGGTGCTTCTAGTCTCGAGAATGTAAAGTATTGTTTTGAACTAACTTTGGCTTAGAATGAATGAATGGTCGTCCCGGTTATTTAAATTTTGTTTACTTTTGAACACGTTTTCGGTTCATACAGGCCACATATTGTATGGATTTTTCTCATTCCAACGCCAATCATTTAGTTTTTCGATGGCCTTCAAAGTCTCTTACTGTCGTGACGATCGGAAATTATGGAAAAAGGGCGAATTTTGGCAGCTCATGCCCCTTTAATGATTGGATAAAAAAAAATGACAGCGGCCTAGTAAGGGGTCTATAGGGCTTATTCACTATTATTAACATATTGGCATATTTCATATACATTATTCTTTTTCGATGAAATAAACAAATATTGGTTCATAACAGCAGTACAAACTGATATTGACAGGCAATGAAAACCGTTTTAAAGCATTCAATGTACCTTGTTTTGTCTTCCTGCATTTCATTTTTAAAACCCTTGAAACAATTTTGGGGGTAGCATTTTCAAGTGCTTATTTTACAATGTATTTCATTTGGTGATCCTGGAGTAAAAAGACTCGAATACAGTGTGCCTTGAAAGGTCGGCAACTTTTATCGATTTAGGACGTTTTACTTGAGCTACATCACCTAAACGCCCAGCATTTGTACTTTACAAAATTGCTGTGTGTCTCTAATGTTTAACCCGTTTAGCTTTGCTGATCTAAAAGTCTCACAGAGGATTTTACTATGTACAGTTGACATATATCGCTCTGTAGTTTTGAGCGAGTTTGAGTATATATTTAGTTTAGTTGTATATGAAGTTTCTGTATCCGAGTGAATTTTTGAATTAAATTCGATTGTGGCACAATTGACACACGTTGAGAATCGATCATGTGTCCCGTTTGCCCTCAGGGGCGGTTTGTTCAAAAGAAAATTAGCCTAACGACAGGTTAGATGACGTGGCGTAACAAAAACAATCCTAACCTGCCGTTAAGCTAATTTTCTTTTGAACAAAAGGGACGATAGACAAATTGGTTTCACTTGAGCAGTATACAGTACACAAATACAATAGTCTCATAATACAATAGTTGCAGAGTGTCACAATGCAAATCTTCTTTTAATTACTCACTTAAAAAATAAAAATAACATTATAGAGGCCTCCAACTTGTCTTGTGTCTTATATTTGGCAATTTATCCGTATTTATCGATTCAGCTGATTCTAGTTCAAATAAGTACTTTAATAAGAGTTATAATCCATATTACTATTTAAAAGTACATACATGTAAGCTTATTTGATCAAATCAATAATGTCACAATGACAGTTGTGCTACAAGTATTAATAGAAACTGTTCATTCATTATTTCGAATTGGCTTCTTTAACCTGTACATTTATAGACATTAAACCACACGGGCTCTGGAAAAATCTTGACTAAAATAACCATGGAGACAAGTTTCTAGTTGTCTTTAAAGGGGATATGTCATCTAGACCTTCATGCCCAGTGATAGGGTGTTGTCATAAACCTTTATAGTTATGTATACATTTCCTGGACATCCGTAAAACGTGCGAGCTATTTCATAAATAGCCTCCAATGACATCATATTTCATGCATATGCTATTACCTGCCAGTATTTATAGAAATCGTTAGTACTCGTCCTTGCCAATTGGTTTTAGTTAACATTTCAGATGTAAAAAGCTTTTGCTATCTATATTTGTCTCATAGAGACATCAAGAAGAGAAACACACTGAGAAATAATTTTTGAAAGACAAATGGATTTTATATATTTGAGGACAAGGGAAAATGATACATTTAAACGCCTACACAAATATCCGGATGAAAGTGTATTATTATTTATACATAAGTGAAAACTAGGGATTTCCTTCACTCAGAAATGTTATAATTCACTGCAGTGAAATAACACTTTTGTTATTTAATGCACGCGACGAAGCCGATGACGTCGTCGGACCTACTTCTTTCTTGCGTACCGACCAAGGAGTATAGATGGTACCGACGTCTGCTGTACAACAACAACAGTACATAGGATTTCGATAGGCTAAATGAAGCCTTTTCGGTCATAATTAGCATTAAGATAAATAAATTACAGTTGAAAACACATAATTGATTAAATAGAGGATCGGCTTACTACTCTAAGTCAAAGCGATAAAACAAAACTTCAAAATCGATCGTATGTTGGCAGAGTTGTGTGACCTGCAGCATGGCGCTTCGGAGAATCGGACCACTGCGTGTAACGAATAACTGTACTTGCCATTCATTGACGCGTTTAAACAATGTAAAGTAATTTCAAATATCATTTTTTATCCTGGTGACTGATGCTCTGCAGAGTTAAAATCCATGGAGTTCGATTTAATTTCTCTTTACATCAAATATCGCGAAAAACTCAGGGAGAAAATGGCCATTCAAATGACCACAAATCTGACAGTCGATAGTCACGTGAGAAGAACAGACATGCTGTTGTTTCATTGGTCAGCGATATATATTCCTACGTTTGCTGAAAACCTAATCCGTCATAAATTTGTCAATACTTTCTTTTTTATAATTGATAAATTTATACTTCATAAACAATCTCCAGCCTAAAACATGATAGTATAAATAATAAACAGAATATTGTACAGTTGTGTTTGAATAGCATTTATATTTTTTCTCTTGAAAGGCGGAGGGATAACCCACTTGACGCTTCGCGTCTCGTGGGTTATTCTCCGGCTTTCACTCGAAAAAATATAAGTGCTATTCAAACACAACTGTTCAATATCCTCTATTTATTTACGCAACTTTTAAAATTACATTACAGCCAAGATGTTCGGTGATCACTGCCAAGACCTAAGTGTAGTAAGACTTGTACTTTAGTTTAATGCTACATTAGTCTTTATCTAAATTCGAATATACCTTTTATTATTTTGACAAAAGTCTATTAACCTATAAATTAGCTATTTTTATTATAGAATCCATTTGTATAGAAAAAATATAATTTAGTTTTAAAGCATGTGGTCCACTATTAAAACCACTTAATGCACTCTGGCGGGATAAATGTATATTGTTATAATAACTGAATTAGGCATGGTTCATGCTGTGAAACTTATGGATTTGCATCTATACAAGGCCACGTGGCAAAGATCTATAGAGGTTATTCGTCAAAAGCCACTGGTCAGTTGGCATTATGAAAGCACGAATCCTCGTGATGATAACATTTTCGGTAGTGCCTACATTTACCCCCCCCCCCCCCCACCAACCCCCTCAAAATATCAGGTCAGCTGTGGTTAAAATCTCAGCACCCATATCCGCTTATACCTTATTGTTGATGAGTTTATCTAATGTTTATGCCAGGATGATTATATATGTATATACTGCTAGTGAATCTCGAGCGAGCGGTCATCAGACTCATCTGGTGTATCTTGATCAGCAAACCACAACGACGCTGTTCAGAACACTCAATGTCCCAATATATTTGAATCTCTTATCCTCGGAGATTGTTATTTGTCTTCGGAGGCTAGTTTAGGTTTCTTATGGTGTGAACGTGTCCATGGTTGATAACATGTGTTATTAAGATGCCATAGAGGATAACGTAAATCTCTTGAAAGGATGTTAGAGTGAGTAAAATGGTTATCAATTGATGCTCGTAACCGTGATGGCGACATCAAGATCTCACCTGAGTCGGCTTAAGCTGCAATACTGATCTTATTTGCAGGAATTAGTTTAAGGATTTAAAGGTGATTTTGATCATTTCTCTAGGAACAGAATTCCTGAAGAGTTTACATTAACAAATTGATAAACAAAGCAGTGCTGTTAAACCTCGTAATGTGGGATAATGACTTCATTTTCTCGCCTTGACTAACCAAATCCACGGACCTTCAAACTGAACAATCTTTTAAATACTTCCTATCTGCATCGTTTGTGGAAATAATTTTTCAAAATCCTGATTTATTATTACCCCCTCACCTCAAGTCCTCCTAATACTTATCTCATCAATTTCACAAAAGGGATATTTTACTCAGATATCAATAAAACATGGGTACAAATACTCAGTTGTACCCAAGGTCAACAATAGTGGTTAACTTCCATTTTTTGGGGGGATGGGGGGGGGGGGAGGGGGCGTTTACCGATTGACTGAACTATCCACTTAAAAGCTTTTTTAAATTTTGCAACCGACTTTCGGTGGATACATATATTCCAGTGCTAGGTCTAGAACGCGCCTATTATTTAAGGTAAAACTTTCTTTGGAAATTTACAAATACATGTAACTGGTGTAATTACCGCTAAAATCGTATGCGGAATAACGCAAAATGATGACAATTCTTTCCTGTGAGAAATACACGATAAAGATGCATGTTATAATCCAATGGGTGCACTAGGCCATTTTTGTGCTGTCGTTAGTTTTGAGTAATTCATTAACATTCTGATTTATCACTTCGTTTTAGGGTTGTTGATTAAGTTTGGCCTCCTGAGTATTCAGGTCTGACCACTATATTGATACGGTTCTAAAACTGATTGCCTTTTTCCAAATTAAAAAAAACAACAACAACACCTTCTGGTACGATAAACTCGGTAAAACAAAACGGACAAAGTAATTAGATTTCCGTATATAAAGCCAACCTAACCTACCCCACGAACGATGCTGCCAATAAATGTGGCTCAATGTGGCTAAATATTTTAAGGGACGGGAATTAAGACAGCATTAGGCATTTGTATCATGGATTGCTCGTTGATTAAATTCGATTGTGTCCATACGAACGTGGTCATCCGTAAATATGCTGCAGACAAGACCTGTGGTGAACGAGTACCTTTTCCATACCTTCGTTGTAGGTAGAAAGGTTCAGATAGGCATTTTATAGAAGACCACTGTAAGTAGAAATGTGTACACTTTACTCTTTAGCAAGACCGATGGTAGCTTAAATACCAATGGAATGGTCCATTATTGATTCTTCACTGAGAAAGTACATGATTGATTTTGTTAAATTCATTTCTACATGTACTACATACCTATACAGAGCTTTCCGTTGATTGATGTTTTACGCCGCACTCATGATTATTTCTTCTATATGTTGGAATTTTCAGGTTTATTGGGAGAGGGAACCTTTGACCTTCCTTTTATAGACCATAAAGGCGCATTAAATGTTTTTCAGTTTAGTCATCAGTGGCAGACTGTACAGACTATGTACATGGATGATGGTCAAAATGATAATCTTTAAATTTACCTTACCTTACAGCACTATGTAGTTTGTTAATTACATGTCCCACTATAATATGATTATCTACGGTTACTTTATCACTTTCAGAGATATGTTTGGAATAACAAACTAATATACATGTCTATAACAGTGCTACGGATGATCTCCGCCAACGGTGATAAAAGCCCAGGCCACCCGAAATGTCAAACAAAAGACCTTGGTTGGATGAAAGCGATTTTGTATTCCTCGATGGTGACAAGGAAATTATTGTTTTCGAAACCATTCAAAGGTCCATAGAATGTTATATATGGTCTACTTGCCACGTACATTCCATCAAAGAGAGGTGCCACGGTCATTATTTAAACCATTATCAGCTCGGCTTTACTGAAAGCACGCCATCACAGCCGATGTGTTTATCCACCAAATCAAAATATGCCTTGTTTTCGATATTCTGCTCGGTCGTTAAGGTTGATCTGCTTATTGAATCTGGAATATTGGACCATGGGCATTTAATAACCACATTGTGCAAGAGTCTTTTAACAATTGGAATTGACGTTTTACAAAAGAAAATTAAACGTATTTTTAAGCAGGAGAGAAGAGAGTCTAAAAATTACGACTTTCCTGAACAGGAACTTCAATAATAGATAATAGAATTGAATGAACGATAATTATCGATGTGATCCTGCTTTTTAACTGCGTTTTCACCGATAAGTTCTGAAAGAGGGTTTCTGTTATATGTGTGCACGGTACTAGATAAATGTCAAACACAAATGGTTACATTTTCCTGAAGATGACAAATATATCTTTGTCGAAATATTGAAATCGTCAATATGCGTTTGTTAAATTTATTCGGAGTTACCTTGCTACTGCATTATACAAATGGTTATAATTTCAGGAATTTGTGTTTCACTTTTGCGTAAAGTATAATGGGGAATGTCTAACATGCATTACGAAATAGCAATCACAAATGCCACTAAAATGCTGATATTGCGTACAATTTTGAAACTTTTTTTCTAGAAACAAATATATGTCGTATTTAAGCAGGATGTTTACGTTTCGAGACACATGGAGTCATCCATCAGCACAGCGCCTCATTATATTCCAGTAATTAATTTATAATTGTTAGTCCCGTGAATTATTGGACAAACGTTCACACCATGAAACATTATATTGATTGATCTATGACCTTCGGCAAATGACCTTGCGTCCAATTTCAGCAGCTGACCGATGCCATGGCTGTCCCGGAAGTTGATTTCCCTTTAGGTCACTCTGTTTGACCCACAGAATTATACACTGATTTACATTACCGGAATGACTTAAAGTCAGAATTCTAGGTTGAACTGACTTTCACATCCCGTTACAATACGTAAAACGTAACTTCTTGCGGCGACTGGTCTGAGAATTATTCCAAAAATTGAAACAGAATCTTAAAATTGTTTTCCCAGCTTACATAAAATATACTTGTTTTACGCCATTAACGTAGATAAATCTGTTGGCATTTGTGGAAATTATTTTATTCAAATATGTCACCACTGTTATATCAAGTTAATATTTTGATAGAGTGCAGCGCGAGATACATTTTATATCTTCATTAATGTGTAAAATAAAATATGAATGATATAACAATTAAGAAAATGTGTGTATATGATAAAGAAGTATTTTGCTTTCAACCAGCTTATTTCATGGGTATATTTTGATTTAAATCCAAGCTTTCAGTATCAGGTTTAAGTTGGCATATAGGGATAATACACTGCTGACCAATTGTCCTGTACAAGAGGTAAGGCACCGAGGTTTCGAACCGAGGAAACAATCGCCGCAAAAATACAGGATACTAAGAAATGTTCGAAACTATCTTCCAACGTGGGTTTCATGCTAATGAAGCTCGTGGTGTTCACAAACAACTTAATCATTTCTCATTAATACATAATACTGTCTCAGTAATACAGAATACTGTTTGCATTTAAAGCAGTAGGAGGTTTCTATATTTTTTCAGACAGAAGAAGCTAGAAACTTTTTATTTTTGCCAAAACATGAAAGTTTTGGCTTCATTTTTAATTTGAACTTGAAAATTTCAGTTGTTTGCACCCAATGTAAACAATACAATGTAATGTGTGCGATCTAATGGTAGAGTATAATTTTACGAACTTCTTTATTTGAGAAATACAGAAGGAGGATCGGGTTTGAAAGACACAAAAGCCTGCCGGTAAGTTGTAGTGGGTAAACCGGAGAAAAAAGGCCTGAAATAAAGATACATGTAACCTAACATTGAAACCAACTTATTTCTGCTCGTTGTTGTTGTATTCGGTCTTCGATTCTTCGTCTCCAGTGTGGGTCCCGGGAAGATAAGAATATACCCACAACTTTTTCAAGGTGCTGTATACACAGCTAAATTGAACAGTTGTTGTAAATTCCGTCTCTTAAAATAATCACAAGACGGTGCTTCTGGTCTCGAGAATGTACGATAAAGTATTGTTTTGAACTAACTTTGGCTTAGAATGAATGAATGGTCGTCCCGGTTATTTAAATTTTGTTTACTTTTGATTACGTTTTCGGTTCATACAGGTCACATATTGTATGGATTTTTCTCATTCCAACGCCAATCATTTAGTTTTTCGATGGCCTTCAAAGTCTCTTACTATCGTGACGATCGGAAATTATGGAAAAAGGGCGAATTTTGGCAGCTCATGCCCCTTTAATGATTGGATAAAAAACAAATGACAGCGGTCTAGTAAGGGGTCTATAGGGCTTATTCACTATTATTAACATATTGGCATATTTCATATACATTATTCTTTTTCGATGAAATAAACAAATATTGGTTCATAACAGCACTACAAACTGTTATTGACAGGCAATGAAAACCGTTTTAAAGCATTCAATGTACCTTGTTTTGTCTTCCTGCATTTCATTTTTAAAACCCTTGAAACAATTTTGGGGGTAGCATTTTCAAGTGCTTATTTTACAATGTATTTCATTTGGTGATCCTTGAGTAAAAAGACTCGAATACAGTGTGCCTTGAAAGGTCGCCAACTTTTATCGATTTAGGACGTTTTACTTGAGCTACATCACCTAAACGCCCAGCATTTGTACTTTACAAAATTGCTGTGTGTCTCTAATGTTTAACCCGTTTAGCTTTGCTGATCTAAAAGTCTCACAGAGGATTTTACTATGTACAGTTGACATATATCGCTCTGTAGTTTTGAGCGAGTTTGAGTATATATTTAGTTTAGTTGTATATGAAGTTTCTGTATCCGAGTGAATTTTTGAATTAAATCCGATTGTGGCACAATTGACACACGTTGAGAATCGATCATGTGTCCCGTTTGCCCTCAGGGGCGGTTTGTTCAAAAGAAAATTAGCCTAACGACAGGTTAGATGACGTGGCGTAACAAAAACAATCCTAACCTGCCGTTAAGCTAATTTTCTTTTGAACAACCGGCACCAGAACTTCAATTCAGTAAAATAGGCTGGTTGATCCAATGGTATGAATGGCGTACGCCATACTAGTGAGTAATGTTTACCTACAGCGATGAAGAAAACTGTGATGTCTGGGCACATCGTATAGAATATATTTGTACGTATATTTGAGCATATATTAGTGCGTTTAACCTCTTAAGATATTAAAACATACAATGCAATTGAGCTCAACCATATACGATTTACAGATATGCAAATATACAGTGCTGAGAAAAGGGACGATAGACAAATTGGTTTCACTTGAGCAGTATACAGTTCACAAATACTATAGTCTCATAATACAATAGTTGCAGAGTGTCACAATGCAAATCTTCTTTTAATTACTCACTTACAAAATCAAAATAACATTATAGAGGCCTCCAACTTGTCTTGTGTCTTATATTTGGCAATTTATCCGTATTTATCGATTCAGCTGATTCTAGTTCAAATAAGTACTTTAATAAGAGTTATAATCCATATTACTATTTAAAAGTACATACATGTAAGCTTATTTGATCAAATCAATAATGTCACATTGACAGTTGTGCTACAAGTATTAATAGAAACTGTTCATTCATTATTTCGAATTGGCTTCTTTAACCTGTACATTTATAGACATTAAACCACACGGGCTCTGGAAAAATCTTGACTAAAATAACCATGGAGACAAGTTTCTAGTTGTCTTAAAAGGGGATATGTCATCTAGACCTTCATGCCCAGTGATAGGGTGTTGTCATAAACCTTTATAGTTATGTATACATTTCCTGGACATCCGTAAAACGTGCGAGCTATTTCATAAATAGCCTCCAATGACATCATATTTCATGCATATGCTATTACCTGCCAGTATTTATAGAAATCGTTAGTACTCGTCCTTGCCAATTGGTTTTAGTTAACATTTCAGATGTAAAAAGCTTTTGCTATCTATATTTGTCTCATAGAGACATCAAGAAGAGAAACACACTGAGAAATAATTTTTGAAAGACAAATGGATTTTATATATTTGAGGACAATGGAAAATAAATTAATGATACATTTAAACGCCTACACAAATATCCGGATGAAAGTGTATTATTTACGCAACTTTTAAAATTACATTACAGCCAAGATGTTCGGTGATCACTGCCAAGACCTAAGTGTAGTAAGACTTGTACTTTAGTTTAATGTTACATTAGTCTTTATCTAAATTCGAATATACCTTTTATTATTTTGACAAAAGTCTATTAACCTATAAATTAGCTATTTTTATTATAGAATTCATTTGTATAGAAAAAATATAATTGAGTTTTATAGCATGTGGTCCACTATTAAAACCACTTAATGCACTCTGGCGGGATAAATGTATATTGTTATAATAACTGAATTAGGCATGGTTGATGCTGTGAAACTAATGGATTTGCATCTATACAAGGCCTCGTGGCAAAGATCTATAGAGGTTATTCGTCACAAGCCACTGGTCAGTTGGCATTATGAAAGCACGAATCCTCGTGATGATAACATTTTAGGTAGTGCCTACATTTACCCCCCACCCCCTCCCAAAAAAAAATATCAGGTCAGCTGTGGTTAAAATCTCAGCACCCATATCCACTTTCTCCTTATTGTTGTTGAGATAATCTAATGTTATGGCAGGATGATTATATTTTGGTTATACTGCTAGTGAAGCTCGAGCGACCGGTCATCAGACCCATCTGGTGTATCTTGATCAGCAAACAACAACGACGCTGTTCAGAACATTTAATGTACCAATATGTTTGAATCTCTTATCCTCGGAGATTGTTATTTGTCTTCGGAGGCTAGTTTAGGTTTCTTATGGTGTGATAGTGTCCATGGTTGATAACATGTGTTATTAAGATGCCATAGAGGATAACGTAAATCTCTTGAAAGGATGTTAGAGTGAGTAAAATGGTAATCAACTGCTGCTCGTAACCGTGATGGCGACATCAAGATCTCATCCGAGTCGGCTTAAGCTGCAATACTGATCTTATTTGCAGGAATTAGTTTAAGGATTTAAAGGTGATTTTGATCATTTCTTCAGGAACTGAATTCTTGAAGAGTTTACATTAACAAATTGATACACAAAGCAGTGCTGTTAAACCTCGCAATGTGGGATGGTGACTTCACTTCTCGCCTAACCAAGTCCACAAAACTTCAAACTGAAAAAAACTTTTAAATATACACAAAGAAAAAAGTTAACCACCCCCCGGAAAGTCTGCACCGACCGATAAAATCATTGCTGTAGGGAGATTGTTGGCAAACTGATGTTGCAGAAACGATTGTTATCATAAAGGGCAACATTCTGGCGATAAGAAATCACCATTAATGGCAATAATACAATTTATTCAGGATATCGTTAGCCAAATCAAAAGTGTATATTAACAAAATAAAAAGATGCTTGTAAGTATGAAACTTCAGAGTCTGTCTTGCTTCACAGGGCAAACATATTGCAGTAAAAATGTAATTTTGAGTGTGTAGAACACATCCTAGAGCAGCAGGTCAATAGCGCGTATAGCTCCCAGTAGCTTCAAACCTGCGTTTCATCCCTCCGGTGAGACGTCGGATCTGCCCCCCCCCCTACTTTCAATATTGCTCCTACGCCCCTGATTATATATATGTATGTTATTTTTATCATTTCATTCGAAAATGGCACAAGCTGCCAAATAGGAAAAACCTCTTTAAAACAACACTGTCTCATTATTAGTCATTTTTGTCAAGAACTACGGAATAGGAGCTTTCCTCAGATATGAATCTTGGGTATGTACGTTAGGGTAGTTTTATAGGCAACAAAGACTCGAAAATGTACTTATACATCTCGACTTTTTTTTATTTTTAGCTCGAATGAGTTACCAGCTTTACTCAACCGTTCAGTTTTTCGAGGTACCTCGACTTTTCACGACGTTCAACTTCTCACGACGATCTACAATTAAGAAAAAAATGGCAGCTCATGACACTTTTGGCGCTTTGGTCAATCGAAACATTTCATATCGTCGATGATTGTTTTGATCGGTCGTCCTTTGTGGATGAGTTGTCACGTACAGTTGAAGACCAGAGTTTCTCCGGAAAAAGATATTTCAAATCCAAAACTCTTAAATTCGTATTGTTACAATGCCAGTATTAAAACCTCTTAAGTTGTAAGTTGATATGGGTTGATGTGAATTATAAATGCTGTTATAACTTAATTATAGAACCTCAGAAACTAATGGACATCTATGTAAACAGGCCTGACATGTACGCCTATACAGGCTCAGCAAGTGGTCATTTCAGTTAGTGTAGAAATCGCCAAATCTGCTTCCGTCGTGCCAGTTCTGTTAGAAACACAATATCTGCTTAGCAGCTTCGTCTGATTATAATTTTTCAAACTAATTTGTGTATACATCGCATGCGAAGTTGAAGAAGCCTGTTATTTTGTTAATTCAACGAAACACCTCGTATACGAATCTTACCCCGAAAGCACACAGAAGATGCTACCAGTAGTCGCTCGCTTTATTGTGGCGTATCGATTTTAATATCTACTAAACTGTAGCAGATACGACCTTACAGGTGTGGCGTAAATCAGCACAAAAGGGCCAACAATTGTATTACCAATTCTAACAACCATATAATTTATCAAACCAACTTCATGAATTGGCTAATAAGGAAATTATTTTTCAAAAAGGCCTGATATAAGGGTAATGCAACACTTAAAGGCACATTCGCCTCGAAAATTCAGAATATTGTTTACATAAAAAACAGTAGTCGCTTTTCTGTATTTTTCCCAGACAGAAGAAGTTAGGAACTTTCTATTTTACCAACTATTGCATTTTTGATTTGAAATTGATAATTAGATTTGTCAAGTACCCGCAATGTGAAAAAAAACTTTATCTGAGAAAAACACTGACGATCGGGTATGAGGGGCTCGAAAAGCCTGTCGATATTTTTTTATATTGTAAACCATAGATAAAAAGACCTTAAATAAGTTAACCGACAATTATCGAAGTTACTGTTATCGGACTTCGATTCTTAGTATGTTTTTGTGCCTATATATACATTCTAACCCTAATTGGAGATGTTTAATGCATCGTATGTTTAATATTAGAGGGTTTAGTTATAGTAAGCTCACGTAAAATGGCTTTCTTAACAAATGTCAGAAAGGCTACGGTGGCGCGTGCGTCTTTAAAGGCCAACTTGCCGCCGCAGCCTGTTTAAATTTGCTAAGAAAACCAATTTACATGAGCTTACTACGACTTATACCACTAAACTTAAACATAGGACACATAAAACATGTCTAGTTAGCTTTAGAATGTAGATATGGGATGAAAAACAAACGAAGAATCGAAGCCTGATTACAACAACAACGATCAGTGTCGGTCAACTTTCGTGTTGGATTACCCTCATTTCAGGCCTTTTTATCTTTGGTTTACACTCAAACAATTACCAGCAGGCTTTTCCAGTCGCTGTTAACCGATCGTCAGTCTGTATTTCTCAGATAAATAGGCCTACGTAAATTACACTGTGCCGTTAGTTCACTCACTCGACTGAAACATAAAATCGCCAATAGGGGGCAGATTGGTTTGTTTACGTTACGGACCCCTACAATTCAAATTTTCAAATTCAAATTAAAAATACAAAGTGACGTCCAAACTTTTAAATTTTGGTAAAAATAGAAAGTTCCTAACTTATATTGTCTGGGAAAAATACAGAAAACGGTCTTTCTTTTTTAATGTAAACAATATTCCTGATTTTCGCGGCAAGTGTGCCTTTAAGATAACTAAATAACTCAAATGATTTACTCTTGTTTTTTTTTTTTACAATTGTGCTTGCATTAAAGGAGGAGAAAACAAAAAAACAACATGCAATTGTATCGAACGGGCTCCCATAGACCATCGTATTCATGTGTGTGAGTCTTGCACATGGTTTACGGTGTGAAAATACAATGAAAATGAATCTGACAGACAAGCTCTTGCTCGATCGTCAGGGGAGCGCGCCATTGACGGTTTGAAATTGACCGGAAAAAGTATTAGTAGATTACTTCCCTTGTGAGCTTATCAGATCTTGTATGGTTATAACCTGCAATGTCAGCGGTAAGACTCAGTCGGAACTCCCTTCGGCTATCTTCGCTCGCTACCGGTCGGCTTTGACACGCCTCGGGCAGTCTGCGCTTTTTATACGGCAAATCACCGTATTTTTGGGCTGAATAAAAATGGCGTCCAAAGTAAATATCAAAATGTTTTACTACCGACGAAAACAGAAAATAAAAATAATTATAAATTTATTAAATGCTAATATCATTTAGAAAGATATTTGTTAATATATTTTATTTAGCCCGGTAAACCACATGTTGTAGACAGACGCAGTTTCGGTACATATCAGGAATCTTCAAATACTTCAATTATATAACTGATCGAGGCTGAAGTTAATAAAGCGAATGTTTCAGTCCCTTACATTGTCACGGGGACACTTTTGTGGGGCCCTCAAGGGGATTTGGGATTTGTACGCTTCACGGCTACCTATTTGGTCGCCATATTCAAAATGACCTGCAGTCTATCAGAGGGTATTTCACGCACGTAAATCCCCGAAGTTTCAGAGTACCTTTTTTGAAAATTCTACAACGATCCTCACAAGTCGCGTAGACAACATAGCAGCCTGTCACGTCTTCCCAAAAGGTTGATTTACTAGCTAGTGTACATTTCAGAGTTGTTAGAGAGTTCGTCTTCTCTTATTACCGCCTCGAAGTGATCGAAATTAACCAAGGTTTAAATGGCAGACTTTCAGAGTTGACAAATTTCTCTTACGCTAGCGAGTGACTGGTGGCCAGGCGTATGCCGATTGGCCGATCGAGACACACAGCTATGCTCTGCTGTGAAGATGGCTGCCGAGTCAGTTTAGGCGTTCTCTGATAACGATTAGTAACTTTCTTATAGCACAGTTTGGTGAGGAAAAATCGCAGAAATATGGTTTTGGTACCGTTAGAAAGGAAAATGTGTCGCGCCTGTACTGTATTTACTAAGTTCTTTCCTTTTCTTCCCCTTTAAAACTTAAAACAGTTATGTCAGCTGGGAAAGGTCGAAAAGATTTCATTTTATACGTTTTTCGGTTTAATCCAGGAGTCAATAAGATTGACATCGTGATTGAAATCACTGTTAACATGCGCGCTGAAATGATGGACCTAAATTGTATATTGTTGTGATAACTTAATTACAGATAGCTGAAGCTGAGAAACTAATGGACTTCCATTTAGGACAGCGTGACACGTATAGAGTACTCAGTGACCAGCTTATGTGGCCTAAAACAAACAGATATGATTCAGGTTGCGTCAATTAGAGACACAATATCTGCTTGGTAATTTTATCGGACTATAATTTTTCAAAAATAATTTCTGTCGGCTAATTATATCAATCTGAGACAGGCTATTATCTTAAGCCGCCGTTCAACATGCTGATTACCTTATTCCTCGAGGCTATTTCACGTTGCCATAAATACTTGGATTCATGTGTATTCAAGTGAAATGGTGTAAATATGTCAAAAGGTTAACCATATGTGGTAAAGTGTTAGAGTGGAATGAACTGCAAGCTTTAACGAACGAGGCGAATAACCTTTGGAAATTTATTATTGTTTAACTTTTATACAGTGTAAGAGGCGAATCAGCTTTAAAAACACACCCTTGTATCGTTCTGTACAGCAAATAGTTTACTATTTATATAGAAGTTTATATTTCTAGGAGATTTATCTTGGACAAAATGTTATTTTGGAGTTGTGATATCACGTTTTTTCATACTCCCAAAAATAATTAGCATTTTTCGTTCATCAGTTTTTACTATTTTATTTTTGTCAATTTTTGGTTGCAATGTCTTTTTGGTGTCATGTAAGTAAAATAGTCAAAGAGTAATAATTGGACAAAACACAAAATTATTGACATTGGAAAAAGGAAAATGCATACAGTATATAGACGAACCGAACTAGTGTTCAAAAGTGGACGGGATAAATCTTGATTCATGTTGGGTCTTAGATAGCTGAAAATCCATACATTCTCGTGCCTAGTAGCACTAAAAGGCGTCTACACAGTACTTCTTGAGAAAAATATCAGACAATGAGAAATTTGACAGTTGATTCCACTTTAAGCAAACGCCCTTTTCTCTCCGGTACCAAAGCAGCCATACTAATTGCCGGCTTTGCACATATTGCACCACAATAGTATGATTGCCCAGAAGGAACATCGATTGATCATGCTCACAAACATAATAAAAAGTTGAAAGAAACGCGATGCTTAAACGACGGTAACGCTTAAGAAACTTTAATGGTATGAAAATTAGGATTATACGGCCTTACGCGAAGGACATTTAAAAATTTAACGCGATTGAAATCAAACTTCTGAAGTCTTGCGCGAAAAGTCTTCGGCGAATGAAATTATAAACTCCTCGCTGATTTTCTTTCAGCACTGCTAAATCTGAGAATGCTTCCAAACGGTCTGGGTTTTTGGAAGGCGGGGAAATGTTTTCCATAGATTTACCATTGCTTTAAACTTATGAGTTTTCATCACGTTACTATCGCTGAAAATTTCCATTACGATGCACTTACAATATCGATCTTCAGTCAACTCTGAAACACGGCGATAAAGATTTACTATCGTTTTATTATTTTTTTGTGATCAGTACTAAAACTGAATAGGTAAAATATTCAATAATAATCCCATCAAAAGGTCTTTTCTTCCCATGATATATGTACGTTTAAGTCATACTTTGTTTAACCCAGAGGCCCACTGGAAAACCGATGAAAATGTGTTCGTGAAGATTAACCATCGGTTGCATTTTTATTTTGTTTCTGGGATGAATTTACATAAATATTTTTTGTCATCGCATTTACAATAGCATATAGACTAAACAAAGACATAATATAACAGGAGAATATATTTTGTATCTTATTCATCGCGATTGGCCTTGACGTTTTACGCTACACTGACGGTTATTTCACTGCTAGGCAACTTTCAGAAGCGGCGATCGAGTAAAAATCCACTCTAAAATTTTAATTTTAATCCAAGTGGGATTCCCCCTGATTTTGGATGAAAGGATCTTATTAGGTCGACGAGAAAGACATTTTTATCAAGGGCGTGGGTGTATCTCGTGGTCGTCTTTTTATGAGTCTTCACAGGAGGAGTGACATTTGAACATCGGTTGGCCATAAATCAAATTTAACTCTTGCAGGTAAATGCCAACACTTAATTCCACGAAAAATAAGTGATATTATTTCGGTTTCCAGAAAATTTCTCTCTTGGATGATTTTGTTGTCCCCTAAGTCAGTGGTTTAGGTGGGTTTTGGATGGCAATATTCAGAATGTATCCCACGAAAATTCACTATTATTATCTTATATTTGTCTCATTTTTATGAGACACGCGCTGCCCAAATAATTATATTTTTCAGTTAAAGCCAAATTCTGAAATTTCCGACTTTTAGTACTACTATAATCTCGAGAATGTACTCTAAGATAACATGTTAAATTAACTAGCTTTAAAATGAATGAACGGTTTTCTTATTTCCTTTCACTTGCAAATTCTGTGGTTGGTATTTTTCCTTTTGGGATTGTTGAGATTAATTGAGAGAAAATGTATACTTAGCGCCATTAAAAACGCACGGTTGAATTTTATGTTTTTACCCCAGTAAGGCTATTGGTCATTTACGTTTTGTTGTGTATTGTTAGTTCGAGTTGAGTTGCAATAACCTGTGGTGTTCCAGACGCGCCTGTCGTGAACATTACGCAACATTTCCTGATAACGTCCAGCCAAGAGTCACTACAGCCCGCCAGGATCGGTACATCGGTTTGTTGCACACACGTGACCGATTTCGCACCGCGACACAGACTGCTCCTGAGAGACAGTGGGAGTTGGAAGGCCCAAGGTAAGCCTCAGCACCATCCGACGCCGTATCCAACAGATACAGATGCATGCACGCCTCCCCTACCGAGGGCCCATATTGACACCCGCCGCACACAAAAACCGTGTACGATGGGCTCGAAATCATCAGAGATGGCGTATCAATTATTGGAACTCTGTCCTCTTCTCTGACGAGTCTCGTATCTGCCTTGATCGTCCTGACCGACGTCAACGTGTGTGGCGCAGACGTGATGAACGTTTCGCAAATGCATGTGTGAGGGAATGAAATCGCTGGGGTTATGGTAGTGTTATGGTGTGGGGAGGCATCACTTCTCACAGACGAACTCATTGTTGATGGCAACCTGAATGCTCAGGGTTACGTGGAGAACATCCTTCGACCTGTGCTGCTTCCATTCCTCCAAGCCAATGCTGGCGTCACGACGTTTCATCAAGACAATGCGCGCCCACACTCTGCAAGGTTGACACAAGTCTTCTTGCAACAGAATAATGTGAACATCATGGAATGGCCAGCTTAACCCCCCCCCCCCCCCCCCCGATCTATCGCCCATAGAGCACTTGTGGCATCAGCTTAAGAATGCCGTTGCACAACGTCAACCCAGGCCACGCAACCGACGTGAATTGATCCAGGTAGTGCAGGAAGAGTGGGACCGGATCCCACAGCACAGAATAGCCACACTCATCAGGTCCTTGCGTCGCAGATGTACTGCTTGCTTTGATGCCCGAGGTGGACATACCCATTATTGAATGATGACACCTTCAATTTCTGTATCAACGATTTGTTTGCAAGGAATAAAAGTCACCAGGGTTTCACATATTGTCAATTCTTTGTCTCGTTGTGGCCAATGCCTTGTTCTTCAATTTTAGAGTACTTACAATATTTTACACTTTACATTTCTCAAAATATTTTACATTCTTTGGGTCGTGCGTTTTTGATGGCGCTAAGTATACAACCGAATTTAGGTGGGCCCACATATTGCAAAGCAGGGTCTCAAACACGCATAATTAATTTATTAAAACGCATGCAAAATAACTATCAAACTCTAAATGTTAGAGATATATTAAGTTTAAGTGTGTTATGGTTGATGTGTAAAGCACATGACGGTTATCATAGATTGGCATCAAAACAAAGCTTGTGTTAGCTTTTTTCAACAATTTATTTGAAATGATTTGCTGAACTGCGCTTTCTGTTGCCTTTTGCTTAGACTAATTCATTAGACAGGACTTCACTTTGATTTATCACCCCCTTATGGGATTGTTAATCTACTTTCTCCATCTGGGAAATCAAGCCTAAGCCCTTTTAATACTGTGATTTTATAACTTATAGCATTTTATTAATTAAAATCGCTACTTCAAAACACTAGGGTGAAAGACCTGCAAAAAATTTGAATAATTATTACTAACGGAACCTTTACTCTCTCCGCTATCCATACCGAGTTTCTTCCAAGGAAAGCAGTTAATACAAGCCTAAAAGGCGCAATTTGAGCACCAATCAGTCGAAATATATAAGACGTCTTAAAGCTGTTAGAGAACGGTTTTATAGGCGATTTTGACCGTTAGAAAATACATGTATACTGCATTTTACAAAATTTACGAAGTTGCCGATAGCTACGTTTGTGTGATCGTGGTCGTCGTGAAAACAAAACGGCTTCAAAGCCAGATTCCGATGAACTAACCACATTTAAGGGCCAGTGGTTTTCAATTGAAAAACATTTTTTGCTATGAATATATTTAATATTATAGATACACCATGAAAGCTGAGCTAATTTAGTGTTGTAACTTTAAACCAAGTGCTTTATCTAAATACTGTGGCCGTTACCCCATGTAGAAAAAGTCAGAGGCCATTCAGACTAAATCCAAGCAAACTTGAAACATGAATTAGATACCATCCGTGAGGCAAAATGTCAGTGGGCGTGGAAAATGTTTAAACAGCACTTATAGACAGCATTTGCCCAAATGATCGTAGCATGTGATCCTGGTGACGGGAGCGATACATGTGGATATATCGTCTAGGCACTTCATATGACATTTGGTTTCTCAGATGATATCAACTCAAAATTTGAACCATATATCAAAGTTAGTGTTGTAGACTGCGTGAATTTAAGAAAGAGAGATTTCACGTAATTTATGATAAAAAAAAATATTAAAAAACGACAGCAAACTGCTCAAAGTGCAGATAACCAAATAATATACATTTGTCTACCGTTGCCGACATCAGATGGATTAGAATAGTGGAGTAATTGTGAAAAGATTCTCTGGAATGCTGCGTTTATACAGCCAGACTCAGGGATATGGTATAACAAACAATAAAACAGACCTATGGGTCCATAAATGCCTGATTGATTTCTTCATTCAGGATGACATAAGCCTTGTGTCTGAAAGGCAAACCAGATGGATCAGACGGATCAAAGGAAATGCTGTTTGTACCAATAGTCACCAGGAAATTACTGCTTCCAGCACATGTAAAACATAACAAAGGGAAGAAGTTTATAAAGGAAATACTATTAAATATTGGAGAGTAAATGTTCTAATTGCTAAATATATAGGTTCAAAATAGAAATTATAAACAATAATAAAACCATTATTACCTTACCTGAAAGAAGGCCGTATCGACGGCCAATTCATTTATCCAAATCATTCGTGACCAGTGTTTGATGTTCTGACCAGTGTAAACATTTGACCTGTTTATCTAATCCGAGGTAAATAATGGACTGCGAATATCCAATAGTTAGATGAACATTTGACAGAAAGATAATTTAATCTATCACAAATGAGCTCCGGATCTGAGGACCACGACCGATGGTGTGATTGGTATTCAAGGAAAACAATATTTGTCTATTTAGATATAAAACAAATCCATTAGAATATTGCTTTGAACCCGTAACTTAACGATTGAAGGCTTGTGTCCGGATCTGGTTAAAAAAGAATTCACTCTTTGTTTTTGTTGCAGTTTTCACTGCTTATACACAGAGAATCCATTCATTCTATTTCGATACTGTTTTAAATGAAAATTGGAAGCTTTAAAACAAAATAGTACGTTATTGTTTGAATTGACATCCAAGTTTTTTTTTTATTATTCACACCGGTTTGAAATATGTATTTAGTTGACAATCTTAAGAATATCAGGGAGTTCACCAAATATAACAATATTTGCACATAAAACATGTTGTTTTCGTGAGTCAAGTTAACAGAAATGTTTTCAGCTCCTAAGGTTTGTTTAAAGTGGCATGAGCTGCCAAAATTCATACTTCTTCATAATTTCTGATCATCACGACAGTAAGAGGCTTTGAAGGCCATCGAAAAACTAAATGATTGGCACTGGAATGAGGAAACTCCATACAGTATGTGGCCTGTAGGAACCGAAAACGTGTTCGAAAAGTTAACAAAATTTAAGTAACCGGGACGACCATTCATTAATTCTAAGCCCAAGTTAGTTCAAAACAATACTTTATCATACATTCTGAAGACTAGAAGCACTAAAAAGCTTTTGAATTGCACGTCTTGAGAAAAATAGCCAATAATTTCAACATTATGTTGTAACGTCAAAATATCAACATTTTGGCAGCTCATGCCCCTTTAATGGCAACATTTCAAGCAACAGTGGATTGATTGATTGATGTGTCACGCCGCACTCAAGATTATTTCACTTACATGACCGCATTTCCAGGTTTAGTAGAGGAGGAAACCTGCTTCGGACGGAGGTACTATTACTCTTACCGACTGGGACACCGAGGCCCCCAAGTAACAGTGTGGAATACCAACCAATTTCCTCATAGGTATTATACTACCCACTGCGGCTTATGAACAAGGTAAAAATGTGACATAGAAAGTGTTTTACACAATGCTAATATATGCATAAAATATTAACGCAATACAAATGTATGCATAAAAACGGCGATAGCTTCAAGATCACAGGGCAAATTATTTTCAAAGCAATAAGAAATAAACATCGTAAACTAATCAACTAAAATAACTAAATATTCGTACACAAATCTCGGGAAAGTAAATTAAAGTGCATTAAAGTAAATTGTCAAGCACTCCTTTGTCCAAAGAGCCCGGGTTCATTTCCCATTAAACCTTGGCAACGCCGCCATATAAGTGAAATAATCTTGAGTGTGGCGTAAAACACCAATCAAATAATCAATCAATCAATTAAAGTATTGATCGAACCTGTATCATCGCACTTTAAAGTTAACAATTGTGACCTGCTTGAACGGTGTGCCTATGTTGTACTAATATATATTGTGTAGATTTTAAACCCAGTGATCAACGCTGACATCTTCAAATTGTCCGCAAGGTATTAATTTGTTACAGTACGCCGAGCCTCTTCAATTTAGAATTCTTGGACGTAGATCAAAGAATGTAGGAAAATAGAAGGAAGCTTATTTCCGAAGTGCTTTGAATTATTGAAAAGATTGTTTGTTTCATTGAGGTATTTAATTGTTTCTTGAAGCGCTCCTACGTCATTTATGAAGATCATTAGGTAGACTAAATATAAGTTCAGTTCAATCGGTGACTTTATTTATGGTGTATATGTCAAGCCAGTGAAAATGAGACGAGAGATATTTCATAAAATTAGTTGTTCAACCGCAGATCTTACTTAGTGATAATGTTAAAACATTATAATGTTAATAAGCTAGGTAGGTTTGGTCAAATGAAGTTTAGGGTTTTAAACCAATTGATCCACCTACTCCAGAAAGAAAAATTGTGGTCCATAACTACATTGAAAATTGTATTTTTCTAAAACTGGCTTCGTCTGGTAGTGTATTACAGCTTTGTAAGAGGCATTTGGAAAACAGTTACGACATACAATTGAGAAGTCAAGTTATACTCCCATATGGGCAATAAATCTTCAACTCACACTGACATCAATACGCGATTCTATTCCCATTTTATTGTCAGAACTTGTAAATTATTCCTGTCATGTAATAAATCTGCTGTATTACCCATTCCAATGGTTTTCTTGGAATTCGAATGCTTGAAATCGTCACAAATTAGGCAGACTAATAACTTAATATAGGGTATTATGCAATGCTTGTTGCGAATGCACAGCAGTTAGCATCTAAGGAAACGTGCGGCAAAACGGACAACTTAAATTTTATGATGCTGATACACGAAAGCTGAACAAGTATAGACTAAAAATAAACTGCATACCTAAGAACATGACATTTTGCAGACAATTATTTGAGAAAACAGTTTTTTCGTGCCGTTTGCTACATAGGTAGGGCTAAAACCCCATATGATATTGTCTTGTAGGCTACAGACCTGCATCTCAATTGCATTAGCAAAATTATAGAATAATTAAAAGGGTCCATCTTTGTTGATTGATTGATTTGATACAAGCCCTTGTAGTGACACCCATCCACGCCACCAAGCTACCACATTATCATACCACCGCGATGCCATTGTCCCATCACCACTGAAATGATATTATTATACATGTAGCTTAAGGCACACCCACTGACAACCCTGTACCGCCACTTATCTAATGCTCCGGCCTTCAATATACAACTAAACTCCCTCAATTTAGTACCTGCAAACTGCCTTTGTACAATATGATAACATCCATACGTTAACAGCATTACAATCGCCTCACGACCGCTCAGTATTGCAGCACCAATGCATACCAAAGCACTATTTTGCTGAGGTGTGTGGTAAAAGAGGGAGAAGTTTATTGCAAGACCTAGCGCACTTTAACTTGGAAACGTAAAGGATAAGTGTTCGCCTAAAATGGATAGAAAAATTACATGCACGGAAGCGTAATTTTGGGGTATGAGACAAGAAATATACTACTCAGCTGTCGTGATTTCGAATGAGAAAAGTACCCATCTCTTTACCTTGTCTGTGAGTTTCCTGGAACCTATAGAGTGTTATATATACACAAGCATGCTAAATTTTGGGTCAGACAATACAACTTACTGATGACGCAATGACTAGATATGATTCGTCAAGCATAAGAGGCAAAACGGACCAATGATTCGTTTTGTCACACCTCGTTTTAGATAGTATTAGCCCTATCCTTTAGTTTTTCAATTTTGGGATTCCATACGAACTATAGCTAGCCAGTCTCCCCTGAATTCTTGCAAAACTATATCATATAACCATGGTAAGTGCATTTCACTCTTTTTTCTTTAATTTTCTTACTTTGGTGGCTAACATAACGGCTGTCATTTCTTGCCATATATTAGTTTATGTTGCGAACAGGTTGGCGCGCACACCTTCATTTTTTATATCTCTTGCATGGACTGTTTTTGCGTCAAAAAAGGCGCAGCGTGATAATATTCGATAGTCCGTTTACCCCTCGTGCTAATTCCGTTCCACTGTGCCCTACTTGTATTTTGTGTCTTGCAATGTCGATGGGGGGTTTGAAAAGACTGGCTACAGCTCCATAAAAAACATTAACAGGGAAGTAGTACAAAACTGAGTCGGTTTCTTATTCATCTCATTTATCTTAATGCAGCTTATTTGGTAGCACAATTTTGTCTTAAACGGTAATGCGTGTATGTTTAAAAGTCCAGAGCCGATTGCTTACGTGCGTGCCATCGGTTAGCACTTTGCTTTGTTCAAGTTGTCTAAAAGTTAGATACTTTGTGCGCGGGGTCAGGCTTCAGTGAAAACCTTATCAAAACTTCATCACACATTTGAGGTTTTGGTTACTCGGGGCTGGCAGCTCAGTACATAACTCGACGTTTGTGAAGGTCTTTAGACACAAATATACAAACAACTTTGAAATCGATTCGTTACCGGTGCAATCTTTTATCGTTACCTTTGCAATCTTTTATCGTTACCTTTGCAATATTTCATCATAACAAATGTCATCCTTCTGATGGCGACCTCAAAGACATTTTCAGAATCATTCTAATAAACCTAGGGGCACACATTGTCCTGGTTCATCGGACATAGAAAATTAAGCTTGGTAATGCAAGCCATAGATCAAACAATACAATGACATTGCAGACAGTTTCTTTCCGAGCAGTGATAAATTATTGATGAGATAGTTTGTCTAATTGATGTATTTAATTGTTTCCTTAAATATATCACTGCATCATTTATAAATAGTAATTAGCAATTCACTTTGCGGGAATACATAGGTCTACATTGTAACTACAACACATAAGCACGCTTACCTGGTAGATATAGCATGGTTAATCATTATTAGTATATTATTCGGAAATTCAAAATACACAACACAGGTAGTATAATGCTAAGACTCATTCATACCATTCAATTCTTTTTTTTTTAAGCCTGGACTTGAAGGTATAAGTAGCTTTAAATTATTGCATTGTAAATTGCAGTCATATCTCTTATTCATCCATTTTCGGATTTTGCAGCGAGAGCGCTATGGGATATCTGTAGCATTTTTATAAAAGTTATTATATTTCTGCCATTTTCCTTAGATATCATAAATCTTTTTTTTTGTTCTAGACAATTAGGATTCCAGTAATGCGACTGATCACCTAAAGATAGAAGGAAGGGTCAAATTGAACGATAGAGGCCTTTTTCTATTTAACCTCGAGAATGGCAGGCAGGCGAATAACCCATTGGCTGATGTTGGTGAGTGAAGTTGTCAGTGGACAGTCCATATCGATGTAGCAGACTGGTCATCTGAAACTGCGTTTGTTCACCAGATGGAAGTTTTCTGCAGTCGGGCGTGTGCAGTGATCCTCTTTTCCCGATTGCTAGGTTAAAATAGCAAAGGAAAGGCATGGTGTGATGAGAGACTAGGTCGGGACAACCCCCAATCTCTAATCAAGCGAGTGAATACCATCTTAAAGACCATCATGACGGCTCTAATTAGAACAATATCCGTCAACCGGCGTTTCTCTCAGGAGAGAACTTTAACGATTAATTGCAAATGGCGTAGTTCATCGGAGACATGATAGAAGACTTTGAAGAACGGAAAGGGATTAAAACGGTTTACTTCATCGCATTTTTTCACAGCCTAAAATATCCTGTTCGTCTAGGAATTTCCTTTATCGATAACTCTGCATTACTTCTGCCGGATTGGAAACGCATACGTAATTCTATTTAAAATGGATTCTTTATGTCTGAGTCAAGATTGGGAAACTTTATTTAAGATGTGGAACACACGCTAAATTTATCACAAATTGATCTGGTTAGCGGAGACAAGTCTTTAAAGTGCACAGCAAAACAATGGAATGTGCGCGTTAGAATTAATTGTCAGTCTACACTCGTCTGGGAAGCCAGTTACAATATCTGTGGCGTAAAGGATCTAAATCTGATACATAATGTTAAATTTGACGTTTAGTGTTACAAATGACTCGAACGGGTCATTTGATCGTGAATCTTATTTAACGGATCATCTTGGTTCAAAAAGAGACAATATGGAATCTGTGATCACTCTAACAACCATATACTGCTTGATCTTCGTTACTGGTGTGACGGGGAATGTGTCGACCTGCATTGTAGTGGCCCGGAATTCCTACATGCACACGGCTACAAATTTTTACTTGTTTAGTTTAGCAATTTCAGACGTTCTCATTTTAATACTTGGTAAGTATTCTGACTTTATATACCTCAGCGTGCTTTATTGGTAGTTTGAACTTTTGTGTGTATCTCTTTATTTTAAATTTTATTATGGAAGTTAGTTTATAGTTCCTTATTAAATCTCCACATTTGGGCAATATGTCCAAACTTAATCAAGTAGCTTTTATATGAACAAAGGACATTACTCTACAGAATTAGCATAATTTCATAGATTACGATGAGATCGCGACTTTCTAATAGGGTACTCCGGTGTCGGTTCTAGGGAGATAAGAATATATCCTCTATTAACCCTTTGCGTGGGTACATATTACACTTTTGTTTTAAATGTTTTTAATTTTTGCGTTTCTGTCCATTTTTATTATTATATGTTTTTAATGTTATAAGGGTAGGCGGAATAAACCTATTTTCGCGGAAATATAAGTGAAATAGCCTTGAGCGCGGCGTTTTTATAAGCAACAAAGCCCTGCAAAATGTGCTCATACATCCCGGCTTTTTTAATCTTGTTTATTTCCACAAATGCCTTCTCTTCATACGGGTTACAAATTTTATCAATAGTTGTTGTTTCAACTTCAATCCTTTAGATTTTCGAGGATCTCCAAACGCTAAAATTCTCTTTTATGAACAAATACAAAATTTTGGCAGCTTGTACCACTGAAAGTGAAAGTGGAACCTGCAAAACAGCCCATAACTTGTTTACAACTTTTTGAAGAAGTTGGATAAATGATACAGTTGATGCATTCTCAGATGAAAATATTCGTAAATGTTTAACCTTATTTCAACAACAACAAAAACGCGTAATCAAATCGGTTAAATACATTTAGCAAAGTCATATATAGAAGTTTCTCGTTATTTATGAAACAAAAATCAGTAAATATTTTGTAATGGTCTATGTTTTTACATTTTAATGCGCGTGTGAAGAAAGGGGTTTGGGATTCGAAAATCTTCTTACAACATCAATTGATTTGTTAAACTCATCAATTTCTCCAAACTAGTGGTACATTTGTAAAGGGTGTTCGTCCGTTGAGCACCGTGTCGTTTGCTATCTTTTTTAACAGTTTGTGTCTTTTTTCATTGATTTGCCATTCGCTCGTTCACAGTTCAGAGATTTTAAATTGAATCAGCTCATTTTCTGCTAGTGATCTTTCCGGGAGAGAGTAAAGTGATCAATCACAGCGACATCCTTAATTGCATTTGTCTAGTTCATGCATAACTCTTTGGTATGGAATACTGACATGTCGCTACAATTAATACACTGAAGTGTCAACTTGCTTATTAAGTTGCTTGATTTATGCTGTTAAAATAGTGGACAATTCAACAAGATAATCAAATAACGGCCCATGAGAGCTGAAAATGGAATAACATTTGAAGCTTTTTATTATGTTTTTCAGATAAATAAGAACTTTATGAGGCCGTCTGGAAAACATCTTTCAAAAAGCCAAAGTTGATAAATTTTTAATCGAAAAAGAGGGAAAAAGTTTCTGGAAGCTGACGTAAAGCAACATGTTTTTTCTGGAATTCGGTGCTTTTGACGTTTGCTTCTAAAGCGTGTTAGTTCATATCCATTACAAATATGGACATTATCCCATCTCTCTACTGAATGTTAGTGTCGTAAAACAACCCCACCCACTTTAAAGCAAAGATGGTAGCACGTGTACCTTCACAGCTTGTGATCAAAAACAACATATTTTTGCTTTTAAAAGATGTTCGAAACTCCCTTTACACGTGGGTTCCATACTAATGAGGAATGATTAATGCATCACCACGAAGTAAGTTGTTTGTGAACAACACGGGCTTTCGACACCTATACCGGTGTGGTTATCGAGTGAAAGCTCGTGTTGTTCACAAACAACTTACTTCGAGGTAATGCCTTAATCATTTCTCATCATTTTTGCTCTTCGTTAATGAATCTCCTTTTTATTCTTAATGAAAATAATTCTTTAACTAAAAAGTAAATATTATTCTAGATATTTAGAATCTATGGCAGATAATGCCAAGAAAATTTACGTTTTTCATAATCTAGCGAAACATGTTAAACCAACGTTTTCCTTTTGTGTTCATTTTTTCGAATTGATGTTTTTCAATTTGTTAACGTTTTGTGGTACTACATTTACATTAGCCCCCTGTGAAGTAACATCAGACGGAGAGTATTTAAAGGAACATTCGATTCCGTGGAATGTAATGGTCCGTGATATTGCTTCGTCTGTGCGATAAAGTCAGATCACTATCCGGGTTTATGAGGTTTGACATGGCAGCTTTGTGTCCCAATTTGCTAATGTAAACCTTTCAGCAATTCGATCCCACGGAGAATGGTAAACAATCGCCTTTAAATTTCTAAGTCAAATCCTGCAATTATCAGCCGTATTGTAATGCAAACTGTGTCAGGCGAGTCCTTGCTTTTGCCGTTCTGACAGAAGGGAGAAAAGTTGGGTTGATTGCTATTTGACTTTCCCAATGTCACTTCAGTACAAACATCTTATCATTTCTATCTGTCTGTCATGACCGAAAACGATATGTCATGTCGACTTGTGCATTTCTAGTGTTTTCTTGACGGATGAAAATTCATATTTTCTGTCGGGGGGATTTTCTTTGTCAAAGTTCCCAAAAACGATTGAATGGTAGGTTGTAACAGCTTTACCTGCTACTACTGTGCGGAAGTGGACGTTTCCAGAGAAACGGGCTTAGCAGTTTTTGGATAAGCAAACCCGGTATCAATAATCGAAATGTCACCAGGTCTAGTAGCTGACCAGTGGCGAGTGCACTAACAAATCTCTATCCGTGTCACGTCGCCCTACATAGAAGACAAGTTAATTTGTTTTCCGGCAAAACCTGGGATTCAGTTAAAATGGTACGAGCTGTCAAGTTGTCAGAAAGAAAAGTAGGAAATCCTACGATACTTTTATAACAAAACGTTAATTAGAAGTTTTCTAATGATATAATACTCTGGAATGTACGCTGTGGCTGCATTTAAAAGTAGCATTGGAATCTGATAAAGGATCCCGGTTATTCGAATTGAGTCTTTTCTTCTCAAACATTTTTGATTAGAGAGAGTGATATGCTCAGCCGAAATATTATTTTTCAGCGTTAGCTGTTTAGTCATCGATTGCACTTTACGCAGTGTTTGCTCGAATATCATATATATATATATGAAAAAAATCTGAATTCCCACAGCTTATGCCACTTTAGCTAAACTTCCCGAAGTAAGTTACATATACTTTGATAAAGAAATGCCATAAAGCAATTGGTACGAAGTGTCAATCTGGAAATTAGAAATCACCACGGTCCTATAGGCCATACAAGTGACCTAACGCTATCGCTGCACTTTTATTCATTGGACTTGGGCTGGAGATTTCACCTCAGAGGTCAACTGTTCATGCGACTTATAACCATTCGGCAAAACAACATCCTGACATTCAACATGGCGTTTGCTCTCATTTACCGCCTTTTTTTTTCTTATCTTACATTTGATTAGGGATATTGTCAGAGAATCTAACATTTTTGACACTAGCAAGTAGCAACTATTGAAGATGCCTATAGAAGCCAACAGTGGTCAGTTCAAGGAGAAAGAGTGGAAAGAGGGCGTCGCCATGTTGACCAATTTCGTCAAAATGGGACTGTTTTGAAACATTCGCTTGTAGCCTTTCTTATGGCCTTTAAAAGTATTACCCAAGATGATATGTGATTATTTCTGCGATATGTCGTGTAAAGGCGTACGAGTTTTAGTCACGTTTAAAGAAGATCTCGCGAGAACACAATTGACAAAAGTCTGGGATTGTAAATACTGAACGTGGAGGCCAAAATCACCATTAGATGTCAATAAAATGAAGAAGGAGATTGTGTGATCTTTATACAATGAGAATGTGAATATTTTATAAAGATGCTGGTAACAAAATCCCAAACTAAAGATGACATTATATAGCAAGATAACTATCTGACCTTCCAGTTCTTCGTGTTTTTGTGCATGTGATTACGATACTCGTGCCATCACACAGTCCCAGTTGACAAGGCTAACATAATCTATACGGGGGACTGTTTCTCAAGAGATTCACCCCAGGCACAAATTTAATACAAGGTTTTTTGTCCTTGACTTCAAAAAAGTTACGTCTACCTGTTTTTAGATTACATCAGCTAGATACGCGCCATATATTGCACGGTCACATTCATATTCATTCTCTTTGCATCTTATGAGCTGGATTTGCCAGTTTAGAGATAAACGTTGAACTTTAGGCACAGAACAAAATGTATGTGTCGTAAGTTGGGAGCAAACGATCACTCGTTATCTCAATCATTTCCCGTAGTAGTTGATGATTAAAAACAAAACTGTCCACAAAATTGAAATGGAAAGAAGTTCAGTTCTAACCTCAATTGAATTTACATTGGGCGGTTACTCCCTGGCAAAATTCGATACACGCGTGTGATTCTGATCAGGAGAATTCGATTGATGGTTTGATTGATTAATGTTTTACGCCGCACTAAAAATTATTTCACATATATGACGGCGTTGCCAGGTTCAATGGGGGAGGAAACCCCCGATCTTCGGCGAGTACCTGGCACATACGGTGACCGAGTGAAAAATCCACTCCGAAATTTTCCATTTTTTGCATTGGGCCTGAGTGTGATTCAAACCCGCGCTGCATAGACGGAAAGTCTATGTGGGACTGAAGGACGATCGCTCTAAACCTACAGGACCACCGATCCATCTCCCCCTCCCCATAGAGTTCGAAGGGTCACATAAAATCAGTCCCAAGTGGTCCTTCAAGCAGATCTCTGTGGCCGGTTGTATTGGCGCTGCATGGTAGTAGGCCACATATCCAATACGCAAGACTTGACCCAGGTCATAGTGTACCTCATTTTCATAAACGTCACAAATAACAGTCTTGTCAGATCTATTTTCCACAACTACTAATTTTATTGTCAACCTTGTCAGTGGATAATTCACCTGTTATCACTATTCAATGAAATGTACGCAGAATTAGGTAAACGAAGCCATATTGAAGCACAAAAGGATAATGACAATGCCTCCAATTGCATGTAGTTCTTTCTTTAGCATAAATACAGTCTCATTAATTTGATCAAAGCGGATTCCTGTACTATAGTACATAAGACTTAAACCTGCCAGTAAGAACTGCATGTAAAGCCCAACAGAAACTCCAAATGAATAATTAGCTGAATCGGCATATAAGAGGTTAAAGTGGCACTTCAGCTAGAGCTAAGACTCCCCACAGGGCTCTAAATGCACTTTCATTTTTCTTTGCAGGTCTGCCTCCGGAACTCTACTCAATCTGGGAATCCTACCCGTGGAGATTTGGCGAACCTTTCTGTATTTTCAAATCATTTCTCAGTGAAATGACATCGTATGCTTCAGTATTGACAATAACGGCTTTCACCATCGAGCGCTATGTAGCAATTTGCCACCCAATTAAGGCACAGACTTTGTCAAGTTTGTCCCGTGCTGTGAAAATTATCATCTCCATTTGGGTGTTAGCCTGCCTGGCGGCGTTGCCTTATCCAGCCTACACAAGACTCGTACATTTCCTCCATGACCCCACCACGGGGCAAGTTTTCCCGGAATCCCTGATTTGCCATGTGCCTAAACAGTGGAGTGAAGATATGAAAATTATATTCCTAACGTCTTTTCTTGTCTTTTTCGTCACGCCTATGACAATAATAACAGTCATGTATATTTTAATTGGAAGAACATTAAAGAAATCTGCGTTTACAAACAAGGGGGATAATTATGATCGATGTTCTCCAGTATCCAGAGCCAGGCGAGCTGTGATTAAGATGCTGGGTAAATCACCTTGTCATTATTTATACAATTAACTTTCATAAGTATTCTTAACCCAGTTTTTTTTCTGTCAATTATTCGTTATTCTGGGAAATAATTGTACTGGTTAGCCTCGCACTGGTTTACCTTGACTTGTTGACTTCATAACCTTTCACAAAGACCTGTAACCCAGTCTCTTTCAATTAATATAAAAGATATGTCTCTGCCATAAGCTACTATTTAACAAACTGAATAAAATATATTTGCAGTTTTTGAAACAGAACATACTCAAAATTTACATAGAACTTGGACGAATGCGAATTTGCTAAAGCCTCGAACATCTCTTAAAAATCAATGCAAACATTGATTGACCAAATTTGTAGCGTAGGCAAAATGTTCTGTAAAATACACTAACCGACGAGCCATTCGGCATTACCAAATGGTCATTAACCGGTACGTAGTTGTCTAGATGTTCTATAGTTTTCATGACCGGGGCAAGGTATGAGACATTTAATTAAACCGTGCAAAAAGTCCAATCGACTTTCCGAAGTTTGGACGAATCGTTCGTTTTGCTTCTTTTTGTTACAAAAACATTCACATAAATTTGGTATTTCAAATACGCACCAGCATATAGAAATAAAAAAGTCTCGAATATCACACAACCATGTGCAGTCTTAACACTGTTAATGCTACTCTTTCCGATTTTGAACGGTAAATCTTTGAGTTTGAGCTAAATAAACTGTTAAAATAAAAAGCTTTGGCAATTGCAATTTTACTAGCTTAGACAGTGAATTGTAATGTAAGATCCTATAACGACACAAAACGTATTTCTTTCTAGTATAACGTAAAAGCGTGGTTGTCAGGTTCATGTACTGTGACATCATATGAAATATGAATGTTTTAACCGTACTGATGCTTTGTGTAAATTGAATTCATCATTGAGTTCAACTGATGAGTCAAATACAAAGCTGTTTCTAAATTCCCAAGCTAAAACAAAATCGGCATTTATCTAATAGTACATTCTGAAACGATGACCACATGTTTCGATAGAAGCCAATCCGTAAACACATACTTTATGTCGACTACTAAATACCCCTTTTTCCTGGCTTTAACACTTGAAAACGTCTGCTGTCTGAGCCGTGTTTTGCAAAGGTAGCATTAAAAGTGGCATCTGCTGCCAAATATAAGATACATTTCTCTGAAACAGACTTCGCTTATTGCTGCTCATTTTTTTGCTAAAAAGTAAAACGTGCGTTGAATTCAGATTGTCACTGGAAGTTGGGCATTTGAAGTGCCTTGGGAAACTAAATGAGCGAAGTTGAAATAAAAAAATATTGATACAGGAAGCAAAGATATGTGCTTATAACGTACAAAATTCAATTAGCCGGGACGCACGAATACATTTTAGGGGATTTGTTATGAAAACTACCTTAACGTACATCGTCGAGTTTGGTATTATCCGAAAGCTCTAATGTTGATGCTCTTAATACAATTTAAGCACAATTAATCCTATATTTTGCAACTTATACCAATTTAAAGGGAGTTGCCTCTACATCTCTAAAATGTCCAAACAAAAACGTCACTTGGTATAGCTAAACACGACAACATTTAGATATCCACCTGGTTTATTATCTTAACTAAGTCTTGTAAAATCAAACAAATGGTTTAATGTCCTAGAGTTCGACCATTTTCCACGAAGACAAACACTTAAAGTGGCATGAGCTGCCAAAATGTTGATATTTTGACGTTAAAAATCAGAAGCTTTTTAGTGCTTCTAGTCTCAAAAATGTACGATAAAGTATCGTTTTTAACTAACTTTGACTTAGAATGAATGAATGGTCGTCCCGGTTATTCAAATTTTGTTTACTTTTCGAACACGTTTTTGGTTCATATAGGCCACATACTGTATGAATTTTCCTCATTCCAACGCCAATCATTTAGTTTTTCGATGGCCTTCGTAGCCTCTTACTGTCGTGACGATCAGAAATTATGAAAAAAGTGTGAATTTTGGCAGTTCATGCCACTTTAAACGAATAGGTTATTAACATTTTGAACAAAACCCAAGTTACCAAACTCCACAGTTAAAAAGCAAAACGAAACAGTACACGAAGAAGATTCTCATTTTAGAGCTCTCAATATTTCATACATTTATTTCTGTGTTTGTTTGTTAACAGTTGCTGTCGTGATAGCTTTCTTCGTTTGCTGGGCTCCCTATCATGCACAGAGATTAATGACGTCACACATCACTTTCCACCAATGGACTCCTCAGCTTTTAGATATTCAAACGTTTTTATTCTATACATCCGGTAAGATCAACATAGAATGCAACAAAAGGCGAAAGGAAAATGCATTAAAAGCTGTGATAAATGTAGACAATGGCCTTTTCTGAATCTTTTTCTTTACCAATTATCTAAACATCTTCATTTTAAAGGCAGCCAACTAAAATTACCATGCTCTAACGTTGCTACTTAGTCGTTTATCAGCTAAATGAATTTTCCGAAAACAGCCCCATTGGGCCTAATTCATAAAACAGTTGATACGGTTAAACTTACATAGCTAACTAAAATTCATATGATTAAGCATTATCGCTTAGTCGGCTATTTGCTGGCTAAATAAGTTTTATGGATTAGTTCCCTGTATTATAGTATTCATCATGAATTGTTCTCTGTTGCAGGTGTTCTATACTATATTGGATCAACGGTAAATCCAGTGCTTTATAATCTTATGTCTCGAAAATTTAGACAAGCCTTCAAACGAACTTTGTGTCGCTGCTGTTTTACCCCTGAAGAATTGGCCGAAATGGGCGGCAAATCAGTGTTATTGTCAGGCGGTACTGGGAATTACACTCTGTACGCCAGCATGAAGAGACTTTCCAAAGACGGAACTTCTATGGTTTCAGTTCAGTTTACTGGTTATACAGGAAGGGGGTATCATACAAACACTGGGTCGATGAATTCCGCTAATTCGTCGCCTGTCCGTATTAAACTGCGTCAGTCAGGAAGTGAGCGTTTATCTTGCAATGGATTCACTGTGCGTAACGGGAGATTGAGTGCTAGTTTAGCAGACAGCACCACCAGGTGTCGCTCTGTGGAGGATGTCAGAGACACAGTCATCCCAAACACACATGTGCGAACTTTAGCAGCTAATAGTTACAACAATTTAGACCGGACACGCACTGGTAACGACGAGCTTATTGACCGACCAGTAAATGGATCTGGAGGCTCATCTCTCAATTGGCTTACTAAACAAGGTGATCGAAATGGAGAATTTGTTTAGACTTGTATCTGTTTCAATCGAATCGAATGTCCCGAGGTGAAATCATCTATGCTCCTTTGTATGTAGTGATTTACTTCTGCAAGTGCATGTATTTGTTTTTGTCGCCAGTGCGAACTATATGGAAACGAAATAATGTGTGTGCATGACCGTTTATGGAGCCTGACCGGAAAAGTTGCGTTTCATTGTTAGGTTAACAAGTACAAGTTAAGTTTAAGGTAGCCATTTTTGATCAAACTAACAACTTGTGATTATCATGGCTTCACCAATAAGTATTTTCAGCGTCATTATCTTAAACCTACTTACTTATCGAAATACTATCTTGTTAATATAAATGAAACTGGCTACAAGCAATTAAAGCATATAACTGTTTGTTAGACAGATACGCAGATCTCTTGTGTGTTTTTATTTTTTTAATTTCTGATTACTGGGGTTACCAGTACATTAGATTACATTATTGTATGATCTGCATGGGAAAGGCTTTTAATCAAGGTGAGAATAAAACACCTGATTCAGGTGTCATCAACAATCAAATAACGCTAGTACAATAATGTCATGTTTACTTTTTCAGAGAAAGAAAATTGGATGTGTAAAGTCATGTGCAATAAAAACATCGTGTTACACACGATTGCTTAGATGAACGACAAGCGAAACTCTCAAGTTGAAATCGACTTGGTTGATGCTGGGATGAATATGAAATTCATCCCAGGTTGATGTTTTCCCCTGAGTCACTCATATAGCGGCGTCGACAGGTTCATGAGAGAGGTGACTCCCACTCCTTGCCGGGTACCTGTCAATTTTTTCACGTAGGAATGTTTTAATTTTTCTTTGAACTGAGTGGGATTCTAACTTACGACATGTCGATGGAAGGCCTGTGACGAACTGCGATACGATTGCTCTGCCGACGCCGCCACCTAGGTCCAGGACATATTTTAGAAGCGCAATTGGCATGTCAAATTGCATCAGAGTCATTTGAAAAGGCATATCTAAAAACATGACTGTTTTTTATCGCGTTATTATCCTGAATGGGATAAAGGGCATTCTAGTAACTGTGCTTGATGTACCATACAGATCACAAATAAAGTGATAGCGCTATGGAATCGAGTCTTGTGATTGGTTCAAATAAATTATAATGCTGCTAGATATTAACTATAATAACGGATTAATTCGAAATAAATCAACATAAAATTGCCACTCTGTATCAGATATCCCGTCGAGTTAATTCCGCGGAGATAAAAAGCTCACGGAAGTTTTTGCCTAAAACTTTTTGACCAAGCTTCTTTTTTTTAAAATAATATTTAACTGAAGCTTACTAAATTTTACCTGTGTATTAATTAATGTCCAATAAACTGTAAAAATTGTTGTCAACATAGCTTAAAAATGGCTATGGTAATAAGGTTTCAATTAAGTAGCGTTTATTAACCACTCAATATGTCCACCAAGCAGTGCCCTTTTTACACTGACCTGACATTCGCTCGTTCACATTTCAGAGATTTTGAATGGAATTAGCTTATTTTTCTGTTAGCGATCTTTCCGGGAGGGAGTGCAGTAATCAATCACTGTGGCATCCCGAATTACATTTGTCTGGAACATGCATAACTCCTTCCTATGGAATAACGACACATCGATACAATTAATACACTGAAGTGTCAACTTGCTTATTAAGTCGGTTGATTTATGATATTTTAATGATGGGCATGGACCCTTTAAAGTCCGAAACCAAACAAAATTAACAGTTTTATCATATCACTTATTTCGGTGACATAACTACTTTTAATATAGACACCCTATCCGTCTGGGAAACATCTTAGATCATTGATAAGGATGATAAATGTATAACAGGGTTTGGATAAAAAGTTTGTAGAAGGTACTGACCAAAACGATTTGTTTTCCTTGTGATCGCGTGCAGTAGGCGCTTACCTCTAACACGGGTAAAGTTTAATTTATAGAAGCCTAAAAATACCTCATGGCCGTGTTAAATGACCAAGTAACAAACAGCACAGGCTGCTGTCGAATATCTTCTTCTATAAAAAGAATAAACCCATATATAAATGAAACGTTGTTTATTAAGACGAAAGTGTAATTTTATACTGCGATTTTTTCAGACGTATTTAGCATATCACAATAATATTATATTTATGAATACTACAACACACGGGCACAGGGAAAATCTTCTTGTATAGAATAAGAGATATATGATTTAGACCTTTATACCCCATCATAAATTGTTGTACTAAACTAAACCTATATGATATTTCATTACGTTGACGACTGACAGGAGCTTGGCCTTAGTCAGTAGAATTTGCTGGAACACTTTGTTATACATTGACAATGCTTACGCATTTTGAGCTATGTCAAAAATATCGGCAGACTGAGATTGAACCCCATGGGATCATTGGAAAAGACAGTAAAATATTAGTTACCCCCACTAGAAAAATCTAGGTAGAAGACAGACAGGGGAGTTTAGCCCTGGCCAGCACATCTTTCAAACAAGAGATCAGTGAACTGATCTAGGCGACCACCATATGACATTATCAGAAAGTGAGGCTGCTTGTAAACGAATCGCAAATTTGATATGTGAAATTTATTTCTTCAGTTGGTGAAACAAAGTTTCTTCGGTAGAAAGTGGCTGTTATCTGAAAACTCAAAACCAACTTTCTTCAAGGAGGCCTCACATTAACGCTACTTACCGGAGCTACATGTTCTTGCACACAGGCCAGCCAGTGATATCGCTTGTTTGAGTCCTGTGCACAATTAAATTTACAAAATCCAAAACGATTGTACACATGTTACTAAGATGCATTTAGCGTTTGTTTACAAATAAAAAAATAATGTATGTCTGTCAAAAATAGCCCGTGAAAAGTGAAGAATGGGCGACGCATCACTCGTCTGATGAGTAAAAATTTAAACATGACGAAAGTCAGTTTAAAAATTAATGTCAAAAAATTTTCTAATTCGTTCAGAAATTAGTGAAAAATCTTCATGCACGATTTGATAAAAATATATGATTGAATAAAAAACATTTAAGTTACTTTATTGGTAAATAGCATTTACAATTGCGAAGTCAGTTGCTGTACATAGCTGCCTGAATGCAAATTCGATCGGCAAAATAGTGATTGTACGTTGCCGTGTATTTCATATCATTTTGAAATATTCCTTCCTTTCAAACTCGGAAAAAATACAATATGGATCTTCTTAAGTGTCTTGGGGGACACTCTCCTTTAAAAATATTTATTATTGTTACATTTTTGGAAAGAATTAAGCCGTTTAAAATCCAAATTCGAGAAGGCCATTTTACAGACTTCGAACAAGACGCCACGGCCGGCAAAACCCATAGACAAACTATTTCTTATAGTCGCCCTTGGAAATCTGAAAGGAGTAAATTTTTATACGTTTTAAAATGATCCAAGGATTGCAATTTCACTCTGACGTTTAAATAAGCTCCGATAAATGTCTTTTTTTCACTACTCTGGACTCCGAAATTCCAAATAACGTCCTCAGTGCCAAAAATAGCTTTTTTGTCTTTAACTGGGTCATGCTTGAGAAGCCTTTTAAAATGCCTGGTAGGGACCGCGTGATTGACAGCAGGAACTCGCACTTGCAAACTAATTTCACCATCCGATTTTAGCACTTTTAAATCATAGATATTTAAATATCTAACTCACTGTCAGTATATTGAAGACAAGGAAAATATATATTAAGATTTGAAGCTGAAAATATAAGGAATTCCACAAGATTTTATTGTCAAATTTAACATTTTCTTTTTATATACGTATGTTTGAAGTGTCCGTTCTAACTTAGACAAAGTTGGAAGCTATCAGTGGATTACGCGTACTTTAAAGGCCCACTTGCCGCCGTGGCCTGTTTAAATTTGCTAAGAAAACCAATTTACATGAGCTTACTACGACTAATACAACTAAACTTAAATATAGGACACATAAAACATGTCTAGTTAGCTTTAGAATGTAGAAATGGGGTGAAAAACAAACGAAGAATCGAAGCCTGATTACAACAACAACGATCAGTGTCGGTCAACTTTCGTGTTGGATTACCCTCATTTCAGGCCTTTTTATCTGTTTTTTTTACACTCAAACAATTATCAGCAGGCTTTTCCAGTCGCTGTTAACCGATCGTCAGTCTGTATTTCTCAGATAAATAGGCCTACGTAAAATTACACTGTGCCGTTAGTTCACTCACTCGACTGAAACATAAAATCGCCAATAGGGGGCAGTTTGGTTTGTTTACGTAACGGGCACCTAACAATTCAAATTTTCAAAATCAAATTAAAAATACAAAGTGACGTCTAAACTTTTAAATTTTGGTAAAAATAGAAAGTTCATAACTTATATTGTCTGGGAAAAATACAGAAAACGGACTTTCTTTTTAATGTAAACAATATTCCTGATTTTCGAGGCGAGTGTGCCTTTTAAGTAAATTAAACGTATTCGAAGATTTAAAAAAACAAAACACAAAGCAACAAACAGATGCAACATATGATTTTATTTGTTCATTTTCAAGTTGTAAGAAAAAATAACCATACGGCGTCAGTGGGGTTTTAGCCGACTTTTCTGCTGTCGCCATACGATGTCGGTAATGAAGCAGGCTAGCACTCTAACGCCATTTGGTGACAGCGGTACCGAATGTGTTAAATGAAAACATCAACGACGAAAAAAATATATGTTGTATAACTTGACCATATGAGGAAACAACGCCAAAAAAATTCATCAAGATCCGCCTGGTAGTTTTCTTGATTCTGCGATCACAAACTATGTAGGTAGAAATCACAGAAATAGCTACCGGCCGCCATTTTGAATATGCAAATGAGCAGCGAGTGCATAGTGCGCAACGAGGCCATAGGGTTAACCTGCGTAAAACATTTTACGAATATCCTTTCATTACTTTAGGAGAACAGTGATAAAAACAAAAATGGCCAGTGGCCGCCATTTTGAATATGCAAATGAGCAAAAAAGTGCATAGTGCACAACGCGGCCATAAGGTTAACCTGGGTACAAAGTTTTACGAGGACCCTCTCATTACTTTAGGAGAAAAGTGATAAAAAGAAGAAAAACAGAATGGTCGCCTAGCGGCCATTTTGATATGCAAATTAGCGAAAGAAATAAATGTTGCACAACTAGCCCATAGGAGGAACGTGCGCGTGAAATTTAAAGAAAATCCGACGAGCAGTTCTCTTGGAATCGCGATCAAAAGAGAGAAAAGTGATAAAAAATAGAAAAACAAAATGGTCGCCTAGCGGCCATTTTAATATGCAAATGAGGCCAGAAAATTGATGTTGCACAACTACACCATATGAGGAACCAACACAAAAACATTTCATCAAGATCGGCTTGGTGGTTTTCTAGATTCCGCGATCACAAACTATGTAGGCCAGCGGCCATTTTAATATGCAAATGAACAAACAAAATAGGTGTTGCACAACTAGACCATCAGGGGAACATTCTATGAAATTTGATGTTGATCCGACCAGCAGGTCTCTTGAAATCGCGATCACAAGAAAAGTTTACAGACACCGGACGACGGACCACGGACAAAATTCGATTTGATAAAGGGGCTTTCACAATTGAGACTTTCGCCGCACGGTCAAAATACTGAAATCGATTGCACGGTGGAGATAAAATTTTTCGGGCCGCAGTACAATCGGAAAAATTACCGCAAGAAAATAATCCACTTTACGATTGGCCGACCGGGGCATCGTAAGGACGTGGCAAGGTTCCCGCACGTTTTAATCCACGAATCTCTTGCGGCGAACCGCGCGGAGTGACGCAAGCAACGCACGTCTAGCGCACGTGTACCTGTGAGACAGTTACGCGGAGGTGCTGCGTGATTGGTTGGAACGTGCGGCGTGCCGCAAGATGCATCGTGCGTCATTGTTTTTCGCCGCGCACCAATGAGCGGGCGCCTTACGGCGTTTTGTCAAATCGTGCGGCGATTTTGGACTCCGCAGACGTGATTGCAGTATAAAATTAGATCCAAAAAATCGTTAGAAAAAGAACGTCAATCTATTGAGGAAGATTTTGAAGCACCCCGAAATATATACCTGTAGCACAAAAGGGTATTTTTCGCACGGTGAACGCAAGGCGGTGCAAGACAGAAGCGGCGAATCGTTCAACGGTTTACGACTGCCACAAGGTTGGCGGAACAAGAAATTTCACAGTACGGAGCCTCTTACGACACAAAAAAAATCGTGCAACAACCGCGCGTCAAGATACAACGGTTTACGGTGAACGTACTAGCGCCCGCACGGATCAGAGGTAATACAAAAATTCGCACGGCCGACAATTGGATTCCATGTGCACACCAAACTTTTCTGCGGCTCTTGCGGCACAAACATTCCATGTCGATGCTGGCCTTGTTATACTGAAACACTATTATAGTTTTTTCACGACATCTTCCCAGGTCCAAGTTCAGACCCAAAGGATAAATAATTTGTAGTGTTTGAATCCAAAAACTTCCCCTTTCCAAACGTTTGTGCTTCGTATCTGCAGCGGAAGAGAGAAAAGGGATTTTCTCAATAGGCATGGTTTCAAAATGGTCCTTGACCGAATGACCCACAGTGTTAAAATATTGTGCCACGGGCACATCATGTTTAAGTCTAATACTAGATAAATGGTTGGCTGCTCGCGGTAATATTATGTGTATACAACTGATGAAAACATCCAATAAATACATTCTAATGGCAAATGATGGTGACTTCTGTCACGTACTAATATATGTTGGTTAAGCATGTCAAAATATTCTAGAAATGTAGATTTAGTCCATAAACAAACAAAAACAGCTTTAGGCTATGATCTGAAATCTTATAAATTCAATTATGATTGATTGATTGTTTGTTTGGTGTTTTACGCCGCGATCAAGATTATTTCCCTTACATGGCGGCGTTGCCAGTTTTATTGTGGGCTCTATGCCCGAGGGAAACCCCCGACCTTCCGTTGGTAACTGGCAACCATCCCACATAGGTCGTTCGAGTAAAAACCCAGTAAGAAAATTTTCAATTTTTTTTGCACTGAGTGGGATTCGAACCCGCGAAGCCATTGGTGGAAGGCTGTTCGGGTTGAGCGTCCAACGTTTTACCTACTGAGCCACGGAGGCCCCGCACCATTTTCCAATAAGTCTTGCTTTTTGTTATTCAATTCGTCGTGTCATTTCAGAGCTGGTATGTCAACGTATGATCAACATATCAGTGTCTAACTTGATGCCTTATTCAATTGGCATTAATTTCGTTATCAGCCATATGTCATATGTCAGTTTTTACCAATTTCTTACAAGTCATCTAATAGACTTCAGACCGTACATTATTCCTGTATCATAAACCGCGGTATGTGTAAGAGTTGCCAGGTACTCGCCGATTGACTAGGGTTTCCTCCGAGCAAAGGGCCCGCTTTCTTCACCCACTAAACCTGGCAACGCTGCCATGTAAGTAATATAATCTTGAGTGCGGCGTAAAACATCAATCAATCAATCAAATCAATGCATCATAAACAGTAACATTGAAGAAATTATTTCTTTGAAATATATTAATATCCATGTACATATAACATGGATAGATTCATCAACGCTTAATGCGAAACCACATAACAAGTCTTAATCGAATTATGTATAGGGATAAATACTTTAAACCCGCTTCGAAATCGTTTCATACACATAGTAACGGCGGCATGTTGTATGGAAAAAAGAAAGATTTCCAAGACCTAGACAAATTGGCGACCATCAGCTATAAATTGTTAACTGTATTAGCGAATGAATTACATGAAGCCCAACAGTTTTTCGCCCCGTTACGATAACCATTATAGTTTTGGAAAAACATTTTGTCGCCAACTCACGAATTGAAGAATCCTTAGCGTTTGCTGGTATGTTCTTTTGAAGGTTTTGATGGTTAGTCATTTGAAAATAAGAAAGCAGGAAAGCAAATTAAACTGAGCGCTCCCTAAATGACGTTATGAATTAATGCTGCATGTTTAAACAAAATAAAGACAATTTAAGTCAGAAATATACTTATGAACTCAATTTTACAGTAATCCGAAAACAATATCCCTAAAGCATTGAATAAACGTTATTCTTTTTTTTTCAAGGTAAGATTTTGCAAATCAGTCTCAATTCTTAGTCCATTCGTAACACAGACAGGCGACACTACTTTAAGCATTCCTTTTAAAAAGAACCAGGTCATTACAGATTATACATTTCACGGAATGACTTAGCATACCACCATCCCATATATGATCCAATTGCACGTTTTTAAGCGAAAAAGTGTATTTCAATTTCAGCGTTTAGTGATTTTTTTCAATTTTTAGTGTTAACAATTTTTTCATCCCAAGACGATTTCACTATATTAGTAACGGTTTTATTTTAAACTAAGATGGGTTACTTATATGATGATTGTATGAAATCTATTTGGTATAACAAATGTCATTGTTTGAGAAATCCATTACGGGATGATTGCTAATGTTAAAACCGCTTGAAACGTACGCTATGATCCTACAGTGTATATGGGATGGTAGTATATCAGATCATTACTTCAACGGCACGATCTAGAATAATCTGGTTCTTGTCAGAGAGGGTAGTCGGAGTTGTATCGGATGGCACAGCTGCTTATATGCACTGTGCTTGAATGGTCATTTGATTCTAGGGGATCTAATAGTAGTCGCAGTCTGTGCGATAAAGTCAAATCAATATCCTACATTACCAGATTTGATAGCGTGGTTTTGTGCTTCAATTTGCTAGAGTAAACTTGACTGAAATTCCACCCAAAGGAATATACCTCCGTATGAGTTCCGTGGAAGAAGAAGTGTTATTTTTTATCTACTATTCATTGAATGCTGTTTAACGTCGTATTATTTCACCAGAGAAGCTATTGGATACTCCCTCAACTAGCATTATAGACCGCTCTATTGCGATACTGTCACAACCACAATTGTTTTTGGACGATTTCTTCACAAGATATGACCGAGACAAATCGGTTAGGGGAAACAGAGGGTCAATGAACACTTCCAGATAATATCAATGCAAGAACCGAGGGAATCCGACTGGTCGGATTATCCTGGCAGAGGGGGTGGGGGGGGCTTGTTTAGGCAAACGAACGTTGAGCAGCAGCAATAAACAGTAATGTTGCAAGCAGTCAGTCAACCCAGAAAGGGGGTTCTAAGAATAAACAAGAGTGCCAACTGTGGCACAAGTAATAATTTATTTTAAAAAGGGGCTGTTTTCAATACTGAAAAACAGAGTTATTGCTCTCTCGTCCCCTGTAAAAAATACTTTTCTATAAGGAATGTGGCAAACGTTATTCGGTTTCAATCTTTCCTGCTGTAACATATGGGCCCTTATTTTACCGGGTCTTAGATAATGAGAAGTCGCTTGTTCTGGGCTTAAACAAATGTAGCCACCAAGCAACGATGACAAAACAGAAGGTAATGATTCCTGGCTGCAAGCTTCACATGTATATGTGGTTGAAAATCTCCGGCTGACAAACTCCCTTGAAAGAAAGACAGCAATACAGATTGGGTCTTAAGGTTGTTCAAATAATAACTAAACGCCTCGTTAATTCTACTGATCCTTTTGCTTCAAGATTACGACAAACTGGGCTCTCTCGTGTTAAAATAACACGATAATCCAGTTTCGAATGACACATCCACTCCTAACCTCTCTCTGGGGTGTGGCTGAGGAGTACCAAGAAAAAAGAAGTCGGATTCGGTTTTTGATATCGATTGGGGATTTTAATTGTTTGCATTAGCAACATTTACTCTGCCTAGTTGCCAGGTTTAGTGGGGGGGGGGGGGGCGGGGCTCTTTGTCCAGAGGAAACCCTCAACCTTCGGCGAAGTACCTGATATATCATCCACATACGGCGATCTAGTGAAACATCCACTCAGAAATTGAGCCCAGGGAGCTCAAAACAAATCAACTATTCTTATCTTGCAATATACGTGAAAATATATGTGAAATACTCTTTGATAGACAGTGGGTCATTCTGAATGTGACGACCAAAAAGGTAGCCGTGAAACGTACAATTTCCATTAATTTATCAGAATTTATGAAGAATCTTTGCATTTTGGCAGTTCATGCCACTTAATGGGAGAAGGTGTACAATAATGTTTTTAGAGATAACCCTAACCCTAAGGCCGCGGTGTTTGTTGATTGATGTCATCACACTGGTGCAAAATCCTGATTGCAAATTGTTCTTGTTTCCTCTGCATCGGTCTCATGCATAAATGAAATTACCAACTTTAAAAAGAGAAAGTACTAGAGTATAATCAGTTACTAACAGAACTTGCTGAACAATTTTATGGGCAAATGTTTGAGTCACCAACAACCTAGACGTCACACGGTTAGGTTATTTTATTGACCACTCCAAATTGCAACTGGCTGTGAAAACCAATCTCTGTTATGTCATCCAATATGGAAGAAAGTCCATTATATCCGAGGCATTAACTATGGCAAATTGTGTTATCACAGCAATATTCGTCCACCTGAGCCAGCGGTCGGTATACTGAGAATGATGCATTACTCAATCTCAACTGTTAGCTTCTACAACCGAAAGGGTTCGTTTACTGGTGACCATTTCAGTAATAACATTTAGAGATTAAGAACAATGAATAATGTAAGCTCCTTTTTCTTACTTACGATTGATCTCTGGTTTAATGACCGCGTACCAAGACTACCACATACTTTCCCGAGCGAAGAGGAAAAAGGGGGATTAATAGCAACAATGACAGATTTTTTTGTCTTTTTTACAAGATATTGTCATTAACTAATAAATTTGAATATCTTGTATTATTATGGTCTCCGGAACCAAATGTTTCTATATCATCAATCAAAACATTGTATTATTTTCTGACGAATGTTAATCGATCATCATGAGATATTGCCTAAAATGTTTAACCGTCTTCTCTTAGCTGATGCATCCGCATTCATGATCTTCTGAAAGGGTGATTCGTTTTTTAGTTTGGATTAAAATACTGTACTGCAATAGTTCACACAAGAAAGGAAGATAATGGCTAAATCAATAGTTATTACGTTTCTCTTTAATGGGATGTACATGGCACTCAAACAACTTTTTATTTTTGTAGATTTCTGTATGGTTTTGAAAACAGTAATTTCCCTACTAGACATTCCCACAACTTTTCTGTGAATGTTCGAGGTTTGTAGTCTCAAATATTTGTTGATGTATTAAACCTAAGTCGACATAAACGTTATTTATTTGCAGGTTATTTCAAGCAGTTTCTGATACTGATTCTGAGGAGCCCCCTAATGGTAAAACACAGTTTTACTTAATTTCTAAAAGCTTGGATGCAGTGTACCTTACTTATCACCTCAGTGTGTATCTGAGTGAAGGCCATTCGAATTTATGTTGTGACGTAAAGAAAATTGGTTCCATCGGCCAAAATTGACAAAACTAAATCAACCTGGCCCCAATGGACTACCATAGGCTTTGTACGAAAATTAAACCAAACACTGGATATATTATTTATAGTCTTCTTCTAGATGAAGCTATTAAAAGGCAGATGGTTGTTTGGAACATGAAAATGAATAGAGTGTCTGACAAATGTCTGCTGCTCAAATCAAAAGCACACCCAGACAGAAAAAAGTTAGGAACTTTCTATTTTTACCAGAAATTGAAAGTTTTGACATCATTTAGTATTTTTAATTTGAATTTGAAAAACAGATTTTGGAGGTACCCGTAATGTCAACAAACTTCGAACCTGATCGTGTGCAAAAGTGCCGTAAGGGTTCGAGTCGTGTGGGCGATCTAACGACACAGTATAATTTTACGAACTTTATCGAAGAAATCGAGTAAAAGGGATTATAAAAGTCTGCCGAGTGCAAACCACAGACAAAAAACCTTGAATGAGGGTAATCCAACACTTAAGTTAACCAATACTGATCGGTTTTGTTGTTGTAATCGAGCTTCGATTCTTTGTTTGTTTTTCCCCTTCATTTATATATTCTAAATCTAATTGAACATGCTTTATGTGTGCTATGTTTAATTTTAGTGGTTTTAGCGGTAGTAAGCTCGTGCCAATTGGTTTTCTTAAAGACCCACTTGCCGCCGTAGCCTGTTTAAATTTGCTAAGAAAACCAATTTACATGAGCTTACTAGGACTAATACCACTAAACTTAAACATAGGACACATAAAACATGTCTAGTTAGCTTTAGAATGTAGAAATGGGGTGAAAAACAAACGAAGAATCGAAGCCTAATTACAACAACAACGATCAGGGTCGGTCAACTTTCGTGTTGGATTACCCTCATTTCAGGCCTTTTATCTGTTGTTTACACTCAAACAATTATCAGCAGGCTTATCCAGTCGCTGTTAACCGATCGTCAGTCTGTATTTCTCAGATAAATAGGCCTACGTAAAATTACACTGTGCCGTTAGCTCACTCACTCGTCTGAAACATAAAATCGCCCCTGCGAGCAGTTTGGTTTGTTTACGTTATGGGCACCTAACAATTCAAATTTTCAAATTCAAATTAAAAATACAAAGTGACGTCCAAACTTTTAAATTTTGGTAAAAATAGAAAGTTCCTAACTTATATTGTCTGGGAAAAATACAGAAAACGGTCTTTCTTTTTTAATGTAAACAATATTCCTGATTTTCGCGGCAAGTGTGCCTTTAACAAATGTCAAACAGGCTACGGTGGCAAGTGGGCCTTTAAATAAAAAAATACATCAATTTTGTACAAAATAAGATGTGTTTTGTATTCAAACAATGCTACGGGACAAATTACAAACACTTAGATCGATATTCAACGACTTATTCATGCCTTTTGATGAAAACATAGACCAAATTATCGCTACGCCATCACGTTCACTGGCGGAGGGATAAAGACAATTTGTACATAATAACGTTGGCAGTAAGTTGGTGATATCGTGAATTCGCTACTATTCTCATATAACTTCGAGTCAGACTTTTTCTCTCTACACGCCCCTAAAGGAACCTTGTTCCGCTGCGCTTCAAGGCGGCTCCAAAAACGGAACAAAAGCAACTGCATTCATCATTATAACATCAACTCTTCTCATTTCGAATAATCATGCTTTGGGAATTGACTGAAACCTTTGCTAAAACGATCAAGTTTTGTCCAAAAGAGCAATTTTCCTCGCCATATTACTATTATGTTTTTTTTCAATTGTACGTTCTGAACAATCTTTAACCCATATCCACAATGTTCTTATCTGCCAGGTGCGTATAAAAAACGTTGTTATTTACACTGTTCTTATCAAAGTTATTATCCCCGAGCAGCCATCAAATACAATCAGCTCCTCTCCCGGCCCTCCCTTCAATATATTACCATTCCACATAGGATCGGATCGTACTTTAAAAAAAAAAATTTCATCAAATCACCATTCAGGTAAATAGCCATAGCTTAAAACAGAATCTGTTTTAAGATAGTGATTTGATGAAATCTTTCTTTTAAATATTGAAGGAAAATATTTCTGAGCATGACAATTCTTACACCGTGGATTTCTACGTGGAAGCCAACTAGCGGTCTGAAAATGAATGTATATCTGTCCGGTATTCAGAGTTTTATCGAGTTTGGTTGTGGGAAGTTCTAACTTATTTTGCTGAAGATTAGGGAAACTCTTATCAGTTATATAACACCATTAAAAAAGTGAAGAGTTTTAATTTCCAGATGTAGAAAACGAATTGACAACCAAAAAAAGGGAAGTGATAAATCAAAGTAAAATCTAGTTATATAATCTACAGTTAACGCAACCAGCTCCGAGACAAATACACAATGAAATGATTGAGTTCAAGCGTCCAGACTCTTGCAATTTTCTAAAAAAAACACTGTAATAATACAAAAGAAACGAACGAACGTTCAGTTACACATTACGTTGAAAAACAGTAAGAATTGTGTGTGGAAAATACCATTCTTCCTTTTTACCTTTAAGCAACTCTCATAAACAAACATAGATAGGAAAAAACGTTACACGTATTCGTCACTAAAATAATATAACGTCGTTTGTCATTTTAGATGTAGGTTTGTAAATTAGAAGTCACCCTTGTCCTAATGTCCAGATGTCAGCTCAAAGGCCTCAAATCGCCATTTTTATTGGAAAAATACATTGGGGTGTATAAAAAATATAGTTAAGAAAGCATTTAAATCTCTGAACCAAATTATCACCCGCTGTGTAATGTAAGCTGTGTCAAAAAGGGCTTAACGTCACTGGCTGCAAGAATAACAATTTATATTTGATTACCAATCCTTCTTTTAAAAGTGAATTGCACAATTCCCATGTTACACAAATCCATATAGGCGTCGCATGATCACTTGATATGTTGGATTGGTTTCTCGTGCTACTACGAACTTAAGCCGGTCACGAAGGACAGTATATTAATATTTCGCTAATAAATAAATGATTAAAACACTTCCCAACGGAACTTATTAAACAGAATACTTATCCAGCTAAAAAAAAATATAAAACATAATTTTTATTATGTTGAGTAACATAAAATGACAGGTGCTATCTTTAGACATCCGACTTCTTATTATATGTTTAGGCGCGACATTTAGACCTTCTGCCTTATGTAAACACGTTAATCAAACTTTCAATGAAACGCCCTTCAGTCATTAACGTATGTAGCTAAACGAGCAAAAACGTTATGTTACAATGTGTGACTTGTTTGGTAATTAAGGTAACCATGTCTGGCCCACTTTTTATATTTATAAAACAATTTATATTACATGAATAACAATCTCTTTAATGACACTATTTTCCTGTTTTACTGTCTTACAAGATAATTGAATTGGCGAACCTTGTGTCAAATTATGTATTTTCTTTCCCTCGGTAACTTTTGATGGTCAAGAAAAAGTCGCCAATCATCAAAAGGTTTAGTATTTTCCAAGGAATCATAAAACGATATCCAATGTGATACTGTCCGAAGAGTTTGCCATCTTCTCTTACCTGATCCAGGGTTTTTGACAGGGTGATTTGTTTATCCTTTGGAGTAATCCGGATGGGACATTATCACAACTTTGTTAATCTTGTATACCTCCTGGAAAAGACTGATTGATTGGTGGATTATTTCACTTATATGGCGGCGAAAATTGACAGAAACACAAAATAGTAAAAACTGGTAAAACAAGTGTAAATTATTGTTTTGAAGTATAAAAAAAACGTATCACATATATCTCCAAAACAGCCAAACATTTCCACATATGTCATAGAAATATAAACTCTATATAAATAACTATTTGTTTTATCCGAACACAATATTATAATAACTAGATCTCTGAGAATGTTTAAAAAGATATCGGGCTATACCATAAATTAAAAAAAATTGCCACATGTTATTCGCCTCGTACGATCAAGCTTGCCTGTGAGCTGTGGACCCATTCTCATGGTCCGGAACCCACACGTAGGCCTTGGGAAAGACAAAATACCCTAAACTGCCCAGCCGATCTGACAGCCTGCCATTCTCAGGACTGCCTTGACATATTATGACTAGAAATTAGCAGTTTTGACTGTTCAACCTTTCAGTTCCATGTCGTATTACATGTATCTCTGGTCCATACATTTTCTATTCGATGGTAGCTTTTGATGGGGTTTTCATTAAATGATATTATGATAACTGAGCCTTCTTCAAATAGTTAAGAAAGTAGTTAAGAAATGATAATCCTTTCCACGCCATGTGTGGGAAAACCGCTTAGTTATACTATTGATCCTTTTGCATGTAGACTAGATGTGTGAAAATTTGCCAAAAATTAAAGGAGTGTCATCCTCGTTTCAAATCCATAAATTCTGACTTGTTCGCTGGATTGTCCGACAGAAATTCGATTTCAGCTTGATGGAATGGTCAAGTATTGGACAGATATGTTACAGGTTGAAAGACAAGGTTGATTAACTAGATTCTAATATCTGTTTTTTTTTACATTTGATGCACTTCGGGTCAAGGACTATACCAAGGTCACATTTTTAATATTTCGCAATCGTTATAGATTCAATTCTTATTACACAAGAAATATGTAAACATGTACCACCAGGATTTACATTTGATTGAGGCCGGATTATTTCAAGAAGTAAGGTAGTTGATTCAAGAAAGATAAGCATGATTTCATCCATGTGTATGGATTAAATTTATTGTTACAGCAATTTAGAAAAAATGTGAAAGGGAGGGAAAGCTGAACGTACTGTAACTGTCGAAGAAGTCTTTATTGTAGACTTCAAAGTAATGGTATTTGTTGAAAAAATGTACCCTACGTCTTCAACAATTGCAACCAATCCTCGTTATTCCAATATTACGGCGCAAGGAGTTTGTAATAATAACCAACAATCAATAAATGATACGGATATTCTTTTAGCAAATTATTATCCATCCCAACGTGATATTTCTAGAACTGTTTTACCGTGTTCTCTTATCTGATGTGACAAGATTCCCGTTCTCCTGACAAGGCGATTAGTGTGTCAAAATGTTGTAGAATAGCCCGATGGTTCTTCGACACAAATATATATGCTTTAGAGTAATACATCTCTGCATGCAGAACAACAGCTAAACTAACAAGCGAATCTAAGAGCCTGTTATTCTCAGAGTTGTTTTTGTTTCACTTTGACCTCATATTTAGCAGGTTATTGAATGAAAAAGTTATGTTCCACTTTTCACTTGTCTTATATTATGATGTCTTTCGCTGTTTTTCATATGTGATTGAACAAATTTGAACTGCTATTGACATAAATGGGACCTGTCAATCATTTGGCTTCAAGACATAACTAAAAACAAAAAGGATGATAAATATCCCTCAACATTCGGGGCAAAACAAAAAAGCAGTAATGAATTTAATAGTTATTTTAGCTTTTTAGAGGCTTATTCGTAGACTGATATTTTAGTCGTGGTCATGACTCTTATGTTTAAAACGGCATGAGCTGCAAAAATTCTGCCTTTTTCACAAATTCTGATTGTCAAGGAAAATTGAGGACGAAGTATATTGAAAAGCTACAAGGTTGACGTTCAAATCAAAAAAGACTATTGGTATAACCGCTAGCCCGTGCGACCCAAAATTGTGTGAAAAGAACTGACAGCATTCAACCAGTCACCACCAGCCCCGATAGCTCAGTCGGTAGAGCGTCCGCTTCAGGCCTGGGAGATCCGGGTTCAAGCCCGGGTCGAGTCAGACCAAAGACTTTAACAGTGGTAGCTGTTACTGCTTCGCTTGGCGCTCAGCAATAGGAGTTAGAGCAGCGACTGGTTGGCCCGGTGTCAGTATACTGTGACTGGGTGAGGGGGCTTGCTGGTTGTCTTCGGCAAGTCGTCTCGGTGAGACAGCACCTAAAAGAGCGGTGGAAATCCGCCCTGTCACAAGGAGACAACGTCTTCATATAACCGAAATACTGTTGAGCAGGACGTAAAACCCCACTCACTCAACCAGTCAGGATGTGCATTTTAGAGTATTTGATGCTTATAAAAAGTACCTTACCGTACCTCCCTAAGATTGTTATGAAAGCTGTTATTTTACACTTCTTTAAGAAAAATTGTGACTAAGTTTCTAATTTTGCTTCGACCAACATTTCCCTATTTTTGACAGTTTTGTATCCAAAATGGCAAATATTTAAAGAATTGTACTTCTGTCTCTACTGCCAGCAGAATAATGTAATATAGCTTAGTCAAAGTCTTGGTCGTGGGTGCCAAAAGTCTGTTGATGAAAAATGTAAATAATTGGCCAAATATCAATATCAAAGTACCATCCTCATTTCAAACTCGAAAATGCTCGACTACAAACTAGATTCAGCTTGACAGGATGGTATTGGACAGATATATTGAAGATTGATGGACAAAAAATCCAATATCTGTCCTTTCGTCTTTTCGCTTCAGTCAACATGTAAATGAATGTCGGCGCCACGCCTGTACTGTATCACCTGTACAGTTGCAAATCTATGTAAATCAAATTTATCTTTTTATATTACAGCATTTACACTTGCTTTTAACCAGTCTGTTTTCAAAAGTATAGCAGTGTTATGCTTACAGCTTTACATAATTGCATGGGACAAACAAACAAGCAAGTAGAGAAAAAAGCAAATTCCATGGCTAAAATCCAAGCTCTTTTTGGATATCATTTCGTCAGCACATTTCGTTTTATCCCACGGAACAGTAAGTTACACCATAACTTTTTAATGACATTTATAAGTAGGGCAAGGATAAGACTTGGACATTTTTTCTGGCTTACTACTCCTGTATTAATTTAACACGACGTTTCGCTGGATATGCCTCCAGATATGCCTCCAGCGAAACGTTGTGTTAAATAAATACAGGAGTAGTAATCCAGAAAAATTGTCCAAGTCTTAGTAAGTTACACTCTTTTAAAACATGTATTATAAATTTGTTTCGGTCCGTTTTTTATATTTGTCTTGATGTTTAAAGTGTGCTTGACGAAACTTCTGTTCACCGACTTTTAAGTGGAATAATCTTGAGCAGGGCGTAAAATCACTCGATCAATGTGTGATTCACCATCAATCACGAATGTCACCAGTTATAATTAATAAACAGTGATGTATGGACCTAACTGACAAGAATAACAACCTGCAGACAAATAAATAGTATGATTGATGGAACATAAATTTGATAGGGTTCCCACAGTCTCGCAACTTTTGTCTATGAACCTATAAATCAGTCAAGGTGATAAATGTTACGCACGAGAACGATTCTCGTATATACGCTTGGGATCGTGATTTGCGGAAGGCACGAGTTGAATGCGTCTACACGTTCATTTTCTGGAGCAGATTGAGCAAAGATAGACCCAAATCTTAAAATTTTAAACAAAATGACGGACTCCATGAAGATAACATGGCGTATTTAGGTATTTTGTTCTTTAATTTAGAATTATAAATGTTACTGTATTGTTTGTTTACAATCAAGAAGATAGGGGTAGTACAATATGATCTGGTTAAGACTGAGGAGTACATAAATTACATGTGAACTCCATATATGACAAAGTAACACAATCCAAAGGAAGTCCAAAGAAATTCACTTCACCCCAAAATGAAACCCCGTTCAATTTACTTTCATATATGGCATGTACTTACTTGGAAAATCATGTTTCCATCATACAGGTATAATATAAATATATATACTAGTATTTGTTCCTAAAACTCCAAAAGTCTCATGTTTATATTAAGTATTCTTGCCGTGACAATTGACACCTGAAGCACCAAAACCCCAAGTAAAAAGTAGGTTAAATTAAAAATATATGTGTCCTTGTAAGTTAAGTCGGAACAGGGAAACTGCCTGATATATTATAAACAAAGACGGCTGTTCTGTGTATGAGAAGCATTTCCAAACTCTTTGAAATTTTTAAATGGTTATATGAAAGTTAATAAACACGTTAAAAGTTTTTTTTTAATAAATTAATCAGTATAATGTTTCAACCAGAAATGATGTGATATATATAAAAAAATGGCAGAGATGGCAGAGCTCGTCTGATTTTTTCATTTTATTTGAATCATGATAAAAAAGATCGACTTACACTTTGTTACTGTCTTATAAGATATTTGCATTAGCAAAGATGAATCCAGTTATGTATTTTGCTTACCCTGGATACCGACTATTTTTAAAACTGCATTTGGGGCATTTGGTTTTCTTTTACCTTTTCATCTGTTTGTTGGTTCACAAATGCCTGTTGATTCAAAAATGTGAATATATTGGCCAAATATCAATTAAGACTCATCCATGTTCCAAGCTACTTTTAGCGACCTAGTATAAAATAGATCAAGCTTGACAGGGTGGTATTGGATAGATTATCGATTAATCCAATATCCCTTCGCTCAACATATATATTTATGAGCACTTAAACACACGGGCACAGGGAAAATCTTCTTGTCTAAAATAACCACGGAGACAAGTTTCTAATTGTGTTAAAAAGAGGTATATCATTTAGACCTTTATACCCCATCATAAATTGTTGTAATAAAGTAAACCCATGATATTTCATTAGGTTGACGACTGACAGGAGCTTGGCCTTAGTCAGTAGAATTTTCTGGAACACTTTGTATTGCATTGACAATGCTTATGCATCTTAAGCTATAGTAAGAATATCGTCAGACTATATATTATGGGGTCATGGGAAAAGACAGTGAAAATTCCCCCATCCCCCCCCCCCCCCCATACCCCTTTCCCAGAAAACCTAGGTAGAAGGCAGACAGGGGAGTTTTAGCCCTGACCAGTATATCTTTCAAACTCTTGTTCTTTTTATAAGCAATGACTGGCCTTTGGGTCAGAGGTCGAGCAGGTTTACTTTGAAGTAGTTTGTATTCTTCTACTATAATCTTGGCCATAGCAATGCTAGCTTTGTTATACTGAAACACAAATGGTATTATACATGAGTATCAGTGCCACGCATGTTACAAAAGTTAGAATCAATTTCATTTATTAACAACAGTTATCAGCTGTAAAGATACAAGTTTATGTATCGATATTAACTTATTTATGTTACAGTCTTTACACTTAATTCTAATTCCTTCTGTTCTCCAAAGTATGATAGTTTTAAGCTTACACCTCGGCATGATTTCATCAACGTTTATATTTAATAACAACATTTGGTAAGTAATATTGCTGTTTTCATACATTTTAAAAATAAGTTCAGAGCTTTTTTCTTGTCCTATTTACCCCAGATTTATTAGATTTCATGTTATCAGCAAACAACGAAGAACATCCAAATTGGCTTAAATTCATACATTATTTTCAACAGTTTGTTTGATGAAACTTGTGGGGTAATATGTAAAGGCCAACTCGCCACAGAAACCTTTCTGACGTTTGTTATGAAAGCCAATTTACATGGGCTTACTACATGTAAAACCGCTAAAATTAAACAAAGAACGCACTAAACATGTCCAGTTAGGTTTAGAATGTCTACATGGGGGTGAAAATCATAAGTAGCCTGATTACAACAACAACGACCAGAAACCGTGTTACGCAACATGCAGACATGGTAATTTTGTCACTTCTGATCCGATCGTAACATCGGTAACTTTCTGAAAATGGAAGTAAGGTCATTTGTAAACCGCTTTAAATTCCTAATGTTTGAAACAGATAATGTTCTCTATGGGCGGGTAGCATATATCAGAGAGGTGGTCAATGTGGTTGATTTCTTGTAAATCATTTGGATCATATGTAAACTTTTTGTTTTTGTTTACTTGATATACAATAGAACGTAAAACAATCAGATAACTTAATTCACAAAGATAATTGATAAAAGATTTCCATCCCGTTTTGTTTAAAATGCATTTTGAATGTTCAAAGGACTGCTTGGTGAAACTTCTGTTGACCGCCATGTAAATGGAATGATCTTGAGCAGGGCGTTAAATCAATGTCAGCAGTCGGCATAATTCATAAACAGTAGGAGATGAATGGGGTAACCAGACCAACATGACAATTTGCAGACAAATAGTTACCCTGATTGATGGAAAGTAAATCTGATATGTTTACGATAGCTGCGAGACTTTGTCTATGAACCAATAAATCAGTTTATAAACCAATATAGAGCCACGATATTGTTTCTGTTTACATCTGTTTCAAATGGCTGGAGTCCAAGAGATTTTGTTTACCAGGAAATGAATAAATGATAGCCTTATTTTGGGTATGGGTCGGCATACACAAAAGTCCTGTTATTCATTATAAATATAATATCGTGATCTGTCTATGCTTATTACTAGTCTAAGACGCTACAGTATTGTGCTATACCAAAACGCACAACAATGATGTAAAATTTTATCCCCATGGGATTTGTAAAAAAAAAATGGTGGCATACTCGTTGTAATTCACGCTAGACCAACCAATTTTCCTATTCCGTTTCTTATTTATTTTTAATTATGAGAGTCGTCAGCGAAATAAGTCAGAGGTTGGCGTTTATAAAGTTGTGCACTAAACGTCACCAGTAACCAGAAAAACTAATAGACAGCTGCCTTATTAAAGTCGTACTGGTGATTTTGGAAACTAGTATAAACCATGGCAGGGCATGTCAATCGGCCTGACCTGGCGAGAAAGACACTTCTGAAGCATCTTCTTGAGGCAAGGTAAACCCTCCATATAGTCATTCCGTGTTTTACCTTGGCGGAATATGACGGTTGAACTGGTATATCAAATAGCAACTTTTGATCGGATGTGAGAACATCTCTTGACATTTTGTGTGACTCGTGCTGATTGGTCAAGACAACGCTTACATACCCACCAGTGGGCGTTGTTCGATTTACGTGTTGAGTCATATTCTGTCGAGGTAAAGCACGGAATGACTATATGGAGATTTTATCTTGTCTTGAGGAGATACTACTAATCAGTATAATGTTTCCAGCAGATACGGCGTGTAAGCGGGAAACATACATCCGAGAGATTGTTAATGAGTCTGATTTCTTGGTAAATCCTTTGAAACATATGCATATTGTTCTTATTGTTTACTTGAATTGCAATAGAACGTAAACATCAGTTGGTTTAATTTACGAAACAAAATGATCAAATGTTCGTATCTATGTCTGCATTGATTTACGGAAAGATTGATGTATTAATGATGTTTGTTGCGTGCTCAACCTGTTCCAGCTATTTTCTTTCCATAACGAATGTATTAAAAAAGGCACCTCATTTGAAACACAATTTTCCACTATTGGTCGAGCATATCATATTTCTGTGAATAAATAACGTGAAAATTGGATAAATTCCAAAGTAGTATCTCCAAGCTCAACGGTTCCGGCCATCAATCATGAAATTTGAGTCAAGGCGGACGCAATGATCAAACATCAGACAGATACATAAAAGAGATTTTTTATTTGTGTTTTGGTTACTAGTTACATATATGTCAGCTACTAATCTCTAGATTCACAAAGATGCTACGTTGCTGTACAGCGGTATTGCTGTATATGTCGATTATAAATGTCATGCTTTAGTTGATACCAATGTCTGTTGGATGCCAATGGTCAACTTTTACAATGTATCAATAAATTGTGATTCAATAATTCACAAGTTGCATTGTGGAAGCTAAAAGGGTCGATATTCGTCATTTTCCTCAATCCGTCGCGCAAACAACGTGCTGGGCAGATCTCTTCATGGTAGATCTCTAAAAACATGTTTGTCTTGGTTATATTTTATTTTCAAATGTTATAGAAATCCATAAAAAAAACTAGGGTCTCATAGTTCCTACGGATTTACTCGCAACATATTTTGCACCTCTCGCACACTTTTAGCCATGTAAACCACGATGCTAGTCGCTATATTGTAAAAATTACAACCAACAGCAGCATCCTAAAATTCAGTGGTCTAACAATTGACAGCGTCATTAGTCACTCGGTCTATACTGCAAACAATATATTTGCGCTTTTTTTAAATTACCGATTTGAGTTTTTATTTGAGAGGATTAAGAAAGTTTTTGGATAAGTTTCTTGTTAAAGTGGCATGAGCTGCCGAAATTCACACTTTTTTCATAATTTCTGATCGTCACAACAGCAAGAGGCTTTGAAGGCCATCGAAAAACTAAATGATTAGCGTTGGAATGAGGAAAATCCATACAGTATGTGGCCTGTACGAACCGAAAACGTGTTTGAAAGTAAACAAAATTTAAATAACCGGGACGACCATTCAGTCATTCTAAACCAAAATTAGTTCAAAACAATACGTTACCGTACATTCTCGAGACTAGAAGCACTAAAAACCTTCTGAGTTATACGTCTTGAGAAAAATAGCCAATAATTTCAACATTCTGTTTTAAGGTCAAAATATCGCCATTTTGGCAGCTTATGCCTCTTTAACAAAGGTGACAAAAATCATAGCAGTGTGGTAATCTCTCAATCCGACACAGGCCTTCCGTCGACTGGGTCACAGGTACCCATCCCACTCATATCAACTTCAAACAATTGAAACTTTCTGATTGTGTTTTTCACTCCGTCGGCCGGTGGGCACGAGTAGAAAGTTACTCGACGAAAGTCAGGGGTTTCCTCAGGAAAAGAATCCGATTTATTCTCCCACTAAACCTAACAAAGCCACGATATGTGAAATGATCTTTAGTACGGCGTACTACGGCAATCAATCAATCTAACATTTAATTATTTCAAATGAAAACTATAATTGAAATTGTACATACTTATCGGCTCTGTGCAGTTTACATTTCTCTGATACTATTGTAAACTGTGATACTTTAGCATCGAATACATGAGCTGTTATTCCGTGTTGGACTTTTTTACAAACGAGCAGTCAACAATAGCGGCTTTTGAGCAGCGGGAGTTTATTTTGAATTACCTACGAGCCTGATGCCGTCACACAGATTTACGCAAAGCCTTCTGGGTAAAATGTACCTCAGTTCGCCATTTTGTTTGTTGGTAGATGTCACTTTTTTGGAAAACTTTAATAACATAACCTGTTTTTTATTCGCTCAATTTTCTGGAAACTTCTCGATACAGTATTTTTTTCTTCAGCCATTTTGTAAAATAATGTGAAGATACCTCAATCTCCCGAAATGCTTTGCGCGTAATATCCAAGTGACGTCATCAAGCAATCGGTCAATTGGTTTCTTTTTTTAGCCTTTTAGAAATTCATCAGTGAGCATAGAAAATGTAAACACTTTTTACAAATTCCAATGAACGTTGGGCCTGATATATTGAAGATTTAAGTATTTTTTCTTACACCGTTAAGTATTAAAGTCGATTCGTAAACAGCGTTGGAATGACAAACTAGAATACGTAAGGTTTCGAATTTCTCTTAAACAGGAGTTTTGATAGGTTGGTGATACAGGGTAAATCAGAGCAGAAAGGATATAAATTTCAACAAGGCAATTAGTCACAAGGCATGATTTGAAATGTGATATTTCACTTTTCTATCTGAGTTTAAGAAGACTCTCAAATATTGTTCATTTGTAATCACATACCACCCGATAAATCAAGGATTCAATCAATTTATCCAGTTTGCCGGGTTTGTTTACGCGGTCTCATCAGTCTGGGATAGAACTTAGACTTATTGACCGTTTATAATTCCAGTGTTCTATGCATATAAATAAAATGTAGAAATGAAAAAAAAATGATGTTATATTTATACAAGTTTAGTCAAGAAACTCTGTGGCCAATGATGTTTGCGGAAAAAATGAGTATAATTTTTCTTTGCGAGACATCAAATATGCCCGCAAGTTCGTTCAATTGAATAGTAGAACCCCAGTTCCAATAAACTTGGAAACTAAATAAGCATGCTACAATAAACGCAAATCAAACCTAACGTAAGAGATACAAACTCGTTGCGATATAGTTAGTATAAAACTGAGACATTAAATACGTATAATTATTTATTGCCCAGAAATGTTCCAAACCGAGATATTATCAATGGTGAAAGAGGTTTGAAAAAATGCTGTCAGTAGCTTTCTCAGAAAACCTTCTGAATGTATTGATTATAAACGTTAATTCCTTTTTTAATACGAGATCTAACTATGGTAAATCTATTTATGAGTTATTACATTTCTAAGTAAATATAATAAGAGCGGGATAGAACTCCAATTCCTATTAAATGTAAATAAATTTGTCCTAAATTTCTGTTGAGATGAAGTTATTAAATCTATTATGCGTCATATTTATTGAATTGCCCAAAACAAATGAGCATAGACAACCTGACCATGAGTGCCCCCTCCATTGACTGTCCCGTTGTTTGATCATCCTATTAGTTTATGATAAATTAAATAAGTTTCTTCTCAAACGTTCATAGAACTATTGGATTCCATCGTCAAATGTTTTACTTGGAATTAATATTGCGGATTCAATAAACAACTCTACTGTTTGGACTGGTCAAATCATCAAACACTGGTCACATCTGTGCAATAGCCAAGGCGATCGTTCAAAAAAGCCAATCTAATAATGGCCTAATTGTGGACTATATTTCCTCCCTTAGATGGGGTGTATAGGGTGACTATAGGTCATGTTTTCCGATTTACGAGTATGATAGGTAAAGAAAACTGTAGGCCTTGTTCTCCAGTGAATAAATATTCCCTTTGATCTAACAAAAAGCCATTTGTCCGACTTTTCGCTGGAAACTCAAGAGTCCAGGTTTGTGGTTGGCGTCTGGTTGCGTTAGGCAATACAAAATGCCAAGCCGGGTTTTCAGCAATAAATAAGAGTTGTTACCAAGTTATATACCGAGACGTTTTCAACATAGTAGCCGTCTTTAACATTTTATGGACGCCTTGAGGTCAAAGCACACAGTTTCTGTTTTCCAGCCAATAAAAATTGATCTGGGCTACGCTAGAGATAGGAAGTGACTTACATAGCGATAGTTTTGTATCTGGGTTATTTGAATATTTGGCTGAGAATAAGCTTAAAACTGTAAAAATGGCGGTACCCATGTTGAATTGTGTGTAGCGTGAAACCGGCATGCACAACGTCAACTTTATTTGTTTGTAAAATGTGTCTTACATGTATGTGTTGATTAATTTGCAAATAGAAAGGAAAAGCCTTAACGAGATTTAGGTAATTAGCCATAAAACCAAACGTTAATGCAAATGGGAAAAGAAACTGTATTCTGTAACATATAGATGTGCGTAAAAAGTAGGTATATTATGTTAAATTTTCAAAACCCCATCATTTTTGGGGCCATTGTATTTGGACTAGATATTTGAAATATAAACCAAATGATTATTTCAAGCTCATTAGCTATTGATGTAAAATTAAAAAAAAACGCTTAAAGACTAGTGGGGCTACCCAAGATTTATTTATATTAAAAAGTGACAAAAACTTTTTTTTACAATGTTTTACTTTTTTATTCTCTTTTTCTTAATTAGATATACACAAACAGAGACATTGGCGCCCATATAAGTTAAAATATAATAAATACCCTGTATTATTTTATTTCAGGCTGTTTCAAAGACTTAACTCCAACTGAAGAGAAAATAAATGAGTTTTTAGTCTGCGTGGGTCTTCAAAAATGTACCTACCCCACTGTAATGCGTATCTTCATAACTTGCAGTTAGCTGTATATGCTCATAATGCGCCAAATGACACTGGAAGGATAAGATGGAATCCTGCCCCATCACTGGTTGGCTATATGTCGGAATATAATAGAGCGCTTAATGGCAGACATCATGGTGATCTTGTAATGTGGAAAATTGTATGTTTATGTCGAATCTTCCTGTAATTACACCAAACAAAGGACGTTGACCCATCACTAAACTTCTTCCACATTTAAAAAAGTATTCTCTTGAAAAACGTGTATGTAGTTAAATGGTATGATACTATGTAAATTTCGGCCATGGTATCTTTCCAAACAATTGCCTGTAAAATAGTAAAATAAACGCGCATGATTAATACGATGAGACATAATGTTTCTAATAACATAAGAGTGGTTTTCTGGGTTACTACTTCTGTGTTTATAATACACGACGTTTTGCTGGATAAGCTTCCAGCTTCATCGGGCAATATACAATCAATCAATCAATCAAACATACACAAAGGGTAATAAGAAGATTGTATATGGCTTTAGCAGTAGGGGGCAAGACAGTGGAGATGGTCTTGGGGATAAATGGTTATACTGTATGATGAAAATTGGGTACTAAGAATGATTGTCAAAGGGTTGTGGAATATATATACGAGGTCCCAGCCTAGTTAATAGTCCAAGCACTAGATATGCCTAGGCCCTGGTCTCTGTTCATTGTTGGTCTGAATCTACGGATTTCTAGGGCTTCCCTGATGACCCGGGGTTTCCAGTGTTTTAGGTTGGACTTCGGTTGCTTGGGCTTTTAACTAGGCTGGGACCTCGTATATATATTCCACAACCCTTTGACAATAATTCTTAGTACCCAATTTTCATCATACAGTATAACCATTTATCCCCAAGACCTTCTCCACTGCCTTACCCCCTACTGCTAAAGCCATATCCAATCTTCTTATTACCCATTATGTATGTTTAACCCATTGATGCCATTGATACCCTTTTATATGTACATATATATATATATAGTTGACTACCATTAATGATTGCATATTGCCTGATGAAGCTGGAAGCATATCCAGCGAAACGTCGTGTATAATAAACACAGAAGTAGTAACCCAGAAAACCACTCTTATGTTATTATGCTGCCCTACTTCTAAATGTCCTTCAAAAGTTACATAATGTTTCTAATAAAGTTAATTAATCAAAATATGACGTGGGGTCTAAAAGCTTGGTCAATTTGGCTCTAATGCGGTCGCTTTAATATCAGGAAAACTATAAAGCCTTTTTTAAAACAGCTACATTGCAGAATACGTATATTAACCGTATCCATTGACCACCCATTCGGGGGCCTCCGTGGCTCAGTAGGTAGAGCGTTGGGCGCTCAATCCAAACAGCCTTCCACCAATGGGTCGCGGGTTCGAATCCCACTCAGTCCAAAAATTGGAAAATTTTCTGACTGGGTTTTCACTCGAACGACCTATGTGGGATGGTTGCCAGTTACCAGCGGAAAGTCGTGGGTTTCCTCCGGACACAGAGCCCGGTTTCCTCCCACAATAAAACTGGCAACGCCGCCATATAAGTGAAATAATCTTGAGCGCGGCGTAAAACACCAACCAATCAATCAGTAGTATGCACATAAGCAAAAACAAGAACGTGTATTCTCAAAGTATAATAGATTTTGTAAAGTAGATTTTGAGGCCATTCCGAAAAGTAAATGTAGAAAGGGTTTTTTCTTACTGGTTAAAAAGAAAATACACCTTAATATAAAATACTAATTATGGAAATCGAACAGAACAAACAATATATAGCAGTTCTGTCAGAGCAAAAACATTGTAAGTACATAGTAAACCGAAGGTTTTCCTAAATAATTGTAGGGGGGGGGGGGGCGAGCTGTTTGTTGGGAGAATCCAACAACCTTACCGCGGTGCCAACAGTCAAACCCAGTAAGATTTGTTTCCTTTTTAGTTCAACTGAGTGGGGTAGGAACCACATAACCTTAACATAGTAGCTCGACAAATCGGTCTCTATGGTGCTGAGAATCTAACATATACGTCTTGGCATTGGCTAAACTAACGAATTCGGACAGCAACAAAAGATTCGGCAGAGCCCAGATTTCTGGGCAACACAACAAAGGTCCTAACTGAAATCATCTTTTCAATGTATCTTTCAATGTGATACTCCGCTATTCTTTATGTACATATGAGAGTGAGCAGATATTGTATGAGTTAAATGTATCTTTTATCTTAACCTTGCCACTTGTTAGAAACTATATGATGACTAATTGATGCGAGTTTAATAGACAGTGACAGTTATTAGATTAAATGGATATTTAGAGAAAAGTCCTGTGGCAACGGAAACGATAACATTATCAAAATCTATCAATCATAATCTGTATCTGCCTGCAAGTTATCGGTCAGATTCACCGACAATACCAGCTGTTAAATGTACATATAAGCTAACTGTTGATTAATGCCTCATCGGCCCATCCTCCTTCGGCGATTGTACAATGATCTTATCATAACTACAGTTTTTTTATTCTATATTTGATCTTCACCAAAGATGATTCTTGGATATTCCTCGAAGATTCTATTCAGATTTTTATTCTGCGCTGGAGATATCAAAGTTACAAGAATGGCTTACATATCCTTACGAATGGACGCACGAATAAGCTAAAACAACCACCAAAGCTACAAAACAGAAAAACTCGGGAAGGTCAATTACTGCCTAGTACTTTGCCCAGTAACATGAAATATATTCAAATCTCTAACCGGAGAAATTTAATACCTTAATTTAAGTCATGTGTTTTTCAATTCACGTTGCCATCATATTTTTGCCACAAATCCTTTCACACTCTGGGGAATGTGTTTACCTTTTTTAACACAGCGCCATTTTAATTATTGAAAAAGTCAAAATCTGAATAGATGAATGTCGAAATTCTTCTTTGCTCAGTAATTAATCATTTTTGGAAATTAACAGATGTCCGTCAATTCTGAGGCTAGTTTCTAAATAATATATTTAAAGCTGCATAACCACTTAATAGTATTGATTTCTGGAATTTAACTGTATTAAGCTTTAAAATGTTGATATGGCTATTTTTCTCAAGACGTAGGCCTTTAATTCAGAAGCTTTTTAGTGCTTCTAGTCTCGAGAATTTGGCTTAGAATGAATGAATGGTCGTCCCGGTTATTTAATTTTTTTTTACTTTTCGAACACTATTTCTGTTCGTATAGGCCGTAGACTTTATGGATTTCCCTCATTCCAACGCCAATCATTTAGTTTTTCGATGACCTCCAAAGCCCCTTACTGTCGGAAAGATCAGCAATAATGAAAAAAGTGTAAATTTGGCAGCTCATGCCACTTTAATATTTGAGTTTTTTCAATAATGGATCATCTTTGTTTAAAAGGTTTTTTTGTAAATAAACAGTACAATATATGATAATTAGATAAGGGACTTAGGCTTTGACGAAAAACACTCATCATATATGCTTTCATATTTGTTAACTTTAAAGTGGCATGAGCTGCCAAAATATTGATATTTTGACGTTTAAACAGAATGTTGAAATTATTGGCTATTTTTCTCAAGACGTAGAATTCAGAGGCTTTTTAGTGCTTCTAGTCTCGGAAATGTACGATAAAGTATTGTTTTGTACTAACTTTGGCTTAGAAACAATGAATGGTCGTCCCGGTTATTTAAATTTTGTTTACTTTCCGAACACGTTTTCGGTTCGTACAGGCCACATACTGTATGGATTTTCCTCATTCCAGCGCCAATCATTTAGTTTGTCGATGGCCCTCAAAGCCTCTTACTGTCGTGACGATCAGAAATTATGAAAAAAGTGTGAATTTTGGCAGCTCATGCCACGTTAATAATGGAAGCATTATTGAGTTTAACACGGAAGATTAGCCAGTTTTCGTTTACGTAGCTTGATACAGTATATTTAATCCAAGAGCTCATTTTATCACCATTTTGATATTTTACGCACAAATAGTCGTATTTAAAAATATTAATTTAATTCTAAATCCGACTTGAATGGTCTCCAATGGAAAAATTGTGGGTGTGTCTTGGTGTTGCCACACGCAGACCAGAGAACACTGCAGAACTGGAGTCAATCAGGATTACAATTCCCATCAAGCGCTGTTAAATAGTAAGATTGATTAATTGATGATTTACGCCACACCCTAGATTATTTCACTTATATGGCGGTGTTCCCACGTTTAGTTGGGGAGGACACCGAACTCATTGCCCAGAGGAAACCCCCGACCTTCTGCGAGTACCTGCCAACTCTTCCACATACGGCGACCTTTTAAGAAATGGTTCAAATATTATTTTTTTCTTGATCAGAGAAGAGCAAGCAATTCACATTAACTGAAATACAATGCACGATGTGAGTCTCAGTGTAAATATATTTTATATATATATATAACACAAAAAATACTAACAAAAAACTAACAAGATTTTATTCACTAATAGTTTCTAATTAAAATTGGACGAGCTGCCTAAATTTGGACTGTTTTCATACATTCCCATTGACAAGAGAAGTTGGGCGTTTGAAGTACCTTGAATCACTTAACATAAAAAGATATTGGTAAATTAGTTAGCGCGTACGAACCAGAAATACGTGGTAATCACGAGCACAATTCAATTAGACTGGATGTATAAGTATATTTTTGGAAGTTGTGCTGCTTAACGTAATGTAAAGTAAAAATTTAAGATAAGTATTTTGCACCGCATTATAAAAATGTAGCTAATTCTGTTTATTAACACAAGAGGTTCATTATGCTTGATAACGGTACTAGAATCTGGACCGAAACGTCGCTTTACAAATAAACAGAAGTTGCAATCCATAAACCTCTTGAGTTAATATTGTTACCTCAACTTCTAAATGCCTCTTAAAGAATTTAATTCTGTTTAGACGAAATTTTCTCCATATTTGTCAGCTCATGCCACTTTTAGCAAATTTGGTGTAAAATTTGCAAGTGAAGAGGATGGCATTGAGTTTTGAGCCCGATGGGGTTTTCAAATCTGTCTTCATACCTTGCAGTTTGCTGCATATGTTCATTGGACTCTACAATGGAACATAAAAGGTAAGATAAATACTGCACCATCACTGCCTGGCTACATGTAGGAATATAATGGAGCGCTTAGTGACAGACATCATGGTGATCTTGTAATGTGGAAAAATGTATGTTTATGGCGAATCTTCCTGTAATTACACCAAACAAAGGACGTTGACCCATAGTCACAAAACTGCATCCTGTAATCACTGAACGTTTTTGTAGATAGATTGTACCGTACTGAGTAAAATATGGTCATTTCAGATCAAGAAATATTATATTTCAGAATATTATGGTCAAAACTGTTTGTGTTTTTCACTCGGTCGGCTGGTGGGGACGAGTAGAACGTTACTCGATTAAAGTCAGGGGTTTCCTGAGAAAAATAACCCAATTTCTCCTCCCACTAAACCTAACAAAGCCACCATATGTGAAATGATCTTTTCGTAATACGGCAATCAGTCAATCTAACATTTCATTATTTCAAAAAAAAACTAGCATTGCAATTGTACATACTTATCGGCTCTGTGCAGTTAACATTTCTCTGATACTAATGTAAACTTTGATAATTTAGCATTTAATACATGACCTGTTATTCCGTGTTGGACTTTTTTACAAACGAGCAGTCAACAATAGCGGCTTTTGAGCAGCGGGAGTTTGTTTTGAATTTCTTTCTTTTTTTAGCCTTTCACTCTTCTTCAATATTAACCATTTCATTTGAAATTCATCAGTGAGCATTGAAAATGTAAACATTTTTTACAAATTCCAATGAAAGTTGGGCCTGATATATTGAAGATTTAAGTGTTTTTTCTTTAAATACACCGTTAAGTATTAAAGTTGATTCGTAAACACCATTGGAATGACAAACCAGAATATGTAAGGTTTCGAATTTCTCTTAAACAGGAGTTTGGATTGGTTGGTGATACAGGGCAAATCAGAGCAGGAAGGATATAAATTTCAACAAGACAATAAGTCACAAGGCATGATTTGAAATGTGATATTTCACTTTTCTATCTGAGTTTAAGAAGACTCTCAAATATTGTTCATTTGTAATCACATAACACCCGATAAATCAAGGATTCAATCAATTTATCCCGTTTGCCGGGTTTGTTTACGCGGTCTCACCAGTCTGGGATAGAGCTTAGACTTATTGGCCGTTTATAATTCCAGTGTTCTATGTATATAAATAAAATGTAGAAATGAAATTAGTTTAGTCAATAACCTCTGTGGCCAATGGTGTTTGCGGACAAAATGAGTATATTTTTTATTTGCGAAACATAAAATATGCCCGCAAGTGCGTTCAATTGAATAGTAGAACCTCAGTTCTCTTTAAAATAAACTTGGAAACTAAATAAGCATGCAACAATAAACGCAAATCAAACCTAACATAAGAGACAAAAACTCGTTGCAATATAGCTAGTATAAAACTGAGACATTAAATACGTACAATTATGTATTGCCCAGAAATGCTCCAAACCGAGATACTTGTACAATGTACAGACAAAGGTGAAAGAGGTTTGTATAAAATGCAGTCAGTAGCTTTCTCAGAAAACCCTCTGAATGTATTGATTATAAACGTTAATTCATTTTTTGATAAGAGATCTAACTATGGTAAATCTATTTATGAGTTATTACATTTCTAGGTAAAAATAATGGGAGCGGGATAGAACTCCAATTCCTATTAAATGTAAATAAATTTGTCCTAAATTTCAGTTGAGATAAAGTTATTAAATCTATTATGCGTCATATTTATTGAATTGCCCAAAACAAATGAGCAAAGACAACCTGACCATGAGTACCCTCCCCGTTGACTGTCCCCTTGTTTGATCATCCTATTAGTTTATGATAAATTAAATAAATTTCTTCTCAAACGTTCATAGAACTATTCGATTCCATCGTCAAATGTTTAACTTGGAATTAATATTGCGGCTTCAATAAACAACTTAACTGTTTAGACTGGTCAAATCATCAAACACTGGCCACATCTGTGCAATAGCCAAGGCGATCGTTCAAAAAAGCCAATCTAATAATGGCCTAATTGTGGACTATATTTCCTCCCTTAGATGGGGTGTATAGGGTGACTATAGGTCATATTTTCCGATTTACGAGTATGATAGGTAAAGAAAACTGTAGGCCTTGTTTTCCAGTGAATAAATATTCCCTTTGATCTAACAAAAAGCCATTTGTCCGACTTTTCGCTGTAAACTCGAGAATCCAGGTTTGGGGTTGCTGTCTGGTTGCGGTAGGCAACACAAAAAGCCAAGTCTGTTTTTGAGCAATATATAAGAGTTGTTACCAAGTTCTATACCGAGACGTTTTCAGCACAGTAGCCGTCTTTAAAGTGGCATGAGCTGCCAAAATGTTGATATTTTGACGTTAAACGAGAAAGTTGAAATTATTGGCTATTTTTCTCAAGACGTATAATTCAGAAGCTTTTTAGTGCTTATAGTCTCGAAAATGTATGATAAAATATTGTATTGAACTAACTAAGGCTTAGAATGAATGAATGGTCGTCCCGGTTATTTAAATTTTGTTTACTTTTCGCACACGTTTTCTGTTTGACAGGCCACATACTGTATGGATTTTCCTAATTCCAACGCTAATCATTTAGTTTTTCGATGGCCTTCAAAGCCTCTCATTGTCGTGACGATCAGAAGTTATGACAAACGTGTGAATTTTGGCAGCTCATGCCACTTTAACATTTTATGGACTCGTTATTACGCCTTGAGGTCAAAACACCCAGTTTCTGTTTTCCAGCCAATGAAAATTGATCTCGGTTATGCTAGAGCTAGGAAGGGACTTACATAGTAATAATCCTGTTTCTGGGTTATTTGACTATTGGATTGAAACTAATGCAGGTCTAACTGCACATACTTGCAATGCCTGATTAACGATTTTTGTACTCTTTTTTTTATTTTTAACCAATTTTGAAAATATCACAGTTTGGCTGAAATTATGTAAAGCTCAAAACTGTCAAAATGGCGGTACCCATGTTAAATTGTGTGTAGCGTGAAACCGGCATGCACTATGTCAACTTTATTTGGTTGTAAAGGATGTCTCATATGTTGGTCTATTTGAAAATAGAAAGGAAAAGCCTTAACGAGATTTAGGTATAAATTAGTCGCAAATCATAACGTTAAATGGGAAATGAAACTGTATCCTGCAACCTATAGCAGTGTGTTAAATGCTCAAACCTTCAACATTTTTGCTGCTGTTATATCTGGACGAGATATTTGAAATATAAACCAAATGAATATTTCAAGTTTATTAGCGTTTGATGTAAAATAACATCACCCTTCCCACCCCTCCCCTGTGGAACTGAAATGACATAATCGTGGAATTAAATTTAAACACCAGAAGAGAATTATTAGCCTCACAACAGTCCAAATGTTAGGAAATGAGAATTTGTTTGACGAGTGGGATGGGTTATCCCCCTGGCTCTGCCCTTGTGACAGTCTCTATTCGGCCATATGTTCACAGTAGATTACAATCGTAATTACGAGTTAATGTCAGTCATTTTTATTAGTATATCCGTAATACACTTTCGTACTTTTGGTTATTAGACCGACGCGGACAAAATAATTTTGATGAAAGAAATGATTGGATTTCCTAAAAATATATATTTAAAAATAGATAAGTTGAAAGGAAACAACGCTTGCGTTATTTATTTGGTAATCAAAAATGAGTGAGGAGGAAATATGCATATTTCCGTATTTTTGGTAAATACTCAGATAAAGTAGTCAAAAGTGACTTCATACAAGACTCTCGATGGGAATAAACTGCCACAAAGACGTAATGACGCAGTCGAGATCGTGTATTACGACACCACTGCTAGGGTATGTACAGAACAGAGGTCGTGTTCGACGCCATATGTCACTGGAATAATTTACCTGCACGCCAGCGCCACGATATTTTGGGCCAAATGGTTAGACAAACCCAAGGTGTTGAATTTAAGACGTTGTAAGTATGAGGACGCCACAGTGCTATTTCGCTGAGTGTGTCTAACCTTAACGTTTGGACTGTGTACATGGCGCTAGTGGAGATGTCATTTAATTTTACTAAGCACTATAGACCACCAAATGTAGCATTGGATTTGTGTCAGACTTATGTTGAACATAATTAAAGGGAAACAAAATCTAAGCTTTAGACTAGTTGGGATAGAAAGAGTAGAGTTCATTTAGTCCAAAACAACTGTCCAATGTATGTTTTATCCCCTCGTAAGGGAATAATTGAAATTTAAAGGTGGCGTTACAATAGTGAATAAGCTCCATAGGCCATTCACAAGACCGCCACCATTTTTCAATAGTTTTATGCAATTATTGTTGAATAAAAATTTAAGTGCGTTATAGAGTGGTCATGTGATGCAATTTAGCCAATGGCTGGCTAAGTAATGGCGTGCGGTTGCATACTGACCTATATATTCGGAGATAATCTTCCCACTTCAAGTTTGTCGCCATGTTTTTTTTTTACCTAAATCTAGCATTATACATTAGAGAGCGGTAAACATACGTCATTATTGATCTCAAAATAGCTACACCAACATCACGTCATCCTAAAACGGAAAAATGGCTACACAGATAAGCCACTGAAAGGACATACTTATGTCTGTTTTTATTAGCTTGAGGGTCACTGAAGGAAATTGACGTGAAATGTTTTAAGTACTTTGAAGGTTGTTATCGACGATAATCCCTATGTATTTCTAGAGATTTTCCCTCCTTTAAAGGATGTATGAAAAAAATAAAGATGTAATTTACAATTACTGGCGATTCATGTTCAGATTGTCAAATGGGGGTGTAAACACGAATATGAAATTGAAGTTTGAACATAATTCGATGAAAAAGAAAGCTGTGGGACTTCTATGATGGATTGCATTCATTTCCGGTCCGTTTGTTTTTAGTTTATATTATAAACTTCATCGGAGGGGGTCTCTGTGGCGCAGGTTGTAGAGTTATAGTCGTTCAGTCAAAATGGTCAGCAAACGTCCTGCCGTGCCCCTTAAGCCAAATACTTCGTCTCTATATCTTATATTTAGCTATAATAATTTGTCGTCCGGTAGCCCTTTTACACGACAAAACGTTTCTCAAGTTCCCAACATTTCACAATTATGACCAAAGTTCATAACAATAATTGCAAGTTGTTTACCGTACGATGGACATAACTGAACCCTGGCCATTGTCATCTTGCCATGGTCAAATGTTAACAAAAACAGGTACAATGGCTGTATATATTGGCTTTAGAAAATTTCTAATTAACAAAACCAGTGTAACTATTAGAGTGTATTAAGAGTACATGAACCGCTATTATGAGGTATTGATGTGAAACATTGAATAATATCATGATTTCTTCCCAGCCTTGCTTTCATTTTCAGTGCCATATAATGTGATTGCCTAAGAAGGTGGTTTCCTTTAAGGTCTCTGTATACACTGAACAACAATGAAGAAATGTCACTACTGATTGAAGTTGTACAGGTGTCCATAGCTGAATACTATCCACTAAACCTGGTGACTCTTTAAGCTGCAAATACTAAAGCATTAAACACAATATGAAGTAATTAGATACCTAGTAATTGGATGAAGTCATTCGGACTTTTAATTGCTCGTTTTTCATACATGTACATTTGACCAAAAATGTGTGAACAGTTTTGTTTGCTGTTTGAAACAAAAAAAAACGCTTAACGGCTAGTGAGACATTTATCTATATAAAAAAGTGACAAAAACTTTTTAAAAATGGTTTACTTTTTTATTCTCTTTTTCTTAATTAGATATGAGCAAACAGACATTGGCGCCCACATAAGTTAAAATATACCCTGTATTATTTCAGGTAATTCTGTGTTTCGAAGACTGTAACTCCAACAGAAGAGAATATAAATATTGATTTTTTAGTCTGCGTGGGTCTTCAAAAATGTACCTATCCCACTTTAATGCGTACATATCTTCATAACTTGTTAGCTGTATGTGCTCATAATGCGCCAAATTACACTGGAAGGATAAGATGGAATCCTGCCCCATCACTGGTTGGCTATATGTCGGAATATAATGGAGCGCTTAATGGCAGACATCATGGTGATCTTGTAATGTGGAAAATTGTATGTTTATGGCGAATCTTTCTGTAATTACACCAAACAAAGGATGTTGACCAAACCCTAATCACTGAACTTTTTTCCATATTTAAAAAAGTATTGATAAATCTGTTAATTCTCTTGAAAAACGTGTATGTAGTTAAATTGTATGATACTATGTCAATTTCGGCCATGGTATCTTTCCAAACAATTGCCTGTAAAATAGTAAAATAAACACGCATAATTAATACGATGAGACATAATGTTTCTAATAAAGTTAATTTATCAAAATATGACGTGGGGTCTAAAAGCTGGGTTAATTTGGCTCTAATGCGGTCGCTTTAATATCAAGAAAACTATAAAGCCTTTTTCAAACAACTACATTGCAGAATACGTACATTAACCGTATCCATTGATCACCCAGTAGTATGCACATAAGCAAAAACAAGAACGCGTATTCTCAAAGTATAATAGATATTGTAAAGTAGATTTTGAGGCCATTCCGAAAAGTAAATGTGGAAAGGGTTTTTTCTTACTGATTAAAAAGTAAATACACCTAAATATAAAATACTAATTATGGAAATCGAACAGAACTAATAATATATAGCAGTTTTGCTAGAGAAGTGTAAATCTTTATAGCAAAAAAAATGTTAAGTACATAGTTAACCGAAGGTTTTCCTGGAGAATTGTAGGAGGGGGGAACCGGGCTGTTTGTTGGGGGAATCCAACGACCTTTTCGCGGTACCGACAGTCAAACCCAGTAAGATTTGTTTTCTTTTTAGTTCAACTGTAGAACTGTAGAACCAATAAACCTTAACATAGTAGCTCGAAAAATCGGTCTCTATGGTGCTGAGAATCTAACATAAACTTCCTGGCATTGGCTCCACTAACGAATTCGGACAACAACAACAAATTCGGCAGAGCCCAGATTTTTCGGCAACACAACAAAGGTCCTAACTGAAATCATCTTTTCAATGTATCTTTCAATATAATACTCCGCTATTATTTATGTACATATGAGAGTGAGCAGATATTGTATGAGATATCTTTTATCTTAACCTTGCCACTTGTTTGAAACTATATGATGACTAATTGATGCATGTTTAATAGACAGTGACAGTTATTAGATTAAATGGATATTCAGAGAAAAGTCCTGTGGCAACGGAAACCAAACATAATCAAACTCTATCAATCATAATCTGTATCTGCCTGCAAGTTATCGGTCAGTTTCCCCGACAATACCAGCTGTTAAGTGTACATATAAGCTAACTGTTGATTAATGCCTCATCGGCCCATCCTCCTTCGGCGATTGTACAATGATCTTATCATAACTACAGTTTTTTATTCTAATAATTGAATAATATATTTAAAGCTGTATAACCACTTAACAGTATTGATTTCTGGAATCTAACTGTATTAAGCTAACTTTAATATTTGAGTTTTTTTTTCAATAATAGATCATCTTTGTTTTAAAGGTTTTTTTTGTGTAAATAAACAGTACAATATATGATACTTAGATAAGGGACTTAGGCTCTGACGAAAAACACTCATCAAATATGCTTTCATATTTGTTAACTGTAACAATGGAAGCATTATTGAGTTTAACACGGAAGTCTAGCCTGTTTTTCGTTTACGTAGCTTGATACAATTTAGTTAATCCAAGAGCTCATTTTAATCACCATTTTGATATTTTACGCAAAAATAGTCGTATTTAAAAATATTAATTTAATTCTAAATCCGACTTGAATGGTCTCCGATGTAAAAATTGTGGGTGGGTCTTGGTGTTGCCACACGCAGACCAGAGAACACTACAGAGCTGGAGTCAATCAGGATTACAATTCCCATCAAGCGCTGTTAAATAGATAAATTGATTGATTGATGATTCACGCCACACCCTAGATTATTTCACTTATATGGCGGTGTTCCCACGTTTAGTTGGGGAGGACACCGGACTCATTGCCCAGAGGAAACCCCCGACATTCGGCGAGTACCTGGCAACTCTTCCACATACGGGGACCGAGTGGAAACTCCACTCAGAAAATTTTCAATTTTTTCAGGTCTGAGTGATCCGAACACGCGCCGCATTGATGGAAGATCTATGTCTCACTGAGGGACGATCACTCTTGACCACCGAAGCCCCAGCGCTGTTAGAAGCCCGTGGCTGATTATACATCCTAAGGCAGTTTTTTTAGGCAAAGGAGTGTTATGCGAATAACTAAATAGACACCTGGAAGAGTTGCCAATTAATGTGAATTGCTTGCTCTTCCCTGATCAAGAAAATAAGGAATAAAAAAAGGAAAATTTGAATCATTTCTAAAAAGGTCGGCGTATGTGGAAGAGTTGCCAGATACTCGGAGGTAAGGGTTTCCTCCGGGCAATGAGCACGGTTTTCTCATCCACTAAACCTGGCCACGCAGCCGTATAAACGAAATAATCTTGAGTGCGACGTAAAACATATATCATCAAGGTGGGGAGGGGGGGGGGGGGGGGTAACTTTGTAATATTTAGTTAGGGAAGAATTCTGACTCATTGCCCGGAGGAAACCCTAACTCCGTCGAGTATCTGGCAACTCTTCTACATACCGCGACCTTTTTAGAAATGATTCAAATTTGACTTTTTTTTTCTTGACCAGAGAAGAGCAAGCAATTCACATTAACTGAAATACAATGCATCAGTGTAAATATATTTTATATATATAACACAAAAAATACTAACAAAAAAACTAACAAGATTTTATTCACTATTAGTTTCCAATTAAAATTGGATGAACTGCCTAAATTTGGACTGTTTTCATAAATTCCCATTGACAAGAGAAATTGGGCGTTTGAAGTATCTTGAAAAACTTGGTAAATTGGTAAATAAGTTACCTCGTACGAACCAAAGATATGTGGTAATCACGAACACAATAAATTAACTGGGTGTATAAGTATATTTTTGGAAGTTGTGCTGCTTATAAAACCGTAACGTAAAAATTTAAGATAAGTATTTTGCACCTCATAAAAATGTAGCTAATTCTGTTTGGACGAAATATTCTCAATATGTGTCAGCTCATGCCACTTTTAGCCAATTTGGTGTGAAATTTGCAAGTGAAGAGGATTGCCTATAAATGTGAACATATCTTCATACCTTGCAGTTAGCTGCATGTGTTCATTAGACGCCACAATGACACAGAAAAGGTAAGATAAATACTGCACCATCACTGCCTGGCTACATGTAGGAATATAATGGATCACTTAGTGACAGACATCATTGTGATCTTGTAATGTGGAAAAATGTATGTTTATGGCGAATCTTCCTGTAATTACATCAAACAAAGGATGTTGACCCACAGTCACAAAACTACATCCCGTAATCACTGAACTCCTTCTTCATACTCAGAATATATTGATAAATATAAAGCGCTTGATGGGAATTGTAGTCCTGATTGACTCCAGCTCTGCAGTGTTCTCTGGTCTGCGTGTGGCAACACCAAGACCACTCAAGTCGGATTTAGAAATAAATTAATATTTTTACAAAGTGTTCACTCTCTTGAAAGGAGTTTTTGTAGATAACTGTACCGTACTGAGTAAAAATATGGCCATTTCAGATAAAGAAATATTATATTTCAGAATATCATGGTCAAAATTATCAATTTTCCGTGAATTACCGGTAAAACAGTGAAATAAACGCGCATAATAAATAGCCGAATAAGGTGAGACCCAATGTTTTAATAAAGTTAAATGATCCAAATGAATTACTTTGGCTCAAATATGGTCGTTTTGTCAACATATGTAATATACACAAAGACAAACCCGATAAAACACCGATAAAATCATTGGTGTATGGAGGTTATTGGCAAACTAATGTTGCAGAAACGAGTGTGGTCATAAAGGGCAATATTCTGGTAATAAGAAATCACCATTAATGACAATAAGCTATAAAAAAAATTTCAGGATATCGTTAGCCAAATCAAAAGTGTATTTTAACAAAATGAAAAAGATGCTTGTAAGTATGAAACTTCAGAGTCCATCGGGCTTCACAGGGCTAACATATTGAAGTAAAAATGTCACTTTGAGTGTGTAGAACACATCCCTAGAGCAGAAGGTCATTAGCGCGTATAGCTTCCAACCTGCGTCTCACCACTCCAGTGAGACGGATCTGTTGAAGGTGTAACTGCCGCCAATACCGATGTAATGCGGCTTCCAATTCCTACAGATTTTGCACAGGAGGCCCTAGTCCTTGAATGTTTCTGCCCATCATGTCCCAAATGTGCTCTAAAGGATTCATTTACCCCTTTTAGTTCAATATGTTCGCCCTATGAAGCTAGATGGACTCTGAAGCATCTTTTTATTTTGTTAAAATACACTTTTGATTTGGCTAACTAAATAAATTATATAGCGTATTGCTTATCGACAGAATGTTGCATTTTAAAATCGCAATCGTTTCTGCAACATCAGTTTGCCAACGTCAATAGGCCTACACCAATGATTATATATGTCGCTGAACGTTTTCTTTGTGTATAGTTTGGTTGCGAAATTTATTAACACGGAAACTAGCAACTACATTGTAGAAAAACACAACATTAACCACATGTACTGAGCAGCCATTAGTTTACATAGTAAACAAATACCCAAAACCCAGGGACCATTAAACATGTGCCATGTTGTGTCGATTTTCTGTCAATAAATTTCTCTAAACATAATTGGTACATGTACCTGTATCTTACCGAAGACTTTGAGGTCATTCCAAAACGTAACTGTAGAAAAGGGTTCTTTCTAATGAATTGAAAAGCATAGAATAAACTACATCTAAATATATAATAATTACCATGAAAATCAAACAGAACTAAGAAAATACAGCAATGTGTGAATTAAAGCACATTCCCTTTTAATTCAAATCTGGACAACCAATGTCCCTATTTCATATCAAATTTATTATTAATTCTGATAATTGTCAGCTAAAACAGTCATAGGTTGGCGCTTATAAAATCATAAGAATCGCTAGATTCAATTGGAGAACTACAAAAATGGTATAATAAAGCGAAACATTTGCCAAACTATCAATATTTCCTCACACACCATAATTAGAACGCTGTAGAGTAATTAAAAGCAGAACAAAGTTCCTGAGAATAGTTTTAAATTTAACTGCTCATTACACTTTAAAGTTAGCCACACGAAATGAAAGCCTCCATTTGTTAAAATGTGTCGATCAATTCTGACTCGATGCCGTTCAATAATTAATAACTTCTTATAAACATTAAATACAGAGTTTAAAGTCTATTTTAGGTTTATTTACAGTTTCTGGTCGTACAATTGTTCAAATACTATGACTTATTGAGTAACGATCAAGGTACATCAATCAATTGTCCCTAATTTCTTTTTTAAAGAAATTAAAGAATTAATTCCAAAGAAAAATTTTTTACCAGAGATTCTTCTAATACACTGCCAAGCCCGGGTCGAGTCAGACCAAAGACTTTAACAGTGGGAGCTGCTACTGCTTCGCTTGGCGCTCAGCAATAGGAGTTAGAGCAGCGACTGGTTAGCCCGGTGTCAGTATACTGTGACTGGGTGAGGGGGCTTGCTGGTTGTCTTCGGCAAGTCGTCTCTGTGAGGCAGCACCTAAAAGAGCGGTGGAAATCCGCCCTGTCACAAGGAGACAACGTCTTCATATAACTGAAATACTGTTGAGCAGGACGTAAAACCCAAATCACTCACTCTAATACACTGCATATGTTTTATAGATACTTTATAGATTAGTAAACACATCTTGAGATTGGCAAAGTTTTTAGCACTACCGTTTTTAAAAACGTCAGAATGACTGTGGGAGACGAAAAAAAGAAAAGAAAATATGTTCACAAATTTGAATTAAACTTTAGGCCTGATTCATTTTTTTCAGTTATATCAATGTGAATTTGTCACCATCCTTGTCAGCCAAACGACGCGAAGTCAACAAAATAAATCGGTGTTATAATGACAAAACAGAATATGGAAGGCTTCAATTTATATTAATTACGACGTTGGATTGGTAAGAGATTTGGAAGATAAATCCGATCAAGAATGAAAACTACATGTAGTTCTATATTTTTTCTTCAAGTAATTATTTGAGACATCGTATTTCATTGTTTTCTTGTTTTTATATGGGTTTAAGATTACATTGAATTGCTCATTTATGTTCAAAGATTCCCCGTTGGAGAAAACAATTTTTAAAAAAACCATGCATTGATTTATTTTACTGAGCTAAATGTACGTGATATTATCAGTTTTATATAACGTTTACACTTATCGAACAATAAAAACTTTATTCTAGTCACGCGAGATGAAACGTATAATAAAGTAATAAAAAAAATAATATTTCTTTTATTAAAGTGTAGTCATGAACACAATGTTACAAGAATTTTTGATTTAGGTAAAGGCTTCTGAAAAATGTTTAAATATAACAAATGCGATTATTTATGAATGGAAAATAATCATACCTGAAAACTCTTTCACTTAAAGCGTTGTTAGATACGTAGAATTGGGTTTCCCCAGAAATGCTCCAACTGGGATGTAGTCAAAAGTGATTTGTAAATAAATTTGAGGTCGGTAATTCCGAGAAATCCTTGTTAACGAATTGATTATAAACATTTTTTATGGTTCATCTACATATTTTGGGTGCGGGATACGACTCCGATTCCTAATTAAAGTAAGGGAATATACTCTGAATTTCTGTTAGACATCACTCAATTAATTTCATAACGTCCATTTTGGATCCGGTTTCTGAAAAAAAACAAAATGAGCAAAGCAAACTTTACGATCTCCATTGGCTGTTCCGTTTTTTGGTCATCGTATTAGTTTATGATAAATTAAAATAATTTTTCTATCAAGTGTTGATGGAGCTATTGGATTCCCCGATCGATGTTTTACTTGGAATTAATATTGCGACATCATTAAATAACGCAACTGTTTGAACGTGTCAGATCATCAAACAAAATTCACATCTGTGTTTGGATGAATAACCTGGCTTTAGGCAAAGCGTCCTTGGTCATAAGCTAAGATTAGAATGGTTCAATGGCAAGACATGTGGCTGATGTAGAATAGATGAGAAGCTAAGCGGGTTTTGGGACTATTCTCGAAACTACAAGTTTATATCAGCCAATTTTTAGTTGCGACTAGCAGCTCTTTAAGTCACTCTGTCTGTCGGTATGTTGGTACGTCAAATATCGACGTCAGTAGGATAAGTAAAAAAAGGAAAAGCTCGAACGATTCCACTTAACTATGTCAATTTCAGCCTAAACTCGCCCAAGTTCAAAAATTAGTTCAAATCTCGGGTAAACAAATAAAGACAATTGGTGTTATCTTTGAGAAACGGCAGTTAAAGATTAAACAAGACTTGTTGTAAAAAGGGTTCAATACCAAATCATTTTGTCAATCCTATTACTCATTATACACCAAACCCTAAGAAAGGATGAATAAAAAAATGTCATTCGGATTCCCAAACATTGTTCTGAAAGGAGCCTTCTTGGCAATACAAGTACAGCCTTCACACATTGTTAGCCTTGGGGTCGCAGCTATTGTGATTTGTAATTTAAAGTGGCATGAGCTGCCAAAATTCACACTTTTTTCATAATTTCTGATCGTCGCGACAGTGAGAGCCCTTGAAGGCCATCGAAAAACTAAATGATTGGCGTTGGAATGAGGACGATCCATACAGTATGTGGCCTGTACGAACCGAAAACGTGTTCGAAATGTAAACAAAATTTAAATAACCGGGACGACCATTCATTCATTTTAAGCCACAGTTAGTTCAAAACAATACTTTATCGTACATTTTCGAGACTGGAAGCACTAAAAAGCTTCTGAATCATATGTCTTGAGAAAAATAGCCAATAATTTCAACATTCTGTATTAACGTCAAAATATCCACATTTTGGTAGCTCATGCCCCTTTAAGACTAAGGTAGAGTTCGATTATGCATTCGGCGTACAGTAGTCCTGCCAACCATGACGTTTTCTTACTTCCGTTAGTGCCTACACGTTCGATTTTAACACTGAAGACCAAACATATTTTGCTTACGTCAGACATTACCCTCGGCGTAATAATCTAACTCGAACTAAAAGATAAATCCAGAACACTGATAGCGCATACCAGAGTTTCCGAAATCGAGGTTTTCCACCGGAGACAAACTTAAAGTTCGGGAAAGATATCCGGCTGGACTAACACGTGCGCAGTTGACATCAGTAGACTATTAATTTTCCATTTGCGGTAATGTTAACGTTTGGTTATGTCACTGGGTTAGAAACATTCGCCCAGCTAAAAGCCCTCGTGGGAACTCGGAGCCACCCTCATCAAATCTACAATTTAAATCTTGACAGACCAATAAGGGAGAATAAGACCAAATCATTTTGTAAGGATGAATACAAAATTTTCTCATTCACAAAAATTGTTGTAAAGAAATATTTACTTAGGACAGGTGCCTTCTTAGCAACAGAAGCCTTGTACATCCTGCAAATATTGCTAACCTTGGAGTTGCAGTTATTGCGTTTTGCGCTCGATAGTTTTTTGTAATAAAATTCATCGGTGGGGCCTCGATGGCGCAGTCTGCAGAGCCATCCTGTCTCAGTCGAACTCATCGGCACACATTTGCTGTGTCTCTTAAGCCGGGCACAGGGAAAATCATCTTGTCTAAAATAACCATGGAGACAAGTTTCTAATTGTGTTAAAAAGAGGTATATCATTTAGACCTTTATACCCCATCATAAATTGTTGTAATAAAGTAAACCTATGATATTTCATTAGGTTGACGACTGACATGAGCTTGGTCTTAGTCAGTAGAATTTTCTGGAACACTTTGTATTACATTGACAATGCTTACGTATCTTAAGCTATGGTAAGAATATCGTCAGACTATATATTATAGGGTCATGGGAAAAGACAGTGATAATTAACGTTTTACTTAATATAAATTCCATCAAGTATTGGTATTAAATCGTTTTGCAGCGGTAAAACAACATAACAATTATAACTAGCAAAAACTTCCAGAAGCCCATATTAGTTTAATGAGGACAATCGTTTTAATGTTAAGATATTAATCTAAACGGAAGATTTGAAGTTTAACGTACTTTGATGACTCAGGGAACAGAAAGTAAACCAAATTAAACAGAATGTGAAATGATTTGTTGTTAGACAATGCAGTAAATGTGAACCCATGCAGTGATTGTGTAACAGCCCTCAAGTAGTAAATGAGTGAGAGAGTGATTCAGGTGTTTACATCCTGCTTAAAGGGGCATGAGCTGCCGAAATTCATACTTCTTTCATAACTTCTGATCGTCACGACAGTAAGAGGCTTTAAAGGCCATCGAAAAACTTAACGATTGGCGTTGGAATGAGGAAAATCCATACAGTATGTGGCCTGTACGAACGGAAAACGTGTTCGAAAAGTAAACAAAATTTAAATAACCGGGACGACCATTCATTCATTCTAAGGCAAAGTTAGTTCAAAACAATACTTTATCGCACATTTTTGAGACTAAAAGCAATAAAAAGCTTCTGAATTATACGTCTTGAGAAAAATAGCCAATAATTTCAACGTTCTGTTTTTAAGTCAAAATATCAACATTTTGGCAGCTCATGCCCCTTTAACAGATTTCCACTGCTGTTTTATTGTGGTGCTGCCTCACCGAGACGACTTGCCGAAGACACCCAGCAAGCCCTCTCACCCAGTCACATTATACGGACACCGGACCCACCAGTCGCTGCTCTAACTCCTATTGCTGAGCGCCAAGCGAAGCAGCAGCAGCGGCGCTGTTTAAGTCTTTGGTCTGACTCGACCCAGGCTTGAACCTGGATCTCCCAGCCCTGAAGCGGACGCTCTACCAACAGAGCTATAGGGCTGGTTCAAATTGTAAATGAATCCTGTTAGAAATATTATTTGACGCTACCGTGGAATCCACTTAGCAGCCATTTCCTTGGGATATTTTCTTTCTCTGTTTCTTACATATCTTTATCGAATACCAAAACATGAATCTACTGTTCAGCTAATATAAAAGAATCGCCTTTGTCCAACATCGCATACAAAATAAAAGTGTATAGTCGGATAATGCAATAATCGCCGAAGGAGGATACACCAACGAACATTGATCAACATCTAGGTTTTGTGTGCATTTAACAGCTGGTATTGATGGTGGATTTGACCGATAACTTGCAGACAGACAAATATTATGATTAATAGATTGTTAATCTGTCATGGTTTCCGTTACCATGGGGCTTTTCTCTGCATATCAGTTTAAACAAATAACTGCCACAGTCTACTTTTCTATCAAGAAGTAATCATATAGTTTCAAATAAGTGGCAGGGTTAAATTAGAGGATACATGTACATATGCCACATATAAGTTTTATTGACAAGGTAACAATCTCACTGTTATAAGTTCGTCTGAAATGTAAAACTAAAGTGTCAACTGAATTCTAGCAGTTGGGCGTAATACTAATTTCCCAAAGACCTAGAACTACTACAAAGCCCATTGTAGAGACCTGCAGGCTCCATAACATTTGATCCAAACAATCGCATAGTAATTGACACAAGGTATCAGTTTTAAAAAGAGCTATATATCTTCAAAGGAGTACTCGTATTTTTCTTTAAATGGAAAGAATGTTTTAACGTTAGAGTGGTGTAAATAAAATGTGTAGAATTCATGTAGTCTTAAAGTGGCATGAGCTGCCAAAAGGTATCAGTTTTAAAAAGAGCTATATATCTTCAAAGGAGTACTCGTATTTTTCTTTAAATGGAAAGAATGTTTTAACGTTAGAGTGGTGTAAATAAAATGTGTAGAATTCATGTAGTCTTAAAGTGGCATGAGCTGCCAAAATGTTGATATTATCGTCTATTTTTCTCAAGACGTATTATTCAGAAGCTTTTTAGTGCTTCTAGTCTCGAGAATGTACAATAAAGTATTGTTTTGAACTAACTTTAGCTTAGAATGAATGAATGGTCGTCCCGTTTATTTAAATTTTGTTTACTTTTCGAACACTATTCCGGTTTGTATACGCCGCATCCTGTATGGATTTTCCTCATTCCAACGCTAACCATTTAGTTTTTCGATGGCCTTCAAAGCCTCTGACTGTCGTGACGATCAGAAATTATGAAACAAAGTGTGAATTTTGGCAGCCCATGCCACTTTAACAATTGTTCAATGTATGTTTTATTTTCTCGTAAGCGAATAATTGAAATATGAAAGTGCCATGAACCATTCAGAAGACCGCTGCCATTTTTTCATTAGTTTTATCCATTCAATGGTGAATTAAATAGAGACGCGTTATAAAGTGGCCCGACTTAGCGTGTGTATTTCTTGAAATGTCCCATCTTTAAACTCGCCTGCTGTTAGATCTGTACGGAGTTGACAAACTACCAGTAATAAAATCAGTCCATTCCCCGTACGGTGTTGTCAGGTGGTTCTGAGCTACGAATAAATATGCAACACTAATGTAATTTATCAATGGAATGCCACAATTATGACCAAAATGTTTCAGTCAAGCGCGATTTGTACACAGTGATATAATGGTAAACATATTAAGGCAATATACAAAATAATGAAGCAACCAATCAAATGATAGACAAATCAATCATTGGAAACATACTAAAATTAATTTATTTTTTGTTCACCCAATAAGGTGTTATTGCGAATTTGTCAAATATTCGTATTCCAGTAGTTGGCCTATGCTGTACCTGCTTCAGAATCAGCCTTAAGAATCATTCTACTTCAGGAGTCGTAATTTATCTCAAGAATAGGGTAAATGTGACAGGGGGTCAAGGTTGTACTGGCCTTTGCAAACTGTTTTATACACGACATCCTGTGACTTCTTAATCTGAGAATAAATAATGCATTGGACACTGAATCCAGAAATTAGTTCTTCTGGTTTGAGGATAAAATTGTTTCAAAACATTCATCGGAGATTATGTTTCGAATTTAATATAGCTCATCGCACATAGAAAGTAATTTGCAATAGCTTTAATTTTCAATATAAGAAAATAAAATTACATTTTTTTTCGCTTCGATATAAGACTGTATAAATTTAAAATCCTGCATTATTGTTATCTTCCATCACACAAGTTGCAATGTAATGCCATATAATACCCAGACAATGGTTATTCAGACAACGGTTTTAAAAGATGCATTACTATTTATTTTTAACACAACACACGGGCACAAAGAAACTCTTCTTGTCTAAAATAACAAATTTGATGTCTGTTGACAAACAAAAATCATATCTGTTCTTAGAATTTGGCTTTTCATAAATAATCTAGATGCCAGGAAACCAATTGTGTGTTATTTTCTGTAGCTTTACTGCGTATGTTTATAAAATAAGACAAATACAAATGGCACATTTTTCATCGTCATACCACAAATTATCTTAGTACTTTATGGAGGATAGTCGAAAGACGATCTCCATCAAATTTATGTTCAATTCCAAAAGGCATTAGACAAACTCTATATTACATTTTCTTTTAGGGATATTTGCCGTCTAATTTCAACATATCCATGAACATCGAATTGCAAATCCTCTAATTTAACATAAAAATGACGTATGGTTTACAGACTAATTAAAGCGAATAAAAAACACCATCACAAACATCTACATTGATTTTAGAGCAAGAATTAAAACTTCTAAAACCCTAAAATCTTAATCTAAAATGATGTTTTCATAAAAAACCATAACATTTAATTTCTCGATTCCGTATTCGAGTCTTTAAACCCGATAAGGTCTTGAAATGAAAGACTGTTTTGTCATATATTACAAAAGGGACCTTGTTGATACGGGCTTTTCTGTTTTTAAATTACGACTTTAAGGTCAAAGATTCCAGTTTCTGTCTTTCAGCCAATAAAAATTGATCGCGATTATGCTAGAGCTAGGCAAGTGGCTAACATATCGATAATTTTGTACCTGGGTTATTTGAACATTGGATTGGACTTAATGCAGATCTATAATGCACCCTTTAAACTTTCAATCAATGCGTGATTGAAGAAAGTTGTGTGTTTTTTGTTAAGATTTTAACAATTTTGAAAATACGACAGCTTGGCTGAGAATGCGTTGCCTTCGAAATGTAAAATTATCAATACTCATGTTGAATCGCATGCAGCGTGAAGTGGTATGCCAACTTTATGTCAACTTATTTGGCTGTCAAGGATTTATTTGGAAATAGAAACGAACACCGTTACGAGATTTAGGTAATTAGCCACAAATTAAAATGCTAAAATGGGAAATGCAACTGTAGGCTGTAACCTACAGCAGGGTGTAAAAGTATTTTGTAAAACAATTTCCAGCCTTAAATGTTCTTGTATTGTTCTATCTAGACTAGATATTTGAAATGATTATATTTTAAACTTCGCCATTTCACCAATGGCTTGGTTTGATAAATACCATTTCATACCTTCAAAATCTTACTGTTTTTAAAATGTTATGTCAAGCTCACAAGCTCTCTTATTTTCCTATAAGCGACAGGGTTAACATAGAAGACAATATACCGCATATTTATATGCTGTCCACTGTCATACATAAAAAGCATGGTTGGGTACCAGATTTAAGATGGTTTGCTCGTTCTAATCCCAAACATTCAAACTAAAAAAATCAACAAATCTGACTAGGGTTTGATTGATTTCCTGAATGTGGTCGATGGATTCTCCGAGAACATAGCCAAGTTTCTCCCTCTAATCAACTTGACAAATGCGTCATATAAATGAGTCCAAAAAATAACGTTTGCTTTCTTCTATTCTGTCTAATTTGAGGTTATCTGGAAGACCTTCGGCAAACGATTTGCTCGAGATGTATTTGCTATAAAATATTTTCTCCACTCCAGTAAAATTCCTAAATTTTCATAGTTCTGTATGATTTCTATAATTAGTATTTTGAAATACAGACATGTCTAGGGGAAAGGTTACTGTATTTAACATGCAGGTTTCGGTTTACACAGGTATATGGGTATTATCATTTTGTATCGTTTGATCATCAATCGAGAAGAAAGGAACGTTTTGTACAATTAGAAAATCTACTTTATAAAGACATTTTATGGACGGAAAAGGATACAGCAGGTTACGTACTAAGCGATGCTTTGCGTTTTGAATATCTATAGGCCTATAATACTGACAAATCTTTTGTCTGCAATATAGCTACATTCAAACAGGCTTGCTAAGGTTTTTTGTTAAATAATGTTGTAACGAAACATTAACATATGGAGATGAAGCGATGCTATTCGAGTCAAATTAATCCAGCTTCGATGTCATGTATTTAAATTAATTGAAGACACTGATTACAATATAGCTAAATTTAGTTTTTAAAGACAATGGACGTGGATATATGGACATTTGCTGAGTATGGAAGATAACGTTCAGTGTTTACAGGATGTAGTTTTGTGACTTAGGGTCAACATCCTTTGTTTGATGTAATTGCAGGAAGATTCGCCATAAACATACAATTTTTCCCATTACAAGATCACTATGATGTCTGTCACTAAGCACTCCATTATATTTCCACATGTGGCCAGGCATGCTGTAATGGGACCGGATTTCTCCTGATAAGGAAAAAAGTATTTCCTCAGATTGAGGTATAAATGTTTGGTAAATTACCTCCCTTGCCTTGAAAGGTTTTATATTTCAAACGCCAAGTCGAAGTGTTCGTTTCCACTCATTTTCTATTCAATGTATAAAACATTCCATTTGAAAATCGAGGCCATCAAGCCATTGTGGATTTAGATAGATTGTTGTTTAGCCTGTTGGTGCGTCCATTCGTATGAATGATGTGTGCCATACTAGTGAGTAACTATTACATTGGACGCTTAAGAAAACTGTAATGTCTTAGCACAACATGGATTTAGATGTGCCCTTATGGTCACTGTCGCGTTGGAATGTCCAATGACGCCCGAGCCTTAACTCGCCCATTGACTGGATAACATTATTGGTCAGGATATCGTAGTATTTAGTGCAGTCTATTAACAGGGTGGAGTGTCCCAGAGCCATTAGTAGTCCCATAGCAGCACGTCCCGTTGCGTTTCAGAGTAGGTGAAAGGTTTTTCTTGACGTATAGCTTGCTCGTTCTACGCCACACATATACTTGTGATCCATATGACCAAGCAACTCCAGTTTGGTTTCCCCAATCCACAAAACAGTGTCGCAGGACATTTGCGCATTCAAATTCTTTTAAGTATATTGGAGGCGACTTGTCCTATGATTTGGCTTCACTGTGCGTCGAGGGGTCCTGATTCGGAGCCCTTCGCTGTACGTCGGAATTGTCTCAGTCACTCGTCCATCAGGTTCTTAGCAGTAAGCCTAGGGTTATTGTCCAACTTTTGTCGTAGAAACCGTTGTCTTAAAGACCAATTTTTTTGCCAACGAGCAGAGTATGTAGCCGCACTTCCGGTGGCTTTACATTTATATCCATTAAAGTGCCTTGACTGTGTAAAGAGACAACCTCCTCTCTCTTATCTTTGTCAACACAGTACACAGATTTTGTGAGAAAAACTGATAAAAATTATGCTAATTTTAATTATAGAGACCAGAAATAAATTACTGATATTGACTGCTACGCATGTGTCAAGGTTGACTGCATACCACGGCATTTGTATTTTGCCAGTCCCTCTCATCAAGGTCATGTTTATTTTTTGTTTACCGGGAAGAAGGGGAGATAAATAATGCTCTATCGGAATTTCGAGACTTAATCTCCGATGAATATTTGGAAACGATGTTTCCGCCTCAAACCAGAACAACTAATTCCTTGATTCTGTGTCCAATATGTTATTTATTCTCAGATTAATATGTCGCCGGATGTCGTGTATTAAACCCGTTTGTAAAGGCTAGCACTACATGTACCTTGACCTCTAGTGTCTTTACCATTTTTGAGATGTGTGCTTGAGTATTAATTTTGACAGGCTGTTCTATAATTATCCACTAGGCAGATTGTGGAGCAGCCAAAGCACCAGTCAACTGCTGGAAATAAGAACATTTGATGAGCTGTTAATAACACGCAATGCATTCAACAAAACCGGAAGTTAATTTTGCCTGTTTCTACTGATTGATTGGTTTTGCTTGCTGCATTATTTTATATTTTACCAATATATCACCGTGTTTGAATCGGGCATGACAAAAACTTTTATAGCTCATTTTATGTTATTGGTCGAATTGTTACATTCGTGTAGACGCAGAACACTAGAACGAGCTACCAATGATCAATGAAACTTCTATTCGAATTACCATTAAAGTGGCATGAGCTGCCAAAATTCGCAGTTTTTTCATAACTTCTGATCGTCACGACAGTAAGAGGCTTTGAAGGCTATCGAAAAACTAAATGATTGACGTTTGAATGAGAAAAATCCATACAGTATGTGGCCTGTATGAACCGAAAACGTGTTCAAAAGTAAACAAAATTTAAATAACCGGGACGACCATTCATACATTCTAAGCCAAAGTTAGTTCAAAACAGTACTTTATCGTACATTTTCGAGACTAGAAGCATTAAATAGCCTCTGAATTCTACTTTTTGAGAAAAATAACCAATAATTTCAGCATTCTGTTTTAACGTCAAAATATCAACATTTTGGCAGCTCATGCCCCTTTAAATACTGAACATAAATATTGGTAGTTCAGAACCATCTGCTAGGGTTTTAAAATGAATGGACTAATTTTGATATTGGTGCTTTGTTCACACCGGACGGATCTGAAAATAGCCTGTTCAAAAGAGATATCATATTCATATGGCAATTCAACTGATGGATTTTGGATCAATGTAGAAACAGCTAATCCTTGTGTCAATAATTATGCTATTGACGCTTGGGTCAAATTCTATGGAACCAATAGATCTTTCTAAAAGCCGATTTAAGTAGTTCGAGACCTTAGGAAAATTAGTACTACGACACTTTGTTGGCTGACTGGTTTATGTGTCCGACAAGTTTATACAAGTGAGAAGATATCAGGACGATGCCCGGAATGAAATAGAACTGAAGCTGAAATAGAATAATACTATTCTCGTTATTTTTGGGAAAACACTTTTTGGTAAACCGGCAGAATGTTTGCTACCGATTAGGGTGACACCCAGACTAGGAGACGCACCTGTGTCAAAAAGTATTGCACCTATCGTCAGCACTAAATGCTGGGTGTCTTATCCTCTAAAAAAGTGGTAGCAGACTGGTAGATAATACAGGCGACATTTAGTACCCTTCTGGTGACATTACAATTGGTACAGCTACCATTGCTGAATGAAGGAGTTTTAATTTGTTTGTGTATTTGAAAAAGTGAGTATAAAAAGGCAGAAATTCTTCCGATTTTATATACCGGTAGTACTATGACGAAGATTCTTCAATCATTCAGCAGCAAAATGTAGATGTTTGTGAAAACTATAAGGGTCATTCATAATTACGAACATTTAACTTCATGCTTTTATTTTTTTTTCTCTTGTGATAAAATGCACTTAGTGCTTTGGCAATAGCCATTTAGTCCACTCATATGCTGACTTATTTTACTTTTTAAAAATAAGTTGCACGTACAGGCCATTTTGAAACAATTGCCGTACAAGATCTGCACATTATGGTTTCGTATAAAGAAACACCCTGGAGTACAAATGATAACCGTCCTAATGTTACTGTTGTAATATTTTCATTCACATTGAATCGAATCGTAATGAAGCATTTTAGAACCTTATATTGAAGCTTTAGTAGCTACATATCACCAAAATGTTATCCCTATTTACTTTTAAACTTCAAAAAATGATTTACATTTGTTTTAGCAGTTTTTACTATTTTGTGTTTCTGTAAATTTTTGTTTAAAATGTATTTTTGATATTAAAGGAACTGCTTAATATAACTTCTTTTCGCCGGCAAATAAGTGAAATAATCTTGAGAACTCCAATCAATCAGCCAAAAGGTCAGCGATAGATTTGCGATAGACTGAAAACATCCTCTGTACACATCGTCAATTTTTAAATAACTATCTCATTTGATCATCTATTTTTGGCTATTTGTCATAGTTTTAACATTTGTGTTCTGATGACCATAAGATAATCAACACATTCACTGTTAGAACCACCAGGTAACTCATTGGATGAAGTGGACTAATTTTTATATCAGTATTGAAGTCCACATCGGGCGAATCTGAAAGTAGACATGTTTGAAAGAGGACGTGTATTGACAGATGAATACCACTGGTGAATCATTGTGTTTTAGAACCTCTAATACTTCATGTGAATAAATATGCGTTAAATGTTTGGTCAAATGCTTTAGTTATTGTCCATTGATTCCGACACACCCATGATAGCAGAATTGACAAACTTTCAAGGAGATATTTGACCCCAGTTATATTGACCTAAAATTAAATTTGATTATTTATGTATTACCATGTCGACCATTCTACAATGGTTTGTCTGTAAGAAGTCCGATCTTTTGTTTACATTTTGGACAACACACTTTCTTTTTATAGGCTACCGACTCACGGAATTCTGGTTTCTCTTCTATGTAAAGTTAAGAATATGACAAGAATAGACCCTAAACCTTCCCAAGGTGCTTGATCGTAAGAGGTGACTAATCCTTGGGTCCCTGTGTAGATTCCGGGGAATAAGAATTGACTCACGGTTCCCAGGCAAGCCTAACTTGGGTGATAATTGTGACATATCTTGTTTTTATTCTCCAAAAATAAAAGTTTGTAATTTTTCAGTTCCAATGTATTTATGATGTAAAAAAATGTATGATTTACACTCTTTTCGACACAGCACAAGTTAAATAATCTTGAAGGTGGCGTTAAACTTCAATCAATTAGTCAATCAATGTGATTCCCGTTTCCTCATCCACTAACTTGGCAACGCCGCCATGTACGCTAAATAATCTTGAATGCAACGTAAAACATTAAACAATCAATCTATGTGAATCGATTTTCAAGGGGGAAATGTTCCAAAAGAACGATCCCTCAAATGTCTTTTTTTAAAGAAATTGAGAAACAATAAGTTAAAATGCTGCCCATAAAAACATTTAAAAATACATTTTCAAGTACCCCCTATTGGCTAATTTCTACATTCACCGTTCTTTATAAATCAAGTGTCAATACATCAAAATACCTGAATCACAACCTGTCTTGATTTCCCAGTTCTAATCTAGCAAAGATTGTGCACATTAAGCCGTTGATAAAAAAATCGACTCTTTTAAATTCCTTTTACATTCTATTAGCTAGCTTGTATAAATCTTTAGTTCATTCGTCACAGATGTCGCATGCTGGTCGATTAAGTTGTTCATTAAAATGTCAAGATTTTCCAATTAAGTTTTTTTATTCTGCTCTCCATCATCGTACGTCTTCAAACCAATGCCATTGTTGCTTGTTTGACGTGTTGTCCCATGGCGTATAAAAAGTCTTATTAAGAAGGTCTTTATCAAGAACTAGATTTTTTTCGACATCACTTATTTCCACAAAGAAATAGTTAGTAACGCAGTTATCATTTTGGAACCCAGTTGACCCAACTTGTACGATTTAGGTTTCAAGATATATTAATGTATCATAATTCGCTTTTGAAGTTTCGTTGCCACATGTCTCAATTGGCTCGCCATATTGTTTACAAGCAAGGTGTCGAGAAGCGTTATAAGGTACGTTTACACTCAAGAGGATTTGTTTTCGGTGTGTTATGTTCCACTGCAACAAATACTCGGCTCACTCTTAGCAAGTCAGTTCATACTCACACAACAACACAACTACAGTTCAGAGCGGTTTGGACGATGAGATTTTTTTCCTAGATTTTTCGAAAAATGACAACTGTTTTTGGAATTCTTCAGAAATCATGCGAAAATTTATTTAATTCCATCATTACACGGAACCGCTACATTGTTTTGATTTTGATTTGATTTGATTTATTCACCAGAATAATTGAGAACTGATAATATACAAATATTCTCATGTCATATATACATACAAAAAAGACAAAATTTAAAATAGATGACATGATTGAAATCCGGCGGGAATAAAGCCCCATGGGGCTTGATCTATCCCTGTATTAGATTGGTATCACTATGTATAACAAACGGCTGGTGTAAATTTTATATTTTTGACTTATTTTAACAGGGTTTTGGCTTTTGTCAAACATGATTTTCCATGGGGCTATGGAAACTGGTTGGATTCTGACAGAAAACATTTGATTTTAGATTTGAAAAGTGAAAGTGATTTAATTAATTTCAGTTGCAGGGATAATTTATTCCATTCTCGAGGTCCCTTTGAACGCAAGACATAGAAAGACAGATTAGACTTATGCAATGGTTTGTTAAGATTGAGATTAACTCCTCGTGTTGGGTAGTTATGTACTTCTGTTTGGAGCTTAAAACAGTTTTGCAGAAAATGAGGCAAGGAATGATACGGGTATGGGAATTTATGAATGATGATGAGGGAAGTAAAAGAATTGAGTTGGAAGAGTGTCAGAATGTTAAGTTTACTAAATAAAGGTTGAGTATGCTCAAGTTTTCCTGAAAAAGTTATGATTCGGATAGATCGCTTTTGTAACAAAAAGAGTGGTTGAAGGTGAGTTTGGTAGGTATTTCCCCATAATATGTTACCATACCAGAAATAAGGAAAGATTAGAGAGTAATATAGGATGAACAGTGTTTTTTTGTTTAAAGAATTTCTAATATGGCTCAGGATACCAATATTTCTTGAAATTTTTTTACCTATATAATTTATATGGTCTTTCCAGTTAAGACGGTCGTTAAAAATGATTCCCAGGAATTTGAAGTGGTGGACTAGATCAACCTGCGTATCTGAGATACATAGTTTGGGAGTTGAGCTAGATAATATTCTCGAATTGTACTGTATAATCATATATTTTGTTTTAGTTATATTGAGAGATAGTCGATTGGAGGCGAACCAATTTTGTAGGTTTGTCAGTTCCAGTTTTATAGTATTTAGGGCTTCGTTCAGATCGGTATTGGAATAGGTGGCACTTGTATCATCAGCAAAAAGAGTAATATTCAGAATGTTGGTTACCCTACTGATGTCATTTATGTAAATCAAGAATAGCATGGGTCCCAGGATTGACCCTTGGGGTACACCGCATAGTACTTCCATTGGCGAAGACAGAACTTTGTTGAAAGATACAGATTGTGTTCTGTTTGACAAGTAGCTATGCAGCCATTTATTAGAGCTTCCTCTGATTCCGTAATGGCTTAGTTCGTTTAATAAAATTGTGTGGTTTACCGTGTCAAATGCTTTTGACAAATCAAGAAAAGCAATAACACTATGTTTTTTGTCTTCCTTAGCTGTTATGAGCCTATCGTAGAGGGAGTAAGCAGCATCTGTGGTGGAATGACCGACCCTAAATCCAAATTGGTCATTTGAGATGATGTTATTTTCTCCTAGGAAGTTGGTAATCATACCAGCTGCTATTTTTTCAAAGATTTTACTTAGGCACGGTAGGACTCCAAACATGTGTGTGTTTTTGATTGGCATGTTTTCAAAGGTCGATTTTGATTGATTAAAAAGGAAAATCGTGCAATCGTGGAAGTATGAATGACCTGTACTCAAGCCATGTTTGTTTCAGGATAGCGCTGAAACGCGTTGAACGAATTGAAACAATACCCCCTTGGTAATTTGTAAAAGCAAACAATGCTAAATTCTTACCAACAAACTCTTTAGCAATTCTTAAACAGACTCTCTTCACACAGACCCGGGTTCAATCCTACTCAAACCAAGTAAAAGTTGAAAAGGCCTAGGGTTTCTCCGGGCAAAGAGGTCGATTTCCCATCAAACTAAACCTGCAGGGCAATGCCCCCGCATTAGTGAAATAATCTTTCGTGTGACGTTATACGTCAACCAATCTTTCACCATTATAAAACTAATTTCACAGAACTGATAGGTCATGCAACGAACTGAAACGCACAAAAGAAAATATCTAGATCAATGCTCTAAGAAATGTTGACCTTCAGAAAAAATAATTACTGACAAAAAGCCATCACCCTTCCTGGAATAAGTTGACGTCCCTCTGATGGACTGCTTATGTTTGTGTTGATCAAAATATGTCAAATGGCTTCATCAAGTTAAATATCAGCAAGAGGTACACCCTATTTATAACTGTCAGAGCTTCCTTTTTCTATAGACAGTACTGGCATAAAATATATGTAAATTGTAGTTTTGAAACACATTATATCAAATATGGAGAAAATATGTTACTTAGGCTAAACTCCTGTCTGTCTTAAACCTGATGATATATCATGGGTTTTGTTTTATTAAAACAACTTATCACAGAGTGTAAAGCTATAAAGTTAATATCCCTTTTTAACACAACTGGATGCTTGCCTACACCGCAATCCATAGCCTAATTTGTTAATTAGGATCAACTCCTATTGATTGATAATTAAAAAATATGTACATCAATATATGAACCTATTATTTATTAGTATCACTGCCACTTTAATATCTTATCTGGAAATCATTTTAGATATTGTACACTCTTTGGTTTAGCAGCACACATCCTTTATTTTGTCGCTGTTGAAAGAGATGAAACAATCGAATGTTTAAAAACAAGCTATGCTAACCAATTTCCCCTTTCCATTTACACTTCATTATTTATTCACGCCTTAAGAAGTCGCAGGGTGTGTTCCTTACAAACAACGGCACAATCTTGTGTACAAGTGATATATACCAGGGGAGTGTTAATATCGACATACTGTGTTGATTGGAGCTTCCGAGAGAGACACGTACTTCAGATTCAGATTTATTTTACTCTCAAACCATTTTGGTGGTACATGAGGAATTTAACATAGTTATAAATCATGGCGGATAAATACATTTATGACAATTACACTGGTGTTAACCTGTCACATATAAAAGCAAATAATTATTTGAAATCACATTGCTTCAATGCTTTATAAATAAATTGTGACAAGTTAAGGAAAATTACTTTTTCCTTGCACTGGAATAATTCCCTCATTTTCCATGCACTGGGGTTGACATGGGAAAATCTAGGTAAGTACACCTTCCTTACGTTTTCAACCTTACTCGTCACCTAATGACTGTTGGTTACATGCACTGCATACTCGATCCTTTCTGGGAATATTGCGCCACCTACCAGTTTCAATCGGAAGTTGGTGATTGGTGGTTCGGAATTGAGTCATGATAGAACTATTTCTACTATCTAGGACTTTCAGATATTCTTCTAGACAGAATTCTGTCTCGAAAATTCTGTATGTAAGGCCTTTAGGAGAATAATCTACATCGCTATACCAGGACTGACGAAATGGATCCTTTAAAGTGGCACACTTTTTTTTTCATAATTTCTGATCGGCACGGAAGTAAGAGGCTTTGAAGGCCATCGAAAAACTAAATGATTGGCGTTTGAATGAGGAAAATTCATACAGTACGTGGCCTGTACGAACCGAAAACGTGTTCGAAAAGTAAACAAAATTTAAATAACCGGGACGACCATTCATTCATTCTAGACCAAAGTTAGTTCAAAACAATACTTTATCGCACATTTTCAAGACTAGAAGCACTAAAAAGCTTCTGAATTATACGTCTTGAGAAAAATAGCCGATAATTTCAACATTCTGTTTTAACCTCAAAATATCAAGACAGCTCATGCCACTTTAATATTTGCTCGGTAAGAGCTAATAAAGTTTCACCATTTTGGACAAACTGTCTATTCCGAATGTATTACACATGTATCTAAGATATACTTAACATGCTTTAACCATAGTGATTCATAAGTAATTGCATACATAAACCTATGTAAAACAGCACTCAATTTACATTGTTACTGTGTAACAATTTAATACAAAATGATAATATCCGTTTGTATATCTTGATAACTATAGGGAAGGCCCCCACTTTTCCATAAACCATGACATTTGGGGTAGATTTCTTTAGCCCAAGAAGCAATTTGAGAAATTGTAAATAAAACACTTAAACTTGCTTTAAGTTATCAATCCCCCAAACTTCACAGCTATAAGTTAACACAGGCAAGACCATTTGATCAAACTATTTAAGTTGACAATCTATGGGAAGGAAAATATTATAAATCTTTTTAAACATACCATACATACTTTTTTTAGCTTGTGATATAAGCTGTTTAATAGCTGGCATAAATCTGCCATTGTGATTCAACAAAATTCCCAAATAACAAATAGAATCACATACCTCAAGGCTACGACCTTTATACAGAAACTCAAAATGTGTGCGTACTTTTCGCTTTGAAAAAATAACAATTTTGGTTTTAATAGTGTTCACCTCTAGTTAACACAAATAACAATATTCAGCAAAATTATTAACAGCATTTTGTAAGTCGCCTGTAGATTCAGCAAGTAAAACTGTGTCATCAGCGTATAATAAGAGTAAAAGCTTTCTGTAGGTATTTAACTTTTCTTTGACTGCTGAATGTAAAGTATTCAATCCAAGTATAGTATTGGCGTGTAGATAATGCTCCAGGTCGATGGCGTAAAGAGAAAATAAAAGAGGAGAAAGATTCTCCCCTTGACGGACTCCAACCTCACTCGTGAAGAAATCACTTCTGGTATTACAATCTGCTACACAGGATTTAATATATACTCTCCCGAAAAAGAAACGCAACATCCAATTTTTGAATTTTCAACATCATTTTTAATACACAAATAAGCATCACATTACACTGAAATTTGGCAGACTGGTTGTTCAGACTTTATCAAATTTATCACATTAAAGTTCATAGCGCTCAGATGACGTCACTGCAACGTCAATATCTGTTGTGCCCACCATTAACCTGTAACACAGCACGGACCCGTCTCGGCATAGACACAATCAATCGACGAATACGGATTGGCGGAATTCTCCTCCATTCTTGCTCAAGAGCTGGAATCTTGATTCATCGCTGAACCAGACTCGCCTCCAGTTTCGCAGAGTCCAGTCCCTTAACCTGTTGCACTATCGGACCCTTGCAAGTCGATGCTGGCGTCTCAGTACTACGCCAAAGTAAGGACGTCTGGCGCGTAAGCCGTTTTGACGGAGACGGTTTCTGACTGTCTATGCCGATATTCGACGGAGACCTGGGATATTTCATGCTGCTTCTGTTGCTGTTTTGGCCCGGTTTCGCAGGTGAAGCAACCGGATGTAGCGATCTTGAGCTGCTGATGTGATCCTAGGTGGGCCAGAACGTTGACGATCAGCTGTTGAACCGGATTGCTGGTGACGTTGCAACAGCCTGGAAATCGTGCTCCGGTGAACATTATAAAGTCTAGCGAATGCATTCTGTGATTCGCCGGCCAGGGGACGACCAATGACGACGTTCCGGGTAGCTGCGTCTAGTCTTGGCATATTGTAGCAACTTCGTGAAACAATTTAACGACTGAATTCAATTGAACGGTTGTGTGTCTTTTATACCCATTAAACCCGCATAAAGATAAGACGTGATTCGCATGTGCAACTGTCCTACGTTTTTCCCTACGCCTTCCTCGTGTAGCGTTATACAAAGGCTGACCCGAAAGTCACGTGTGATCAACAGCCACTATCAGGGGCTTAAATTCAATTATCGGACATTTACATTATAACATGATCCTGTTACCATGTGTCAATCACGCACATTTTTGGAAAAATTCATGTTTGAAAAAAAAAATTGGATGTTGCGTTTCTTTTTTGGGAGAGTATATATTACGAATCAATCTAAAACACTTGCCATTGAAACCCTCCTTAATAAGTTTATACCACATTCCGCCTCGCCATACATTGTCAAAAGCTTTCGAGAAATCTACAAAAGCACAATAATTTTTTTTTATCCGCTTCTGAATCCAGTCTGGGACTCAGTGATTATGTCTTTATTTTCGCAAACGTTTGTAAGCCTTGTGTTAATAATTGATGTGAACAATTTACCTAGACAGCTTAAGATTGTAATAGGCCTGTAATATTCTGTGTTATTAAGTTCACCTTTATTTTTATAAATAAAACGTATTATGCCTTCTACCCATGTCTCTGGTATCCATCCAGTATCAAGTATAATGTTAAAAAGTTTAAGATAGATTGGCATCATAATTGATTGAGTACACTTGATATGTTCATTAACTATACCATCACATCCTGCAGCTTTATTGTTCTTTGGTTTTTTTATAGCATTTTCTATTTCTGTAACACTTATCTCATATTCAGTTTCGTTATTTGGGTTCCATTCATATTCCTCAGCTGGGTCAATTTTTCTTTCATCCCCCTCTTTAAGTTCATTTAAGTCTTTGAAATACTTATAAAACAAATCTGTATCAATTGATTTAGCTCTGGAATTATTTCCAAAACTATTTAAAATTTTCCAATGTTCTCGCGGACTAGATTTTTCCAATTGGCGTAATGTTTCTGCAGTTTTGTGTTGATAACTCTTCAGGAGCAATAACAGCATCGGTCTCCTCTTGGAAACAGATTGATTGATTTATTGATTAGAGTTTAACGCCGCGCTCAAGATTATTTCACATATACGGCGGCGAAAAGAAATTAAATCATCATACATTTATTAACATCAAAAATGCATTGGAACTGAAAAATGACAGAAACAATTTATATAAATAACATTTTTTTATAATATACAAATTTGTAAATATGTTCTGATAGAGTGTAATTTAAACAAATAGGTTTATACCATAATGATTAAAAAATTTAATCAGGTTAGTCGCCTTTTACGATCAAGCTTGCCTGGGAACTGTGAGCCAATTCTTATCCCCCGGAACCCACACGGGGACCCAAGGATTAGTCGCCTCTTACGATCAAGCACCTTGGGAATGCGGAGGGTCTATTCTTATCTCCCCGGATCCAACACGGGAGACTTGGAAACAGAAGCAGGTCAACTATCATAGGCTTTATGCATATTGTCTGCCGCCGAAATAGGGATTTTTGATAAATTCTTTTTGAAGGATTAAAGACATATTATATGGCAGTTTTGTTTAAAATAAAGACGAATGTAGAACAATTGTAAAAATAAATATATATATTTTTGTCAACATTTAAACTGCTTAAACATTCACCCAGGTAAGATGGACAGGGAAACGTTTGCTTTCTGACTTTTATGTCTCATGAAGCAAAGGAATATATTGTGGTATGCCAACTGAACGTAGTCCTACTGAACAAAATCTTCCAAAAAGAGTTTGATTTCATAATTAGTAATTCGGACTTAATTAATCAATCAATCGGTCCTTTTAAATACTATTCAATACTCTTCAACCTTACCATTTTGATTGTATCATTTATATGTTTCAAATATAGACAATGATTCTTCAGATTGTTATCTTTAAAGTGGCATGAGCTGCCAAAATTCAAACTTTTTCATAATTTCTGATCGGCGCGACAGTAAGAGGTTTTGAAGGCCATCGAAAAACTAAATGATTGGCGTTGGAATGAGGAAAATTCATACAGTATGTGGCCTAGACGAACCGGAATAATGTTCGAAAAGTAAACAAAATTTAAATAACCGGGACGACCATTCATTCATTCTAAGCCATAGTTAGTTTACAACAGTACTTTATCGTACATTCCCGAAACGAGAAGCCCTAAAAAGCTTTTTAATTAGACGTCTTGAGGAAAATAGCCAATAACTTGTTTGAGTGAGAGAGAGAAAAGGGCTTTTACGTCGCTTTCAATATTTTAGTTTTTACCAGTCAAGCCGGTTTGACTTACTTACCGTCTCCACATAATGACTTACTTACCGTCTCCACATAATCTCCACATTAAACTGGTAACATTGTTACACTACAATTTGTGTTACTTAATAATACTTTTCTTTATCTAGTTCGAGGTCGATGTCTTTCAAAGTACAAACCTGTCATTTACAAGAATATTATTCCTGTTTAACGAAATAACTCTTTGACATTTCTGTATTATAACGGTCATAATGTCAACGCTACGGAAGTATCGAAATGATGGCTCAATCAGTGATAACAAATAAACGCTTCCCGTAGGAGAGTAAAAAGACGTCTTGTTCTTAATAATAATCTCCTCTTTCTTGGAAAAATAGATGGCCTACATAAATATTCTATATAAAGGTTTGCCCTTTCGAAAATTATTTAAAGAAATAATTGCTATCCCAATTCATAGCGTGTTATAGACTTTCAGAAGGTCAACTAGATATGTTGCTTATCATTAAAACCATACAAGTGTACACATTCAGTTTAGACGACCGATTCTATTCAAGAAATGATTTCGATAAATTGAGAAGAGGCAAACGTTGATTTTCTGGCGTCACCCAACTTATAATTTTGTGATCGTCTTTTTCGCATATACAGTATTTGGGAATAAATTGTACCTAATATACTGAACATGACCGATTACTACATAGTTTTTTTAGGCTAGCGCATCATTTGGATGTATTAAACCCCAAAATTACCAAGAAATGTCAACATAAATTCAATTTTACCCAAATAAAACCAAACAGATTATATACTAGACAACTTGATTTCGTTTAGCTGAGAATACCTATGGGGGTTTTCGATTTAATTTAGGTAGAGAGCTATATGGCAGAACGAGCGCAGTGATGACGTCATAAAAGGGGGCGGCATGCACTTCCGGTCAAAATGGCGGCGCTTCCGGTAAAATGGCGGCACTTCCGGTCAACATGGCGGCGCTTCCGGCCAACATGGCGGCGCTTCCGGGAATTTCCGCACTAAAGTAAAAATGGCGGCGCTTCCGGGAAATCCCGCATCTCGTACAACAGTGCGAGAATGACATCGAGCAAAATCTTAACTTTAATCGAAATATTTAACAAAAATGTGTAAAAATGGAATTAAGAAAGTGATTTTTGGTAGAAAACAATAGAATGAAGGCGTTAAGACGTTGAGCGATAGCGTAAAGAAAATTGTTAAGAAAGTGAGTTTTAAAACACGGTTTGGAAAATTAGCGTCGTCATTAAATCAATAGAATTCTCCGATATGATGACATAATAAAAAGGCAGATCGTGTGTCAGACGTCAACAAAACCATTCTCGTACTATAGTACGATGTAAATCAGGGACAAAAAGTGAACTTTGATCGGGAAAATTTAAAGAAAATGAGTAAAAATAGAATAGCGAGAAAAGAAAGTGATTTTCGATAGAAAACAATAGAATGAAGGCGTTAAGACGTTGAGCGTTAGCGTTAAGACGTAATGAAAAACAATAAGAAAGTTAGTCAAACATTTTACAAAAACATCGTTTGAAATCGTTTTAAAAATTCACCAGCTAGAACGATAAATATACAACCGAGGTGACACGTGGTAATTGTGCAGTCTCGACAAAATAACGTATTGGATCGATAAAGCCCGTAGTTTGCCAGCGAGTCAATGACATGTCAAAGCTTGTTCGACTAGCACAATGAAGCATATAAACAATAGAATTGGCACGCATCGAATATGTTACCACGACCTATAGCAAAACTAAAAATCTTAAAAAAAGAAATCTTACCTTCAGGATTTCTATTAAGCGTTGTTGTTGTTGTCCACACTGCGTTAGTACATGAATCGTATATCCACGTGTGACAACCTAGAACTGACATCTACGCGTAAAATTCGAACCAGGTACCCCACGTAACCTATTCGGCCTAAACGTTAACCTTCCAATCAATGATCGATCCTATAGTTAGTGGGCGGTGCTCGCGGTGATTGACGTGATCGATATTTAACTCTCGACTTATACAGCTGACGTCTTCATGAGAATCATCGAAGGGACCCCCTGCTCGAATAAGCTTTTAACTCGTTGAAGCACCTATCAACAAATCTAACGCCCCGCTGGCCAAAGTCGCGAGAATCGCTAAGTACCAATCGATCTATATCGCCACAGCTGACTGTCAATTGATAATCTTTTGGTATATGGACTTTATCGAAATCAACTTTAAAAAACATAGTAAATATGAAATACCACAGTTGTATTTATTGATAGACCTAAATACGAAAATAAAAAATAAAAAAAACAATGGAAAAAACGTACTATTTTGCCCATATCACTAACAGACGCCCTGCGGGCGTTAAGGGACCGCAACGGCCGCTTAAGGTTACATGATACAGTTTCATTTCCCATTTGCGGTAATGTTAACGTTTTGATTTGTGGCTAATTACCTAAATCTCTTTAAGACTTTTCCTTACCATTTTCAAATAGATCAACACATGAGAAATCCTTTACAACCAAATAAAGTTGACATAGTGAATGCCGGTTTCAAGCTACACACAATTTAACATGGGTACCGCCATTTTGACAGTTTAAGGCTTACTTATTCTAGCCAAACTTTGGTATTTTCAAAATTGAGTGAACATTAAAAAAACACACACAAAAAAATCTGTTTTCAGGCATTGATTGAAAGCTTAAAGTATGTACAGTAGGCCTATGTTAGTTTCAATCCAATATTCAAATAACCCAAATACCAAACTATCACTATGTAAGCCACCTCCTAGCTCCAGTATACCCGAAATCAATTTTCATTGGCTGAAAAAACACAAACTGGGTGTTGTGACCTTAACGGTTGCAACGGCCGCATAACGCCCGCAACGGCCGTATAACACCCGCAACGGCCACATAACGCCCGCAACGGCCACATAACGCCCACAACGGCCGCATAACGCCCGCAACGACCGCATAACGCCCGCAACGGCCGCATAACGCCTGCAACGACCGCATAACGCCGAGCACGGCCGCAGCGCCACCTGGTGGATTTATATGTTATATAGAAGTACTTCTCGATTATTTCTAGTCAGTCGAGTGCTGTACATCAGACATGGGGCTGTTTACGTGTATTGAGTGTGGCCAATCTTTTAGTCGGGATCACGATATGCGACGTCATTTCGATAGGTATAACCATCATACATCATCACTTCAAAGTGACAATGGAGATCAAAACACAGAGTCAGAAAACAATGATTGTGCGGATAGTTGCGCAAGTCAAGAGACCATAGATGAAAACACTCTGTCGTCAGCGGAGGAAGAATCACAGGATGGTGAAAGCTTTTCCTCGGCTGAGGAAGAGTCGCAGGAAAACGGAAAGACGTCCTCAACGATGTGGGATTATCTTGTAACAAAGGCGATCGAACAGCACATCCCTGAAACAACTGACTCTATCGATAAAGAAAATGGTGACTGCGAAACTTTGAGTCCAAAAATAATAAAAACTCTGATGTCATTATACAACGACGAGAGTTTGCTATGAAAAAAGATCCAATCCATAAAAAAATTATGGCTACGAAACATTCACTTGAAGACAATTTTGACTTATCGCCGAGAGAGGCCCTGAATAATGCTATAAAAATGAGGAAAGCCTTATTTAACGATCTTTTACCAACCATATATCCTGATACTCAAGAAAATGAGGACAGTGACTAAATCTAACCTTAACATACAATTTATATATATATATATATATTTAAAATTTGTTAACTTTACATAACCCAACTCAATAAAGATGTTGAAATAGAATGTCGAGTTAGTCATGTCTTTGGTCATCGTTAAGGTCACAACACCCAGTTTGTGTTTTCTCAGCCAATGAAAATTGATTTCGGGTATACTGGAGCTAGGAGGTGGCTTACATAGTGATAGTTTGGTATTTGGGTTATTTGAATATTGGATTGAAACTAACATAGGCCTACTGTACATACTTTAAGCTTTCTATCAATGCCTGATAACAGATTTTTGTGTGTGTTTTTTTAATGTTCACTAAATTTTGAAAATACCAAAGTTTGGCTAGAATAAGTAAGCCTTAAACTGTCAAAATGGCGGTACCCATGTTAAATTGTGTGTAGCTTGAAACCGGCATTCACTATGTCAACTTTATTTGGTTGTAAAGGATTTCTCATGTGTTGATCTATTTGAAAATGGTAAGGAAAAGTCTTAAAGAGATTTAGGTAATTAGCCACAAATCAAAACGTTAACATTACCGCAATTGGGAAATGAAACTGTATCATGTAACCTTAAGCGGCCGTTGCGGTCGCTTAACGCCCGCAGGGCGTCTGTTAGTGATATGGGCAAAATAGTACGTTTTTTCCATTGTTTTTTTATTTTCGTATTTAGGCCTATCAATTAATACAACTGTTGTATTTCATATTTACTATGTTTTTTAAAGTTGATTTCGATAAAGTCCATATACCAACAGATTATCAATTGACAGTCAGCTGTGGCGATATAGATCGATTGGTACTTAGCGATTCTCGCGACTTTGGCCAGCGGGGCGTTAGATTTGTTGATAGGTGCTTCAACGAGTTAAAAGCTTATTCGAGCAGGGGGTCCCTTCGATGATTCTCATGAAGACGTCAGCTGTATAAGCCGAGAGTTAAATATCGATCACGTCAATCACCGCGAGCACCGCCCACTAACTATAGGATCGATCATTGATTGGAAGGCTAACGTTTAGGCCGAATAGGTTACGTGGGGTACCTGGTTCGAATTTTACGCGTAGATGTCAGTTCTAGGTTGTCACACGTGGATATACGATTCATGTACTAACGCAGTGTGGACAACAACAACAACGCTTAATAGAAATCCTGAAGGTAAGATTTCTTTTTTTAGGATTTTTAGTTTTGCTATAGGTCGTGGTAACATATTCGATGCGTGGCAATTCTATTGTTTATATGCTTCATTGTGCTAGTCGAACAAGCTTTGACATGTCATTGACTCGCTGGCAAACTACGGGCTTTATCGATCCAATACGTTATTTTGTCGAGACTGCACAATTACCACGTGTCACCTCGGTTGTATATTTATCGTTCTAGCTGGTGAATTTTTAAAACGATTTCAAACGATGTTTTTGTAAAATGTTTGACTAACTTTCTTATTGCTTTTCATTACGTCTTAACGCTAACGCTCAACGCCTTCATTCTATTGTTTTCTATCGAAAATCACTTTCTTAACGTCACTCGCTATTCTATTTTTACTCATTTTCTTTAAATTTTCTCGATCAAAGTTCACTTTTTGTCCCTGATTTACATCGTACTATAGTACGAGAATGGTTTTGTTGACGTCTGACACACGATCTGCCTTTTTATTATGTCATCATATCGGAGAATTCTATTGATTTAATGACGACGCTAATTTTCCAAACCGTGTTTTAAAACTCACTTTCTTAACAATTTTCTTTACGCTATCGCTCAACGTCTTAACGCCTTCATTCTATTGTTTTCTACCGAAACTCACTTTCTTAATTCCATTTTTACACATTTTTGTTAAATATTTCCGATTTAAGTTAAGATTTTGCTCGATGTCATTCTCGTACTGTTGTACGAGATGCGGGATTTCCCGGAAGCGCCGCCATTTTAACTTTAGTGCGGAAATTCCCGGAAGCGCCGCCATGTTGGCCGGAAGCGCCGCCATTTTGACCGGAAGTGCCGCCATGTTGACCGGAAGTGCCGCCATTTTACCGGAAGCGCCGCAATTTTGACCGGAAGTGCATGCCGCCCCCTTTTATGACGTCATCACTGCGCTCGTTCTGTCATATAGCTCTCTACTAATTTAAGAAAATGCATTATTAAAGTAAGGGAGCTCGTAAAGATGATATACTGCTCAATCATTCGGGGAATAGAAAACTTCTCTCATAATTTGTCTCCATCTCGGCTAATACATTTTTCCTAGCGAAATGGGCAAATTTGACTCTATTTGTTAATTCCATACAGCATGTCATTGGTTAAAAGGTCTCAAATAAACACGAGTAATACGTGTATGAGTAAATTAAGCAAATTCTCCAGCTGTGAACCTCAACTCAAGTGACTTCTCATAATAATTAATGACAACGCCTTTCATGAAAGGAAATGTTTAAAACAAGATGAATGTTGACAAATTTAAGTAAAATTTTATTTAGCCAAAGTATTGATATTAGAATAATAAAGGTCAAACGAGTTCAATAGACCTAGTCAATGTCCAATAATTGCCTGGATCACGACGAGAAGGGTTCAATAGTCCGAAGGTTCACTATTCCGAAAAACGGGTTCACTAGTAAGAAGGTTCACTAGTGCGAAGGTCCACTAGTGCGAAGGTCCACTAGTCAGAAGGTTCACTAGTCCGAACGAGAGGGTTCACTGGTTCGAAGGTTCACTAGTCCGAAGGTCCATTAGTCCGAAGGTTTACTAGTCCGAAGAACAGTACCGATATCATCCTCCAAACGATAATAGCCCATAGGGCATAGGCCTACCCAGACCCAAGGATAGTTTCATCAGCATCATTTTCCCCACGAGACAGTATTCCTTAGTCTTTGCTGGTCTGTAGTCGAGACAGTGTAAAGTTAGGAATTTATGATCCCTCCAAAGAAAAAGGAAATATATCATTCGACAATTTTATGCACAGCCACGGGCGTACATCCCGGTAGCAGGGGTGGGGGGGGGGGGGGGTGCAGACTGATAAAGAGAAAGACAATGATTTTTCCTAGGAAGTAGGAGGTATGCAGGGTATATAAAACCGTCGAACTAAATATTTTACTTTTCCTTAGGAACTCTACAGGATTATACACATGACATGACATGTTCAATTTAAATCTTTTTTTGAAAAGTTGTGAAAACATTATTTAAAAGTTGACATTATACTTATATCTAGAAAGACACGTGGTGTCGACTTTGTAAACGTTCATATATATATATATATTTATGATCACTAAAACACACGGGCACAGGGAAAATCTTCTTGTCTAAAATAACCATGGAGACAAGTTTCTAATTGTGTTAAAAAGAGGTATATCATTAAGACCTTTATACCCCATAAATTGAACAAACCGTGAAGAGTATTTTTTATTTTTCATATCTTTTCAAGTATACGTACCGCTACTCATATTTTTTTAATTGCTTCAATAAAATGTCTATCAGTACCACTGTTTAGTTTTTCTCATCCAAATAGTGGATGGTCTTATTTGAGATATAGCGCATTATGTCTGGGATGTTCGGACTAGTGAACCTTCGGACTAGTGAACCTTCGGACTAGTGAACCTTTGGACCAGTAAACCTTCGGACCAGTGGACCTTCGGACTAGTGAACCTTCGGACTTGTGGACCTTCGGACCAGTGGACCTTCGGACTAGTGAACCTTTGGACTTGTGGACCTTCGGACCAGTGGACCTTCGGACTAGTGAACCTTCGGACTTGTGGACCTTCGGACCAGTGGACCTTCGGACTAGTGAACCTTCGGACTTGTGGACCTTCGGACCAGTGGACCTTCGGACTAGTGAACCTTCGGACTTGTGGACCTTCGGACTAGTGAGCAGTTCCCATCACGACTGAATGTTTCTGAAATGTGATTATGTTTTATTCTTACTGAACAATAAAATTAAAAATAACGTAGCAGAAAATTGTTTTTATTCACTGGTGGAATAATTAGTTGATATGATTTGTCAACCAAACAAATCCAGTTTTATTGCTACAAGTCGGTACGACAAATCGCACCGTGTGAACGGGCCTTAACGAATGACGCAAGTAACCGCAGACCTTCAGGCAATGACGGAAGTTTGATGAAGCTAGTAAGGCGTTCACTTTTTGTTTCCAGTTTCAACATCTTACAAACATACGGAGGTTAATATGCTGCCAAACGGTTAGAATTCGTCTCAAGGGTAAAGGGCTGAGAGCCTACGGACTAAACAACCAAACTAAACTCACAGAAAAGCATGAACAACTTCGATGGATCGCTGTAGACACTGATGGAACTTGGGAGCTTTGAGAAAGGTCTACTGGTCAGAAGAGAGCAGATCTCTACTGCATGTTGTTGGGGGACGAATTAGAGTTTGGAACAGTTTATGCGAGAAAAAACATCTTGCCAATCATACAAGGCAATCTGACATAAACACGCTACATCCAGAAAAGGGTCGCTCCAGTTCCACATTTTCATATTCACCCATTGGCCACCAGACCACTATTCATGGATGATAAAGCTCGGCCCCATCTTTCAAAAGATGGGACCCAGTTTTTACCCCAACAATGTTATCCAGAGCATTGTATACCCAACAATATGTTCGGATCTGAATACATTGTATCACGTGTGGTGCATTTTGGGGAGCATGATTCAATGTCGAGTTTATCCGTCGCAAAATGTGCATCAATTGAAAGCCGAATTACAGGAGGAATAGTGTCAGCTACCCATGAGACAATTTCAACGTCTTGTGGTGATTTGAAGCTGGAAGATTCAAGTTGCTTACATGCCAGAAGGTCTTGGTATTCCTTATGTGTGTTTATGTTATAGCCAGGGTTAAAAAAAAAAGATCATGTTTTCGCTAGTTCTTTTGAGATAATTATTTCGAACCTAAAGTAATACCTTATTTCATTCAAAGTTAAGTACCTTTATTTTTTGTAACTTTTTCGTTCATCTCAGATCAGCTATAAGATGCTGGGAATTTTAATCAGCAAATCTGTAAACTAACTCCTCCTAAGTTGTCTCTTTATCAGTTACAGATTTTATAACGAAAGCAACTTTAACTTCATTTCATTATTTCCAAACGTATTTCTTTTGGATGAAGTATGAACAATTCTAAAAGGTCACTCTTTTAATAGACGACTTGACATTTTGAATAAAAATGCAACTTTCGCACAAAGGGCCCTTGTCACTATCTCCGTCAAAAAACGGAATTCATAATTGGCCTTGATATCCAAAGAGACAACTCTCCTCCTTTACATTGACATGAGTAGAATATTCTCTTCATTCATCTCTTCAAGAAATCAATGAAAAAAACGTTTAGCGGTTCGCTTGAATAACAGTATTGCAGTACAGGACCAAATTTAATTGTTTGCTTTTTCTATATATCTTTGACGTGCAGCCTAGAATATTGAATCAACAAAAGACAAATTTTCTAATTCTCTTTTTGGATTATTTTTTAATCTGTCGAGCTGACAAAAAAGTGCGATTGAGCTGTTGTCCCTAAGTTGGGCCTTAAATAACCAAGAAGATTTCAAGATTTCTTTTATTCTCTTTGTCCTTCATCGGGCTTGGGAAAATACATTTGCCTACATGCATACAATAATACAGATATTGGCGGACATGAACTAAAAAGTAGTTAAATGCGGGGAAAATGAAGAAAGACTGATGAATTGACTTAATTTTGACTTAATTTCATAAGGATGTCTCATTGAACAACAATCAATTCAAGACTACGATGTTTACATAACAATTTCTTCTGTCATGCAAAGCTTGCCGCGATCGAACTTGTACCGATTCTAGCTGTATTTAAAAAAGCCTCCACCATGTATGCCATGTTATCAAGAAAACCTATGAATTGCTCTTGTGACATAACATTTACAACCTTTCACCTACGTCACTTACTATGTGCATTACTAGATGGATTGATGGTTTTATGAATTTACTCCGTGCTCGAGTATTTCACTTATATGCCAGGTTTAGTGAGGGAGGAAACCGGTCTATTCACCAGAAGAAAACCCAGACCTTCTGTGAGTAACTGCCAACTCTTCCACATACGGCGATCGAGTAAAAAATCCAGTCAGATTTTGTTCAATTTGTATTTGGTCTGAGTCGGATTTGAACCCGCGTAGCATCGGTGGAAGACCTGTATCGGACTGAGGGACTATTATTCGAACAGACTGAGCCAAATATGAGTTGCCCTTGGGATAAAGTGCACGGTTTCCTCTATCACTAAACCTGGCAACAATCTAGGCTCAATCTTGAATTCCTGCAATGCATTGTGGGTCTGAAACGGAACTTATGTACATGTAAGCGTGCCAGCTGTACGGTACACGAAGAGTAATCTTAGGTGCCCTGAACAACAATTAAATTTTCCAAGTTTTTTTAGTCCGTAATAATAAGAACTACAGGTTTTTGTAGGTGGTATAACTCACACAATTTTGTGCATATGACTTTCATCTGTCACATACATAGTCTTGTGACCAGGACGCCATTTGAACTTTTATTTAAAATTTTAATTAGCCGTATGTCTGCTAATTTTGCAACCAAAACAATCGGCTTTTTAAATTGAGATTGATCAGATCATTCTTCATCTTTGAACTACTAGGTATTACTAGTGATATTGTGCTTGCAAACAAACTTACTTCAAACGGCCATTCACACCAATAGTTCGCGGTTAAATTGTGAAATTGACTTACTGGCCAACGCCAAAACGACTCTGTCGAAGGATGCATACCTAATCATGTACAGCTGATATGATGACATTATATAAAGCATACAATACATTTTGCCACACGACTGATTTTATTTTAAATTTTGTAAACCGCCAAAAAGACTTTGTTCGCATAGAGTCAAACTGTTAGTGGTGAATGCATACAATACATATCAATGGACTGATAAAAAGTAAATGGGGATCCTGGAACTTGAAGTTGTCCCTCTGCAGCTTCAACATCCTCTAGTTGTACATATTTGTTATATGCGTTCTGGTACGATTTTCCGCCCAAGTCCACCGATAATATTGTTTGATCTTTTTAGAGATGTCAGCAGTGACATTGACATCAATACAAAATTAACACTTATACCCCTAAGGATGAAATCACTAACAAACTGTCTGTCACATACCTTGCATATAGAGAAGGCTGTTTTCCTTCGGGTGCAATATGGATTTGATATATAAAAAAGGCTCTGGCGGATTGAACAGATAGTGAAAGATCTTTCATTTGTTTACGTTACATTTGATTTGCAAATGCCAAAATCAATTAATTTCGTGTGAGCGGTGCAAAGAGTCATGGCGGCATCAAACTAATTGTGTAAACATTTGTAACATCCAAGCAATTGGCATTCTGCTTGGAGAGGGCTCTATCAAAAATAAATATGCTAAACAACACATTGAAATCAGTTCGTTTTAATTTTCTTGTTTGAAAAAAAATAAATCGTAAAATCTGAAACAGCTTCAATTTCTTTATTTTTTTTGACAAAAAATGTGAATATAAGCCAATGCCAAAAACATATGTACTTTTGATAAAATCCAAAGACGCACTTAGTTCCAAAAAGGAAACCGCAAGTATGCATAAGCATATGCATAAGAGATGATGTATTGTTTTAATGTGCGTTGGTAGAATTTATTTTCTGTTATTTCCAAGATGTTGTTCTGTGTTAAACTTTAAGTATATATCGATTCCCTCGTTTTATTCACATGTTAGCTATACATCTTTTGGAATGATGCCATGAACATTTTGTTATCGTATCTTAAAAAATAGCTTATATCCGTTTTATTTTGTGTCTTTTCTACCTTTGCATCTGAAAATCATTTTAACTGTCTTTTAGTGAAAAAAAATTGATTTCGTTTAAATTCTGCCTATAACAGAATAACTCTTTTATGGAAATGCATCTAAAACAATTACTTCCCCAAATGAGAAACAGGGATCATTTAAAAACACCGTGCTAATATTTTCTTTCAGGAATTGGATTTAATGTGATAAACTGGAATGAATAAAGGTCCCAAAACTTTTATAGTCAAATTAATTCGTCCCTTGAATCTAATCTGCAATATAAGGGCAATTCAATAGTAAAAACAGAGAGGATGTGTAGAACTTATGTTGTCTTGCAATCTTAGTGTTTATCGATTTTCTGTTTTGTTGGAGAGTCTATTGTGATAACTTTAGTGTAAATCAGTTATTGTTTTGACAGCCTTACAGTGAAGTAAAGAAGATTACGTACAAAAAACACCAAGGTAATCTATTGCCGGGTTAGTCCAGTTCATCGAAGGAGATAGCCACGTTTAAAAAGATCTCGCGAGAATACGAAAGCTAAGTACGCCTATACTGGACTTAGCGCAAGGATTTTTACATGAAAACATCTCACTATACGTAAATATTTCCTTAGAATTAATAGAAATCAGGCAAACTAGCGACGACACCTGTCGATTCGGTTCAAAGAATCCGCTACCCCAGCCCCCTCCCCAAAACTCACCCAGCAAAACCACCTCCAAATCCCCTCCGGAAATCTGTGTAGCTTCTCTTCATGCTGTCGTTACAAAAACTTTAATGGGTTTACTTTTCCAAAGATATCAAATGCATGTTTTTCAATTTTAAAGAGGGGAAATCTACAAAATCCCGCATAATACTAGAAAACTTGACCAACAAACTTAATCAACTTCATAAGACTTATTTTCCGGCTTATTTTACCCCTTTTAAGACCTTAAGGAAATTGCTTGCAAATTGTATTGAATTACGAAAAAACCTTTGAAGAAAAAGGCGCTTTAAAAAAGTGTGCGTGCCACACAGAAGAGTTAACACAGAGGCCTTGGAGTAAAAGAAAACAAACCTTGACTTCAATGGGAGACTTTCACTGAACATTGACCAATTTGTTTTGCCCGCTGAGGTCTTCGGTGAACTTCACTAACTGCGGTCTAAATAAACACGGTTAATCTGGGTGCATATCAGTTCTTTCTTTTACTTTAAAATGATGGGTTTCATAGATTTATTCAACGGCCGCATATCGATGCTTGAATTTGTAAAAGATTGGAGATTTTCCAAAAAAAGGATTCCATCGATTTTTTAAAAGACAAAACAGATTTTTTTAAAGGAGCGATGTCTCGATGTAACTTGTTTGTTTGAAATAATTAATCTATTTGAATGCAATTAATGAAAACAATTAGATTCCATTCTCTTCCAAAAAACAGTTGACAACAATGTACCACAATCACTTTCAACCAATTCACTAATAATTTCAGGAAAAATTCTGAATGCTTCTAAGATTATCGACGTTTTGGAGGTTCCGAAATAGACGTTGAGTTCCTTGCGTATACTATAAAAACCGCCCATACTTGTTTTTTAAACGCAAGTTGTGATTGATAAATTCCCGCCACCAAGCTGTGGCACAAACAACCAAAGTTCACATGCATATAAAATTATACATTTTGTTTACAATGTTGTAAATATACACACACGTAACTGAACTAAACTTCCGCATCATTAAAGATGGAAAGAAAATAAACTAGTAAAATTACGATACAGTAAAGTTTTCTTTGCAACAAAACCCAAACCCTTTTGAAATTGTATATAACCAAACTGCTAAAAGAAAGCGTTATAGAAGAACGCGGTAGCTTTCTTCACAAGAGGTGTTCCGTCTTCGGGCAATCAACAGAAACGTAGCTCGCCGGTTATTGGACAGGTACACAAGAAACTGGTTAAACTCGAACATTTTTGAAACTACATTTCATAGATATTCCAGTGAAATCAACCTATCCTATAACTCACCCTTTTGTGCAAACGTGACAGACTGCAATGAGTGTCTACAAGGCTTGTCGATGTGTTAAGAGACAAAATAATAAAAAAGAAGTCTCAAATACTAGAAGATTTTATGTACAAATTTTAATTAATATTAAAAAATAGAGAAACGTATTTACATGAAAGGAAACATATACCAAATTAACGTACTTTTAAAAAATAAGAACTGACAGTTTCGAAATAGAAAACTGTAATCCGAGAAATCCGATTCACTGGTATAGCAGTATAGATCCGATGATCAAGAAATATAACTCACAGAATAAAAACATGGAAACACGCTTGTAAATCCACAGAATAAAATCTCGGCAACACACTGGTAAGCTTTTTGTCCACATATAAGAATTCACACATCAAATAAATGACCGTATCACTTAATGGAACATTTTACCGGAATCAACTCCAAATAGCATATTGAGCAATTATTAACTGACTGACAACAAACAAAAAAGTTTCTCTTAATAGACTCTTAGAACTTCCAGAACAATCCGACAATCCCCATTACCACAAATTTGCATAGCTATAAAAACTTGACATATTTAAAGCTTGTAGAAAGATCGGGGAACGACAAGACATAAAGATACATTGATTAGGCTAATATCTATATCAAGTTAACTCAATTTGAAACATTCGTGGGGTGAGTCGGCGAAGTGAGGCAAACATGACACGTCTTCCCCAAAGATATATACGTGAAACAGAATACTTACTAAAACGATCAAATAAGAAAACTAAATACACGTAATAGATGCTGTTCTGGCTATAACGAAAAGGTAGCATATAAGATGATATTTACTAATGCTTGTCTGGTTTATTTGTACTTGCGCATGGTGGGCTCCATAGACAGATGCATCAGAGATAGTCTGACGTACTCATTTTTAGTATTCTTGCACATCGTTAAGTATGTCTAAGATTCATACAGATCCGATTGATGCTCATCTGCTCAGTAAAAATGCGTGTTGATTTTTCCTCTCCTTTAAACTTTGTTAAAATTAGCACACGATTAAGTAAATAAATACGCCTTGCCGCTTTTCTGCGAAAATATTATCTTCACATATACTTTTGGAAGGCATTTATATATATTACAGACTGGAAAACAGTTGACATCACATTTGCTTCATGGACGCTAGTAGTGAGATTACATTTCCAGACGTACATAAATCGCCAATTTATTTAAAGTGGCATGAGCTGTCAAAATGTTGATATTTTGACATTAAAACATAATGTTGAAATTATTGGCTATTTTTCTCAATACATATAATTCAGAAGCTTTTTAGTGCTTCAAGTCTCGAAAATGTACGATAAAGTATTGTGTTTAACTAACTTTCGCTTAGAATGAATGAATGGTCGTCCCGGTTATTTAAATTTTGTTTACTTTTCGAACACGTTTTCGGTTCGTACAAGCCACATACTGTATGGATTTTCCTCATTCTAACGCCAATCATTTAGTTTTTTGATGGCCTTCAACGCCTCTTACTGTCGCGACGATCAGAAATTATGAAAAAAGTTTGAATTTGCAGCTCAAGGCACTTTAATAGATCACGGCTTTGGGCGGTTTTTGGTCGCCCAGTTGTGTTGTATTTTGGCTGTCACAATCGAGTTGCGCAAGAACCATCCTTTTATAATACCGAGCCTACATTGTACCTCCAATTGAAGTAAGTTGATTTTCATTCGATTGACCTGTGTGGAAAGGTTGCCAGTTATGAGTCATAGATAGAGGTTTCCTGGAGACAAGGAGACCAGCTTCTATATCAATAGTATATGTTATTAATCGAGTGTTTTCGTATTGCCAATACCAAGGCAATACGTAAACACTCGATTCATAATATTTTTATTAATAGACTGTGGAAGTTATTTCCGTTCGTTTGTCGGATGCCTTAAACAAATTGACGTCTGACCTTGTTTTTCTGTCTGTGTTGTTGTTCCTGGATAAGTAGAGAAGTTTCTTCCTCTTGAGCTGTACTAAAACGGCAATCGGATTCACTTACAGTAGTTTTTTCTTCCAACTCTAATATCCTGTCAATAAGACCTTGTACACCGCGCTCTGTTGTAGATATTTTGATATCAACATCTGTCGTACTCCGTGAACTCGGCCAATATGACTTGAGCTCGGCCAATACAGCCCTACGGCTAATATGAACTTGATTCGTCTGCTGATATTACCCGGCCGCGAAGGTCGTATTCAGGTAATAACTTCCACAGTCAATCAATAATATTATATATTGACCTTACATCTAAAGTAACCAGGAAAATATTATTTGTTACTTACTGCACAAGTTATTATTCGTATAGTGCCATTGCGGCCGGAGTATATCAGTCGACGGACCAAGTTCGTATGATGTATTGGCCCAGTTTAAGTTCAATAAGTGCGGCCGAAAGTAGCACGGCCGAAAGTAGCAATTAGCGTGTGGCGTCACAGAGTTTTCGCAATAGCAGACATCTTGTTGATATCAAAATGTTATCAAATGATATCAAGACAAAAAAATACTGAGGGTGAATCTAATTTAGAACAGTGAAAGAGGGAGTAAATTCTCAACCAGGAACAAAAAAACCGAGAGCGAAACAAGGTTGGACATAAATTTGTTTAAAATATGGAGATGACCTTCGGCTTCCTGAAAACATACCTCCTGTTCAACTTGACAGTAGAAGTTTTATTTGGGTCCGGAATAAGAGCCCAATTCACTGACTTGTTTTCAAAACAGCTTGGACAGGTATCTCGATGAAAAACAGTACGGATCAACTGTCAAGATAGATATCGGCCAAACGCAAGTCTCTCAAGAACAACAAGAATGGAAACAATCCACAAAGGCCAATGCTTTAATTTCAAAAGATATTGAGGTTTGTTAGAATGGTGTTATTTGTCTAATGAAGACCAATGCATACTTTAAATTGTTAATATACATCATCAAAATACATATTTATAAATATAGGCCTACAGAAAGTACTATTACTTGGGGATTCTAACCTGTCTAGAATTAACCTTGACCCCCACCCTGATGTGCAGGTAGACTGTTTTCCTGGTGCCAACTTCAATTCCTTCCGGACTCTAATTAAAACATATCAAGGTCCCAAACCCGAGAAAGTTATCTTGAATATTGGTATCAATAACACGGCAACTACTGAGTCAACCATTTCTTTACATTAGATGCACAATATGATGACAGCTGTTAGGAAGACTCGATCATCTACTTTATAGAGATTCAGTCATCTACTAAATTACCGGTCAGTGAAGTGTCGAACCTGAACCTATACCTCTTCCAAGATGAAGAGAGTTATGGGCATACCCAAAATATCTTAGGTCAAAATTTAAAGTATCCACGGACAAAATTCACTGGGCCGAAAATACAGCAATTGCTTGGATACCAACTGGCTTTAGACACTTGATTTAAACTAAATTTGGGACAAAACACTTTTGGCTTAGGGAGTAATATTTCTAATGTAAGTAATGAGGAACTCACTGCTGAGGATACATGTATATCTCTACTCAATAGAGGACTTATCTGATAGGGACCTTTCTATTAGTAAATTAGTCCAAGTTATGGACTTGGTCTTGGACAGAATTATAAGTCTGGGTGATATCTACCGATATTCTTTTACCTCTTAAAGCGGCTACACGCCCCTTTCCCACATGTATGACGCAAATATAAGCGTAAGTCGTGACTTTGTATCTAGAAAATGTGATGCTTCAGCTAATCCTAGAAACCAACATAACCTTACTTATTCAGAATGTCTTGCCTTAGGTAAGCTTATGGGGCATCGAAGCATATATCCTTATAAAACCTGCTGATAATTGCTCGGAAATAATTATTACATGTCTAGACAGAATTATGATTGAGGAGTTAGAACGGCAGCTAAACAACCCTTTTCACCAAAAGCTTGATAAAAAAATTAGGCCTGAAAATGTTAGAAATTACAATAGAACTCTACGTTCCCTTGAAGAAAAAGGCTATATTAATATAACGCAGTATTGCTCTTTGGAATCTGACCATAAACCTATAAACAGGGTACTCTATATTTCGAAAATACACAAACCCATTGAAAAATGGCCCAAGCTTTCAATGCCCCCAGGGCGTCGTATTATCTCGGAGTTTGGTAGTGAACCTTAAAGAATATCAGAACTGATTGATTACTATCTGAACCTATAGCAAATAGGCGTGTTAGCTTTACCAAAAATATTGATGCTTTGTAGCCAAATTATCTTTTCCAGAAAATTCTACTAAGGCCAAACTCCTGCCTGTCATCAACCGTATAAAATAGCATGGGTTGTGGTTTATTATAACAAACTTATGATTGAGTATAAACGTCTAAATGATATACCCCTTTTTAACACAATAAGAAACTTGTCTCCGTGGTTTTTCAGACAAGAAGATTTTCCCTGTGCCCGTGTGTTTTAGTGTTCAAAAATAAATAACATGGTTGTGCATGTACATGCTTAGAAAATGGCTAATCAGCGGCTAATTTAACAAATTATTACATAAATGTATGATTTTTACCTAATTATTTTCTTTCTGATATGTTTTTATCGGTCGACCAACATGCTGTACGTTTATTACCAAAACTATATTACGAAACAGAATATTAGGAATTTTACAGATAATTGATTGATGTTGATGTAAAAAATCAATTCAAAACATAAACTGATAACTTCTCAAAAGATCTTCCAGGTTTAATATATTTTTTCTATTTTTGTACAAAAGATGTTTTCAGATACGGGCAATCCAACATGTCCCGTTGAATTGTACAATCTGTATGGAAATCTTAGGCCCGAGAATATGCTATGACCTGGCGCCCGTTTTATCTGCATGTATGCCCCCTAAATAAATCAAATGGCAAAGTGATGTATAGTCATTAACCTAGGTACCTAAAACCTATTGCTGAGAAGAGAAATGTAAAAGGTTGGCTAGTTAATCATTCTACGCGAATCACTCTACGTCTTTAAAGGAAGCTAGAGTTCCGCCGAACGAAATAGTTCAACTTGTTGGCCGGAAGGGCCTACAGTCAGTAAATGAATATTCTGGGACATCTTTAAAAATGCAAGCGACTGTCGCTAATGTTCTTGCTACACTTTCGACAAGTTCCATCAATCAGACAGTCTTATACATAGCGTTAATGTTATCCGTACCAGAACCGGAGGTGGGCGAAGAAAAAAAATCAAGTTGGTCCTCTTCTTCTTCAGATCCCTTGCCATTTCTATCGGGTAAAAACTGAATGGTAAATATAAACGCCATAGCCCATCCCAATGTCACACAGTTTAATCAATTCTTTGCAAAACAAAGGTGAAGAATCGTCCCTTCTTCAGACAGTGAGGGGTTACAATGACTATATCTTATAATAGTCGCCACGATCAACTGATACTAAGCGTTCAAATGTCCATTTTAAATGTTTTCCGTCTTTCCCGATTTTACACTTATTACAATACAGCTTTGATATTAGATTTCCTTACTAACAACCGAAACTTTTAAATCAATATTGAGATGGAATGTAACACTTTTTCTGGAAAAGTGTCTCACACCAATAAATATCATCTAGAATAGTTAAAAGTACAATAAGTTTGAGGATGAGGTTGCTTTAGTTAATAACATTGGTATGCAGACATTAAGGTGGTTTTGGACGGCAGTGTCTCTGGAACATCCCTTAAAAACGTGGTGAAAACACATCATAATTTAAAACTGCTCTAGAGGGTAGTTATTCAATCGGAATCTTAGTTTGAATCACGGAAAACCAATCAAACATACAAAACTAACAGAAAATCACAAATGATTATGTCTAAATTGGTGCAAACATAGACACGGATAGAATTTCAGATCTTGAAGAAGAGTTTACTTGCCCTACGAGAGCAGGTTCCTTCATTATGTTGATGATGGCAGAATTAGAATTTGGAGGCGTCCCTGTACAGCGTGTACAGCAAGAAACAAGATGCGAATTGTAGAATATGGTGGGTGGTCTGTTATGGTATGGGGAGGCTTCTCGATCCAGTTGTACTTCCACATTGATTATCATCCATTAGTCACCAGACCACTACTCGTGGACGACCAAGCTACGCTCCGTCGTTCAACAGATGTAACCCAGTCTATTCAAAACAATGCTATCCCGAATATTCCTGGGTCCTTTTATATAAACTTTGCATGAAACGGAAGCTGCAAACATGAAGAGTGGCGTCGATTGTCCATGGAACAATTCAGAAGCGATATGAGGGGTCTGAGAAGGCGACCGGAAGCTGTGATTACCATTTCTCGTTACAGTTCGGTCAACATTAAATTTAGTTTTTCGTTTTTTTATGAATTTTTCTCCAAATGTTCAGCGCAAGTTTCTCACACGCAACAAGGTCTTGATATTCGTTATTTACGTGCATGTACATGTTACGAACTGTTTTCTTGGTATTCACAGATGCCTGGTTAAAACATTCATTCTGTTTTATTTAAACTCTTGTGCAGTACCATGCAAAACGTATTGGGCGCAATACAGTTTTGGCTATGTATCGTTGTGCATTTAGAAAGAAAACATATATATAAAGATACAAAAATGTATTTATTAATATCGTAGATAGTGGGGACTGATAACCACTGCTCTTGTTTGCAATGTAGAAGTAGGTTCCATAATCTAGACAATCGGCCCTTACATTTTATTGATGTAAGCGTCATCATTCGGTAAACGGCCAAAGCGATGCTTTGACCTAATAACCAGATCCTATGGCGAATGACACCTACTGCACTAAGGTTTATTTTGGTCGGTGGAATTTTACTCAAGAAGGGTCACCAAACGGTTCACTCTCATAGACAAAACGGTCGAACAGAAAACATATTCCACAGAAAGTATTGAATAAAAGTCGTCTCATCAAAACACAGAAGTGGACAGTGTCCGAGTCAATTACTTCCTGGTGACCGGTCACTTATCAAACTGATAATCAAAATTACTAGCTAGATCGTGCCCTGATAAAATCTCTTGATCCAATTTAGCTAGGAAACAGTTTTTATTAAGAAAGCTAAAAATAACAGACGACATAGCTTAGCTGTCATATAGACATTCTCAAAAGACACAAGGACTGGACATTCAGCGAGCAAAATATAGATGTGGATCACTGTGTTGATCTGGACCCACCACAAAGGCCAATCAAGACAAGGGTATGATGACTTGGTCATTGGCCAATGTAGATTTTGACCATAGCTCTAACAGTTGGGATGGGCAAAAGTATCAAATGGCCTCCCTAGTTGATTCGGGTCAACTTCATTTCTAAAACACAGAAACAATATCTACCTACATGGACCCAAATATTCGAATTCAAGATGGCAAGGCCGTGCTATTATTGATGGCGTTTTTATTCCCATAAAGCACACAAAGATGTTGATTCCACATTATATGCCGTTATATTGGAAATAACTATTGTTTAGTTCTGATAAATATGAGTGAGCGATGCTAACAACTCACCAAATTTTCATCCAATGCTATGTTTTAAAAAAAAAAAAATATCACACATTATATTGTTTTCTATCAAATTCCGAATATGAATTTGTAGATCTGACTCAGTGAGTTGATTTTGAATTTTAAATTACCAATTTAATGTATTCCCATTAAAAGTCGGACAAAACAGATATATGAGCAAATGGTCTTCTCTACATTCCATCCTGTCCTGGCTTAATTATTCGGGAAAAATGTATCTCATGTTTTGTCCGCTGGGATCTTACATAATGTAAATGTGGCGTTACGCAAGTCAATCCGTTCAGCTTGTCTCCGATGGACACTTATATATTAACTTTTGTCTCTACTTATCTCACGGGAATATGTACTAAGTGGTTTTTTTCTTTTTAAAAGCCGTTTCATTCAGTATTACAGCATACGAGTTCGTTACAAAGACAATGCAAATTTGTTTCTGTCTGGAAGTAAAACAAAAGCAGTCCTATGGAACAAGTACATGTAGAGGTCACGTTGACCTGACCGAATTTTGTAATGAGGCAAAAATTGTCGAGCATTGATCAAGAGGATGTAAAAGCAACTAAACACAAAATGTCACGTTTTCCCGATACGGCTTTTCAATGGGACAGAATTTCGGATTCTTCCGGATTCATTCGGGTGGCAGCATTTAACAAGAAAGGGTTATGAAATTCTCTTTATTTGAAAGGTTGGAAAAAAGAATGAATGTATGTTAAAGTTTACATCGAGCACTTGTTGAGACGGGTGTGACGTGGAACACATATTGATACAGAAGTGGGTTATTGAACGAGTGTCAAACTGAAAATTGCAATCCGTTGGTCATTACATAATGAAATATCTTACATGATCAATTGACTCATTCTCTACAAGGACCCCTCCAAGCTGTGAATGGCATTGCCAAATAAAATTTAGCTATTTTTCATTCGATTAAATGTGTGTGTAAGGAATGTCTGTGATAACTGTGATAATTTAAGGTAATTTTGATTTATGGTTCTGGAAAGATAAGAATAGACCCTCAGCTTGTCCATGTTGTTGGGGATAAGAGTTGTATCACAGTTTTACAGCCAATCTTGACGACTAACCTGTGGCAAATTTCTAGATTGTTATATATTTATCGTGCGGTAGAGTACATACATTTGTATATAACAAAACCAGCGTATTGAAGGGGATCTATCCTGTGTTAGCCAATCATATTACAGTGTTTATCATGAGTTACAAGTGACTTTCATCAAACGCCATTATTTTAAAATCGACTATCAAGCAAATCTGGACCTAACATCGCCTCAGTAAGTGAGAGAATGAGTAAGAGCAAATTCGACGTCTTTATGGCTCCTAGATAAATGAACTGACACAGTTATTGGTGAACGGTAGCCACTGCACTCGGTCCCAGTTAGATACAAACCGAATTGCTTAAATGCACAGATACGCTTGAGAACATGGAATATGTGGCAGGTTTTTCATCTTTTCTACTTTGTAGGGTGTCCCTAACACTGATCAGACTTTTCGTAACGGTAATGTAGTAAGTTACTTCTAAATGGATTTTCGAAGACCGTCTATAGGTTAAATGAATTAACCCGATTGGCTTTCTTATTTCAGAATACTTTCCTTTGGGCGACTGACGTCCACAATTCATTCAGGAGTTCCTTATTTGTATTTGAGTTCAGTGGTTTTGGTAGGCTATGTTGCCAATTTCGATTGACCCCGACAGAACGTATTGCGTTTGTCATAACTGTGTTGACAGTGTCGAACAAATAATAAGTAATTTTGGATGACATTTTTTCTTAGAGCAAGCAAAACCCAATTTTATGTCCGGCTTCGATTTGGTTTAATACAAAAGGCAGTCGACTTCCTTTGTCAACTCTGAGTAAAATATCAAATGGATGAAAGCATTTCATTTTCTTCTTAAGTTCACACAGGATTGAGAATTAATAAAGGTGACGAAATAAGGACCTATTACAGATGTAGAACATCAGAGATGATTTAATTCCCAGTTAGAGAAGCAATGTGCATTTTAACAGTGGTTTGGACCAGATTAAGCCTGATCGCTACATCTGATTTACATAGCTTTGATCAATCAGCGACTAAGTTTTTTTTTAATTCTTACAATGATTATTGTTTTCAAAAGTTACCTGAAGTATATTATAATATATTATACTATTTCATTCGGGAATATCTATTTTTGTACAGATCAATCTTTCGGCTAGCAAATCGTTTAAAGAGGTAAGTAGTATATTCTTAAACCAACATCTTTGAGAATTCTTGAAGTTCAAATTCTATACAGTGTTAGCTTCAAATGACGTATTCACCCTTTTAGTTTCTTTGGTCTGAAAAGTGTTCAATACATAATCAATACATCGGACACATCTCAATGTTGGAGTTTTAAAACATTATAAAAGCGTTTTTTCGAAATTGAATTTCATTAAGCTTTAAAAGAACAAAAAATAAAAACAAAGATTTTCAGATTGACATTGCGATTTAACTTGTCGTTTTTAATTAATAGATCTGCTTGACCAGAAATTAAGAAATAATTTGGAATCCGTTTGCCTGACAGTAAAAACTCTTCATGCCAAGATATATCAATATATTTAACCAAATAAATTGACAGTTCATTGAAAACATACGATCAATAACATTAAACTCTTTGTCGGCAAATTGTTCGTGTTATTTTTTCACCTCTGAACTAGGAAAAAGAAAACTATCCGGGCAGCTTGGGGCAAGTACCTTTCAAACATAGCATTTATCTCTCTCTTCTCAACAACTTTGAGCCGATGAACTTCGTAGGTAAGTCGGTTCAAGTGATATATATGACACAAGTATTGCATCGAATGTTCGCTATTAATTCTTTCAATTAGCTTATGTGAAGTGAAATATTGAGGGTTTCTTCTGGGTAAAACCGCCACTGGCTCCGTCCTCTTAACCTGAAACAAAGCGTCGTATAACTGAAAATCCTTATTACAGCGTGGAAGATCAATGGTCCATAGATATGAAGTTGCAATATATTGATCTCACAAGGATTATAGTTTACTCTATCATTCCCCATTCTACGTATTAGATCAGAGTTTGACCTTTCCTACAAGGTATTTGATCTGCGTCCCGACTGAATTGTATGTAGCGTGTCAAGCCAAGTTAGTTTCAGAAATACGAAAGTAATCTCGACTTACAGAATGTAGCCATACCTGTCGCCGGGAGTATTGGTCTACCGCCGATTGCTATTATAGGAACACTCTATCACGAGCTGAAGATGAATACATTTGCGGCTCCTGCTTAAAAAGAATAATGTGGTCAACTTTTTGTATTGTAAATACAACAAATAACAAAAGCCCCAAACGCTGCTCCCAGGAAAAAATTAAACTGCTTCGATAGTTCGACATGCTTTTTTGTAAGTGAACTTTCCCAATTCATATTTCTAAATAAAACTAGCTGATAGTTTTTTTGATAGAAGTTCATACCATTTTGAATCCTCGGCCTTCGTCAAGTACCTAACAACTCTTCCATATTCGTCGATCGAGTTAAAAATCCACTCAGAATTTTTCTAAATTGATCCGAGTTTAATTCGATCCTGTGATGCATCGATACAGGTATTATCGGACAGAAGGACCATAACTCTACCGACTGAACCCCCGCCCGTGAAACCAAATACAATGTATTTTCTATTTCCATTTCGAAAAGTTATCCCCCTTGTTGTGCTCTCTACTGAAAAGAACATTTAAGCTGTACGACGCTTAAATGTACAGAGAACTATACACAGGCCATTCGATCAAAGTAATTTTTAGAATTTTACATCAAATAGTAGAAAAAAATTAAGGTGATTAATTAATTAATCTAGCCCAATCGCTATTGCCTCTGTCATATCCAAAGTCTTAGAGAAAATAATTCTGAAATATCTTGAATTCCATTTGTATAGCTCTGATTTACAATTTGGTGTAAAATCTGGTAGCTCCACTGACCAATGCATATATATTCTGAAAGAAGTGGTCAATTTTTACATGACCAATGGCAGTCCGGTTTTCGCTTGCTTTTTAGATGCAAGTAAAGCATTCGATAGAGTCAACCACTGGACTCTTCTAAAAAAGTTGATCAATCGCAAGATCCCCATTTCCTTCATTAAACTCTTCCACTCTTGGTGTGCAACACAACAATATGCTGTGCTCATCTGTGTCGCCTTTTTTTAATGTCTCCAACGGAGTAAGACAAGGGGGTATTTTGTCATCTACATTTTTTGCAGTCTATCTGCACGATCTTGATGTTGCTTTGTCCGAAGTTGGTGTTGGATGTAACATTGCTGGTGGGTTTTTTTAATCATTTTTTATATGCGGACGAATTGTGCTTGGTTTGCCCCTCTGTTAAATCTCTGCAGACCTTACTTAATGTTTGTTCGAATTATGCTATGTCGCATGATATAATATATAATGTTTAAAAAAATGTTTGCATGATGTTTTTGCCCAAGCCTTACAAAAATCTTACATCGCCTGTTTTTAAATTGTGTAATTCACCTGTGCAATTTGTTAAGCAGTATACCTATTTGGGCCACGTTGTAACTTCGGACCTCTCTGACAATGCTGACATTGAAATGCAAGAACGTAAACTTTGTATTAGAGCCAATTTATTGCTGAGGAAATTTCAAGCTTGCTCACCTTTTGTTAAAAAAAGACTTTCCAGTCATATTGTTGTAATTTATACTGTAGTCAGTTGTGGAGCTCCTATACTGCCAATGTTATGAACAGTTTTCGTGTCATGTACAATGATTCCTTCCGCTGGCTGATAAACTACCGCAGCGGATGTAGTGCCAGCACTTATATTTGCCATAACCAATATAGCCTCATTTGGTGAGGTCATTCGTAAATCAGTTTATTCTTTCATGAGAAGGATTGACTCCAGCAGTAATTCACTGTTGGGTTTGCTGTTACAATCTGATGTTTTTATTTGTTCTCAATTGGTCAAACTATGCTCTTATACATGTAACTTTTTTTTCTTTTCTTTGTTTTTTTATCTCTGTATGTTGAAATGGACGTCATTGTCTGCAATAAAGAGTATAATAATAATAATATAGAAATCCTCAAAAGACACAAGGACTGGTCATCCAGCGAGCAAAATATAGATGTGGATCAATGTGTTGATCTAGACCCACCACAAAGGCCTATCAAGACAAGACTTGGCCATTGGCCCAATGTAGATTTTGACCATAGCTCTAACAGCTGGGATGGGCACAAGTAAAAAATGGCCTCCCTAGTTGATTCAAGTCAACCGCTCTGAAACTTCAGGGATTTACGTGCGTGAAATACCCTCTGATAGACTGCAGGTCATTTTGAATATGGCGACCAAATATGTAGCCGTGAAGCGTACAATTTCCAAATCTTCTTGAGGACCCCACAAAAGTGTCCCCGTGATAATGTAAGGGACTGAAACACTCGGTTTGTTAACTTTCAGCTTCGATCAGTTATATAATTGAAGCATTGGAGGATTCCTGATATTTACCGAAAATGCGTCTGCCTGCAACATGTGGTTTTCCGGGCTAAATAAAATATATAATCCAATATCTTTCTAAATGATATTAGAAATTAATAAATTTTTAATTATTTTTATTTTCTTTTTTCGTCTGCAGTTAAACATTTTGATATTTACTCTCGACGCCATTTTATTCAGCCCAAAAATACGGTGATTTACCTTATAAAAAGCGCAGACTGCCCGAGGCGTGTCAAAGCCGACCGGTAGCGAGCGAAGATAGCCGAAGTGATTTCCGACTGTCAAGTCAACTTCATTTCTAAAACACAGAAACAATATCTACCTACATGAACCCAAATATTCGAATTCAAGATGGCAAGGCCGTGCTATTATTGATGGCGTTTTTATTCCCATAAAGCACACAAAGATGTTGATTCCACATTTTATCATTAAAGACTACAGTTATTGGAAATAAACATGGTTTAGTTCTGATAAATATGTGTGAATTTTCATCCAATGCTATGTTTGAAAAAAATAAAAAAATCAAACAAAAATCAAAAAATTCCGAATATAAATTGGTAGATCTGACTCAGTGACTTGATTTTGAATCTTAAATTACTAATGTAATGTAGTCCCATTAAAAGTCTGACAAAACAGATATATGAGCAAATGCTCTTCTCTACATTCCATCCTGTTCTGGCTTAATTATTCGGGGAAAATTATCTGTAATCCTTGTGTTACAGACTTTATTAAGGTATATGTAATGTTTTGTCCTTTGGGAACGTACATAATGTAAATGTGGCGTTACGCAAGTCAATCCGTTCAGCTTGTCTCCGATGGACACTTATATATTAACTTTTGTCTCTACTTATCTCACGGGAATATGTACTAAGTGGCTTTTTTCTTTTTAAAAGCCGTTTCATTCAGTATTACAGCATACGAGTTCGTTACAAAGACAATGCAAATTTGTTTCTGTCTGGAAGTAAAACAAAAGCAGTGCTATGGAACAAGTACATGTAGATGTCACGTTGACCTGACCGAATTTTGTAATGAGGCAAAAATTGTCGAGCATTGATCAAGAGGATGTAAAAGCAACTAAACACAAAATGTCACGTTTTCCCGATACGGCTTTTCAATGGGACAGAATTTTGGATTCTTGAGGATTCATTCGGGTGGCAGCTTTTAACAAGAATGGGTTTAGAAATTCTCTTTAGTTGAAAGGTTGGAAAAAGGAATGAATGCACGTTAAAGTTTGCATTGAGCACTTGTTGAGACGGGTGTGAGGTGGAACACATATTGATACAGAAGTGGGTTCTTGAACGAGTGTCAAACTGAAAATTGCAATCCGTTGGTCGTTACATAACGAAATATCTTACATGATCAATTGATCCATTCTCTACAAGGACCCCTCCAAGCTGTGAATGGCATTGTCAGATAAAATTTAGCTATTTTTCATTCGATTAAATGTGTGTGTAAGGAATGTCTGTGGTAAATGTGATAATTTTAATAATTTGGATTTATGGTTCTGGAAAGATAAGAATAGACCCTCAGCTTTCCATGTTGTTGGAGATAAGAGTTGTATCACAGTTTACAGCCAATCTTGACGACTAACCTGTGGCAAATTTCTAGATTGTTATATATTTATCGTGCGGTAGAGTACATACATTTGTATATAACAAAACCAGCGTATTGAAGGGGATCTATCCTGTGTTAGCCAATCATATTACAGTGTTTATCATGAGTTATAAGTGACTTTCATCAAACGCCATTATTTTAAAATCGACTATCAAGCAAATCTGGACCTAACATCGCCTCAGTGAGTGAGAGAATGAGTAAGAGCAAATTCGACGTCTTTATGGCTCCTAGATAAATGAACTGACACAGTTATTGGTGGACGGTAGCCACTGCACTCGGTCCCAGTTAGATACGAGCCGAATTGCTTAAATGCACAGATACGCTTGAGAACATGGAATATGTGGCAGGTTTTTCATCTTTTCTACTTTGTAGGGTGTCCCTCACACTGATCAGACTTTTCGTAACGGTAATGTAGTAAAGTTACTTCTAAATGGATTTTGCGAAGACCGTCTATAGGTTAAATGAATTAACCCGATTGGCTTTCTTATTTCAGAATACTTTCCTTTGGGCGACTGGCGTCCACAATTCATTCAGGAGTTCCTTATTTGTATTTTAGTTCAGTGGTTTTGGTAGGCTATGTTGCCAATTTCGATTGACCCCGACAGAACGTATTGCGTTTGTCATAACTGTGTTGACAGTGTCGAACAAATAATAAGTAATTTTGGATGACATTTTTTCTTAGAGCAAGCAAAACCCAATTTTATGTCCGGCTTCGATTTGGTTTAATATAAAAGGCAGTCGACTTTCTTTGTCAACTCTGAGTAAAATATCAAATGGATGAAAGCATTTCATTTTCTTCTGAAGTTCACACAGGATTGAGAATTAATAAAGGTGATGAAATAAGGACCTATTACAGATGTAGGACATCAGAGATGATTTAATTCCCAGTTAGAGAAGCAATGTGCATTTTAACAGTGGTTTGGACCAGATTAAGCCTGATCGATACATCTGATTTACATAGCTTTGATAAAACAGCGACTAATTTTTTTTTAATTCTGACTATGATTATTGTTTTCAAAAGTTACCTGAAGTATATTATAACATACTATACTATTTCACTCGGGAATATCTATTTTTGTACAGGTAAATCTCGATTTCGGCTGGCAAATTGTTTAAAGAAGTAAGTAGTATATTCTTCAAGAATTCTCAAAGATGCTGGTTTAAGTGTAAATCAACCAATCTATTTACAAATTTATTTATTATTGCTTTTTTCCCACTCATATGGACCTATTATGTGTCTGAAATAATATTCTATTATTATTATTATTATTATTATTATTAAGTTCAAATTTTATACCGTGTTAGCTTCAAATGACGTATTCACCCTTTTAGTTTCTTTGGTCTGAAGAGTGGTCAATAAATAATCAATACATCGGACACATCTCAATGTTGGAGTTTTAAAACATTATAAAAGCGTTTTTTCGAAATTGAATTTCATTACGGTAAGCTTTAAAAGAACAAAAAATAAAAACAAAGGTTTTCAATTTGACATTTCGATTTACCTTGTCGGTTTTAATTAATAGATCTACTTGACTAGAATTTAAGAAATAATTTGGAATCCGTTTGCCTGACAGTAAAAACTCTTTATGCCAAGAGATATCAATATATTTAACCAATTAAATTGACAGTTCATTGAAAACATACGATCAATAACATTAAACTCTTTGTCGGTAAATTGTTCGTGTTATTTTTTCACCTCTGAACTGGGAAAAAAGAAAACTATCCGGACAGCCTGGGGCAAGTACCTTTCAAACATAGCATTTATCCCTCTCTCTCCACAACTTCAAGCTGATGAACTTCATGGGTTAGTCGGTTCAAGTGATATTTGTGACACAAGCATTGCATCGAATGTTCGCCGGTCGGATTCCATTCTGACTGGCTATTAATTCTTTCAATTAGCTTATGTGAAGTGAAATATTGAGGGTTAATTCTGGGTAAAACCGCCACTTACTCCGTCCTCTTAACCTGAAACAAAACGTCGTATAACTGAAAATCCTTAGTACAGCGTGGAAGATCAATGGTCCATAGATATATAGTTGCAATATATTGATCTCACAAGGATTATAGTTTACTCTATCATTCCCCAATCTACTTATTAGATCAGAATTTAACCCTTCCTATAAGGTATTTTATCTGCGTCCCGACTGAATTGTATGTAGCGTGTCAAGCCAAGTTAGTTTCAGAAATACGAAAGTAATCTCGACTTACACAATGTAGCCGGGAGTATTGGTCTAATGCCGACTGCTATTATAGGACACATTTTACCCGTCTGAGGAACACTCTATCACGAGCTGAAGATGAATAATTTTGCGGTAAGATGTAGCTCCTGTTCAAAAAGAATAATATGGTCAACTTTTTGTATGTAAATACAACAAATAACAAAAGCCCCAAACGCTGCTCTCAGGAAAAAAATTGCTTTGATAGTTCGACATGCTTTTTTGTAAGTGAAATTTCCCATTTCATATTTCTAAATAAAACTAGCTGATAGTTTTTTTGATCGAAGTTCATATCATTTTGAATCCTCGGCCTTCGTCAAGTACCTAACAACTCTTCCATATTCGTCGATCGAGTTAAAAATCCACTCAAAATTGTTCTAAATTGTTTTTTTGATCTGAGTATAATTCGATCCTGCGATGCATCGATACAGTTCTGTATCGAACAGAAGGACCATAAGTTATCCCCCTTGTTGTGCTCTCTTCTAAAAAAACATTTCTGGTACAGGTTTAATGTTTAAATGTACCGAAAACTATACACAGGCCATTCGTTCAAAGTAGTTTTTAGAATTTTACATCAAATAGTAGAAAAAATTAAGGTGTTTAATTAATTAATCAAAACCCAATGAAATGATCTAGCCATCGTTTGTATTCCCTAGTACAAGGACAATGCTGTCCAAGTCACACCACCGAATGCACATTCTATTTGAAGAGCTATAGCGATATTCGATGTGATTGCTCTCTGTTATTATGTGTTACTCATTTATGAACTCCAAAGGAAGACCTTTTATTAGTATCCATCCAAAACACGGCGTTGGCAAAATAAGAGAATACGGATCTATAAGCCTAGTGCATTTTAATTGTTTACGACGAAAGCTATGCTACGTTACAACATTTATGTTGTGAAACCAACGGTGTCACATAGATACACGTTGTATAAAACATAGATGGGCATTCAATTAAATTGAAATAAGCGTTGAATTACGCTATTGCTTTAACAATGGTGTCTATACAATAGCTCATATTACAGCATTAACAGGATCCACACAATGCATAATCCATCTGGTTAAAAAGTGTGTCTTTAAAGGAGGGGAAATCTCTAGAAATACATAGATATTATCGTCGATAACAACCTTCACAATACTTAAAACATTTCACGTCAATTACCTCCAGTGACCCTCAAGCTAATAAAAACAGACAGAAGTTTGTCCTTTCAGTGGCTTATCTGTGTAGCCATTTTTCCGTTTTAGGATCACGTGATGTTGGTGTAGCTATTTGTAGATCAATAATGACGTATTTTTACCGCTCTCTAATGTATAATGGTAGATTTAGGTCCAAAAAAATATGGCGACAAACTTGAAGTGGGAAGATTGTCTCCGAATATATAGGTCAGTATGCAACCGCACGCCATCACATGACTACTCTATAACGCACTTAAATTTTTATTCAACAATAATTTGATGAAACTAATGAAAAAATGGTGGCGGCCTTGTGAATGGCCTATGGAGCTTATTCTCTATTGTATCGCCACCTTCAAATTTCAATTATTCGCTTACGAGGAGATAAAACATACATTGGACCTGGGACTAATATATGAAGTATATATTAGTCCCAGATTGGACAGTTGTTTTGGACTAAATGAACTCTACTCTTTCCATCTAAACTAATCTAAAGCTTAGATTTTCTTTCCCTTTTAAGAACAGCTACATTCTTATGAGCATGACAATTGACATCCGCATCTTTAGAAGGAATAAAAACCCGCGAGTGGTCGAAGATGACCATAAATATCTTGTAAAACACTATAGTTCCAAACCTGCTAAAAAGTAGCAGAGAGGGGACACCATTCGGGCGTCTACAAAATGCATGTCTAAAAAGGTAATGTCCCAGTTTTCTTCGTTTTTTTAATGCTGATTGGCGTGCTTGGCGGGTGTCGCAAGCAGCCTTTCGTCAGCTTTCAGTATCTCGATGACAAACTCATTGTATACGTACCAGGTAGTGGAACTTTTTGGGAAAACAATCCAGCTACAAATATCCAATGGTAGAGAGCATTGATTGCGACTCCTCTAATATCGTGTTTGTCAACACTTGCGAAAACACTATAAAAAAAGAGACTAGGAATTTTCTACGAGAAAGAGCCGACGATCATTTATTTGACATAAAACCAAGACATACCCGTGGTACAGTATTTCACGAAATCATGCCTAATGAAAAAATCCCAGTTTTGGAAAGGAAAAGATTTTGGACTCGAGCGTTGCAAATTCTTTATCCTCTGTGATTGAACTTTAAAGGGAAAGAAAATCTAAGCTTTAGACTAGTTTAGATGGAAAGAGTAGAGTTCATTTAGTCCAAAACAACTGTCCAATGTATGTTTTATCCCCTCGTATATAAATATTTGAAATTTGAAGGGGGCGTTACAATAGAGAATAAGCTCCATAGGCCATTCACAAGGCCGCCACCATTTTTTCATTAGTTTTATCAAATTATTGTTGAATAAAAATTTAAGTGCGTTATAGAGTAGTCATGTGATAAAATTTAGCCAATGGCTTGGGACCGCTTGGCTGAGAAATGGCGTGCGGTTGCATACTGACCTAAATATTCGGAGACAATCTTCCCACTTCAAGTTTGTCGCCATGTTTTTTTGGACCTAAATCTACCATTATACATTATAGAGCGGTAAAAATACGTCATTATTGATCTAAAAATAGCTTTACCAACATCACGTCATCCTAAAACGGAAAAATGGCTACACAGATAAGCTACTGTAAGGACATACTTCTGTCTGTTTTTATTAGCTTGAGGGTCACTGGAGGTAATTGACGTGATATGTTTTAAGTACTTTGAAGGTTGTTATCGACGATAATATCTATGTATTTCTAGAGATGTCCCCTCCTTTAACCCAAGATGGTTTTGGGAAAAAGATGTCGCTCCATTTGTGTTTCTGTATAATTGGGTCATTTTGCCTCGGTATTTCTCTATTACATCTCGTCAAGCTGAATTTAAAATTCTCTCAAAAATCAGCAAAAATTCGATGAAACACTGGACACTTCTATCGAAAGCTGTTAAGTTACTCTGTCTACGTTTGGCTTGATAAAAGGCACAGGTTCTATGAAGCTGCGCGTGGGGTTGTATTTGACTGGCTGACAAACATAAACTATAATAGCTGGAGAGAATTCCCTAAACAACTCTTTAAATGTGCGCTTTAGCGGAAAGTTTCCTTGCGGCCTTTGATCTTCGATTGGTTACTTCCTATTTTTCTACTAATCTGATGGTCAACAAAACACACCACTCAATAAATACTGATTGCCAAGACAATAAAGACGTTTAAGTGAAAATAGCCTTTTTTGAACCAAAGTGGCATTCGAAGTTATTTGGACCAGTTTTAATTCATTCGGCATAGTTCAACACACTTCGTCATCGTAATTTTTTTTCGACTAGTGCCAATAATGATCTTCTGTTTTGTACTGCCGTGTTCTTGAGCAAAATAACGGATAATTTACAAAAATGTCAACATTCGGGCAGGTCATCCTCGATTTTAGCTTACATCTTGCAATCTTTGACTAGTGTTGTCAGGTCAAAAAAAGTTTATTTTGGTCAAAACAGCAACGACCTAACTGGCCGCTCGAGAAGACTGTTAAAAGGTTAATAAACCGTAGTTGACAATGTCCGGTTGTATTTCTTCCTGGTTAAAATGTCACTTATAACATGGACAATTGATATATTTAGAACACCATCTTGTGAGTTTAGTCGACCTTATTTTGTTGTAAACGTCCAGTTTTTACTGAGTTGGATAGCTTGTTCAGCATATCATGCATTCGTAACTTCCAAACAAATCCGACATAAACGACATTAATGTAGCAAGTCAAAGCGGAATAAAGTCAGCCAATGTGCAAATGTAAGACAAATCGTCTATATACAAAAAGTCCCTGTCATCATATGGCTCGAAGGGTGCAGACCGCTGTTTCGAGGGTTCGTTAGTCCGAACACCCGCTGTTCCGAAGGTTCGTGAGTCCGAAGGTCCGTTAGTTAAGTCCGAAGGCCCGTTGGTCCGAACACCCGCTTTTCCGAAGGTCCGCTAGGGTTAGGGACCTTCGGACTAACGGGCCCTCGAACTACAAGACCTTCGGACTAACGGGCCTTCGGACTACAGGAGTAACGGGAACTAATAATCATTCGGACAAATGGATCTTCGGACTAACGCTACGCATCCGGCTCGACGGCTCATGCGGCAAAGCGATAGTATCTCAGTTCAACAAAAGCCTTTTATCGATGGGTCGCGTGTTTGAATCCCATTCCAAACGAATATTGGTATTTTAAGAGTATGAATTCCACATGATTGTTTGGAATGGCTGCTGATTTACCTTTGTTTTAAGTACATGGCATCCATCTTGAAATTACACCATTGCCTTTTGAGAATAATGCATGTTAGTAACCAAGGGAATATCGTGAAATCCAGAACATGTGACGCTATTCCAGTTGACATATCTTGTTTCATATTTTCAGTGCTAAGCGTCGGGTAAGGACGAACGACTCTCAATCACAACCATTGACAGCACCTCTATTTTTTAATGCCTGTAAATTTTAACGCACCTAAGTTTGACACCAGGCTACATTTTTGACACGCTGTCATACACTATGGAATTAAAATCTTGACAGCATGATTGATTGATTGGAGTTTAACGCCACACTTAAGATTATTTTACTTATACGATGGCGAAAAGAGGGTAAATCATACATTTTTTTACATAAAAAAAGACATTGGAACTAAAAAATGAAAGAAACAGAAAATCAATAAAAACTGGTAAAGGTGTTTTACCCTGATGATTTACCCTCTTTTCGCCATCGTAGAAGTAAAATAATCTTAAGTGTGGCGTTAAACTCCAATCATTTTTGGAGAATAAAAACAAGATTTATCACAATTTATATAAATAACTATTTTTCTACTATACAAATTTGTAAATAGGTTCTTAATTACAAATTTGACCCAGGTTAATCGCCTCCTACAATCAAGCTTGCCTGGGAGATGTGAGCCAATTCTTATCCCTCAGAACTCACACGGGAGCCAAAGGATTCGTCGCCTCTTACGATCATGCACCTTGGGAAGGCTGAGGGTCTATTCTTATCTGTATTTGTCTCTGGGAAACTGCACTATTTAAGTTGCCAATTTAAGCCTTTTACTTATCGTCTTCATAGTTTTATATTAACCAATGTATTATTCAATAATAATGTATTTTATTTTTCTTGCAATCGGTAATTGAATTCTTCCCCTTTATTTATAATCCTATAATGGTCTATGCTTTTCCGACGTTGGTTATATTCTTGAATAAGTATTTTAAAATCTTTTTTCTGATAGATGCCATGTGTAAAACAAATATGTCCTTTTATTAGACCGTGTAAATCTATCGTTTGCTTGAGGCAATTGGAATATTCTTTATTCAGAGACAGATGAAATCTTTCTTTATTTAGAAAAGTCAGATGATTTTTGCATAGATGTCGATTGCAATGTGTGTTCTTGTGTGCTATCTATAACAAAAGTGTCAAATATAAAATACCACAGTTACAATATCCCAAAAAGTGTGTGTACGAATCTCCATAAATAATCACATAACCTACCCTGATATAACAATGCCAAACCATGTGGTATAATATGGTCGAATTTTGTTTTGACCCTCGAAATGCACAATGAAACTTTGATGATTATAAAAAATAATGGTTTAATATTGATGAGAAATAAAATAATAAATTCCATATAATCAGGTAAAATAGCCATACTGAAATATGCAATTTATGCTCTTATGCACATGTTTCAATCATACAGCGACAATTAAATATACTGTTTGTTTTTCCATATCAGCTTACCTAATAACATAATAGAACAGTATAATTTCCCAGAGCGACTTTAGTATGAGGACTTTAAAAACAATCAGTAGCAAACCGTCACAAAACCTCTTCCAACCATTCTGTGTCATTTTTACAAGACAAGTAGGTTATAATCTGCTAGTTTAGTTGCGAAAATACACCCATTATTTCGTAATAGTTTAAAGTTAAATTTCCTTGAGGGTTGGCGTCAAATTCTATGTTTGCTCCGGATTAAAAGCAACAGTAACTTGGATTTAGCCCAAAGACATATAAATCATTTAGACCAAGCGTATTTACAGACCGGTGCGCTATTAGGCAAAATAACCTATTCAATGTCTTGTCCGGCGAGAACTTAATGCTGACGTTACGTAAGTTAATCCGCCATGCTTTTCTCGGCTGATAATTTGTGTGTTTACTTAGCATCGGTTTGTCCATCGGGAATATACATCATTTCTATACATCTTCTAAAAGCCTAAATAAATAACACTCGCCATATTATGTTGAAAATAAAATGCAAAGTCGCATTTTTATATGAATAATATAAACATCAGGGAAGTTGTGTAATAACTAAATGTCATATCGCCCTGGTGGAATTATCTTGTAAAGACAAAATCTCGGATCTTGTAAATACCCGCAAGCGTTCGTGACTTTTTGCAAGAATGTGCTTTACAGAAGCAAGAAAATATAAAATCGTGTTAAAAATGCTATTGTTGCCGTTATAAAGCTTTCTAGATCATGGTTGATGTTTTTTTTTTAATTTCTATTTTAGCCATCACACACACCAACCATAAAACCGTTCACTGATATTTTAAAGTTTATAAAAAAACGGATCCTGTTTTTTCTCCCTCTCTAAGACCCAATGTTAATATAAACATAATTATTACCACTTTTCTTAGTATTTGTTACCAAATAGCGAAAATTAAGATTTTCATCTTTGACTATTCAAAGATACCCCGCCTTGCAAAGTTACCCCAGTTTACGGTGGTTCAAAACACCGTAATGAAGATCTATTGCAAAACAGTCAAAGTTTTTTTTAACAATACAAAAATAAATATTTCGAGAAAATTTAGGATCTAAAATTTAACATCGTATATGAAAACAAAAATATCTCAATTCAATTCTTTTAGTTTCCTTAAAATATACGATCAATTTATTTTAAGGACAAAATGTGATGTATAAATTTTAACAAACAAATAGTTTCTGTGGACACTTACCAAACTCGATATAGCTGTTAAAAGGTAACCTTTGCCACAAAAGTCAACAACTTCAAAAAATAAAACTCAATATAATACAATACCCAGGTATTATTATGATTGATTGATTTATGCTATTTTGCAACACAGATTTCCGGTTGAGTTTACCGCTTCCTAGTTGATAGGATCTCTGATCTCAATAGAAATTATAACAACCACAAGAACACTAAAGAACTTTAATCATTCAATGGCTTGGAAGACCCTAATTTGCGTGTATTTATAATGAACGGGCAATAGTTTTTTGTGAAACATAAGATCAGTTTTCCTTAAATTTGCTATGTAACTGTAGAATAAATGATTTGTGATTGACTGGGGAAGGGCAGTGATGCTGGTACGTAACCCTAATTTATTTGGTCATCGGTTCCCTTCACCATTAGATTTCGATCCAGTGGAAGACCGTGGCATTGATCCCAACCCCTGCTGACTGTGTAGTATTTAACGTGAGAGCGAAGAAGAACTGTTGAAGTCTGCCTGGCTTGGTTGTGAACAAACCGCATGCAACTACTGGATTCATGCGGAGTGTGTGGGATTGTATGGGCTACAAGCTACTTAATACTTATATTCCACATAAACCCCAGCAAGAATATAAATAACTTGCACTGAAGACTGATCAAAACGTATAAGAGGCTTTGATGGATACTCCTTGTCATATGTAACAATTAGCCGAGAAATCTTGGCTCTGCCGAATTTTTTTTTCCGTGTTCGTCAAAAAAAAATTCGGCAGAGCCAAGATTTCTCGGCTAATGTAACAATCATTGAGTATTGTAATAAGTAAGTCGGCGACAATGTGTGTTTGTACACGTAATGTTTTTTAAAGAAACCTCCTCGAACTGTAACCTCAACCCGTAAAACTAATTTAATGCTCCGAAGTACACGTACCGGTATGTAGCAAATGGATGTGGATGTCCGTCTTCGATCGACCTGATGTGATATGTAGATCATGCTAGTCTCCCGGTTGATGTAAAAATGTATTGGTTTTAAAAATTATGCAAGCAAATCTGAAATAAACACATTCATTATGCCTGGACGGTCTTTGAAATCTTGTACAGCTGGTATTATTTGGCTCCGGTTGTTTTTCTTCAAAATAAAATGAAGAAACTTTCGGCTATTCTCTGACATTATACAGTAAAACATCAATCAATTAATCAATCAACCGTTATTAACCCCGCATCTTTACGTGATTCGGGCTAATGGCTTTACCAATATTTGTTCAACGTCGATCTTTTTTCAATGTACATTAAACGACGAACTTCTCTTGGCAATCACAGTTTATGAAAAAGTTCTAATTTTGGCAGCTTGTCACATTAATTTGGCACCATAACTACTATGTATTTTGGAAAGAGATGTAGAACATATTCAGGCTCTTAATGACCATTTGATTTTACATCTATTACCGTCACAGACTATACAGACATACTTCAATCGTGTGGACACACAGCACTGTAAAAATCTCAAATCAAAGACCTTCTACTACACAATAAGTTACAACGAACAATTTATTGCGAGAAAGTTTATCATTTAAATAGTATTAGCCTTTATATAACAGCAAAAATAGCTGAATTTTAATCCTCTCAACTGTAAAACTTTTTGAACTGTACGATAAATGTATTTTGAGAAAATTCATAAAGTACAAAATATGCAAATTTTAATTGCAGCTAAAGGTTTTTTTTAAAGCTTCCTTTTCCGATCGACATTCGAAACATTTTTATTGACTGAGCTTATTCAAAACGTATTTTTATATCGTAACGTACGTGCCAGCGCCCACATATTTAAAACGTCATATATTTATTTCGTTTTTGTGATACGTGAAACGTAACCAAGTGATATCTTATTGCTAAAACGGTAGCAACAATCTTCGTCACGAAAGTCAACCATTTGAACTCAAACCATATATACAAATGTATAGATTTAAGAGTAAATGGAAGCGGTTGGACCAAACTCTGTTATCCAAGTATAGCCATCTATCGTCGTATTATTATGGGTGATTGGTTGATTGAATTCAACACCACGTTCAAGTACATGTAATATGGATACTGAAAACAAGCCTGTTTTAAAAAATCTGTAACACATTGATTGAATTTACCTGTTCCCAGTTTATATCACCCCTGACCCCAGTAGAATTTACATCAGCAATAAGAACATCAAAGGCTTCTTAGTAATCCAAGTGTGTGGAATATAGTCAATAATATAAGTGATTTTATATGGGCAACGGTAACGTTCTAGGGAAGGATATACCTCGTCATGTATTATTGATTTACCGAGAAAGGGCAAGACGCGTTGAGAAAGTGATTCGAACTTGTTATTCAATTTGATCTACAGGTCTAAAAATAATAAATTTCCGTCTCTCAATATACAACACCTTATCGGATTTTTTTGGTCAAATCAATGCGAATTAGGCACTACAGCATGTCAAAATCCTGATATATCTTGATTAAAAGGAGAAATACATTCATAGTGTGCTTCTGAGAATGCAATAGAGCTGGGTCATGATACTAGGGATTTTATGTATCAAACAGATCTTAGGGGTATATCAATTCATTGATTGATGTTTAACTCCGCACTCAAGATTTTTATTTGGTCTGAGTCAGATTCGAACGCCTCGACACATCGATGGAAAGTCTGTGTGCGAGGGACCATCACTCTACCCGACTGAGCCACCGGGGCCCCCGTGATTTGACTGTGTTTATGCGAATCTTCTACTGTAAAGCTGTCTGAGGGTGAATGATACAGTGTCTTTTCATCTACAGCCTTCTGGATCACCAGTATAGCCAGTCAGCCACTCAAACCATCTGCAGTTGTATTTTGATGACGAACCTTCCACTGAAAATTAATTTGTTATGACACAAGTGTTTTGTCAGTGGATGAGGGATTGGACAGCATTAGTGTCTAATTGTTGATTTTTTGTTGTATTGTTTAAAGCGGCATAACCTGCCTAAATTCTAACATTTTTCATAAACCCTGATTGCAACATCATCGAGGATTAGAAGTTCGTGGATAAACTTATTTAATATTGCCGTTGGGTTGAGAAAAATCCATTCAGTCTGTGTGCTATACGAACCGAAATAGTGTTCGAAAAGTCAACTAAATTTAAATAACCAGGACGAACGTTTATTCATTCAAAGCTGAATTTGGTTAAAAACACTACTTTAACGAACATTTTCGAGACAAGTAGCACTAAAACGCTTCTGAAATGCACGTCGATAATATCAACATTTTGGCAGCTTATGCCACTTCAAGTTTAGAGATACGTTGCAATGAAAATTACGCCAAAAATATATCTACACCGTTTTGTGAAACAAGCTCCAGATATATAACGAAACTGCATCTGAAACTGCATTTTGTTACACAACATGTGGTTCGCCGAGATAAACATTGTATATAAACAAATATTTATAGTTCATTTTAGCATTTGATTATTTGATAATTATTTTCTGTATTTCAGTAATATATGTACTTCCTGTAGCTATTTCTATTCGGTCTTAAAATATGGCGGTCTACCGTATTACAGGGCAGACTGTAATAGATATGCGACAGCGAAAGGTTGTTCCCATTGAAGGGGAGTTGAAAAATTGAAAAATACGCATATCATAGGGCAATCTTACTAAAGTAATACTGACACATAAAATAGCATAATTTTATGAATTTGATATTGTTCGAATACAAAGACAAAAACTGAAAAAAAAGAGTAGGCTCTTCACTCGATCCGACTCTGTGGCAACTTCCATCGAGTGAAAAGCCTACTCACAAAGAGCCCGATTCCTCCCCACTAAAGCTGGCATCGCCTCTATATCAAGGAAATAATCTTGTAAACGGCGTAAAAGATCAATGGAACACTTTGATATAGCATTTCCTGAAAATGGTGAAAACTCGGCTAATCATGTATTTTAACCGACACATATTTTGCTAACATTTTATTCTACAAGACCTTATACAACGCTGAAAACGATGATAAACGTGCAAGACATCGCAATATTCTTATTACACAGTGTAGTATGAATGATGAACGACAAACGTGGCAGATGCTTATTCCGTCTATTGAATATTTCACGCCATATCGACCCTAAGAAATGGGACCCGCAGCAAACCATATGTAATGCAATCTAAATATTATTGTATTGGGTACCGTGGTGAATCCAAAATCTCAACTAATCCCAGTTCCCAACTGTACGTGACCTATGAATGTGAGAACGTTGAATCACCCTTCCACAATTTGTTCGATTTTACCATAAAATTACTAGTAGAGACCACTGGGTTGATCCCTCTGGTTATTTGAAGATGTATCAATCAAACTAAATTCAACAGGTTTCCTAATTCTCGAAATGGACCTATGATGGTTTTTAAGAGAACACAATCATTCAGTACATTGACAGGGAATTTGAAACGCCTTTTTAATCAAGAGTACAATACTTTTACCCACATGTTTACGGCCTTGTGTATCACATTTTGGCTCATCCAGGAATCCGCTAAAATGGGAGTCCTATCTACAATCTGTTTAACAGTTCCCGGGAAAAAAACTAAAATAAAGTTAATAGCTATAAGTTGAAAAATTTCTTAGAAAATGCGGGTTTTCAATTCCCGAGAAAAATTACCCCTTGTCTGCACAACGCGACGTTTTTTGGGATTGAAATGTAAAAGGTATGATTAGGAATGTATTTCTATGAAAACTCTACCCTTTTGTGTTAAAACCATACTCGTCCACGATTAAGCTTCATTTAACAGGAGAAATGGAAATTACATAAGTGTTGCATGGATCCGGGCGAAAAAATAATTTTGGCTCATCCAGGAATCCGCTAAAATGGGAGTCCTATCTACAATCTGTTTACCAGTTCCCGGGAAAAAAACAAAAATAAAGTTAATAGCTATAAGTTGAAAAATTTCTTAGAAAATGCGGGTTTTCAATTCCCGAGAAAAATTACCCCTTGTCTTCACAACGCGACGTTTTTTGGGATTGAAATGTAAAAGGTATGATTAGGAATGATTATTCATCTGACTCGTTGAACGTGTAAATCTATTGAACGGAATAAAACAAATACAGTTCTTTAATGGATGAATACAATAACAGCGATATTCATTTCGGATATAACAACAACATATTTGAGATTGTATAAATCATAATTTGGTAAAATAGCTTAAACGTATTAACAGTAGCTTAAACGGAAACTTAATAAAGGGTACAAAAATGTTACTCACGAAAATTTGCAGACCCAGAAAACACACAAAATATGCCATAAGATATAAATTTGACTTCGGATTTGACTTTAGATTCGACAGTGAAGTGACATTAAGCTGCCAGCATATCGACCGAGACTGGACGCCTAGGAGCTAGCGAGGTCAGGCAGAACCTCAACCGAAAGGTCCGTGCAGAACTGACCACTCACACAGCGCCAGGTAGCACGTCGAGCGACAAAAACATCCTACCTGAAAAATTGGTGCAAGTAGACACAAAAAACAACAATTTTGACATATCAACAAAAAATAACCTCGCAGAGGTTACAATAAGTGAAAGCTAACTGTCGGCTTAATAATATTGGAATGCTTTGTTTCTTTTTTGACTTTCAAGTTTTACAAATTTGCATCGTTACATTATTTCATAACAGCTTTAAAAACAAAACTCGCTCAAAACAAACCTTTAGAAATATTTTGAGGAGACCTGGATTCAAAATATGTAAACTAAACCTGTAATATAATCAGTAACTTCCGATCACGGTCATCTGACCCACAGGGTGTTATTTCATTGATTGTTACGCTCAAGTCTTCTAAAAAATTGGCAAATTTTCTGACTGAGTTTTCACTCGAACGACCTATGTGGGATGGCTGCCAGTTACCAAAGGAAGATCGTGGGTTTCCTCCCACAATAAGACTGGCAACGCCGCCACAAGCGAAATAATCTTGAGCGCGGCTTAAAACACCAAACAAACAATCAACCATTTTGTATAATTCGTGACACAACTTTTCGGCTGAATTGATCAGGTCTCCGTCTATGCCGATGCTGCTATGAGGCTGCGTTTCCACCAAGTTTCCCGTGTCACGTATCACATGCCATGTGTCATGCATGACACGTGTTACGTGACATTAGGGGTTTCCACTGGATTTCACATAGAACATGTCACATGTCATTCTTCCTGTGTTCGCCGATCGTCGGAACCCACGATTAAAACTTACGCTCACGCGCACTTTACCTGTGGGACAAGTGGAACCAAATCCGTCGTTTCTAATTTAATATGCATGTAAACTGTAATTGGATCCGCCATAAAACTGTGGCGGAAATTTCACCAATCAGAATCGGTGTTACTTATTAAAGTATCCAGGCAGTGATCAAAACGAAGATGGACGACTTTTCGGTTTACACTTCAATTCGATGAATATGTCTCAAAAACTGAAGAGTTCCAACGTTTAGAAGAGAAATTTTGATTGGTGTGACAGGAAATCGGCGTTCCAAGAAACTAAGCTTTTAATCGCAGTTGGCCCAGGGGTAAAATGTGAGCTTGTTGAGAATTTAACCCTGGGTATCCGAGGATGGTGTTCGCCAAGGGTGACGGTTCAGACTCATCTGACAAGGAAATTCTTGCTCCATGTCTGTTGTACCGGCAAGCTAGGAAGAGAAACTGCAACAGGCGCCCAATATGGTGCAGGGACCATTACCTATTGCGTCCAGAAAGGGGCGAATTTACCAGAACGTTTCGCTATTTCATGGACAATCCAGGCAGATAATTATTCTTTTAACAGTCGATACGAACACGGGGAGTCGCCAAAAGGGAAAGTAAAAGTTAGGGAAAGCAAGGCGGAAACCCCAGCTCGGACAGACGTGAAACATGTCACGGGTAAAAAGAATAAAAACGTTTCATTTCACACGTGAAATGTGAAACGTGAAAAGTGACATTGATGGAAACGGTTCCTACCAAAATCATATGTTTCTATTCCTCACGTGACATGTCATGTGACACGTGAAACTTGGTGGAAACGCAGCCTAAGTTCCGTTCCCATGTCAAACACAGTTACACGCAGTACAGCATCTTTCAAGCCGAGAGGAAGGAGAGGCCAATCGTGTGTACCTATTGAAACACGTGACCACTTAGAATATTACGTAACTCGGGTAGTGACACTTGTGTAGGTCAGTTAACCTTTGTGACCACGTACTTGCTCAACCGAGAGCTCATCGTCTGCGATGAAATCTGTAGCTGCCCCCTTGGCCACGCGTGCCTTTTAGCTCAGCAGGCGCCTCTTGTCTGTGCTAAGCTTAACAGTATCCTGTGCACAAACTTCCAACTGAAGTACTGTCCATCGCAGCCTACTGAATACTTAACAGGAAAGAAAATCCAACCAAACGTGTTCATTCACTATATAGAGCAACTTTAAGGTTTCGATAGTAGTATTCAGCCTCTTCCTACGATTTTTGCTGATTTTTGTGACATTTTTAAAATCAGTATAACGATTCTTACGCTATGCCTTCAGATGTTACTAAATTCTGTATGTGTACTAATGCCACTTTTAACTAGTGTGGAACTAAAGTGTTTTACCAGCTATTCATGATCAACTTCGGTTGTCTTTCTGTTTAAGCTGCAATCTGGCTGCATGTCGTTCAATATTACTAAGAACTTGTCTTACTAAATGTACAATCAGCTCCTGATCGAAACTAGTTTGATCGTAACATATATAACGGTATCGATCAGTTCTTTTTACAGGATAATCGTCATTGTCAATTACGGCCAATATGGCTTAACAATACTAACATATCTAAATAAAACGGAATTAAAACACGAGTTTCTTGTTGGCAATCGAACGACCTATGTGGGATAGTTGCCAGTTACCAGCGGAAAGTCGTGGGTTTCCTCCCACAATAAAACTGGCAACGCCGCCATATAAGTGAAATAATCTTGAGCGCGGCGTAAAACACCAAACAATCAATCAATCAATCTTGTTGGCAAAATATAACTTAAGTTCATAAACTTGGAAGATTTAATTTCGATTGATTATTAACGGTTGTGTACCCGATCTCCATTCATTCTGTACGACCCTTGAAATCATATGGAAAGGTGGCGCATACACATACCTCCACTCTATTTACGACGGACAGCAGACAAATTCAGATGTTAATGACAGAATGTTTAGGCTGTGCCTGTTTCATTAATTAATGAGATTAAAGCAACATGGAGATACCAGCCTTTCTAACTTATTTAATCCAAATGTCGGACTTCAATCAAGTTCTAAATGTTTCAAAATAAAGCTTTGAATGGCGTTCGTGTAACCCACAAGCTACAGGAAAAAGCCCCAGCGAAGACCTGTGACGGGAACAATTCTTGGTATTTCTAACGAACCAGTCTTTATTTAAAGAGGCATGAGCTGCCAAAATGTTGATATTTTGACCTTAAAACAGAACATTGAAATTATTCGCTATTTTTCTCAAGACCTACAATCCAGAAGCTTTTTAGTGCTTCTAGTCTCGAAAATGTACGAGAAAATATTGTTTTGAACTAACTTTGGCTTAGAATGAATGAATGGTCGTCCCGGTTATTTAAATTTTGTTTACTTGTCGAACACGTTTTCGGTTCCTACAGGCCACATACTGTATGGATTTTCCTCATTCCAACGCCAATCATTTAGTTTACCAATGGCCTTCAAAGCCTATTGCAGTCGTGACGTTCAGAAATTATGACAAAAGTGTGCATTTTGGCAGCTCATGTCACTTTAAAAATGTATTAATAGGGTTTGACTAAATTTCTTTTCTCCGCCATATAGGCGAAATAATCTTAAGTGTGGCTTAAAACCCAATCAATCAAAAGAACCATATTTTTCAATCAAGAAATTGTGTTCTGTTACATAGCGGTGATGTTCTCAAGCAAACGCCTCCATGCTGATAAGAAGCGATAGAAGGTTACTGATCATTCTGTATATTTTTAAAATTAATATGTTCGCTTATCTACCGTAACAATATTAACCTGGTGTCACGTTTAAGACAGGTCTGTCATTGAAATTGAAGTGTTATTTATATCAATTCTTTACATTGTTGTAACAGTTTTAACTTCTAAATGCCATTTGAAGGAATGACATGATCGATCGTGGATGTTATATTTTTCATTAAAATGCCCAAAACGGCTAGCCAAATGGTTGTATTCATCATTTTAAACTATTTTTCCGAAATATTCGGCCAGTTGTACTTGAAAAGAGAATTCACCAAAGTTTTTATCAATCAACTCACTCCATATCTTCTCTTGTTCTTATAACTTTGCAGTTTGACAAATCAAGAATTTGAACCCATCTCCTTCAACAATAGGCTTAACCTTACCAATTATTCTTGCCTGCACCAATGAACTGTTGTGAGAGTATAAAATGGCATAGTAAAGTAAATCGTACATGTACGCTTATAGTCTTAATGTCATTGTAATCTGTATCCACCAAATCCGATACTTAGAAGACACCAGAATATCTGAATTAATATACTGAATCAGACTTTCTTTTATAGAGATGGTATTCAACACGGGGGCAAAGGTGACGTTTTATGTGTCCGTGTCAACTTACATGCAGAACAAGTTTTGCAGGAGTTTAAAGTCGTCTTTAAATAAATATCTGATTAATGCTCTGATTTTGCTTTAGAGAAGCACTTCAACATAGGATATTGCAGAGAAATATCATGGCGTTATTTCTTTTCTGGAATACCTATGACTAGATTAATTTTTGTTAATAATGCTCAGTACTTTTCGATATTCTTTAGCCCTCGGGCTGGAGCTAAAAGCTAAATGGATCTTTTGGTCGGTTGGTACTTTTGTCGCCGTATAACCCTAGCTGTTGAGTGCGACGTTGAGTCCCAATTAATCAATCCATCGATATTCTTTTAAAGTGGTTTTAACGGAATTTCCAGCAATATATTTTATTTTGTACACCTTCACGAACAGTTCCTTCCAGAATCGTTCACCCAATGTGACTTAGGTGTAGGAAGGTTATATTATCAAGTGCTTTAACTAAACCAGTATATATTATGATTATGCTAGCAGCCTGGAGCCAAATTAATCCACAACATACCATTTCCCATCACGATCTGGCTATTAACCTTATTACACGGCTTTGGTAATGTTGGATTTAGTCATTCTAAACCTTGTGCTTTTACTTCCTCTATACGTGTATCTTTTCACCATGTCTACAATTCGATATCCACATCTATGCACAGAGTATCAGTTTGGCAAAAAGACGCTAATGAAATGAAAGATCGAAACTGATATAAAAAGCTAGATTCTTTAATCATGCTGCACCATCTGAGTAAGAGCTAAAGTCTTGCTAAAACATATGTAAAAAAGAAGCCGTTCAGATGCTCAAAATGGCATGAGCTACCAAAATGTTGATATTTTGACGTTAAAACAGAATGTTGAAATTATTGGCTATTTTTCCGAAGACATATACTTCAGAAGCTTTTTAGTGCTTCTAATCTCGAAAATCTACGATTAAGTATTGTTTTGAACTAACTTTGGCTTAGAATGAATGAATAGTCGTCCCGGTTATTTAAATTTTGTTTACTTTTCAGGCACGTTTTCGGTTCGTACAGGGTACACACTGTATGGATTTTCCTCATCCCAATGCCAATCATTTAGTTTTTCGATGGCCTTCAAAGCCTCTTACTGTCGTGACGATCAGAAATTATGAAAAAGTGTGGATTTTGGCAGCTTATGCCACTTTAATATAAAACAGTTTAATACATTTTACCTTAAGATACATCATTTACCCTGAGTGAAAGCCACTTAAAGTGACATGAAAGGGAACTTTTCATCGAAACATAATTAGCTGATTGTCCATCACTTTTATTAGAAAGTACAAAATAATAACTTCCCGTTGATATCAATCTTGTAGGTGTAACGGTACATAGTTCTATAAACAACAAAAATCCCAGAAATGTACACATTCATCCTGGACATTGAAATTTTGGTCCATTATTTGGTTCATATGGGTTCCTGGCTTTACCAATAGTTTTTTATTTCAACGTCAAAATAAAAATCGTAATTTAACAGCTTTAAGAAGTTAGGTCACAGAGTATAAAACTCGTTCGTACACTCACACGCTACGAAACGTTATCATCTAGGTTTCACATTAAAGTGTATTGCACCCCAGACGGCAATGTAAAAATGCGTGTCTTTCTACAAAATGAGCATAACAGTATTTTATTTCCGGCATTCATTTCTTGACAAAACGGCAAGATAGGTAGAAGGCAGTGCAGGATAAGTACACTACAATCTGGAGAAGGCAGTGCAGATTAAGTACACGACACTCTGGAGAAGGCAGTGCAGGTTAAGTACACGACACTCTGGAGAAGGCAGTGCAGGTTAAGTACACGACAATCTGGAGAAGGCAGTGCAGGTTAAGTACACGACACTCTGGAGAAGGCAGTGCAGGTTAAGTACACGACCATCTGGAGAAGGCAGTGCAGGTTAAGTACACGACCATCTGGAGAAGGCAGTGCAGGTTAAGTTCACGACAATCTGGAGGAGGCAGTGCAGGTTAAGTACACGACACTCTGGAGAAGACAGTGCAGGTTAAGTACACGACCATCTGGAGAAGGCAGTACAGGTTAAGTACACGACCATCTGGAGAAGGCAGTGCAGGTTAAGTTCACGACAATCTGGAGGAGGCAGTGCAGGTTAAGTACACGACACTCTGGAGAAGACAGTGCAGGTTATTAAAGTACACGACCATCTGGAGAAGGCAGTGCAGGTTAAGTACACGACCATCTGGAGAAGGCAGTGCAGGTTAAGTACACGACACTCTGGAGAAGGCAGTGCAGGTTAAGTACACGACACTCTGGAGAAGGCAGTGCAGGTTAAGTACACGACACTCTGGAGCAGATTAAGTACACGACACTCTGGAGAAGGCAATGCAGGCTAAGTATACGACACTCTGGAGAATGTTACGCTTTTCCAGACAGTGTAACACCAAAAATAACAAGAATAGCACAGTATATCTAAGAGATACGGTAATTGGCATAGGTTAATGTACAAGATTTATACTTCAATTATACAGTTTTGAATGTTTCATACCCAAAGATAACACCGAATCACTTAACAGATGAAATGATCTTGGTCTAACAAAAGCGGAGATGGGGGATGTGATGGGTAAAAGAAAAGCCATTTCATCACGTATTAACCACAAAATACAGTAATACGGCGAAAGTAGGACTTGTAGCTTATTCGCACAAGAATATACTTTTTATGGGCTGTTTCAGGTAAACTATTATATATTGTGATTATGCTAGCAACCTGGAGCCAACATAATCCATGACATAGAATTCGGCTTCACCATCAGGTTAAAACCTTATAGCAGGGCTTTGGCATTGGTGGACCTAATGGTTAAATTTTCCTTTTATCCATGCAATAAGAATATAGCCTCATTGCACACCCAGGCACGAAGCAAGGCTTGTATTAAAGGGCATGGGTTGCATCAGTCAAAATCAGTTTGGCAAAGTGATATCAGAATTCTCTACTGTTCGCATATAGTTTCGATTGTTTTAACATTTTACACTACCTATGGTAGAGCCTCGGCACATACCACAGCCTCTATGGATTTTGCACATTCCAACGTCAATCATTTAGACGCTCTTATTCTCGTAATAATCGGAATTTATGACAAAAAGTGCAAATTTTGGCAGTCCGTGTCACTTTAAGAATTCTGAGCAAAACAGTTCGCAAAACGCCCACTTTACAAAATGTTGACAAGTAGTTTCATTATAAGAGTTTATTACATTCCATGTCATAACGAAAAAGTTAGTTTGTTTTGCAAAGTGAGAGGAACAATATTTTTATTTTGGTAATACTCTCTTTAAAAATAGCAAAGTCGGTAGAACCCCCAAAAATAATGACAATGATGTCATTTGAGGGCCGGTTGGGTGAAAGAATAAAGCATTGATGATGATCGGTCGATTGATTGATTGATTGATTGATTGATTGTTTGGTGTTTTACGTCGTGCTCAAGATTATTTCGCTTGCATGGCGGCGTTGCCAGTTTTATTGTGGGAGGATTGATTGATTGATTGTTTGGTGTTTTACGCCGCCCTCAAGATTATTTCACCTATATGGCGGCGTTGCCAGTTTTATTGTGGGAGGAAACCGGGCTCTATGCCCGGAGGAAATCCACGACCTTCCGCTGGTAACTGGCAACCATCCCACATAGGTCGTTCGAGTGAAAACCCAGTCAGAAAATTTTCCAATTTTTTTGGACTGAGTGGGATTCGAACGATTTGGAATGAATTTGTGGGAAATAAACTTCCGAAAAGAACTCGGCATCGGCCGCATGGTCTTAGCGGAAGGTAGGTCACTTAGCGAAATGTTGTAAATTAATCAGTATAATGCTTCATAGGGCTATGATGTGTCCACTAACCCACATAACTCAATATTCTAATACAATTGCCGGAACAAGGCTCACGGGAAAACCTTTTTTCGACAATTGTGAAACCTTCGTTCCAAGATATAGAGATTACAATAATGCCCTCATTAGATTTTACCCAGCAAGAGTAATTGACACATTCTTGTGGTAGTGAAAAACAAATTGTGTGAGCATTAACCGTTTGCCGTATGAGAAATCATGACAGACGGTCAGAACCATATGTGTAAAATTCATTGTAAAAATAATCAATGAGTATCCAATCGGTCAATAAGTTTCCCAAAACACAATTAGATCAGCCGTTGTGTGGATATCTTGAAACATTCAATAGGGAGCGCCAGTCACGTGTGAATTCCACAAATTTCCTGTCACCGGCACTGCATTGCGCATGTTACTGAGCGTTTTTCGTTCCAAAATGACGTTTAAATCTGACGTTATGGAACAAAATACGTCATATGGAATTGCAACGTCATCAAAAACGTTCTTAATGGCGTCATCTGTCACCGGATATCACAAAATCTCGTCATAATTCTTATGAGACTTGCGCTCCCTATTGACCAATACTATCTGGCATCTGACTAGAATCTAAGATATGCATATTTTGTGTCCCAGTTCATTTCGTGCCAACGACAATCTAGAGTGAAAAAAGCATCAGTTAATACGAGAATTATAACTCCACAACGTTTGTGTTTTGTTGTTACCCCATGCTGCTAAGGTCGTTTGATCAATGCTTAGTTTATTTTTTCATAAATGCCCTGCCGGGATCAATGACCTGTGCATGCCTTCCACTGCTATTTCCAATGTAGATTATCCCTTTAAGTTATTGAAAATAGAATATTCCCGTTGCGATAATGTTCCACCCAAAGGTTTTTTATTTTAAATTTGTTGTTAAACAGCTTTGCATTCGGAGATGGCTGAAAGTTTTTTCCCCTTCTTGTTTGTATTTGGAGATGACTGTTCAAAGAGGAAATCATTTGGAATCGTGTCACCCTGTTATTTACCGATTAACCGTTGAGAACACAATGAACTCAAGGGGATATTTTACAACCTTACCATTTTTAGGGAATATTTTCTTCTTGGCCTGTTAAAACGTCTAAAGGAGAAAACCCATGGGAGAAACAATCTTGGGCAATATGGAAATCGAATTTTGTAACAATGGCGGAGTTCTTAGATGTAAGACTTGTGTGTAATGTACCGATTGTTTAATGATGTCGCCAGGGTATAGTGAGGATCAAACATGGCCAACGGAACGTATTCTGCATAGAAAAGCGGCCATTCGTGTTGCTACAAGGGTTTGTAACGAAGCGGACTCTTTAGATAAAGCCCCTTTAATACCCCACAATGTATCTAGTCATGCCATGACTTAAAGGTTAATGTACTAATTTATAGTTTATGTCATTTAGTCGTGATCCCCATCGGAAAGCAAATGATTAAAAATCTAAAAACTCCCTAAAAAGAAAAGACCCAAGTTTTGCTTTTTATAGTAAAAAACAAATTTGGAAATACAGGTTCAGAATTTTGGAGGTCCCTGTTTTTTAAGTACGTAAGTACTCTCTGCTCTTGTCAACTGATTAACAAAAATAACATTTCATTCAAATGCAAAGTAGATTATTTTATTATTATCTAAGAGTATTTCAGGCTATACAAAACATCTAGAGCCGGTTCCACGGTTAATGTGTATTCCCGCTATTGGTCATTTCCCACCACATTGATCTGGAGAATTCTGACCCCAAGTCGACTTAATGTAATGGAATCTAAATATTATTGTATGTGATATTCTGGTACACCCGAAATCAGAATAATTCAATAGGACAAAAAGTCAGTGACTTTTGAACGAGGTGACCTGATCCTCGGCCTTCCACAATATGCTTACTTTTAATGGGAAAACTGTCTTGTAGATAATGACTTGTACAAATTTACAAGTATACAAAATAATTCACAGTTTGAGCATCGCGTTTACTGTCAAAAAAAGTTTGCAAGACAATAGCAAACATGTGCTTTAAGTGTGTCGTAGTATCGCCGTATACGTTATCTTAATGTTCAAGTGTTTTTAAATATATATTGCAGTTGATCAAAATTGACTGCTGATAACTTGAAGCAGTTATTACTTTCATTTTAGTTCGTCGATGTCATTTTTACCCTACCGATAGATATTCGGCACATGCTTCTTCAAGAAGACATTTTTTTCGCCCAAACAGATTCAAAATAACTCCAAAGCAATTGCGTGCCTTATCTTCCGCACTATGCACATGCATTGTGGACTATTTTGCGTTTATTTATCCTTGCCCAGAAATTTATCTTCGAGTCACTATAAAGTCCATAGTACATAAGTTAACCAAAGGCAATCTCTGTAGTTTACTTGAAGAATTATTCACTAAATAAGCATTTTTATAATCTGGTATTTCAGCAAAGTATTATGTATGGTGATTATGCTAGCATATTGGAGCCATATTAATCCACGTGGTAGACTCCGTATCATGATCAGACTATTAGTCTTATAACAGAGCTTTGGTAATGCAAGATTCCATTCTAGATCCCGGTGTTTATTTTCAATCTATCAGCACATATCTTTGGTTTGTATTAGTTAATGGATTTACCAATATTTGTTTTTATTCCAACGTCAATGGTGTAAACCCTTTTAAAGAGCCTTTACAATGCAGATTTTAATAGCATTATTTATGAATATTTAAAATAATTATGAATCCAATAAGTGATTTAAAAAAAAATGATTTTAAAATAAGCCATTTTAACGAAGACGCCGACTCAGGTGTGTTCTGTACTGTCGAGTGGCAATCGTGCCCACATGCTTACCTCCCCTTCGCTTCAGAACTAAGCATGTGGCTAATGGCGGGACATCTTAGACATGGGAAAACCCACGAGAGATGGGAAATGGTTATAACCGAACAACTTGTAAAATTAACTGCCCCATACCTTCCAAAACCCACTCTTGAAAGAGAATACATCCATGAAGCATGGTTTTTATGTCTGAAAGGGACAGAAACCGTTGAAAGCCGTTTAAAAAATAGTTCCTGACGTCATTTGTCAACACAAAACATGGCGACGATTCCGAAGACTAGACTGAGTGGTCGTTCACAACTGTTTACAAGCTAAACATTCCTTAAAATTACGACCAGAAACGAGGGACTATTCAGGCAAGTGTATAATTTTTATCTGCTGAGATTTATAGCGTTTGCATCCAGCTCTTAGGCATCCAGGTAAACTCATTTTACTTTCAATTGTATTTTGCGGTTAGGCGCAGAGAGTACGGTCGGTAGTTGTAGCCAGTACTACTCTGCCTGTACAGGGCCACTCCAGCCAGAAGGTTCATGCTTCAGTCAGCCCCTGCGTCCAGTGCCTGAAGGTTTCTACCTGACCGGCAAAGTAAGTAAAACCAGGATAGAGTCACACAAGTGCGGCTAGAATGTTCGTTGTCATGCTGTTTGTTTGGTTTTATTTTATGTACCCCACATATGTCGCACAAAATCTTTCTTTATATATTGCTGGTACATTTTTTTCTTTGGGAATTGATTATATGTAGTATGATTTATTTTAACTAGTAATAAAGTAATGTATTTAGAACATGGGTAAACTAATTTGGCATGAGCTGCAAAATATTGATATTTCATGGATGAAACAATACTAGGAAATTACCAGTTATTGTTTCCCTCAGAAATGCAAATTAGATTATCTGCTAAAGTGGTTTAAATAAGTAACTTAAGCCTATTTGAATGAGATTATATACATCCCTGTTATTTAAATTTTGTTTACAGTTTTCACATAAACATTGCTTCATACAGCTAAATGCATATTATTTCTTTCAATGTCTTTTATAATGGGTTTTCGATTAAACTCCCAAAACTGTTACTAAGTGTTAGCAAAAAACAGCAACTTTGGATGCTCATGCCATTTCCAAAAAACAAAAAAAAATTAGGAAAATAATCTCTTCACGTACATATATTGGCTGGGAGGTGAATATAATATAATAATAGCATATTATAACTATTCAATAAAGAGGGACAGTGAATAACAGTTAATACATTGGAGAGCTAAATATATTATATCAATATTGAAAAAAAAAAATTAGTGAAACTGTTTTTTTTTTCAAATACATAAAGCTATGGGGAAAAAAATAAAATATAGACTTGCATTTTGAAAAAAAATATTCATAACTTTTATAGGATTTTGTGTTCAATAATTATAGTTAATAATGATATTGTCATTAATTTGTTATTAAACAACATATATTTTTTGTTTCAGATTAAGCTGTTTTTCACTGCAGTAAAATCCTATCTGTCATGTCATTATGGTTCATGCAAAATAAAAAAAATGAGGATGTGCAGAAACACTAGAGGGTGTCAAGAACTATCTGAAAACATTGAATATACATTGAACTATGTTACCATGTGCTCAACATATCAGGCTGGGGAACATTACCAAGATTTCGACATGCAAGTTAATTTGCACATTGATTGATGCCGTGGATTTCTTTATTTCTTTTGTAAAAATTGGACAAAATATATACCGGTACAGAAACTTGGATTAATCAAAAATAGAAAAAGGGCGTCATTTACGTTTTCATTTATCAGAACGTGTTTGCCCATTTTGCCCAGGTATCCTAGTAGATGAGCATTATTTCATAATTGCATGTCCAGATTATAAAGATTTACATACCCCTTTATTTTCCCAAATCATTAATATTTGTCCTATATTTAGTACTTTAAATGATCATGAAAAGTTCATTTTCACCTTACTTAACAATATACCTGCTATTAATTCAATAATCTATATGTTTTTCTATATGTTTCTGTATTCTCTTTGTTAACTTAATGCTGTTGCTCTTTTTAAATTGATGTACACTGCCTTTCACTTGGTGTTTTGTACAGTAAAATTGAATTGAATATAAGCCAATTAGAAAATAAGATAGCTTTTTGAATAACCTTTAAAGTTTCAAGAGACATTTCTTCTTTAACAGAATCTAATGTGTAATTTTCAGATTTGAGAACCCTTTATAATTGATATGCTGTTACCAAATTAGTTATGTCACATTGTCCTGTATAAATATATATATAATGTACGAGATAAAATGTTATAATCTATTACAATCAATGCATATCTGTTCAGTTCTAGAGCATTTTTGTTTTCTGTTGATGGTGGGAGAAAGGGGAGTGGGTTCCTTGGGGTAGTTGTGTAGAGAGATAAAGTGTCTCACTCCGATGCGCCCCAAGCCTTCCATCCATGGGCCTCCGGTTCGAATCCAACTCAGTTAAAATAATAAAAACGGAGAAACAAAATGAGAGGGTTTTCAATATATATGATCATGCAAGCACCTGAAACGTCAGATGTTTCCATGAGGCAAAAAAGCCTGGCTTCCTCATCAAACACTGCACCTCGCAATAATGAAATTAAATAATATAGACCGTCATAGAGGTTGAACATCAATCACCAAGTGGAAGGTCAGGATTTCACATTTCTAGCCCCTTAATAATTGAAATAAATCTTGGATTAGTGGGTAGTATAAACAATTTCAATGGTCAATCCACTCAAATTTGTTTGGGAAAGATAACTTATTTTACATATACCTAACAAGAATTTCTTTCCATGTTACTTTTCTACTTCATTTTCGTCAGTTCTTATTTATGCTGCCAGTTACACTTTAAGTGCTCAAATTACCAACTTGAAGGTCCTATTTGTCAGGCTTACTGTAATTATGAATTTATAAATTTAAATATCTCCCTCGATCTTTCCATTCTGATTTTTTCTGGCTGTTCAACCAACAGCTGAATACCAGATTATTAAATAATAAGACAAGGCATTTACTGCAGTGAATTGTGGTAGGGTATATACTCTACTGTCTACACACCTCACTGTCTGTCTCACAGACACTTTATACGTGTTCAGCTTCAAGAGATCTGTCTTAGTATGTGTCTTTGTAAAGTTCATTTTACTCTTGAAAAAGCAAAATCATAAATCTAAAGTCAGTTACAAACATTCTTAGAAATTTTTTTTTTCTTATGGCCTTCGCGTCCAGCGAAAATCTTTATTATACAGCCAAGCTACAATATCAACGTAATCGGCTGTGGGCCACGTGTTTGTTTATAGGTCAAAGAAGTTCTCGCGGCGGTGTGATGTGGCTGAGATCAATCCGCGTACATGGACTCTCTAATATGGCTTCCGTATGGCTGAGAGGTTAAGTCTCGCATGCGAAGATTAACTTCTCTGTTTAGATTGGTCGAGTGGTTGATTCAATCGGGAGTTTCCGGCCGACTGCGAGGAGGTGACGTCATTTTATGAACGCAGGGCGTGTTGTTGTTGTTGCCTACACGTTGGAAGACAACTGACAGCAGTCTTGATTACATTTTGAAAGTTCTAAAGTAGAAGTATGCCTTGAGGAGATCGTGGGGGAAGCAGTAGGGGTATGGGGGTGAGATGTGTGGCTGCTGGGTGTGGAAAAACAAGTGCCGACGGAGTTTCAGTCCATTCTTTTCCGAAGGATCCGTCAGTAAGGAGACAGTGGACAGATTTCGTCAAAACGAACGCGGCCATTGAAATGGACCTACAGAATATTCGGCGATATGTTCATTTCACTTACGTGCTATCCATTTAGGCACAGGTTTGAAATCGAACACATCCAAAAAATCCCCCAAAATGCCAGACTGAACTGCGATGCCGTTCCTACAATTCATGCCTGTACTGTAACTCAATTTCAAACTGTTGCCACAGAGTCTGACAGTGACAGTCACAAATCTTCAACTTTTTCAAACCCCAGTAAAATGCCGCGATTAGACATGTTGTCCCCTTCCCATTCGGCCACATCTCAGACTCAGAGGTCACCTCCCCAAAAACTTAGGCTTGGATATGCTAAAAGGGAAGCTGCAAGGGTAAGTCTTGAAGTTGAATTACTAATAATATGTTTCCTTGTTGTTGACATGTGATTGTCACATATGTACTTGTGTAGTAGTCTTACTAGTAGACTGTATATTATAAGCTTACACTGTCGACATGTAAATTTAGTTGTATTGATGTGTACTAAAAATACTACATACTTTTAATCTATAATTTATTGAAGTTTACTTATGCCACAATCGGCACAATGGCACAAATCACTGCTTTAACTTTTAAGTTCTGACAATAAGTACAATCATCATTGATCATTATAAATCAATTATAACTACCAGAGGCTGAGCTGAATGTAACAGCAGTTGAGTTAGACTGTATTATTATTTTATTACAACTCGGGGAAAGATTTATGTATAATTTTAGTCGTGTGATAAATTTAATGATATTATTTTTTTTATTACCAGGTAACACTGGAGTTATAGATTATAGTACATGTCGTTTGCCGTAGTAGTTAAATACTAGTACTAGCTGTAGACTTCGGTTACAATATTTGAATAAGTTGATGGTTTTTAATTTTAACGAGAATAATTTAAAAAAAAATTTAATCAGTTGACTAAATGTAATAGTTTTACTTTTATACAGATTAAACAGAATACGACAAAGAACAGGCTAGACAGATGAACAAGACAGAAGACCTTGAATTAGAAGTGGTGAGCTCTGATGAGGTTAGTAAAATAAAAAGGCAATTAATAAGGCAAATTCATATTCCAGAAAATCAGTGACCTGATCCCTTCCTGGGGGTATCATTTCGGGGTTAAAAATCGTAATGTATTTCCCAGCCCACTACAATACTTTTGAATAGAATCTACACTTGAAATAATTTTTTTTGTATTCATGTTACTGTTAATAGGCCGACATAGCTGTTTGTTTCATAATTTCTTTCCTGTACTTTTAAAGCTAATTTGGGCTTAGACTTAGTTACTAACTTACATGTACTTACATTTTTAGTCAAGTTTCTATAACATGTGCATGTGTTCTGTCAAGTCTGTTACCTTATGGTTGGGATTTGCCATTTAAAAATATATATGTACATTGGAGTGTGGAGATAATGATAATGAGATAATTAACATTCCCTTTAATTTCTTAGCATTTAAATTTTATGATCAGTGACATCCTCAACATATATATATATTAACAACTGACTAATACTAATATGCTTAAATCTTTCAGAATATGTCAACAGTTTGATGGAAACTGTTTTTAAGATGGCAAGTGTTTCTCATATGAACGAAGGGGGAGTCCGGTTGGAGATAGAAGTTCCACCTCCTTTGTGTAGTGAATACAACAGACCTGACCGTGAAACTGCTGTTCAAAACCTTCTGAGCAGATTCAATCAGTCCTCTAATTCTTGAAAGCCAGTGTAGTTTTGGGCTGCGTCAGGAAATGCTGCTCGGATCCTACACACTACACAAGATGGAATGACTACACGCACTTCTCTGCCTAAAAATTGCCAAATCCATCTGACAAATTGTCTGTATGCTGTATAACGATGGCGCCTGGCAGAGAAGAAAATAGGGACTGTGCATGTATAACTTTATAACCGTATTACCAGAAGTTGGACAGTTTGTTTCAGAAAATTTAAAATTGTATATAGCTTTTCACAAATCTAAACAATCTATGTGGTTGTGGCAAGTATTAAAAAGAGTAGTTATTATGTTATCCACGACATCAAACTGTCTCTGGAGCCCATACAGGCCACTTGCTGTTACATGTAGCAATTAATTTGTGAACAAGTATGAAAATGTTTCACGCTATCCTGATTACTTAGATAATACAATGAGTCTCTCCTGATTATTACTTGCAAATATCAAATAAATTAATTTGTGTCTGAACTTAAAAGAAAAACCTGTTGGAAAATGTTGATGAGTGATTGCAAAAACTGTGTCGGGTAAACCTTTTAAGAGGTGAGAGTTATTATTTTATGATTAGAAAGCCAAATAAATAAATATTTATTTTCCTGGACATGTGGTTATGCAAGGCAGAATACTCGTGTCAGCATTACACACCAGTCAATTAATTTAAAAAAGATAAATATACAGGTGCACTTTTCAGAAGTCGGTTGTATCTTGAGAATTGCAGAATAATGATCTTACTCGTTGTTTTGCTCTGGCCTTTCTCCAAATTGTTGTCTGTATTGGTAATAGGCCACCCTCAGGACATGGATGTCCAAACAGACTGGATGAAATCCTGGGTGATCTAACATACACTGGGAGTCTGGGTGTTCGTCTCTCACAGTGGTGACCTTTGCAATTTCTGAACAGCACAAACACTCTCTTGCTGTTGTCATAAGTTGACAGTTTCCACATTGACACCTGAACATTTGTGAAAACGTAATAATTCGTGGTATAACTTAACTATAAGCCTGTGCAAATGAAATAATAGTTCTTGTTCCATACCAGTGGCAGTATAAGCCTGTGCAAATGAAATAGTAGTAGGCCTACTGCACTCAAGTCAACGTACCAATGGCAGTACTACTAGTAAATAGTTGTACTAAGCCTAGTCTTATATAGTAGTAGTAGTATAGGCGCCTACAGTACCGTAACTAGTTACAGTGTGACTGTTAGTGTTACCATTACTTAACTCAGGGCATGAAATGTTTTGTTTTTTCTACCTGTCTCATGTGACAGGTAGATATTATTTTTACCTGTCCCATTCATTTTCTACTTGGATACCATATTGGAAATAAAAAAAGATTAAAACATAGTATGTCTTCTTATTTGTATTTTCTTGGTTTTATTAGACAAGCAAACTGATGATGATCCTAGTACTAAACATAAATGCTGCATATGCAGTGACGTGCAAAAGTATTTATTCCTTTTCAATATATGTGAGACTACATTCAGAAAATAATAAATCTAATTAAAGTTAATTTGAATTTTCTATAATTAAAATGCATAAATATTGAAAAAACAAGTCCTTCATTATGAGTCTATATGTACATGATCAATCTGATTGATCAGAATTATTGTCAGAATTTTCAACCATCTCATCAGATGGGCCGGAGTCTGTGCTCAGTTTTGACCTAGAACCAGCTTTCAACAGAATCTTTACACATAGCTAAGATAATTAAGAGTGCTTGTTTTCAGACTTGCCCGCCAATCTGATTTAACCTGCTTCATCAAACTGAAACATCATTCAACTGTTGCTGTCGAAAACATTAGAACCAATAGGATTTTAACTAAGCTTATTAGCATAGGGCTCGTTTATTCAATTAACTTTTATGTAGTTCTACCTGTCACAAGCGACAGCTGTTATTTTTTTCTACCTGTCCCTTGAACAATTTACCTGTCCGAGACAGGTGGACACCCAAACATTTCAAGCCCTGTTAACTTCATGTTACTTCTACTTTAACTTCGTTTTATCATAAATTCGACCTTGAAGAAGCATATTATAATTATAACCACAAATAAGCCAAACTGCCTTGAGTTATCAACCTGAACTTTATTAAATAATATCCACTTTTGAATTGTTTACTATATTATTACCATGAATTGTCTGTCATGCGATTTTCGTCTGGGGCCACTGCCGGTACTGGTGGTGCAGGAACTACATCGTCGTCGGAACTAGTATTGTAGGGTTCAAATTGGTATGGCACTGGTAATATGTCGTTACTCCATCGTCACTGTCCAAATCATCGTCGCCTTCAAACGACGACGAGCCACAGGAGAGAGACAAATCGCTACCACTGTTTTCGGTATCTGCCATGCTTAAGGGGATTTCTTCCGCGAAGCCAGACTGTCATTCCAAAACCAACATTGACTGACGGTCGGAACACACTTCGGCTATCTTCGCTCGATACCGGTCGGCGTATTCCATGCACGTAAATCTCCGAAGTTATCAGGCTAGGTGAACCTTTCGAGATTGATTCGGCTCTCCGTGAAGATTTTTGTGTGATGCTTTATGATAGTTGTTAAAAGGACTTTGTATGTCTGTACGTTTTCTTCGTTAATTTTTGGGTGTCGCCTTTGATTTTCACTTGGTGTTTTGTACAATAAAATTGAACCAGATCACAACACTTATAACTTATACTACCGTAGTTATACTTATAGTACATGTTACTGTGAGATTGTCCGTCTACTACAAAGTTTTACGATGCCGGGAAAAACAAATAAAATGGCTTGCACGGTACGCAGAAATAAATGTTACTACATACATGTTATCAAAATACCGGCCTGCCAATGCCATGGTTGTGAATGTTATAAACAATAGGGGCCTACATTAAAACCCCTACAAATAAGGCACGGAATCTATGTTCGCTGGATTTTGTAATACAATAATTAAAATACTATTCACAAATTGTTTTTATTTTATATATACCAACACGCAACAGATTCGCTAAAAATTAAAACCCAGCATCTATAGCATAGGCCTGCCTATATATACTAAAATATCAGTGGAGGTACATCATGTATAAAATGATTATCTCCTGCACAAAGTGTGTTCATTTTTTTGAGCTTCTGCTTCTTCTATGCCCAAATATGGTAATATTTCAAGAATCTTTTATTCATCACAATTCAATAGATTTTTTTTACCGGAAGACGATTTTCATTTATATTTGTATTAGTAAAACTTCCTTCAATTATCAAATTTAAAAAAATGAAAAAGTATTAAATGTATCCAATCAAAATTGATGATGACTTAGCTTTATTTTTCAGGAAAGTACGCCATATTGTCCTCAGATTTCAATGTGATAAGACTGAACATTGTAAAACGTCAGAGACAATCGCTTATAATAATATCAAGTCAAATATTTGCTCCTGATATTATTTCTTTATCACGCTAGAGAGTTTTTCTCATTGCATGTTGCATTTAATTGTTTTGTTGTGGTTTAATTACTTCTAAGTTCTTGTTATCTTTACACTTACAGTTTACACTAACAACATTTCTAACATTCGAAATTTCGATATAAACTGCATTTGCAATTTTTTTTTTTTTTTTTAAATTTCATTTTCTTGTTGTCTCTTCTAACAGTTATCATTTAATCTTTTGACGTTTGATTACTTTTTTATTTATTTATCTTATAAAGATCAAAACATAGTAAATTGATTTGTTGCTAATAATTTTAATAACTAACTAATACTAACAATAAATAATAATAAAAGCATGGCTACTTCATCATGGAAACAGATCAAGGTGAGTGAATTCCTTTTTGTTGTCCAATTAATCCTAATTGTAGTTTTATTATAGTCACCTGATTCACAGCTTCAAGTACAACTTACAAGTAGGCGTTAGGCCTACTAATTACTAAATTAGTACATTTAAAAGGATTTATTACTGTGCTGTGTTGTTATACTCTTAGTTATTATGTTCTACAAATTATGATATTATTAATAATAATATAAATATTATATTCCTTATTTATTTCTCATTGGTATTTATGTTCGATTACCGACATGTGTAAAATATAGGTACAGTGTAGGCTACACTACAAGTACGAAAGTACACTGTACATCTAAATTCAAATAGTCTTTGTCTGGGCAAAGAAAAAGAAAAAATTTAGATCATGGGTCATTTGAGACGGGGGCATTAAAAAGTATGTTAATTGATGTTAATGACTTCCGATTGGTGGAGTATTGACACTGTTGGAAATTATCTCAATCTACTAAAATTGATCAGTTTATAACTGAGTAAAAATGTCATTCTAGCAAAACAGGTTAACTAAAAACTTTCAATTTGAGCAAATATAAGGTTTCAGAACATTAATATTAATAATAAAATGTCTGGGCAAGTGCTTCCTCCTCCCCCCAAATCCATACTGCACTTTCATTACGATTCCTAGCTTTAAAGCTGCTTCTGTAAAAATGTCTAACAAATATTGAAAGTCCAACCCTGGTGATTAATTTTTTTCTTAATCCATTTTTAATATTTTCACCAGGCGGAAGTTTACAGTGATTCCATCTTCAAGTATCTGAGAACTGAGGATGGAGTTTCAGTTGACTTGAAGCTGATCCGGGGTGGAACCATTAGAGATATTCAGCAAAGTTAGTATACATTATTTTGATACATACATATATATATATAAGTCGTCAACCTAATGAAACATCATAGGTTTACTTTATTACAACAATTTATGATGGGGTATAAAGGTCTAAATGATATACCTCTTTTTAACACAATTAGAAACTTGTCTCCGTGGTTATTTTAGACAAGAAGATTTTCCCTGTGCCCGTGTGTTTTAGTGTCCATAAATATATATATATTTTTTTATAAGTTTATAATCCAAACATTTGGGGATTCTATATATCTCAGCCTTAATCAGTTTCTCGAATTTTATATATATATATTTCAAGCTGCGGAGTGTTTCTCATAACATTTATTCCCATCATTACCTTAAGCCTCAAAAAATCAAAAACTGATAATGTTGAGGGTTTATGTTGAAAGCCATGACAGTTACGCCTTGTATAATGTATTAGACTTGTGTAGGAGGTGAATGTATTCAGAAACAGCCCCTGCACTAGTACATGTACATTGTAACTAATTGGTGGTGTTACCATGAGGCAAAATGGATAGCACGCATAACATTAAGGTACATGTAGCCTCGCTGCCTGAGATCTACAACTGCATAAAGAGTGCATTCATAGTCACAATAGGATCTAAAAAAGATTTATTCCTATCTGAAAAAAAAATGATCCTAGTTTGTAGTTTACATGTAACTAGATATAGTCAACTTCAAATTTGTTTGAAGAAAAAAGTTCTCCTTTCGACTTAAAAACGGGAAAGTCGAGTTCGATAAGGGGAGATAATAATACCCCCTCTCCCCATGTCTGGTACCCTGCCTATAAACTCGTACAAGATAGCTCGTTATTAGGCCTTAATACAACGAGCTATCTTGTACGAGTTTAAGGGGAGATAACTGGACCCGTGTCCTTCCTTTGGGTAAGGCTACTTAGATCAAGTCAAGTGTCATTTTTGTTTTTTCTCCTTTTGCTGATTTATATTTTGTTCAATTGGGTATGATCTTGGGTCGGTTTTATGTTGTTGAATTGCACAAATTTCCTTCCTTTGGTTGGGTTCAATATATTTTTACCTTCCTCTGGGTCTGTATTGTTTTAATAACTGTACATGAATCCATTTCTTTGGAAGGGATCAATATTTTCTTACCTTCATTTGAGTTTGTTTTATTTAAATTGATTTCATTTGGTCGAAATTCAACATTATTCAAGGTTGAATAGTTAAACTTCACACTAGGAGCTAAAATCCATTTAGTTTTTTAACTTATCTAGAGAAGTTCAGCACTTGAAGTAGCTTGAAATTCAAGCTACTTCAAGTGCTGAACTTCTCTAGATAATCAGAATTTATGGGAAAAGTGAGAATGTTGGCAGCAATTAAAATTGCACTTTCAAATACATGTTAAATAACCTTGATAAACTAACACCTCTCTGAAGCTCATACATGTAGGCTTTAAGTTTAGTCACTGCTTTGTGCAGCTGTCTGGATTTATTCTGGTCATAGCCTGGTTAATATTTTCCGATTCGTTCAAACAAGACGCATATATATAGATACCCACTGCCAAGTAGTTGTTTTTTGTTCTGTTTTTTTTTTTTTTTTTTGCTCTGGAATATTGATATTATTAAATATATCTCCAGGATATTTATATTTTTGTAGCTATTATTGGCCTTTTTCACAGTCAGATCATCAAAGTTTGCCCATATCCTTTGTACAAGCTTTGTAAAATGTCACTCTTAGAGTGCCCTCCCTTACTTGTTGTGGAGATAGTTTCAGAGAGTTTCATGCATTGGATTGGTTGGTTTACGTGGATATAGCACAAACGCAAGCTTTTTTCCGTGAATTTCATGCTGTGAGTTGCAAACTAAATGAATGATTGGTATGATATCTAATCATAACCTGTGTCAGAGTTTTAGTTGGTTGGTTTCTTGATTTAGGAGAAAATATAGTGATTCTCTGAAAGACATCTTTCAACCAGTTAAGCCCCGGTACAGACACCGGAGGCCTCAGTCAGTTAGAGTAATACATGTAGTCCCTCAGCCTGACACAGGCCTACCATCGATGTGGCGTGGGATCGAATCCTACTAAGACCAAATACAATTTTTTTAGTTGATTTTTCACTCGATCAGCGTATGTGGAAGAGTTGCCAGGTACTCGTCGAAGGTTGGGGGTTTCCTACGGACAAAAAGCCTGGTTTTCTCCCCCGCTAAATGTGGTAACACGTCCTATTTAATTCAAGTAATCTTGACTGTGGCAATTAATCAACTGTGTAGAGACAAGCCAGATCAATAGTTTTAATTAGACAAATATATATTTTATCACAGGGTTTCACTGTGGATACATTTCATTTCCATCTAGGTCATAGCTTGGTACATTTCCCATCAGCTTAACTGTTGCTTTTTGGTGTTGGATACATTTTTGTCTATACTTTTTTATACGCCCTCCAAAAGGCAGAGGGTATAATGTTATCACGTTTGCATCAGTCGAGTTTTGTTTTTTTGTGTGAATACAGTTTTAGGGATTAAAGTGTTAAGAAAATAATTTGACATTTATGGTTACCGTGTTTACGTACTTAACATTCAATATTAATATGACAACTGTCTGCCTCTTGTCCAGGCTTTAACTCAAATTGTTTTAGAGTGACAGTTTTAAATTGGCTTTATGAACGGTCAACTCAAAAATTGTGGCGTAGATTTTTTTCAAATGTGTTTACCTAGAAATGTTTTTCACTAGAAATGTTTTTCACTAGAAATGTTTTTCACTTAAAGATCTGGGGTGGGTTGTTCAAAGCGCTGTTAGCTTAACGGCAGGTAAGATGACGTCGGATCACAAAGGGATTTAACCTGCTATTAAGCTAATTTTCTTTTGAACAACCGGCCCTAGATAATATTCAGACTAATATTGTAAGCTTACCCCTTCTCTGTTTATCTATGTCATTTATAATAACATTTTTTTTGTAGTTGTTAGAAAGACCAGCGAACCAGATGTAGTTGTTGTCCATGTGGGGACCAATGACTTGACAGATCCAAGAACGACAATGACAGGACTTGAGAGAGACTACCGACAGCTCCTAGAGACATTGACATACATCTACCATTGTCCCATTGTCATCTCCGGGATTCTGCCGCGTACAGACAGGTAAATCAAACATCCAAAACCATGTAGTTTCTTAAAAAGGAACCCTTGAAATAGTTTGCTAAGCATGTAGCTTTGCATGTTTATTGGGGTAGGATGCTCTATACCTGGAAGAAAACTCAGCCTGTCCAAATTAATCATCAGGCTGCTTTACTGTTTTAGCCCCCATCCCCATAATCATTAAAAAATACTTTTCTTTCATAACATCTTGTTTTAATTATCAGTTTGTTGAAACAGTGTTATAAGCAATATCCCAATGTACATAATGTGTGTAAACGGTATAATGGTGGAAATTAAATTCTTCCATATCGTACATATTGATGAGTTTAGATTTTATAGTGATTTACTTTCTTTATATTACTTTTTAATACAGATGTTTTTTTCTTTGATTAGGGTTGACTTGGAGCCGTTGAGAGTTGCTGCCAATCTTCTCCTTGGATGTTTGACATCCGAGGGGGAGGTAGACAGGTCCTCTCAACTCTCATTCCATTCATGGGATGAAGAAACAAAGGATTTTCATTTTTTCAGGTATGTTATTGAGACCATGATTAAAATGACTCTTCTAGGACACACCTACATATATACCCTTTAAACTTGTTTCCCCTAGTATCCTATTCCTTATTTGCTGAGTTTAAACACACATTTTATCTCCCATAGTATTGATGGCCTTCACCCGTCGAAGAGGGGAAACCAGATTCTACATGATGCGCTGCGCTCCCACCTGCAGTGGATGTTGTCAACGGAGAGAGAGGTTTCCAACTATTTGTAAGTTTCAAACTTCATTGAATTATGTCTTCCAACTCAACATATCCTAATTAAAACCCTGTTCCAAGACCATTGAATTGGCTCATCTTGTAATTGCACATAAAGGACACATCATGATCCCAAATTTGAAGACATTAAACATTGAAGAAAAACATTAAGTTCTTAAGTATTAAGTATCTTATCACTGAATTTTCAGTGTCAATTTGCCCATACTTGCACCTGTAAGATGGAATGCTTGCTGAGCCATTGTTTTCATTTAATTTGAGCCTATTTTCAAATATTGTAGAGTTGGGAGAATGATATCTCTTGAGCTGGCAAGGACAAGAAGTCAGGAGAAAGAAAGGATCCAAGAAAAAATGGCTAAAAGGACAAAGTCAAGGTATGTTTTCAGAGATTCATTCAGACGGGTGTATATTGCTTTTTTAGATTATAGAATGTTTTTGTTAATGGTTGCTTCAAAGTTTTCTTTTTACTTTCAGAAGGAGACAGTTTGAGCGTGTGTCAGGACACATCCCAGAACAATCTGTTCGCCATGGGAGGGTAGAGACACATCAGGCCTCCAGGGTACTGAGACTGAGAGACCTTCCACTCTCAGTGTCTCTCCTTGCTGTGGCGGACATGATTGTTCTGTGTCCAACACTGACTGGGTGGGGGCGTCATAGTGCTCAAAAGGTGGCAAAGGTAATTTTTTCTGAGATTTTTCAAGACCACTTTCAGGTTATAAATTCAAAGACAAATCAAGTTTAAGGTCTGAATCCAAAAACTATCTGGGGACTAGGCCTGATTTTGAAACATTCTTTATCCATCATATAAAATAATCTTGAGTGCAGCAAAAAGCACCAAGCAAACAATCTTTGTAATCTGTATTGATCTTTTTCGTTGACTCGCACAAAAATTATGTGTGTTCTTAAAAAGTTCTTCTTTCATCAACTGTTAACTGCTTATTGCCAAAATTTGGACTGTGTGTTTAGTTAGATTATTAGGCAGATAAAACATATAAATTTACTGGAATTGTCTTAATTACATTATTACAGATAAATGATCTGTTTTTGTATAGGTTTGTTAATGTGTCATTATTCCTGTTTTTGTTGGTTTATATTTAAATTATTTCATTTTATTTGCAGGACCAGCCTTTGTTTCTGCCCAAGATGAGTCGACCATCAAAGCCCAAGCCATGTGAGAAGATCACATGCCCCCTCTGCCCTGTCTCAGTGCTCACAGATGACAGCCTCTTGGACCATTTTCTTCAAGCCCATCAAGAAGAATGTGCTATAGACAACTACGTTCAGGTAAAAAATGTATCGTTCTTCCTTTTCCTTGATTTAGGTTTTGGTAGAGCATGTTAGTTTGCCTTTGTAAGTTTAACATCATTTGCTGTATTTTTATTTTAATTAAAGATAAATTCATTTTTATCTGCAGGAGGATCTGCTAGATTGTCTTCGGGTTTCAGGTGGAGGGTACAAGGAAAAGACAAGAGGAGAGTGTGAGTATATTCATTTTTCAGAAGCCAAGTATTCCGTGAAACAGGTAAAACAGGTAACAGATGACTTAGTGGAGGTTTTTTTTACAGAGGTTTCTGAATGTTCTTTGCTTCCTCCTTTGGAGCAGTTAAATAATTTAAAAGTTATGTTAGCAAAATTTGAAGAAAAGAAAGGGACCCCTTGTTACATTGAGTTTGTGTCAGGCTCAAAATTTAGAATGAAGGAGGTAAATGAGGCTTTAGAGTATTATCATTTTAAGAATATTGGTCAGTGCGTATTCAATGAGAAAAAATGGCTGAAAACTTCAGAAGATATAATTGTTACGGAAACACCCCTATCTCCCTCAATTTTAGACGAATTTTCCAATATTATTTTCAAAAACACCCCCAATCAAACTGTCAATGTGAATGGCATGACTTTATCGGTTGAAGATTTGGTAAGTCTTACGCAAACTCAATGGCTTACTAACTTTTTGTGCATGAGTTATATAGAGAAGTTCAACAGGTTATCTGATAGTAGTAAGGCAATATTTCTGCTGGACTTGGGGAGCATTCCACAGGCTGTTCAACGTCATCTTAGAAAAGTCAACTGTACAAATCAACTTATATTTAACTTCCTCATTCAAAGTAAAGGCTCAAAAACATTTTGCACTGGCTCAGGCAACCATTTTGTATTCACTGTTTATCAGGTCAAAGAAAACAAACTGATTTATGCAGATCCTTTGGGTGGAAATATACCTGAAGGGTTTTTGGATCAATTTAAAACTGCTTTGGAAGCCTGTGGAGTGGATTCCAAGTCGTTAGTTGTAACTTATTGTCATAATCCCGAATCTCGATCAATTAATGGTCCACATATTTGTAATTCTAGTTGTTCTAAAAGTTACCCTCTCCAGACTTGTGGTAGTATTTGTGGCATAGCAGCAATAGTAGGTTTTACGTTAGCAGCCTTTAGACCAGATCTTTTTAATGAAATGTTAAAGACTAAACCTAATTTAGATGTGATTTTTCCTCTTACATATTTGAGAAATGTTTCTGCTTACTCCTCTTTTTTGCGAAAAGTAGTTATACACTGGTTAATTTCTCCTTCCATAGATATTTCTCTTTTATTTAAACAAAAACCTCTAATATCAACACTTGGGTTAAAGGATATCTGTATACCCTCCTTTGAACAAAATAGAGCATTATTAAAAAAACAAATGACTGATGAAGTGAGGGAAATAACACAGAATAGTAAGGGCCTGGACACTGAAAATAGTGACAAATTAGTCAGTGTTTTGAAAACAAACAATAAAGAAAGACCGAAATTATACAAACAGTATAAACTTGATTATGATGTAAACTTACTTAACATGCTTTCATGTAAGCCTACAGTCTACTTTAAAAGTAAGGAAAAAAAATTAGTACTTACTTTGTCTCCTAAAAACTGTAAATCAAAGATATATAAAAACTTCCCATGCCAAGATGGTCTGAATGATCATCCATCAATAGGTCAAATAAATTCTTTTCTGCACAGTAATGAATGTATGCTTAAAGTAAAATCACTGGCCAATTCTATAACCACAGTTTATAATATTTATACTGAAAGTTTACGCAGTGAATCAGATGACATGTTTAAATTTATTCAAAGTGTAAATGCAGGTGATAAATTGAAAGATTATTTTGACACATTTACATTTGATACAAGAAAAGATTTCCGATTATCAAGGCGTGTAAATGCAAACTATTTAGAAAATGGTAAAATAGTCACTATATCAGTAACTGACAATCCTAAATGGGGCAAAACTCACAGATTAGATGAGACTTATGAATTTTCAGGAGATAAACCAATAGTTACAGAAAGAGTAGTTACTTTGACAGTACAATGTTCAGGTAAAACCACTGAATGTAGAGCATCTTGCGGTAATCTCATATCTAACTTACATGTAAACACAGAGAATGAAGTGCCATGCTGCTCAGGATGTGCAATACCTCTTACTAATGTGAAAACCTGTTCAAATTGTAAAATAAATGATTCGCCACAATGGTACACATACCAGTCGAAAGAGGCTTCTACTTCAAGCTTACATGGTCAGATCATGTGTAGCAATTGTTATAGATATGTTCTCAAAAATAAAACTAGGAGACCAGATCATTTAATTAAAACTTGTAAAAAAAGAGCAAAAATTCACAACTCCCATTTTCAGTGCGGCTGGATGTTAAAATGTTATATATATTCTGATAACCTTAATAGTTGGCAGGTTCATGGTCATATAAAAAACAATGAATATCACCCAAACACACCCAGTCAGCTTCACAAGAGACCATGCTTATCCGATAGAGATAACATTGATAAGATGAGGTCTTTTAATAAAACTACACCTAATCAAATAAACCTCTCTTTTCAAAGGAAGGAAGAAATCCATATAGGGGACAAAGATAATAGTAGGAGTAAGCAACTAAGAGAGTTAATATCAAAAGATCAGATAAAAAACAGGATTAAAACTGTAGATTACCACGAAATCAGAAAGCATGTTAAAAAATTGGATGAAAATCCCTTAACAGGATCAGACTGGAGAAATAGTGAGAAAGTTTTAGAAAATCACTCTAATTCAGTCTTATTCTTTCAGCGTGGATTTAAACAGTTAAATAGACATTATCATTTTGTTTTGTCTAATTATGAAAATTTAACATCTCTTCAGATGTTTGGCAAGTATCTTATAGGGTATGATAATAAATATGATCTCACGGCAGTAAGATTCCCAGTAGGTTTAGTAACTGTTTGTGATAGTAATAACAAAGGAAAAGCTGTAGCTATTAGCATGTCTAATTCAGATGAAGCCCAAGTGCATGCTTTAACAATTAAACTGTTGCTCTTTAATGTTCCCTGCGAGGATAGTAATTGTGACCATAAACAAGAACTTAGGGTCTTCTCAGATGGCAATGGGTTTTTTAGGTTTAGGCCATGTAGTTTAGTAAATCCACTGTCTCCTATGGTGCAACATGATAAAGATTCCTCTATAAAAGCAGCTGTTTCGTCAATAGGACTTAAATCTAGTTTATGTAATTTTCATGCTCTCCAAGCTTTTAGACGACATGTTCATGAAGACTCTATGTTAAGAATGTTCATTAGGCCATTAGAAACAGGTCTCAAGACAGTAATGAGAGCTTGGTCCCCTGATAGCCGTAATGCCCTTGTAGAAAATTACTTTAGGGTCATAAATATAATCCCAAGTAATTTACTGTCAGATGATCAAAAGCAAAAGTTTATAAACTATTTAAAAAAGAACTGGTTTGAGTGCATTTGGTCTGAAACCTTTACCTCTGAGGTTCTATACAACCAGCCTGTTCAGGAACGTCGAAATCCATTAATATTAACTGATAATGTAACAGAAAGAAAGTTTCGGGATATTGATGAATCTGTCTTTAATTCTCACTTAAATAAATCTGTAACAATACTAGTTATTAAGATGATTGATATGTTCTTGTATTTTGAGGGTAAGAAAACAGCTCAAGCATCCTCATACCGTAGAGCTAACATAACAAGTATGGAAAAGGAAAGAAACTGTGCTGAAAGAGGGATATCCATTGTCAATAGATTAGTTTATGACCAAGAGTGGATAAGACATGGTTGGTTTGCCATTGCCTTTGAAGACAACCAGCTTAGAACTGTACCATCAGAACCTATAGACTCTCTTCCAGATGCCCATTTTGTTGGCTGCGAGAGTGAGGCAATTGCGGAAGCAGAGATCGTTTTTAGTCAGATACCTTCCTCTAATTCATGTGACCTCTTCAAATTATCTAAACAAATAGATGATGAACATAGCTATGATATTCAGTCTAAGTGTAAGAAGATCCTCTCAAAACTGGAGTATGAGCTTGTGAGTTCCTGGCACCACCAGTTAATAAGTCATCTTCCCCAAGAAGTCAAAAATGCCTTGCATAACATTAATGACTACCAATATATTTGTAATATAAATATGGGAGTTTGTTCTTGTTATGCCTTTATCTGTCGTGGGCCACCTTACTTTTGTAAGCATCTATATGCTGGACTCAGCTTACTTAAGAAGCTCAATGAACCGCGAGAGCTAGTTAGTGAATATCAGCAATATAATACCTCTTTCAGGACAGTTATCAGCGAGACCTTTCCAGAAACCAACATTTCAAAAAGTACACTAGAGAAGTCACTAACTGAACTTAATCTTATTTCTAGGGTAGCATCTAAAGAGGAAGTCACTAATAAATCTTTTTTAAAACTCTTACATGATAAGCCAATAGTGATTAAGTCATTTACAGGTAGTTTAGCTAAACGTCAGCCGCACAACTTAGGTAATAGACGTAAAGGAGGGCCGATCAAAGAAGGTAAATATTCCCTGGTTAATCCTGTTATCATTGATGATAGTAATTCTGTGTTAGACCCATATAGACCTAATGTAACCTTTCCAGATAGAGCTAAAGAAAGACACGGTGGAAGAAAACGTAATAGACCAGCTGGCAGAGGGGTTAATTTCGGCAACATGATTAAAACTGCATTAGACATTTTAGGTCATAAACTAAAAGATACGCCTCCTACTAACATGGCTTGTGATGATACTAGTGATCACTTTTCTGATGGTGATAGTGCTGATATGCGTACGCATATTCCTCCAAAACCTCCCGTTGACATTAATAATGCCAACAAAACTTTCAAAACCCCAACCACATCCTCATCCAGGGTGCAATCTGCTAAACGATTAATGTTGTGCAAGTTGTGTATTACAAATCAAAATCCTAAGCCTTTCTCCTGTTCTTCGAAGCAAGAACTAGCACTACACACTTATGATGTTCACAGTAATAATGCAATTATATGTGTGGACTGTTATGAACAGTCTGGCATTCTTATTGAGCACCAGAATGTCGCTGATTTTAACCACCATCTCCGGGATGTCCACTCAACAAAATCCCCTGTACAGTTCCAAAAAAAAGAAGCAAAATTAAAGTCATCCTCATTGGATGCCAAAAAGTCAAAACTTTCTGTCTCTCTCAAACGTAAATCCAACACCCCGAATTTAGGTCAAATTCCAACAAAGTTAGCCAGATGGCCTTGTCCATTATGCTTGAAAGAATGCTCTGGCTCCCCTCCATCAATTTGCTGTGATTCTTGTGAGTTATGGTACCATTTTAAATGTGTTGGTATTAGTCAAACACCTGAAAGTGATCACTGGTATTGTTTAACATGCAAAACAAGACACAAAGCAGAAAAATAAATTTAAATCGTTTCCCTAATGCACTGTACATGTATACAATGTGTTTTTCTTTCTGTAAATATTTTAGTTGACATTTTTTATGTCATAATGTCATTCTAACATCCAAAATTGTTATCTTTATTTATTTTCTACATACATCAACAACACAAGATTTCAGAAAAATGATAAGGCCTACTGAGGGGGGTGGGGGGGGGGGGGGGGGTCTCTGTGGCTGAATTGTTTTAAGAAGCCGGCCTCAACACAAGCGTTGCATTGATGCCAACTTTTCGAGTCACATTCAGTCCAAGCAAGAATTAGTTTGCACTTCACCTTAAGAAAATATCTTTTTGCATGAATTCATTTATTATAATTTAGAAGCTAAGACAATTTTTTGGTATTGTATAAATTACAGAAAGCACTTAATATTATTTCACTTTGGCTGTATCAGTCTGCAGCGTCCCCTTCCACTTCTCAGATTCCAGAATAATCAAGCTCTGAGGAGGCAACGATTGGTGGGAGTGTCACAGATAATGATGAGAATATGCCCCATACAACATTGAATTGTATTTTGTTATTTTTGGGAGCAAACTCTGAAATCTGTTAATTAATTAAGCTTTATGAAATGATATATATGGTAGTTCCAAAAGCCTTGAAACATATCACAAAATCTTTACTCTGCTCATTGAGTATTTAATTCTAAATGGTTTATTTGTATTGGGGGCCTCCGTGGCTCAGTAGGTAGAGCGTTGGACGCTCAATCCAAACAGCCTTCCACCAATGGGTCGCGGGTTCGAATCCCACTCAGTCCAAAAATTGGAAAATTCTCCGACTGGGTTTTCACTCGAACGACCTATGTGGGATGGTTGCCAGTTACCAGAGGAAGGTCGTGGGTTTCCTCCGGGCACAGAGCCCGGTTTCCTCCCACAATAAAACTGGCAACGCGGCCATATAAGTGAAATAATCTTGAGCGCGGCGTAAAACACCAAACAATCAATCAATTTATTTGTATTCATTATTTTAACAACACTTGTTTTACTCTGCAACACAACGCAATGGAAAATATCAACCAAGGTTTTCATAAATTATTAAGACCCTGACTATTGAACCATTTTAAGCTTTATATATACTATGTTTCTCTCTGTTTCACAGGTATCGGGTTTTCCCAGGCACCTGTGTGATTTACACCATAGGAGTAACCATGTTGGGAAATGACTGATTTATTCAAATGACCACAACTTTTATTGTTTTGTTTTTTTAATTTCTAAACCCATCATAATTATAGAATAGAATTTAATGTAATGTGTGAAGCATTATTTCAATTTAGAATTGATCAAACATTGCTTGTCAGTTAATTATCACGTTGAATGATTTAAAAGATTTGATGGCTCATATTCATGTGATGAGCATGATTGAAAACACCGGTTTTACTCTTTTGGTTGATAATTTTCACCATGAACTAGGCACTAGCCAGGGGTAACATTTGCCAATTATCATGGTTGGTTGATTGATTGGTGTTTTACGCCACACTCAAGATTATTTCACTTACATGTTTATTGGGGGAGGAAACAAGCTCCTTGCCCAGAGGAAACCCCCCTGACCTTCCGTGAGTACCTGGCAACATACACATACAGCAACCGAGTGACAATTATCATGGTGTAGCACAATTAGGCGATCTTATTAGAGTGTAGTATAAACCTAAAAATAAATTGCCAGCTGCTAATTTTCATAGGCATCAGTTTTTTACAAATCCCATAGTGTGATATCCTTCTCTTCTGTTTGTATTTTGTTCTTTTCAAATATAAAGATTTTAGATTCTTTAAACTTGATTTTTGACAAAAGCTTTTGATGCAATGAGACATACATGTACATGTATTTCATAAAACATATTTATGGTTTTGTATTATGAACAACAATAAAGCTTCATTGAACCTCAATAAACCTGTTTATTTTCTCATTCGTTTAAGTGAGCTTTGTGTTAATAGATTGATGTTTTACGATTGAAAGATTATTTCACTTTTATGGCGGCGTTGCCAGATTTAGTGGGGGAGGAAACCGGGCTATCTGCCTGGAGGAAACTCCCAACATTCAGCGAATACCTGGCAACTCTTCCACATACAGCGATCGAGTGAAAAATCTACTCCAAATTTCTTCAGTTTTTTTTTGGTCTGACCCACGGAGGTCCCGTTTTGCGTTGATTGATTGATGTTTTATGTCGCAATCAAGATTATTTCACTTATATGGCGGCGTTGCCAGGTTTAGTGGGAGGAAATCCCCGACCTTCGGCAAGTACCTGGCAACTCTTCCACATACGGCGACCGAGTGAAAAATCCACTCCGAAATTAGCAACAACATTGTATACAGGTAAAAGACAAACAGATTAAGCAGTCTTTTACCTGTATATATACCAATGTTATATACCAATGTTGTTGCTAATGTACCTCACTCCTGATGATGACTCGATAAAAGTCAAAATATTGAGTCAATATGAAGTTTTCGTTTTTCAGAATAACACTACTAGTGTACTACGTTAAACTAATCAGTGGAACTATTGGATTTTAAAAAGTACACGGGCTGTCAGAATTTGAAATTTGTAAAAAAAATTCTGATGGTCAAAACAATTTGAGAGTTTAAAAAAAAAATATCAATGAGACAATGACGCTACAAATATAGGCGAAATGTAAACAAAATCTAAATATCTGGGATACCCATTCATTCATTCTTCGCCAAAGTTAATTCTCAACATCTACTACAAGTACTACTGTCAGACTAGCGTTATATTGTTATTATTAATAACTGTTCAGAGGTTTGTAGATTACAACTTCTGTCTAATTATGAAGCTTAGAACTTCTGTTTATTTGAAAACCATAAACCTCTTGCGTTTATATGATCACCTCAGGCTCATTTTCTAAATGCCTCTTAAAGAATTTGTACTACTAACTAGTAGTAGTAGGCCTACTACTAGTACTACGTACTAGATCTTAGATGAACATAACTATTATTATCATATTTATTAGATTATTACTTTAAGTGGCATGAGCTGCCAAAATTCACACTTTTTTCATAATTTCTGATCGTCACGACAGTAAGAGGCTTTGAAGGCCATCGAAAAACTAAATGATTGGCGTTGGAATGAGGAAATTCCATACAGCATGTGGCCTGTACGGGCCGAAAATGTGTTCGAAAAGTAACAAAATTTAAATAACCGGGACGACCGTTCATTCATTCTAAGCCAAAGTTAGTTCAAAACAATACTTTATCATACATCCTCGAGACTAGAAGCACTAAAAAGCTTCTGAATTATATGTCTTGAGAAAAATAGCCAATAATTTCGACATTCTGTTTTAACGTCAAAATATCAACATTTTGGCAGCTCATGCCCCTTTAAGATTGTGAAATAGTCTCAATTAAATAGGATGAGAGACATTTAATTTTATTTATAAATCAAGCGACAATCATTTAAATTACCAGGAGATCTGAATTCTAGGACACAACAAATCCAAAGAGTCAATCATAGCGGAAGACACACAATCATTTGAGAAGGTTATGTACTTTACGCCCATAATGAGGCATAACAAACATTGCTGAGAGCCGGAATGAGTTTTGAAGACGTCAATCAATCTTTGCGGAAGATAACGAATGAGCGCGGAGAATCGAAAGGTTTTGATGACGTAAAAGGTTTTGGATGACGTCAGTCAATGTAGGTTTTGGGTTTTGGAATATGACAGTCTGGCTTCGCGGAAGAAATCCCCTTAAGCATCTGCCATGCTGTACGCCTAGTACATTACAACAACAACAACAACCGTTCATAAAGTGACGTCACGCTTTCGTGTTGGGATTTACCGAGTAGGGTCTACCCAAGGAGTATAGATGGACTGGAGAGGGCACGACAGCCACTCAGCGCACAACGTTTTGAAGCCGGTGGGCGGAGCTTATCCGCCATCTTTGTCTACGCAAAACATTGACTCACAGTACACAGATCGCAGCTGGTAGACGCTTCGGTTTTACTCATTTTGTTTGATAAGAGGCATTGTCAACCGTTGCACCAAGGAGGGATTTTAACCATTTCATGAAAGAAAGCCTTAGACATGAATATTTTAATTCATAACATTTGTAAAATGTTATATTTAGTTAAAGTTGGGCATGCTCACAGGAGACAGACGGCGGTTGACATGAACTGATGAAGTAAAGTGAAACAACAATGTAGAAGTGTAGATTCTAATTGTCTTCGCTGGTCAGCGTTCCATACACATAATAGGAGCTGATCACGGTGAGTAGATGGAAATCTTACACCAAAAACTTAACAAGTCACATTTAAATGATTGAAAACCAAATTGATTTAATTTGACACTCTTTGAGTTTGACATTTCTCTTCTGACAGCCTATACTAATTACTATATTACTATAGCACAGGCACTTTCATCAGATGATATTAGTAGGTCCACTAGTATATTATATAATATTATATATACTAGTGGACCTACAAATATCATCTGATGAAAGTGCCTGTGAGCTATAGTATATCGAATATCGTCTAAATGGTCAGGTCAGAGCTAATAATTATAGCACTTAGAAATACAATTTGCATTTAATAGAGTTATAAGTCAACAGTAGTGGCGTAGACCTTGTAGCATTAATTCCCATCCCATATTTTTCAGACAAAACAAGCTCATTGTATAATCCAGTTACACTATCAATACAGAGTAAAAGCCTTAAAATCCAGTCTTTCTATTTCCTAACAAAATTGATTGGCCATTTATGGATTCTTTTAATGACAGAATATATCTTTTTGTTTCAGATAGTAATGACATTACTTTATTAAAGTTTTGTCTCTGGAGTGGGCGTTTCCAGCCAAAAGAATGAAGGTTTCTGGAGTTCAGAATATCAAAAAGCTTGTCAAATACTCGAATGAATTGAATGGTGGATTGGCATTTGGTTAACTCTGGAAACTCCTCGTTTAAACAGAATTACAGGGAATTGCCACTGACTAGCTCAAGACCTGAGCAGCTAGTTTAACGGACATTTTTTTTTTGAACCAATCAATGTGAGCTGGATGAAGTTTATTCCCCAGATGTAAACCTTCACATTGTTGTAATTTGTGAAGGGAGAGAATATATTCCCATTTGATAAGGTCTTGGTCAATACATAAGGAACTTTTATCTGCTAAAGTGTTCCGCACAAGCTTAAGCATATGACAAGGATCAAGCAAAGTGTGATTATGCATGATGATTGATGTTTTGGTTTTGAAAAAGTATTAATGTTCATAGCTGTTTTTGTTTAAAAAAATGTTTTTATTTAAAGTGGCATGAGCTGCCAAATTTCACACTTTTTTTATAATTTATGATCGTCACGACAGTAGGAGGCTTTGAAGACCATCGAAAAACTAAATGATTGGCGTTGGAATAAGGAAAATCCATACAGTATGTGTCGAACCGAAAACGTGTTCGAAATGTAAACAAAATTTAAATAACCGGGACGACCATTCATTCATTCTAAGCCAAAGTTAGTTAAAAAAACAATACTTTATCGTACATTTTCGAGACTAGAATTACTAAAAAGCTTCTGAATTATACTTCTTGAGAAAAATAGCCAATAATTTCAACATTCTGTTTTAACGTCAAAATATCAACATTTTGGCAGCTCATGCCACTTTTAAAAAAAAATTGCTGTAATTCTTTGAAATTAATGGTTTGTGCAGTTTTTCTACTGTTGCTATAAAAAAAGTTATGATTGTTTTGTTGGTTTTGAAAAAGTATTCATGTTCACAGCTGATTTTGTTTTAAGAAAAAAATTAGAGTAGTAAAACACAAATAACACCACCTTGGCTTCACCACGTTGTAGAAAATTGGAAACATTGGAAAAGCTCGTGTTTCCAATTTTCTACAACGTGGTGAAGCCTTTGTTATTTGTGTTTTACTAAATTATGGAACCCACGTTTAAAGAGAGTCTTAAACCGTATTTAAAAATTAGAAGTTTTGGAAAAAAAGTGTTGATTTAAAAATTTGCTGTAATTCTTTAAAATTAAATAGTTTGTGCAGTTTTGATTGTTTTGAAAAAAAAATTATTCATTGAAACAAGAAAACAAATACTGTTAAATTCTTTGAAAAAAAAAACGAATGAAAAAGACAGTTCTGAAAGCAGTGTTGTAATGTTGTTGTTTCTTTTTAATTCAACTTTTAAGGTAGGCATGGAACCTTAGATTTAATTTAAATTAAGTATCCTGTTTTTTTTCTGACATAAAGTCTGCATATAACCTAAGGACAGGTTGTCTGGAAATTCTGTATTAGAATCATTTTTTTTTTCTATTGATAATTAATGCCTTATTGGGTTTACGCGCCCCATACTGTGAGTGAATGCTGTTTGTATTTTAATTGGTAATAAATAATTGATTTTTTAATTATATGCCAAACTTTGACTTTATATTTACCGATGGAAGGTAACAGCATGCTTTTTCTTACTGCCTGGCCTATTTGTACAGCCATATGCTGCACACGAAGGCATTATTTTGAAAAATAACGAACCGTGTTATACACGTTAAGTGAACTTGGCTACGGTTTGTTTTGCGTAGACAAAGATGGCGGACACCTTCGCGACCGGCATCTGAATTGTGACGTCATGCCCTCTCCAGTCCATCTATACTCCTTGGGTCTACCCAAGGAGTATAGATAGTTCTATACTCCTTGGGTCTACCACAGGATCATCTGTGGGGGCCATCATTTTCAGGGCGCTCTCACGTCACTTCTGGGGCTGACTCGTACATTTTCCTGTACGAGTCTACCACAGTAGGGTCTACCACAGGATCATCCGAGGGGGCCATCATTTTCAGGGCGGAAAATGCGAAAACTAGGACCTGTTTTAAGTACGAAGGGGAACATTACTAATCTTTCTCATCTCTTTCTCCTGATAAAATAAATATATTTTGCAATTTTCTTTTTTTAATCTTTTTGAGTTTGCATTTAGTGATTGAATACGTCGGCAATTTTATTTACCCTTTGTAGGAAAAAACTCAACCACTAAAACATGATATTTTATTTTTATTTGCATATGCAACAGAATAACATGAATCGATAGATTCTCAAGGATGTAGATCTATCATAATAATCACACTTTTAAGTAAAACAATTATCAAATAAATTCAAAAATCAGTTTAAAAACTGCAATAAGTTTTAAAAGACCAATTGATACGTTTAATACGAAAGAAGGAATGATAAATCACTTCAATAAATTTTGTCAGCTTTTCTATGGAAATGAACCATACACGGACAGGCAAACGACTGTTCAAATGCATACCTGGTGGCAAATACCTCCAAGCACGAATTCTATCGTATGATTTCAGTCAAACTCGAAAAGGGCTTATATGTATTTACAATGTTTTCTAAAAATATACTCTGTTTTACATGAATACAAATAACCAATTGTCACAGACGCTTAAATGACACTATCAATGGTATGCAATATGGACTTTTTTTCAATGATGAGAATCTGCCAAAATGAGATAACAAGTGACGAAGAGCCCCAAGAGTGACAAACAGCCCCACAGGTGATGTTGGGCCCCATAGTGCACCTGGGGGTAATTTAATGGATACCAGTGAGCTTTTTCACTTGACCACACCTACAAAAGTGTATTGGTGGCTTTTTGTGTTGATGAGAATCTCCAAAAACGAGGTATAGCCCTACAATTGACGAACAGCCCCACAGGTGATGTTGGGCCCAAGAGTGCATCTGGGGGTAAATTAATAGATACCAGTGAGCTTTTTCACTTGATCACACTTGCAAAAGTATAATGATGGCTTTTTGTATTGATGAGAATCTCCAAAAACGAGGTATAGCCCCACAAGTGACGAACAGCCCTACAGGTGATGTTGAGACCCAGGGTGTATCTGGGGGTAAATTAATAGTTACCAGTGAGCTTTTTCACTTGATCACACTTGCAAAAGTATAATGATGGCTTTTTGTAGTGATGAGAATCTCCAAAAACGAGGTATAGCCCCTCAAGTGACGAACAGCCCCACAGGTGATGTTGGGTCTAAGAGTGCATCTGGGGGTAAGTTAATGGACACAATTAAGCTATTTCAGTTGATAACACTTACAAAAGTGTATTGATGGCTTTTTTAGTGATGGGAATCTCTAAAACTGAGGTATAGCCCCTCAAGTGACGAACAGCCCCACAGGTGATGTTGGGTCTAAGAGTGCATCTGGGGGTAAGTTAATGGACACAATTAAGCTATTTCAGTTGATAACACTTACAAAAGTGTATTGATGGCTTTTTTAGTGATGGGAATCTCTAAAACTGAGGTATAGCCCCTCAAGTGACGAACAGCCCCACAGGTGATGTTGGGTCTAAGAGTGCATCTGGGGGTAAGTTGATGGACACCAATAAGCTATTTAGGTTGATAACACTTACAAAAGTGTATTGATGGCTTTTTTTAGTGATGTGAATCTCTAAATTTGAGGTATAGCCCCTCAAGTGACGAACAGCCCCACAGGTGATGTTGGTCCCCAGGGTGCATCTGGGGGTAAATTAATGTATACCATGGAGTTTTTTTTAGTTTAGTACAATAACAAAAGTGTAATGATGACTTTTTGTAGTGATGAGAATCTCCAAAAATGAGGTATAGCCCTACAAGTGACGAACAGCCCCACAGGTGATGCTGGGCCCAAGAGTGCATCTGGGGGTAAGTTGATGGACACCAATAAGCTATTTAGGTTGATAACACTTACAGAAGTGTATGGATGGCTTTTTTTAGTGATGTGAATCTCTAAATTTGAGGTATAGCCCCTCAAGTGACAAACAGCCCCACAGGTGATGCTTGGCCCAAGAGTGCATCTGGGGGTAAGTTGATGGACACCAATAAGCTATTTAGGTTGATAACACTTACAAAAGTGTATGGATGGCTTTTTTTAGTTATGGGAATCTCTTAAACTCAGGTTTAGCCCCTCAACTTACCTCCATATGCACTTTTGGGCCCAACATCACCTGTGGGGCTGTTCGTCACTTGAGGGGATATACCTCAGTTTTAGAGATTCCCACCACTAAAAAAGCCATCTATACACTTTTGTAAGTGTTATCAACCTAAATAGCTTAATCTGATTCATTAACGTACCCCCAGATACACTCTTGGGCCCAACATCACCTGTGGGGCTGTTCGTCACTTGAGGGGCTATACCTCATTTTTGGAGATTCTCATCACTAAAAAAAGCCATCAATACACTTTTGTAAGTGTGATCAACTGAAAAAAACTTACCGGTATCCATCAACTTGTTAGATTTTTATTTCTAAAACAGAATATTTCTCTTTAAATATCGCAAAAAATAGCTGATTACATTATTGTATGCGCAACAAATTCTCGATTACTTCTTAATCCTTTTTTTTAGCTACAAATACGTCCTACATAGAGGGCAGTTATATTTTCAAGGAAATCTTTATTCCGTTTTGAGAGCAGATATTTTAACTGAAGCTATCTACAACTCGCGATGCAGTCATCATTACCATTATAAAACACCAGTCCAAAAATGGGTTATATTGATCATATTTCAATTGTGAAACAAGTTACGCTTTTTGATATTTGCTTATGTTAAAAATGTGCGCGCCGAGACAGCCCTGAAAGTGATGTAGGTCAAAGCCCTGAAAATGATGCTCTACAGATGATTCTGGGCTGGGTACTGTTGGATTTACCGGAAGTTTCGGCAAGCAGATTCGGAAACGATCGGAGACAGGTGCAAACGAAGTTTTTAACACGATGTAGCGACGTTATTTGTCTATCTTTTTAAAAACGGATTTTTGCTATTTCTAAATGAATTTATATAGAACACGATCTTCACATTTACATAGTAATTTGTTCTACATTATAAAAGCACTTTAACGCTGAACTTAACAATTGGAATTTATGAAGAAACAAGCGCAAATCGGAATAGCTGCGACCTCAAGACTAGCAATATTTGCAGACTGTACAAAACAATTCACAGTTTGAGCATCGCTTTTACGATCAAACGAGGTTTGCAAGACAATAACAAAAATACTTTTTAAAATCAGGAACATAATCTTCTTGTCTTGGAATAGTTCAGGATTGTCACATTTAATTTATTGTTACTATTTTCCATAGCAAACATGTGCTTTAAGTGTGTCGTAGTATCGCCGTATATCTACGTTATCTTAATGTTCAACTGTTGATAAATATATAGTGTAGTTGATCAAAATTGACTGCTGATAACTTGCAGCTAAGAAGCCACATGTTGTGAGATTTCATAAGAACAATTTTGGGGAATGAAAACATTCTGTGTTCATCATTGCTTAGATTTTTGATGAATAATGAGTAATACAATGAGTAATATGTTTGCCAAAAAGATTTGGTATAAAACCCTTTTCATGTTCAATCTTTAACTGTTGTTTCTCAACGATTACACCAGCTGTCTTTATTTGATTACTCGAGATATGAACCTTCTATTCAGCGTATTAAGCCTAGGGCACACGGGGAATTATAGCTGCGCCCTCGGTCACTCGGTAAAATTAGTTTACAGGGCCATGTGATTGGAAACATAATAACATCATGGCGGCATTATCTGTCACGTGGGTACTAGAAGTCACATGGCACACATGCATGAGAGTGGAAAATGATACCGTGTTCTCTAAAATTTTCTGCTGCGCTGCCTGCCACAAGTGACCGAGGGCGCAGCTATTATCCCTCGTGTGCGCTATGCTAATTTAAGAGAGTTTAAAGTGAAATGGATATTATCAACAGACTGCTAACAGCCTGTGTGCATAGCCTATATGGTTCGAAATCAGCTCGTTTCCATCCCTAATATGCGAGCAAAACGAGGTCAATTCTGAACAGAAACCAACGGGGGTTCTGTCAACGAGACCGAGGTGTATTTACGTTGGCAACTGTATAGAAAATTGTTTACACTATGAAGCAGTTAATTTAGGAAGGGGTCGCCCAAAATCATATATACGTGCGGTGGCTGGGAATGTAAACTGAAAAAAAATGAGACATAAATATTGAGTTACCGATAGGCCTCGACAGCAGTGGCGAGCATTGCAAGCATTACCATATACCTCAGGCGGAGAGCCACTTAGTGCTTAAAATGCTAGGGCGAAGAATATATACTTTCTGCAATCTATCCTCGTTAGGTTTCATAGATAATCGCACTCTACGTTGTTTCTAGGTGATCCCCGCAAGACAGGAGGGGAAGAGCTGATTTGCAAGGATTAAGTGAACAGGTATAACTATAGAGAACCGTACAGGAAGCTGTTTTTTTCAAAATATTTACGCCCGATGTAAGTCCGATGCAAGGTCTAACTGTCATGGCAAGGTAATCGTGATCAGATCGTTGTTTGGTAGCTACCGTTTAATAGATAGTGTTTTTGACCGCACCATCAATCACAAAATCGTTCGTTCTGATAGGATATCGGGCATGGACGATCAGTCTTCTGAACTTTTCTTTCAGTGTCAAATTGAACCCCGATATCGATGTGATTTGTAAAACGTTTTCACCTAGGTTATCCATTCGTGTTACGATATTTCTCTCAGCATTCGCTTATAATAGGAACATGTTTGGAGTTATCCTACTAACGTCGATTATTGACAGACGGACAGGCCGACAGAGTGACTTATAGAGCTGCTAGTCGCAGTTAAAAAAACGTATTTTGGCAGCTCATGTCACTTAAACGTCGTTTGCAACGTTATATCGGTTTTCTGGCGACGATTTGAGCTGCCAGCTCTTGTATGAAATAAAGCATATGTCCCTGTGGCAAAGATTGTTAGAAGACGATTCTTTCGACAAATATAGGCCAACCTATACCAATGGAAGGCTATCGGGAGAAATTATTACTGCAATGTTCACATCAATTCACAATATATATAATCTGTTTCTAAATTATACAATTTTTATTTTTTCAAGAATCGACAATTGCCCTTACCTAAAGTGACTTTTAAAGCTTTTAAGACATTTTATCTTAGAGTTTCTTCCAATTTAAAACTGGTCAACCCATTCGAATGACTAAGTCTAATACGTGTTCTTGATACATTGAGTGCAAGGGGCTTAAGAAGTCACGGAGTGTCGTTCATGATCACAAGTACAACCTTGACCACATGGAACTTTGAACCGATCTAGCAATGTGGAGACGGATACTAACAAGTGGTACTAATGGAACGACCCATTAGGGGAGAGGGACTTCCGAAGCAATCACAACATAGGACACCAGCTGAAAATGGAAGCAAGGTCACTTTAATACCGAAGGTTGTAAATCAATCAGTATATATTGTTTCATGCCGAGATGGCGGTGTTCACTAACCCACGCAATTCTCTAAATTAAAACAATTACCTGAACCGAAATCACTGGAAAAATAAATACGGTAATTGTGAATGTCAAAAGACATTATATAGGAAAGTATGTGGGAGAGCGGTAAAGGAATTATTTAAGCACAGCTTGTTCTACGGAAGCCAAATCCGCCACTTTTTTCACACTCTACGGCCATTTTGTTTTCTGTTACTATTCGCCATCAACTTATCAGGTGTTTGTCTCCTCCCAATTTGTTATGGTGTTTCTGCCGATGTCTTGCCATAGACTAACCGGCTTGCCCAACTCTTTCGTTTTTCTCCGAATAACAAAATGGTAAAACCGACCCGACCACCCATCAAAACATCCACGGATTAATCAATGGATAATTTCCATAAATGCAGCCATGGATATAAAAAAGTTCGCATTTCAATGGTATTAAACTGCTGTCAAGCAGTGTACTCCGTTTTAATAAACTATTTTTAAATTCAAGACAATTATCTCCCTTGGATCAGCTTGAAACATGTTTTGATGAACCAGTTATAACGAGTCTCTCGCAAACCATTTAAATGGCATTAGTCCTTTCATGCTGGACTGGCAGGGCTTAAGTACATAATCTCATCCTGTGTTTGGTGCCAGTGGTCTTCATTGGGCTTCACTTTATGCATGCTTTTACACATCAAAAACATATTTTAGTTCAGATTTAGAAACCCTTTTATCTTAATAATTTTGAATTTTAGTCTCAGATTCTTGAATATTGAAACGAAAAAACGATCAGAGGATATAGTTTTTTTTAATTCCAATCGAAACCACTAACTCATGAGGCAGAAAAATATACTTGTTTACATATAATAATACTTTGTTTAATTAGGTTACACCTTTGCTTTTAATTTCTTAAAGCGTATATAGTTTTTATGAGTCTATAGTGAGATTGACGAGGCAGCTTAACACGAAACACGTCAACCTCATTCGATGGTGTCAAAAAGATGATTTTTAAAAGGAGTTACACTAATGTCTGCTGATGTTATTTTTCTAATAAGATTTTGAAAGTGTCAGCTTTTTCTATGTATGAGTGCCAATTAAAAGCGCTTTGTGCTACTTGTATGTTGAACCGTTTGTTAAAGTAGCGTTTTAAGGCCCAGCTTAAATGAATGAATAACCATTCTTCAAGGTTATACTTTTTGAACGCCATTTCGATACGTACAAGCAGACGTACATGAAGCAGAATGGCCATTTACTCTGAAAGTAATTTGTAAAATAAGTCGCTAGGTATCGTCTTTCTTAAAACGTCAGAAAACTAGTGTCAAATGTACACGGCAGACTGCCAGTGACATTTACATGTGAACGGTCAATGAACGTGACCAAGAGTGTTAATTACCACAGGCAATCTGGGGTACAATAGTGAGCACCTGCTGAAAATGGAAGTATGGTCACTTAGGGAAGATTGTAAATCAATCAGTATAATGTTTCATGCCGAGATGGTGGTGTCCTCCAACCCACATAACTCTCTATTTTAAAACAATTAACACAACAGAGATCGGGTGAAGAATTAAATACGACATTTCTAGAAGCCCCAGTCGAATACATAGAATATCCTTAGTAGACACCCCCCCCCCCCCCCAGATAGTCATTAAGCCTTTTATACGATATCTCACAGGGAATTTATCTCAATAAGCCACTTTCGAGTTTGACTAAAACCCCGCGAGATCACGCGAGAAAGGTGTTTAGGGGTATAACTTTAACTGACTGGACGTTTATTTAACATTAGCGTTTATGGTGATCGGCGGTTATCGTATCGTTTTGTCTTTGATTCTTTATCTCTAAATCATTTCTTTAATTCAAATCTGTTTGGGAAACACACCAGAAGCTATCAGTTGCGTTTTTTCAGTAAGCAGTCAATAAAAATATTTATATCGCGTGTATACGTTTCGCAGTTATCAAAAGCCAACGGTGAAAAACACAACTACGACCTGTTTGTCGGTCAAAAAAAGTATCTAATGGCTTTGTATATGTCTTGATATGCTCAGAAAAAGACTCTGGTAAAATGCATATTTTGTAAGCTGAGAATCACAGACAAAAGAACAGGGTAATCTCCATAAGCACTAATGTCAATCGGACAGCCGATCGCTCAAAGTTATACCCCTAAACACAGGTCACGCGTGACCTCGTGGGACTTTGACCAAACCCGAAAGGGGCTTATTCTTCTCCAATCCGTGTGGTAGAGTCAAAGTACTTTTGGTAATTCAAAAAAAATAAAAAAAACACCTGAAAATGTACTCATCCCGGCTATTTGAATGTTGGCCACCATTAACACACATCTTTGGTTCGTATAGACTACTGACTTTACCAATATTTTTTTACTTCAACGTGAATCCTCTCTATGTTATCAAAGTACTTGAAACACTGAACTTCTCTTGACAAACATAAGTTATTAACCAAATCCTAATTTTGGCGGCCCATGGCACTTTAAAGGAATTGTCAACAACGTAACCAAATTTCTATACTATTGCACTAAGGATTTATTTCCATATTTTGTTGATAGTCCTATTTTTTTAAAATCAAATCTAAAGGGTTTCTAGTTTATTTTATTGAATAGGACATAACATAACTTATATTTTTGGTTGATTGCTGTTTATATCGCATTGTGGCTTCACTTTCAGTATATGGTGGCGTTGCCAGGTTAACCGGGTTCTTTGACCGGATGAAAATCCCGACCTTCGACGAGTACCTGACAACTCTTCCACATAGGCCTACTGCGATCGAGTAAAAATCCCACTCCGAAACATAACTTAGAATTCATGCAGACTACATATAGAAGGTAAGTTCTATATCTTCCATTTCAACACGAACACACGGTAATCGACATTTTTGTGACAAACATACATAGTTAATAACAATCGCTGCATGAAAACTCGACTCTAGTCTGCTGTAACATGCCAAAAAAATGTGCACCATGAAATATACAAAGTATAGACTTATTAATTTTGATTCTGTGTTACCTCCTCCTAAATTCATGAACACGTCCTAATTTTGACAGCACGCAAATTTAAACCAGATTTGCCTGGATTAGGTTGAGTTGGCCCAACATCAGATATCAAGCCGTGCTTCAGTGTCACTGCCAGTGTCACATCATTATTGAAAAGTAGCTCTTTCCGAACATATCGCCATGGGGACGGAACTTGGCCAAAAAAGACCTTCAATCGTTTTAGGGTTTGATATAGAAATGTAAAGCAGGACAAACCACTTTTTAGGTTGTTTCACAACCATAGTGATTAAAGGGGAACAATCCTGTGTTGTCAAGTTGATTTAGAGTTACCTTCCGTGAAACTGGTTTATAAATGATTATAAATATGATTCTCTGTGAATTTAACGAAGGCTTAAAAAAGAACACTACATATGCCAGAGCGAAAATTCCTAAAGCCCGTAATGCGATTGGAGAAAATATTACCATCTTCTCACAGCTTAAAAGTCTTCATTCTGTTGATCAAACCACCGTTAGCGGTGGAAAATATATCAATAATTGTTCCGTGCTGTCCAGAACAATGACTGGTACTTCTTATTCAAATGATTTCCTGAGTTGATCATCTAGACTACGGACATTCAAGTCAAATTGGCATGAAAATTGGAAAAATTAGATACAGACAAATATTAAAGGTATGGAAATCCCGGGTGCCCCTTTGTTTTGTCATCGTCAGGATGACAAAATGGGACTTTGACAAAATAATGGTCGAAATATATTGAGTCACCATGAAGTTCTCCATTTCTAGATTTACACTACGTGTGTATTATATGAAACTCATCAGAAAAGTTAAGGTTTTTGGAGACGGCCACTCGACCATTGTCTTGTTGACTGCTATAGTTGTCCACCTCTTCGCGGTCCAAGGTTGTCCCATAGCATTTCATAAACTTCCTTTTAGGTTCCATGTGAGCAAAATAGTAATAGCGTGTACTTGGAACCTATAGTGTATCGTTAACGCTACATTTGGCAGCTCCTCGAGTTTTGTGAATACACGATTGGTTTTTATTTTACAATCAGCTATTGATTTACCTTGTGCATTATGTCGTTAACGAGGTGAACTGCCCTTTACTCGTTCCAGAGTCACATATGTGCGGCTAATTGCCAATTGAAAGAACATACTTCTGTCTGTTTTTATTAGCTTGAGGGTCACTGGCGGTAATTGACGTGAAATGTTGTAAGTACTTTGATTGTTGTAATCGACGTTAAACCGTATGTATTTTTAGAGATTTCCCATCCTTTCAAATTTCTGTTATGTATCTGCAACACTGCCATTGTTTCTCCTCTTTAGAGTGCAGGTAACGTATGTATTGTCAAACATGTAACTTTGAACGTGGGTCTTTTCAAAGACAAAACTGCACTGGACACAATACGTGAGCCTCAAAACTTTTATATTACCACGAAAGCTGTTGAATGTTGGTTCAGTTATGGCTATATTTACCAGGGTAGGGTTGCTTCTCTTGATATTATATCTAGTTTAGCCCCGACGACGTATGTATTACAATCCAGGGCACAAGAAAATACCTCAGATTGCACTTAGGTTTTATATGTAAAAATCCTTTTTATAAGACAGCAAAATCATCATATTATAAAAATGAAATGTTGCTGAATTAAAATGTTTCGTTAATTAATTTTACATATAGGAAAACATTTAATACAACCTCGTGCGGCAACAGTAACGTATGTATCACATTCGGGTGTTTATTCCATTAAGACTGAGTTACCACTGACAGCAGACGCCGATAAGTATATGAGCCTAGTAGAGCCAAGCATCCTCGGATGCCCAGGGTTAAATTCTCAACAAGCTCACCCCTGGGCCAACTGCGATTCAAAACCTCGTTTTCTGGGAACGCCCATTTACTGTCGGGCGAATCAGAAGTTCTCTTCTAAATGTTGGCCTCTTCAGTTTTGGAAATATGTTTATCGAATTGAAGTATAAACCGAAAAGTCGTCCATGTTTCTTTTGAACATTGCTTTGATGGTTACGTAACGCCGATTCTTATAGGTGAGGTTTCCCCCACAGTTTTGTGGCGGAACCAATCAAAGTCTATACATGCATATTAAATTAGAAACGATGGATTTAGTTCCACATGTCCCACGGGTAAAGTGAGCGCTACCAGGACAAGTTTCACAAGTAGATATACTCTATTGTAGAGTAGTATGTCCTTGCTCGAATCAATGATTGACTTTGATAACGATTTAAGAACTACATCGAAACGTCGTCACCCAATAAACCAAGAAGTTGTTATCCATAAGTAATTCTTCACCTTATTGAGAGTATATTACACTGGCTCAAATACAGGCAGAGATCTGTTCAATTATCTTTCAATTTTCTTTTTCCAGGAAACAAAAAGCGATCTTAACAAAATATCGTTTAGGGCTTACGCAACATCTACTGACGAAGAATCCCTCTTTGTGGTGCATCCTTTGTGATAGCTGATTCCACATCCAGCGTGTTATTTTAGAGGGCATGGAGTTTGACTCGGCGAGAAATCGTCTGTTCAAGGCAATCTCACTGACGGACCATTTCACCAAGGCGAAAAACGCTACCATTACCACATTTTTAAAACAGATGGGCAGAAAATATTTTATTGTTATAATCATATACATATTTTCATGTATTTCTTATAATAGGTATTTTTGGAGATCATTTTACTACTGCATGTCTTTTTAACCCCGAAAACATCTTTTATCATTTTATTTGCGTCATTATTATAATGCATTTTTGATGTAAATAAGTCTGTTTGATGAAACTTCTTTCCACCGCCATATAATAGTGAACTAATTTTGAATGCGGCATAAAACTCCAGTCAATCAACACTGTAACCTTATGCTGGCAATATACTTGTTCAAATATCAAATAATAGGAAGAAAGAGGTGTGTCACAATACCATACCGTGTTGACATAGGGTTTATCTAGTTCACATAAGGTTCACTCTTCACTGCCCTAGAGCAGTTGAGGATTTCGGTTAAAAGAAGCTAGACGAATATCCTGTCCAGTTTTTATCCAATAACAAAACGTTCGATACGATGGTGGTATTCAATCGAAGCTTTGTGTGTTTCGCAGTTCTCGTTTTATTACAGAATGCGGGTAAGTAATTTTATTTGTTCGGAAAGCGTTACCCAATACAAACAACTTCAACTGATCATAAGGTCTAGACAAGTCATCGCGAATATCGCTTGGCAGGTGAGCTACATGTAGCTTCTAGTCTTCCATAAACTCTATTTGCCAATTGCACCTTAGAAATAAAAATATACACTAAGAAAATAAGTTAAGCACCCCCCTTGAAAGTCTCCACCGACAGATAAAATCACTGGTGGAGGGAGATTTTGGCAATCTGATAGAAACAATTGTGATCAATATTCTGGCGATAAGAAATCACCATTAATAGCAAAAGGCTATACAATTTATTCAGGATATCGTTATCCAAATCAAAAGCGTATTTTAACAAAATAAAAAGATGCCTGTAAGTATGAAACTGTAGAGTCCATCTGGCTTCACGGGGCGAACACATTGAAGTAAAAATGTCACTTTCAGTGTGTAGAACACATCCCTAGAGCAGAAAGTCAATAGCGCGTATAGCCTCCATTAGTCTGAATTACAGCTTCTCATCCATCCAATGAGACATCAGATCTGTTGAAGGGGCAACTGTCGCCAATAGCGATGTAATGCGGCTTCCAATTCCTGCAGATTTTGTACAGGAGGCCCTAGGGCTTGGATGTTTCTGCCCATCCCATTCCAAATATGCTCTAAAGGATTCAAATCCGGACTCACGGCAGGTCAAGACAGAGTTGTTACAGCTTCGTTTGGAAGTAGGCTATTACTGCCCGGTAACGATGAGATCTGGCGTTGTCATCCATGTCCACAGGTCTTGAGCCTAATGAGCGGTTCTCAAAATGAGGCACGACAACTGGTTGCAGGACCTACCGAATGTACCGGTCACATGTGAGGTTTCATCGTATAGTGGCCAAGTCCAGTTTGCAGTCGTCAATCGGTTTCTCACGGTTCTTGTGCACAGACGTCGGTTGGGTACCCATTGCCGCTTCAAAGATGGACTTTATGCAAATAGATGACGAGGTACCAGTCGGACGAGTGTCCTATCTTCACGCTGTGATGTTACAGGTGGTCTACCCAAGCGTGGTCGGTCCTTCACAGCACTAATTTAACCGTGTTTTCTCGCCAATCTGATTATCACTGTATAATGATGGTAGCCTAATTTACGCCCGATAGTTTTGTACGACATCCCTGCGGAGTGCATACCGACAATTTGCCATGTTTGCCTCTCTGATATCCTCCTTCGAGTCATGTTCACAGAAGATGAGTCCACGTTGCACAAGACCGGCCTTAAGTACAAAACATTTAAAGTGGCATGAGCTGCCCAAATGTTGAAATTTTGACGTTAAAACAGAATGTTGAAATTATTGCCTATTTTTCTCAAGACGTATAATTCAGAAGCTTTTTAGTGCTTCTAGTCTAGAAAATGTACGATAAAGTATTGTTTTGAACTATCTTTGGCCCAGAATGAATGAATGGTCGTCCCGGTTATTTAAATTTTGTTTACTTTTCGAACACATGTTCGGTTTGTACAAGCTTCATACTGTATGGATTTTCCTCATTCCAACGCCAGTCATTTAGATTGTCGATGGCCTTCAAAGCCTCTTACTGTCGTGACGATTAGAAATTATGAAAAAAGTGTGAATTTTGGCAGCTCATGTACTTTAAGGGGAGCCATACTGAATTTACGTAATTGCACGGAAAAAAAAACATTTCATGTCGCATAATATGCAGTTTTGCATTACTGTCACACATTGTACTGTATTGTATATTTATTCACCAAATAACAAACTAAAAGCAAATTTGAAGTATAACAGAGATTGGTGGGAATAAACCCCTGGGGGCTTGAATTGCCACATCGTTCAATAGAACATAACTGGTATTACAGTTAACATTAATGCAGATTTATACAAATTAATTATTTCAGCATGGGGTGCCTAACTTTTTTCCTTGTATATATAAAGAAGCAAATAATATATTGTTTATTGATATTTTATTGCAGGGTTCTTGTGGGGTGCAAATGTTACATTAAGCATCTCGCCACTAGATAATGGATTCCTTGGAACTCAGCTGGAGATACATTGTGATTTAAACCTTGGTACAGAATTTATGTTGCCTAGGAGATTAGAATATTTTAGAAAACGGCCCAATCAACCAGAAGAGGAAATAGTTCGGGCAAAAGTGGAGATAAACTCAACTCATGAATGGACAGATACAAACTTAAGTCAGAGGTCAAACTTACAATTTTCATCTCAAACATCAGCTACGTTAACCATAAACCGAATTGAATGTGACGATACCGCCATCTACAGTTGTAGATATTTTACCAGTGACTTTATCATGGATACATATGTGTATAGTTCCAATAACGTTTTTCAAGTTACAGGTAGGCCTAATATCTTATACTTTTTGATATTTCACCCAATTAGTTATTGTAATCATAATCAACACGTGAAATGTTAGTTCAACTTAATCTGATTGATTAAAAACTGTTCTCTACAAATTTTGTGAAGTAATATGCTTTGGGTGAATCGCGTGTTTGTTTAGAAGGAACAAACCGATACCAATTCACGAATGTTTCAACATTGCCCGCTGTTGGTTGTTTATATTTCAACAAATTAAAATGGTAAATTTATCTTCCCATTAGGTGTTACGGGGAATTTGAAAATCACAGGTGGTATTGGCTGTGACTCATTTGAAGCCGATTCATCAACATGTACCCAATGCCTGCTATTGGGCACTGACTCCAGACACATTTACGCCCGCATGAACGAAGAGGTCATGTTAACCTGTACAGGTGACCTCGGATTGAATGCTTCTAGAAACATCTTTCAATGGTACAAGACTGTTCGGACAGACCGACAGCAACATCCTATTTTCATGAATATCACCAATGATATTCTTCCTGAATATCCCCCTGGTGTTTGCACAGTTCGAGCATCCTCCACATTACGATATTATCCCACTAGCGAAGACGAAGGGCTTCAAATCTTTTGCAAAGTAGCGGTATCCAGTCTACATAGCTCTATAGTATCAACAAATGTGTCGGTGTGTGTGCAAGGTAATAATTTAATTTCAAGAAAAATTAGAAGTAGTTTAGAGCCTACCCAGACATATGAACTGGTCAATCACTTTCAATGTAGCCGAGAAATCTTGGCTCTGCCGAATTTTTTTTTTCCGTGTTCGTCATAGCCAAGATCACTTCCATAGTAAAAAAGTGATATATGTTAAGGAGGCCCGCCTAAAAAATCGGCGGCGCAAATTTCACAACAAATAAGCAAAGAATAAAATATTTACCACTGCATTCCGATAGTATAGACCACGAAGAAGGAGTTTGTCAAACTTGCGCCGCTGTAAAGTGATAAACTTTCCCTTATGCAGTCAATATTTGTTTCGAAGTCCACTGGCTTTCAACCTGACGTAACCGCCATTGTAAAACATTTAAACGACCAGTTAAACTGTGCGGGGCGTCGTAGAAATACTTCAATCATATATCTTTAGTCACTTTACAGCAGCATAAGTTTGACAAACTCCTTTTTCGTGGTCTATACTATCGGAATGCAGTGGTAAATATTTTATTCTTTGCTTATTTGTTGTGAAATTTGCGCCGCCGATTTTTTAGGCGGGCCTCCTTAACATATATCACTTTTTTACTATGGAAGTGATCTTGGCTATGACGAACACGGAAAACAAAAAATTCGGCAGAGCCAAGATTTCTCGGCTAACTTTCAATGTTACTTTGTTGGCTGCTTTTGTTTGGACACTCGGTTGATTTTTACCTTTTTCAACAAAGCAAACTTGTATATATATCAAGATAATTTCATCGAACCACTATTTTATCATAAAACGGCACAGTGTTTTTAAAGAAAACTACGCATTTGTCCAAATGTCTTGGTTGACGGACCAGTTCTATATGTCTTTCAGCTCTGAGCTTTTGTCTAAAACTTGATTTGAGTTTGGATAGATACTAGCAGGCCAGTGTGCAGTGCGATGGTTTTTTTTGGCATTAACGAATACTGTAAAAAAAAATTAATTACACATTTGTTTAACAGCATTTTGTCTAAATGTGTCTAATTCATAGCTCGAGTTCCATTTATCGATAAATTCGATCTACCAAATATAGAGAAAATTTCAATGAAACGGAATTCCCTAATTGTTGTTCACGGTAACAAGATCTGCATATTATGAGGGTTTTTTTTTTGACTGCGTTAAGGTAGTTTTATAAGCAAAAAAAAGCCTAAAAAGTCTTCATACATGTACTATTCGCATTTTATCTTTTATTAGCACACATAATCCTTTCGTATGTTTTTTTTTTCATTACTTCTACTTTCAACGCCGATTCTTTACTTTTTCAATGTACTTCAAACGCTCAACTTCACTGAACAATCTTGACCAGTCCGAATTATGGCTGGTCATTGTCACTCACAGTTATGTATGAAAGTTGACAACCATAAATATATAAATCGGATCATGGTTACCTATTACCTTCGTATTGTGTCTATTTATATCGTAAGCCTACTATTATTTTGATTGACGGCTGCCGAAGCCCTCAAAATTGTTTCACTTCGATGACGGCGTGGGCAGGCCATTTGCCCGGAGGAAACTTCTGACCTTAGGTTGGTACCTAGTAACTGCCCCACATATGGCGTATTACGTCAATGTCAAAACAAGCAAATCTACGATATAGGCCTACATTATATTTCTTTTAAAAAATCCTTTCGAATTGCTCAATTCCAAGGACAGATTTACATGGGATTTTATACATGACAGGTTTCATCCGTTTTATTGTAGGGTGTTAGCTTCTTAATTCAACATTTTGCGAAGATTTAAAAAACATCGTCTGAAAAGTATGAGTATTGGATAAAAGATTTGTGAGGAACGTGTATGAGATATATCGAAGAATATGCAGTTTTTATATTCATACCAAAATAATCTAGTAATATATTTTTGGACACCTCCATAAACTGAGCCCTGTCTAAGAATACTTCTCTTCTTCGAATTCAATACGTGTTTTGAAGTCGGTATAATGCAAACAAAAGCGATAGAACTCAAAATTATATTTTTTTAACAACATCAATACTATTAAAAATAAATCTGTTTCTCATTTATTTACAGGAACAACTAACGTTGTCAGCGCTGGGTGTCCTTCATACCAAAGTCTTAGTAAGTAACTTCCCATAACTTCTGGACTTAAATAACTATGGGTACGAGCTCCTCCCCAAAACCTGTATTAAACACTCTCATATTGGGGAAGTGGGTAATTAAACCATTCAAAAATGTCCATCAAATAAAAAATCACGAAAAAATCAAATTGTGTTTAAATTATTGCTGTTATTATTAGGAGGTTGTTTACTTGGTTACGCAGATCCATATGTTTTCTTGAAATTACAACTAAAATATCTCGATTAGCTGATTTTTGTGTTTGGTTTTTCAGATGTTGGTATTTCCATGCTCCCTTTACTTGGTTGTTTTGTTGGCAGTTTGAAGATACAAAACCTTCTACTTGTTTAGACAACAGTTTAAGATGTGAATTATATAGACTAAAATTTATAAATGTATATTACCAAACTTAGTTTGTGAAATACTGAATATTATGGGCAAAAAATCAGACATACAGATTGCTGTAGTAAAGCACGCGATTGTCAGCCGTTATATTTCAAACGTGCATTTTGTAGACGCGCAAATGGCGGGACTCCTCTGATTCATACACTATGCCTTCAGAAATTGTTAAATTCTTAAGGGTACAACTTAAGGGTACAACTGGTTTTAACTGGTGTGAACTACATTGTTTTGCCTGATATGTATGATCAACTTCGATCGCTCTTTGGGTTTTCTTTCCTTTTAAGTTTCATCATTCCCATATAAGCGATATGGCCCGCCTATTTGTCTACGACTGATTTAGATAAACATTGTTCACAGAATCCATCGCATAAAAATAAAAGACTAACTTATAAAGATGTGTAAATATAGTTCCATCACCTAAAGAAGGATTTATAATATCGTGTTGTATAAATAAAAATCAAACACCGACGATTTCCGAAGAGACCCGATTCTTGCAATCGTCACGTGATCAACTGCTCTCTTGAAATAATTGTTCATGGGGTACATTGTCAAACTAGAAGTCTTGGAAATGTTGCGTTGCTTTTCAGTGTGCAGATCCTAAAATATTCTCGAATAACGTATAGCAGCATCTTCTAATGTGCAGATCCTAAATGATTCGCGAATAATCGGTTGTAGCATCTTCCAGTGTGCAGATCCTAAAAGATTCTCGAATAACGTATAGCAGCATCTTCTAATGTGCAGATCCTAAATAATTCGCGAATAACCTGTTGTAGCATCTTCCAGTGTGCAGATCCTAAAAGATTCACCCCCTTTTGTGTTACCGGGAGATAAGAATTGACCCTCAACGTTCACAAGGTGCTTGGTCGTAAGAGGCGTCACTCGAACGACCTATGTGGGATGGTTGCCAGTTACCAACGGAAGGTTGTGGGTTTCCTCCGGGCATAGAGCCCGGTTTACTCCCACAATAAAACTGGCAACGCCGCCATTTAAGTGAAATAATCTTGAGCGCGGCGTAAAACACCAAACAATCAATCAATCAATCGTAAGAGGCGATTAATCCTCGGGTACCGGGGGACAGGAATTGGCTCACAGTTCGCAGGCAAGCTTGATCGTAAGAGGCGACTTACATAGAAATATAGTTATTTATATGAGTTGTTTATTGTTGCTGTACGAGATAATTGTGATAAATCTTGTTTTTATTCTCCAAAAATAATTTACACCGTGTTTTGCCATTTTTTATTGATTTTCCGTTTCTGTCATTTTTCAGTTCCAATGTTTTTTTGAGTCAAAAATGGATGATTTACCATCTTTTCGCCGCCCTAAAATGTGAAAAAATCTTAAGCGTGGCGTTAAACTCCAATCAATCATTCAACTTAAAGGCCCACATGCCGCCGTAGCCTGTTTAAATTTGCTAAGAAAACCAATTTACATGAGCTTACTACGACTAATACCACTAAACTTAAACATAGGACACATAAAACATGTCTAGTTAGCTTTAGAATGTAGAAATAGGGTGAAAAACAAACGAAGAATCGAAGCCTGGTTACATCAACAACGATCAGTGTCGGTCAACTTTCGTGTTGGATTACCCTCATTTCAGGCCTTTTTATCTGTGGTTTACACTCAAACAATTATCAGCAGGCTTTTCTAGTCGATGTTAACGATCGTCAGTCTGTATTTCTCAGATAAATAGGCCTACGTAACATTACACTGTGCCGTTAGTTCACTCACTCGACTGAAACATAAAATCGCCCCTGCGAGCAGTTTGGTTTGTTTACGTATTCAAATTCAAATTCAAATTAAAAATACAAAGTGACGTCCAAACTTTTAAATTTTGGTAAAAATAGAAAGTTCCGAACTTATATTGTCTGGGAAAAATACAGAAAACGGTCTTTCTTTTTTAATGTAAACAATATTCCTGATTTTCGCGGCAAGTGTTCCTTTAAAGATTCGCAAATAACAGCATCTTCCTGTAGCACGAGTCGCTCGGGCTTTGCAAGGTTGAATTGACATGAAATAGAAGCTCGTGCATACATTTTGCAATAGACACAGAGTAAACACAGTAAACTTAGACTCTACTTCAATTGATAGGCATTTGTCGGTTTCATGTACCTGTGTTTGTATAGACTGGGTAAATATTGGGAATTTCTTTTGAATTTGAATTCAGTCACTCCACAAAACTTCAAATAGGTCAAATTGTAATCTATGGACCTCGGAAGGCCTATGTCGGATTGATCGAGCGACAATCACTTAAACCGACTTTCCAAATGTATCTACAATACGACATGCATTTGTAACCTTTTACTATACGATGGTTTATAAAAGTTAATATAAATATGATTCTCAGTGATCAAACCACCGTTAGCATGGAAAAGATATCAATAATTTTCCGTTTTCTGTTCTCTCCAGAACAATGACTGGTACTTCTTATTCAAATGGTCTTATGAATTCGTCATCTAGAGTCCAGTGGTTCTCAAACTTGTCAAGCTCATTGCCCCCTTGAGACTGCTTGCTCAAAGCCGTCGCCCCCCCCCCCCCCCCCCCCACATCAACCCTTTGATAAGTACACTTATATGCTACACAATATGCACTTCCAAGGAATGTCATGCAGTATATGTTTACAATTTTTGACTCGCTCATATGGTCATCTGATTTCTTTTCTCTATGAAAACAAATTTTATTGCATTTTCGGCGTAATGAAAATGATATTACTTCATAAAGAACACCCCGCATAAGTCGAGGGCCAACTTATATCATCATTCTTACCAAGTGCATGTAAATGGATTCTCAAATAATTGAAATAAAAACTAAGTTCAAATGATTGATGTACTTTATTCAGTTTTGCAGACACTTTCAGGATTTCAGTATTTAATGAGAAGGGTGGATTTGGTGTGTTTTAATAAGTTTGTCAATGTCTGGGGTCATCGATGTTAACCTAAGCCTGAGGTCTCCTCTTGCAACGATGTCCAGGCGATTCCGGGACCTGAGTCACGGCGCTAAAGCCTCTCTCAACCAAGTATGATGTTGGAAAAGCAATAAAAAACAATTTCACTTCTTCCCACAGTGTCGGAAACTTATCCCGAATCGTGGTTTGCAGCCAGAATCCTTGATAATTATTTTTGTTGAACACAGATTTCAACTCAAAGTCGTTTTTTAATTCAATTAGTTCCTCTTCAACAGCGGCTTCAGTTAGTACTTCCAAATCAGTCTCAAATGGGTTGATGATCCATGTTGGCACTACAAGATTGGACAGGTCTTGGAAACGATTTTTCAAGTCCGTTTCGATGCGTTCGAGATGTTCGATAAACAGCTGAATCTTGTCATCAGACACAGCCTCATTCATGCCATTCAGATTTGGGAATTTGCTGAAATCTCTGCGTCCAATGCTGCGTCTGTATATTGGAAGTTTCGCAATAAAAGTTGAAACTGCGGTTTTCGCCTGAATCATGTTGACGTCGTTGCCCTGAAGCTGCAGGTTCAGGTCGTTAAACTTTCCAAAAATATCGGCCAGATATGCAACTTGATCTTTGATGTCATTGAGTTGATCAGCGAGAGGAGAATTGATGGAACGGAGAAATTCAACGACTGTATTGAATAATGTGAAAACCCGGGCAAGGCAGTTTCCTTTTGATAACCATCGTACTTCAGTGTGCAAAAATAGTCTGTTGAATTCCTCGTCATTCTCATTGCAGAGCTGTTTGAATAGTCTTGAATTTAGCGAATGAGCCTTGATCTTATTGACTGATGCTATAACGATTTTCAATGAATCATGAAGATGTTCATTGAGGTTTTTGGCCACCAGATGTTGCCTGTGGATGACGCAATGAACCGTCATAACGTTTGGCACAGCTTCCTTCAGATATGCCGTAAAACCACGGTAACGTCCAACCATGGCAGCTGCACCATCCGTAGCACAGGCGATTACGTTAGTGAGGGGGATGTTGTTGGTTTGAAAAAAATCCAAAACTGTTTGATACAATGTTTGTCCTTTTGTATTTGTTGTCAATGTGCGTGCAAAAAGTAACTCTTGGCAAACTTGCTCTTTGTTAATGAAGCGAACGTAAGCCAGCAGCAAGGCATCATCGTTCAGAAGTGTCGATTCGTCGAGCTGAAGGCTGAATTGGGTTTCACGTAGAATGCCCACCAATGCACTTTTAGTTTCACTAGCCATTTCATCAATTCGCCTTTGTATCGTGCTGTTGCTTAGAGATATAGTTTTCATAATTGGTTCTGGGTCTTTGTGGAGCACAGTTTTCAAAACTTCTCGGATAGCTGGTGCTACCAGGGTCTCTCCAATTGTGTGCGGTTTGCCTGTCTTTGCAATTGTCAGCGCGATGTTATAAGACGCCCTGACACCATCATCATTTTGGTTTGAAGCCACGGCAAACATTCCGGACAATGTTTTCCGTTTGTCTCGAAGATCCCTGAAATATTTCACCTCTTTAGTGGCTTTTCCTGGGTGGTTTCTTTTCAAATGATCGCTTAATCTTGATGGTTTCATCGCTTCGTTAGAAAATGACTTTTCGCAGATAAGGCAAAATGGCAAGCTAGGATTGTGCTTTGAAGGCACAAAACCAAATTTCAAATACTCCACACTGTACTGTCTGCATTTTTTCTTCGCGCTTGTCTCATCTGCCATTCTCAACAAAAAAGATTATGAAAAGCAAGAATATTGAAGATCTTTGCGTATGACGCGGATACGAATCTTCAACAAACCACTCTGTTTGAACTGAACAGTCCTACTCCCAGTGAACCAAATGCAAGCAAGGTATTTCCTTCTGCTGGCTTTTGTCCACTTCATTGTTATTCAAATTAAGGTGCTGGCTGAAACATACACCAATGCTTTTATGACTGTTGAATGTAGCAATCTGTGAACGATATTTCAATTTGGTATAAAGTCAACAAAATTCAAGTGTGGAGTAAGAAAAAAGTAATTGACAACTTGCTACATGTTGACACATAAATGTGCAGAAAGTAGACTTTCTTAGAGAGTTCTTTGATGGTGTGCGAATACTAGTTCCTTATGATTCGACGTCAAAGGCTATTTATATTTTAGAGCAAAACATGCACCTGCTCTGCGACAAAAGCTCTCAAAATGATCAAATTGTATGGAACGGGTACCTTGTATTTTTTACACTGTAGAAAGTCTGGCTTACACTGTATATTGATTTTTGACAGATTACAAGTAAATATTATCTACATTTTAAAATGTTGTGTGTGGGACTGTTCATCGCCCCCTTGATAAGCCTCATCGCCCCCCTTTCACGTTTTTTGTTTTTATCGCCCCCCAAGGAGGTCTCATCGCCCCCTGGGGGGCGATATCGCCCACTTTGAGAAACATTCTAGACTACGGACATTCAAGTCAATTTGGCATGTAAATTTGAAAAATTAGATACAGTCAAATATTAAAGGTATGGAAATCCCGGGTGCCTCTTTATTTTGTCATCGTCAGGATGACAAAATGTGAACTTCTCCATTTTTAGACTTACACTACGTGTGTATTATGTGAAACTCATCAGTGAAACTTAAAGTGTTTTGGAGACGGCTCTTTGACCATCGTCTTGTAGACTCCTATAATTGTCCACCTCTCAACCCCTTCTCGGCCATGTGTTGTCCCGTCGTATGTCATAAACTTCGCTTTTCGTTTTAGGTGAGCAAAATAGTAATAGCGTGTACTTGGAACCCCTAGCGCCTCGCCAATGGTGTGTTTCCACGGACATGTGTTAAACGGATAGGATGAAGTGTTTCCACGGACTTACGTTAAAGCATGCGATCGAGAGTGCGATCTGTCAAAGGCCAAGGTTATGTCGCTGACAAAAACTTTTGTTTCTGTTTTGGGAAAAATGTGAATAAGTGGACATCTACAAAGATTTTTCACACTAAATGCATTTATAACACAAACGTAAGTCAGTAAAAATGAGTA